>OX608073.1:52412442-53686275 GCA_951509635.1 Eupeodes luniger
TCTGTCGTTGTTTTTTATATCTTTCAATGTCCTGTTCAACGCCTAAAGCGAATGTTTGTGTGCCATAGTGCATTCATCCCAGATGATAATTTTACACTGTTTCAGCACTGCGGCCATGGATGATTGTTTTTTTATTTTATGCACAACGCGCATGGGTTTTTTTGAATATTTAGTGGCATTTTAAATACTAAATGAGCTGTTCTGCCTCCATCCAATAAAGTTTCCCAATGCCAGAAGATGCAACAGCCAATGCGATACTAATATTTGATCGTATTTTAACAAGAATTAGCGAAATAAGAAATGTTTTGCCAGTTCCACCTGGTGCATCGAAAAAAAGAATCCACCTTGTCCTGCCGAAACTGCTAGCATGATGTGGTCATAAATGGTTCTTTGTTCTTCATTCATAAGTGGGACATTGCGAGCAACAATCGCTGCCACTTCTACAGCATTGTACACGATTCAATTCAGTGTATATTAAATCAGATGCATTTTGATTTGGTGAATGCATAAC
The DNA here is from genome assembly GCA_951509635.1 of Eupeodes luniger. Taxonomy (NCBI): domain Eukaryota; kingdom Metazoa; phylum Arthropoda; class Insecta; order Diptera; family Syrphidae; genus Eupeodes; species Eupeodes luniger. The sequence goes on from OX608073.1 coordinate 52,412,954, forward strand.
TAAATGACTGAGTGGTAAGTTGGCAATGATAATGCAAAGATCCTCAATAGCAATCAATGCTTCATTGTACATAACGTCACTGAATACTATCGTAAGATCGTTGCACTGTTTTCGATGTTAATGCAATTAAACCATAGCACTTAGGAATATAAAAAATAGATAAAAACCTATTCTCAGATCTACCGAATGTATATGCAAAATTTCATTGAAATTGGTTAAGCCGTTTCGGAGGAGTATGGCAACTAACATTGTGACAGGAGAATTTTACATATTAGATATTAGATAAACTGAAACTTAAACTACAAGTAATTGTGCTGTAAGTACAATCTGATCTTTTTTATTTTAATTATTAAAAAACCACTCAAAAAAGTCCTGAAATTTCATGTATTGTTCAATTGATAATCGTATTCATATTTAAGTTACCATTATAAAATTCAACACGACGCAATTTCCAAAAAGCAAATATGAAACCAGAAGAAATACCTACTTGATTACTTCTGGTAGAAGATGATGTTGATGATTTCCTTAAGTCCCACATCATATCCCATTTAAATTGGTTATGTTAAGCCCAAACTCCAATCTTCAAACCCTATATAGGATATATATATATATGTGCTTTAGCAGTTAACAACATAATTCTTGAACATGGTTTTATTTATTCCTCATCACGTCCGTGTAATTTATGAAAATTAAAATCCACGATAGCTGCCATTCAAATATGTGTACATATGCAATGCATGCATCTACGCCTCCAAGGTGCAGAAAACTCATTTTCCAAAATATAATAGGTACGCTTTGAATGTTGTGTATTAAGATACTTTTATTATTCGAAACGCACGTCGTCGTCATCGTCATCTCATCGTACACATCGTCGTTGTTATGGCATCGTCCTGCGAAGCAAATAACAGTTTTCTAATGAAAGTATATACGAGTACCAACCATGTCCTTGCTAATTAACGTGAAATACATTCTTGCTAGCATCATGAGTATAGCAATCTCGCGAGCACCATTATTCTATTTCTATCCCGCAGGACATTGCGAGTAAAGTTATACAACAACTTACATCCTTAGGAATACGTCTACTTCAGGATCGAGGAGGTTTAGAACGAGTGCATTACCATCGTCGTCGTCGTCGTCGTTGTCACCATTATATTTCACAGGACGAACGATATGAAGGATCTATCTCTCGATTTGTTATTACTTCAGTGCAATTGGCAATTGCTTGAGTACAGGATATACATATATACACAAAACCTGATACCTGTCCTGGTCCTCTATAATAAACTCTATACACCAAGTGTGCTGCTGCTGTGAAATTATTATTCCCGACGAATTGGAGACCATGTGCCTCATCTGGCTGTTGTTGTTCAGCTATCAACAACACTCCAGAACTCAAGGAAACACACATATAGAAGAAAAAAAAAAAAAAACAAATTCATTCTCGAGTCCTGGCACGAAGAATGATGAACTTATTTAGAATGCATGGCTGTCATGCAATTTAAATTTAAGCTAAAAAAAACGTTCTTACACAACAAGAGAGAGTGAGGATAAGCAGAAGCAGCAGCAGCAATGTACAAGAACATCCTGATGGCATCAGGCAGCAAACAACATACAACACTAGTAGAAATTCTCTCGCTAGAAAAGCAGTTGACTGCATCCTGAATCCTGAATCCTGATGATGAATACAAACATATTTACAAAAAGTAAGCAAGCATCAGTCGTCGCGTCGTCGTCGTCCTCCTCGTCGTTGTTTACAGGAAAATCGACATCATGGCCAGGTTGAATGCATGATGCATCCTCCTTACAGCTTACAGACCACCTCAGTCCAGCCCATTCCCTTTCCCATCCACTCCCTCCCATCAGCATAATCATTCCTAAATAAAACTCGTGAAATGGACCCGTGCCAAGTGAGTCCTTTTCAGGATACGTCAACCGCACCAAACCACCACGACAGGCAGCACGGAGGAGCACCACAGCAATGCATCGCAGCGTGATGCATATAGTTGCTGCAGCGTCAGTTAACAGTTAGCATCAGCAATCAGGCAGCAGCCAGCAGCTTTTAAATTAATTAAAAAGAAAAACGAACGAAAATGAGGAACTTGTGTAAATTTATTCTACAGGACACACCACACCATATCGCATTGGGTATTCCATTCAGGATGTATGAATAACAGTGCATCAACATCAACATCAACATCCACCATTCACCATTCACCATACACCATCCACTTTAGCGCGGAGACAATGTGCGTTAAGTGCCAATTGATGACAAGAATTCGACGGTAGTGCGGGAGTGCGAATTGACTAGCGGCCATAAGAGGTGCTGGCTGCATCCCTCTGTATCAGTTCCATATATGACCATGGTTTGAGTGTTAGGAGTTGGGACCACAGTAAGCTTGGGGTTCCTAACACACATAACACAAGCATCCAGGCAGGAAAGGGTTACACGAGAGAATCGCAACGATCTCAACTGAGTATGTCCTTTTTCCAACCGTTGCGTCGCGTCGTTGCAGTTGGTTCGTTGGAAAAGTAATTTTGTGAATGAATAGGGGAACATAAGTCACTATGGAACTTCACTCTCTGTGCGTCGCTCGCATCGTCGTCATCCTCAAGCCTCATCCGCGCCATCATCGTCGAAGTTGAAGTCGAAGTCATTCATGGAGATGGAGCGCTTAGTTGAATTGAGCAATGTTGACAAATATAAAATATACCTACATATGTATGACGTCAACAACAAGGACGAGGATGACGATGACGATGACGTGTGGTGAGAATCATAGCTCGAAGGTTATTTTTGTTATAAACACTCTAGAGTCACCAGTTTTTTGTGTGCTGGCTTGTCGAGAGTTAACAATGCCTTGACTTTAGTGGGCGATTTTTTCTTCTTCAGTTCGAAGATTTTTTATTTTTTGTTTTTGTTGTCGTTTGGTTTTTGTTCGTTTTTATGTAATGAAGGAGCAAACTGTTAAGTGGGAAAGATTATAATGGATGCAGGAAGTTGCTCGTTGATGATGGGCTAACATTCAAAATTATACTTCTTAGCTACAGTTAAAGTTATAAGTTGGAAAGGAACTAAAACTTTTAAATGTTTTAAAAAATAAACTCTGTTGTTTTTGTCCGTTCTGATTTGGTGAAAACTAGTTTTGAAATAAAATAGCTCTCCGAAGGACCTTTATATGACATTGCCCGGGAATAGAATCAAATTCATAAATTTCAGAATTATTGTAAATGTTCTTAAAAGGCAACTTATCAGTTCTTTATGCTCTGTTCTTAAGTTCATTTTGTCCATGGTCCGTCCTATGATGAGGAATCAAAAAGAGAAGGTCCTTGTATCTAAGATACCTCTCAGTAACATAGGGTTAACCCGGAAATTTTATTCTACCATTTAGAATGTCCTTTATAATGACAACTTCTTCGACTTTTTAGAGACTTCAAATCTATTAATGCGCGTCTATAGTATCAAAGCTAGGTAAACCTACCTTTTCCTCAAAGTAAATCTAGTAAATCTTTTTTGAACATTTTTCAATCCTGTCGGAGGAGTTTTGATAAAAACTAAAAGGTGACCAAACAACGATTGAATATTCCAATATCAATACCTATTATTATTAAATGTTAATCGTTTTCAAAGTATTATTATCCTTGAATTTCCATTCAAGGTGTGTTGTGTTTTTAAAAACTTAAGAACGAATTCACTTTAGATATTATGATATAAACGTATACTTCTGATCTTTTACAGTTGACATCAATTTTCAGGGTTTTTCGATAAGAGTTTTCATTTTGATGGAAATCAATACCAGTTTATCTATATATATAAAAATCAATGCCACTTTTCGTTGTAATGTTATAACTCAACAATGCCTTTACCGATTTGGCTAATTTTGGTCTTGAATTATATGTGGAAGTCCAGAGAAGGTTTGTACGTAGAGAAAATGAAAACAAATCTTTAAAAAGTGTAAAATCAACATCTTTCTATACTCCCATATACAAACAATTTGTACTAATACTTAAAAGCCAATTTGAACCTTTGACAAAACAATCGAAGACAAAAAAGTAACGTTATTTCTGTCAAACAAATTTAATGTCATCATATATCATTTCATTTTATCAGCGATAATTATTGCTTTGTTGTGTTTATATTTTCCAAAATATTGTTGAGTTGTTGAGTGAAGGCCACGAGCAAGACGAAATTCTGCTATGGCAAAAGTTCTGCGATTAACGTCAATTATTTTATGGGATGAGTGCACAATGGCGAATAAAAAATCAATAGAAGCATTTAATCGAACAATGCAAGATTTACCCGGTAATCAACAGCTTTTTGGTGGTGCTCTGATATTGCTGTCAGGGGACTTTTGTCAAACTGTAACGAAGCGTCACACTCCTACCTATTACCGACCGACACCAATCAACCTCCATCCACCGACCGGCACCAATCAACCGCCTTCTGCATACCCACCAAGTAAAACAAGTGACACCAACAAAATACATGCGATATTGTTGTTCATTATAAAATTCACATTTGGTTTCTGCAGAAGAATCGACTTAAGGACCCAAGAAATCGAAAAAAAGTGGAAGCTTGCTCGCCGAAGATTGTCAAAGATTTTAGACTTTATATTCTAAAGCACAAGTTTCCCCCCGATATTCCCCTTCTCAATCACGAGTCGATGGGCTGTTGCTACATAGCGTGCTGTGTAGTAACAACAAAATTATTATATTATTCCCCTTCACCCTTCCGGTGTCGACGGGCACTTGCCGTAACATTAAGTATTCCCCTTCACCCTTCCGGTGTCGACGGGCACCTGCCGTAGCATTAAGTATTCCCCTTCACCCTTCCGGTGTCGACGGGCACTTGCCATAACATTAAGTATTCCCCTTCACCCTTCCGGTGTCGACGGGCACTTGTCGTACTATTAAGTAATTCCCCTTCACCCTTCTGGTGTCGATGGGCTCTTGACCGTAGAATTAAGGTAGATATACTAGGTATTCTTATCAATAGGTATCCTATTGTTTAAGCCGCTTTATTGGATTAGAAAAAATAAAACCAAAAAAAAAATATATAAAACCCAATTATTTTATTTTTGGAAAGGAGCAGTTTGGTCAACCCTCTACACTCGAGTTTTTACGCTTTCTCGAGACGACCCTGGAGTCCGGCGAGCCTTTCATTTCTCGATTAACTCCTTCTGATGAAATAAACGCCTGTTTGGAGTCATCAGTTCTTTGGAAATATGTACGAAAATTGATATTTACCTACTTAATGATACAACTACCCATGAGTTTTCAAAACAATTGTTAGAAATTGGTGATGGCAAAATACCAATCGACAGTACCAACGGATTGATCACTTTATACCGAACAATTTTTGTACAATTGCGCAATCTATAGATGAGTTGATTGAATGTGTTTTTCCGAATATTCTTCAGAATTACAGAAATCATGATTGGTTGAGAGAACGCACCGAAGAACATTCATATCAATGCCATACATTTTCAAATTCAAGCGAAACTGCCAGGTGTAGTCACGACATATAAATCAATTGACAGTGTTATGAATCAAGATGAGGCAATGAATTATCCAATTGAATTTTTAAATTCATTGGAACCGGCTGGTATACCACCGCATTGCTTGAATCTGAAAATTGGTTCTTTGATTATATTATTGCGAAATATTAATCCACCAAAACTGTGTAATGGCACCAGATTGGCAGTGAAAAAGTTATTGCCAAATTTGATTGAACTACAATCTTAACTGGTAAATCAAAAGGAGAAGTGTGTTTGATACCGCGTATCCCTATAATTCCAACTGATATGCCATTTGAATTCAAAAGATTACAATATCCTCTGCGTTTATCATTTGCGATGTCCATAAATAAGGCCCAAGGGCAAACACTTCAAGTTTGTGGTGTCAATTTGGAGGAATCATGTTTTCACATGGCCAACTTTATGTTGTCTGTTCCAGAGTCGATACCCCTGTTTATTTATTGATGCTCAAAATGTAGAAACAAAAAATATTGTTTATCCAACTGTTTAAGGGGGTATTCTAGTGCAGAATTTTGAAAAAATCACAAATTTTTTTCATATTTCCAAAGCTTAGACATTCAAGAATATGAGTTTAAAAGGATTTTTTAATATTCCTATTATTTCACAAGTTAATTGAAGGTCATAGAAACTGGTTTTGTAGGTCATAGAAACTGTTTTGTCCTTTTAGTTTCATTTTAAGTTACTTTTGTGGCAACCTTTATACTGAGTGGAAGTGCTAGCTCTGACAACGTGTCAGCAGGAATCGCTGATTAAAAATATGCACATACGTATTCTGTCTCATTCTATAAGTAAAATTGTCGAAAACTTGTCTCAAAACTCTGAACGCGTTTTTCTCGAAACTACTTTTTTCGAGCTGGCGGTAAGGATATATCGAGTTCTAATAGACCGATTTACTTCAAATTTGCAGAGGATGTTCTTTATACATCTCTTTATCGTGTGGTCCTTGCCCAAAAATATAACTTCTCATTTAGTATTTTTAAAAAATTCGGAATTGTTGAAAAATATGCAACAAGAACATTTTTTTTTTCAAACTGCTGCCATTTTGTTAAAAAGTTTTTTTTTTAACTTATCCAAGAGTGAAACAATAGCGACATCTATAATAATTAAGAATCCGTCTGGTTTTTGTTTTTCAGATCACCAGGAGGGTTGGTAGGATGCACGCCAGGACACCCTCTTTTATTTAGACCCCCCACTTTGACTGCTTGTAACTTTGTTAATTTTAATTTTTTTTTTATTAATTTTTTATGTACGAACAACAAATCAATAAACAAATGATACAAAAATTGATGGTAAAAATATTTTTTGTTTCCTTTATACAACGCTTCAAAAACCGGGCGAAATTCATGTCTCTACACTAGAATACCCCCTTAAGACTAACATATATAGACCCACCATAGTAAGAGTACCTAATTCTTTTTTATTTTTTAGTTTTTACTCTTTGCTGATAAATATAATATAAACAATATATCATTTGGGTCATTTGGACTTTTAAATAGCTAGCAATTTAAAATATTTTTTTGTTTGAATAAATGAACTTAATAATCCTTTTTTTTTTATTACTATGTCTTATACGTAGCGAAGCACGTACCGGGACGCTAGTTCAGTATACAGAAGAAGGTATGAAATTAATATGAAAGGAAAACAAAATAGTTACAGTTTTAGCAGCATATCCTTTTGATGAATTTGTCATTTCACATTTTGTGGCTGTATGTCCTCGATAACTTGAACATTTTCCATGTTTAATGTCTTGAATCATTTGTGAAATATTGGCAAAGACCTTTTCTTTCACGTGGCTTAAAAGTATTTCGATCACTTCTTCGAGAAATAAGAAATGCGAATGTGTCAGGAATGTGTTCTTAAAAAATTCCTTAGGGTTTGCTAATCCCAACAATTCATTCACCGTAACAGTTGCATTAGACTATTTTTCGAAAAAGTAATATCTGTCTTATCACATCGAAATTTGCAGTCCAAAACCAACACCAAACAAACTAGTCTAACTCTACTATTGGATGGATTTAAGACTAACAACACAAAATAAATACTGGTATGCCCTAGGGTTCTGTTCTGTCTCTGACACTCTTTTTCATTTTTATTAATGATCTTCTGTGCGACACTCCTTATATACTTACCTTCTTCACTGACGATATTACCCTCAGCTTTTTATATTCGTTTTTAGATTCACAAAGCTCCTCTTTGGATCTTTAAAGTCAAAATATGATAAATGAGGAATCAACAATTGAATAGATTTTAATGCCTCGAAAAGCCAATGGTGTTGACTATTATTAAAACATAATTTACCACCTTTACCACTACCCATGAGTGGCACTGGTCAAGGATACTGAAAACCTTGAAATTCTATCTCCAACAACCAACTCTTGTGGAAGAATCACATACGCGATCTCGCCAAAAATGCCGTCAGATATTTGCGTTTATTAAGGTGATGCAAGAAGTTTTTATTCCACTCTGATCTGCCTTTTATCTAAAAGACTTATATGTTATATACGTCTAAACCTTGAGTATAAGACCCATCTCTGGGCTGATGCTTCTGCAAACTTACTTAAGCCTCTTGGATAGTATTGAACGTCGAGCATTTAAATTGATTGGTGTAGATATCATCGTTGAATCATTTACTTCGCTTGAACACTTTTGTAAAGTTTCTTGCCTCACCCTTTTTTACCGTTATTTTAATAGCCAGTTGCATTCCTACCTTCAAGCAATTCAACCGTAATACTCACGCCTCCAGGAATGCTCATCCGTATACCTTGGATTCCAACTTCGGACGCACTGTCAAGTTTAGAAACTCGTTCTTAAGTCGCACTACACGAATGTGAAATACTTTATAACACTCTGTCTTTTCAAGTCATTTCAAAATATACTGGAATTTAAAACCGATGTGCTCCGACACCTCCTTTCAAACCTTATCTCCCTTTCCTAATGCATATTAAGGGTATGAAAAATTTTCTTGAGTGTGTGGTGTGCTTATTATAAAAAAGACAGGGACAACTTGAGGATGAAGAAGCTTTTTAAAAATCATTCTTGAAGAAGAAAATTTTTTGATGAAAATCCGGATCTTTTTCACACATTCATTACATGATTTCCGGTTATAGATATGCTTGAGTTCTTGCGTTAACTGAATTTTTAAAGTATTAAGGTCTAGGTCCTCTAAATGCAACTTGTGAGATGAATAACTTCAAAGGTCGAACAGGAATCGACAAACCTGGAGCTTCGTCAACAGTATGGGTCACAACGGGATACCAACATAAAACATAAGTTCAAACTATGTTTGGCGCCCAACATAATTTCTTAAATATACTCGAAGTATATTTAAGGTGAAGTACACGTGGCATGATGGTAAGTGCTAGTGCGTTGGACTGTCATGCCAGAGGTCTGCCTATGCCATCTAAAGCTTTTTTTCACGGATACTGCCTCTTGCGAGGAATTGACAAATCCTCAAAGAGTAATTCTTTTCATGAAAAGTGCTTTCTCAAATTAGCCGTTCGGATTCGGCTTAATACTGTAGGTCCCCTCCTTCCCTGACAACAGTATTCGAGCACAAGAATGGTTGAGAGTTGTAAGTCACTAGGCCCTAGTTTTCAACGGACTGCTGCACCACCCAATTTATTTATTTTATGGTGAATCTGTGCCTAAGGATTTTGATTTTGGAAATTCCGGATTTGGGGATTTTGATTTTGGGCATTTTGGAGCTTGGGTACCTAACCCGTCACAACAATAATATTCTCAATTGTTCACACGATTTCAGTTTTTCACATCACGAACTTTTCCTAACAAATCAAATAATTTATTCAGTTTCAATAGTTGTTGACCAAACGCCAAATGTGCTTTAGTTTTGCGAACTGTTACTGATGAAACATTTCTGTTCGAATTCTTACAGTTTCAATGCATTTTTGAGACCTGTACCGTTTCATTATTAAATTTCAAAATATGACAGCTTCTAAGCTCTTTAGTTGAACTTTCACTTATCAAATTATCATTAATAAAGTTTATTTCGATAAAATTGTTTTTATTTTCGGTAAAAAATTAACCAAAACCCTTAACTCGACGAAGGGCAAGATCTGCTAAAAAAATAACTGCCATCGCAATAGTTCGAAAAAAGATTGCAAGGCAGTCCATATCGAATCGCTTCTAAGAACTAAGCTTTTGCAGACCAGAAATTGTAGAATTTTTCGTCGCAGTTTGGAGCCTGGGCTGTAGACAATATTCGACTAATGTAATTTGCATAAGTTCTAAGAGTGTTAAATTATTTCGAAAAAGTCATTTTTTGGTCTGAATAAAGGGCCGTCGTTGACAAGTCGTTTATTTTTATGAGAACGAGCTGGACCAGACATTATCACCGTTAACGGCGAAAGATGATATCGACATCAATGACGCGTTTGTGTAAACTCAATTTCAAAATGACGAAACCTGAGCTTTCAAGTATAATTTCCTAGTGAATTTTTATGTGTTTGCTTATGTACACATTTATTAAGGTAGAAATATACAGGTAAGGTTTAAGGTATACACTTTAACAAGCACTCCTCCTCTACGTAGCCGTGTTGTATGAAAACTGATCTGATGCATCGCACCCAATAGCCCTTAACTCGTTCTCTCCTATATTTATATTATAGCGATAAGGGCTTTTCAGGGTGAAAAGTCAACATAAATTCGCAGGAAAAAAGTACGTATACAAAACAACAAAAAATATGAGCTGAATTGTACATCATATCCTCGTTAAGTAATCACTGCGCCCAGGACTCGCAGGCTCAACAAATTATTTACCAGCACACTTTTTATCCACCCACCTTCTCCTCAACCTCTACCCCACCTGCATGTATACAATATACATATACAATTGGAAGCAAACAAATAACGCTCGCGGTTAGGACGAATATACGTATACGTATTTTTCTGCACTTGAGTGTGAAGAGACCGTGCATCCAGATCCAGAAACCCATCAGACGAGCAGAATATAATATAGGCAGGCAGGTTGTATAGCAATGGCATCCAGCCAGAGCCATAGCTAGAGCCATCAGGGTAGACCCTCATTACGATTTCTACCCAACCGATTCCTTTTCCACACTAAGGATGCAAATAACAAACAAAGGTGAATGAGAAAGGTGGTATGGAAAAAAGTTATACGAAGCAGAGGTGATGATGATGATGTGAGGGGATGAAGGATGAATGGAGAGGGGGGGTTATGTTGATGACAACAACTAGAAGCTGCTATAAAAGTGGGGGGTTGCAGCTTACAGATGATGTTGATGGAGTTTGTTTTTTTGAATGAAAATTCCAAGAAAATTATTCACCATGCACTTGCTGCAGCAGTGATGCCTGTACATGATACCTGATGGTATGTGTAAAGCTGCTTCTGGCGCTCTTACTAATGCATATTATCCTTACCAAGGATCTATAGTAGATCTAGATCTTGAAAAAAAAAAAAATAAAAATATTCCTAGCCAACAACAGTCGTCGCCTATTTTTTGTAAACTGGCAAGGCCGGCTAAGGAATTGGTTGTTAGGAAGGGTTAACATGTCCGTTTATTTTTACACTTCTTGTGTGAGTTACGAACCCACTAACTGGCTTATACGTTTACATAAAAACTGGCTGGGTCTCGGAAGGACTCACTCACTCACTTACTTTTGAATTCTTGAACATTGCAATAATAGGGAAAGATAGAGCGTGGAACGGCATTCCACATTCATGCCATACGGTTAAAGAACGAATCTCTGGACTTCATAGTACGACCGAAGATGGACTTAAGGTAAATTGATAATGGGACTTCCTAGACGACCGAGTATAATGGTTAAACTGTTAAGGGGGAGGAATACAACTGGGTAGTAAAATGCTAGAGCATAGTCCGTTAAAATAACTGTAAACATTATCGAAGAACCCAGAAAAAAAGCCCTTATAAAATATGCAATGTCATTTTGTCTCTTTTTCTATAACGATGCTTAGGCGTTTAAGTATTTAAAGAAACCCTACCTCATTTCATTCAGATACAGATACAGCCCTGGCAGTAAAATATGACACTTAAACCAGGCAGGCAGCAGGAGTGAGTTTATGTTGTAAGACTCCAAAAGTACGATATGATGGAACACAAAAATGTCCCTCGTTCACAATTCACATAGGTACGAAATGAATGAAAAAAAATGGCTGAAGGAATCACCCAGCTTCACCTACAGCTACATCTCCATCTCCACACCTCCTTCCAACCCACCAATTCACAAGAGGAAAACAGGAAAACTCGTAGAAGGAAAAAGTAATTTTAAGCACCAACAATGGCAAATAGCTGAAGGGGCACACCAGGTTTCAGGAATTCATCGAATCGGTTGTGTGTACAACAGACTTAAGATAGGAATAAGGATAGGCGTACACTCATCTAGTGCACAGCTATCCTTGCTTTATGTTGTAGGTACACAATTTCTGATACTCCAACAGGAACGCAGTAATTTTCACCTTAGAATATGGGTGTCACTCTGTTGCTGTTATGTGGGGATGGTCCGATGGTTATGGGTGGCTCCAGCAAGTTCAGGAGAGCAGACCTCTTCTAACTCCCTCCTGCTTCTTTTTTCGAACTGTCTCGTGATGTCTTTTCCTGACGTTCGCGTCGCATCGTAGTCGCTCGTTGTATAAATGCAAACGTACCACACTAATTTACAATGCTCTTAAGAATGTTTAAGGATGAAGCCTCGCGCTGTGCTGCGCTCGCTGGCTGGCTGTTTCCTCGCTGCAAGGAAAGGATAAAGTGCAAGTCCTTGCTTCACCCTATCCTATCCTTAAGAGAATGCTATGGAATTTGTATTCTTTTCGTTGTTGTTGTTGTTGTTTTTTTTTTTTTTTTTTTGGATGGAATGACTACCAGAATAACGCAGCTGATGATGGTGCTGATGAGCGAAGCGAGATGAAGGTTGGATGATTGTCAACGAATAAGTTCTTGATCCGTGAGCTGAGCAAAGCATCAATGAAGAAGGTTTTTGTTTTTGGTAAATATATCTCCTTGTATGGTTTGTCTATGAGTGCAAAATTGTGGTATTTTGTGAGGCAACAAATTAAAGGTGTAGACATTTGTTTAGGTGGTTATTAAGTGCTTTGCATTAGCAGGAAGGAAAATCATTTCGTTACCACATTATGTCTGACTAATGTAAGAAATCTGGCTGGAGTTGATGTATTAATTATCACGTGAATATCAAAGCTAATTTTGTAGTCTTAAAAAGATTCACAGAAAATCGAAGTAGGTAATCGAGTTGGCTTGAAGACGAATGCAATCTTTAGAAACGTTCGTTTAATTCATTTAAGAGATTGCATTCATTGAATTCATATCGGCAATCATTGCTGGTTTAAAATTTGTTTTTAACTTAATATTTTATAGAAATTAACCGATTGCTTTTGCAAATATGTTAAACTAGCCGACCCGTGCTTGCGTTGCTTCGCAAATTGTAACCACGAACATTTTATGAATATTAGAATTAGCATATGAAAAAATTTCTCAATGGGACTGAGCATATTTTCTACAATAATCAGCCCTATTGTGAGTTTCACGTGAACTAGATTCCACCCGAAAAAAATCCCTTTTTTCAGTTCGCCTATTGTGAGTTTCGGGCGAAAAAAAAATCATGTTCGAAAGATTTCCCTTATTGTGAGCACTCAATTCGGGCGGAATGAAATGTCATTTGGCGCTAAAATGTCCACTTATTTTTTAGAGGCGAACAGGAAAACAACAAATGATGTAAGTTATTAAATTCAATTAGTGTTAAAAAGTTGAAGTTGTTTTTGTTTATTTTTTTTATTATTTAACTGTTGTTTTAAACAAACCTTTAAGCTTTATTTTAAATAAATATTTCAGTATTAAAAGAAAGAAAAGTATTTACGTTTAAACCTCTTTTATTTATTTTGTCTCTATTGTCATTTAAATGAATTATAAAGAATTTGCAATTTCATTGCGAATACGCTGACTTGCAGGTAGAAAGTTTTCATCTGTATGAATACTTTCTTGATTCTTCTACACTCGTTTTGTGTTGGCCACTTTATCCATTCACATCTAACAAATACTTGAAGGCTTCTTTATTTATTCGATAGTGTTGATGAAATCTGAAAAAAAGTTTGATTGGTAATCTACATTTATATTCACAAATTCTTTACATGAAATTTATTACTTACAATGGTTCACGCAACTCCAAAGGGTTGGAGGGATCTCTGAGTTGTCTTCTGATACATTTTTGTTTTCTTCCTCATCATTTATCATTTCCCTCAGGGCTATGCTATACATGTTCTTAAAGTAAAATATAAAAACAATTGTAAACAATTTGTGTAATAAAATATCATACTGTTCAAGTTCATACCTTTTGATGAGAGCAAATAGAAAGGCTACGGGAAAATCACAAAAAACAGTTTGTATTTGTTTTATTTACTTATTATTTAAGTATATATTTTATATATATTTTATTATTTTTATGAATTTAAGACGGAATGCACGGATATTGTTTACCTTTTTAAAAATTTTAATTCGCACTTCACTCATCTGTCAAAAATCTGTTTAGCTGTGTTCGAAGTGATGTAGTTCTGAATTGTTTCGTTTTTTTTTTGTTCTGAGTGGTGTAGTTCGGTAATTTGGTTATGGATACCGTCGTTTGTTTTTTTTCTTGAAAAATTACTCCTAACATACACAAAAATTTAATAAAGTTTTTAAACTCAACAAATTGTCATTTTCATTCGAAAAGGGGTTGAAAATAATAATTTATTTGCAAAACTAGAACTCCGTCCTATTGTAATTTTTTCTGGGATTTGTTCAGATAGTTCGTTCAGCTTGTATTTGCCTTTTCAATGACGCTTCTTTTTTTTCGAAATGTCACCACTAATTCGAAGTGAAATTCTATTCGGGCGAAACTCGCAATAGCTTTTTAAATTCCGGGCAAACAAAAATATTTCGGGTGAATGATTTTCCGGGCGAAACTCACAACAAGGCTGAATATTAATTTTAGTTTATATGTATGTATATATGGTTTCGCTTTTATACATATAATAATAAAGATTTGCGGTAAAAAAAAAACAAATTTGTTTTTTTAATGTTCTCATACATCTATAGGTATGCGTGTGTAAATATCCATAGACACATTTTTTTATTCATCTGCTCATGTTCAGTGCAGTGCAACTGACTTAACCTACCCACATTTGTGTGCTCTTTTTATCGACGTCATTGTAAGTACATACCTTTTTCGAGTTATTTGTAAAAAAAATTTTAACTTAATTTCAGTTTTATTATTCGAGGAAGTGATACAAAATTGGTAATTCAAGCTATTATAATAGAACTTTTTTTATTTTTAAATTGGAAGAATTATAATCTATTCACTTCCTCGAACCAAAAAAATAAAAAAGAGGCTGGGATGCGAATGCGACCCACACTGATAACATCCCATCCCGTCTGTCGATTTGTCTTGCTTAAAAGTTTGTGTATATGTATCAATTTTTACCAAATTTGCGTATTATTTTTTGTAGATTTTATTTTATTGAATATCGAAAATAATATTTTCTGTGAAATAAAATAAGTTTGAAGCCAATATTTGTAATTTTTGAAAAGCTATTTGAGTCGAAAGTAAATTTTTACCAAGTTTTAGAATTGTTGTTTTTTTTAGGTTTTTAATTTTTTGTAAAAAAAAACTATCAATTCAATTTTCTTCAAAATTTTACTGAATGTTGAAAACAACATACTTTGAAAGATAAAAGAAGTTTAAAGCCAACATCTCAAAGTTATGAAAAGATATTTATGTCGAAATTCAATATTTACCAAGTTTTATTAATTTTTTTTTAGGGTTTCTCAAAATTTTATCAGATGACAAAAACATCATTCTTCGCTGCACAAAATTGTTTTGGAAATAAAATCATATTTTAGTCGTAAAATTTTCGAGGTGACAAATTTTTTTTCAGTTTTTTTGATTTATAAAAAAAAAACAGTTAATTGGATTTTTTCCTTAAAATGTACTTGTTTTGTATCACGTTACAATGTATAATATAAAATTTAATTCAAGTCTCTAGCATCACTGGTTCATGAGATATTTAGGGTTAACCAAAATGTTCACCTTTTTTTAAAATGCTATGGTAAAAAAACCACCCACGCAATTTTCTTCAGAGCCCTTTTTGCATCTTTCTGCCTTATTATCTGTATAACAATATATCTCTTCTGTTTCTTGAGCTATGGACGACGAAAAAAACGTCGCGAACGTACGGACGTACTAACATACGGACATACGGACGTACTGACGTACAGACGTACGAACGTACGTACACACGCACGCACAGACATCTTTCTAAGAATCTTTTATTTTGACTCTAGGGACCTTGAAACGTCGAGAAATGTCAAAATTTTCAATTTGACAAATCGGACCCATTACAATAACTTCCTATGGGAAGTTAAAAAGATCTAATTTTTCTTTAGATAAATCGGCATTTCATTTAATTAAATGTCCATAGTAACTTAAAAAAAGAGCCCAGAGCCACACTGCTCAGCGATGTGACGATAGAATTAGAGAAACAAAAAAATTATGTGTGTGTGTAGGTTAGTTGATGAACTATACAATACAGACAAATTGAATATGTAGGTAGGTAGGTAAGAGAAAAAAATGGTTGCCTGTAAAGTCGGTTTTACGGGCGAAGATTTTACGTGACAACGTCTTTTTCTAGGTAGAATATTTATTGTTAAACTAATAATTTACTTAACACTATCAACATTTATCAATAGTATGACATAACCTATAAACTCAGTTTCTCAACTTTTGTGTCAATCTAACAATTAATCAATCAATCATAGTTTACGATAATGAAATATCAGTGTACAATTATTTACCTTTATTGTTGTAGTTGTTGTAAATGACGAATCTAAGCACTCCACATTTTCACTACAGACACAGCTGACGATACTTTAACCACACGTGTGAACTTGTATTATGACGCTTTCTTGTTTTTCCAACGCCAAGAACGTTCGAGAAAGACAAAGACAGAGACACAAGCATGCGCCGATTCAATGCGCCTAATTCTCTAGTGCTGCGCGCGCGGCAGACCGATCATAGTTGAGTGGGAGAGAGACGCAAGGCGTTCGGCGGGCCTCTCTCTCGTTCGGAGGCATTCGGCGGGCCTCTCTCTCGTTCGGAGGCATTCGGCGGGCCTCTCTCTCGTTCGGTGACTCATCGTAACGTTACCGGGCGTTACACTTTTTCATAAGTGACTCCCTAATAAACCTAATTTAAGACGTTGTCACGTCAAAAACGTAACTATTAAAAATGGAACACATATTAAGAGAGAAAGAACATGGGAAGAAAAGAAAATTAAAAATGTTGGAATGATAATGAAGTGAAACAAAGCAGCGACCTCGCGATTATGATGGAATCTAGTTTCCTGGATAAAATAAATTCAAAAAGTTTATAATTTTATAATTTGTTTTTATTTATTTCTCAGGTTGTATGTTTAACTTAGAAGTGATTTTAGGCTTAAAACTTGCGCAACAATATTGACTTTATGAAGCAATGCTAATCTTTGTCGATTATTGTATAGGTTTTAAGATATGAGTGGTTGTATAAGTCAACTAATGAAAAAAAATGGACAAAAAATGTAAAATTAATAATATTTATGTTTGACAAATAATTAATGAAAAAAAATTAAGGCCATAAACACTCTCATAACAATATAGAAAATAATAAAATATATTTCAAATAAATCGGTTGACTACTTTCTGAGATCATGCGTTACAAACTTTAAAATGGTTTCGCTTTTATATAATAGTATAGATATAGATTGGCCTACTTTTTTGTAGGCTTTGTTATTGTTGGCGTGTTTTTGATAGGGTAAAATTGTATAAGCATATTTTGTATAAGCCTATTTTTTAAAGGCCTTTTATAGAAGTATGTACTTTTGGTAGGCTTATTTTTATAGGAATATGTTTTAGAAATAAAAGTGAGCATAACTAATTCGTGAGCTAGCTCACAAATTGATATGGAGAATTAAATTTGACTGTGATATAATTCACACCTACTTTTTCCCTCAAGTTGTATTTGTCAAACCCATAAATTATTTAGGCAATCAATTTGACTAAAAACTGTAACCTACCTAACTACTAAACTACAATTTGTAAAAAAAGAACTTTAAACTAAAGTTTCTGTACTTTACTTACAGTTCAAAATGTTCCATCTATCCTATTCTACAAGGTTTGAGTCAACAAAAAAAGCATTTGTCCAGTCTGTCCCTAAAAAAGCCGAATCTTTTTCCCCTTTAGCTATCGTCCAATTGAACTAACGTCGCATCTTTCTCAGTTAAACACTGATCAATTGTCAGCTCAAGTAATATTTTGAAGAACGTACCAATAGGCCCACTGGTGATCTCAGGAGGAGTGGAAGAAATCTTTACATAGTTTTGGAGAAAGAGTTGGCATCAAGCTCTCTTATTGAAAGTGCGTGCATATGGTACTGATGAATCTCTTCTTTGTTGGATTATAAATTAACTTTCGGACCGTAAAATTCAAATTGCATTCGACGGGTTCAAATCTGATATACACAAAATAAAGGCGGCTGTGCTCTAGGGCTCTATTTTGTTTCCAACACTTTTCCTAATTACTATAATTGATCTTTTGTCTGAAACTTTTGACCCTCTTGACTCTACACTCAGCTTAACATAGAGTTTTCAGATTCTCGTCCTTGTCCTTTGGACATAGGTTGTCAACGGCAGCGTTTAATAAGCTTATATTAAACTGTGATCTGGACAGCATTGCCCACTGGGGAATATTCATGGGTGGTACTTGTAACGAGGAGAATGATCAGTTTTCACTTCTAGAATCATGTACATCACAAACCATTTCATGTGGAGTGATCATATATTTGACAAAGCCAAAAATGCTGCTAAATGTTTAGGTTTTCATCAACTATGCAAAACGTTTTTTACCCCTTCTGATCTGGCTGTAATTTACAAAGCTTTTATTTTTACTTGAGTCTTTTGGATAGAATTGAAAAGAGAGTTCTAAAAATTAGAGGCGATAGGTCTCATGCCTATCTTTATTTTATAGCTATTGAAAAAGCAAGTTGCATTTCTTCCCTCAAACAATGCAATCGTGATACATGTACTTTTAGGAATGCTTATCTGTTTTCCTTTGAGCAATATTTCGGACGTACTGTTAAGTTAAGGGATTTTTTCTTTAGCCGCACTACACGAATGTGGAATGGTTTACCAGATCAACAATTCCACCTACCCAATGTCGACGAAGTGATGATAGCTGTATCTTAACTGAAGTCAAACAAAGCTGCTGGAGCTAACGGCATCGCTGCCGAACTATTTAAAGCAGCAGGCGATATGATTAGGTAGGGAGCATGCACCAACTCATCTGCAAAATATGGTCGGAAGAAAGCATGCCCGATGAGTGGAATTTCAGCATAGTTTTAGTTTGTCCAATACATAAGAAAGGAGACCCTTTAAATTGCGCCAACTACAGAGGCATCAGCCTCCTAAACATTGCATATAAGATCCTTTCTTCCTTATTATGTGAACGTCCGTCAAAAACCTGATATGTCCTTATCAGTGTTGCTCCAGACCAGAAAAGTTCACCATTAACCAAATATTCACATTACGGCAGATCTTGGAAAAACCCAGGAACTTTAAATCGATACCCACCATCTCTTTATCAATTTTAAAACCGCGTATGACAGCATCTATAGGGAAGAGCTCTACAGAGCAATGTCTAGTTTTGGCATTCCTGTCAAACTTATCCGTTTATGCAGAATGACGATGGAGAATACACGCTGCTCTATCAAGGTCGGAAAAGATCTCACCAATGCATTTAATGTCAAAAAAGGTTTTAGACTTCGTCAACATCGTTCTGGAAAGAATTGTGCAAAACTCAACAATCAGCACTAGAGGCACAATCTTTCAAAGGTCCATTAAACTATTCGGATACGCAGATGATATTGACATAATTGTAAGATCAAAGCGTTACGTCAATGAAGCGTTTTTGAGTATTGCGACGGAAGCGGATAAGATGGGTTTAGTGGTCAATGAGGGTAAGACCAAGTATATACTGTCATCAATGAAAGGACATTGAACAACGACGTCTTGGACAAAACGTCACCATGGACAGCTATAACTTTGAGGTAGTTGAAACCTTTGTCTACCTAGACACCGCTATAAACTCAGACAATGACACCAGCGCTGAAATCAAACGAAGAATAACTCTTGCTAACCGCTGTTTCTTTGAGCTAAGAAGGCAATTGAGTAGTAAAGTCCTCTCTCGAGCGTCTAAAATCACCATCTACATATAAGACACTTATCATCCCGGTTCTCATTTATGGCCCGGTTCTCATTTACGGTGCTGAGGCCTAGGCCATGTCAAAGAATGATGACAACGTCTTAGGATGCTTCGAGAAAAAAATTCTTCGGGTGATTTTTGGTCCCGTCGTCGGCATTGATGGAGAAAGGAGGAGAAGATACAACGATGAATTGTACGGGCTGTACAGCGACACTGACCTGGTTAACAGAATTAAAATGCAACGACTTAGATTGCTGGATCATGTAGAGCCCGAAAGGTCATTGAATCCAATCCTGAGGGACGGCGGCGCAGTAGAGGCAGACCGTGACTCAGGTGGCGCACGCAGGTGGTAGAAGATCTCAACTAATTTTGCGTGCGAAACTGGAGACAGCTAGCTAGGGACCGAGCTGGTGTAGACACATTTTGGTTGAGGCCCAGGTCCGCCCGGGCTGTACCGCCACCTTAAATAAGTAACATTTATTCCTTTCTGTATTTTGGGGATTTTTAACCTTTTCCTTCTTGCAACAACCTTTAAACGACTTAACGCCCAGTAACCAAATTCAAAAAACGTTGTTTTTATTAAAAATATTAAAATTAAAACCAAGTTGATCCATTTATGCCTCATAAGCTAAAGGAGTGGTAATATATGCACCCAAAAACAATATCCTCTTAAAAAATCTCATGAAATAAAACATAAACTAACTCAAAACTAAAAAATGTTTTTTTTTTGATATTCTAATCCTTGTTAAGTACTTCCAAAGGGAAACGAAGAAAAACTTATGTTAGTACGTACTCTCGTACTATTTACCTTCATACCTCTGCTATACAGATGGGTTTCTATTAAAACTTTTAATAACATTCATGCAGTGTGCGCTATTTATTTCCATTCCAGTTCCCCAATATTCCGTACCCAGTTCCCAGTGTGTGCCTTAAGGGCTCTCCTCATACAACAGACTACAATTTTATTGTACTTTTCCACGAAAGAGAGTTCTGCTTCTGCCTGCTGGAGCTATGGAGGGATGATAATAACGCCATAATAGAAGCTATAAGCTAGCAAAAACTTCACAATCACAACGACAACAACAACGAAAACGAACATTGTCTCCCCCCTTTCATTTTGGCTTTTAACAGTAAAAGCTAATCTAAACTAAAAACCCTCTACGAACTTAAACACTAATGTATATATACCAAGGTATGTACTGTACCATGTACATAGCTACATGGATTTTATGTTGACGCTCAGTTGACGTCGATGTCGACGTCGAGTAATTTTTCTATTATAGGTGAAAATGAGTGTCCCATAAAAACGAGCGCACACAAAAACTCACTTCAAAAAATAAAATTCAAAAAAAAGGGATCATGGATTTAATCCTGGCATAGTGGAAAAATAAACGCATCAGTTTGTGTGTTCTTCCAACCCAAATGAACGACCGACGCGACGACCCCACAAAACAATGATGATGACGCTCTTGCTGACGATGACGAGGACGACAAGCGAAGCGACTGCGACCATCAACGACAACAACACTTTTCGTCCTTAAAACTTATAGCTTCTACCTTCTATTACCAACCATCACCCAAGACCCAACTGCTAACTGCCAACACTCCACCAAGCGAGGACTGATTCGGCTATACCTAAACCTAGCTATCTAGAACTACTAGTAGCTTACTTCTATAGCAGCTCTCCAGAGAGAGAGAAAATTTTCATATATAAAAATAAAAATATAAAGGAGCGCAAGGATATCAATTCCATATCATGATGGCAGCAGAGTTTGTTCGGCTAACAGCACCAACGAACGCTACCGCTACCGTCCTACGAGTATACCTTACCTACATAATCTTAACATTGTCATTGGCCATTTGGGGTGGTTTGTGTTGTGTATTTTTATTATGGAATGGTTGGTAAAAATCCTTTCTTCTTCTGGATTCTGGTTCTAGGGTTCTGATTCTATACTGGCGTGCAGCATTTTTATTTTTATTTTTATTAACGAAAGGAACTAAAGAAGGGTGGAATTGTGAATCCGTTTTGCCTCGACTCGACATTTATTGATGCCATAAAGTTGAAGATTTATGTCTAGCGTCTGTCTATAAGTTTGACTTGACTTTGGCTTCTGCTGTTTTCTCTAGAATTGTCCTGCTTTCACCCTAAACCCTAAATTATACTGCTATACCTATGCACACTCAATAAAGTGCGGCATGGAATCAGGAATATCATAAAAATATACACCACATCAGATGCATGCAGACAGAAGAAGCGATCGCTTAGGTATAACGTAGGTATAAGGATAAGCAAAGCAGTTGCAAGCAAGGATATGGCTTTCAATATTATTACTTTTTACTTTTACTTCAGGACATCAGGAGCAGCAGCTCAGTTGTTTTGTCAGTTTTGGCGTTCTATTCTGGTTTAGGTTCTGGTTCTGGGTTTTGTTTTGGCTTAGCCTTGGGAGGTTATTATTGCAGGGGTGCAAGTTGCAACAGCTATCAAATTTACACTCGAAAAACCCTGATGGAAATGTGAAATGTGTTAAAGTTGGGGTCACATCGCATCGCATCGGTCGGATCGGGTCGGGTCGGGGTGGTGTGGTTGTCGTTGTTATTATTTTTATGTCCTTCAATGTTTTGCGTGTTATTTAGCTCCCTTTTCATTTGGAAGTTTGGCTATAAAAATGGAAATACAAAAACAACAAAAATACTCTAAGGAAAAAGGACCTCTGGATTTTATTCGATTTTATGTGTCCTCAGCGTTTTCCAGGGATTTTGATTAACATTCTTTGAAATTCGCTTGGTTGGCCGGTTGGTCGCTTGGTGTTGTTATGCATGGGTTTGTATGGTTGGGTGAATTTCAAAGTGAGATAGCGAGGGTAATGAGACAAAATCTATTTAGAATTGTGTAATTTAGATGAAAACTTTAAAGGATTTTAAGAGTTAGAGGGATGATGAGAGGAATAAGTATGTAATAATATAGAAGGAAAGTGTTGAAGACTGTCATCATGAAATGCGAATTGATAAAACTTTTAAATGTTAGAAATATTTGAAAATATAAGAAGAAGGGGAATGTAAAGAGCAGTTATGAGGTTATTGATATTGAGTTCATTGGCATATCAAGTTAAATCATATTACTTCAATTAAATGAATGTGGAGAAATAAGTAAAATATTTGAAGAAATGCATAATAAAATGACAAAGAAGTTTCACTGTAAGTCGTTTTTCTAATTTTTTGATGTTATACTTTTTAAGATAAAATGTCACTTTCTACTTATTAAAAAAGTACATAGTTCTTTCAAAAAAGAACTCCAATTTTTGACAGTTGAAAGCGGCCATACTAATGAATTGCGTACTGCTACAGTTCGAAGATCTTACGGAAAAACACGAACCCCCAAATTCAACATCGGTAGACTAAAGGATCCTACGACCCGTGAACAATTCAGGGACCACCTGTCTCACGAAACGAGAACAATCAGCAGCACAGTACACGACGACATCGAACACCATTGGAATGCTGTGAAAAATGTTTTCATTTCAGGTGCTGGCAGAATAGTCGGTCGGAAAGAAGGAAGCAACAACACCTTGCTTTCAGAACAATCTTGAGCAGAGATTCAACTAACGCAAACAGTTAAGAGCTCGAATAACTGCTGCACAAGGGGAAGAAAGAAATGAACTGGAATCCTCGTACCACATGAAAAAGAGAGAGGTTCACCTCAGTGTACACCGCCGTGACAAGCGTGAATACATCAACGCATTGGCGCAAGAAGCAGAAAATGCTGCAAACAGGTGCGACAGCAAAACCGTTTACAGAATAACCAAAGAGCTGACCGGTGCACACAGCTCAAAGAAACACTTGGTGAAAGAAGTAGACGGTTCTTTGCTAAGTTCGGTGGATGAACAAGTCAGAAGGTGGAAAGAACAATTTTCCTCGGTTTTAAATAGAGTGTTTGCAAACAACGTGCAGCCGATGCCTTCTGAAGCGCCTGAAGAAACTAATCCCCGAATCTGCACCGCACCTCCCAGTAAAGATGAGATCGTTGCCGCAATTAAAGCACTTAAGAACAACAAAGCGGTAGGACTTGATGGAATTCCCGCAGAGCTTTTACAAGCAGTGCCAACGTCATCAAGCGAACTGCTTCATCCGCTCATAAAAGAAGTCTGGACCACTGAAAGCATACCCGATGAGTGGAAGAAGGGAATGATTGTCAAGCTCCCAACAAAAGAACATCTTACAAAGTGCGAAAATTGGAGAGTAATTTGCGTTCTACCTGCCAAAAGGTAGCGTAAGGTCCAATGGACTTTGACATCCTACTTAAAGCACTTGGATTACGCGGACGATGTTTGCTTACTCTCTCATAGGATCATGGATCTCCATCAAATGACAACAAGAAACAGAAGTCGTAGGGCTGAAAATTAATTCCGGCATCCGACCATCCTCTCAAATAAATATTTCTTCGCAACCGGTGGAAAAAGTGGAGAACTTTCAATACCTTGGAAGTATCGTCTCCATCGAAGGCCGAACAAGACGTCATCTGCCGCATCGGCAAAGCGAAAGCGGCGTTCAGTATGCTGTCAAAAATTTGGATGAATAACTCTATTAGCTTAACAACAAAGCTACGACTATTTCGCACAAATGTAGAATCTGTGCTTCTTTATATGGGTGCAGCACCTGAAAGATTACTTCAGCCATTACAAGAAAGCTGCAGACCTTCGTGAATAAATGTCTTCGCAACATCCTTATGATTATCTGGCCAAACCGAATATATATTGAGGTCCTTCATAGAAGGACAGGTCAGGAACCTATAGACTCTATTATACGAAGGCGTAAGTGGCAATGGATTGGACATACGCTTCGAAAAGGTAACGACTGCATTGCAGGCCAAGCAATACAGTGGAAACCGCTGACACAAGAAGGAAGAAAAGCTGGGCGACCGAGAAGCACATTGAGCCGGACAGTCGAGAAGGAATCAGCGTCACTAGGCAAGAGTTGGAGGGAGCTGAAACACAATCCGTAAACCGCACACGATGGCACGTAGGTGTAGTAGAGGCCGTATGCTCCATAAGGGGCTCCCAACGGACTTAAAAGGTCTGAGGACCTAAGTAAGTAAGTAAGTATAATTATGAAGCTCTATATTTATCAAATTGACTGTCATTTATTGAGTCTGTTCAATAACACAATACTGAAATTGTTCTGTCAAAATATGTGTTCTGTTCAGGCAACATTTTGCGCACTTCGCCCAAATTATGTTAGGTCACATTTGAGTCCACTGGTTCAGTGAACAATCTGGCCAAAACCAATTTCTGAATGAATTTGAGATGATATCAGTTTACATGGGTTTTAAGAGCACCCAATGCTTGGCAAAAAAGTCACTGCGTTTAGTGGATTTAGACCTGGTTATATGGTGGCGCGTCATCAGTTCATGTCATTTTTTTGTGAGAACTTCATTGGTCTCATGGCCGTAAACAGCAAATGCTATAAATCGATGTTAACCAACATCTTTTGGCTTAAATTTTATAGGTTGGTTAAATTTCAAGGGCCAATGTTGAATGTGAACCACACCTAATCGTCAAGTTTTTTTTCTGCATTTCAATTGATATTTCTCAAATTCAGATTAGTTCAATTTAAACAATGGAAATAAACAAAGTCAAGCGACGCGTTAAAGTTATTCAGGCTTGTTATGAAAATGTACGTTCAAATCAAAATGCATATTGTGCACTTCATGGTTTTTTCGCTTAATTTAAATGTGCGTAATCGTAATCGTAAAAATCGTGCAAAAATTAAAGCAAACCGTGTCTATAGGACATATGAAAACACCAGTGCATAACTTGCACCTCTCATGCTCGTTGTTGATAAACATTAATCATAAAGACTTAAATTACAAGAATCAAGAACTAAAACCCCTTGACCATTTCAAGCGTCATCAATGGTCAGAATGGTGGTAAGAAATTGCAACAGTGGATGATTAATTTTCGTAGAAAATCATCTTCAGTGATGAGGCACATTTTCACCTCAGTTGATTTGGCAATAAACAGAATTCGGCATTTTTGCGAATAATAATCCAAGAATGATTGTGGAAAAACCAATGCACCCACAAAGAGTGACTGTTTGGTGCGGTTTATGGGCTGGCGGCATATTTTTTTCCAAAATGAGGCCGGTCAGGCAGTTACTGTGATTAGTTTTCGCTATCGTGAGATGTTAACGAACTTTTTAATTCCCGAATTGAAAGATATGGTGTGGACAATCTGTGTTTTAATCAGGACGGTGCCGCTTCCCACACAGCTAACAATGGGTCTTTTGTGCGACAAATTCAATAATTGTGTTATCTCTCGTGGTGGCGATGTCCATTGGCCAACAAGATCCTGTGATTTGACACCGGTGAACTTCTTTCTTTGGGGTTATTTGAAAGAAAAGGTGTACGCCGATAGACCAGCAACAATTCAAGAGCTAAATAATGAGATAATTCGGCAAGTTAATGGCATAGAACCTCAGCGTCAAAGAAAATTCGAACCATCGGATGTGGGTGTGCCGCCGAGGTTGCGGCACACCGCAACCTCCTAAATAATTTGTGTTTTATTAAAAATCAACAACGGCCCTTAAATTATTAACCACCCTATATGATATCGACACCTTTGACATATGGTGCCATTAGGATCACCCTTCATTAAAAATACTGAGTGGTGCAGTATTAGGATTAGATAAGGCAGCTTGGGTTTCTACCGAGATCCTACGATTTGTCCTAAAGTTAAACTCTTCTTGTATAAAGCCTGTCAAATTCAGATTGATTTCTTTCTCACACACACTCTTTGTTTTATTTATGTTAATTTATGAATACAGAAAACATTTAATGAAAAGCCCTGTGATCCCAAGAGACTAAAATGATTGTTCGATTGAAAAATTTTGGGCCTAATTGCAAAATGCAAATCATTTTTCCTCCAAACTACGTAAATACTGTTATTTAAATACAACAGACAAAGGTTCGTATTATTAATTGCAAAGAAAAACTTGTGTGACGCAAATAAGAATGTGAAACAATGCTTTGTGTTTGAAGGTATTCTTGGAATTGTTTTGTGCTTATTTTTAAAAGTAAATACATATGTTTCTATTTTAGACAAAAGTCAATTCAAACAATGGCCTATTATACAAAATTAATAGGAATTGCGAAAAATACAAAAATACAAACAAAAACACAAATATTACGGCATTATCTATACAAATATTGTAAGAGACTCCGAGGTAACTTCGAACAATTCGGGCTTTCTCAGACTTGACAACTTGACAAATTTTTTGTGGCATATGGGCTGGGCGATCCATACAAAATTCAGCTGACTTCGGAAATGGGATTAAACTGTCAATGACGCTCACGCAGAAGCTTCCAGGTGCAATTTTACCTTAATTTTGTTCTTACCAGAAAGTGATTTTCATCGATGTAGCCGATATTGCGCCATTTTGCCTCGTTAGACTTTTCCTTGTGAATTTTAAATGTGCAACCCTCAGAAAAGCCTCAACGGACATTTGGTTTTTAATTTCAATTTAAGCTCAAATATATGTAACTTGTTTTATTTAAATTTTAAAAAGGAAGCTCTTAATGCAACACCCTGCATAGTTTTGAAAAGACAACAGAGAGTTTTTTTCTGCATCACATGAGACTTAAACGCTTGTTTGATTGAAAAATTTTGAAAAAACTGACTGAGCAATTAAATGGCACCCAATTTAGTAACTGTCAAAGTTTCATTCATTTAATTTCAAAGTATCGCTTAATATTTTGTGCCTGGCAACTTCGTTTTCCTCCAAAATACGTAAATGTAGTTATTTACATAAATCCTACAAGTTTACGGAACTTTCAATTCGGCTGAAGGAACTTGTCTTTCGCACGAATGACAGTTTAAAACAATGCCTTTTGTTTGAGAAGCTCTTTGTAACTATTTTCTGGTTAATTAATTCAAAGTACATATTTTTGATAAAAGTCAATTTAAACAAGTGAAGTATTATTGATTCTTCACGGTATCAAACTATACCGTTTGTTTATTGATTTTAGAACAAAGAACTATGAATTACAGATTTACGTGGCTTTGAAATTCAAAGAAAGGCTTGACTTCTTATTTGGCTATAAATTATGGTCGTAACGAAATAAATTTATAATTCAACTTGTCAAAGTTAATCAGTCAAAATGGTGGCTCTAAGAATATTAACACTTTTCGCTTTGACGATCATTACAGGCTCCCAAGGACAACAACTAACTCCAAGAATTCAAAATGGAATCGCAGCTGATACCATGAGACGATTCCCTCATCACGTAAATATCCAACCCATTGCTAATGGACAATGTCAAGATGCCTTGCCAAGTTGTTCAGGATCGATCATAGGCAAGAAATGGATCCTTACATCAAAGGCCTGTGTCGACAATGGTGATCAACTTCGAGTGAATTTCCAAAGGCTCAACAGAAATAATTATTTTGGATCGTACAGTGCTGTGGTGAATAACGATGAAAAATCGGTCACCAAGTATCCAACAGACTTTGATGACATAGCGTTGATAAAACTACCATTCGAATTGATTTACTCCTCTACAGTCAAGCCTATCGGTTTTTCGATAGATAGACAACCGGCCCAGTTATTGAAAAAACTTGTTGTTCTACCAGGATTCGATGATAGTCTTTAGGGAAAGGATCAACTTACTTATGCAATGTTGAACATAGCTTCGAATGACGTCTGTAAGCAGTTCTATATGGAGACGTGTTCGATGAGTTTCTGAATATGTGCGCTCAGCAAAATAACCGTTATGGCCTTTCTGCAACCGACTCTGGAGCTGGTTTGGTCGTAGGCTGGCCAGCCTATCCAGAATTGATTGGAATCTATTCAAACATTTTGAAGGGTTCTAACACTGGTGTACCTTCATCTTATATTCTCCTTGAAAAATATGCCCCATGGATCGAGAACGTCATGGATGAGGTGGACTCAGATTGGCTCTATAGTGAGACTACGAGTACGACAACGTCAGCTCCGTATCCTTAACCAAGTTCCTACTGTATTGAAGTTTAAAATACAAAAATCTTTTTCATTCATTACTTGAATATACAAATAATTTTCTAATAAATTATTGTGCTTTGCAAATCAGTTAACATTGTTATTTTTGTTTGCTTTGCTTTGCTAGTAAAATTTAAAAAACTAAACCCCACATGATTATACAAAACAAAAAAAAACATCCATGCGACCATGCCTGATGTGGACCTGAGAGTATAGAAGCCTTTACAAAGAGAAGACGCGAAACGAAGAAATGATTTTCATATACGCTACGAACTGAATCTTCAAATCAAATGAAATTATCTCGGTCCAACTTCACTTTGACTCCATTTAACTTAATAAATATTGAAAATTCTCAACTGAATTAAAGGTGAATTTCATAAGAAAGAAGGAAATATTATTTTCAACCCTTTTTTGAAGTGTCCTCTACAACAAAAGTTGTATGAGCTGTTTATCATGATTATCTACAGTGTTTTATAAATAAAGTGCGGGCAATTTTGTGTAAAATTGAAGCGTGCATGGTTTCGTTTTAAGCATTACTTGCCAAATGTCAATGTGACAGCTACACTATTCAAGGTAATCTTGTGATTTACCCTGAAACGTATTAGAATGTGGTACCCGTGGCATGATGGTTAGTGCGTTGTACTATCATGCCAGAGGTCTTGGGTTCGATCCCTGCCTATGACATCTAAAGTTTTTTTCACGGGTACTGCCTCTTGCGAGAAATTGATAAATACTCAAAGAGTAATTCTTGTCATGAAAAGTGCTTTCTCAAATTAGCTGTTCGGATTCGGCTTAAATCTCTAGGTTCCCTCCATCCCTGACAACAGTACTCGCACAGAGGTTGAGTGTTGTAAGTAACTAGGCCCTAGTTCTCAATGGACTGCCAATTTTCTTTTTAATTAGAAAACTGCCATGTTGGTGAAATTCGTATTTATTGTATTTCTAGTAAGCTGCTGCAGTGTAGACTTGAAACAACTATTAAATATTCATACCATGTGTTGCAGCAGTAAAAATTCCTTTTTCTATAGTTCGTCTCGTCTATATTATGTTTGGTTATGTTTGGTGGGAAACCAAATGACTGATGGAACGACTGATCTGTGGTAGCTGCAGAAGCAGCAGTAGCGGCAGCAAACATATGTTCCACAACTTTTGCTCTTGCTTCTGCTGCTGATATCGTGCTGCATTTGTGGTTTTAGAAATGTGTTTTAAAAATAGAAAGAACATAACATGGGGTACCATACCCCATCATCTTTATCGACAAATCCTAGATCCGCTATTATATCATTTCTGCAGGACATAGGATTTTCTTGAGTTATGTATTTGGTTTGGTGCTGGTCTTTTAAATGTCCCCTCGACCTCTTCTTGTTTTATTTTTCATTTTATTTTCACCGACCAAGGCGCAAAGTTAAAAGGTATAATTTTATACTCGGTGTGTCTAATGTATAGCCTATCCATGCATAAAAAAGATATTTTTGTTGTTTCAGAATTGCATTTATGGATTTTCTTGTGGTCTTATCCTATCCTAGGTTTACTCTTCAATTTGGTAAAATATACATTCTATTAGAACAAGAGTGAGAAGAGAAGGGGTTTTTGGGAGCTGGATGTCGATTGGAATGACACACAACACGAGTTCAAACGAAGAAGGCGAGTGTTATTTACGGTGCGGCAAACATGAAAAGCGCCCTAACTAAAAGGAATCTTCTTTCCATACCTTAACTTGGCATATAGAAGACCTAGACTGTCGAGTATATGTAGAAGCTAGAAGTGAAGAGTAAAAGGATTGTTTTGTTGGTCTTTTTTATTTTCACTTCTGGCTTTTGCTTTTGGTTCTTTTGTCTAATAGAAGTCAACACTTGCCGTTAGAAGTTTGAGTTGTTCTCGACGTATTGCCACTATATGTGGTGAGGTCTATATGGATGGTTCTAGTCAAATATACCATCGTAAAAATGTCCCCATAAAAGGACGAAATTTGTTGTGCTAGCTTTGTTTTTTCCTGGTTTTTGATTTGTGTAGCTTTGTTGATTTTGGGTGGTATTTGGACACATTGTGATGCAATTACGGCCCATGAACGTCCCTCAAGATTTGTGGTACAGAAAGTGACGTTTCTGTAGCAATATATTGAAGAAATGTAGGCGTGATCTTTTGGTATCAGGTATTATGTAAGGCAAACAAGCATTTGCATGGGTCAAACTTAAGACGTCTTTTTAATAATAGATGTGTCAACGAGAGCAATTTTCAAAACATTTTTTTGGTTAATATTCAAGCTTAACAAAAATCTTACTACTACGAGTATTAACAAAAAGATCTTACTAAGTCCCAGACTTTTTAAAGGCCTTTTGGGATCTCATCTCATAGACACACATATACCTAGTTAAAAATTGCAGAAGACAACTTTTGGGTATGTTTGAAGGTTACGGATCTATTGTAATAAAGGGTAGAATAAAAGTGACATAAAGTTTCATAAACAAACGCGGCTGTTTCGTCATTGAGTATTGCGTGCCAGCAGGTGCTTGGTTTGGCGTTCTTTTGGGCTTTCAGAAATCTTTGGCAAACGATCGCGATTTTTTTTTCGAATAATATCTGCCGAATAATAGTTTAATAACACAAACAAGTAAATGATAATGAGGTGGCGCAACAGTCCATGAAGAACCAGGGCCTAGTGACCTACAAATCTCAACCATTCCTGTGTGCGAGTAATGTTGTCAGAGATGGAAGGGACCTACAGTTTCTATGCCGAATCCGAACGGCTAATTTGAGAAAGCACTTTTCATGACAAGAATTACTCTTGGAGGATTTGTCAATTCCTGCACAGGCAGGGATTGAACCCAAGACCCCTTGCATGACAGTCCAACGCACTAACCATCGCGCTACGGGTACTACAAAAAAACAAGTAAATGGAAGGATAAAAATCTCGAGCCTTAGTAATGTAATGTATCTTATGAAGCCAGGGGAACGTCTCAGGTATGTTTTTATAATTCCTTATTTTTGAAATATTTAGAAAACCGAAATATTATTGGTCAAGAAAAATCTTTGTTGAAATATAGAACAAAAGAAGCGAATGAATATCTTTCAGGGAGGCTTTTGTGTTAGGCTTTCAACTGTGGATCAAATTTTCGTGCTGGAGATTTCAAGGCTTTTTTTGCCACTGTCTACACAATCTCACTTATATATACATCTTAAGTCCAATGAGTTTTCTTACAATATTCCTTAACGTATATACACAAATTGATTGTGAACACTCCTGCGTCAGTTTGAAAAAGCAATCATACGTCAAACTTGTTTGATACTGAGACTGGAGTCCCACAGGTCTGCGTTCTCAGTCCTGTTCTTTTCATCGTTTTGAGAGTGATGTATGTAAGAACTAGCTTCAGCTTGGTTATGTAATGACGCATTACAAATCTACAACGAAAACACGAACAAATTACATGCGTTCTGTCACTACACCGAGCATTGAGTTCACAATCAGTTCAACTTGGCCAAAACTCGGTGACATTAATTTGCAAAGGTTATTTTGTCATTCGCAAGGATATAATTCACACTAGGTTTTTACCAAAAGGTTGGCTAGTAGAACCGAACAAGACCAACAAAGAAAAAAGTAGAAGCAGGGAACCAGACCGCGCATATTATAAATACGCCTGAATTCACGGGGCAGAAACCAGTTGGACTTCGATCGCCGCTAAGCGAGGATCAGTGGTAAGTAAGTTGGATATAAACAGAGGCTTCCCCCCACCAGAGGTAAGGGGCTTCTTGTGAAATATTCAAGTTTAAATGATTTACCAGTTTCGGCTGTGATTTACCAGTTTCGGCTGTGTTTTACCAGTTTCGGCTGTGATTTACCAGTTTCGGCTGTGATTTACCAGTTTCGGCTGTGATTTACCAGTTTCGGCTGTGATTTACCAGTTTCGGCTGTGATTTACCAGTTTTGGCTGTGATTTACCAGTTTCGGCTGTGATTTACTAGTTACGGCCGTGCTGTTCACACGATAAGAGGCAATTCACCTGCGTAACGGCGATTGCCCCAGTCCTGACCGAATCGGCGGAAGATACGTACCCCGCGCCGCCTGCTGAACGACACCTATCGCGTAGACTACCTCGGACCCGTGGCACAAGCCGAGATTCGGATGAAAAGAATTATTACAAAAATCAGAATTAGACAAAAAAAGAATGTTAACCGACTGTATGAAATAAATTCAAAATAATATAAACTTAATAACAAATAAAGACAAAGACCTATTGATGTTAAATTTCGGTGTTTTATTTAAAATAACCCTGGACAAGGTGAGCATACCCTAGCTGAGAAATTTAAAACACCCTCACAGTTATATGGTATAAGGTGTAGACTCATAAAAATATTCCTTTTTGCACATGAGTTTTGAACCTTAAGCTTATAATTATTGTGACACTTGCAATGTACACTGTAAAATAAATAAAGTACACGATTGGGTCGCATGAACTTGCTCATGTATACAAAGAGTCTGTTTGAAAATATTTCCTGAATTTTAATTTAAAAATGTATCTGCAAGAAGAGTTTGTTTTCAAAAATTTAAATGTCATTTGTTATCTCAAAAAACATTAATTTAATAAACTTTTTCAAAAATCCTTAGAGCGGTTTTGTTTTTTAATATATTTTTTTTTAAATAAAATTATCAACTTTAGTTTTATAATATTTTTAGTATGCAGTTATGTAAAGTTTATTAATTAAAGTTTTATAATTGATCGTAAAAAAATGACACATTTTTGAGATCGATAGACAGACGGACTTTTTTCAACTTCTCTACCATCGTAATTCCATGTTTGATTAAAATCTCAAGATCGCAATTTTTTTCGAATGCAATACTTGCCATATATGTATGTAGTTCCTATGTGCCAAAAGTAAAAACACGTTCATCATTTGTATGATCTACATACTTTATAGTCAAAGGACAAATACATTTAATCAAGTCTTTGGAAAATAACACCACAACCAATTCGCTTAAGTATACAAATAAAACACCTTACTCTCGAAAAAGTCCTCAACATTTCAAATATAAAAACAAAAATGACGTATATAGATACATTGCAAAGAAAGGTAACTTTATCTTTTTGTTATGAAAGTGTTTTATTGAAAACGAGAAAGAGAAACTGAGCTTTATTTAAGGATAAGGAATTTGTTGAGCACGTTTATAGTAAACTATACAAACGTGTTACGTTTAATCAAATACGTTTTTGGTGTTAACTTAAGTTCTGCTTAACAAATGACACATTACGAAGGCCATATAGATGAGAAATCTTTATTATGTGCGTACGTATGAGAAGCTTCAATATCATGAAAGAGGGTTAAAAATAAAGGCTAAAGCAATCCTAAAGTACTCTATAAGACAAAATTCACCTTAACTATAAATGAAAGTTGTATACCTGCACTGCTTAGAATTAGCTATGGATTAGCTATGAGTTCGTGATATCTACGAGGATGTAGGAAACACAACTCAGAATGGAGTCCTGAAGTTGATAGGTACTTATCCACAAAAAAGTGTGTTAGTCATTCATATTATTACTTGGAGATTGTGTTCGAATAAATTATTTGTTTACTATTGTTGGTAAGGATATCTCTGAAAGAATTACAGAAATGTTTTGGATATTCTCCGCACATACCTACATATATAAATAAGGTCTTGCATTAGTATTAGGTTAATTAATTAGGGTTCAAAGTTTATACGTCAACTCGTTCTTAAGTCATAGGGGTGCAATTTTAAGTTTTACATCAATATGAAGGTTGGAAGACTTGTTTTTTTGATACTGTTTTCAATGTTTTTTTACATTTCTTTAAGAATGAGCGCTTAATTTTTAGTATCGGGCAAAGTATTTTCAAATTCCAGAACTTATTACCATTCTCACTAAACTTTTTCACGAATTAATATTTTTTAAAATCATTTGTCTAATATGTGCGGTGCGTTGCATATTAGACAAATGATCCATTTTTCAAGTTTTTAAGAACATCGAAAATATGAATCCAAAGCTTATTTAAAATATAAAAGATATTTAGATATTCACTTGCATAGCTTTCAACTTAGGAGTTAAAAATTAATCTTTTTCAAGTTTTTAAACTTACCACTGGGAAATTCATGAAATGTTTGAATAATATTTTTAATAATTTAAAGTAATTATTTTCAATACCTAAAAATAAAATAATGACCTGGCATAGCAAAGAGTATTTCAAATATGTACAAATTTCTTTTTTAAAATGCAAACAAACTATCAAAATTAAATTTGTTCGATGCACTTATTAGTAAGAACAAAAATTAGCAGTAATTATGGAACAAAATGTCGCGTTTTTCAAGTGGCTTAATCGGCTGTCTCGGCATTACATCGGCCGTTCAGAGTTCCCCATAAAAAAGTCCAAAAGTATCAAATCATAGCTCCTAGGTGGTGCCCAATTAAAATCGCCAAAACGTCTGACAACAGGATTTGGCGACCCATTCAGCATGAAGGAAGTTCATGAAAATATGTACATGTTATATATTTTACAAAAAAAAAAACGATTTCATCTCCAAAATAATTTCATGCAATGAAGAATAACGTTTTTGACATCTGGTAAAATTTTGACAAAAATAGAATTGACAGTTGTTTTATAAAAAATAAAAGCCTAAAAAAAACATTTCTAAAAGTTGGTAAACATTGATTTTCGACCTAAAATCATTTCAAAAATTTAGATATTATCTTCCAACAAATTTTATCTTATAAGAAATATTGTAAGATTTTGAAAAAAATCGAGTTGACAGTTTTTTTCACAAAAAATAAAAACATAAACAAAGCATTAGGTACTAAAACTTTGTAAAAATTTTCTTTCGACTTAAATATTTTTTCAAAAATTAAAAATATTGGCTTCAAACTAATTTTATCTCACAGAAAATATTGTTTTCGACATTCAGTAAATTTTTTTATAAAAATCCAACAGTCAGTTTTTTCAAACAAAATTAAAATCTACAAAAAATAGTATACGCAAAATTGGTAAAAATTGATGTTTGGTTTTCGATATCTCGTGAACAATAGAAGATATTGACTTCAAATTAATTTCATTCATCCAATTTGTATTTTTGTTTATACAAGAAATAAAAACTTTTAGGAAACTCTACTAAAATTAGTAAAAATTGGTTTGCGCCTAATAATCTCGTAAGCAAAAATAAATTTCGAAATCAAACTATTTTATCATATGCAAAATATTATTGTTAATTTTTAATTTCTTTAGAATAATTCAACTAACAACTTTTTCGTATGAATTCCCTTGCGTTAATGAATATGACTCCACTTATATTTTTTATTACATATTTATTTTTTATATATGAAAATAAAATTTGTATTTTACTTCTTTAAACTTTGTTGATAACTACTTTTACCTGAGGACTGGACCAAGAATCTAATATGAATCGGAAATCCAGCCCTATTCCAAGCTACGTTTCAACACAATTTCTAACATTTCTGCGTAAAATGCTCCAAAAAACCTCTAAACTCTTAAAAATAGCATATGCATAGAGTCGTCTTAAATTAAATAGTTACACCATATCTTGCTGGACAACAGTGTTTTTAAATAATCTAATAACTAAATTTGCCCTTAAAATATGTAAATGTTAAGTTAAGATACACATTATGTTATTTAAATTTTGTCAGCAAATAACTGTGTTTTAGCTAGGTCCGTAAAGCTATTTTAGCTTTGTATATGGTTTTCATATACAAAGGTTTAAGGAAGTATTCCGTAACAGTTTTAATTAATTTTTCTAAAAGACAGAAATTACTTTTACAGGTATTTGTTTTACGAATTTTAAAATAACATTAGAACATACTTTCCGAAAATGATTCGGAAGTCCGAAAGAGTATTTATATTTTCGAATTTTCTATTATATGTTTAACTTATGAGAATACAGATGGCGCTTATTTTGGACCAATGGTTTGGGTATATAATACAATTTAATATAGAGACCAGGAATAGTTATAAACAAAAATCAAACTGGTACACTGTGAACCAAAATGTCGAAATGCGTTTCTTGTTTCAATTTATTTATAAGGTTATTTTTTATAGAGTTAATTGCTTAAGTTATTTGCTGAAGCTGACAATGTACATACATAAATAAGTAATTTATTTCGAATTATTATTATTTTCAGTTAAGGATAATAAGGTTTAACTTCTGCATGTAATGCACTTGGTTAGTGAGAATTTGCAGCTTCTACTTTGTAGTTGAGAGAACGGTCAAAGCATTTAAAATGATTCTTAAGCACACCAAAAGTCTTTTCCATAACATTTTGAGTAAAACATGGTTCGACACCAGAGTTTTTCCCAAACTATATTATTGGAAACTTCTTATCCCAAAGAACTGCAAACCTACAGCTAGCTGCTATGTATGTGCATCAACACAATAAAAATAGTAAATAAAAAGCACTAACATTTTATACCTATTTACTTTATTGAAAAACACCGAACAAATAAAAACTTAAGAATTTATACAAATTATGACAATCAACTGAATTATTTATTAACTGATGTGATTATATCAGCTGCTTTAATTTCACTTGAAGTGATTTCGAAAAGTATTCGAAGTTATGAAATCAATCGAATGGTTTTTTATTATTATTATATAAGCTTTTATTGCCTTATCATTTTAAATACATTTAAATACATCTATAGATACAATTTTTTAAAATTTTTAATTAGAATTTTACAAATTATTTGATATAATAGCCGCGTTTTATTATCACCATGATCTGATCCGGATCAGATCATGATAATAAAACAGCATTGGATCATCATATTTTTTATTATTTAAAGTTTGGTAGCAGTGTCAAATTCGTTCTTTCAAAAGTGACATTTCGAAGCAAAAAAAAACAAACACATACCAAAAATGAAAGCTCCACAACTTTTGAAAATGTTTCTGCAAATCACCATTGCACTCTCAAACTCAAAGCATCCAGGAACGCTTTGGTTTCACATGTAGTCCAGATTCTTTTTGACCTTTTAATAAATGTGACACTTAAATAATTTAATTTAGATATTACTTACAATTTATTTGAACATCTTTTCTATCATTTGTGCTGCAGCTTTCTCGATTTTATTTATATTTTTTGACATTTAAAGCAGGGTTGCCCAAAGAACATTTTGCTCAATGATTTTTTTTGTTCCTTTTTTTTGGGGAAAATAATACACATAAATTATGTCAAATATACATTTTTTTGGGATTAATTATTTTAATTTCACCAATTAATAGCTAGTTATGTTAAAATATCTAATTATTTCATGGATTATATACCAAATAAATAAATATAAAGCTTCTTGCTTTCTATTTAAAAAATATTTTATTTCAGTCAAATGGAAATGTTTATATGGCAATACAGGTTTTACTTAATTTGTTTGCAATGATACCAACATTTACATGTGAAATTACAATGATAAAGCGCTCCTTGTTGTGAAAAAAAGAATTAAATTTTGGATCTCAAATTGAGATCCATACACAAAGCTGGATCTTGTGTTGTTGTTGTAATGCATGTAAATTCAAGATCCGGATCAGATCATGGTGATAATAAAACGCGGCTAATGATACAAGTTACAAATATAGAACTATTAATTAGATAATGGAAAAGTAAGATACCTACATAATTTGATATTTAAAAGTTTGGTTATTTATTTTTTCAATTTTTATTATTAGTTTTTGGCGTAAGCCTCCCCCAAAGCGGCCCATAGGTCTCGATTTTTCGCCTCACTGCACTGTACCAATTTTCGTTTATTTGGCAAAGATCGTCGCTCCATCTCTTGTTCGGTCGGCCTGTTCGTCTCTTGCTTTCCGGTCTCCATTTTGTTGCCAACTTTGTCCATCTTTGATCCTGTAGTCTTGAAATATGTCCTGCCCAACTCCATTTTTGTCTTTTAATTCTATCTATCACAATCGAATGGTAGAAACCTGAAAAGAATTTCACTCGATTTTACATAGATTTCGATTTCATTTTACTCGATTTTGGGAACCTAGCTGTAAGTGATATTTTAAAATTATAAAAACAAAGGCTGGGATGCGAAAAACACAAATAACTTCCCATCTGTCAATATTTCTAAAAGCTTTCCGAAATGTATACTTAACAATATTTAGTTTTTGTCTTTTTTTCAAGGTACTTGAGTCGAAATCCATTTTAGTTGCTATAGTTGAAAAATAGTTTTTAACAACTTTTTGTGTGTTTTTTTTTGTTTAGAAAAAAAAAAATGTCACTTCAATTCTTCTAAATACTTTTTCAGATGTCGGGGACGTTATTTTTCGTAAAAATATTCGAGACGACAATATATTTGTTCACTTTTTTGATTCATAAGAAATCTTGTTAGTTGATTTTTTTCCGAATGTACATGTGTATGTATATTGCTAAATTCAATTGAATTCAACACAATCTTTCCCCAACTTTATTGTTAAACAGAATTATAAAAGTTGAGCAAAATATTTCATACTTCTCAAAACAAGTGTGAACGAGAAAAGACAATAAGTTGCATAAAATTTGTCCTTTTAAATGTTTCTAATTTGAATAGCCTCATTAACAATTTATAGGTTTGACAGACTATGACATATAATTCTGATAATTTGCTAATCAATTTTGTTTTACCAAATATCTGCCTAGGTGTCAGTGGCCGAGTCAGACAGTTTTCAACCAAACAAGCAGATCAGACTAGCCTATTGGCAATAACAGTAAAGGTTTTTAAAATTGTCCTATGAATTGTATTTTGAATTTTAAAATATTTGACAACCATCATCCTATTGACATCTAAATGCGATTTCTGTTAGATGTTGACAGATTCGATAACTTAGGTGGTGAATTGTTTGTAATCTTCCCGCCATGAAATTATCCGTAAGCATTTAAATAAAAACAATGTTATTTTAATTTTATTTTTATTATAGTTTTTATTTACGGTTTTAATTTTTAGTTGTTGATTTTTTTTTGTAATATCATAATATAATATTATAGTATAGTAGTAGTTTTTTTTTATTTTGTTATAATAATATTTCTATATTTTACATCAATTTTGTATGCTTTAAAATAAACTTAGTAAGATTTTAATAAAAATTATTTTCTATAATACAACTAAAAATAAAAAATATTATGAATGCTTATTTCTTGTCAATTCATTTTCATCTATATTTCCATCAATAGTTAACAATGTTATAATTTCTTATATCTTTAATATACTCTTAACATTATTAATTTATATTATTTTCACATTATATTTTGAAAATGTTGTTTTTATAAATAATTTTAGTATAGAATAATTATTTTTGAAATAAGATTTGATTTGTTGTTTTATTATTTTATTTTGTTCTTGTATACATATATATAAAATCAAACATTAACAAAATCTTTTTTTTTTTTTTGATACAATTATAAACAAAATATTTATTTCTTTTTTACTGAAGCAGTGTTTTGTTTTTGATTTTTGTTTTTTTTTTTCTTAAAAATGTAAATATATTTGTATATTTGCTATGTAAATTTAAATATAATTGTCAATTTATAGTGTTTTTTTTTTGTTTGTTAATAATAATAATAAGAAAACATTTATATAATTTATTTTGTTTTATTTTTTTTAATGTTAATATTCATTTTTATTTCATCATCTCACAGTTAGCTTTTCGTCAAATCATTCGTAAATTTTTAAACAATATTATTAAACACTCAATACAAATACAATTAAGTTTATTATGACTCAGGTGAAGTTAAGATTTTTAAGATTGTTAAAATATTTAATAAAGAGATGTTATTTAATAGTTTATTAAACATCAAGTTTTAGTCTTAAGACCAAAGATTGTAGAACTTGGAAAGTTAAAATTTGTTTAGTTTCATGCTTTTATAATATCGGAACTGTTTTCATTCAATGAAATGCAATATTTATGCTGTATTCCTTTTCTTCTGAACTATTTCTTTGGGTTCAAAATGTCCTTAGGGCATCTTTTCACGCCCAATAATGGCCAAATATAACTAAAGAAAGAAATTCAACTCAGTCACAAAAATTTGTTGTGTTTCTCACCTCAATTGTGTCAAAATAAAAAATCTGTAAAAAGCTGTCACACAGCAAATATAAATTCACCTCAACAGTGTCAAAGAGCTCAAAGATTCGATGAGAAAGAAATAGAATTTTAAGAAAATTTTGACAATAACTTCTCTAGAGTAGTTTTACATTTCTTTTTTAAAGACTTCCAAGCATACATATATTATTTTTTGTTAATTTCACCTCAACAATGTCACATAAACTAAATATTATACACACATTATAGCCACACTTTCATCACCATAGCCATATACAAATTTATTTCATTCATACAAATTCAATTCATTTGCTTTCCCCACTTTTATTTAAATTTAAGTTTTGTTTAAAGTTTATTTATTTCAAAGCTTCTTTGGCCCGCTTCTCCCATTCGGCCCGTCGTTGATGAATGCCCTTAAATTCACTCTCAACCCTATTCATGGTTGCCATTGTTGCTGAACGCTCTATGGTTGCCCTTGTGAATGTGGTTGTTGTGGTGGAAAAGTTATTTTGTTCGACTGTTGACGTAACACTAGGTGGCACTGATGACGAGAGTAAAACAGTTCCAAGTGACTGACGTTCTATTGGTTTGGCTACTGACATATTGTTATTGTTGTTTGTCAAACTGTTGTTGTTGTTATTGTTTGTTGTTGAATCAATACTTTTGCCCATCACTGGCGATCCTTGGGATGACTGTCGGAATGGACCGCTGAGGCGGATTGGTGGCAGAAATGTTTTCGTAGGTGTTCCCATGCCATTGTTGTTAAGGGATTGCGATTTGATATTTCGGAAGTCCGCTAGGGAATTTCGGTTCTTAGAGATGTCACTGTCCGATTTTGGCAGACCGTTTTGTTGCTGCTGGATTGCGGAGAGTTTGTCGAGCTTTTCTTCGCTGGACGATTGATTTTCCTTGTCGCTATCTACACTGGGTACGAATTTCTTGATTGGTGGATCGGGAAGATCTTCGTCTTTGATCTTGAGCGATCGTCTTGCGAAGACTTTCATCAATTCAGGTGTGGGGTCGTCCTTATTGTTATTGGCCGATGGTTGGATAACACCAAAGGATTTCTTTCGCAGAACCACAACAACGGGTTCCTCTTCTGTGGGCATCTTGCGCACTTCTTCGGACATGGATTTCTTACGTTCAAGTTTCATTTCTTCAATTTTGCGATCGTTTTTCAGCTTATCTTCACTCAGGAAAAGCCTACGTCGCTCATGCAGTGGAATATTATTGTTTATCGGAGTATTTGTGTCGATGCGTGTGATATTGTTCTCTTCATCGGGGGTCTTCTTTGTGGGGCTTTTTGGTAGTGACTCATCAGATCGAGAAGAAGTTGAACTATTCGAACGAACCATTGGGATGATTTGTGGGCTATCTTCTTCAGTCGGTGTTGGAGGTTTCACCTCGGAGATTTCAACGCTTTCATTACTGAAACGACGAGTTAAATCCTCGGTACTTTCACGGGCGTTCTTGGACAAAACCACATTACTCTTGGGTCGAACGGGATCAACTCGATTGAGTTGGATCTTCATGAATTCTGGCACACCCTTGGTGCTGGGAGATGATGATTCAATCACTGAAGAACTTCGTCGGCTTCGATGGAAGCTATTCGATTTGGAAGAAGCTGTTGTCTGTGGTGAGGAATTTCTTTCCCGGAGAGACTTTCGATTCTCACTGTCGGCGACTATCTTGGTCTTCTCACGCATTTGCACCTTCGTGGGTGAATGTACAATTGTGGGCGCAACTAGTATCGGTGGAGGAGTGGCTGGTGTTGGTGGTGGAGCAGCAGGTGTTGCTGGTGGAATAAAGAGATCCTTGTCTTCTGTTCTGAGTATTCTATCAATTTTATTCTCAACTTTGGCAATCACATCAACCCTTTTGTTGGGCATTGGACTGATCGTCACGTTGGGCGCCAGTTTTGATGCCACCGAATCACTAATAGTCGCTGACTTTCTCAAAACACTCACGAATGGTGACTTCACCAGCATATCGATATTCTGTTCAATCTCCGAGATATTCGTACTACAAGCCGAAGTGCCCAAAAGTGGAGACTTTGTCTGTATTCTTGACGGCATGTTTTTGGATGTAGTGAGAATGATGTTCTTTGTGTAGATTCCATGAGTCAATGGCAGATCACTTGATTTCTGCTTAACTAGGTTATTGTCATTGATTTCAAATCCCAGGGACAGGTGCTTCTCATCTTCCAAGTCATTGTCGCTCTTCTGAGACAAATCGGGAAGACTTGGCACTTGATTCCTCAGCGAGGGGATCTCTTTATCCTCTTTCGATTCAATGTAGGTGCGAAAGCTCTTTGACTTTTCAACGGATTTTCCCCGTTTTCGCAGATCACTACCCAATAGCATTTCCACAGAATCTGTGCTCGAACTCATGTTAAAGGAGTCATTGGATCGGGACATCTTCTGCTGGAACGCACTCATTCCGAGCATCTTTGGTTTTTTCTCAAAGTGTTCCTTCTGCTGATCCTTCATAGCGTTGATTTCTCTAACGAGAGTTGTCGATTGGAAGCTCTCTTCGGTGTGTGACTTGGAAATTTTAGACAGAGCTATAGATTTGGAAATGAACTCCTCCCTCATGTGGGATTCGGCCTTGTCCGAGCTATCCAAACTAGTTCGGGAGTGCTTGAGATTTACGTCGACATCCATCATCATCTGTGGCTGTTGCAGATCTTTTGGAATGTAACGTTGCCGAGCAGCTGGACCGGATTTCGGTTTGCTGCCTGGCTGACTGATGGTTATGTTTTCGTTAGTAGCATGAGCCACCATTTTCTCCGATTCTGGAGAGAGTATGAACGTGTTCAGCATTGCACTGAGGGCAGAATTGCCCGTAGATAGAATATCTCTGCGAATTTCCTTGCGGGTTTCTTCAACCTTTTGCGAGTATTCAGCGGATTTAGTTTCAATTGTTTTGGA
The DNA here is from genome assembly GCA_951509635.1 of Eupeodes luniger. Classification (NCBI taxonomy): domain Eukaryota; kingdom Metazoa; phylum Arthropoda; class Insecta; order Diptera; family Syrphidae; genus Eupeodes; species Eupeodes luniger. The sequence continues at coordinate 52,456,716 of OX608073.1, forward strand.
ATTGGTTTCTTCTGATGGTGTATTCGGCTTCTTGCTTTCTGGCTGACTATCAAGTTCATCGGCCATCTTACTATTGCTGGTCGAACTGGTGATGGTCTTGGAAGCACCACGCTTTGAATTTCTGTAGACGAATCGACGGAAGAATCCACTTTCGTCATCCTTGCTACTTTCGGCTGTGGAACTCTGTGTGCTTGACGATACTGATTCGAATATGGAACTCTTAGTTGCATTGCTACGCATGGCGTAGGTCGAGTTTGGTGATGGACCTTTTTCGGTTTTCGAGCGTTTAATGCTGACTGCTTGTTTCATCTCGGTGCTGTGTTGTTCAAGGATCTTTGCATTGACCCCTGGTGGCAGAGATCTGGATTTAGCTTTATCCAATGAGATATCTTGGCAAGAGAAAGAGGAAATGAGTTAAATCTAAAATACGAAAAAGATATCCAATAAAACTAACCTTTAACTTCAAGGGTTGCAGTTGTGGTCTTAGTTTGATCTTCATTGACTTCTGGGGTCGATGGAAGAATGGAACTCTATGGAGAAAGGTAATATTTATGTTTTTAAAAACATTTTCACAGTTTGATTTCAAAATATCACAGCTCACCTCCAAAGTCCGGCGATGTCGAGTTGGGCCCTTCTTCTTAACAGGCCTTACAGCCATCTTGTGCTTAGCAGCCGAGTGTGAGAGACGTGTCCAATTCGAGGAGAAAAGTTCCACATGTTCGGATCGCGATGAATCGGCAGAAAATTTGCTTGAAATACTCGACGATGTTCGATCTGCTGCCGAAGAAAAATCTCCCGAATGATTTGCAGTCGATGAGGGTAATTCATCATCGAAATCAATTGTGGAATTCATGCTGAGCATGCTCAGCGATGATACTTCACTTTGATTTGTTGTATTGTTGTTTTCTCGACGTTGTGGGGTTGTGGGACTGCGTGGCAGCCCCAAATCTTCATCCGAAGCATCGGGTCGATTGCGACGTTTGCGGAGGACATCAGCAAGCTCAGCCTAAAAATACAAAAACAAAATTTTAATTTTAGAAACTATTTTCAGTAAAAATGAAGGATGTCTTATATTGTGCAATGATATATGTAGTTGTATTGAAGCATACCCAAGTTTTCCATGAGAAAACCAATCTTGCTCGTAGACAACTTCGGCCGATTTTTTCGGTTGTCGCCGAATTAATTTTCATTTTAAATGGATGTCTTTTAAATTCGATCATTGTTGACAGTTGTTCGGCTTGCGATACTTTTGTATTGAGAACATAATACATATTGTTAAAAAATTTAAATGGTTGGATTCAAAATTTTTAATTGCGAATTGTTGGTCAAATTTTATAAAATTTAGTCCAAAATTGAAGCCAGAAAAAAAATGATTTATAATACAAAATTTTGAAACTGTTTGTCAGAAAATGGAAATTCAGTTTATTTAAAAGTTGTTTAAATACAAAAGTCTGTATTTAAAATATCAAGTGAAAGGGTTATTTAAAAAAGAAATTTGTCTTTGAAAAGTTGGAAATCTAATTAGCTAATCATCTCACAATGAAATTGTGAACAGTTAATTTTGTTATTGAAAGGTTTGGCTATTGACAGCTCTTTGGCCAATATTAGTAGACTAATAAGGTTTTTCTGACAATCGGTTGTGCACCATTTTCAAGATTGATGTTTTAAGGATATCTGAATTTAAATCAGTGCTTCTGTTTTTTTCCAGTTTTTAAATTCACTGTTTTCTATAATTTTTATTGAAATAGAATCAAACCAAGCTTATTTCTACTAGACTAAGATTTGCATAAAGTAAAGTACAAATGATCGTCAGAACCTGTATTGGTCTGCCAATATTTACCAAAGAGCTGACATTAACCAAACTATCCAATGAAAATTTTATCTATTCACAATTTCATTGTCAGATGATTATCTGATTCGATTTTACGCCTGCGCAGAAGTTTATTAAGCAATAAAGTAATTGACAGCTAACAATGAAATTTGACATTTACAAACGTCATCTGGTAAATAGTGACAATTCTCGAAGTATAATCACACAAAATTATAAGTGCACACTATTGGAAAGATTTCTTTTACCGACAGATATATTTGAAAACCGTCTTTAGTATAAAATTATAGGCTCAAACTTTCTTTAATTGAATCTTTACTCTTCTTTTTTGTTTCACAAGGATAAATAAATGATTATCCCAGGTGTCAATTTGACAGATGAATCATGTCAAATATTGACACAAAAGTGATAGCCCAATTATTGGGAGTGAGCAAATTACGCACTAAACTATAAATAATTTAAATCATAATCGGAATATATTTTCTTACCGAAAATGTTAATATCCTAGTCATAATATTCAAAAAACACACACAATAATTTACGAAAACAACATACAAATAAAAACACAATCCAACTGCAGAGTTCCAGGGTTAGAATCTTACTGGCAGGCAAAAGTAGTATATGGTTGGTCCTCCCGTCAAAAACAAAAAGAATCTCCTAATAAAAATCATAGGTAAGGTACCTATACGTATGTATGTACATATATACAGAAGTAATATAATCCCGAATTTTGAAAGAAAAATAATTTTTCCAGAGAACTTACATAGTATTATTCTACCTTTTACCTTTACTACATCTAAACTCCCATATTCCATATACCTACCTAAATAAGTAAATTGTTTTTTCTTTTACATTTCAAAAACTCAATATTTAGAAAGAAGAAAGCATGTCAACACCGGCGGCATACGCTATGGCTATACTCGTCCATGAATATTGCAACTTCAAGAAGTATAATAGGTGAGAAAGGATATGTTTTCTTTTTCTTTTTTGTTGAAGCCTCAACCTACCTAGGTATCTATTTTTTAATATTCAAAAAGATAACGTGTACGACTGGGTCTTATAAAATCGATCTTGTGTCATTTAGTAACCGTATATGAAACAAAAGCAGAACGGTGAAAAAACAATAAATATTCAATCATTTCTGAACAAAGTAAAAAGTATGGGTCCAAGAATGGATTCTTGAGGGACTTCAGTTAATTTAAAAGAAATCGAAAACCTTTTAAGCCCAAACATGAAAAAAATTGTATATGATTCATGATAAAGCAGACATCAAAAGGATATATTTTTAATCTTTGAAACCCCCAAAAATGACGTTTGTTATGTCATTTCCATTCCCATTGTTCCAATCCTTGCAAAATGTCAAAATTGTAACGCAATAATTGTACTTATTTTTTATTTAAAGCTCATTAAATTGGAAGTTATTTCGTTTACAGGGAAAATGATGGACAGTGCTTACCACAACAGTAACGCTCCCAACCTTTTAAAATTTCTTCACAATTCTGCCAATTTCTTGGTTAGTGAGTCAATTGTAGTGAGTTGTATTAATTTTAACACGTTATCCTATCGTTAAGAGACAAATTATCATTAATAACAAACATTTGACTTATATTATGACAATTTAAATGACAACTGAGTTTGACAGATGTCAAATGCCAGTGCTGCCAACTTCAGAACATGAATTCAAAACTCGAAACAAATTGTCACTATTTGTGGTTTGCAAATTAATAAAAGATTCGACTTGAATTTCTAATATTTTTTGTTTTACAAAACCTTAAAATGCCTTTATAATTTTCTATGTACCTAGTTCTTACATCAAAAAGTAAAAACAAAAGCAAAGAAAAAAAATTACAATCATTGTCAATTCCTTAAGAGAAAAGCCGGAATGAAAATCCCAAAAATAGAAACAATATAAGAAGAATCATAAAATATGGATGTAGATTTCCGGGTGTGTATCTTTAGGTCTATGTACCTATTAAAGGCAAGGCAGAGAAAATAAGAAGACATGCCAAAGGTATATCTATAAGCTATAAGACTTACCTACCCTAATTCCATTCAAAAACAGTGCACAATATTTTTTCAAAAACAAACAGCAAACAAGCAACAACAACAACAACAACAACAAAAAAACAAAAATACTTCTAGTAAAAATATTCCACACTTTAAATAAGGACGTTGACATGATGTGTGCTCTGAAGATGTTAATGGACAAGAAAACAAGGATAATTCTTTTGAGTTAAATATTAATAGATTATATAGTATCTATGTATCTATGGATGTATCTCTTGAGGTAGAATATATGTACATATATAATTGCTCGAAATGGAATGAAGGAGGAAATTACCTTTTTGAAAAGTGTGACTTAAGGGAAAAACGTTTTGGGACGAATTTGTGTTTTTAATTTTCTTCTTTTTTTTGTTTTTGGAATATTTCGGTAGATATTTTAAAAACAATTTAACCATAATCTGTATGAGGCGAGGAGAGGCGAGGCGAGGTTTATATATTTAAGGATAAATTATGTGTTTTGTATGTTAAAAGTAAATTCTATAAGAATCTTTTGGATCCTAATTTTGGGTCTATAATGATTATTGCTTTAGAGCAACACAATTTATGATCTTAAAGCAAATGTAAAATATTTTGACAGAAATTATGTTTAGTAACACATAAATTGTCCAATTCATTAAAATGGAAATGGTAAGTTTGAAATAATTGGGCAAGATAGAGGGTGGTGCAACATTCTGCATTCGTGTAGTACGACTAAAGAAGGAATCTCTTTACTTGACAGTAAGACTACAGTTGAGCACGAGGGTATTCTTATAAGCATTCGTGGATGCGAGAGTATTACGGTTGAGTTGTTTAAGGGACAGAATCCAACTGTCTATTTTGCTTGAGAATAATTTGTTAAAATAACGGTAACAAAGTTTGAGACAAGAAACTTAACAACAAGACGGTGTTCAAGTCACGTAAGTGATTCAACAATGATATCATCAGCAAGCAATTTGAATGCTCCTCGTTCAATTCTGTCCAAGAAACTTAGGTTAGTTGCAGCAGTATCAGTCCAGAGATGGATATAAAGTGGTGGTTAAATTTTAAGTGCCCTCTATTGAATGTGAACCACAACTAAACGTCAAGTTTTTTCTGCATTTTATTTGACATTTCTCAATTTCCGACTTATTCAATTTGAACCATAGAGAGATACACTACTCGAGCAGCCCATTAAAGTTATTCAGGCTTATTATGAAAATTGTCGTTCAAATCAAAATGCATATCGTGCACTTCGTGATTTTTTCGGTCAATTTAATCGTCCAAATGTACGTACAATCAGACAAAATCGTGCAAAAAATTGAGCAAACCGTTTCTGTAAGAGATGTGAAAACTCCTACCACACTCGTCATTGATGAACATTATGCATAAAGACTTGTATTTACATGTTTACAAGGCGCGATTTACTCAAGAGCTAAAGGTTCTTGACCAATTTAAGCGTCGTCAATGGTTTGAATTGTGGTAAGAAATGGAAACAGTGGAAAATCATCTTCAGTGAGGAGGCACATTTTTACAGAGTTGCCACATTGGGACGAATGATAAATCCAAGGGTGATTGTCAAAAAAAACAATGTACCCACAAAGAGTGACTGTTTGGTGCGATTTATGGGTTGGCGACATCATCAGGCCGTATTTTTTCCAAAATAAGGCTGGTCAGGCAGTTACTGTGAATGGTGTTAGCTGGCGTGAGATAATAACGAACTTTTGTTTTCCCGAATTGGAAGATATGGATGTGGACGATTTATGGTTTCAGCAGGACGGTGCCACTTGCAACACAGCTTATGAAACAATCAGCCCTATTATGGTTATCAAATATCAACACGATATTTGATAATAGTTGATAATTATCAACAAAATTAATGAATCGGTATTATGGTGATCAATTATCAATATTTTTGATAAATAGTGAATTAAAAGATCTATTGTGAATAGCTTTATTGATAAACTCGGTATTACGGCTATCAAACATATTGATACCCATCAAATATTCTATCAGCTACAAAATCTTCGTTGACAAATGTATCAAATATTCGTAAATGGTAAAGAATTGTAATTTAAATACGATTTATAAAAGTTTTTTTTGGTAGTTTTTATTGAATATACAAATTGAAGAACGAAATACCTTCACTAGAATTGTTGTTTGAAGGCAATTGTACTGAGGAACGAAGGTTTATCGTGCAAGCTAAAATAAACAGTATTACGAGATGCTTCAAACCCACTGAACAAATTATAAATTCATGAATTAAAATAAGCAACTTAAACTTGGTATTACGGCTGTCAAAAATTATGATATCCATCAAATTTTCTATCAGCCACAAATTCTTCGTTGATAAATGGGCATGTACCATCAACTGAGCGCTCAGAGATTTATGGAAGTGGTAAATAAATACAAAATAAAGACAAAGTAACTCAAAATATTTATTTAACGAAAACAACTTATATTATTCCGCCGAAATTATTTATACACCAAAACACAAGAACTCAACACTAATGACAAACGTCAAACACCAAACAAAACCTATTCACAATCGTATATTGATTAGTATTCACAATGGGTGAAAAATTATCATTTGATACTCATAATACCAAATTATCAATAAATTGATAGAAGTTATCAGTTATCAAATAATTGATAGTTGATAGCCATAATAGGGCTGAATAGCTCTTTTGGACTACAAATTCAATGGCCGTATTATGTAGTAACCGCCAGAATCATGTGATTTGGCACCGTTGGACTTTTTTCTTTTAGGGTTATTTGAAAGGTGATCTGAGGGCATTATTAGAAGAGAAGATTCAGAGCCAGGAGATCATTAATACAAATGAAAAAGAGTTTCGGAGACCAAACAGAGTCCAGGGGTACACCAACATTTGTGTGTGTGTTTTTCAGAGTGAACCCATCCAAAAACCACTTGTATTGAACGGTTCGAAACAAAATTTCTAATTTATGGAAGGAGGGATTCAAAAAAATAGTCAAATTCTGTGAAATGCTTTTGAAACGCAAGCGCAATCATTTTACGTTTTTCAAAACAATGTTATTATTTGTTTCACTGTTCGTTGTGATAAACAATTAGATCGTCAGTGAACCTAAAGCAGCTAAAACCGTTTTGCAAGCTTTCAGTTTTAAAGATATTTCTTGAGCTGATAACTGATCAACGTTTTTCGGGGCCTAAGTGCACTTGGTGGATATTTCGAGGGGAAGGACGATTCGCATCTTTTTCGGATATGGGTTAAACAAATGCTGTTTTCCATGTACTTGGAGCAAGAATTGAAGAGTAGAATAGATAAAAAAGCTAATGCAGTGGTTTTGCAAGCCTTGAAAACACTTTTACAGAACAATAACGTAGATAAACCACATTTTTATTGTTATTATTTTTATTTTATTTATTTTTATTTTCAAAGGATACAATATAAATAAATTTACATTGTCCGGGTAAACCACATTTTTGTTTGTTGAGGTTTGGAAGGACTTTAACTACTACCGGTAATTGACCAGCTTCAGTTCTTGGGTAAATTGAACTTTAAAAATCTTAACACCTAAGTCTTAATTCAAAATACTGTGCAATATTGTTTTTTGAATGTCTGATTCGCGTAATCGACTGCGGGCTATATCAGTAATATTATCAAGTGTTCTAAACCGACGCAAACGATTTATATTGTCCCGACAGCTCAAATTTATTCAATGCCTTGCAATCATTAAATAGTGTTTTAGTTTTCTAAACTGTGGTATATTTATGTACATCATTTTTGTTGAGAGTTTAAACAATTTCAATGCGTTAATGAAACTTGTATCATTCGATTTTTGGAAATTCCGTAATACTTTACTTGTCAAATGTCAAAAGATGACAGCTTTTAAAGTGACAGCTGTATAAAAAGCGTGGTATTTAAAATGAAACCTCTTCTTGGAAAACCCTTTCCAACATGTTCCTTATTAAACATTTATTGATTGGAATTTCCTTTTTTAAGAAACGAATTAATGTGCTTTTCTGAAAATAAAAACATTTTGGCACCAACCTTCAATATTTGGTTTATTTTTCTAATACCAACATTTAACACTCTTACTTTTTTAAACAAAAATTGATTGAAGCAGATTCAGACAATCTTTTGCATTTTATGGTTTCTATATGTTTATTTTGGTTATCGGACAGAAATTGTAAATTTTTAAGATCTTATCAATCATAGTGCATATTATATTTTGTATGCTTGAGATGTGACATTTTTCTGGGGGCTTCTTAAAATGTCTGAGTCTACAAAAATTAAAACACTTATTTACTCAAAATTTATTTCAAAAAAAAATAAAATAAAGTGTTATCACTTTATCAGCTTACTACGACACTGCTATATTTACCTTCAGTTATAATGTAGTAAATACCCGTAATAAAAGATTAAATATTGACCGATATCAAAAAACTACGTAACTTCTTTTATCAAATTTTCAATGCTGATTCCAATCTACCTTTAACTACTATTCAATCGACAAAAGTCTTAAGATTACATATAAAAGCTAAGTGTCAAATAAATCAAAATAATTATAAAAAAAACCTATCTATATCTACAATAGATTTTAAGTTATCAATAAATTGTTGAAATTAATATTTATGTATATAAGAAGGCCGATAGCTATATAGGTTCGGCTGCTCTTGAGAATTGTTAAATATACGAGTACTTGCACTACACAAAATGAGAACTTAATAATTTTGAGATAGATTACAATTTATAGATATCTACACACCTAAAACGAACGTTTATTTTCTTTATAACGATTCTCTCAATCTATAACACAAAGCCTTGAGCTATTCCTATTCAGCTGTCAAACACTCCTACTTTCAATTAAAAAACACAAAATCCAAAACTCCAACACACTCCCCATATCATGTCAAAAATTTCAATCAAAATAAATCAACAAAACAAAAAACTAATTTGCCTTATAAGCTTATTTTGAAACATAAAATGCATTTAGCCTAAGGCCTTGCTTTAACCATTAATCAAAGGTTCAATTTCCAAAAGTTCTATTTCAAAAGTCCACTCCCGAAAATGACTACCAGGCTGGTTGCCAATGGCGTCGACTATGTCTGGGTGGTAAAAAGTATCTAATGAAAGTAAGAGCTTCCATAAATTACCGAATTTGGAACACCACTCTGACCGGAAGTAAGTGTCAATATAAGATATGAAATATGGACAACCTCAACAGACCCGGCTTAGTTTAGAATTATGAAAGAGCCAAATGGTAATCAATTAAATTATTCTAAATTACTATACCGCCCATTTAAAAATACAAAAACTCGTTCTGATTTGACACAAAATGCACCTTTTTCGATCCATGAACTCTGAAACTACACCACGCCCGCCACCACCATCTCCATCAAGCTTTAACGATTTCGATCTTGTGGTTTAGATCGGGCATCGAGTGCATTGTGCTAAATTTTGCTAAACCGGCTCGGAACACGCACTCAGATGAAGCAAAAGATTTAGATTCAGATTGAGATACTTTTTACTTCTTATTCATTTCGAGTTTGGTAACAAAAATACGCCTTCGGCAGCCATTAAAACTACACAACCGACAGTATAGACGATAGTGACGTTGGCGGTGTTGGTGGTACTGGTGCTAGAGCTGGCGGTCGGTGCTCAGACGACAAAAAAGTAAACGGTTATGCGTCCCATTTATGGAGTCTTATAGATAAAATATCTTCTAGCTATACCAAAAACAAGTTAAGTTAAAAAAAAAAAATACACCGATCTATCTAAGGGGGTTCTGTTTCTGTTGTCGTCGTAGTCGAAGTCAAACGTCTTATATGTATGTATGTAATTTTGAAAACGCTACACCGACCAAACGACACCAAAAACTGCAATAGCTGAGTTTATCCATCAGCTGAGAGTGGAACAGTCTTATGTTATGTAACTTTTAAATTTTCTTATACAGGTCTGATGTCTGCATGTGGCTTATGCAAATTTTCATGTCTTCAAGTGAGACTGCATAATCACCTGTCAAGTTGACAGAAGATTATCTTCCATGCAACATTTGGAGTTTGTATCTTTTTTGTTGTTGCTGTTATTTATGTAAAAGATATGGAGACACAAAAAAAAGAAGTATTGAATTTCAACACGTATGTAAGTTTTGTGATCGTGTATGGCCCCAGGTCTGGTTAGGGAACACCTTCAATGTTTTCCCCATCCAACAAACGAAAAAAAAAAAAAACTTTTCATTCAAAGTCTGCCTCCGCAAACGTCAGCTTATAAGTCAAACCAACTTAAGCGTGGAATATCGTATAGTATGTTGATTCCGGTAGGTTGTTACCCGATTTGGATGCAAATATCACTTGTTGCATGCAATATGAGTAACTTTCGTATATTCAGGTACTAAAAACAGCATAAAAGTCGTCAGTTAGAGTTTTCATATTATTGCGTTTTGTAAGTTCGCATAGATGCCAAGATTTTGTCATGTTATGTCACTTTTAAGCTTATTTGAATAATAGAAAAGCTAGTGATAAATTCACATTTAAATTATGATTTCAATTAGGGAGTTGGATTAAGGAAAACAGTTTTGAACAGTGTTTAGGCTAAAAAAAAGCGGTCCTGTCAATTAGGCCAATTAAGACGAGTTTTTTTTTTTAAATACATATGTATGTTGTGAGGTTATACGTGAGTTAAATCTTCATATTCAAAGCGAAAAAATATTTCTTTTTCATTTCCAAGCTTTTTTACAAGCAAACATTTTAAAATTTTGAAAAAAATACCACTTAAAAACTATGCTATTAAGCCTTTTTGAATAGTTTTTTGTTTTTAATTTTGTTTTAAATTCATTGTTAGAATAATTTTTTTAAAAGACCTTGACGTCAACGTTATTCTTTGTGCTCAAAATATTTAAGTCGAAAAATAATTTTTATAACATATGTTCTGGATTTTTATTTTTTGGGAAACAAAATTCGCATTCGAGTTTTCTTAAAAAATAAGTTAACAGTAATATTTTGCATATGAATATAAACAAGGTTGATTTTTAATATCTGTTTTTGTTCTTGATACATTTTAGTTGAAAAGCAATTTTTCAAAAGTTTTTTTTTAGGTGCTTAGAAGTTTAAGAAAAAAAAATGTTTTTTCGAATTTCTAGACATTGAACCATATGCCAAAAACGTTATTATTTGAAAAAATTAAATATTTGTGGTGATTTTTTTGCGTCTATTCAAATTTGGCACCATGTCACAGTTTATAATATAAAAAGTAATTGAAGGCACTATAGGGTTTTTGGTTTTTGAGATATTTAGGATCAAACAAATTTTGCACTTCTTTTTAAATTGCTTATTCGTATTCCTTAAGAAAACTCTCCACTAAATCTTTGTGAGAATCTTTTCTGCACCTTTTAATATTATTACAAGTATTATAAACTATCAAATTTAAAAAAAATACTAAGTTTAAGGATGCAGCTTAGATGTTATATAAAAATAGTACAATAAATATATTAATTTGTATACATATGTCTATCCTAATTTTCACAGTTTAAAAACTTTACCATTAGACTTGATTTAAAATTTAAAACCTCGAACACAATTAACGAAACACAATTTCTTCGATGATACGAGATGAGACCAAAAATTTAACTATTTACGAGAAAAAGTGTGAGACCGGAAAAACAGACTTAGTTATTCGATACTGACATTTTTACATTTTGAACAGGCTATGAGAGGCTATAAAAATCCTGTCAGCCCTTTCCTATTCACTGAACTTCTATTTGAATATATATGCAAGAACCTTAAAATGTTTGGATCTCCATCTTTAATGGTGACATTAGTATTAAGATCATTAAGTAATAAATTGAGCTTAAACACAAAAATCATAAATCAACATTTGGTTCTTCATTGTGGTTTGTGAATTATTTTAAGTTTGTGAAGTTTTGTTATTTTTGGTTCTTCCAAAACTTAAAAACGCAAGATGGCAGCTTTCATGACGAAAAAGTAAATTCTAATCAAAAATAAGTTCATTTCATAAATTCTAAGGTTTCAATGGAATGCAATCATTAACGAATGCATAAATCATCTTAAAGATTGCATTCCTTGCATATATGTACATTGAGATTGGAATTTCAAATTTTGTAATTGACAATAATTTGATAAAAAAAATTACAGACATTTTTTCATCTTATAATTTAACTGTCAATAAATCGATCAATCGATAATTTCTTTTTTAGATTTGCTTTTTTGGTAACCCTTCTATTCATTTTAAGTATTTGCAATAGCTTACGTATAAAATGAATGCAAATAATTAAAAGACTGCAAAACAATGATAAAAAAGAGGCTGCGATGCGACCCACACTAATAACTTCCCATCCCGTCTGTCGATTTGTCTTGCTTAAAAGTTTGTAGGTTTTCGTGTTTTGTTAAAAAAAGTTTTCACTTGAATTATTCTTAAAAATTTAAAAATGACCGACAATATTTTGCCTATAATGAAATAGTTTGATTTCAAAACCATTAACCATGTTTTTAGTCGTAAACCAATTTTTACCAAAAGCATTTCTTAAAAGTTTTTATTTCTTATATTATAAACAAATACAAATTGGATGAATGAGAAATTGTTTGAAGTCAATATCTCCTATCATTAACGGGATTCGAGAACCGAACATCAATTTTTACTAAATTTGCGTACTATTTTTTTTGAAGATTTTATTTTTCTATGAAAAAACGGACTGTTGGATTTTTATAAAAAATTACTGAATGTCGAAAACAATACTTTCTGTGAGATAAAATTAGTTTGAAGCCAATATTTTTAATTTTTGAAAAAAAATTTGAGTCGAAAGTAAATTTTTACCATTTTTTATTAATATTTGTTTAGGTTTGTATTTTTTGTAGAAAACTGTCTATTCGATTTTTCTCAAAATTTGACCGAATGTTGAAAACAAGAAAAACTGTCTTTTCGATTTTTTTTCAAAATTTTAACAGATGTGAAAAACGTTATTTTTGATACACAAAATTATTTTTGAGATAAAATCATTTTTTTTTCGTAAAATATTTGAGGTGACAAATATTTTTTTTAATTTTTTTTGATTTATAAAAAAAACGTTAGTTGGAATTTTTTCCAAAAATATACTAGTTTTGTGTCACTTTGCAATATATAATTTTAAACCTGATTTAAGTCTTTAGCATTATTGGTTCGTGAGATATTTTGGGTTAACCACAATTTTCACCTTTTTTTTAAACTGCTATGGTAAAAAAACCATCCACGCAATATTTTTAAGAGTCATATCTGCATTATTATCAGTAGGTATAACAAAATTTATTTGAAGTTGATATCTATACTGGTTCTTGAGCTATCGACGACGAAAAATCTTTTATTTCGACTTTAGGGATCTTGAAATTCCACAAATCGGACCGATTATAATAACTTCCTATGGGAAGTTAATAATAAAAATAAATTTAAAAAAGTCCCAAAGAATGTAGTCAAATGATTTAAGGAAATGTCAAACTGATTGGTTAATGCAAAATTTATAAATTTTAGTAAATAAAATAGATAAAAATAAATAAATTGGGTGGCGCAACAGTCCGTTGAGAACTAGGGCCTAGTGACTTACAACTCTCAACCATTCCTGTGTGCGAGTACTGTTGTCAGGGATGGAGGGGACCTACAGTTTTAAACCGAATCCAAACGGATAATTTGAGGAAGCATTTTTCATTACAAGAATTACTCTTGAAGGATTTGTCAATTCCTCGTAAGAGGCAGTACCCGTGAAACAAACTTTAGATGGCATAGGCAGGGATCGAACCCAAGATCTCTGGCATGACAGTCCAACGCACTAACCATCATGCCACGGGTACTCGCAAATAAAATAGATGGAATCCTTAAATAAACATTAATTAGTGCTTATTTAAAAATCCTGAAGTGTGTATTACTTTAAGAAAATAATGTGTTTCTTAGAACCTTTTGCAAAGCCAAACACTTAAAGGTGATCTGTAAATATTTGTGTTCAAAGTTCTTGCAGGCACTACTTCTTTTTAAAGTATGAAAAGGAAGCAAATTTTTGGGTAAAATAAAATTTTAACTCTGTAACACATTTTATCTGTTGACTTAAAAAATAGCAACAAAAAACAAACTGACACTGGTATTGATAAGTAGAACTTTTAACTTTGGTTCCAATTTGTTTTGTTTTTCTTTTGTCCATTGACACAATTGAATAACTAAATTTTGTGTTGTAGTATATTTTTCTAGAGTAGGCATTTTAACTAATTTTTGTTTGTTGTTTTACTAAGCTCACGAAATTTTAAATATTCAAAACAAGTTCACGAAAAATTATCAAATGAAGAACTATTAGATCAGTGAGAATGAGTCAGAAGTCAGTTCAAATACTTAAGTGAAAATAGAGTTCCGGATTGTAATATGTAGAAAGGAGTTAGCTGGTGTCAAAAGAAATAAAGAAGTACCTATTAAGTGTGTGTTGCAATAGATTCAATGATGGTTTCCGCAAGATTTTTGTTACTTTCATATTTATTAATAATAAATATTTTGAATTAGTTGTTGAAAACAAATAGAGAACAAAGTTTCACCAACAGTTTGCTCCATTGAAGTTTGCTTTTCAATTCATTTTGGTATTCTCACTTTATTCTTCTTCTATTGTTTTGCATAAAATTTCAGGAACTTAAAAGTACATACATGCATATAGGGTTTTTTTTGTCGGGTGTAGATTTCTGCGCCCTGTGGCGGCCATTTTGTTTTGGTGACACCTGTCAAATCTTTAGTTTATTATTTAGTTGCGTATGCCAAATTATCATGGCAAGTTACACTATTGAACAGCACGTTCAAATGATAAAACTTTATTATCAAAATGAGTGTTCGTTAACGCAAACGTTGCCCGCATTGCGGCCGTTTTACGGAGACATGGTGGCCCTTTGTAGTTGACTCTTCAACGTTTGGTGGCCAAATTTGAGACGACCGGTTTAGTAAACAATTAGCCAACACCTGTACGTTCAAGGAACGCAAGATCAGTCGAGAACATGTTCGCCGCGGTCCGTGAAAGTGTACAGCAGAACCCAAGGCAGTCTATTCTTCGCAGTGCACAAGAACTCGGCCTTTCGCAGACTTCAACTTGACAAATTTTGCGTCGGGACTTGGGCCTACACCCGTACAAGATCCAACTGACACACGAGCTCAAAGTTCATGACCATAGACAACGTCGTTTGTTTGCTGACTGGGCTTCGAATCGTTTGGAAGAGGACCCCAATTTTGGCCTAAAAATCATCTTTAGTGACAAGGCGCATTTTTGGATGAATAGCTGTGTTAACAAGCAAAATTTCCGTATATGGAACGACACCAACTCACGCGAGGTTCACCAGGTGATAATTCTCAGTTACGTTTTGGTGTGGATTTTGGGCCAGTAGCGTAATTGGTCCGTACTTTTTTGAAAACGACGTTAGTGAGGCGGTCATCGTCAACAGCGAGCCCAAATTGAACCATATGGACCTAGACGACATGTGGTTGTAGCAGGACGGCGCTACGTGCTACACAGCAAACGCCACGACATCTACACACAACATTTACCCGCCCTTATTGAAAAGCCCTATATATTTTATAAACATTTTCCTTAAACATTCAATTAGTTAAACTTTTAATTTTCAATATTGAATAAATGTCAAAAATGTCATTTACAAACATTAAAACAAGTGATAAATCATCAAACAATTTTCTTCAATCAATATTTATCAAATACATATGTACAATTCTATTTTAACGTCTTCAATTGAATGAGTATTTCGATGTGCAAGAGTCGCTTAGGTAAAAGATAGAAAATGATAAGAGCTCTGAACCTGTGTTTCCATGAACTTGCGTTTTTTCTGAACTTGTGTTTCCATGAACATACCAATTCCTCAGAAAAACGAAACTTCTAAACACATAATAGAAAAGTTGACATTTCACGCGACATGTGCTTTGTTGACAATGCCAGTGATACCAAACATAAAATTTAAATTAAAAATTAGTTGTATGTTTAAGAAAGTAAAGCGTTCTATTGTTATTTACATTACTGCACTAGGTATGTGTTGCCAAAAAACACAAAAAATGTTACCTAAGACAATTTTTCGTAAAAAATCTTTACATCAAATACTCTAAAACTCTAAGACTTTACTAAAATAAAAAAAGGCTTAAGAAATGCTCTAACTTTTTAAGCACTATGCAAATATTAAGATAATATAAATCTAAGTTGAGCTATCTATTCAATTAACAACATAACTAATACCTTATTTAGCAAAAGCAGTTAGCAGACAAAGGCTCTTACTAACTACTTAAAAAAAAAACCAACCAACCAAAAAACCCATCGACCAAGAAAGTTACCCAAAAAACGTGCATCTAAAATACTCCTTATACCGATTATTCAATCAACATCAACAAAAATATCCGCACTAATATGTTGCTACTAGCTATATTGTTTTATAACAAATTCAATTAATATTTTTTTCTTCTGTTTTAACAAAAAGAAAGAAACAAAAATTCATCTCACGTCCCAAGTGCACCTACTAACTTGTATTTGAAATTGATGTGAAGTTGTCCATTTCTGGTGAAAATTTTGTATACAGTAGGCAATGCATTTACTATACAAAAATGTGTAGTGACAATAACTACACTTCACTTCACCGTCATTGATTTTCAATTATTACTCTAACAATCTTCAACTCAGCAAAAGCAATGAGTGTGTTGTTCCCTGATGATAGCTTGGCTAATAGATAGTTTTCACTTGATTATCACGAAGTCAGTAAAGTAGGTAAGGAGCGAGTGGTATGAACTGAACATTATACAAAAATACTTGTATAACTTATTCATGCCGGTTGTATAGTTTCTTTTCAGTCATAGGCTACACTATTTTACTATTTATCTGGAGGTGGGAGAGGGGTGTGTAACGACGAAGTATAGATGAGTATCCAATCCAGACCCAGAGACAACTTGTTGCATAGTGCAACACAAGCACTGGAACTGCAACCAAACCAGAGAGACACACTCTGCAGTTTTACTACTTTTTATTTGCTTTGGAAATTGCAAACAACCTAGATACTTAGATATAACAGAGCAGGGTAGCATCAACAAAAGAGCACAATAAGCTATTGTTAAGGGCCCCTAGTCCAAATAGGCTCATTAAGGATATAAATTTAGTTTTTTCTTTGGATCTTTAAGTATCGAAATGCTATTTGGCAAGCGCGTGATCCAATGTCTAAAACAGGGAAGTACTGTTAAGTACAGAGATTCTTTCTTTAGCCGCACAACACGAATGTGGAATGCGAAATACTATTTGGCAAGCGTGTGACCCAATGTCCAAAACAGGGACGTACTCTTAAGTACAGAGATTCTATCTTTAGCCGCACTACACGAATGTGGAATGCTTTACCAGGATCAATATTTCCCACTCATTACAATGTGCAGACATTCAAAACCAATGTGCATCGGTTTCTCCTTTCTAATCCTATTCTCCTTTCTTAATTGCTCGCATTTAATTATTATAAGGGTATTAATAACCCCTTTAGTGCGCGCACAATATAAAAAAAAATCGGAAAGGATATTAAGTGGAATAGGAGAAACATTGAATTTTTATGGTTTTATCTCTTTGAAAAAAATGTTTTTAAGTTAATTTTTAGTACTTTTCGAATTTGAAATTCGATTGAAACTATCTGTTCAAGTTTTAAAA
Source organism: Eupeodes luniger (assembly GCA_951509635.1). Classification (NCBI taxonomy): domain Eukaryota; kingdom Metazoa; phylum Arthropoda; class Insecta; order Diptera; family Syrphidae; genus Eupeodes; species Eupeodes luniger. The sequence goes on from OX608073.1 coordinate 52,474,228, forward strand.
ATAACCGTCTTCAACATTAACTTAATAATTTTGCAATATTTTTCAAAAACTTAATGCGATGCTACTCTCAACCATTTCTGTGTGCGAGTCATGTCAGGAATGGACCTTAAGTTTTTATTTAAATTCCTCACAAGAGGCAGTACTCGTAAAACAAAATTTTAGGTGTCACAGGCAGAGATTGAACCAAAGAACTCTGGCGTAACAGTCGTACGCACTAACCATCACGCCAAACCTTTATAAGTGTTTACTTGTGTTCTTTTCGAATTTTAAGAATTAATATCTCAAAAACTTGACGAGATAAAGTGATTTGCCTGAAAATAAACAAAATTTATGCCAGATTTGATATTGTAGTTAGTGAATAGGCTTTGTTTTTTCCTTAGAAGGTCAGCGATGGGACTTTTTGAAATTTCAAAATGTTTGAGGTTTTGAAACCACTTTTGAGGTGAAGCCGGTATTATAGCGCTCAATTACCTCACAAATTGCATTAAATTTGACCATCATTTGATTTTTTTTTTTATTAAATTTTTTTGGTTTAGATAGTTTCCAAAAGTTACAGCTTTTCAACTTAAGTTTGAGGCTAAGGGCTTGAGATACTAATTTGGAATTTTACGAACTAAGCAGCCCAAAAATATCATAAGTTTTCTTAAATTTTGTTTGATTCAAAAAGTCTCCAAACATTTCAGCTTTGAGGCAAAATTTAAGGGGAAAGGGCTTGTGAAACCAATCCGGAGTTCTGCGAACTTATGGACCCAAAAAGAGCCCTAATCATCTTCATCATAAGTCTTTTTTAAATTGGGAACCCTTAAGTGTGGTGTTTAAAGCTTGGGCCAAGTTGGGATCATCACAAGTAAGAATAGGAAGGTTTTTTTGGACCAATCCGGGATTTGAGCACTAAATTAGCACAAAAAGAGCCCTAGACTCCTGCATCATTCGAACTTCGAAATTCGATTATGGTGTTTCCAACTTGACAGACCAGAATTTTGAACCTTTCCGTAGACTGTTTGTTATAAAATTGCTGACAATGTACACTGATTAATTTTGACAGACGTCAAACTCATGAGTAAAAAACAGAATGGCGGCGCGGCGTGTCAATGGTAACTTAATACGAAAGCACAAACGTCATCTATGAGCAAATAGCAAATTTAAGGCGACATACCTGGTAGATGGGATGTTTTTTAATTTGTGCACAAAATTTTGACTGAAGGTAAAAGCCCTCTGAATTATCGGCGCCTTTTTTGTATAACATTCAAAGTCCCGCCCTGACATCAACAGAAGGAAAGTTTACATAAGCTAGAGATGCAAACTTTGAGATACTCTACCGGTGGTGGCGGAGATGGGGAGTTGGTGGCACTGTTGTCGGAGGCACTGTGCGGTAGGTCATTGAATACTCGTAATATACACACAAAAAAAAGAAGTCTTTTGTATGGAATTATCTATTATCTCCGGCAACCATCATCCATACAATTACTCCTGATGGACCGAGCTAGGAGATTTTACTATACTTCCTGAATGTCCATGATAAAAGGAAGTAATTTTAGATTCAAAGCTCAGCACAAAAGAAAGAGCCTTTTGGGACTATATTTTTCGTTTTGTATCTTATATCTAACATATTGTGTGAGTGATCTCTTTTCCTTGATGTTTTATCTTTTTCCTTACGGCTGATTAATTGAATGAACTGTTTCTCTTCTATATGTGATGTAGGTAAGGTAGTTCGTAGGTCCAGTTTTATTGGTTGTTGTTGTTGTTTTTGAAGCTTGAGAAAAAGTCCAGTTATGTTTGATACAAATACAAAAACTAGGTAACTAATGTCAAACAACATTGCAAAAGACTGAAGTAGTAGGTAGGTGAAAAATATATAGGTTGGGAAAAAGTGCTTCAGTGCAGCAATTGAGTTGTTTTTCTTTTTTTTTGTTTAGTTTATAAACATCACGCAAAGAGAAAGGAAACTTGATATACTTTTGTGTAAAAATGTGACACATAAAAGTGATTTTTCTACAACAACAAAAACAACAACAACAACTTTAAGAGATTGCGAGATTCATTCTGGATGGGAAATTTAAACATAAAGAAGAAAATTCTCAAGGCTTAGTTTAGTTAGTGCACTGCACTCTAAATTGCACCTACATAAGGTAATAGTTATACCGACACAGACAAGACAAGATGATAGAATTATGTTATAATTCCTTTGGGGGAATATAAAATTTTAAAAATGGAGCAATCATGTTAATGGTTTAGAAGAGAAGAGAAGGTAGATGCATCAGTGTTCCAATTTTAGAAAAGTGCTGCTGCAAAATAAATTGGTACAAAAGTTTTAACTATGTAAGAATTAGATTTTCATAAAGGATAAGTTATTTTTGATTGAAATTATTTTTAAAAACAAATAATGAAACCGGAATTGGTAAACATGATTAATTTGGTTTCATATTTATAGTCAATTTAAATGAATTATGTAGTCGGATTAGGATGTAGGTTGAAGTAGGTATAACTAGTTTTTGCTTATCGTGACAACAAATTGTCAGATTGACATCTTAAACTGAAATTATGCGATTGCAGGTAAGTTTGTTTACGTTATTTTATCTATATATGGTGGACTTAATGAAAGATTGATTGAAACGTGTTATACCCAAACGTTCCTGAATGACTGTTTTGCTCACAAGTGATAATATAATGAGACGGTGAATGGTAGTTTGACACTTACGACAACAGTTATTAAGACTGAATTTGACATTTGATCGATGTACATACAACATAATTTCATTCTTTAACTCCCAACCCAATACAAAACATATTGTAGCGTTTTAAATTTTTGCGTATTCAATTTCATCAATAACCTAAAACAATTGTTATGTACATTAGACTTATTAAAAAATTATAAAATATCTTCGATTTTGAATGCAACTACCATTAGAGTTAGAACTACTTAGGACACCATTTAAGCTTCTTAGATTGATATTTAGAGGTCACTCATTCCGTTTTCATATTTTCTTTTCACATTTTGTACGAGTTTGAATTTTTCTGTTCTACGTTCTAAAACTAAGAAACCTATTTAAAGGGATTTACCAATGGGCCAGCTCGAAAACACTCTATATAAAGACCAATCTGTCATTCTGGTTTGTCTACAAGCTAATATCAATTCCCCACTGCTAAAGTCAATTCACCACTGCTAAAATCAATTCACCACGAATTGATAAGAAAATACGAAGAAAATTGTATAGCGCTTACCTGACCTTAAATAGACAATTTTGTTGCAACATTGGTTGATAAGGAACAATGTATTAAATCTAATGCAGAATATAGGGATACAAAATTAAATCGGTTGGACTGAAAAGTGTGTTGTTTTTTGTGATATTGTTTCGTATATGTAAGTTTTTTGTAGGTAATAAACTTGAAAATATCATGTTTTTAAGTTGTTTCAAAATGTATAATTATATAATTTTAACTTATACAAATAAATAAATTGCCTTTCTTATTCTTTACAATTTGTTTAAATGTATATGTTAAAAGAAGAATGAAGTAATATTGACGAAGTATTTCGGACGCAGTTATAGCTACCATACGTTTTTAAAAAAAATACATTTTTAGCGTAAAATAACCTTACAAGTAAACTTCTTTCTTAAACAAAAATGTTTGTTGGGAATAAGAAACAAGAGATGGCGTTTTAAAATTAAATCAAATTTGTTTCACCAAACCAAACATACATAAATACTTTAGCAGGTGGAATCTTTGGATCAGGGCTGCCAATGTACTCCATATGTAGTAGATCTACTTCATTTAATTTTGTCTCTTCATCTGCTACGTAGCAACAATTGTCTACTACATTTTTGCGTTAGTCTAATTTTTCATAATACAATAAAAAATTCAAATATAATGTGTTGAATTGATTCATTTTTGCCTTTTTATTTTAATATACCTTTCAAGGCTGTTATTTTAAAAAGACTGGTATTTATTTTTTTACGAAATGAAAATAAATTTGTTTTTGTTTTTTGAATATATTTTTTTTTATTATCTACTACTTTTTTTATCAAATCTGCTACGTTTTTTTTGCAATATACTACACTTTCTGAGCTCAGCATTTCGATATAAAACATAAAGTACTATTTCCGTGATTCTTAAGACGGCGGCGGCGGCGGCGGCGGCACCTAGTGGCCTAGAGGCCTTTCTGATTGAAAGTGGCAAGAAATTGTTAATTTTTAACTTTACTACATTTAAAAGTGTGTACTAAGTATAATACACTTTCTAATTCAATAAAAAGTTATAATTGTCTAAACAAGACATTTGTTGTATTATGTAAAGAAAGCTTGAAAAAATATTAGAAAAAATGTAAAAAATTTTTTTTTTTTTTAATTTTAAATGTAATATAAAGAGTTCTGATCATGGTAAAATTATACGTTCCAAAAATTATCTTTTTTGAATGTTCTAATAATTCTTTTTTTGAATTTAAAAACGATGACTATTTCATAAAAGTATTTTGATAATTATAAAAAAGTGAACAAGTTTTAACAATTTCACTATAATTTAAGTTTTCAAACTAAAAAAAAAACACACAAAAGTGTGACATCACCTCAATTACAAACAAATCCCACATAACATCAAATCTAAAATCCTCACCACAGCAACTTAATAAAAAAAACAACAACATCTGTCAAAACAAGCAAATACACCGCATGGAATTGTTATTGAACTTCCATTTTTAATGAATCTAATGTCAAAATTACAAATACAACAATGTAAACAAATGAGTGTTGGAGGGTGAAACGTACGAAAGATTCCGGTCTTTATATGAAGGGTCTTTGGGCCAGCTCGTGTCGGCCATATTGTTTCTTTTTTTTTCTTTCTGTCAAAATATTTTCTTTTAATCAATCACTAAGGACAGTACGGCAAGTTTCAGCGTCGAGCAACAGGTGCAAATGATAAAACTTTATTAATAAAATGGGTATTCTTCAGTAGGAATAATTCGTGCTTTTCGGCCTTTTTATGGTATACATGGTCATCTTTCCAAGTTGGCTTTTCAACGTTTAGTTTCGAATCCACTAGCTAAGTGAACAATCAGCCAACAATAACAACAGCCAGCGTCAACAAAACGAAGGATCTGCTTAAACCATCCCAGTTGTTCGTAAAACTTTTCAGTAGAATCCGAGGCAGTCAATTTTGGGTCGCTCACAAGAAATTGGCCTGTCGCAGACCACAACATAATAACGAATTTTGCTTTGAGATTTGGGCCTGCATCCATACAAAATCCAACTGACCCAGAAACTGAAACCAAACGACCATAAATAAGGCCCATTTTTGGATGAAAAGGCAAGTGAATAAGCAAAATTGCGGGGTTTAGTACGACATCAATTCATGCGAGGATAACGAGGTTTAGTGTAGATTTTGGGCTGCAGGCGTAGTTGGTCCGTAAACAATTAAATAAATTAGTTGGCGCTTCTTTATAGAGAAGCAGGCCTATAGCGGCTTATTACTCTCAACCATTCCTGTGTGTAAAGTGCGAGTTATGTCAGGGATGGAGGAGACCAACAGTTTATATGACCAACCCGAACGTCTAATTTGAGAAAGTACTTTTCATGAACAGAGGCAGTACCCGTGAAAAAATTTTTTGTTTTTAGGTCGAACAGACGGGATTGAACCGAAGACCACTGGCGTGACAATCTTACGCACCTCACCTACAATCACGCCACAGGTACTATCGCTTCAACGTTAACGGCGAATTTTTAAAGTCGAAGATCACCAACTTCTTGTGTTCTGAATTGGATGATTTGGACACCGAAGTTAAATAGTGACGTGAATTGGCCAACAAGGTCGTGTCATTTAGACTTTTTCTTTTGAGGCTTTATTAAGTCGCAAGTCTCTGCGAATAAGCTGTATGCCACTGCAGCCCTCAAAGACAACATAATCGATGCCATCGGTCAAATTCAGCCTGATTCATGCACCATAGTTATCGAAAATTGGACCCTTTGAAAACGCGCAATTCAGCAAAGCCACGACGTTATATTTTATAAAAATTCTCATTTATAAGGATCTCAAATAAAATTAAAACCTTCTTTATATCTCATATACAACTTGTTTTATTCATTTTCAAAAACGACCCGCCTTTAACGGAAAGCTATTTATATAAGCCATGAGTCCGACCATTTCTTAAAGGAATTTAAATAGCCTTTAAGGAAAAACTTTAAATTTTTTAATAGTTTGATAGCTAATTTCACAAATTATCAACTGTAGGTACTATAAAGCTTTTTATTAAAATAACGAAAAAGTCACGCTTTAAACTCTTGAACGACAATCAGAAAAAAAATGTATTTGCAATTTTTAAGGCAGTAACAGTAACGTTGGCCTTGTCTGTCTGCCTTCTTCCTCGATCCAAACGAATAAACCATTGGCTTGTTTGAGCTCAGACTTGAAAATCAAGGTCTAAAGCAGATTCGCAATAATCATTTTTTCCTTTTTTTTAAGACCAAAAATAACAAATTATTATCAAATATCGAAAATTCGAATTTTATCAAAAAAGACACGAGAGATTTTAATGAGATTTTCTTTATTTGGCTTCTCTCAATATAAGAAATATATCTTTATATTGAAAGGTACACCCATAGAACCATGTATTTGTGTGTCGAATTTCTCAGGGATTAACTTATGCACCCAAAATTGATAGCGCTATTTTGTAAAGGGATAAAAAAAAACATTTTTTACTATTGGAGGGGGTCTATCTCCCCCTATTAAAAAGGTAGAGGCAATTTCAGAAGAAATGACACACATTTAAAAAAATCATTTAAGAACAACGACAAAATTTTACAATAAAGTAATTTACGAATTTTGAAATCCAGAAGTCTTTTCTGAGTTAAGTTATTTATGTATGTATGTATGTGAATAGATTTTTAAAGTAAATAAAGTAGAGACAATGGAGAATTTTCTAACACGGTTTATGAAATTTTTCTTTTCAAAACTTGACTTGGCTTATCGCCAGCAACTTATTTAAGCCTTTTATGCAGTATGCAAAGAAGAGCTTTTAAAATGCTTTAAACATTATGATCGAACATCTTCATAACTGTTTTGTCAGTTTTCTCCCATATTATTCCGGAAAACTGAGATATACCTTTTGATGAGTTTGAAACTCATTGCCAATAATTAAGACTTCTTTAAAAGTGACTTTAATTTGGAGTAAATAAAATAAATTAGGTGGCGCAACAGTCTAGTGACTTACAACTCTCAACCATTCCTGTGTGCGAGTACTGTTGTCACGGATGGAGGGGACCTACAGTTTAAAGCCGAATCCGAACGCCTGATTTGAGAAAGCACTTTTCATGACAAGAATTACTCTTGGAGAATTTTGTGAAAAAACTTTAGGTGGCATAGGCAATATCGAACTCAAGACCTCTGGCATAAAAGTCCAACGCACTTACCATCATGCCACGGGTACTTTTTTAATTTTATTAATTTTAATTTAATTTGGAGTGGAACAAAGAATTTTCGGACGAGGTGGGAGGGACTTATGGGGAAATACCACTATCTTGGACAAAATAATAATTTTATTATGTTTGACAATTTCGGAGAACATTAATTTTTGAAAAAGTACTCCAAAAACCTTGTTCGTTATGTTTGATATAGGGATCATTTAACAGGCTGTTGTTTTGTAAAAGTCTGAAAAGATATTCCAGTAAAAGCGTCGTCTTATTTAATCTTCTTCCTTAAGGAAAAGGGAAAACCAGTCAATTACGATCCACAATATTTCCTACAATCCACACGAGAAAACACCCAATCCACATATTATTATTTGCACTATTAAAAAGTGTTCCAATAAAAAACCCACTTCCAGAAAATAAATATTATTTATCAAAAATCAAAATTAACTCAATTTAAACAATAAAACAGGTCAGTTTGGAAAATGTCCATTGGAACTTAAGAATTAGAAAGTAGTGTCACCGTGATTTTCAGAAAACAAAGACAAATCAAAAGTCAACTTATCTATCTATGGATTTTTTAACTTAAGAGCTTTAAATTAAGTGTAATTTTTTTCAAAGACTCTTTGTAGATTCAAACACTCAATTAATTCACCAACAATTCGCAATTATTAAAGATCAGAAACCTTTTTTTTTCAATATATGAAAGTATCACTTTACTTTTCTCTCACAAAAACTAAAAACCTTCTTTAACACTCTTTGTTAATTAATAAAATTAATTAACAATAACGAACCGAAATTTATTATTATTCAATATTATTTTCTTTTTTGATTTTTATCGAAAAAAATGCAAAATCCAAAAAAAACAATAAAGATACATCCGATCAAACGTCTCAAGACAAACTAACTTAGACTTTGCAGAAAACTTCATATGGCCTACCTACCGGATTAGATGACTTGACTACTTACTTTAACTATGGCAGTTGGCAAGCAGTTGTTGTTAGAAGACGTTGTTGTTGTTGTTGTTGTTGTTGTGGTTATGAAGACTTCTTCATTTTACCATCATTATGTTTTTTTTCTTTGCCGACATATCTTGATTATCATCATGATGAAGATGATGATGATGATGAAGTTGATGACGACTTCGTGGAGCCAAGCCAAGCCAATATAGACCCGGTTTCCCGGTTGCTCAAGCTCCAAAGACTTTTTAAGTTTTTGTGGAACCATTTTTCAAACAAAAAAAAGGTTTATACGTCTATCTATCTAATCCTCATACATATTCGTATCTTCATCTTTACATCGTATATGTGCAATTTATCTTTTTTCTATTAGTTTATATCTTTTTGTTTATTAATTTTCCCCGACTCTGCCACACATCTTCTTCTTGTGTTGGGCTTGCAGAAGTTTTTTTTTTTCTTCTTTTACTGATGTGTGTTCGATTTAATGCATTGGGGCGCTATGCCAATCTCAAGAACTGGAAAGTCTGGTAGTTTCAAAAGGAAGAAAAACTTGGCTTAAAAGTATAACATCATGAGGATGATGATGATGATGATGGTGATGGGTAAAGCAAAACAGGTAAGTACTTGTACTCGTACTACACACGATCTCAAGTCATGGTTTGTACTCGGTGTACGTTCATACTCGTATGGCGACTTGAGCTTGTCAAGACTCAGATATAGTTGTTGTTGCTGTTTCTGTTTCTGTTCAAATACACGATAGAAATGAGGCTCTAGCATTAAAACCCACTGAGCTCACATCACTTAAAAACATCAATACTTGGTGGTTAAGCCGAACCGGTGCGGTGGTGTGGTGTAATGGAGTTGCGGCAATGGTGTAGCTCGGCAAGCAATGGTGTGGCGCAGTAGCGATGATGTGCAGAAATGCAAAGTCGTGCGCCACCGATTGGTTTGGTCTGTTTCTTCGGTGGAATTTCACCTGGTTCTTGCTTCTAATGGTTTGAATTTTAAGTCTTCTTCTTCTTGTTTATTTCGTTTAAATTCTAGTAAACTTGTGCAATGAATTGAAGTGAAGTGTGATGTATACGTATTACAAATCGCATTAAGTTGTGAGAATTGTTTCTCAAAAACCCCCAAGAATTAAATTTTAATTGAATTTCAGACAATTCTTTATAATACCCTACTCAATCCTCATAAAGAGTGCTTTTATCGATTAAAACAATTTAAATCTCATTCAGAGATGTAAAAGACCTCACAAAAGTGCACTCTACAACATCAAGCAAACAAGCACCATCACACAAAAACCCCTTTTGATTGTGTTTTGAATTTGTTTTCAAATTAAAATACAACGAGAATAGATTAATCTAATTGAATTGATGAGAATGTTGATTATGATGATGATGATGAAACATCGCCTGCATTTCATTCCACCCAGCTAGTTAGTCCAGTCAGCTAAAGTGCGGCTATATTGTGATTCTGATGATATTCGAGTATGATGGGATGGGTTGTAGACCTTTAATCATATACAGTTATTGTATATTGTAAAGCCCCTGAGGGATATTCTATTGTTGACACTGATGATGGCAATGATGGGGTTGTCCGCAACGAAGGCGTAATCATGATCGTTTTATTGCGATGGCAATCATCTCTGATTAGTGGACAGTATGTTGTGCAAGAAAGGGGTGATACTTTTAATGGATATCTTTTCTCTAAAATGCTGAGGACCCGTAAAAAGTCGAAAAGTCAAAAAGTGTCGATCAAAGTGGAGCAATAAGAACGTTAGATAATTTCTTATGATCATATAAGGTTAAATTTTGATATTCAAAAACGAGTATTAGGAGGTTATAGTACAAAAGGATGATTTTTAAAAGGTATAGAACTTTGAAACTAAACAAAACATAGATTATTTTTAAAGATAATTTTCTGACATGATTATTTAAAATGTGGCCATATATCTGCCATAACGCAGCGAATGTTGTCCTACAAACGATCAATTGTATGGTCAAACGTATCCCCACAGAATATAGTTCAGCGGTTTTAAATCGAACGGCCTTTTAAGCCAATTTAAGGGTCCGTAACGTGAAACTATGGAGTTACCAAACATTTCCATCAATAATTAAGTAATTGTGGCACAAGCGGTGTAATATGTTACGACGTTTTGTTGAAAAAGTCAGTTCAGCATCGTTTTTTAAGAAGTATAAACTAATTATTTTAACAGCTGACAATATGGACACCAGTTAAAATAGTGTTGTCAACATAAGCTTCCTTACCTCTAATAAAAAAATCCAGTTATATCCTTTTTACTAGATTTTCCATGACCGATTCGAACATTGGCGACTGTAAGTCTCCGGTAACTTCACAAATTCCATTTACTTGGTCTGACTCTATTGTGAACTTTTGGCACAGACCTAAATTTTACAAGTCCCCAAAACAAAGGCTTAGAGATACTTATTCACAAGACCGCAGTGATCAAGTGTAATCACGTCATCGAGAATTAACACTTACACTTTAGGAAAAATTTTCCTGCAAAACTACAAGCAATTTTGCAGTTTTTAAAGAGTATATCGTTCTTTTTATTCATAAGTCATAACCTAGTTCAATTTGACAAATGTCATAAGATGACAGCTTCAAAAGTGACAGCTATCCAAATAGCGGGCTATTTAAAAAAAAACTATTATTTTATTGGAAAACGTATATGAAAGAAAATTGACGTTTTATTGGAGAGGGCGTGGCAGTTGGCATAAGAACTTTATTTTCAACCCATTGGCTAAAGAGAGTTAATAAACCACATTTAAACTTTTTAGTGACGGAACAAAATGGGCAAACCCATTTAAAGGCACATGATCAATAGGTATAACAGTTCCAATAGGGATAACTGTAAAACTAGCATTCACATTATTTTTGACCTATTTTTCTTCAGTATACTTTGGCTAATTAGTATGGACAAAATTACACCAGAACAGCGTTAACAAATCATGGACATTTATTTCAAAAATTCGCCAAACTTACACCTCTATTGTCAAATCACTTTCAGCAATGTGGCCCATTTCTAACTTGACAGCTATGTAAATAAATAAATTAGGTGGCGCAACAGTCCGATGAGAACTAGGGCCTAGTGACTTACAACTTTCAACCATTCCTGCGTGCGAGTAATGTTGTCAGAGATGGAAGGGACCTACAGTTTTTAAGCCGGATCCGAACGGCTATTTTGAGAAAGCACTTTTCATGACAAGAATTACTCTTGGAAGAATTGTCAATTCCTCGCAAGAGGCAGTACCCGTGAAAGAAACTTTAGATGGTACAGGCAAGGATCGAACCCAAGACCTCTCGCATGATAGTCCATCGCACTGTCCATTATGACAGCTATGTAGACAAGCAAAATTGACATCTAAAACCGGTGCCCTATGTCATTGTAAAATAGTCGGATAAAAAATGGTTCCAACAAGAAAAACGAATCATGCCATATAGTGCGTGCAACAAACTCTTTGTTAAGTAAAATTTTTGATTTTCAAATTATCTCATAAAGTGGACTTGTAAAGTGGCCAACTCATTTGTGTGATCTGAAACCTTTGGCCCACTTTTTGTGGAGGTTCGTCAAAGACGCACAATTGACGTTATAAGACCATCGGGTATGCTCGAAAGTGGTCAAGTTGTTCAATATTCATAAAGGATATCTGTGAAAGCCATATTCTTAAACTTATTTGGTGGTCCAATCATAACTCATATTTTTTTTTATAGTTAGTTTACACCTTCTTTGCGTAAATACCTAAAAGATGAAAAAATTCGAAACATTAAAAACTTCGGAACTTAATTATGCTCAAGCGTCATTTAAAATATGAACCATTGGATAGAGGTATGCCATCGAAGCTGTGTTGAACATTTAACCAATACATTTAATTTGGTTGGGCAACCTTTTAATAAAGCTAAGTTTTGGTCATTCCATTAAATTTTTGTAAATCATTAAAAAACACCCGTCACAACCATTTCGACTAAGTTTTAATATTTTTAAAATTAACGATTTGAGTTCTTTAAACTCCTTAATAAGAGAGTCTTAGTTTTTAATTTAATTACATAAGACTCATATTTTTTTTTGTCAATCGTTATGATGATAAACTTTTCGATAAAATGTATTCATACTTTCTTTACCAGACTGTACAATGAACAATAAACATCATTCATTTTCTGATTGCCAATTACTATAGTTACGTTACAAACATTAAAATAACAAAAGAAAAAAAAGGTGATTCATGAATTTGAAATGTGCTCGAACTCAGTATTGCGCAGATATTATGTGTTTTTGTTTTTGTTTTTGTTGTTGTTGTAGTTTTGTTTTTGTAACTGCTATTAAAACAACACTTTATAGAAAAGTAGCCATTTTTTAGTGATTGTCTTGTCAGTAGATAGTTGTTCATGTAATCAAAATTGATTTTGATTAAAATCAATTTGCCATTGTGCACGATATAATGAAATCATTTTATTATTGTTGTTTTTTTTTCTGTCGATATAGAATCATCATCGTTCGTTACTTTGGCAACATATTGCACGTTAAAACAAGATAATAAAGACACCCTTAGGAATTGAGAGGGTGTGTTTTTTGTCTTTTTGTCATGAAATAGCTCGGCACGTTTGTTCGAAAGTGAGAATAATTGTGTTGATATGAATATTATTTTTTAATGACTTTAAACTTAAAACAATAAATTGATGACAGTAGTTGTAGATGAAATGTGAATATTTTAAATTATTTTTTATTTTAACTTAAATTAAGTGCGCTTTACCTTAAGTACAATCGATAAGCTGCTGGCTGTTGCTGATTCGGAAAATACACTATCGTGCGATTGGGAGAGACCATCACGACTGAAATCACTGAAATTAGAAACAAAACAGAATATTATTAGAAGCAATTTAGATAATTTTTCATTATTACAATAGAAATGAATCATATTTAATTTTCTTGCTGAACTAGTGCCAAGAAAAGATCAGAGGCTATTGAATATATAGGCATACGATAGGAAGACTTCAGAAGTCAAATTCAAGTACTTTTTCCCCAAGGATCAAGGTCCACTAACTTAATAAGAACTTTTCTCAAGGAAATCACATTGAAATATAAAACATTTTAAAAATAATATTATAGAGGGTTTTCCGATAAAAGGTTTCATTTTGAATAGCCCGTTTTTGAAGTTGTCAGTTTTTGACATTTGACAGGTAAAACAATGTCATTACTAAAAAGTTAAACAATAAATTCTTCAACAACAGCTAGGTTGTTAAAATTCACTATAAAACTGTTAAACATTTTGCACTCACACTTAGAAAACTAAAGTACTTAGTTTTTGTAAAGCAACTTTTTGCTGATAATGTTAAATGTCGTGGTTAAGCTGTTGGGATAATTTAGTCATGTGAACAATCGAAATCGTTTGTCGTTCAAGAAAAACTGAGGTCATTGCTGCTGTAACCCATATTGTTGACAAAAACCCAGATTTATCGATTCCTCTTTGACCTACGGAATTAGGCATTCTACAAACGACATAACACCGTTCTTTGCGGTCTTGCGGCAAGAGTTCAAGCCGCCAACTTACCAACTTATCTTTGCTGATTTGGTCATTAAAATGTATGAAAATAATGTGGCCCAATTTCACTCAGAAGTCAGTTTGTGAATTGTCGAATTTGGAGACCGAAGATTAATTGTTAAAAAAGCCTTTTCATTGTCAACATGTCATTGTGATCAGACTTCATAGTTAAATAAATTAGGTGGAGCAACAGCTTGTAGAGAACTAGGGCCTAGTGACTTACAATCCTCAACATTTCCTGTGTGCAAGTGATGCAAAAGGTATAGGGGACCTACAGTTTGTATTCCAAATTCAAAATGTTAATTTATGAAAGCACTTTTTAACTTCCCATAGGAAGTTATTGTAATGGGTCCGATTTGTCGAATTAAAAATTTTGACATTTCTCGACGTTTCAAGGTCCCTAGAGTCGAAATAAAAGATTTTTAGAAAGATGTCTGTGCGTGCGTGTATACGTACGTTCGTTTTTTTCGTTGTCCATAGCTCAAGAACCAGAAGAGATATCGACTTCAAATAAATTTTGTTATACAGATAATAAAGCCGAAAGATGCAGAAAGGGCGTGGGTGGTTTTTTTACTATAGCAGTTTGAAAAAAAGGTGACAATTTTGGTTAAACCTTAAAATTTCTCATGAACCAATGACGCTACAGACTTGAATTAAATTTTATATTATGTATTGTAACGTGATACAAAACAATTATATTTTTGGAAAAAAAATTCAATGAATGGTTTTTTTATAAATCAAAAAAACTGAAAAAAAAAATTTGTCACCTCGAAAATTTAAGACTAAAATATGATTTTATCTCCAAAACAATTTTGTGCAACGAAGAATAATGTTTTTGACATCTTATAAAATTTTGAGAAAAATCGAATTGACAGTTTTTTTTATAAAAAATAAAAACCTAAAAAAACATTATTCAAAGTTGGTAAAAATTTACTTTCGACTCAAATAGCTTTTCAAAAATTAAAAATATTGGCTTCAAACTTATTTTATTTTACAGAAAATATTGTTTTCGATATTCAGTAATTTTTTTTATAAAATTCCAACAGTCCGTTTTTCATAAAAAAATAAAATCTACAAAAAATAGTACTCAAATTTGGTAAAAATTGATACATATTGACAAACTTTTAAGCAAGACAAATCGACAGACGGGATGGGAAGTTATCAGTGTGGGTCGCATCCCAGCCTCTTTTTATGACTCTTTACTCTTAAAGGATTTTCCTCGCAAGAGGTATGTTAAGTTAGGTTAAGTTAGCTGCTGACGGGAAAACCAACACACTTAGACCAATAGTTACCACATGAATCTTAAGATCTACCTCCCATTAAACCAGTTAAAGCTAGTTATGAAGCGTTCGAAGTAATAGATGTGGAAATTTCTTAGATCTATAGGATTATTGTAGCAAAAGTCTCCAAAGTGGAGTCTTCGACATTGTGATAGGGTAGAACATGAACATAAAAATTAAGAAACTGTCTCCTCATCTTCTTAATCCATGCAGCAAAGTAAAAAGTAAAAGAAAACATGCCTACTTATTGTTTATAGCGTAAAGCATCAAGCATTGGCCAAATAAGTTTAGTTGACCAACAAGTGGTTATATTAGACCATCAGTGATTTGCTTTCTTTATGGTGTCATGCTTTAGCATAAGTTTAGAAGTAGCCTTAGGTATACCTATGTAGCTGAATTTTGAACTTGTCCACAGCACTTGATCGGCAGTTTCGGCTGTAAGTGAGTATATTTAGACAGAGTCTAATTTTATAAAAACTTGACTATTTGAGAAGATGCCGTATATCGGTTGTCGATATCAAGTTTTTTCTGACCCAACAGAAAGCTTCTTTGATGGCCAGAAATACTGCCTGGAACACTCTACAGTGATTGGGAAGACGAAATAACAGACATAAATTAAGTCCGTGGGAGTACATCTGTATAGAAGTTAATAGTTCCATTTGCAAAAGAGAACAGGCAGAGATTACACTCAAGACTTCAGCTTGGACTTTAAAAATAAATAAAAATAATTTAGGTGGCACAACAGTCCATTCAGAACTAGGGCCTAGTGGCTTACAACTCTCAACACTCCCTGTATGCGATTAACTTGCCAGGGATGGAGGGGACCTACAGTTTTAAGCCGAATCATAACCTCCAATTTGAAAAAGCATTTTTCATTACAAGAATTACTTTTGAAGGATTTGTCAATTCCTTGTAAGAAGCAGTACCCGTAAATAAAGCTTTAGATTGCACAGGCAGGGATTGAACCCAAGACCTCTGGCACGTGACAGTCCAACACAATAACCATCACGCCACGGGTACTACTGGCTCGAACCTTTCTTATTCGAAAATGAAGCTGATGAATTTTAACAGCGAATGGATTCTGCTACAGAGCTTTGATATTTTATGGGAAATTTTACAATTTTAATGACAATTTCCTAGCGAGATCTTATGATTTAACACCTTGAGACTTTTGTTTGAGATCAAGTAAAAGATAAGTTTATAAACTCAAATTGGTTATTACAAATTATATGAAAAATGTATGCTACTGCATTCGTAAGTTTCGTGGTTATATAGTTAATATCGTTTTCCAGTGTGAATTCCATACCTTCCTAGTTACAGTAAAATAAACTTCCATCGATTACTTTAACAAAATTTCTTTTTTTCTTTAATATCAAAATAAATCCAAAAATACCAAAATTGGAAAACTTTTGTAGAACACACATGAAGAATTTAACCTAGCCTTGAATATTGGATGAAATTTCAAATCTTACCGAAAATAGACTAAAAATACGTTTAAGTTTAATTTTCCATATACAACAGGGCGTATACGTATTTTTTATTGAGTTTTTAAACATATTTTGATTCTGTTTTTTAACAATTTTTGTATGTTTTCAATTTAAAAAGAATATTGTGGTTGGATACTTATAAAATTGAACTCCAAAAATTGTATCACAGTTTTTGTTTTAATTGATGTAACAATTTTGCATTGAATCTTCACAAAATTAACTTTTAAAAGGTTTTAAGATTAAAGAGACTTATTTTAAAGTCGCATTCATCATAGCTTTATTGAAATATCGTCGCCCGAGAATTGGTTTGTTGTATACGCCATTTTTAGGAATTTGGGAAATCGCATTTAAAGGTTTGCGTTCATATAAAAAAAAAATAAACCGATAGAATTTTTTCTATTTTTCATATAATATTGTGTGGAATATATTCTTTTGATTACTGTATTCAAAACTGCCCCACCTCTTTTAGTTTTGGAATTATAAAGGTTTTTAGCCAAAATGAGTTTGTCGCATACGCCACCAAATTCAACTTTTTTCTCCATCCCATACACGTACGACAAAGTGAACGCACGTACGACATTCCAATACTCAAGCATAAAGTATAATCACATACGAATCGGTATGAAAACCATCTAAAAAAAGTCAACTTTCAATTTTTAACAGTCTTTTTATTTATTTAATGAATAACGTTAACATAAAAAACAGTCTTTTGTTATTAAGGCAGTCTTACAAAAAAATTATTATAAAAACAAAGTATACAAGTTAGTGAATATGAGATCACAATTACATAAAAAAAGTCATCCTATGACCATATCAATAAAAGTTTAAAAATTAAATAACATTTTGTTCAATAAAAAATGCAGTCATTCTATGACCATTTGCTTAAAAATAACTACAAATAATTTAAGAATACTTCAGGTTTATTTATTGTTTCATTTTGAATAAGGCTTCATAATAGGCCTGGTCTGCCTTAGGCATAAAAATAAAGAGACTTTTAAGGTCGTTTATTTTCTCTTTTGATAAAGGCTTAGAGAAGCTTGCGACTCGAAGGGATAGACTGAAAAAATTTTCTGGAGTTTGCACAGTATTTTTGCTTGCTTTCTTTACTATTGAGGCACTTCGATATTCCAATTCCCTAGCACTTGTTTTGTTAAGTAAATTAAAGAGATAATTTTGGTTAAATTTAAGAAATTTTACTTTAGTGAAAGGAATGACAGAGAAATTTAACTGGCTTGCTCTAGCCGAAAACGCTTTAAAGTCAATTGGCGGCATTTGAATTATTTTTAAAGTTACATTTCTAAAATGCATAGCTTAAAGATGTCGCAAAAGCGAAAGCTGACTAAATACTTCCAGATTTCGAAGGTACCTATCGATGGAGCTATGGACGCAGTCAACTTCCTGAATCAACGAATGTCCAGGCTCCGAAAATTTTTGTTCAATAACTTTTAAGGAAGAAGTGTTATTTAGTATGAAAAGCAAAGCAGTTGACATCACCTTATTTTTATTTTGGGGGACACAGGAGTCACTCCAAAGAGTCAGAGATGTGATGAACGGGTTATCAGATAATATTTGTTTCAAAATTGAAAAAAAGTTGAAATCTGTATACACGTACGACAAACCAAACCGGAATATTTTTTTTTCATTTGTGTTGTAATGTGTATATGGCTCAAAATCACCAAGGTTGCAAATTTCAAATTTTTTTTATGACAAAAAAAAATTGCAAGCTATAATGATGAATTTTAGTTTATACTGTTGCAAACATTTTATATTAATAAACTTTGACAGGGCAGCGCACAGAACTCTATACTTTCTTAGTATTATTGTTTAGTACTAAACTTCATACAAAAACCATCAATTCGGGAACGTTTTTCTAAGTTTGATAAAATCAACAAAAACAAAACAAAGTACATAATTTAAGCTTTGTTTAATAACATGGGTATATTGTGTATCTATATTAAATAAGCAATAATGAAAACAATACATACAAAATCTTCTACAAGCAAAATACGTAAAAATCATGTCCGGGAACGTTCCCGAAGTGACCGTTCCCGAAATGACGATTTCAATTAAGCGCGCGCTTTAATTATACGGCGATCATCTTAAATGCGATCTGACTTTGTCAATAGGAAAATATTTTAGGTAACTTTGAAATTTCGTGTCGTAGAAAAGTATTTCATCAATAATTAAATGTAATAAATGCGTTCACGGAATGACGGACTATTGATGTACGCTCTACGAATGATGAATAGAAATGTAATTACCATTTAGATATAACTTATTTTACGATTAATACTCTGACAGCCGGCTTTGTTATTGTTTTCTTCCTCGACTGACGTTTGACACAGAATTATAGCGTTCACTTAAAATTATTTGTGATCGATTATCGATATGTTCCCTGAAATGACTTGTGCGGTATCGGACAAACTGTTTTTGCATTTTTTACAGTTAAAAATAAATAATCTATTAGTACCGTTTCTAAAACTAGATTCTGTATAAAAAATACGGTTTATTAAGTGATGACCGGGGTTGAATACCTTACATCTTTCAATTGTATTTTGGGCTTGAAGTTGAAGATTGTAGATTGGGACGCGTTCCCGAAATGATTTTCTATGCGTGTTTATTGATTTCATTTAAAATTTAGTTTATTAATAAATTATATTGTTTGATAGAAACATAAAACAGGTCAGTTTTAGTATTTTATTAATTTTTTTTTTAATTAAGTCAAGGTTTAAGACATAAAATTGCTAGCGAAGCCAATTCTGCACCTTGGTGATTTTGAGCCATATGATCATTCTTACTTTCATTGTGGATCTCATACACGTACGGCAAAACAATTTTCAGATTTTATTTTAAATTTTTGGTCGTATGTTTTAAGCCTATAGACATACGACAAAACAATTTATAAGAAAAAAATTGCTCAAAATACATGGAATTTTTGTCGTATATGCCAAAAACTGGCGTGTACGACAAACCAATATTAAGAGTATGCTATTTTTGTGGATATACGACAAAATGCACACTAATTATCTCAGCAACGGTAAATGATAGGTCAATTCCGATTGCAGAAATAGAAAGAGGACCTTCGAAAACATAGTACCGCATACCCACTTTAAAAAAGTGCATTTTGGCGTATACAACAAACCAATTCTCGGGCGACGATATATAAAACTTCAAAATTATTAATCTTAACAAATGCTAAATTTATGCACATTACGCAAAAATTAACTTTCTCGTTGATATTTATTGGTATTGCTTTTTGCATATACGAATTTCCTTAAAATAAGTGTCAATTTTGTGGGTTTTTGGTTAATAGACATTCATTATTCAAATATAACACATCTGTACACTGTGCAGTCTTATCTCTGTTATTTATTAATATTTTTTTGTTCGTTTCTCTTCAATTATTAAACGAATGTCATAATATTTTCTATACATAAGCATATGTCTACTTCCGCTATAATTCCAAATGATTTACAACTTTCACGCATCATAAACAATTTCAACGTCTCCCATACCAAAATTCAAACTCTTTTCATTAACAATTTTTTAATTATACATTTTCAAATTTAAAAAAAAAATATATTAATAATCAATTCTTTTGTCAACTTTGGCCAATTAAGTAGTACAAATAAGATCTAATGAATCTTTCAACCATATAAGCGATAAACTAAAATATAAACACACAAGCGCGGAGCTTTATATTACCAAATAAGGGGAGGATTATGGGAGTCAAGGCCGCTACTGAACAAAAGCAAATGAAATTGGATAATAGTTTTATATTTTTGTTAAAAAAGGTAATTAATTAAAACTAAAGTGTACAAGCAAAATTTTATTTTTAAGGATAATAAATGCAACCAAAAATAGTTTTTAGAGTTATTGCAAATTTATTTGTATGTAAAATTTAATTAACAAAATAAAAGAAGATATAAAGAAAAATTCTTCATTCCGGAATCATTCATTCAGCAATTTAATTGATACTCGATTGGAACATATAAGAGCCCAATCATAAGGAAGGCTGCCTGCATGAAAGGCTTGTTGGTGCTTCGTTCCTAAATACTTTACGTGTTTGGGAAGTCATCCCGACTATAAAACCCCCAACCTCGAGGACCAGATCCTTACTATAACTCCAAAGACATAGAGTCGAATAAATCGCTTGTTACAGGACTGAGCTCCGAATTTGTCTTAGTAGCTCTATAAGATACTTTCACTAAGTAGTTCAACCTAACTGGAACTGATTCCATCTTGGGAATTTCACCGCTGCCACCTTGATAAAAGAACATATGCTCTAATCAAGTGGAAACATTTCTGCACTCCCTGCCATTTTACCATTTACTACCCGCAAAAGGTGGTGTTCGCGGTGTCAGCTAGGCGCAGCATTCTTGAGATAGGTTCGAAAGAGTCGGTAATTTGTAAGGTGATGAGGAAGGAGAAAGAAAGGGGCATGTCTGAATTTCTGTGGACTAGTATAACAGGTAATCTTTTCTGGAAGAGATGGTAAGTCTATATGGTCCCTGCTAAAAGCTAATGTAGAAAGAGGAGAATATCAGAGACTTCATGGCGTTTTTGAAGGGTTTGCAAATGAATAAGTTTTAAACGATCTTCATAAGGTTGTAAAAATATATTGTACTACCCCAAGGAGAGTGAGAGTTCTGAAAGGGAGACCAGACTTGACTACCATTTTCAAGGAGAGTTCTGACAAAGATGGGCTATAGGGGTTACAAAATTCTTTTAACCAACGTTTGATGAAACCAAGGGATGAGTTAGCTTTTTTAATTATGTGATCAAAATGTTCTCGATAATTTAACCTAGTTACAAATATGTCTTAGGTCGCGAATAGAAAAAAAAACAGAAGTAACATCATGCAGTCTATAGGTTCGGAAGGGGAGATGTTATCGCTTACGAGTAAGTGTTATGATTTAGCATATAGCAACATTAAGTTCTAAGACATTTGTGTCGCACCAAGTCTGAAATGATTCAAGATCATTGTGGAGTAAGAAAGAATCATACAGAGTAGAAATAAACTTCAATGCCATCAGCATAAATAGAGACAGTTGATTATCAATGACGTTAATAACATCGTTGATAGTTAACACAAATAATAAAGGACCAAAGTAGCTCCCTTGAGGAACTCCTTAATTTCCATAAATGGGATCGGATATTAGTTACAGTCCTGTTACTTACAGTCCTTACATTACTACAGTCCTGTGTGAACTAGGGCCACACCCAACTAACTTCTCCATCTAGCTCGGTCCCTAGCTATATGTCTCCAGTTTCGCACTCCAAGTTGGGTGAGGTTACTTTCCACTTGTGCGCGCCACCTGATCTGCGATCTTGCTCTACTGCGCTGTCCTGTGGGTGTGGATTCGAAGACTTTCCAAGCCGGAGCATTGGTTTCCATGTGCTCTACGTGAACCAGCCATCTTAGTCGTTGGACTTTTACCCTTCTGGCTAAGTCTACACAGCTGTACAGCCCTTACAGCTCGTCGTTCTATCTTCTCCTCCACTCCCCTTCTACGCATACGGGGGACCGTAGATCACACGAAGAAATTTTCTCTCGAAACGACCCAAGGTGCTTTCATCCGCTTTTGTCATAGTCCATGCTTCTGCAACGTACAGCAGGACGGGGATGATGAAGGTCTTATACAGTAACACTTTGGTCGCTCGAGAGAGGGATTTTCCACTCAATTGCTTTCTTAGCCCAAAGAAACAGCGGTTAGCAAGAGTAATTCCTCGTTTGATTTCAGAGCTGGTTAGTTCCAGTTAGGTTGGGTTACTTAGTTAACACCTTATAGGGCTACTACGACATATTCGAAGCCCAGGCGTGTAAGGTGCGGTTATGCCGGCTCTCGCCCTTGGAGTTAAATCAAGGACCTGATGCTTGAATGTCGTGCTTCAGGGTGACTTCCTGACCACTGAAAGAAAACCCAATTGCGAAGCACCAACAAGCCTCGGGATCGGAGATTGAGAACCTGAAAACAACTCTCTATTGGCGGTTCTCTAGGTTTGATCTCAGCTATGAAATAAACAAGTGTGGAAACTCAAAGGGTTTGAGTTTAAGATAAATAATTTGGTAACTGATTTTAATAAAGTTTTTGGTGATAACAAAAACTAGGCTAGAGAATCATGTTGGTTGAGAATCAGGTCGTCTCGAACTATAGCGCCACATTAAGTAAATAATAAAGCAAGTGTAAACTTTATATGAGATGGGCAAGTCAAGTTTCTTTTAACCTTTTGTGGAAAACACACTGGGTCTTGCAACAATCATTTGCTAAACCTCACAAACAATATTTGTTTAGGGTTTAAATCAGCTCTGCAAAAACTCGACTTAACAAATATCATCAAAATAACTTTCATCAAGCTTCTTTGTAGTTTAGAGTAAACGACAACTCTACAAACGTTATGTCTTAGTGTAGCAAACAATTAATGAAAGAAAATCCAGAATATAAATAAAACAAAGTTTGAAGTTTTTCCCCAAATTAAATTTTACAATTTCTCGATACGACCCTGACATCTTTCTATAAGCTTACACAGTGAGTTTGATTTGGATAGAGTATGCAACATTATCCTATCCATCTTAAGATAAATTTACAAGTCGACAACGAAACAAGACGATAATGACGAAACGAATGAAGATTATTACTTTTGTAATAGCACAAGTCACAACTCTCTCGCAAAAGTAACGTAACATATAAACAAAAGATCGCTAAACCTATACAAAAATGGTGGTAAACAGATTTCCCCCGACGCGAGACAACGACGACGACACACACAACCGACATATTCATTCCGGAATTCATGGCATAGAAACTGTTACTATACTGCTCTTAGGTTATACTATACATAAATAGCATCATCTTATAGATATACTTAAATTATATGAGCATATGCTCATGGTATAGCTTGCTTTTGCTTACTACCGAGTGTCTTTTTATTCAACTAGACTGTGATTAATGTTAAGTGATGATGAGGTTTTTTACTGGAAGAAGGAGGTTGGTTTTGAGAAAATTGCACAAAATAGCACTTTTGAGTGGTGTTGCACTGAGTTGCACCAGGCACACAATGTTTTACAACCAAAAACAACGAAAAATGTACGAACGAACGAACCAGTCAACAATCCAACCTGTGCCTTTGCTTGTGCCAAAAGTGTTTTCCCCATCATCAAGTTGTTATTTGTCGGGTGTTAAGGAACTTGTAGCGCTTCCCACTTCTTTTACATTTTTTTTTCTAAAATAAGACCTATACAATATACATGTATGTACAGCTTTGGCCAAAATAATAGACAACAAATCAAAAATTTACAAATTTCATTTTAATAGTAAATAAATTTTGTAATATTTCTTAATTTGTGATTTTATAAAAAGGGGTATTAGCTGTCAAGGTTTTTGAATCCATTTGCTTTCATAAAAGGTTGGGTTGGTTTACGTTCTTAGAATTTTAAATTAAATGTCAGTTAAATTATTCAAACACTGTTTTTATTCATACATTTAAAAAAAAAACCTTAACACTCGAAACCCTTTTACATGTATTTTTGATGTAAAACTTATTTTGGGCGTTAGTTTTTGGAAAACTTTATGAGTATTTAACCTTGAATTTAATTCTATCATGGATTGAAAAAAAATCCACTATCTGCTCAAATAATAAAAACATTCGTTTCAAAATATTACTTTATATTTTTTGAATATATTTGAAAAACATAAAAACCGATTTACCTTTGTTTTGTTAAAAAACTATTTTAGTATAAATGGTTAACCGTCCTTGAGATTTATGTAAGAATTGTTAGATTTCATCCTAAAAACGTATAAAGATTTTTTGAAACTTTAATGAAATACTATAAATATTTAAACTGTATATTGAAGATAGGATTCGAAAACTTGTCAAGCCATAATGAATTTAATTTAAAAAAATTCGTTTTATTGATATGCATAGCTTCAACAAGCCTCATGCATGTGTTTATTGAATTTTAAGAAGTAATATAGAAAAAATCTGATTTGAAAGACTCATTTTTGAGTCGGATTTGTGGTTAAGGTTAACAACAACCAATCGAAAAAGTGCAATTTGATTTCTAGGAACAAAAATTTGTTAGGACACGTCTTTTTTTAGCAATTGCACCTTATATGAAGATTATGCTATGAAATAAGCCTCCTGATGGTTTAAAAGAACCGTTCTAGAGGTGACTTAGGTGTCAGAATATCATTTCAGATTTTTTGATGTCATGTAGATTAGGTTAAATTTTCATACGGAAATTAACAATATAGCTTTAGCTCTCTAATGAGTCGGTTGTTCCGACCATTCTCCGATAGTATATACCTTTATATTTATACCTCTATATACCTTTATGTACCGTGAATTAAATGTAAGTATTCAAAAATTTGATCATTTATCTCTAAACCATTTTTTTCGGCACGCGGCGCGGCGGCGGCGCGGAGGTGGTGAAAATATAAAACTTTTCAACCAAATCATTTGAAATGTGGATGTTCACAACATGCAAAGCTTTCGTCGGAACTAGAATTATAATTTTATTTAAATAGTTTCTTATTGTTTACACTAAGAAACTGGTGAAAGACCCGATTTCACGGACTTTTTTTTTCAAAATCTCGCCATTTTGTCAAATTTTAATATTTTCGATTTGTTCTAGTTCCAACTCTGTCTTTTTGATTAAGATTTGTTTAAAGTTTTATGTTTTAAATGAGTAGAAATCTCAAAATCACCTACGCCGATTTTTGAGATGGTCATCTTCTGCGGCGTTTTTATAAATAATAAACATTGTTTATAAAATGAAACAAATTTAAACGTAGTAATAAGCCTCCAAAATGTTGAAAAAATAATTTTTAATGGCAAAACAAAATAGTGAAAATAGGTTAAATTTGTGTGCTCTAGAACCACAGGGTCCCCTCAAGATTTTCCTTTTAAACTTTCCCTGTTTTAAAATCTTTTGAACAAATGGATATTTTTTTAATTTCTTTGCATTTTTAAAACCTTTTACAAATTTTTAGTCGAAAATCGAAAACTTGAATTTTCTCAAAAACAAAACTTTGTTTAAACATTTTTTCTAAATTTGGCTTCTTTCAATATAAAAAAAAATATTTTTGTATTGCCCAAGAATGGTACCCCTTATGGAACCGTAATTTACACCCAGCATCTATCTAGAGCAAATGAACCTACATCTAGAAATATGTATAAGAACCTCAATCACCAGTTACCCCCGGAAGCGAATTATTTCTGTACTGAATTTTCGGCCGAAGCTATAAGCTACATATTCAGAGCTCGTGTCGAATTGTTAAACTTAAACTTTATGCCCCACCGAGCTGACTTGTCACAAATTTGCGAGCTTTGCAACAGAAGAGAGAATGAAGATACAATCCATTTTATTGCGATCTGTCCAATGCAGCAGGAAATCCGACGATTGTATTTCGAATCAAGTCATCTCACCCTAAACCGACTCTATGAAATACTCAATGGAGAGCTAGGATGGTCTACCCTCTATAAGTACTGCAAACACGCCTTAGCATATCGCAATAGTTATGTAACTTAAAGCAGCAGTTGTTGCAGTTCAAGCACCAAAATTTTTGTTGATATCTTTTGTGTTTCAAATCACTTTAAAATTGAATACGTATAAATATATTTGTGTTTCAAATCATTTCAAAATTGGTATCATTTTGTGTTTCAAATCATTTTAAATTTGTTAAATTGCTCAATTGAATTGTGTAAATCTAATTTTGAGTTACTTTATGCTTTTTTGAATTTGTATACACTTTAAAAAAAAATTGTTACTTTTATTTATTTTATTTCATTTTTATTCTTTATATCACTAAATGAAATGTCATATCAGGCAGACGGCAGAATAAGCCATGTCATTATTCTTAAGGAAAGAAAATATTGTAAATCAAAATTTTTTGTTAATAAAGAAGTTATCTATCTATCTATCTATCTATCTAGAACCGTAATTTTGTTTTTAAATTTTCTCAGGAACTAATAAACCCATTTAAATAATTTAATTTGATGATCAAAAATGTTTTTCAATATCTCAAAAACGGGTTGACATGCTCTAACGAATTTCAAATGCAAAATGTATAATTAAAAATACTCAATAACTGCATACCAACATTATTTCTAAAAGCATTGATAATTGTACATATGTTTATAAAATTATTTTCAAAAACCACTTTTACGATATTTGCCAGAAATATTAAGTAATTTACGTTTTTTTGAGAAACTAAATGGCATGTAAATTTTCGAAGATAAATTTAATACTCAGGTATATTTTTAAATCATAAAATATAGGTATTATTTTTAAACAGACTCTTAAGCTCCTATTAGTATGTGACATATGTAAAGATTAGCAAAACATCATTTTGAATAATACGATTCTTAACAAAATTTTACCAACAAGACTGTTGTACGAAAATTTTCTTCAGGGTTCCTATTATTTTGACCTGCTCTGCACTTTATATGCAAAATATCGCTTATGTTCTCAAAAATTCTTAACTGAATAGCCAAACAACATATTAACCGTTAATACAATTAAGCTTTACTTTTAAATAAACAAATGACTTAAACTCAAAATTAAGAAATGTTCTTATTATTTTGACCATAGCTGTATGTAAGTTGCATAGGGCTAAACGAACGTTATTGCTCATTACTCAAGTGCCAGGTTGTTGGTACCTTATAGTATACCTATACCTAGCTGAATGAAGGAGGTATATATGAGGGGGTTACATGAGGTATAAACATACAAATTGTGTATGCACAGACAAATTGAAAGGCATTGGGGCCAGCAGAATAAAATGATAAAGCTTTTTTTTTTCTTCTTCCTGTAAACAAAGGACGAAACACTGCACAACATCAACGACATACATACATATACATATATTCATTCAATGGAAATCAGGACAGGACTTCCAAGTCCCAATGTTCTATGTAGAGTACCTAGAAGTAGATGTGATGTGTTTGGGGCTCACCAGTTGCTAGGGACTACACGTGTCCCATAAAAATTGGGTCACATGGTTAAATGGAAGTAGGTATATACAATACATTATATACTATACCCTGTATATATGTATGTATGTGGGTTTGAATGAAAAGGTATTGTTCTGAAACTGCATTTAATTCGAATTGAATTGAAAGCTCGCTCAAAATCAAAATTCTTATTCAACCAGAAGATGATGACAATGACAATCAAATTTAAATTAAGGCCTTTTGTGTGGGAAAAGTTCAATTTAAGGAATTTGAATTTGGTTTTAGGAACAAAATTTCAATCATAATCTGAATGTCAGGGGTGGGGAAGGAAGGATATACCTTTGTTTATGTATTATGCAATTTAACTTTTGTTGAGTTTTTTATCTTCTTTTCAAAACTAAACCAAATTGAACTTTTAAGTAATTATTTTAGTTCTAAATGAAAACAATTATGGTTTGTGCTTGAAATGAATTTTCCTATTCAATCTCAGTTCCTAAACATTAAAGACTTCACTTCTATTCTCAATGTGGTTTTTCTATTATACAAAATACTACCCCTAGATTCCATTTTGAATTTTCCTTTTTGGAATTTTTGGGGTTTTGTTTCTCTGTAAGCCTCTAATTAAGGTAGTATAATAACTTTTGACCTTAAATAAGTATAGTCGTTTGGGGGTTTTTTGTGAAAAAGCTATTTGATACAAAAGTTACTAGAACTTATAATTGTAGTAGGTTTCTACGTAGATACAATTTCATTTCCTGTATTCAATAAACTAGGTATCGAGTTAAGCCCAAAGAGTACCTAAGAGTATTCCTACAAATTTAAGCAACAACTAAGGACAAATTGTTGTTTATGTAACCAACACATCTCAGGAGAGAACATCTAAAAATTTCTTTTGAAAATAACTTTTTTCTTAAAATTTAGTAAAATATTTTGTTGTTTTTGAAAGTGTGTGCAAAGAGAAAATAAATTTCAAAACACGTTTAATTCCTAGTTGAACTCATCAGTTTTCATTAGGAATAATTTTAAGTACAGAGAATTTGCCTTTCCAACATAAACAACCTTTAAAAAAAAAATTCTTGAAAATTGTTTGTTTAAATGTTTACAAAAACGTTTTTGAATAAAATATGTTATGGTTTACACTTTTACTTTTTTAAATTAGGCTATTGTTTTAAATTATTTTTATTTCAAATTTGTATGAATATAAATGTTTTAGAAGCGGACTTGTTTACGGGAATGTTGAAATAAAAAACGAGAAAACTTAAATTGAAAATTCATCCAAAGACTTTAAGAAAATACTACTTTAAGGTTATTTTTTTTTTGTGAAAATATATCTTAATAAATATACACTGAGTTACAAAAAAAGTTGCGCAGTCATACTTTTTGATATGTTGTTATTATTTTGATAATATACCGCTATGTTTTTGCGGATATTATTTTTTTTTTGTTTAACTGTATATTTGTGTGTACCTAATTAAGGTAGTTTGCATATTCTTTTTCGATTTTCTTATCACATTAGTGCATTAAGTCATTATATTGAGGAAAGCCGCAACTTTATCATTTTTTTATAATAGACGCGAGTTATACAAATTTTGGCTTCCGTGACCGTTTATTTTAATTGATTCTTTATCAGTTTTTTATTAATTTTTGTGAAAAAAATGCAAATAGCAGCAGAAGAAGTTACCAGGGCGCTGGCTTTAGTTGAGGATGGACAAAGTGGGCGATATGCCGCTGTTATGATCGAAAAACCGGTAAGAAGAGCCATTCAAAGGTATACAGGGAAACCAACTCCTGCTACCGGCGGAAAGGCTCAGGTCACCCCAGAGCAACATCTGCAAGGGATGATCGATATTTGGTGCTTCAAAACCTTCGAGATCGTCACCAAACAGCGGTTGAGCTGTCTCACAGACTTCCATCCGTTAGGGGGAGAGCTGTGAATGCTCTAACGGTGAGGAGGCGATTAGTGGAGAGTGGCCTGAGAGCAAGAAGACCTGCTTGTATACCAAGACTCACGTTACAGCAAAAGCGACGACGTCGGATGGAATTTGCTCAACTTTACCGAGATTGGACTGAGGCCGACTGGAGTAGAGTTTTTTTTCACTGATGAGTCAAGGTTTTGTCTGCGCTTACCAGATGGTCGTAGCAGAGTGTGGAGACGATCAGGTGAAAGATACTCTTCGAAAACGGTTGCCCAGCGCAGCGAGCTGTGAATGCTCTAACGGTGAGGAGGCGATTAGTGGAGAGTGGCCTGAGAGCAAGAATACCTGCTCGTGTACCAAGACTCACGTTACAGCAAAAGCGACGTCGGATGGAATTTGCTCAACTTTACCGAGATTGGACCGAGGCTGACTGGGGTAGAGTTCTTTTCACTGATGAGTCAAGGTTTTGTCTGCGCTCACCAGATGGACGTAGCACAGTGTGGAGACGATCAGGTGAAAGATACTCTTTGAAAACGGTTGCCCAGCGTGAAAATTTCTGGGGAGGTTCCGTCATGGTGTGGGCTGGAATTTCCATGCACGATAAAACCAAGCTGTGCATCGTGGAAGGATCGGTAAACTCCAGTTACTACATCAACAACATTCTGGAGGAATATGAAATTCCATTCGAACCATTTATTGGAGACAATTTCTTGCTAATGCAGGACAATGCTAGACCACACGTTGCTAGGTGAGTTACCGACTACTTACAAGAAGTGGATATCGATGTAATGGCTTGGCCTGCTATGAGCCCGGATATAAACCCCATCGAACACGTTTGGGATCTACTGGGAAAAATGATAAGGAGGCGACCCGCCCTTCCAAAACCATCAATAGGCTGAAATCTGCCCTAGTGGAGGAATGGGAAAATTTGGACGATACTATCGTAACAAACCTTATCCAAGGTATGCCCAGGCGAATTAAAGCTTTAATAGATGTTCGTGGAGGCAATACCCACTATTGAAGAAACCATTATTATTACTATTAAAAAAAAAAAAAAAAGTAAAATGTCAAGTTATGAAGTTTTTGCCTATTTTCCTTAATTTATGGTTTATTTCTAAGTTCTTTCTATTTTTTCGTTTTTTTTTACACGAATGACTTACTTTTATGTTAATAAACAAAACTTTACCAGAAAAACGTTTATTTGTTTAAGTTACTTCAAAATGTTGCAAAATTTCAAGGTGCGTCACTTTTTTTGTAACTCAGTGTAGTATTAAAAAAATCTTCAATATTCATATTGATATCAATATTTAATCAATATCTAACCAGTTTCATCCTGCCAATTTTTTTTAAAAGTTTAATCTTGATTTTATAAAAATTAAAAGTTTTCTAAATTTATATAAAGAACATCTTTGGAAATATTGAACAAAAAATAATCGTAAGCGTCTATCATTACACGTTTTGATTTTTATTTAGTTAGTTTTTGATTTCTTAACATTTTATTTAATGAGTTTCTGACATTCTAAAATATATTTAGTTTTCGTGCATCAGATTTAGGTTTGTTTGTTTGCTTTCTATTTTTTTAACTTACTTTAATTTCTTAGACGTTACCAAACATAACTTTCTTAGTGTTTATAATTATTTAACTATGTACTTAGAAAATATTTGTAATTTTTAAATAGTTAGATTGCCAAATATTTAAAAAACAACTAAATAGTAAGCTATTTTATTCAAATCAAATTAAAAATGCACCAAAACAATGTATTTAGGGACCAGTTGTAGCTATCATTGATTTTCATCATTGAAACCAATCATTGGATTTTTTTTGACAGGTTGGTTATAGCTTTCATTGAAAATTTCTGTCATTGGACACAAATTTCCTCATTGAAAACATGTATTTTTTAATGAAATCAAGCATTTGAGGTTAGATTTAATCATTGTAAGTAAAACTGAGAGGTGGAAATACAAAGAAAATGGATAGATTTCAATTCAATGATTATGTTGCGAAATCAATAATCAATAATCCACTGTTCAATGAAAACGATTTCATCATTAAAAAATAATATTGAACTAAAAGAAAAATTCTGGATTAAATTATGTATTTTAGCTTATTAGCTTAATTTCGACAT
Source organism: Eupeodes luniger (assembly GCA_951509635.1). NCBI lineage: Eukaryota > Metazoa > Arthropoda > Insecta > Diptera > Syrphidae > Eupeodes > Eupeodes luniger. Next base: position 52,505,907 of record OX608073.1, read on the forward strand.
CAAATATATTTAATTCTCTTGCTCGCTTTTAAATAATCTCAAACCATATTTTTATTGATGAAAGCCAATGAAAGCTATAACTGGCCCCTTAATATGTTTTCGCAGTGAACACAAAAGATAAACAATTTAATTTGATGATGTTTTAATCATATATATTTCAAATAATTTCGTCTTACCCGAAATTGATCAAAAATAAGGTAAATGATGAAATGATCCTTCAATTAAGGAGCATTAATATGAACCATATTCTTAAATAGATTTGTGTACATTTTTTTTAACATTACCTTTTCTGACACTTGTAAATGTCAAAATAGAAGTCAAAGTTAAATGTTCGTAAACAAAACCAACAAAAACAATGAATATTGTTTCTAACTGAAATAAGCGAATGTTACTTTGACTTTTGATACCTTACTGAAAATATGTCAAAATGCTACTTTGTTAAATTTTGTAGTACCAAACCATAATTTCTGACAAATCAATTTCACATAATTCACTGTTTGAAAAATATAGGTACACACTTTACAAGTGTACTTAAGAAAAAAAATTATAAAAAATAGTTAAGTAAGAGATTTTCAACAGGGCGCCATTTATCTTAAACACTTATTCACTTTCTTTCCAATCATACTGTTGGACAGATTTAAGCACACACAAAACTTTAATACAAACAAAAAAAAAACAAAAACAAGGACTCACCTATCGACTAATCGTCCTTCGCTTAGACTCCTTTGGCTATCAGTCATCTCACGATTGCTCTCGAGATCATTGCTTGAGTCTGTTCCGGTGCTTTTTAGCTTTGTATCGCGTGCCATCAGGCCCACTGTACTATTTGCTATTTTATCCTTACTGGCAAAAAATCCGCTCGACAGCGATGTCCGTCCATTGAAAGCTCCTGGCAGTACACCGATGCCACCGCATGTTCCCAGGATCCGACCTGTTGTTGTAGTTGCCGTCGAAGTACTTGTGGAATATTGTTGCTGATGATGCTGTAGCTGATGATGTAATGACGTAGAAAGTGACATTGCACTGCTAACGTTGACGTTGACGTCGGATGACGACGACGACGACGTGTGATGATGATGATGTTGCATGTAATTAATATTGTAACTATTATTATTTGGCGACGACGATGATGCAGCTTTGTTGGTGGCACAACTTTGACTGCCAACAGCTATTACCGATGGTGACGGTGACAGCGATAGGGGTGATGTGGGCAATGATGTTGACGAGGCTGATGTCCCGGCATAGCCGTGATGCGCAGGTACGGATAAGGTATTTCCAACAACGGTGGGTGGATTTTTGGTCAAATTATTCTGGTTTTGTTGTTGTTGTTGTTGTTGTTGCTGATGTTGCAACGGTGATGATGGTGATGATGCAGACAATTGATTTGTATCCACAACAGAAGGGGATGACAAGTCGACACTGGTTAGGGTGCGACGTCGAAACATTCGACGCAGATTTCTTAAGGGATGAAATCGTCGACGTTTTTGTTGCTCTAAAAAGAGAAGAGAAGAAAAGAAAAATAAATAAATAAACGAACGGAAGGTATAAACTAAGTCAATGCATAATAAATAATTCAAGGTTACAAACTAAACAAATAGGAAACAACAACGAATGCCTTAAAAATGACAGCTATGGTGAAAGTGCAACAATAGTGTAACCTCTATAGCCTTTCAGGCTTATGATCTTATAATTTTTGAGTTCCTGTATTTTTGAAATGCATTTCCCATAATCTTTGGATTTGTTTGCAGACTACAATTTAATAGAAAGTATTAGAAGAAAAAACAACCCTGGCAGCTTTATTTTTGTATCAACATAAATTGAAAAACTGCTTGTTTTGAAGAACTAACTTAAAGTGTCTGTTTCTAAATAAAATAACCGACAAGTTCTTAGGCATTGTATAAACTTTTCTATTTCATCTGTGTCTATAAGCATGATGCTCTATTGACCTATATTAAGCTTAAGATTTGAGTCCGATTTAGTAAAATTTTAACGCATTTGGAACTAAGGTTCTTGAAAAACATACGCACTCAATTCTTGGAAACAATTAAGATGACTTAAAGAAATTACGTTGCATTGATCCTTCAAGTGAGCTTAGATTATTGTTTACGTTCAAAGCTAGTCTTCTAAGAAAAAAAAGGCTAATTAAAACGTTTTCTGCATAATCAAACATAAACAACCTTAAAGGTAACGTATATAAAGTTAAAGGTATAGGTACACATTTATTTACTTTAGCGCCTAAGTTTACTGTACGGAGAATATTTGAATACGATGGTTTTCTACGAAATAAGTTAAATTAAAAATTAATTAATTGCGCGTTCGTGTACAAAACAAAACAAGAATAAAGAAAAAAAAATCGATCTTTTCACAAAGTAAACTCTTAGAGAATTTTCTATAGAAACCTTAGAGACTTAGAGACATGCTCTTGAGCAAGAGAAAGTAACTTACTTGTTGTAAAATAAAAACAAGAAAACTACAAAACAATATAATTAGCTAGTAATATTATTATGTAGCACGTAGATAGTAAAAAGGGTGCACTTGAAAATTTGTTATACTAATTGGATTTTCTATACTTTTTAATTCTAAAAGAAATAACAATCTTTTTCTTGGAATTAGCTTAAATGTGTCAATTTATTTCAATGCAGATAATTTAGACTTAATACTTAAGAAACAGTTGAACCCGCTTATGTATATCGGGGTAATTTTAATTTTAGTGGGGGTTTGATCCCCATTTATTCCGCCTAATTTAAGCTATAAGTGTAACTTCAAAACTAACTCAAAATCTAAACTTATAACTGTAAGGAATGTTACCTGTAATCTTAGAGTACGGGTCAGAGATTCATTAAGACCATATACACAGAACGAGAAAAGTCATCCTTTTGACTATTTTGGTAGTCAATATGACTATTTGGTAGTCAATTTTCAGCCGATAACCGCGATAGTCAATAGAACAATTTTCGGTTGTCATATTTGGGATCTGAAATTTTTTTACAATTTGGTAGTCAATATAACGACTGTAGTAGTCAATATGTCAACTTTGGTTGAAGGAAATTGACACTAAGGTTGTCATTTTGTTTAATTTGGCAGTAAATACGACAACTGCGGTACTCAAAATGACAACTGCGGTAGTCAATATGAGAACTGCAATAGTCAATATGACAACTTTGGTTGAAAGAATTTGAAACTATGGTTGTCTAACTAATGTGGTAGTCAATACTAATGTGGTAGTCCATACGACAACTGCGGTAGTCAATACGACAACTGTGGTAGTCAATACGATAACTGTGGTAGTCAATACGACAAATGCGTTAGTCAATATGAGAACTGCGGTAGTCAATTATAGGACTATTGTGGTAGTCAATATGACAATTTTTTCTGTAAGACGCAATCTAGTTTGACTACCGGATAGTCAATATAACAATTCTCGATAGTCAATTTTGGTAGTCAATATGACAACCACAGTAGTCAATATGACAATTTTTGTTGAAAACCGAAATCTAATTTCAAAATTGAAAATCGATTTTAAAATAAGGTTATAATATTGACTATTTTGGTAGTCACTGCGACAATTTGGCGAAATTTCAAGTTTACTATCGACGATTGTTAATATGCAACTTTTTTCTCTGTGTAGGAGGTGCGGTGTAGGTATTGAAAGAAATCGAGTTATAAAATGAGAAGCAGTCAACATAAATAGAGTAGCAGCTGAATGTCAGTAATTTCTCTACGTTTCTCCAATGAATTAAAATTTAACAGTTGGAGGCGGTCACGATGAGGTGTTAAGATCAATGGATTTTCCTGCGAAGTTATTGAAGTGCAGAACAAAGGAGTCTTCTTTTTGTAATATGTCTATAATCTTAGTATGAACATTAAACCTGAGACGCATATTGAAGTAGAGGTCGGACAAACGTCATGTAAAGCGCTTGAGTCTCATGAAAGTTAAAAAATTCTTTTCGTCTTTTCGTATCGTCAGCGTTAAGAGATATTTTACAATGTTTAGTGACTATGTCACTAAAGGTACTGGACACCTTACTCTACCTAACACCTCTTGATATATTTAGCAAACAAATAGCTGCAAGCTCTGCTATTCGCCTCAAAACTTTGTCGCAGTGGACTAACAACAACATTGGCCACTCCGTAATTCTTAGGTATTTAGAATCAATTTCAAAGCACACAGACTACACCATCCCCCAACTGCAATTCCAAAGAAACTACCAGATTTCTATACCTTCCAGATCTTTTTGGGAGGATAGGGCATTCCCGAAAGACGAGTCAATCCATTTTTATACAGATGGTTCAAAAACAAAAGAAGGGGTTGATGGAGGTGTGAAATTAAGACTGAAATAAGGTCTCTCATTCTGCCTTCCCAATTACTGTAGCGTGTTCCAGGCGGAACTTTGGCGATAAAAGAAGTCTTGTCCTAGCTTAAAGAAAACGTGATATCAACATCTGATATCCGTATTTTCTCAGATAGTCAGGCCGCTATCAAATATCTGGACTCTGTCTCTACAAACTCTATAACCGTCCATAACTGTCGATCATCTCTAATGGAGATGGCACAACAGTTTAATATTCACCTTTGCTGGATGCCGGGCCATAGAGACATTCTAGGTAACTGTAAGGCAGATGAACTCGCCAGGAACGGTACAGTGCAGCCCATACGTTTGGTACATACTGGCATACCAATCGCTACTTGTAAACTGTTGCTAATGCAAGACGCTATGAGGAGGGCAAGCACCAGGTGGAACAACATCACCAAGTGTCAGGTCACAAAAAACATCTGGCCAACACTGAATTTAAAACGTTCAAGGTGCTTGCTATCTCTAAGCAGCATATAAGCTCGATAATAGGTGTCATAACCGGACATTGTCTTATAGGAAAGCATGCCATGCCGCTAGACGTATTTTCAAATGACTTTTGCAGAAGCTGTATGGACGAGGAAGAGGTGGAAACAGTTCTTCACCTTCTCTGTACATGCCCTGCTCTAGCTCAAAAACGCAAGAATTACCTAGGAGAATTCTTCTTTAACGATCTAAATGATATCAGCATAATCAGCCTCTCACGTTTCGTAAGGGACTCAAACTGGTTCCATTGAGCTTAGGAGGAAGCCTCAAGATTCACGTGGTATCACAATGTGTCATTAAACTGGCCTAAGTGTGTCCGATTCCATCATGGACAGCCACTTTAACCTAACCTAACCTAACCTAGTGACTATGTCAATGTCGTTAATTGTAAGGATAAAGAGGAGAATATCTAAATGACTACTATGGGAAACACCACAAGTCTAAATATTATATTCACGATTCTCAAGGTAAGAAATAATGCATTTTTTAATCTGGCTAGAGTCATAGTAATACAGAGATAGATAACTTAACTGAACTTCACTGGTCCTGCAGAATATTAAAACTAACGGATTGGAATCAGGGAACTAATTGATCTACGTTCACAATATTATAGCCCCAAGGGGTGTAGTACCTTCTGATCTTTTTGTCTCTATTATGATATTAAACCTAACAGGGCCGTAGAACTGACGATAGATACCTGAAAATAGTATGATTCGCCCGTAAAAGCTTAGTTTCCTCATTAAGATAATAAGATAGTACCAGATCCCTAGAGCACCAGTATTATTTGTAAATATGTTTTCTTTAGTGTGTCCCTCTTTTTGAATTTTTAAAAAATATAACTTTTTTTTTCAAAATTCGAGATCTCAAAAAAGGATCAATATTTTTTTTCATTTTCCAATAAATTGCACCCAACAGCATCAATCTTGGCTTGAGTATTGGCCTCTTATTCTTCAAGAACTGGTGGCTTGTTGGCATTAACCAATGATCTAACAGAGCTTCATACAAAGTAATTAAGAGGCTTCAAGTCGCACGAACGAGTTCAATTTAATGATTTTAAACATATGTATGTAAAGGTGTTTACAATATATGGTTAGTTTTGCCAATTGACAAAGCCAGAAATAAGCTTGATCACTAAACAATGAAAATGGAAGAATTGTTCTATGAACTTCGCGAACAGATTTATTTTTTTTCAAATGGAAATTATATCAAAGAGTTGTTCTGACGTTTCACAATTCATGATAATTTGTCAAACCTTACTAAACACAATGAAAATCAATAAAATTTAACATTTTTAACTGTCAAATTATAGCTTACAACTGTCTCATGCAGCTTAAAAAAAAAAAACCGAATAGTTCAATAATTATTATCAATCATTCAGAAGCCAATTTCGTAATTTTGTTTGTAAAATTCGACGCTCAAGATGGCGCTCATTAAAAATATTAGCCAAACTTATAAGCTACATAATATTCAATGCCATGAAATTTATTGAAATAGTTAAGCCAACATTTGTATTAAATCTTTGCATTTGTTGTTTTATTGGAAAAAAATGTGTTTTGCCTGTTAAAAAAACACCCTTTTTTGCCCGAGCACAGTCAAATCTCTCTTAATAAGACACATTTAATTTTTATTAAATGCTTTCAAAACCATCACACCATCTTTTCAAGTATATTCTTTTATAATTTCCCCAATATTTCTATAAATTCATTATTAAAAAGTAAGTATACGCCCTGGTGCACCATTGAATTATCATCGTTATTAGAGCGAAAAAATCGTTTGATTTTGTCCAAACTTAACTAACATTTTTTGGATCTTAAAATATGATAATTTTGTTTTGATAAAATTGTTGGTTAAGCAATTCACTCACCCTGGTTTGACTGTCTAGAAAATGTCACCTAACTACGTTAACTTGTGTACCTACCTTAAGCTGGTATCGTAAATTATTGTATTTTTGCGCGTGGGAAATGGGTTCTTAGTTTCGTTGTTGTTGTTGTTTTCTATCTTTTGTATCTGTATTGCTATTTGTATATGATTACAAGTGATGTAGAGAGTTGTTTTGCACTAAAATGCAATTAGATACACTTCAACTTTCGTGCGTTGTTGTTGTTTTAATTTGTTCTTTTTTTCTTTTTGAATAACTAAGAGTGGGTTTTTGGTTGAAGTTGCTGTACCTAGCTACTTACGATAGATAGATTTTTTTCTTTGTTTCTATGAGTTTCAGATACAAATGACCTTGATGTAAGTAAAGTATAAAAACCCACTGCAGAAGAGAACAATAACAACAACAATAATAATGCTTAACTACCTCAGATTGTTGGTTATAAACTTGTGTTTTTTTTAAATAATAATCGTGTGCAACGTTTTTGATTACAAAATAACAAAAATAAGGTGTGTGACTATTTTGCAGAATGAATAAGCAAACACCACAAGAATTGAAATGAGTTCATAATTATTTATGTTATTGTTGTTATTTGCGATTGTTTAAAAATAATAGAAATAATAATATTTATTATTATTTATTATTTCTCTTAAGTTACGGATTTATATTTCTAATTTTTTCTTCTTGATTAATTGTCACGCTTTACCTTTTGATATTATTTGCATTGAGTTTATACTCGTATGATCGAAAAAATCACGTTCGTGAAACGGATGCAGATTAGGTATAGGCAGTATAAATCTACCCACTATTGCTAAATTTGGTGCAAAATGTTTTGGGATTCACACTTATAAATTTAGCGCAACTATATACTCATAATGATATGGATTTGGGTTAATTATTTATGGTGGCAACGCGACGCGACGAAGCATTACAAAAATATGTATAAAAGTTCAATGGCCGGGTATATAATGGATTGGAAGTTAGAAAATAGAAGTGAAATTATTCAGGAAGTTTGATATGGAATATGGAGTCATTGATCTAAAATAAACTGATACCATATTTTTGAACAAGTACCCTAATATAATTTTAAGCAAGTGTATTTCAATTTCTATATTTATGAGTAATTCCATGACATATTTACAGATAAAGAATTTTAAAATTTTGTTTTAAAAGGCCTTAAAGGTGGAAATTTAACATTTGCATTAAAAAGATGTGGTTCTTGGAGAAGGTTCAAGGACTCTTTAGAGGAAGTTCTGTTAATCAATATCTTATGAAGCATTTTTTTAAGCATGGGTTTGGAGAATGTTTGCACCATCCAATTTTTTTTAACTTCCCATAGGAAGTTATTGTAATTGGTCCGATTTGTCGAATTGAAAATTTTGACATTTCTCGACGTTTCAAGGTCCCTAGAGTCGAAATTAAAGATTTTTAGAACGATGTTTGTGCGTGCATGTGTACGTACGTTCGTACGTCTGTACGTTCACGCCGTTTTTTTCGTCGTCCATAGCTCAAGAACCAGAAGAGACATCGACTTCAAATAAATTTTGTTATACAGATAATAAGGCAGAAAGATGCAGAAAGGGCTCTCAAGAAAATTGCGTGAATGGTTTTTTGAGCATAGCAGTTTAAAAAAAAGGTGAAAATTTTGGTTAACCCTAAATATCCCACGAACCAATAATGCTAGAGACTTGAATTTTATATTATATATTGTGACGTGATACCAAACAGGTATATTTTTGGAAAAAAATCCAATTAATGTTTTTTTATAAATCAAAAACACTTAAAAAAAACAAAATATTTGTCACCTCGAAAATTGTACAAACAAAAAATGATTTTATCTCCAAAACAATTTTGTGCAATGAAGAGTAATGTTTTTAACATGTGGTAAGATTTTGAAAAAAAACGAACTGACAGTTTTTCTTATAAAAACTAAAAACCTAAACAAAACATTACTCAAAGTTGGTAAAAATTGAATTTAGACTTAAATATCTTTTCTAAAATTTGAGATTATGGCTTCCAACAAATTTTATCTTACAAGAAATATTGTTTTCAAGATTCGATACAATTTTGAGAAAAATCGAATTGACAGTTTTTTTTTTCAAAAAATAAAAACCTAAAAAAAATTAATAAAAGTTGGTAAAAATTGATTTTCGACTCAAATGTCTTTTGAAAACCTTAAGATATTCGATTTAAAATAATTTTATTTTTAAAAAAATATTGTTAACAATTTTTTTTACAAGAAATAACATTAAAAACCTTAAAAAAAAATTAACAAAACTTTGTAAAAATTGATTTTCGACTTAAATATCTTTTCAAAACTTTGAGATGTTGGCTTTAAACTAATTTTTTTCTAATGAGAGATATTGTTTTCAACACTGAGTAAACTTTTAGGAAAAATCGAATTGACAGTTTTTTAACAAAAAAATAAAAACCTTAAAAAAGCATTACTAAAAGTTCGTAAAAATGGATTTTCGGCTGAAATATCTTTTCAAAAAATAAAAGTATTGGCTTTAAATTTATTTTATCTCACAGAAAATATTATTTTCAGCATTCAGTACATTTTTTATGAAATTCCAACAGTCAGTTTTTTCATAAAAAAATAAAATCTACAAAAAAAACTACAAATTTGGTATAAATTGATGTTCATTTCTCGATATCTCTTGAATAATAGAAGATATTGATTTCAAATTATTTTCATTCATCCAATTTGTATTTGTTTACCTAAATAAGAAATAAGAACTTTTAAAAAATGCTACTATAATTGGTAAAAATTGGTTTTCGACTAAAAATCTCGTTAACAAAAATAGATTTTGAAATCAAACTATTTCATTATATGCAAAATATTATTGGTTAATTTTATTTTTTCTAAGAATAATTCAACTGACAACTTTTTTTTAACAAAACACGAAATTCTACAAACTTTTAAGCAAGAGAAATCGACAGGCTGAATGGGAAGTTATCAGTGTGGGTCGCATCCCAGCCTCTTTTTTTTTTTTTGATAGCATTTTAAAAATGTGACGAATGTTATTGTACTGAAAATTATACACATAAATTGTTTCAATTACATTACATTTCTTTTTCGTGCATACCAGGTCCAATATCGTCAAAATTCATAAAACATTTGCTCATTTAGCGTTTCCCATTTAGCATATTGTTCACAACGGTGTCGGATGTAAAGTCAAAAGACTCAAAAGTCTTATGAGGATGTTTCTCAATCCTAAAACGATAATTCAGCTTGTTTACATTCCTGTTAAGCTTTTGGTAGTGTTCTTTTAAAGAAGTGTTCTTTTATTTTAGTAAATAAAATGTCCTCGATTTTTTAATGCTTTTAATTGTTTAAGTCTTAAAGTGGTGATTTGCAAAAATATACTGAAAAAAGTCGAATCAACCTTCATAAATATGACAGTTATGCTTATGAGAAGTTCTGTACTTCCGGTTTTGACAAGGTTTTGACTATTTGGTCATTCTTCCCGGCTCTGTATGTATCTGTGAATTTTGGTTATTCGAGCAGGATTGCAGAGTGTAGAGAGATCTATGTTAAACTTGGGAAAGAACATTTTGGTTTTAATCTTTAAAAATTAAATACATACAATTTGGCGCTGCAACTCTTTTTTAAACATGATCCTATTGGATTACAACTCTCAATCATTGCTGTGTGCAGTCATGTCAAGAGTAGAGGGGACCAACATTTTTAACTTCCCATAGGAAGTTATTGTAATGGGTCCGATTTGTCAAATTGAAAATTTTGACATTTCTCGACGTTTCAAGGTCCCTAGAGTCGAAACAAATTATTTTTAGAAAGATGTCTGTGCGTGCGTGTGTACGTACGTTCGTACATCCGTACGTCCGTATGTCCGTTCGTTCGCGACGTTTTTTTCGTCGTCCATAGCTCAAGAACCAGAAGAGATATCGACTTCAAATAGATTTTGTTATACAGATAATAAGGCAGAAAGATGCAGAAAGGACTCTCAAGAAAATTGCGTGGGTGGTTTTTTTACCATAGCAGTTTAAAAAAAAGGTGAAAATTTTGGTTAACCCTAAATATCTCATGAACCAATGACGCTAGAGACTTGAAATAAATTTTATATTATATATTATAACGTGATACAAAACAAGTATATTTTTGGAGAAAAATCCAATTAACGGTTTTTTTTATAAATCAAAAAAACTGAAAAAAAAAAATTGTCACCTCAAAAATGTTACGACTGAAATATGATTTCATCATCAAAACAATTGTTTGCAACGAAAAATAATGCTTTTGACATCTGGTAAAATTTTGAGAAAAATCGAATTGACAATTTTTTTATAAAAAATAAAAACCTAAAAAAAACATAACTCAAAGTTGGCAAAAATTGAATTCCAACTCAAATATCTCTTCAAAAACTTGAGGTATGGGCTTAAAATTACTTTTATCTTTCAAAAAATATTGTTTTCAACATTCTGTAAAATTTTGAATAAATCGAATGTACAGCTTTTTTACAAAAAATTAAAAACCTAAAAAAAAATTTAACAAAAGTTGGTAAAAATTGATTTTCGACTCAAATATCTTTTCAAAAATTTGAGATAATGGCTTTAAATTACTTTTTTCTTTCAAAAAATATTGTTGTCAACATTCCGTAAAATTTTGAAAAAAAATCGAAATGACAGTTTTTTTACAAAAAAATTAAAAACTTAAAAAAAAATTTATAAAAGTTGGTTTTCGACTCAAATATCTTTTCAAAACTTTGAGATATTGGCTTTAGGCTACTTTTATCTTTCAAAAAATATTGTTGTCAATATTCTATAAAATTTTGAAAAAAATCGAACTGACAGTTTTTTTTATAAAAAATAAAAACCTAAAAAAAACATAACTCAAAGTTGGTAAAAATTGAATTTCGACTCAAATATCTTTTCAAAAACTTGAGATATTGGCTTTAAATTACTTTTATCTTTCAAAAAATATTATTTTCAACATTCTGTAAGATTTTGAAAAAAATCAAATTGACAGTTTTTTTTTACAAAAAATTAAAAACCTAAAAAAAAATTAACAAAAGTTGGTAAAAATTGATTTTCCACTCACATATCTTTTCAAAAATTTGAGATAATGGCTTCAAACTAATTTTATCTAATAAGAAATATTGTTTTTAACATTCGGTAATATTTTGAAAAAAATTGAATTGACAGTTTTTTTTACAAAAAATAAAAACCAAAAAAAAAAACAATACTAAGACTTGGTAAATATTTACTTTCGACTCAATATCTTTTCAAAAATTAAATATGGTTTTCAAACTTATTTTATTTCACAAAAAATATTGTTTTCGATTTTCAGTAATTTTTTTATAAAATTGCAACAGTCGGTTTTTTCAGAAAAAAATAATATCTAAACAAAATTTGGTAAAAATTGATACATATAGACAAAATTTTAAGCTAGACAAATCGACAGACGGGATGGGAAGTTATCAGTGTGGGTCGCATCCCAGCCTCTTTTTTTATCTTAAAGTCAAACAGTAATTTTGGAGAGCACTTTTCGAGACACGATTTGTCCTTTTAATAAACAATACCAGAAAAAAACTTGCAGGTAGCACACGCACCGAGACCTCTGGCTTGAAAGTCTTACGCAATAACAATCAAGCTACGGATACTATGTTCATCCACAAAAATACACTGTATAGTCTAGTAACGTAACGATCAACATAGATTGCTACAGGGATATGTTGCAACCTTATTAAGGGTTATAAAAGTTAGAATTAGTGTTAAAATGTGGTCCCAGAAGCCACACAGAAGGTGTAATTTCGGTATTCTTCTTATAGGTCTTGAGATCTAATAATATTAGACTTGATGTTACGTTGTATTACTGCGCAGGTATATATGATTCTATGCTAAAAATGTGCACGGTTAAAGGAGCTCAGAGCTAATGTTTAGCGAAAGATAGCGCCATTTATGCTTCAAAAATTTTAAATAATTATCCAAGGGTGATCAAAGCGCCTCTCAATTCTTGGATTAACATACATAAATACGACTTCTAAGACTGAGCAGTGAGCAAATCTGATTTGCGTGGGTTCGAAACCTATGGTGTGCATAAAAAATTTTTCAAATAAAATTGGATTAAAGCTCAGCACCACAAAAAAAAAAAAGGCTGGGATGCGACCCACACTGATCACTTCCCATCCTGCCTGTCGAAAATCCAACGGACAGTTGGATTTTTATAAAAAAAAAAGAGGCTGGGATCAGTCGATTTGTCTTGCTTAAAAGTCTGTCTATATGTATTAATTTTTACCAAATTTGCGTACTATTTTTGTAGATTCCATTTTTTTATGAAAAAACGGACTGCTTGATTTTTATAAAAAATTACTGAAGTAAGTTTGAAGCCAATATTTGTAATTTTTGAAAAGCTATTTGAGTCGAAAGTAAATTTTTACCAAGTTTTAGTATTGTTTTTTTAGGTTTTTATTTTTTGTAAAAAAAAACTGTCAATTCGATTTTTCTCAAAATTTTATCGAATATCGAAAACAATACTTCTTGTAAGTTAAAATTAATTAAAAGCCACTATCTCAAATTTTTGAAAAGATATTTGAGTCGAAAATCAATTTTTAAAAACTTTTGTTAAATTTTTTGTAGGTTTTTAATTTTTTGTACAAAAACTGTCAATTCGATTTTTTTCAAAATTTTACTAAATGTTGAGAACAATATTTTTTATAAGTTAAAATAAGTTAGAAGCCATTATCTTAAATTTTTGAAAAGATATTTGAGTCAAAAATCAATTCTTACCAACTTTTGTTAAATTTTTTGTAGGTTTTTAATTTTTTTCAAAAAAACTGTCAATTCGATTTTTTTCAAAATTTTACTGAATGTTGACAACAATATTTTTTGAAAGATAAAAGTAGTTTAAAGCCAATATCTCAAAGTTTTGAAAAGAAATTTGAGTCGAAAATCTATTTTTACCAACTTTGATTAATTTTTTTTTTAGGTTTTTATTTTTTGTCAAAAAACTGTCAATTCGATTTTTCTCAAAATTTTATCAGATGTCAAAAACATTATTCTTCGTTGCACAAAATTGTTTTGGAGATAAAATCATATTTTAGTCGTAAAATGTTCGAGGTGACAAATATTTTTTTTCATTTTTTTTTATTTATAAAAAAACCGTTAATTGGAATTTTTTCCAAAAATATACTTGTTTTGTATCATGTTACAATATATAATATGAAATTTAATTCAAGTCCCTAGCGTCATTGGTTCAGGAGATATTTAGGTTTAACCAAAATGTTCACCTTTTTTAAACTGCTCTTGAGAGCCCTTTCTGCATCTTTCTGCCTTATTATCTGTATAACAAAATTTATTTGAAGTCGATATCTCTTCTGGTTCTTGAGCTATGGACGACAAAAAAAACGTCGCGAACGTACGGACATACTGACGTACGGACATACGGACGTACGGACGTACGAACGTACGCACGCACGCACGCACAGACATCTTCCTACAAATCTTTTATTTCGACTCTAGGGACCTTGAAACGTCGAGAAATGTCAAAATTTTCAATTTTAAAATTAGACCCATTACAATAACTTCCTATGGGAAGTTAAAAAGGAGACTGATGAGTGCAAAAGTGGCAAAGCACGAAATAGCTATATCTCCAGCCAAAACAATGAGTGGTAGCACCTTTAAGTTGTTGTTGTTGTTCAAACATTCAGCGAAATCACTTACATTTTTTTTTCAATTTTTCGGCGTTATAAGGTCGTTATAATCTAAATCCATTCTCTTTCGGAATACCCTTTTTCGTCCTCCATATAATGTCAAGAAACCACAGAAATATCGACTTCAAGTAAAGCTACTAACATCAAGGTATGGTTAAAGGACTTTCTAAAAAGCTAAAAAGTGATACAAATGGTTTCCATAAATGCCTTACTAGCCAATTTGTTTAAAATATTAAAACAATTAGTAAACAATTAAAAAAAATGGAAACAAATATTTGGCAGCTGAAAAATTAAATTAACAGTTTTTGTTAATTGGTTCACTCGAAAGCCTCGATAGAAAACAGTTTAAACTTTAATTTATATTGTAAAAAATATTATTTTCAAATTTCCAGTCACCAATGGGCTGTTTAATAATGTATGTATATTTTTTTAAATTAGAATAATATTACTTATTGAAAACGTACATTTTTATGTTGGTATAATTTTATGTCATAGTCTTTCTTACTAGTTTGAGACTTTATCACTAGGTTAGTTTTTTTTTTAAATGTTAGTGACTGTATGTCTTAGAACGTAATAGATTTTTGATATTAAATTTTTAAAATTAAATATATAACCAACAAAAGTCTTATTAAAGCCTTTTTAATATCATCCTAATGATCTAAGAAATATAAGTGACTTTTTTTTGAGGAGTGTCTTTTTTTGACATTCAAATTTGTTAACCACTGTTTTCTGATTTCGCAACAAATGTCTTTTAACCAGGATAACAAAATGGTACAATAGACCTTCCTTAACTCCACCTACTTAAATTAATTAATTGAATTTATTCGCCATACTGAATGATAACGATACATCAAAAAAGCTCCCTCTATCTACAAACTGATATAAAAACATATATTTCCTCAGGCGAATCTTCAAACATACACAACACATATTGAATTTCTTTCAAATTAAATTATGCTAATATAATCTCCCTTTACCATACACAAACCCCTACCCTTATACGTTTTTTTTTTCAAAAGCCCCTTAAACTCTATATTCAAGCCATTTTTTAAGAACTCTCTCACACGTTTTTTTACACACAAATTGCGTGTCAAATTTTAATTCACCTTCATACACAAACAATATTTCTTTTAACGCAGTATATTAGCACTTAATACCTCTTATATGGTTTTGAATAGATTGGCAAACATTTCCCTCATAAAAAAAGGTGAGATAAATTTCTTGTGATAGTCCCTTAATATTTCAATACGCAATTTATATGACAAGAACGCACAATGACGAAAAACGACAAACGACGACGAGGATGAGGACGAAGAAAACGTAAGCGACACAAAAAATTACGAGACTTTGAGCTTTCAAATTTTGTATTACTTTGAAACACGTTTTTTTTTCTTATCAAATCGACCTTCAGGTTATTAAGGTGCTTCGGAGCTCAGAAAGTACGTTACTGATAGCTGTATAAGATGATAATGGCTTTTTTCAAAATCGAACAATAATAATTCCTTAAAAAGGCATAATAAATATTTTTAATATTGTGTCTTATCGCGTTATCTGTGCAGCCCCAATCAAGCCGGCATGTATCACTTTCGACAACAAAAAGTCAATATTTTGATTGCCAATACTGATAGAAACGCACAAACAAGTTTAAACAGCAAAGGTAGACAATTTGTAATTTTATTTTTTTTTTTTGTTGAAAAGTCAGGAAGTCTTGAAACGTGCTCTTTGGATTTTCTGTGATATCCGCTCTCTAAAAGAACTTCAACCAAGACATCACAAAACCTAAACAATGGAAAAGTTAAGGGCACCTAACTACGTTATACGCGGCGATTGCATTGCAATGTTTTTGTATTGTTTTTGAAAAACCTTTTCTATTGACAGACAACTTATATCGAGGACTTATGACGAAAAAACATCGACATAATAAACAATGTCAAATTGAGGGCTTTTGAATATACAAACATACATATATTTAAAAACGTAGAAGGTGGGTATGTATAAGGTAATGTAGATATATGAGCATTCGACAACGACATTCCGTGATATTGATTTGATTATGAAAGAAACTTATTCAGGAAAATATATAATATTGATATTTCCACGCAACAATGACAAAAAGAAGGTGAAATCTTTTTATTTTTTGTAGAGTTTGTATATTTATTATGGTAATAATATAAGGGTGTGTTGTTTTGGGACTTGAATTTACCTAACTTGAAAAGGGTTGGTAAGAGGATTAAAACATTTATTTTCTTTTTTTTAATTTTTAATATAAAAATGATGTCATGAGATATTAATTGATGTGTTTTGAAAAATTGAAACTTATAATAATTGATTTGTTACTTAATGCATCATGCTTTTTGTGAATGAGTATGATAAATGTAGAATCATATATAACTATTGAAGTATCAATTTAAGTAAAAATAAGTGGATACGAACTTATTGAAAATGATTTGTTAAGAGTATCGAACATGAATTTCTCAAAAAAATCTTAATGTTGAGCAAATGAACACCTGGTTTCTCGACGAGTTTTGTTTGTAATTTTCTCACAACGTATTAATTTCTAACAGTTACAACTTGGAAAAAAGTATTGGCACAACAGTCTTTTGAAAAATTACTTTTGTTTTAATAAAAACTAAAGAGTATTTTTTATACAGAATTTGATAAAAAATAATAATTATGTTTTTAAAATAAACAAAAATATAACAAAAATATAATTTAACTAATTTTTTTAAAGAAGATAATAAACTAGTGTTTTTGTTGTTTTCTGACAAATTTGGGACAACTCATCACCAAACACTATTTTTACATGAGATTTGCTCGTAATAGCCTGATTTTTTATCGTTCTACTATTTCACACATCCCAAAGTTGTTCAATGGTATTCACGCCTGGAGACTTTGGCCATGTCTTGAGAGTATGTTGAGAATTTTTATTGACAACATGACCAGTATGTTTGGGATCATTGTGTTGCTTAAATTAGAAACTCTCAACAACACAAAATTTCTCCGAACTTTTCTTGAGATTATTTACAAATAAGGAAATTTCGGGAGACATGGTGGTCCTCGCTTTTCAAAAAAAATGTATGTAATTTTTTAACAAAGTTAACAATTTTTTTTTTAAACGAACTCAACAATGGATTTATATTCTACCATATAAGAATAATTGATCGCGATAAAATTAAAATGTTCTTAACAAATATTTTTAAACTATGTATAAATAAATTAAGCATTTCAGGAAATTATTTTTAAACAACGCGGAAAATGTATTTAAACGAAAATAGTATTAAATTACATTTTTGTGTAATTATTACAGGAAAAACTGATCATTACTTTTGGTTTAAATTACATTTATTTATTTAAATTGTAAGTAATTGGAGCTTTTCAATTACATTAAATTAATAATTGAAAACTTTTTAAAAAAATTGAAGTAATTGTATTTGAATTTTTAGAAACTGAAATGTTTGTAATTAATTTCTCACAACTTTCATGAAAATACATTTTTTTGTGAAAAACTCTATTTTTTAACTTCCCATAGGATGTTATTGTAATGGGTCCGATTTGTCAAATTGAAAATGTTGACATTTCTCAACGTTTCAAGGCCACTAGAGTCGAAATTAACAATTTTTAGAAAGATGTCTGTGCGTGCGTGTGTACGTACGTTCGTACGTCCGTACGTTCGTGACGTTTTTTTCGTCGTCCATAGCTCAAGAACCAATAGAGATATCGACTTCAAATAAATTTTGTTATCCAGATAATGATGCAGAAAGGGCTCTTAAGAAAATTGCGTGGGTGGTTTTTTTACCATAGCAGTTTAAAAAAAGGCGAAAATTTTGGTTAACCCCAAATATCTCACGAATCAATAACGCTAGAGACTTGAATTAAATTTTATATTATATATTGTAACGCTATACCAAACAAATATATTTTTGGAAAAATCCAATTAACGGTTTTTTTTTATAAATCAAAAAAACTGAAAAAAAATATTTGTCACCTCGAAAATTTTACGAATAAAAAATGACTTTATCTCGAAAACAATTTTGTGAAACGAAGAATAACGTTTTTAACATCTAATACAATTTTGAGAAAAATCGAATTGACAGTTTTTTTATAAAAAATAAAAACATAAAAAAACATTACACAAAGTTGTTAAAAACTAAATTTGAACTTAGATATCTTTTCGAAAATTTTAGATCATGGCTTCCAACTTATTTTATCTTATTAGAAATATTGTTTTCAACATTCGGTAAAATTTTGAGAATAATCGAATTCACAGTTTTTTTACAAAAAATAAAAACCTAATTAAAAATTGATCTTCGACTCAAATAACTTTTCAAACATTTGAGATATTGGCTTTAAACTAATTTTATCTTATGAGAAATATTGTTCTCAATATTAAGTAAAATTTTGACAAAAATCGAATTGACAATTTTCTTACAAAAAATAAAAACCTAAAAAAAATTAATAACAGTTGGTAAAAATAGATTTCAACGCAATTATATTTTTTTAAATTAAAAATATTGGCTTTAAATTAATTTTATCTCACAGAAAATATTGTTTTCGACACTCAATAATTTTTTATAAAATTCCAACAGTCCGTTTTTTTATAAAAAAAATAAAATCTACAAAAAATAGTACGCAAATTTGGTAAAAATTGATGTTCAGTTCTCGATATCTCGTGAAAAATAGAAGATATTGACTTCAAATTAATTTCATTAATCCAATTTGTATTTCTTTATAATAAAAAATAAGATATCCTACTAAAATTGGTAAAAATTGGTTTTCGACTAAAAATCTCGTTAACAAAACTAGATTTTGAAATAAAACTATTTCATTATATGCAAAATATTGTTGGTAGTTTTTAAATTTTTAAGAATAATTCAACTGGCAACTTTTTTAATAAAACACGAAACCCTACAAACTTTTAAGCAAGACAAATCGACAAACGAGATGGGAAGTTATCAGTGTGGGTCACATCCCAGCTTCTTTTTTTTTTAATCATTAAAATTTGTCTGTACTGAAAATGATGAGAGTTTTTGCTTTCTTTAAAATTTAAAAAGAAAGTCGTCTTTGAATTTTCTTTTACAAGTAATCAAGTTTTAAAAATCATCGTTGTGCCAATACTTTTTAAATCTGTGTACGTACATCAAAATAAAGTGCACGAATAGATCGCACGAACTTGCTCCTATATGCAAAGACTCTGTTTACAATAAAAAAAAAAGTATATATTAAAATTTTTAAATTTACCAATAAAATAATTTCGTTTTCAAAAATTAGAATGTCATTTCATCAGAATCAAAAAAATTCTTGAGTTATTTATTTTTTTTTCGAAGCTCGTTGTAGCATTTTTTTCAAATTAATTCGTTAAATAAAAAATGTTTAAAAATATTTTAAGTATGCAGTTATATAGAGATTATTTATATACGGTTAACATTTCAGTTTCTTAAAAAATAACGATCTATTTTTGAGATATCGAATTTCTTAAGGAAAATTTTAAAATTTTTTTAAAAATCAAAAATACAAATAATTACACACATTTTGCATATGATGAAATAGTTTTATTTTCAAAATCTATTTTTGGTAACAAGATTTTTAGTCGAAAACCAATTTTAGTAGAAGTTCTTGAAACTTTTTATTTTTACATAAACAAATAAAGATTAGATTTTTCTAAAAACAATATCTTACGTTAACAACAAAATTTGGCATAGAATAAAATCAATTTGAAGACAATACCTTCATTTATTCAAGAGATATCGAGGATCGAATAACAATTTTTACCAATTTTGGATACTACTTTTTGTAAATTTTAATTTTTATGAAAAAACTGGTTGTTGTGTTTTTTTATTCAAATTTTTCTGAATGTGGAAAACTATATTTTTAATTTTTGAAAAGATACTCGAGTCTAAAATCAATTTTTACAATTATTACAATTTGTTTGTATCTTACAAAATTATACCAGATGTCAAAAGCGTTGTTCTTATTTTCATACAATTATTTTGGAGATAAAACCATTTTTGGATCGTAAAATATTCGAGATGACAATTATTTTTTTTTTTCAATTTTTTTTGATAAAAAAAACCGTTAGTTTAATTTTTTTCCAAAAATTTACTTGTTTGGTAACACTTCACAATATAGAATATAATATTTAATTCTAGTCGCTAGCGTTATTGGTTCATGAGATATTTTGGGTTAACCCACAATATTGCTACGGTAAAAAAAAACACCCACTCAATTTTCTTGAGAGTCCTTTCTGCATTATTGTCTATATAACAAAATTTATATGAAGTCGATATCACCACTGGTTCTTGAGATATTGACGACGAAAAAAGCTTTCCGAACGTACGTACATCTATCTAAAAATCTTTTATTTAGATTCTAGGAACCATGAAACGTCGAGAAATGTAAAATTTTTCATTTCGAAAAATCGGACCGATTACAACTACTTCCTATGGGAAGTTAAAAACGTGAACATATTCCTTTTCTTAGCATATTTTTTTACTTTAGCGTTGAATGTTATTAAAATGACTCCGATTTTTTAATTTGAAAATTTTGACATTTCTAAAAGTTTCAATGTCTTAGAAATCTTTTGCTCTTTTTTATGTTCTCCGAACACATCTCAAGAATAAGACGAGATATCGACTTCAAATAAATTTTGTTTTAGTTTTATTGAGTTATGTCAAAGGAAATTTTGAGGTTTGATTTTTAATTCTACTAATTTTTCTTCGTCTAAAATATGTCAAAAACAAACATTTCAACGGACTTAAAAAATAGTGTTACTCTACGCATTTTCAAACCTTTGAACTACACAGTATTGATACGTATTTTTAAAATAAATCAATTGGCAGTTTTCTTATACCTTAATACCAAAAATTTAAAACAATAACTGTCAGAAATAAATACATATATTTTACTTTAAATCAAACTCTGTGCTTCAAATTTTGACTGAACATTCAAATATTTATAAAAATTGTATATATAATATTTTTATTTAAATTTTCTTAATTTATGATCTTCACTTGTTGAATCTTATATACCGGAACTTTTATTCATAAAACTTGATATTATTGCATTTCAAAAATTAACAAAAACAAAAACTCTGACAATCAAGTTATGTTTGTAAACAAATTCTTAAATGCTTAACCTTGAATGACACGAGCAGGTTTTTGTAGTTTATTTGTTTGTATTAATATTCTGACAAAAAATCATATTCAATATATTTAATTCAAATTTAAATTGCAGTGGATTATATTCTTAAGAACAGGATCTTATGTCGGCATCATGTTGGTCATCGGATTGAAATAAATAATAATGGAAAAATACCACACCTAAAATAAACTAGCCATATAGATACATTTAAATTTTGAATAAGAATTTAATTCTAGAACAATTTATACAAAACAATAAAAGAAATACAAAATTAAATTTTAATAACTTCATTTTTATGATCATAAATTAAATAAATTGCATTTAAAAATCAAACTGTAGAAAAAAAACGTTAAATTCAAATAAATACAAAATTTAAATTTGATAATTTATTCTATTCATAATTAAATTTAGGGGCTTGTTATGTACCACAAGTATGCACATATCTACATATATTATACATATTTATTGAATTTTAAGATATTTCAAGTGCAAATTTGGATGCAAATATAAAATTAAAGTAAATTATTCAACAGTTCGAATGCAAAATTACTTTAAAATTCACAGTGTTCCGTTAAAATAGCAATAATTAGGCACACGAAATTTAAAAAAAAACACGTGATTCAGACGATTTGGTTAAAATAATCACTTTTAATCAGAATAATTTTGTTAGTTTATACAAGATTTCTCTTTGTAAGACATAAATTCTTTTAAACAAAATGATATGATGAAGGAAGAAAAAAATTGGAACAAAAATTGTGCCTGAGTAATAGACTTTTACTTTAACTAAGTATCATCAAAACTTAAATTTATTTATACAAAACTATTTAAACAATAAATTAGGTGGCGCAACAGTCCGTTGAGAACTAGGGCCCAGTGACTTACAACTCTCAACCATTCCTGTGTGCGAGTAATGTTCTCAGGGATGAAGGGGACCTACAGTTTTTAGCCGAATCCGAACGGCTAGTTTGAGAAAGCACTTTTCAAGAAAAAAATTACTCTTGGAGAAATTTTCAATTCCTCGCAAGAGGCAGTACCCGTGAAAAAAAAACTTTAGATGGAACAGGCAGGGATTCAACCCAAGACCTCTGGCATGAAAGTCCAACGCACTAACCATAATGCCACGGGTACCATACAAAACTATTTATTTTTCAAATATTAGCACAACTTTGAAAGACTCTTTACTTTAATTCAGATTCGAGATTCACATTCAAATGGAACTGTGTATTTTTAGCTTTAACTCCTTGTGTTCAATTTTTCTGTATTCTCTTAAACTATTCAAGAACATGCTAATCATATTGTTAGTTTCCAGAAAAGTTAACGTTATAGACAACAAATCATAAGGACTTTAGGTAAGACAATTTTGAAGTTGTAACCGCTTTTCTGCTAAAGAGTTATGCCTCTTCATTTCCCTTAGTTCTAGGCCTTGTATATATGCAATAAAATATGACACCATTTTTCTGACTAAATGAATTCAGTTTTGAAAAAAAAAAACATCCCAAAAAAAAATTTCGGGCTAATCGAAAGTCGTAAACCATTTTCATATCAATTTTTAGAATCATTTTTCTGAAGGTTTTTTTATTTCTTATAATACTAATTATTCTTATTATAAAGCTAAAATGTTTGTTTGTTTGTTTGTGTGTTTGAACGAAGTAATCTCAGGAACTACTAGTCCGATTTGAAAAATGTTATCAGTGTTATTTAGCCCAATTATTGAAAAAAACATCACACTAAAGACTAATAAGATCAGACAGCTTGACGGTATATTATATCTTTAAAAGTTGGCTCACTATAATCTTTTTTATTTTAAAATACAGTAATATGCAATTAGCGCCGCAGTGCTCTGCTTGGTTCTTATAAAGAATGGATTCTTCAATTGGATTTTTTAAAGCAAATTTTGTTTACAAAGATATAATTACTGAGTTAATACCTTAATTTCTCGAGATATTCGAGTCGAAAATAAGCTTTTATAAATTTTGTGTTGTGGATTTTTTTTTAAATTAGTGTATACATATTTCCATTTAAAGTAATGTCAAATTTTGATTAAAGATGTGGTGACGATTTTTGAAAAGTTGTTTTAGCAGAGCATATTAGACTTTGATTCAGATTTGCCATTAAAAAATGTAAACGAACAAAATTAAAACTTTTTGACAGCTGAAACGAACTAACGTTACATCTACGCAAAGTCAATGCATGGTGCTACATTTACATTAGATAGAGAGAGTTGTTGAGCTTTAGGCTTTATATTCGAAACCATTCATTTATTTTAGACTATAATTTATAGGTGATTTAGGTATTTTCAAAAATCCTTACCTACTGTAGGTCTACAATTTGGAATGAGAAGCATGTTAATCCGGCAACACACAGTGAAGTTACAATTGCCTTAGGTATGTATATTTTTGTCCTCCTAAAAATGGCATATCACCACTTGGAACCGAAGACAAGCATAAATTATAAAAATTTAAGATACAGAGATTTTATTAAAGATAAACTTTAACGACAAACGTTATTTTAAAGGTGTCCTCATTTTAAAATTCTTATTTGACAGGTTTTAAGTTTTTTTTTTTTTTTGAGCTAACCTTGGATCTTACAAGTGCCTATCAGTTTTGTTTTTTGTTTCAAACAAATCGGTTTTGCATTTCTGAAGTTTGTATTATTCTTTTTGTTGTTGGTTTTAAACAAATCAGAAGTATAGTATCGCTGATAAATATAAATATGCTTTAAGAAAAACTCAAGACCATCTACAAGTTGTGATTCATAGACGATGAGCTCAAGAACAAACAAACAAACAAGTGTCGATACGATGTGTGGCGTACTATTGATTATGTCATCCGAAAAATATAATATTAAAACTTAAGATACTTGTTTTTAATGATTCATCTAACATCAGACAAACCGGAATCTTTTTATCTTTATTGTTCGTCTAATGAATTTAATTAATTTGTATATACATAAATAAATATACATAAAACAACAACAAGATACAAAACCTTAAAGATTCATCATTTTTCATTTTTCATACATAAAAATAATACAAGTATAAAATTGTAGATACTGTGTCAATTTTTGTTTGTTCGTTCGTCTTCAAATTCAAAAACATACGAGTATACGAAATGTGTGGGTCTATGCGTCTGCCGTTGCGGTTTCGAAATTTTGTCTATAAATGGATTGTTTACATCATTTCAAGTCACATTTACTATCAATTTATGAAATACAAAACAAAAATATGTTAAATGAGATTCTCAATGATCATTGAACGTTATGGTGTGTCATTTAAAATGAAAAACAAACAAGTTGAAAAGTTAAATGCGTTCTTGAAGTTTTGTTGGCTGATGCCAGAATAAGCAACAAGAAATATATTTTTGAAAAAAAAAAAATACTAAATGGCACACGAGTAGGAGTTTTATAATAAATTTATGGTTCGGTTACATTGTTTGTTTGTGCAATAACAAAGACACTCATTATTTTAACCCATAGAGACACCAAAGAATCTATTTCTAGATACTTTGTATCTATATAATATGTATATGAGTATGTAATAGATTTAAATCGATATACTTGAGTTTAAAGCGCTTTGTAGGCGAACTAAATTATTTAGAATTTAAAATGTTATAAGTATAAGCACGACAAAGTTAAACGAACATAGAAGTAGGTAAGGTACTTGAAGTTTCGAGAGTTGATCGATTGTAGGAATTTGTAAGATATAAAAATAAGAACAATGTTAAGACACTAGCTTTAGCTACAGCTGCAAAAATTTTGTTTTCTTTAAATGGTATAATGGTAAAGACGTGGGAATTATAACCTTCGAGATAATAAATTTTCTTAAACTGAACGATTCATTGCAGAAGCATTTGTTTAAAGATTTTAATGAAGAAAAGAGTTTAAAGTTTTAAAACAGACCGTAGGTCTTTGAAAGACAAAATAAAAGGCTTCTTGGGGAATTTTTTTTTTAAATATACTACAAAATAATTCGAAATCACAGAAACGGAATTTTATTATAAATATCAGTGACTGCTACAATAATTTGTTTGAAGACATTAATTTTGAAATTACGACTGGGCAGTGTTTTTTCAGTTACATCGTCTTGTTTTTAGGTTCCAAGGCCAACTAACAGGTCCTTTAATTTGTAATTGCTATAGAAGTAACTGGTAATCCATTTTGCAGTTTCAAAAGCATAGGGCTGGAATTTAACATCTGTCAAACTAAGTTGTTAAACCAATTTTTTTTTCTGTTGAATGTCTGACATTTACGAAAATATATCGCTTAAAAATACTACAAAAATGGTGATTCTGCCACAGCCACATATCGTGCTTTAAGGGGAGATTATAGTTTATATAATTGTCCAACTTCGCAAGCAATTGGCAAAATTGTGAAGAAATTTAAAAAGACTGTATTGGTTACAGATATTGTGCATCATTGTTTCGCTCGAACCACTGAAAATATAGCTGCTGTAAGTAACAGTGTTGCCGAAGACCAAAATGTGTCGATTCCTCGTCGTTCTCAGGAATTAGGACTGTCTTACGGCACATTAAGGCGTATTTTGCATTTGGATGTACACCTACATCCATTTAAAGTCCATTCACAATGTCGTATATACGTCGAATGGGTTCTTGAACAACAGGCGATGGTAGACGATTTTTAGCACACAAATTTTTTCAGCGACAAAACACATTTCTCACTCGGTGGGTATGTTAATAAACAAAATTGTCGTAATTGGGGTTCTGAAAATCCTCAAGTAATTGAAGAGATGCTATTACATCCACAAAAATTTACTGTTTGAAGCGTTCTTTGGTCCGGAGGTGTTATTGGACCTTATTTCTTAGAAAACGACGATGGAAGAACTGTCATCGTCAATTCGGACTTTTTTTGCCTGCTATTGAAGATTGCGAGAATTTGATGTTTCAACAAGACGGTGCCACATGCCAAATAACTGGAGCAAATATAGCTTCATTGCAAGAGACACTTCCTGGCCGCGTAATTTCTCGTCATGGAGATACCAAACTGGCCACCAAGATCATGCAATTTGGCACCGCTGGTCTTTTTTTTGTGAGGCTACGCGATAGGCCGTGTTGATGCAACTTTTGATTCTTGAGCACTTTAAACAGCATTCGTCAAGTTATGGCTAAAATACATCCCAACATGTGTCACAAAGTGGTCAAAAATTACCTCAAAAGAATGGATGCTTGCAACAATTTGCGTAGAGATCATTTGAATGATGTAGTGATTCACACATAATATCAACGTTCAAACTTTAAAATAAAAATTAAATACCATGACAAAAAATATTTAATAGGTATATGTTTTATTTACGTTTACTTTTGAAACCGCAAAATGGATAACCCTGTACTTATTGTACTTATTTTTGACCAAAATATAGAATTCTCAAATACAAAGTGAAAAACTTGTCAATATATTTGTCAGGTAATTGTTATTAACATATGAAATATCGGGTTTTATAATAAGAACTTGGCAACTTTGAATTTAATTTGTGAACACATCCTTTCACTAATCATAGAACTGTCACTGTCAATTTATTGAGTTAATTCAAAAGTTGCATCATGTCAGTGAGACAACGTGTTTCCATAGCAAATTATCCAAATCAGTAAATGACATGGCGTTCTCAGAAATAAGACTTCGCTCTAACCAAACAATGGCGGATCTTGGTTTACACCCATACAAGTTCAAGGTACAGGGTTTTTCAATAGGGACGCTACAAAAATAGAGCGACAGGGACAGCAGCCATATTTCTTTCCGTTCTTTTGACATATCTCTTCAGTAGGGTTTGCCAATTCATGATGGAAAGATATACGAGCCAACAATGAGTTGAAATTATTAAAATTTACTACCGAAATTCGGATTCAGTGGCTTCAACATTAAGAGCGCTACGTCCAATTTATGGTCGTCATAATCGTCCTAGCAGATCAACAATTGGGCGTCTAGTAGAAAAATTTGAATCCACAGGCACAGTACAAAATGTTCCCGGGCCAGTGAGACAAAGAAGTTCCTGTAGTTTCGAGAATATTGCTGAGGCTACATGCGGTATTGGTCAGGCAACAATCCACACGTACTCAATGAGTCATCATTGCATCCCGGAAAAAATTACGGTTTGGTGTGGTTTACGGGCCGGCGCAATGGCTTCATTGGGCCGTACTTCTTCCGTGATGATCAATACCTTCACGTTACTGTGAATGGGGATCGCTACCGTTCAATGATAACTGAATTTGTTTGGCCCAAATTGGATGATATGGACTTGGAGGACATGTGGTTCCAACAGGACGGCGGCGCGGCGGCACCACAAGCCACACAGCGAATGTCACAATCAATTTATTGGAAACCAAGTTTGGAGAACTTGTTATCTCATGAAATGGTCGCTTGGGCGCCTCGGTCGTGCGATTTGACGCGCCGTTAGACTATTTCCTGTGAGGCTACGTCAAATCTATGGTCAATGCCAACAAGCCAGCGACGATTGATGAACTTCGTAAGAATATCGAAATTGCAGTAGTATCGGCCGATTTATGCTTGAAAACCGTTGAAAATCGGTTTCTGCGTCTGGACTTTTGCAATCGTGGCCGTGGTGGCCATGCAAAAGAAATCGAGTTCCATACATAATGGCATCAAACGTACTTTCACAGGAATAAAGTATTTCATTAATATCCAAAACCGTTTTTGTTATATTTAAAAATAACTTTTGTAGCGCTCTTATTGAAAAAACCCATATATGATGAATTCAAGCCGATGATCTATTTGAAACGACCGACGTATGTTCTTCGATTAGGTCCTGGAGAAGGTGATGAATCACAGCTTCGTCAATAAAAAATAACTATCTGGTGTGGTTTGCATGACAAACGTTATTGGGCCCTATACTTTTTGTAGATGATAACGACCTTCAAGTTACTGTAAATGACCAGCGTTATCGCGCAATGATTACCGAATTTTTTTGGACTGAATTGAAATACATGGACTTGGACGACATGTGGTTTCAACAGGATGGTGCCACATGCCACATACTGAAGAGTAAGTTCACTGACCGTATTTTGTGCAAACCTCGTGCGTGTTAACATTCGTGCAAAACGCCTTATTTTTTGAGGCTGCATTAAGTCATAAGTTTACGCCAACAAGCAGACGACGCGCGTTGGAAGAACTTATAACAAATTAACTACAGCACTTCTCTTCTATCAAACAAAAGCAAATAGTTCAAATTGTTCTTCAATATTATCAAGAACGTGTTTTTTCCATGTTTTGTTTTACATCTACAAATTCAACAAAAACAACTTTAAGGATTTTGATTAAACTTGTTTGTTGTTCGTTCTTATCACGTTTGCTTTTTTAGAAGCAAACATTTATTTGAATGTTAGTTTAATAAACAAATCTAGCAACCTTTGAACTTTGACGTTAATAACAATGTACATGGTTTTTAATTGAGAACATTGTTTACAAAAAAGCACTAAAATAAAAGAAAAAAAGTCACACAATTTTATAAATAGATGGCGCTAAAACCTATTTTATTTTCTTAAGTCATTGATAAGCAATATTCATTAAAGATGATCTAAAAAGTGTGCTGCGAAATCCTTTTCAGACCAAATTAAGTCAAGCTTTTTAACAAATTCGATTCCGTAATAGTTGTAAATCAATAGTTGCTCATAACTACAATATCTGATTACTCTGTGATTGAGTTAATTAAAAATTTTAAGATGTCTACGAAAACCTTATTAATAAAAAAAATTTTTGATTTTTTAACGAAATCATTAAAATTCAATTTTTGTTCTACTGACTTTTAAGCATCGAGAGAGATATTCTTTTGTTTTAAAGGGTTTTTCAATTTTAGAATAATTTTTCATTGCATACCATCCATAAACATCAATGATTATTCCTTGAAAATACTTGTCTTTTTTTCAATGTCAAAATGAAACCTCTTATTGGACACGACTTTATATGTAATTGTAATTGAAGAAAACAGTAAATTTTTTTAAATCTTATAGAACATACATTTTTTGATCTCTGATATCAACTTAAAATGCAAAATGTTACTACTGTAGATAATTTCGGTAAAAATAAAAATGCTGTGAAAATTGACTTCTTTTGTCATTTCTCAATAATTTTTGTATTACTGCTCCTAAAAGTTTTGAGTATTGTCTATTTTTACAAACTATGTTTTTGTCAATCATCACTCGTAAATAATTCGATTTTTAAAAATGTTTGAGTATATTATATATTTTTCGATATCAATGTTGTTAATATAAATTTTTGTTAATGCATAAATTATGATTTTTTTTTGTATATATTGTACGCGCACTCAAGGGGATATGAATACCCTTATAATGATTATACACAGTGCTAGTAAATAGGAAGGGCGGATAGGATTTGAAAGAAGATACCAATACACATTGGTTTTGAATGCCTGCACATTGTAATGAGTGAGCGATATTGAGTCTGGTATAGCATTCCACATTCGTGTAGTGCGACTAAAAAAAGAATCTCTGTGCTTTACAGTTCGTCCGAAATTGGGCTCAAGGGTAAACTGATGGGCATTCCTAAAAGAATAAGTATTACGGTTGAATTGCGGAGGAATGCAACTGGCTATTTCATTAGAGCATTGCTTATGGAAGTAGCGATAAAATAATGAGAGACATGAAACCTTGCGACGGTGCTCGAGAGATGCAAAAATTTCAGTTAGACAACAGTCACCTATCATTTTTAGAGCTCTCTTTTGAATTCTGTCCAAGAGACTCAAGTGGGTTATAGGAGCACCTGCCCAAATATGGGAATTTTACTCAAATTTTGGACGAATACAGGCTTTATAAATTATAGCCAGATCAGAAGGGGTAAAAAAACTTCTTGCATCGTCGGAGAAAACCTAAACACTTAGCAGCATTTTTGGCGATGTCAAATACTCGTATGTGATCACTCAACAACAAGTGGTTTGTAATGCACATACCTAGGACTGATAGCTGTTCAGTCTCCTCGATGCAAGTACCACTCATAGATAGTGGAATTGGGGGAGGGTTACGCTTTTGCGACAGTAGACAGCATTGCGTTTTCGAAGCACTAATTTCTACACGATTTTTGATTCCCATTAAACAATGCTGTCAAGACTAGAATTTAATGAGCTTATCATACGCTGCCGTTGGTAGCCCACATCCGAAGAACAAGGATGAGAATCTAAAAACCAATATGAAAAGCTCATTCGGATCATACAAATATTTAACGAATTGTTGTACTCCAATCTAGCAAGCTCACAAATTATCAGTCTTCTAAAATTATATCCTGATAGAAGAATGTGCAAAATTAAATTAAGTATTGACAAAATTAAATATCTTCTTCTTAAAAATAGAAAAATTTTACTGACCTCGAACTTAAAAAGTTAAAAAATGATGTTACTCAGTTGTTGAGTATTTATTTTTGTTTTGTGTGTGCCTATAATTATTTCTCTTTGATATTTTTAATTAACATCTTTTTTTCTTTGTAGATCTGAATTTGCTTATAAAACTATCATAAACTTTAATCAAGGTTATCGTTTGAGTTATTGACTTTTTTGTGAGACTTTATCAAGAAATATTTATAGTATATTGAAGTAATTAACAATGTGAACTGCTTCCAATATTTATTTTATCAAAGATTGCAAATCTTTATATTGAAAACTAGAAGCTTTTTATCAACAAAGACGAACCAAAGTTTTTACCTTGAATTGAATGTATATGTACTGTACATGCTTCAATAATAAACACAAATAATTATTATATTTGCACCCAACAGATACAGATATCTACATTGAGTTATTTAAAAGATATTTTTACTTTAAGTAATTTCGCTAAGACCTTTAACCCTTTCCTTGAAAAAAAAAATCAATTAAATCGTTGCGAGTGTATTTGCTACCAGTTTTTAAATAAAAATAAAGTCACAAAGTGCTGCTTAATTTAAATAACCTTACCATTTGTTATCGATTTATTCCTCTATCCGTTTTTTTTTTTTTTGAAAAACAAGAAAACAAACTTTTTAAAAGCTAGTATATCCTCATTAATGTAATTTCTTTGAGATAATTAGACATAGAAACCATAGAAAATCACTTTTAATTCCATTAAAATACTCAAGAAACAATTAAATTCATTACATCCCACTTCTGATCAAAAAACACGAAAAAACAAACAAACAACACAAATATTTCTCACTTTCATCGATCAAACAATGCATTTTCTTATTTAAGCAAATTTTTTTTTTTGTTTTGTTTCGCTTGTATCACAACAAAATTTCATAATAGTACGTGTACACATAAAAAACAGAAAAACACTACAGAATTTGTATCTTTCAGATGTTTACAACCGGATCAAAATACAAAAGAAAAGATACTTTTTTTCTTGGTTTGGTTTGATTTGGTTTAACACGCGACTTAAACTATCTTTAAAAACAATGGCAAAAGGCAACGCAAAAAAGAGTAGTTATTTATTATACTAGACGAATGATAAAAATCCACAACATCCGCGTCTGCATCTTCATTTATAATGTTGCATCTTCAAAAATGGTGACAGATACGAAAAAGAAGATACACATCATTGGCTTAAGCCTCTTGCTTCGTTTTAGTTAGATAGATGATGTATCTTTTGTGTTATGCAGAGTGTTGTGTTGTGTTTTGTTACCGAACCGAATGAGCATAAAAGCCTTAAATGACAGACACACCGGAGAAGAAGAAGTGTTGGTTGTTGGCTGACTAAACGGATGACGCGATTTATTTTGAGCCCAAGGCCTGGTTTGAAAATTACATAAGCTCAAAGGGCGGCGAACCAAACATAATTATATTCACCAGCGCGCTAATTCTCGTTTTGTGATTAATTTTGTTCGTTTCGTATCTTTTTTTTTTTTGTTTTGTCGAAACAATTGAAATAAAAATATTCAGATACTTTGCTTTATCGCGGTATCTGATGAATCTTGTTTCTATTTTTTTGTTTTTGGGACAAATGAGTGGTTTATTAATTTGATTTGATATTTATTCAGCACTTTACGACGCACGATGAGAACGAAGCGACGGAACAATATAATGTAATACCGACAGAAACGACAACGCCCGTAACGTAATGACAGAACCTTTCTCTCACCTATTCACCAGGTGAAGTAATTCAACTGAATGAAAATCAAAAGCGAAATGCTATGGAACTCGCATTCATCGGATTGTTGTGAGGTATATCTTCTACCTACAAAACAACAACAACAAATACAACAACAATAACAAGATAGATACGACGCGCGACGACAACATGCGGCGGGTTATAACGTCGTCGTCAGTCGTCGCTCGTACCTCTGTATACTTAACGTAGTTATAGAACTTGGCTTGACTTGGAAGTTGGAACTTGGAACTGGAAGTTATAGTCGGCGGCTGCTGCGGAGCGGCGTTGTTGTGTATTGTTGTTGATTTGTTATTATTTATTTATGAATGTTTTCCATGTGTGGTGCTATTGGCGCAGAGTTGAGCTGTTGTTCCTGTATTACATATAGCTATGCATCCACCATTGGTTTGGGTAATGTATCGATGATGATGATGATGGAAAAAAGGCATTAAGACATGACACGTAACTCAAAGGGGTTTCATTTAGGTTTATAGGAGGTTCATATGCATAGGTATACAAGTTTGAGTATAGGCAAATTGTGTATGAAGAATACAGAAACTAAATCGAATAGAAGAACTTTTCTAGAGGCCCTTAAAAGAAGGAAGTGAATACAGTGGCACTAAAAAGTTTTACAATAATTTTTTTTAATTTTCTTAACATAGTCAGAGGAAATATCAATTCTTGTAATTTTGAGATTTTCGAAAAAAGAATTGTATTTAATAAAATTGTTAAAATTTAGCGGGAGTAACTTATTTAATTCTATGTCCATAAAGTGTTCAAATAATTTTCTAATGTTATCTATACTAATATTATAAAGAGGAAAGATTTGTATTTTTGTATGTAACGAATAAACTCAAAAAGTACTGAACCGATTTTAATAATTCTTTTTTCATTAGAAAGCTACATTATCACTGAGCAACATAGGCTTTATTTAGTACTAGATTACTATAGAAATCTTTAGAAATTCCTATTAAAACCAACCGAAGGTGTAAAAAAATTAGCCATAAAATGTCTTTCATCGCATACGCTGCGAAGAGTATTGATGATAGGACAAAAAAATGTTTTCTAATTTAATGATTCATGGTCGTTTTAATTAGCATTTTTTTTTTTTTTTTAGGTGGATGGCGCAACAGTCCATAGAGAACCAGGGCCTAGTGACTTACAACTCTCAACCATTCCTGTGTGCGAGTACTGTTGTCAGGGATGGAGGGGACCTACAGTTTAATGCCGAATCCGAACGGCTAATTTGAGAAAGCACTTTTTCATGACAAGCATTACTCTTGGAGAATTTGTCAATTCCTCGCAAGAGGCAGTACCCGTTTTTTTTTTTTTTTAAATTAAGGTGGCACAGGCAGGGATCGAACCCAAGACCTCTCGCATGACAGTCCAACGCACTAACCATCATGCCACGGGTACTTTAATTAGCATGCTTATAACTTAAATATCTGTAGCTATTTATATCTTCCCGTGCGAAGCTGGGACGGGCCCCTAGTTTTTGTATAAATCAAGAACACTACATACAATTATTTTCAAATTAAAACTCTTACGACTAAAAACTAGTATTACTATCAAAATAATTCCATACCACGACTATGAAGAGAATGACGTCTTAATTGTTGAAACATAGTTCAGAAAAGTTTTTAAAAGTCTTGAAAAAAAAGATACTACTGGCACAAAACTGATTTCATCTTGTAAAGTATGTTTTTTTTTTTAAGGTATATAACTTTGAAATGGAATATAATCAAAATAATTACTTTAAATTACTTTTTTCGAAAAATAATCTTCTGAAGTTATAATTTAAATATGATTTCTGACATATGACGTCCACAGGATTGGATGCAGTCTAAAGTGGAGTTCCAATTTTTGGTCACTGTTTCCAACATTTGTGGCCGTATTTATGCAATAGCGTGGTGAATGTTGTTATCCAAGTAGTCAATCTTTTCGGGCTTATCGGTGTAGACTCCCTACTTCACATATCCCCACGAAAAATGGTAAAATTCCTTATGTGTTTACAATAAATTAAAGCCCTATCAAAAATGGCGGTTTTATCTTCCCACTCCTATGGATTTTTGTTAGGAATAAAATTCTCATAAAGTTAAAAATTTATGGGGTGAAGGGGGTAGTTTATGGTGATGATTTGGTCTTACTGGGTGTTGGGAAAGTTCATCAACGTGTATTAGCAAAATTACGGAGATGGCTCTGAAGAAAGTTAGCAACTGGGCCACGAGCAGTGGACTAATTTTTAATCAGAGCATAACTCAACGGATACTCTTTACGACCAAAACTAAAATACCTGCCATCACCTTACCCCGACCGAACAGTCAAATCCTGTCTTTTTCTTCCAGCGCTAAATATCTAGGTGTCATTTCAGATCCCAAACTAAACTGGAAAGTCAACATTGAAGAACGGTTTAAGAAGGCTTGCATTGCATTCTATGTTTGTAGAAAAACTTTTTGGCAGAAAGTGGGGCCTTTAATTGAAGATGATTTTGTGACGTACTCAGTCGTTGAACGATCTATTTTGTCATATGGATCGATACAACATAAAGAAGACGGTTCAAAGAATTTCTATTGTTGGCGCTACAGAGGCCCTTCGATCATACTTAACAGATGTCTTAAATATTATTCTGCACCTTCTACCAGTAGACCTACACATTAAATATTTAATATCGTGCAGCGTGCTAGGGCTTAAAGAATCAAACTGTTTTTTTGTCCAGACCCTATGGGCATGGCAACACTAATTAACTAATTCCGTCAGCGGTAGTTTTTGAGACAGACACCGACTACTGCACCCCAGCCTTAAGCCCTAGTAAAGATTAAGGTCATCTTTCCTGCTAGAAGAATTGGGACGATGGCATGGTCACGAAAGATTTTGATAACACTATAAACATTACTGACGGGGCAAAGATGGAGTGTAAAGTTGGTTCGGGAATATTCTCCAAATCCTTAAATGTCTCTTAATCTTGTTGGCTATCTGATTTTTCCAGTGTATTTCAAACTTTATTAGTAACCAGAAAAGTATGTATATCGGCGCAGATGGAATAGTCCAATGGACTTTCCTATGTCCGGGAAAATGTTGTCAATATAAATACGCTATAAAATTATCTTTTTTTTTAATCCATAGGTCTAACGAGTTTATGGTACCAAAAATGCGCTTTCCAGCGCTTATTTAGTTACGCAGCAAAGGCTGCTTACGACTGCAAACTCTGCTTACATACCCGCCTATCAAAAATACTACTAATTTTACTTAACGTCTTGAATAACTTGAATATTTGAATACTTTTTGAAGTTCTTTGAATGCAAATTTGGATTACATACAAAGTATCATAAATACAGATGTTAACTTTAAACTAACGACTTGAAAACCTTAAAGAACTTCTAATGTGATTAGAAGAGGAATTTATTTTAAGGTTTGGATTTACAATTTAAAGAATTTCGCCTACTATTTTTTAACAAGACCTTTTTAAGGAATTTTAAGACAGACATTTTGATTTAAACAGCTCAAACAGTCATTTTTGCTCAAGAAATGGTGTTTGCAAAAATATGGCGTTTGACATCACTAGATATTACGAAGCGAAACAAGCTGATCATTATAATTTGCTTAAAAAAATCAGTTTTAGAGGCAACTATTTCAAGTGCTCAGACGGAATAAATGCACCATATAGCCTTACATTGTTGCATCATAAGAATATCAAATTTTAATTGAGGCATTGCCAGCTTTAAGTCTTTTTCAAATAAATTTCTAAAATTTAGTAAGAAATCTATTGAGTCACACTGTATCCATCAAGTGCGGTATGCATTGCCTATAGGCATGTCAATACCTTATTTAGTTCGTTATCAACATCAGACTCAATGCATATAGATACACACTTTATACACAGTACATGCACTTAGATACATTTAGATACATATACACACATTCTAGAAAGGCTATACCATCTATCTTCTAAGAGGTTTTTCCAATGCATTCTTTACGATACTTTTTTTTTTAAAGTTCAATCTTGTGGTACGCTGTAAGCTTGAAAGTAGGTACCCAACCTATAGATACATATATCTAAGAAAAAAGAGGCCTTTGCTCGCACTATAGGTATAAGAAGAGGTACCTACTGCGGTCGACATTACTTAGTTCAACGCGCAAAAAACATTAGCAATGTGTTACCACAGCAACGAAAGCAACAAAAACAAACGACGATGTTGAAGAACGACTATGACGACAGCGACGCGACGTCCCGTCCCTGTCTACGGTACGACCGACCGACGACGACGACGCATATTCAGGTGAAGGAATAAAAAATAAAAATATAAAATAGTGTTGTATATCTATATAAGGAAAAACGTACTAGATACTTTTAGATACTCTATAGTCTACATCCGTATGAGTTTGAAAAATAATGCTTTTGATAAACACAAACCACAAGCAAAGACCAAGAAATTACTTCCAACTATCTGAGCATTGAAATAGAGAATAATAATTATTCCTCTAAGACAACTTAAATAAAAAAAATTGCATCTTCTTGTTTTGCATAAGATATAAGATACAGTTCCAATTCCAATTGCACGCACCATTATAGCCTGCCGCGCGCCACCGCCACCGGCCGGCCGAAGGCTTCAACTCTTCTTTACTTCATCATAGAGCATCAGCATCAGCATCAGCTTCATCATCAACCTCAGTATCCATGATGTAAGAAGCACATAGACCGATCCGACCGATGCGATGATTGAGATTCCGATTTCTGAGTTCGAGTTCGTTAAACGGAAAAATTTATTGGATCGATGCACTCAACATTGCATGATGAAGTTCTCGGAGCAGGCAGAGCTGCTGCAGCTACTGCTACCGCGTCTTCTGTTCGAAAAGGGATAAAGATACACAGCATCCGATAGTGCAAAAAAATAACAAAGACACCAAACACTGTGGTGGTTATGAACTACAAGAAAAGGAAAACAAATAGAAAACTTGATACAAAACAGATGAAGACGAGAAGACGAGAAGAAAGGTCTTCGGTGGTGAAGACCGACCACCAAAGGGTCTTTGGCCTGTCGAAAGGGAAAACTATAAACATGAAATTGAACGGATATTGAACTGAACTTGTGGTCTGTTTTGCTTTTCCAAAACTTAGGTAGGTAAGAATATATTCGTAAGTTTGTAAAGAAATATATATTTTTGTATCTTGTATCTTGTATCTGGGTTTGTATCTTTTATGTTTGTTCAAGATAGTTGAAATTTGTTGTGGTGTCTTTTATGGAATCTGGTTATGGGATATACCTATGGGATGACCTGGATTAGAGCAACGACCGGTAAGGTACAACTAATAGGAAAAATTTTCCCTTTTTAAGGTTCTTTTGAAAATATAATTTACATATATGCGGTTTACAATATTGACGAGATGTTAAAAGAACACATTAGTAAATAATGGTTGAACTTTACGTTTTTTAAGGATTACCTTTTTGATGAAGAGCAACATTGATTATAAGGTGAAAGTTGGTTCCAGAAGCGGATATGGTTCTTCCTAGTTCATTTAAGTTACATAAATAAATTATTATCTTTTTTACAAATTTATATAGGTATATTTCATTGATATCATGTTTATTAATGACGGTTTTTTGAATTATTCGCTTTTGAGGTGACTCATTTTGACGTTACAATGTCCCTACAATCTATGCTTTTGTTCTGCGTTTTAAACTGGTATGAATATTAAGAAAAAATTGTTGTTAATTGTCTGAACAATTGGGATGGGATGAACCCATCCAAAAATGTCAAACTAAATTGCTCTACCTTCCCGAGATTTTGAGGAAAAACTTCTTGAACTTCAATATATCGGTTGCATACTTTTCGAAGTCCCAAACGTATCCATTCTACCTGTCTGTTAACATTTCTAAAAGTTTTACAAAATAAAAATAACAACATTTTTTTTGGATACAAACTTTTAAGGCTTTGAAAACCATTTTTCTTAGTTTTTAGTTGTATTTGTAGGTTTCCGTTTTTTTTTTGTAAACAAAAGTTGTCAATTAAATTCTTATCAAAACTTTAAAAAAAAAAGTAAAAATAAGTTTGATTTCAATATCTGATTTTTTTCTCGAGATATTTTTATCGAAAACCTATTTTAAATAGAATTTTAGGAAAGTTTTGATACAATATAACAAATGACGATTTATTTTTTCCAAAGAAATCACTTTATGTTAAAAACAGTATTTTGTATCAATACTTTCGTTTATTCTTGAAATATTCGGTTCGGAAATCAGTTTTTATTTTGTGTAGTGTATTAGATTTGTTTACCAAATTTTAAAAACAATATTTTTTTAAAAGATAAAATTAGTTTGAAGGTAATATCTTTAATTGTTGGCAAACATTTTCGAGTGGAAAATCAATTTTTACCAACTTTTGGTAGTACGAAATTTATTTGAAGTCGATATCTCTTCTGGTTTTTGAGATATAGCCAACAAAAAAAAACAGTATCCCAAACGTAAGAAAGTGCGTACAAACGCACACATAGACATTTCTTTAAAAAACATTTGATTAAGATTTATATAGTTTTTGATATTACTATGGTAAACTAGTAGAAAAAGTGTGCCTGGCGATATAGTTCATTTGTGTTTTTGTCCTTACCCTTAAAACCCTGAGGCATTGGGTCGATTGAGCTCAAACTTGAATATTAAGGTTGTAAGTAGACTCACGTTTGGCATTTTGTTCATTTTTTTAAGATCAATATTAACAGTTGTTCTGATATAAATGGTTTGGTCAAAAATTTAAAATTCGAATTTTCTCCAAGAAGGGCCAATTGATTTTTTATTAAATTTTTTTTAATTTAATTTTTTAATTTTTTTGTTGTCAAAATTTAATATTTCGAAAACGGGTAAACATATTTCGACGAAATTAATACGAAAAACGTTTTTTTATAAGCACCGAATAACTGCATACCTTAAATATTTCTAAAAAAAAGGTAGAACATTTGTATTTCTAAAAAATTAATTTAAAAAAAAACCTTTCCAACGATTTTCATAAAAAAAATTTAATAAATTATCTTGCAGTAAAACTTTTAAATCTTAAGCTTAGCTAAGCTTTTTATGATGTGAAAATTGTAAAAGCAGACATTATTTTTTAAGACTACATTCGTAAAGTGTTTTTCGTGGAAAGAATATATCAAAGAAAGAGATAGAAAAACATCAGCAGAATTTTCAGAAGAAGGCGCAAGCCCCAAGACCATTCTATAGATGTACACAGCCATTAGAGGGCCAATATTAATATACGCATGTTTTAACCCCTTGAAGGGGTTACCAATCCTAAAAATATGACAAAAATTCAAACATTGGCATATATACTTAGATACTAGAAGTGCCATAAGGACCACACCAACTACAGCCCTAGAGACATTTCCTCTCAAAATACAATATGCGAAAGAACTGCCGGCCAAAAGCGAGTTTCGTCTATAATTATTGGAAAAAGGCTTCCTTTGGTCACAGAAACATGAAAAGCACTATTGACATATTGGCAGACTATTGAAAGAAGTACATAGATTTTAACCCAGTAGCACTAAGAGAAATTCCAACAAAGGAGGACTGGACGGAAAACAGGGTTATAAAACGAATCATGTATCTGTATTTCCAAAGGTAAAACAAAATTCCTTTTCTAACCAGATAGGCCTCAGTTGTCCTTATTAATAGGTATCCTAACGGATCACAATTCATTGGGCACCCACAGGAACAGAATGGGTATCAGCTCATCCGATTTATTTAGAGGATGTGAGGACGAGGAGACGAAGGAAGATACCTTCCACTGTCTATCCGAATGCTCAAGCCTATCTAGACGAAGTATGGCAATATTAGGAAATTATTTTTTTCGACGACATATGCGAAGTTTCGTCCTTGCCGACTGGAGATATTCTAAAATTTTTCCAGAAATCAGGATAGTTTAAGGAGGCACCCTGTTCAAAAAAAATTCTAGTAGAATATTAAGGCTGGAGTACTACCCACAGTGATATTTTTTCAATCTAAACATTCATGTATTTTTAAATAAGCCAAACTGTCATTAAAAGGAATCTCAAAAAGTATGCAGATTCAAATCGTTATATGTTCGAGCTCAGAAATATTTGTTTTCAGTTTTTTGATTTGTAAAAATAAATAACTATTTTTATCTATTCTGACATCATATGTTCGTGATATTTTTTTGGATACATTAAAAAAAGCACTATTCTGATAAAATTTTCCTTTATTATTATTATTTTTAAATAGAATGTATTTTGACCAAAGCACAACTTTTCTTTTTTGTATTCAGTTATCGTTTTATTTGTTGGTAAAATTTTGAAAAAGCAATTGTTTACAAAGAGTATAAAATATGTGCTTAAATTAAAGTTACTCACAACTTGAAGTTATTCTTTTCGAAAGCTTTTATTAATTTTGAGCCAATCTTTATTTTCTTAAAATTGTCTATATGCAAAATGTATGCAAAACGTTTTTATGTGCAAATTTTTTTATCTTGTAGACGGTAATTAACAATTTTTGTTTTTCTTCTTATTTTTTCATAGCAATGAGTTTTTACTTTTTGTAATCTACACTAATCTACACTAATATTATAAAAAGGAAAGATTTGTATTTTTGTATGTAACGAATAAACTCAAAAAGTACTGGACAGATTTTAATAATTCTTTTTTCATTAGAAAGCTACATTATCACTGAATAACAAAGGCTATATTTAGTACTAGATTACTATAGAAATCTTAAGAAATTCTTATTAAAACCAACCGAAGGTGTAAAAAAATTAGCTATAAAATATCTTTCATCGCATACGCTTCGAAGAGTATTAATGATAGGACAAAAAATGTTTTCTTTTTTAGTGATTCATGGTCGTTTTAATTGGCATTGCTAATAACTTCAACATCTGTACCTAGTTATGTCTATCCGTGCGAAGCCGGGACGGACCGCTAGTGTTATAGTATTTAGAAGAAGATCCTTGATAAAATGGAGGTGTGAAAAAAAAATATTCTTTTAATAGTTATACGTATTCACATGCATTTAGTGAGAAAAAAATGATTTCCTTTAGGTTTAGAACCAGAAAAATCCCCCAGACTATAATTAGTACACCTTGATTTTTAAAAATGCATTACTTTCCAAAACAATTCAACTGTAATACGTAAGAGAAGATCTCAGCAAATAACAGCTGAAATACGTCAATAATCTGTTTAAAATATTATAACTTCGAGACTATTTATATTCAAATGCCTTTAATAAAATTCAATTAAAATTGATTAATTTTTCATTGTTTAACTTAAAACATCAATCATTAAACTCCTATTGAAGTATTATAACTCAAAAATCAGTTTTATGTCACATCGACTATGATAGATTCATCATGATTGACAAGTTAATCAATAGATAAAAATACATAACTTTTTGTGAAACATTAAATAAGTTCATATATATGTACATATGTATATCATCACTCTTTCTATGAGAGGCATTAGAATGTTATTTTAACCCTTTTCAACTCGATACTAAACTATATCACATCAAATTAAATCAAAACCAAAGTAAGAAAAAAACCTCGACTGTCTGATATTTCAATCAATGTCACTTCAAAAAACAAAAAACTGTCGCCATCCAATACTCAAACTTTCAATAGAAAAACACTTTGTTGCAAATGAAAAAAAAAACGACGAAACAAAAAATCACAAGGATCCACTTTTCTATACTGCTACTGGTTCTTGACCTGTTACTTCACCCTCTGCTCTTTTTTCTGTACATCCGGGGGCTAGAAAAAAAGTGTCTTCCTTTGCACTTTAAAATATCTTTGACTATGAACTCATGATGGTGTATGTCCTCTTATAAGAATGCAATTTGTATACGGTTGAAAAAATAACTTAACAATATGTTTTTATGAAGAAGAAAAGGAAGTGAAGGATTTTTCTTCCTTTTTTATAATTTTATTATATCTCCTTCATTTTTACTCACCAGCTGAAGGAGCATTATTTGAAGATGCTGTTCCGTCCACCGACGTCGCCACTGCTGCCGGTGGCAGAGAAAGAGCTCCAGAATCGTTTCCATCCATGTCTAAGGGTGGAGAATTCTCTCGTACACACGACATCAAGCCAGATGACATTCTGCAAAATAAACAAAGAAGAAAAAAATAAAGAATTAACGAAGTTGAAAAAATATAGAAACAAAAAGTACTCATACGCCATAGTGACCAAAAGAGATTCTTTTTTTTAAATTGTCTGTTATAAACGTAGGGCTTTTAATATCTGGATTTTTGTATAAATTTGAAGAAGGTTTTTTAAGGTTTTTGTAATAAAAAATAATTCTCAAAACCTTAGATAGTAAAATATTTGAGACAAGACAAAAAAAAATTATAATAAAACCCTGTTGAAACACATCCAAATTTCTAATTCAATTTTGAAGTAGGTCATCGGTCCCTTTTCAATCAATAATTTTCCAATTATAAATTATTATTTTAATGTGCAACAAAACCATAATTCCCAGAATTTCTAAACGATGTGACCTCAAAAGCATTCCACTGCACCATTCATCATCATTTCTATATCACAGTATCGATCCTTGTTTTACACATCACCGAATTATTAATTTTCTTCATGTATTTAATCAAAAAAAAAAGATATTAATTTATAATCGTTCTCCTATAATGGTCGATGATGAAAAATGGAACATAGACAAATCATCAGATGATATATAAAAATAAATCGATTTTTCTAATGTTCATTTCACTTTATGTGCATTTTTCAATTTTTATTTTCCTTTTTTCCTGTTTGAGGTTTGCTCATCTGAAAGTCATTATATTTTCTATATTTTCATCTAGAATAAAGAAAAATATAATCTTCGGCTGAGATAATATAAATCTGAGTGTGGTCTTTTTAGCTTTGAGATGATTATTTGTGTCTTCAAAGCTTCGTCGTCCGTGCGTCGTCGTTAGAAAGATAGATAGAACTATGAACACACACAAATGCATAGAAAATATATTTTCCAGGATCCTTTTAAAAGTATAATCATACCATTGACAGTGAAAACGAAATTTTTCGTGTGAGTGGATTTTTTGATCATTGTGGTCACAGGATTTTCTTTTTTTCCTGCAACTTCAATGTGGACACCAATACGAAAAAATCAAATCAAATAAATCCTTTTAAACAAGGTACAAGGATTATGATGTACGAATTTGTACGAATTGCATCAGAGATGAACATGAACGTCATATATTTTTTATTCAACTTCATCTTATCGTAAGATATCATCCCTAAGGATATTGTGTAAGTCTGACATCTGAAGATGATAGAAGAAAATATATCTGATATCTTTACCTATTCAAAAAGAATTAATGTACATTAGGGTGGGCTACACTTGTATGGAGAAAAAAAAAATTTGATTTCTCTACGGGCACAGTGATGAAATGGTGCCAAACAATGAGTAAAACAATGGTATTAAGTTTGGCTGTCATCAGACTTTATCTTCTGCCTCCGGTTTAATGTTAAAGCTTACTTGAATCGATTAAAAACGACCTTTTATGCCACAAAAAGTGAATTCATCATTATTTTTGAATTTTTTTTTTATATTTATTTAAGAAACAGTAATATTTAAAAAAATACATAATTTGTAACTCAAAAATAATAGATAAATAAAACTAAAACTAAAGCAAAAATAATAGAATACATTCAAAACGTAGTACCTATTTAATTAGGGCAAAATCCTTTTCGCTGTGGAATTTTGGCATAGATTTTCGGCTTTCCATCTGTGTTTTAATCAATCCTTATCTGCTTAAGCTATCACACAAAGTAACTGAAGCTGCAGTCACAGCTTTTACTGCCCGTTCAACAGCTTGAGTGTGACAAGAAAGGCGCATCCAATCTAAATTTCCATCTCCTTTTTGTTCAACAAACATTCTGAGATTTTCTTCGGTTATTTATTTTAATATCGGTGGCTCAGTAATTTTGTCTTGCCAATTCAGAAGATCGTAATATGTTGAAGCAATGAAATTTACCTTTGGGAGTTGGAACAGGCGCAATTTTTTTGAAGTTTCTAGCTTTTAAAATTCGACG
The DNA here is from genome assembly GCA_951509635.1 of Eupeodes luniger. Taxonomy (NCBI): domain Eukaryota; kingdom Metazoa; phylum Arthropoda; class Insecta; order Diptera; family Syrphidae; genus Eupeodes; species Eupeodes luniger. The sequence goes on from OX608073.1 coordinate 52,550,555, forward strand.
AACAGCTAATTCACGAATATGTGGCTGGGGATCTGTGATCATTGCAAGCAATAAGTTTTCCGGATGTGCGAAATAGCTGTTACTTTGAATAACTGGGTCGATATTCGATAACCGCTTTTGAATTTGTTGGCAGATATCTGGTTTGCTCCATGAGTTTGAACAGGTGTCTAGATCCATCTTTACAACTGCGGGGAGAGTTTTAATAGAAAACCATACCGGAGCGTAAACCTTGACGATGTACGTTGCAAGGGTGATAAGATTTGCAGAAGCAGACTCTGTTGAAACATAAAGCCGAAGAATTCTGTTGGCACGAGTTAGCCATCGTACATGGGACAATTTGCCAGGTGATTTGTTTTCTAAATCACTACGAATGATGAAAGCCGGATGAAAGCTTCAACTATTCTGTACAAGAATTTTTGGTCTGTTCTAATATCATCAGCAGTAGAAAGTGCAGGTAATTTCGTCGGAATAGGTTGGAACTGAGTTAATGGTAGTTTTTCACATTTTTCGAGTTCTTTGCCAATAACACCTGAAAACGTCTATGGCCCAGAAGTTTTGCCATCAATATGTTGAAAGAGATGCCTAAATGGTTGCTCTTTTATATGCAATAAACAAATGATCCACTGCAATGGCTTATTTAATCTTTTTTCCAGCATCTGTATGATATTTTACCAACATTTACATTTATGCCATTACATCCAATTGCGACTAAATTATCCATTGATATATCTGCATTCATAAAAAAAAAAGAATATTTCTTGTTTTATACACTTTGCAGTGACTGAAGAAGATGCAATGTAGCCTAAAAACTTCACTTCAGGTTCTTTTATCAATGGAATGTGTTCCTCAAGTATGTGATGTCTGTATTTTTTGCCATCTTTTTCGTTTGTCATCTCTTTTGTTGTATCAACGTCAATACCACCTATCACCATTTGCCTAGCTGTTTGCTGGTCTATTATGAAATTGCGTTCCCTAACAGGTACTTTTTTATTTTAAGAACAAGTACATTTAAGTAAGTTTTGGCATTTGCAAGCCGAAATATCAAATAACACTTTGCTTCTTACACGTTACTCGAAAAGAATGAATATTTATTGCCGATGGGCGCTTCTTCTTCTACGTTTGAATTTAGAAAATTAAAATTAAATATGGCCGATGGGCGCGCGATTTGAAATTTATTCAAATAAATAATAATTCCCAATAAGTACTTACAATAATAATTAATGTTTTTAATTTCAAGAATGATATTTTATATTATAATAGTAATATTATTTAGTTTTCGAAAAGTTTTACCAAAAAATCAGGCCTCACTTTTAGTAAAATCTGATAAAAATAAGTGAAGCGAGGGATGTGAGATTTTAAAGAAAAATTCAGCTTTTCTTCAAAACTTAAACAACAATCCGGAGACACTTAGACTTGAAATATTAAAATGAAACTTCACGTATAAGCATTTAGCACCTTTTAATCGCTGAGCCCTGTTAAAAATCCAAAAAATTTAAATTCGGCCACCCTAATGTACATATCTGAAATTCAGAAAAATAGAAGGAAGAAGAAGTTTATACCTTATAGCCAAAGGAATGCACCTACCAAAGGTGCTTATATTTAAAATAGTTTTGCAGAAAAAGTTGCATATTTTTGAAATTACATTTTGACATAAGTTTAGAGAAGTGAATAAATATTTTTATTTAGAACTTTAAAACACTTGTTTTCAGACAAGTAATGGTTTTGTATCCAACAACTGACTTATATAGTTATATAGTCAACAAAAAATATTATTATTTATTTGATAAGTTGTTCCAAAAACAAATCTTAAAAATTAAACAATATTTTTTTTAAATCTCGAAACACAATATTATTTAAATTTAAAAGAAATTCGCATATAAATTTGCTAAAACTTAGAGTTAAAACTATTGTTTGTAAGAAGTTTAAAATCAAAACGCAAGTCCTTAATTTTAAGAAAATTTATCAATTGTTAAAGGTTTATGCGAAAGTTTCTGACAAAGAGTTATATAGAATACAAATTATTTCATGAATAAAATTTGTAACATTATTTCCTGAGGTGTACACATTTCTTAAAGGACTTTCAACTTAAAAACGTAATAAAAGTGAATTCTATTCAAAACAATTTCATTGGAATTTAGGACATCTGAATGAATGTTGGGAAAGAGTTTTATTTTAATCGATTAACGAAGATGAAAAATGTTATGTAACACCATTATTTCGAATTTTGTTTTTTTGTATTCCTTATCCAATTATTTTGATACAAGAAAATTGTGGTCTTATAACAAATATCTGAAGGACACTTTAAATATTATAAGAACAAAACTAAGAATGACAATAAGAGTGCTGAAGACCATCGTAATACATTTGTTTGTACAACTATATCAGACTCTATATTCGTAATCGAGGAATTGAATTTTAAGGAAGAAGCGAAGAAGCTCGTTGTTTCGGGTTTCAAGACCCAAGGCGAAACAGGGAGTTGCTGGGAGAAGATACAACGTCGAACGGCTATAATCGCAAGAGATCGCAAAATCCTTCTCCGACCAAGTCACAAGTAACCTCTCTCGAAGTTCTCTGCCGCCAACACAATGCATCGAGAACAAGTGGCAACATTGCTAAGATGCAATCAGAGAAGCCAACTCTGACGTGCTGGGTTTCAAGCTGCCACCGACAAGGAACCCCTTGATTTGATGAGTAATGTCGGCAGGCAAATGCAGCCAAACCACGGGCACGCAAAGCGGCGGGCGCTGCATAAAAGGACGAGAGCAGAAGAGGCGAGAGGAACACCGACTTCTCAGAAGGAAAAAGAGAGAGCATAATAATCGTGCGGTCAAAGATGATAAAAAGTCCAAAAGCAGTAATGAAGTTCGAAAGTTTTATGAGCAGGTGAAACGGAATTCAATAGTCCATAAATCTAGAACCGAAGGCTGCAAAAACGAAAGTGGAAACATCATAGTGGAATCGCAGTCAATGCTGAGGATATGGAAGGACCATTTCTGCAGACTGTATAGCGGCGACGACGAACCGAATTCTGCTGTCAGGTAGGATGATCCATTCAACATAGACGACGAAAGCCAACAATCCCGTCTTCCCGACTTAGTCGAAGTAAAGATTGCCATATCTATTATCTAAGCTGAAGTCTAACAAGGCTTCTGGAGCAGATGGCTTGAATGCCGAGCTCTTCAAAGCAGTTGGAGATAATTTGGTTAGGAGCATGCACCAACTTATCTGTAAGATATGGTCGGTAGAAAGCACGTCCGATGAATGGAACCTTTGCCCGATTCTGAAAAAAGGAGACCCTCTAAACTACACCAACTATAGAGATATCAGTCTGGTTAACGACGCTTACAAAATCTTCTCTGCCGTAATATGTGAACGTCTAAAGCCCATCGTCAACAACCTGATAGGTCCTTATCGGTGTGGTTTTAGACCAGGAAAGTCCACAGTCGATCAAATATTCACATTACGGCAGATCCTCGAAAAAACCCAAGAACACCAAATCGACACCCACCATCTTTTCATCGATTTCAAGACCGCATATGACAGCATCTACAGGGACGAGCTGTATAGAGCCATGTCTAGTTTTGGCATCCATGCCAAACTTATCCGTTTGTACAGGATGACCATGGAGAATTCACGCTGCTCCATAAAGGTTGGATACAACTTAACAGAACCAAAAAAGGTTTTAGACAAGGTGATGCGATGAGAGGCACTATCTTTCAAAAAATTACTAGCATATGCCGATGACATTGACATAATCGGAAGAACTCAGCGTGATGTCAATGGGGCTTTTGTGAGTATTGAGGAAGAGGAGGCATAAATGGGTTTAACGGTTAATGAGGGCAAAACAAAGTACATGCTGTTGTCAAGAAAGGACTTACAACACCGACTTCTCGGTCAAAACGTCAACATCGACAGACGTAACTTTGAGGTAGTCAAGGACTTCGTCTACCTAGGCTCCGCTATGAACGCAGAAAACAACACCAGCGCTGAGATCAAACGAAGAATAATTCTTGCAAACCGCTGTTTCTTTGGGCTAAGAAAGCAATTGAGTGGTAAAGTCCTCTCTGAAAAGACCAAAGTGTCGCTTTATAAGACCCTTATCATCCCCGTCCTGCTATACGGTGCAGAAGCATGGACTATGACAAAAGCGGATGAAAGCACCTTGGGTCGTTTCGAGAGAAAAGTTCTTCGTGTTATCTACGGTCCCGTATGCATAGAAGGGGAATGGTGAAGAAGATGGAACTACGAGCTGTACGGGATGTACAGCGACGTAGACTTAGCCAGAAGGGTAAAAGTCCAACGATTAAGATGGCTGGGTCACGTAGAGCGCATGGAAACTAATGCTCCGGCCCGGAAAGTCTTCGAATCTACACCCACAGGACAGCGCAGTAGAGGAAGACCGCGGATCAGGTGGCGCGCACAAGTAAAAAGTGACCTCATCCAAATTGGAGTGCGAAACTGGAGACATCTAGCTAGGGAACGAGCTAAATGGAGAAGTTTGTTGGGTGAGGCCCTAGTTCACACAGTACTGTAGCGCCACCTTAAGAAGAAAAAGAAGACGGTTAAGCTCTGTGTATGACAAATTGCAATGTCATTATTGCAACTAACTGTAGTCGATGTTTAGTTGATCAATTTTTTGCTTATAACGGTAAATTTGTCTTCGAAAATATGATGGAGATTTCTTAATGGCTTGAGAATTTCCTTCAATCTATCTATGGTAACTTTGTTCTTCACAAAGCAATTTAACCAGAAGGGAACGTTTGGACCAAACACAATTCTTTCGACCAATTGTTCTATGAACTTCTTTGATAGATTTATTTTTTACAAAGTACATTTCAACAATTTGGGGACTATTTTTTGGCGTTCACCAATTGCCAAATTTTAATGAACTGAAATGACAACACATTTTAACATTCTCAACTGTCAAACCGTAGATAACAACCACTAAAACTTGTCAGTAACCTAAAAATTAAACACCCTATTCTACATTTATACAAATTAAACGTAAATTAAACCAGTACCTAATTCAGGGCCAAAGAAACCAAATCAAATCATAACAAACATAAAATCTAAATATGTTAGGTCGCTCAAGAACCTTGCTTAACATTCACATTTAGTTCAATGTCATGTTCAATGCTTATAAACGAGTACAAATAAAGTTATCTAAACAAAACCTTTTTGTTATCTAAATTCCAGTCTAATTCAAAAAAAGAAAAAGATATACAAAATAAACAAATAGGTACCTAACTAAACTATACCTCTAAACACAAAATTAACAAACTTGTATTTTTGTTTTGTATCTTTTTGCGTTGTCGTGTTCCTAAATTACAAACAATTTAATCTAACACAACCAAAAAACGAAAAGATATAATCACTTATAATAATTCTGCAGCAGTCGAACAAGTTCCAGCAATTGGCCTGCGGCTTAAAAATGCCAGCCAGAGAGACAGTCATAACAACAAACAATAATAATAATAAATAATTAATAAAATATCATCAACACATCTACTATCCCCATATTCACCAATGGAATTTCCTGAACATGCTAAATTGAGTTTAACTTGATCTTTAGGGTAAGCTATTGGCTTTGTGCAAAAGTTCAAGAAATAAATTGTTGGAATAGAAAACTGTTGGAAAACTTGTTAAGTTTATACTTGCGATCAAAATCTCTAAGTAATCAAGTTTTGACTATTATGTATAAAGAAAATATTTTTCAATAAAATATTTATTCTGTCTTTTACTATCGTTATAATCAAGTCGTTTTAATATAACTCTGTTAAAAGGTTATTGGCCCAGGACAATAGCAAGATTCAAGGAATATATATGTACATATACTGGAGAAAAATGTCTGTACAACAGAATTTGGGAATCCATCAAATGGAGAAGCTAACTGGTTCTGAAAATTGGTCAACATGGAGTTTTGCCATGAAAACCCAACTAGAACTTGAAGATTCATGGAAATGTATCGAGAATGTTGCTGGCGTTGAGTTGGATCCTTCTAAGGACAAGATTGCTCGTTGTAAGATGATTCTGGCTATCGACAAGAGTCTTTATGCCCATGTTAAGAATGCAACAACTTCCAAAGAAGTTTGGGCAGCTTTGCAAAATCTTTTTCAAGACTCTGGTCTGGACAGGCGCATAGGTTTACTTCAAAAACTATGCTCAGTGGTCCTGGTAGAATGTTCCTCTATAGAAGATTACGTAAGCCAAATCGTTTCGACCGCACAGAAGTTGAATGAAATAGGATTTGCAGTAAATGATGAATGGGTTGGTAGCCTATTATTGAAAGGTCTTCCTGATGAATATAGGCCGATGATCATGAGCATTGGTTGCAGTGGAAAAGTAATTTCAGCAGATTCCATCAAAATGAAATTGCTGCAAGACGTTAAATATGATTCCAAATCATCCAATAGTGCTCTTTTGTCAAAGAGAGGAAGTTTTCCCTATTCACACAAGAAATGGAAGCCTAAGTATGACAAGAAAGGGAAATATCGTTGGGGTATTGCTTTGAATCAAGATTCTCAGTCGACATGTTTGTCATGTGCAGAAGGCAAGCAGCATCGGACAAGTTTTCCATCAGAAGGGTCAAGGTCATCAAAAGTACTTCAGATAATCCATTCAGACGTGTGTGGTCCAATGGAGGCGAAATCTATAAAGGGAAGTATATATTTTGTTACTTTCATAGATGATTTCACTCGCAAGGTATTTGTTTACTTTATGAAGACGAAAGATGCTGTGTTGAACTGTTTTCGTGAATTCAAAGCCGAAGTCGAAAACCAACAAGAATCCAGAATTAAAATTTTACGAACGGACAATGGTACAGAATTCATAAACAAAGCTATGCAACTAGAGTTGAAGAAGTCTGGGATTGTTCATCAAACAACCGTTCCCTATGCTCCAGAACAGAACGGTTTGGCAGAAAGGATGAACAGAACTCTTATAGAGAAGGCTCGAGCTATGTTGTGTGATGCTAAAATGCCTACATTTTTTTGGGCTGAAGCAGTTAACTGTGCAAGTTATATTGTCAACCGTTCACCGCATAGAAAGCTTGAAAAAACTCCAGAAGAGTTATGGAGCAATCGCAAACCGGATGTTAGTTTTTTTCGAATTTTTGGTTGCACAGCGATGTCTCACATTCCCAAACAAAAACGACGAAAGCTGGATTCAAAATCCGAAAAATGCATTTTTGTGGGATATTATAATACTCCCAAAGGTTTCCGTCTGTACAGCCTACAAAAGAAAGATGTTTTCATCAGCCGTGATGTTGTATTTCACGAGGATAACTTTCACTACAAAATTCAAAATGAAAACACCAATGAAGTTCCAAAGTATACAGCTGTAGTGGGGGTACATCCAATAGAGAAACAAGAAAATCTTGTCATAGAAAACGACTACGAGTCATGTTCATCAAATCCAGAATTTGAAGAGAGGGATAACGAAGAAGATCCATCAGTGGCAACGTCGTCATCAGAAACTCACGATCTTGTTTCAACGTTGAGCGTGCAATTTGATGTTGGTAGTCAGCAGATAGATGAAGATAATCCAAACCTACCAGAAGCTGGAGAATCTGCTCTCTCACGCCGGCCGAAGCGAAAGAATCTCAAAATTACCAAGAGTAGTTTACAATGCTGAGACTGTCAACATCTTGGAAGAACCCGAAGACATGGAAGATATGTTATCCAGAGATGACAAAGAAAAATGGATAGAAGCGATGCAGAGTGAGATGAAATCATTTGAGGAAAATGATACCTGGAAATGTGTCGACAAGCCTGCTGGAGCCAACATTATCAAGACGAAATGGGTATTCAAGAAGAAGCTAGATGAGATGGATAATGTACGATACAAGGCTCGATTGGTGGTAAAAGGTTTTACACAGAAGAAAGGTATTGACTATGAAGAAACCTATTCACCTGTTGTGAGATACTCTTCTATCCGGTATTTAATAGCATTGTCAGTAAAGTATGATTTGCGAATTGAACAGATGGATGCTATTACTGCTTTTCTCCAAGGTGAGTTAACTGAAGATATCTATGTTGAGAAACCGAAGAGGTTTTTGATGGGAAGAGAAGGTCAAGTGATGAAACTGAACAAAGCTGTTTATGGACTTAAGCAATCAAGTTTAGTTTGGAACACCAAATTGGATCGAGTCCTACAAAAACTTGAATTGAAGCGTTCGCAAGTTGATCCTTGCATATACTTCCATAGAAAGGATAAGGCCATGACGTTTCTAGCAATCTATGTTGATGATATCCTAATCTTCACTAACGAAACAGTATTTTATGAAAATCTGAAACTAAATTTGATGAAAGAGTTCAAAATGAAGTTTTTGGGAACCGCGAAGAATTGTTTAGGAATTCAGATTTCACGTGACAAAGATGGAATTTATCTAGATCAAGAAAAATATATATCTGAGATGCTGATGAAATTTAACATGGATGAGTCAAATCCTGTAGCAACTCCTATGGATATCAACATAAAACTGTCAAAAGAGATGTCACCTAAATCTTCAGAAGAAGAAAAAGAAATGGCTAAGATTCCTTATCAGCAAGCAATTGGAAGCTTATTATTCGCAGCACAGTGCACTCGACCGGATATTTGCTTTACAGTCAACAAAAACGTGATTGATGATCAAGCTTCGTTGAATACCAGTCAAGACTTCACCTAAACATTGAGTTTATCTCGCTTGAATAGCGGTGGAGGGGTATCCCAGATAGGCTCAATATGATTGGTCCAAATGTCACATCTTACAAGGAAGTCAGTGTCAGAAGAGTTTGAAGTAAAAAGTGGGGTCCCACAGGGTTGCGTACTGTCACCTGTTCTGTTTTCATTAGTAAATAGTGATGTGCATTGATCAGCCATGAAGAGAAACGGATTTGGTGGCGATGTATGCTTACTTTCATAGGAAAATGTATACAGATCTCTATCAAATGAGAAGGGTTATAAAAGAAGTTGCAATCGAGGGCCTTAAAATCAATACAAGAAAAATTTTAATGTTCAGCCTCCCGACCCATCAGTTATCCTCTATGATAAACCAATAGAGAAAGTAAAGAGTTTTCAGTATCTTGAAATAATTGTCTTTACTAAAGGCGTAACCGAAAAAGATATCTCTAACCGTATTAGAATATCAAAGGTTGCATTCGAGATGTTGTTCAATGTTTCGGGGAACAACTCTTTAAGTTTAAACACAGAGCTTCAAACTTTGAATCAGTTCTTTTAAATAGTCGCAGCAAACCTTAATGAGTGTCTAGAAAACATCTTACGGGTTTCCTGAAGGCGCAAGTGCCATTGAATTAGACAAATGCTTCAAAAAGGTTTTAACTGCTTTGCAAAACAGGCAATGCAGTGAAATCCACTCACTCTAGAAAACAGAAGACTTCGGAGACCAAGAAGAACATGTAGGAGCCATCGAAATCGGGGGAAAACTGGAAGAAGTTTCAAAAAATCGCCAAAAACTGGAGTAGCAGTAGCTAAGACCCTATGTTCTACTTAGGAACATCCACAAACTTTCTAGGTATGAAGACCAAATTAAGTAGTTGAGTAAGTTCGTGCAACCAACTCCAGCACTTTATTTTCGATTTGCAAAGTAAATACATTAACATCAGTCCCACTCGCCACCTAAAGCAAGCACTGAGACTCTGCCCGATGCGATGGGGATATCAATTAATAATTCGCTTTATGTTGTCAACTTAAGCTGAGGTCAAGGCTAAAATGGACAAAACCAAACAAAAGATATCCCATGGCAAAGCCATAAAATCATATCTGCCAACTGACATTTATAATATAAAGGCGAGAAATGTGTATGATTATTATGGACTGGAGGCGCCATCTCCATCACCATATTGATAAAAGACGGAACAAAGCAGAAAATTCGCAATTCACTCTGATATACTCGTTTGAGATTGAGGGTGAATTAAAACATATATGCGGGAAGAATTCTATGAAAATTATTCCCCCCTGTATGCCACCACAATTTCATGTTTTGTGTCAAATACCAGTCGCAGTACCTATCGTCTGACACTTGTTGCTGCCAGTCTGGCTACAGGCTGTATGATATGATGCACCAGGGATTGTTGTAATGTGGTACGTACTCGTATGTATGTACGTCTCGGTCTCAGTACGTACGACTGGAGGCATCATGACTTTATGGCAGATTTTCTAAAGACTGGATATTCATGGTGTAATGACAAAAAGTGTCAAGTATAAGAGTATAAGAGGCGTCACTGTCACTTCCATTTGTACGAGTATGCAGTCTTTGGCCTGATCATGATTGAAGGATGAATAGATTTTGTGAATTGTGATTTTTGATATCAAATTATGGTGCATCATATTTATTTATGATGTTTGGTGCTCTTCTTGAGAGTTCAAAGAATCATGTTCCCATCATCAGAAAACATAATGATTTCACAGAGGGGGGCTCCGATTAAATATGTATATATTCAAGGCTGATGGCTGATTTTTAATATGAAAATTATTTTGAATGTAATCAATTTGTTCCTTTGAAAATGATTTTCTTAGTAGTTCAGAAAGTTTAGTTAAAAAACAAGCAGATGGTCCAAATAATTAATTCCTAAAATTAATGAAATTGACACAGCTGTTAACTTGTCTGTATTCCTGTTGGCTTATTGTCCAAACTCATTTAAATATGTTGAGACTATAAAAGGTATACAAACTGAAAAATTATTTTATGGTAGTTTTTAATTTTATGGCTAATGAAATTAAAATCAATACGATAGTAAAATTCTAAGAAAAGTCAAAACCTTTTTAATACTTTATCAAAAAACACTTTAACATAATAATTAGTCAATGAGATTTGGAATATGGATTAAATTTGTAATATGATAGAAAATACAAATTAATCCAGTCAATTTAACATCTATCAGAGTGTTTTCTTGAGAGGTAGGTGATTAAACTTCTACCAGAAACACACTTCTCAAAAATGGTATACGTACAAAAATTTGGTTAAAACATTTGATTATTAATTACACTGGTCTACAAAATCACATTTTTTTTCTGAAGTACAAACAAAACAATACTTTTTTAAAGGATTAAGGTGTCCTTAAATGGAATCTCGGTTTTAAATGTTCCTATCACATCATGTTTTTAAAAATTGCCTCTTTAAAAATACTTAAAACAATCAAAAACAGTGTTTATAAGGCTAAGTGGAAACACAAAATGTCTTTTAATAATAAACTGTGTGATGATTTTACAGAATAGAAATCCTTCTCTTTTCGATAAAAGTTAAATCATTTTAGAATCTTATTACTTACTAGTTCAGTTGAAGTTCATTTTTAGTGCTGATTTCGAATCCAAACCTTAATTTTAAGTATTTATTCAAGTTTAAAAAATACCCGTTTTCAACATTAGTTTTATATTTTCTAATATATGCATTTCAAAAACTTGATAAAAAAGAAGAATTGTTTAGACAACAGATTCGTTGCAAGAACAAAACTTACTTTCAAACTGGTTTGCCTTTTTCTGTTGAAAATTATTTTAGCATAAAACTTTCAGCTTTTCTTTCAGATTTTTACAAGACAGGTTAAATCAAGGAACTTATAAAGATTTTTTTGAACATTATATGAAATAGTAAAAATATTTTCACTGATTTGGAAAAAAAAGCTACTTTATAAACGTATAGGCTTATAGACCTGTTTTTTTTAGAATTTTAAAAAGTAATATCTTAAAAACCTGACGTGAAACATTAACTTTGAAGTGGGATTTAAATTAAGGCCATGAAAACCCATTCGAAAACTGCAATTTTATTGCCTATAAGAAGACCTTGTCGACACGTGTTATAATAAGAACCAATTGATTTAACTGCTCAGTGCTGAGTATAAAGTAAATTTTGCTCAACAGGAACAATAATTTGTGTAGGGTTTATTTTTATTTTAAATTTTGGTACCAAGACACTTGACTAAGTGAAACATTTAAGGTTTTCTCAATCCAAAAATTGCCTACATCCACATTAGGCATAAATACGTGAGTTCCTAGTTGGCAAAGAAAATAAGTACGGAGTGTTGAAAAGCAGAATCTTATTGTTGTTATAACTATTTTCAATTATTAGTTTTAGACGAAAACCAATTTCGATCTTGAGAAAGTTTTACCAACATACATCTTGTAAATTAAGATTTTGTTACTGCAAACGTTATTTTTTAAAAAGCAAATAACTACAATAATGATATCGATGGTCTTTATGACACATATTATATTTCATCATTATTTAGACAGAGTTTTGAAGATTTAGAATATATTTTTGTAATGGGTCCGATTTTTCGAATTGAAAATTTTGACATTTCTCGACGTTTCAAGGTCCCTAGAGTCGAAATAAATGATTTTTAGAGAAATGTCTGTGCGCGCGTATGTATGTATGTACGTACGTTCGCGACGTTTTTTCGTTGTCCATAACTCAAGAACCAGTGGAGACATCGACTTCAAATACATTTTGCTATACAGATAATAATGCAAAAAGATGCAGAAAGGACAAAAAATTAAGTCGGTGTTTTTTTTACCATGGCAAAATATCTCACGAACCAATAACGCTAGCGAGTTGAATTAAATTTTATATAATGTATTGCAATTTTTTTTTTTTTAGCAAATTAAAAAAACTGAAAACAAATAATTGTCCCCTCGTATATTTTACGAACAAAAACGATTTTATCCCCAAAATAATTGTATGCAATGAAGAATAACGTTTTTGACATCTGATAAAGTTTTGAGAAAAATTGAATTGACATTTTTTTATATATAAAATAAAAACCTAAGAAAACCATTACTAAAACTTGGTAAAAATTGACTTCCGACTCAAATATCTTTTTTAAAATATAAGGTTTACGAGTCAAATTTATTTCATCTTATAGAAAATACTAGCGGCCCGTCCCGGCTTCGCACGGGTAGACATAAATAGGTACAGATATTTAAGTTATAAGCATGCTAATTAAAACGACCCTGAATCACTAAATTAGAAAACATTTTTGTGTCCTATCATTAATACTCTTCGCAGTGTATGCGATGAAAGACATTTTATGGCAAATTTTTTTACACCTTCGGTTGGTTGTAATAAGAATTTCTAAAGATTTCTATAGTAATCTAGTATAGATATACAATTTACTTAGAGCGATTTTTTTAAATTTTTTTCACTCAATATTTTTAATCAGGGAAAACTAACATATGCTTACAATTTTTAAAAAAGAATACATTTTGTTGTACTTTAATTTTTTTGTTTATATATTTTATTGCATTAGTGAAACTGTAATTTAGTAGTTGAAAGAAATATTTAGAATTATATAGAGCACATGAAATTAAATGAGAAATAATCCAGAAAAAAACGATGTTACGTTATGTAGATCGATCAAAATATCACATTGCACCACGTGTTGTTGAAAAAGAAATTTCGAATTCCAACGTGGCGCCATCTATGAGAAGTTCACGATAGATGGTCCGACAGTTTTCTGTAAAAAATCTGATTTAAGGCGCCATCTGTTCGAGACTTATGAAACTTACGATTAATAACAATAATCAACATTGACAATCAGTTTATTTGTTATTTATAAATTATTAAGACCATTAATCGAAATATAAACTATCCTATATCTAAAGTTAGACCAAATAACACATAAAGTGCCAACTTTCATCGAAATCGGTTGACTTGGTGAAGCGTTCACTGGGAACATACATACATATGAGTATATGACACTAGATTTTTATATATTAATATTGTTTTCGACATTCAGTAAACTTTAAAAAAAAATCCGACAATCAGTTTTGTTTCATAAAAATTAAAATCTACAAAAAATAGTACCCAAAATTGGTAAAAATTGATGTTCGATTCTCGAGATATCTCGTGAATAAAGGAAGGTATTGACTTCAAAATGATTTCATTCTGTGATAAATCTTCTTAGAAAAATCCAGTCTGTATTTGTTTATAAAAGAAATAAAAACTTTAAAAAAAAATGCTACTAAAATTGGCGAAAATTGGTTTTCGACTAAAAATCTCGTTAACTAAAAAAGTATTTGAACTCAGACTATTTCATTATATGCAAAATATTGATTTTAATCTTTAGTTCATTTTAAAGAATAATTTAACCAACAACTTTTTGAAGAAAACACGAAAACCTACAAGTCTTTAAAGCAAGACAAATCCACAGACGGGATGAAAAGTTATCAGTGTAGGTCGCATCCCAGCCTCTATTTTTGAATTTATTGACAAACTTATATTTTTTTTTTAATGTTTACAGTTTTTAAAATTGTGATACATTTATTAGACTTCTAATTAAAAGCTTGAAAACAATTTTTTGACATTAGAGGTGGAAGGTCGACATTTGAAGCACTTAGCTTATAAGGATAGAGATGTTAAAGTCACTCAATCTATAAATAATATATTATGCAAGAAATGGAAAAAACATAACAACCTAAAGAGTCAAGCCATTTGCGCAATATTTAAGAGTAATCAGTAGATTTTGATTTCTTAAAAAAAAATTATTAATAAGATTAGTTTGAATGAAAGATCTTAAATTGTTGCTAAGAAATTCGAGTCGAGAATACATTTTTCCCACCTTTAAGTAGATTTTTTTTTAATTTAATTTTTTTGTGAAACCGTCACATTTTCTTCCTTGAAATTTAACGAGATGTCAAAAGCGTTATATTTTAAACGTAATATAAGTACAATTATTTTATTCTTTATTCAATTATACTATGAAATGCAAGTTAATAAGGGTACCAATGGGAAGATATCGGTTTGTACTATATTGCATCATCTTTTTTGAACATATTTTACTACTGCTTTTTGATTAAATTTTTGTGAAATAAAATAAAATCAATAAAATCCTGGTGTACCTAAAGAAAGTATTGTAAATGAAACTTACTCTTTCATTTCCTTTCATAGTTTTAACTCAATCCATACCCATTTTGTGATACTATATAGGTACTTCAAGTTAAGTTATTTCATCTACAATAAATCGAATCCTTTTATCTGTTTTATCTTTGAAAACCTTTAATAGAGTGATAACCAAACTTTATCTACCTAATTTAATCAATCACTTATACTTAGCACATAATTTACAACCTCAATTTTCACTCGATTTGTCCTGTTTTTATTTTATTTTTATTTTCGGTGATGATTGAGAAGTTTATTTGCAAATCATTTGTTTCAATTTATTTTCAATTTAAATCCAATCTGACAATCCATAAGAAAACATACAAAAAAACTCCAATTCCTTTTATACGAAAAAAGTACTACCCTATATACGCAACCATACAATTATGTTCCTTTTTTTCAATCACTTAGTATGTATATTTTCATATAATGTACTGTACATATACTGTACACATGGTGAACTTATATATATTTAAATGTACATAAAAGAAATTGAAGAACAATTGTTCAAACATTTTATTTTTTGTTTCGAGTATTGTTTATCAGAAAATATCTCATCCACAGGAAAAAAAAACATAAAACTCAAAAAGAACTGAAACAATTTTACGTGCACACGTAGAATGTATGTATGGAGTACATTTACAAAATGAGAACATTGACATGTCACGTATAAATGACGATTGCAACAGTAAAGCTGTCGTTTTATTTTTCTTCAGCTTTTTATTTAATTTTATTCTTTTTTTTGTTCGTATTTCAAAGCATGCTCCCAGGATTTTGTCCCCAATCTGTTTCTCAAAAACTTAGTAGAAACATCAAAAGAAGAAGAAGAAGAAGGAAAAAATTATATATAAAGAAATGTTTTTAACCCATTTTCGAAGAACGTTGAAGGATTTAATGATAATTCTGTGACCTGATTTTGATTGTTTCTATGAATGTGAAGAAAAGATGTCTTCCTTTTTGGATGTTCGTATTTTATTTTTTGAAATAAATATAAATTATCCTTGAAACCAAAAAGAGAACAAAAGTTTCATAATTTAACTTTTGAAGGTATGTGTACTCGTGTACAGTACCCATTATACGTCCTCATATTATTGGAGAGAAACCCTTAAGGAGGAATCTTAATGGTTGCCAATTAGAATCATGTTGCAGAGTTTAATTAAGATGCTTGATGACACATTTAAAGTTCCTTATTCATCGCTCGTGGTCGTGATGATGATGATGATTCCCTATAAGTTGACTTCTACAATGTATAAGCTCTCTTGTCATCTCAGTAAAATCAAGAAACTCGTGTATAGCATTTCAGAGGATGGGAATAATTGTGGATGGATGTAGGATGTCGAATGAAGAGTGTGGGTTGCTGTCAATGACTGTATTCATATAATTATATAGAAAATGGCAAATGTCTGTACTCTTTTCGACGAGAAGATTGTGTTTTAAAAGGATATTTGAACAATATTCATGCTCAAGAATCAATGGTATAAACACCAATTCATCGTCATGATGAAGATGTGAGTCATCATCCTGTGGCAATAATTTCTATTGTTGAAAATTGCGGGTAACTCGTGCATTAAATTTGTGCACAATTTTTAAATAAGGATATTTTTGTATTTGTATTTGTTTCCTTTAAAAACCAAAAATGCTAACTTAAATGAGAAATAAATTGTAATAATAGGGAAAGATGAATTTATTGTTGGTAAAACAATTATGAGTTCACTAAAGTATCCTGTTGCAAATTTCATTTCGTTTTTATTTAAGGATTTTCCTAAACAAGTAAATCTTAATACAATGTGAAATTTTTATAGAAACATGTTTAGAAGAAAAAATAATAGTTAAAAATAAGTTTCACAACAAAATGAGAACTCAAATAAAAATGTTAGTTTTTAATACAAAATTAAACTAAGAGGACAGAAAAGTCTTAGTCTGTCCGAATAAATTGGAATATTTACAATTTCAATTAACAAATGAGCCTGGGATTTTAGTCATGATGTTTTGGTCAGCCTTTTGAAATAAATAACTATAGAAGTACAGCTAATTAATGAAATATTATTTAAAAAATTAGTTAAAACCTTTACGCATGAAATAGTTCGGGTTTTTGATATTTAGAAAGCTTTTTTGGGGTGATGGTTAAGGAACTTTGTTTGATTTTAAGCAGAGTTTTAAAATTATAGTGAGTGACATTAAAATAAATACAGATTGAATAAATAAGTTGCACTTTTTCGCAAGTTTTTGAATTAGGCCGATTTATCAAGGAACATAACTTTGAATTAAAGGGGTCATCTAATCTAATATTGAGCACTTTAATAGCACTGTGTCTAAAAAAAATTGCAATTACTAATGCTGTATAAATAAATAATCAAATTTTTCAAAATAAAAATAAAATTTTGTTCACCTTGATTTTTGATTTTGACCACTGTTTCACAGTAGCATAATTGTGGTAAATGTCCGACCGTTTTGATTCCTTAAAATTATAAACCAAAAGTCAATTTGATCATGACAATAATTATTTAACTAAATAAATTGAAGTACAAAATTTTACACTTTTAAGAGTTTTTCGTAACTTGAAGTCTATTAAGCTGGTTTTTTTCTTTCTTCTTAAGATGTGTTATATAATCAGATTTTATCAATTTTATAGAATATACCTTCTTTAACTTCGAAGAAATCCTAAAACATCGTTTTATCTCCTCTCTTTGAAAACCAAACTCAATATACTGTCTTCGATTTACAATTGCAACTTTTCAACGGCTTCGATTTTTATGAAAATAATGTCGTTCAGGACTTTTACGAATTTTTTTAGTGTGTGACACGAGAGAGTTGTGAGAGATTTTGAAATGAATGTCAGTATAAAATAATTATGTACAAGTCAAATAGCTTGAATACACCCCTTACAATTTTGTCACACCTTTAAATTGACTTTTCATCATGAATTTATATCGCGATACTTTTCGACACTTATTATCAACCCGAATATTTCAAACATAAATGAAAGCATTGACTTCAAAAATATTACATTCTGTACAACATAGTTCAACATCATTTTGTGTCACTTAATGACAATTTAAAACCTGAAGGATAAGGTAACCCAACCTCAGTAGAAGTCTGGCATCGTCCGTCACCTAAAGTGCATTGCAGGGATAAGAAACTTAGGATTATATGCACAAGAGATTTATCAAAGGAAATGATCGTAGGGGGTCAAGTTTCCCAAATCATTTTTCCCATTTCATATTCCCCAAAATTCATGGCTACAAAGTCAACATAAGTAAATGTTTTATTTTCAAAAACCCATATCATACTAACATTTCATAAATTCCAAATATTTCATTCCATTTTCACATTTTAGAATATCACCATGCAAAAGGTACACCCAGGCGTATACGTAATATTTTTTTCATTTGTGTCAATTGGCTCTTCATGGAAATTTTTGTATCAATATCGTCTAAGACCCTATCGAAAAATTACAAAATTGGCTACTAAAATGCAACCACTCTCTGATACAAAACTTAAAAATCAGTTAAGTTCAACAAAAATACTACTTTGTTACTATTTCCACATGGTAAACTGTCAAAAAATAAAAGTTCTTATGTCCAACTTGAGTTCTTAAGTTTCTTTCAAAGAAATTAACCTAAATCTACCACTGAGAGGTCATTTAATAGATTTCGAGTTGAAAACCTCAATGCAACCAACAATTTTGTCAGTTAAAGGCTCCTCCAACTTTCAGTTATATTGTTCTTCAACTTTATGGTCTATATTATAATGAAAGTATATTCATCCTTAAGTGTGAAGTATACGTACACTCTCAACTCCTCCGTCGTAAATCAAACTTTGTGTGCAGAATTAAATTTTCCAACGCGTTTTATAAAGTACATGATTTTCTTTTGTTGTCACATAAAGAGAGCCCTGATACTCACTCTGATGCCCGTTTGTGTTGTTTACGAGACCAAAAGAAAATTGTTCAACAACAACAACAACAGAACATAAAGATTTTGCTTCACAAAACTAGGTTAATCACCTAAGCAGACGTAATTTTAGTGCATTCAGAGTCATTTGGAACAAAAGCCACCATCATGGCATCGTAACCATAGCAAGCCACCTCTCCCACGCACAAAATCAAGAAGAAGTAAACAATGCCCCGTCTCAGAGTCATTTCTCCAGCTCAGCTCCAGAGCCCCACACTCGAGTTCCCAATTCCAAAAGCCCCACCCTTCTTGTTAATTCTAACCTTAGAAATACATCATACCAACTTTACTACTACAAACAAACAATAAACGAAAAAGACATTTTTCACAAATAATAAAAGAAAATTGAAAACAAAGAACTGAAACCTCTTTTCCGCCAAAAAAAAAAGAAAACATAACCCCGTTGAACTAGTTTACTGTTGTTTGTTGGTGATGTTGATGCCTGATGCTGCCATCTTGAACTCTTTAATTAGACTCTTTACTTTATCGCGAAAGAATGTCAGTCCACAGTCACCCTAAGGCCCGCCAGGGGGAGTGAAAATGAAAAGACTGCTGGTGAATAGGGAAAGCAATGTTTATGCTACCGACCGCGTGTCCACATTGGTGCACCCGAACAATTAAAAAACAGACAGCACAACAATTGATGATTCTCTGCAAGTTTCAAGCTTCCAAGCATCAAGTATAGTGTCAAACGAACTTGACCCTTTGCAACAACAAAAAGAAAAACAAGGATCACTGCATTGTAATTATTGTCATCATTGTTGGTACAACAAATAGCTTACTCTTCTAAATCGCAACGTTATCAACATCATCAGCAGCAGCAGCAGCAACATATAAAAATTAATCGAGCGTAATATTCGTATGATGATGAATGCGGCCATTTTGAATGAATGCGTTTAATAAATTAAATACTTCCGCTACTGCCCGGTCGAACGGGGACAGGACCGGACGGGACTATTCCATAAAACGATGAATTATGGTGTCCTGTGTGGCATTTAACTTGACTTCGACTTAATTTTCATTCGAATTCCAGAAGCTATCGCGATAGCACACTAATAATATGAGAGTATTAATCAAATAATAATGATGAACGACATCGAGAGGACGAGAAGAAGAATGATCATTTAATTGATGACAAAAGAATTTATTAGCGGTTTTTACAATCCAATAATAATTATCCTCTCTCTCTCTCTCTCTCGCAAAAGGCGGGCATTTATATTTCCATTGAAGAATTAGTAGCTCAGTTGAAAAGTCAAACGAGGCAATTTGGATTATCCAAGAAGCTATTCGTACTCGTGTAAGTCTTAAGTACTAAGTCATTGAATGGGAGCGGTTAAGTCAATTTTTATGAGTGTACTTACTTAGTTTAAAAAAAAAACACAGCACAGCACAATTTATGGGAATTTCTTTGAAAATACATCTTCGGGGGTAGAAAATGAAGAATAAACAATCTTAATCTTACTAAAAAGAACTCTTCCATAAAAAGTGGAGTGAACATGGATTAATGGTTTGCTTGGATAAATATAGGTGCCTTGAGGAGGAGAGTACATTATATTTATAATTGCAGAGTAGTTATTCAATTAAAATTAAGGAATTATTTATTAAAAGCAGAGCTGTCGAAATATTGGAAATTTAGTATTTGTAGTACTTTTTAAAACTTCATAGTGTCGTTCATTTTAAGTACCTAAAATACTTGGTAAATGATAAGCTTTTAAATAAAACGAACAAAACATAAAAATGTTTTAGAACTTGTTTTTATTTCTACAACAATTTCATGTTTGTTATTCAGGTAAGTTTAACCTTAGCAGCAGGAATTAGAGGTCTTAACATCTGGTGGTGCCAAGCACGTTTGAGAAATAATTAAGGTTAAGTAATCCAAAAAAAATGAATGGCGGCGCTTTGAGAGTTAGTTTCCCTTGTTTCGAATAAGGTAAATTACCCTTTTTAAATTAAATGAATAATTTTCCATTTTGAAATCAGCAATAAAACGACGGCACTGGTTAGGAGTAACAATAAGAAATCAATATAAAGCGAATGTAGGCCAGGAAAGACGCCTCCTGAGGCATTTATGTGAGTTCAAATAATTATTACAAATATTTTTTTTTAATTAATTTCAATTGTTTTAAAAAGTCTACTTCTTCGCTTAGGGCTTCTAAGTTCTAACTAGGTAAATGGGTGAAAATGTACTAATAAATAATATCAGCAGGCAATATTAATTGAAATTCTGCACTTTTTGATTGGTTATTATTTCTAGGGGGTGTATCAAGCTTTTAATTGTAGTAGAAAGGAATTTTTAATTATTTGTTTGAAATGAGATAAAACTGGCAGTTCCAAAATTTAATTTTTTTTATAACTCATATTAATTAAATCGAACAAAAGTAAAAGTTTAATGTTACTGCGCAGAACAAACATCAGGCTTGTAAAAGAACGCAGTCTTTTGGGAATGCAATATTTTATGACTTCAATATAAAGTTTGTATTCATTAAATTCACCTAAGGATTGGGACTTAACGTTTTGCAATCAATAATCATTTGACCTTAAAAAAACTGCAATCATTTGAATGCAATCAATTAATTAAATACATTTGAGACTTCATACATGAACTTGAAGCCTTTGTATTCTTTTAGAGTCTTTCACTTGAACATAACTTAAGTACTAAGAACTTTCCAGTCTACAGAAACACTTTCACGAATATTGTCCAAGTAATTAAGCTCTTTTTTGTATGTACCACGAAATACTCAAGTAAACTTTTGAGGTGTAAATATATGTTTGATTTTGTTACATTATACTTCAGTAAATCACTAAGTTAAGTTTTATCCCAGAACAACGTTTGTAAAATCATAGATATTTTAAGTTCCACAATTCGTCAATTGTCAAGTCTTCTTCAGCAATTATGTTAACTTCTGGCTTTCATGAGACTTCTTTTGATCCCGAAAACATCACTGTTTGATAAGGTTAATATTTCGAAGGAGTTATATTGGAGCATTCAATTTTGAGCCCAAAACCGTTGATAACATTATTATGAATTGTCAACTCTCCAAAAAAATAATTCATGTTATTTTGTTCCTTACATCATTCGAAGAAGAAATGATTCCAACAAGACGGTACAAACGGTTCGATAAACAAACGTTTAGTAACGGAATCGTCGCAAGAAAAGATCCTGTGAATTGCATAGGTTCGTATAATTTGGCACCTTTGGACTACTAATTTTTTGAGGAGTTACGCCAAAACTCTAGTCTATGCTAAGGCCAAGTGTACACGATTGGAAGAACTTCCAATATTGTCAGATTTTTCGCAAAGCATTTTAACACGCAATTTTATCTGTCAAAAGTGACAGAAAAAAAACTGGCAATCAACTGTCGGCAGAATTTTCTATAAAAAAAATGTTCTTTCGAAACAACATTATCTAATTTTTATTTCGAAGAAAATTTTTGAGCAGAAAACAATAACAAAGGTAGGTAGGTAGAAATGGCGATCCCAAGGCAACCTAGCCTGAGATCCAATCAGCGCTGTAGTGCGCCGTTTTGATACCAAAACTCGTTTGACCTGTGATAGAAAGGAAAAGATTTATAGAGAAGCTTCATAGCGATTATGTTAGGTTATGATTAGGTCTCTAATCTTTGTCTCAGATAGCTCATCAAGTTCATGAAAGAATGCTTTCCCAAAGCATTTCATTCTAGTGTTTGCCAAAGCAGGACATTTGCAGAGGAAATGGATTATCGTTTCACTTTCTCTTTGGTCACTACAACTACGGCAAAAGGTGTTGTAAGAGATACCCAACTTCTCTGCATGAACTCCTATAGGCCAATGTCCGGTACAAACCGCAACAATCCTGGCTATGTCTTGCTTTAGCCTGCATAGAAGATCGTTTGTACGGGTTTTATTATAGGTGGGCCATATCTTCCTAGATATAATGCAGTTGGGTAAATTGCTCCACCTTCGGTTTGATTCAGTTTGGTAGATAAAAAAGATTTTACCCTTCATAGCACCAAGAGGAATGTTAACCATTTCCGCAAGTGAGCTATGAAGGGCCGATCCTTGCCTGGCTAGCTCGTCAGCCCGTTCATTTTCCAAGATACCACTATGGCCCGGAACCCAGATCAGGGTGACAACGAGGTTAATGTTCAGGCTCGCATGCTCATCGCGACATTGCTGGACCAATTTAGATGAGGATGTGGCCGAGTTAATGGCTTTGACAGCTGCCTGACTGTCTGTGAAGATAGCCGCATTTCGGTTGTGGTTTGGGCTTTGTTTAAGTATGTTACATGCCTCCTTTATTGCCAGCAGTTCAGCCTGAAAAACGTTAGCAAAGTCAGGAAGCCTAAAGGATTTAGTTACATTTAGGGACTCAGAAATGATCCCAGAACCAACTCCGCACTCCATCTTTGAGCCGTCAGTAAAGATGGTTGTGTCGAAACCTATCGACACGATGTCATCCTCCCAATCTTTTCTGGATGGGAAAATAACCTTAAAACCCTTACTAAGGCTTAAAGTAGGAGTGCAGTAGTCAGTGTCTACCGAGATAATATCTGAGCGAATAAATTTCGTTGTGTTGCTGTGACCATAAGGTTTTGATAACCAGCTGTTTGATTCTATGTATGTAATAAAAAGGTCGATTGGTAGAAGATCCAAAATAACGTTTAAGGCATCCGTTGGGCAAGTACGCATGGCCCCTGTGGTGCCCACGCAAGCTGTTCTCTGAACCTTCTTAAGCTTATTAATATTATAGGCTTTGCTAAGAGCAGGCCACCACACAATCGAACCATAAGTAAAGATTGGACGTACTACGGCTGTGTACGTCCATAAAATCATCTTCGACTGAGGTCCCCACTTTTTGCCGAAAGTTTTGCTGCAGGCGTAGAAGGCAACACAGGCCTTCTTAACCCGTACTTCAATATTTCGTTTCCAGTTTAATTTAGGGTCGAGTATACCTAACTCCCAAATATTTTGCACTGGAAGACAATGATAGGATTTGACCGTTAAGTCGAGGTAGCGTGAAGGGCGGTACTTTAGTTTTGGTGGTAAAGAGCATCAGTTCAGTTTTACTTTGATTAACTCCTAGTCCACAACTCGTGGCCCAGCTGCTAACTTTCTTCAAAACTGACTCCGTGATTTCACTAATCACAGAGGTGTACTTTCCTTTCCATCTCTCTAATTTAACGAGAATTGTATCCATGACCAGAAGCCATAGAAGAGGCGAAAGGACACTACCCTGGGGTGTTCCCCTACTCACGTGTTCACAATAACAAAGTTAAAAGAATTTTGAAAGAATTTGAAAGCTATGAAAATCGAAAGAAATAAGAAATCACTGTTTGGCAAAATAACGAAAAAGAAGTTGTTAAAAAAAGGTTGAAAATGAAGGTAGTCGTTATTGCCTTCTTCTATTAACAGACAATATTCAAACGAATTTATACCAAAAAATCGTCTTATATTTGGATAAAATCAACCAACCGTATAAAAGGACAAATTTTACTTGATAGGAAATTGGCAATTGTCAACGAATTGGATGCAATTAGAAGACTTTTGATTATTCGGCCATTATTGGAAGATCTTTCAATCGTGTACATATACTTAACTTAAGAAACCAGCAACGATTGATCTTTTAGAAGCCAATATTCGACGTATTAGTTGACGAAATAAGACTCCGAAAAAGTGGTACAAAATTGGATCCGACAACGACGACGTTCATAAAGTTTTCAGTTTCAAAAGTTGACAAAATCCAATTCAATTTTGTACTCAAAAGTTAAGTTGCCATATGCGTTATTTATTACAATTAATACCTTAAAACTCTGACCAACTCATAAAACAATTTGCTTCAAAGGGAATCTTAATGGGTTTTTTTGAGATTGTCAACAAAATATTTTAACTCTCTGTACTTAACCTCAGAACTTTTTGATATTTTCTTAATATAAATCATCATTATAGTACTTTCCCTCTAGGTCAGTTTTATTCATAGACTAGACATGTTATTGTTGTTAATTCCATATGTACTAACAATTAATTCAATCCATGCATCATTTCATTAATGTCACTTTCAAATCTCTATCAAAATCACAAATTTCAAACATTTCAAAGAGGGCTTTCAAAAATCCATTCTCTTATCACACACAAAATGTCAGTAGAAGTTGCTATCAAGAAGAACCCCATCAACAACATTTCGATTCATAATTTTCTTTGAGATTTTCACATCATTCATTATTATTTATGATATGTTATTATATTCATAGCCCGATGAACTTTATGTACACAACAAGTCCCATGCAGGGAATAAGAGGACAGAATGGACATTGGACATAACACACGAGAATAGTCTATAAACCAGGACACAAGGCTTTTGACATTTTAATTAGATTCTAGAAGTGAACAGACCACGTGTTGTGTTGACCATTGACCAGACCAGACCAGAACCCAACCCAACCCAACCCAGTGCTAAAGCTGATGAAGGTGCATTGAATGCGGACAAGTCTTAAATCGATAGCATTCCGCATTCCGTTTTGACACTTGCACTCTATGTTAATGTATATAGCTTTAGGTGAACTGGACACAAGGCTACCTTCTTTGCTGTCACTGCAGTGTTGGTGTTCCATGCGTGCACATAACGGACAGTTAAATGGATGAAAAGAACACTGCTAAAGCACGCATGTTATAGGTCTCAGGTTGTAGGAACAATCCAGCGCTAGCTAATTTAAGTCTGGACTCTAACAGAGTGTAGAAGAGTGTATGGCAAAGGTACACAATTCTTGTCTAACATGCGGGATGGTTGGTCGGTATCGCAGTAGACCTGTTCTACCAGTTTTTGAAATACAAACTCTAAAGAATCAAAGACAAAGGTTACTCACGGCTATACTCGTATATGAAGCTTGAAACTTGTTGTTCTTATATTGGATGTTGTTGATACTGGTGCCCTGGGTTTTGACATCTCGTTAGTGAGATGACAACTGATATTCGACCCCTTGGGGTGTTGTCTCTTTTTTTTTTTTTTTTTGGTGTCTCCCAAAAACAAAAAATCAAATTCAAAAACTTGAAACAAGAAATACACTCGAGGTGCATAATTTATAACAAGAAAAAAGTCTATCTCTTGGAGATTTGAATCTTTATGTGGTTGAATATTTGATGGTTGAAATGTATATATGTATATCAATTTCATGACCTTTCTTCTTTCAAAAAAAATAAAGAAATGTTAAAAGATGAATGACTAGAATATTTTTTTTTGTTCCTAGCTAAAAAAATATCTTCTAAAAATTCAATTGAAATTTTCGAAGAATTCAAGTCTTAAGGGACTCAACAAGAAAGTATAGTCCTACCTTTCTTTTTTAAATTTGATTTCAATCGTATAGATATCCCTATTCAATAAACTGTATAAAGGTTTAGTAAATAAGAAGCTCTTATATTGATGAAGAAGTTTCTTTAAAAAAGTCTCTTGGTCTATATTTTATATAGTACATAAAATATATGGATTGATTTTAATTTTTTTTTCTGCTGGTTTATTTATTTCAAAAGATTACTTTCACATTTTGAAGGATTAAATAAGGTGTTTTTCTTTTTACATAGGATAGTTAATTTGTATTTTTACATAATGCAGCTCAACTAATGGGTAAGCTTCCACCATTTTCTTTTTTTCAGTTTGGTTTTTTTAATTTTAAGTTTTTTTCTTTCTAACAGATGTATGCGTTACTAAATAACCATGGACTGAAACGATGGAAGTTGCGCATGCAAATGCAGGGCCTGTATGCAATGGGTGGAAAGAATATAGAAACTAAAGGCGCTTTAACTGGAGTTCAAGAACGTTGCAAGACTGGAAAAAACAAATGGCTTTAATCTTACTTAGTCGATAGATTATACTCTGTAGTTTTTAACGGATGCGAATCACACAAACTATGGTGTTCCACAGGGTAGTCATTTAAGTCCCATTCTTTTTTATTCATTTATAAATGATTTACAGTCTGTGCTGAAGCACTCAAAGTTCATCATTTATGTCGATGATGTAAGTTTCAAAACTGTTTCAAGTACTCATGATTGTAAAGAATTGCAATGTGATCTTAACTCGTTCTCTGATTGGTGTGCTCTATTCTAACTGTCTGCTTAACGTTGTAATGTAAGGAACAACCCTTATCAATAAGCTTTCTATAATTTCTTTTATTTATTTGTGTGACGAAGTATCATTACATTGTGTAAGTGATGTATCTGTAATTCTTCTAATTATTTGATGAAAAACTGAAGTTATCACAACACCTAAACTGAAAGGAAATTTATTTCTTTGCTGGATTAAGAGGGAATCAACACAATTTTCTGATAGTTTTTTTCAGCTTTTATAACAATTGTTTGACAAATTCTTCAATATGCTTATCGTCTAGAACTGGTGCAGAAAAGTTTTCTAAAATTTGAGCTGAGAGGTTAAGAATGGGTTTACCCCTACGATCTTCGAATTTATCACTAAAATAAGACTTATTAATATGCCAAGTCTTGAGATCAGATGTTCCTATTTATGTTTTGTGTTTATTGCAAAATTAATAAATTTTGATTTTAAATTAGTTTTTTTTTTTTAAGATAAACTTACTGCCCTTAACAGGAACTGAGTCTGCAGGAGCACTAGTACAATTTTAACTTTTAAATGTCAACTTCAAATAACTAACACCGAATTCAAATTTACAATATTTTTACACATATGTATGTACGTTTTCTGAATTGAAAAATCAGAAACTAAAAGTTTGTTAACACATCCAGCTTTATCTAGAGTTGAAAGTTGTCAAATAGTCTCAGATAAGCATAGGAAATGTGACAGTTAGTTAGCTCAGGCGTTCTTTCAAGATGGCAGCTTAAGATGGAAAACAAAAGATGAGCTGAATGAAACAAATTAGAAAATTGACGGTGGGTTGGAAGATAAAAAAGGTGAGTATTTCTCAAATAACAGGGGTAACTGTTAAGGAAAGTGGAGTTATAACGATAAGGATAGTTAATAGACCCACAAAGCAGACGATAGAAGAACAAGATGTCAGATATCTGTCAACGGTCTTCCAGAGTTCTGAGATTAATTTACTTAAGATGGTCTTGATATAGAGGAGAGGAGGAGGAGGAGGGATGGACAAAGGTTATGCAGAGAGATCGGGTAACTTAGGGGTTGGAAAATTCTTTTGATCAACAAAACCAATTGTTCTTTCAAAAGTCTGTCTAATTACTAGCATTTTGCTGATGACATTGACATAATCGAAAGAACTCAGCGTGATGTCAATGGGGCTTTTGTGAGTATTGAGGCAGAGGCAGAAAAAATTATTTTAACGGTTAATGAGGGCAAAACAAAGTATATGCTGTCGTCAAGAAAGGACCTACAACACCGACCGACGTCTCGGTCAAAACGTCACTATCGACAGACGTAACATTGATGTTATCAAGGACTTCGTCTACCTAGGCTCCGCTATAAACATAGAAAACAACACCAGCGCTGAGACCAAACCAAGAATAACTTTTGCTAACCGCTGTTTCTTTGGGCTAAGAAAGCAATTGAGTATCAAAGCCCTCTTTCTAGGGACCATAATGTTGCTATAAAAGACCCGTCCTGCTATACGGTGCAGAGGCATGGACTATGGCAAAAGCGGATGGAACACCTTGGGTCGTTTCCAGAGAAAAGTTCTTCGCGTGATCTTCGGTCCCGTATGCATAGAGGGAGTGGAGGATAAGAGGGAACGACGAGCTGTACGGGTTGTACAGCGACGTAGACTTAGCCAAAAGGGTAAAATTCCAACGACTAATATGGCTGGGTCACGTAGAGCGCATTAAAACCAATGCTTCGGACCGGAAATTCTTCGAAACCACATCCACAGGACAGCGCAGTTGAGGAATACTGCGGATCAGGTGGCGCGCACAAGTGGAAAGTGATCTCTCCCAACATGGAGCGCGAAACTGGAGACATCTAGCTAGGACCGAGCTAGATGGGGAAATTTGTTGGGTGAGGCCCTAGTTCACACAGGACTGTAGCGCCACCTTAAGTAAGTAAGTAAGTTAGTACTGAGTTAACGTTTGATATTATATCATCTATATGAGCACGAACATTTAGTTCTCGATCAATTAAGAGCTCAAGGTCACGAATAACCTCAACAGAGGAAATGGGTTGTACATGGAGAAAGAATTAACTGTGTGAAGTTCTTACCCGCTTTTGTGAAAAAGTAATTCAATGACGTTTTTTTATATTTGGGTCTTAGCAGTTTTTTTTTTACACTAGCCTAAGAAACTGTCGAGATCTAGTTGAAAAAGGTAAGAATCATGCATTGACGTAATAGGTTAGGTTAGGTTAAAGTGGCTGTTGGTTTGGGACGTCCAACACACTTAGACCAAAGTATGGTCCGTTGTGATACCACATGGATCAGTTAATCAGCTTAACTCGTTGAACCAATTGGAGCTTCGAATGAAGCGTAGGAGACAGGTAATGTCTGAATTTTTTAGATCACTGGTATCGTTAAAGTAGTAGTCTCCAAGATGGATTCTACGTCTTTGTGATAAGGCAGGGCATGTGCACAGAAGATGAGAGATTGTCTCCTCTTCTTCTTCGTCCATGCAACTCCTACAAAAATCATTTGCAGGGGCTCCAAGTCGAATAGCATGCCTTCCTATTAAGCAGTGCCCAGTCAGGACACCTATAACGTAGCTAATGTGCAATCTACTCAGAGAGATTAATTGTTTTGAGCGCTTGGCGCTAAGATTAGGCCAAATTCGTTTAGTCGCTACACAGGTGGTGGTGTTATTCCACCTGAGGTTTGTTTTCTCTATGGTATCTCGCTTTAGCATGAGTTTACATGTAGCTAAGGGGATACCTATGCTAGCATTGTGAGCCAGCAGAGGTAAAGTTGTTCCGCTTTTTGCAAGTTCGTCTGCTTTGCAATTTCCTGGAATGTCTCTTTGGCCCGGCACCCAGAAAAGGTGAATGTTGAACTGTGTAGCCATCTCCGTAAGAGATGATCGACAATTTAGGGCTGTTAGTGAATTTGTAGAGACAGAGTCTAAGGATTTTAACGCAGCTTGGCTATCCGAGAAGATGCGTATATCATTTGTTGATATAACGTTTTCTCTAAGCCAGGATAGGACTTCTTTTATAGCCAGAATTTCAGCTTGGAACACGCTACAATGATCGGGTAGACGAAAGGAGAGACTTAAGTTAAGTCTATCTGAGTATACGCCACCACCAACCCCATCCTCCGTTTTTGATCCGTCTGTATAAAAGTTTATAGGACCATCGTTCAAAAATGATGTATTCTCCCAAGAAGACCTGGGAGGTATAGTCACTTTGAAGCTATAGTTGTTAAACTGAGGATGGGGTATGGTGTAGTCAATATTACTATTTATAGTTCTGAACGAGTTCAAAATAGTGGTGTGGCCAATTCCATTATTGATCCACAGACAGGAGGCCTGAAGCCGTATGGCAGTATTAGCGGCCGTTTGCTTGCTGAAAAAGTCCAGCGGTATTAGATGGAACAGAACATCTAGTGAGGCGGAGGGGGTGGAGCGAAGTGCTCCTCCCATGCACAGGCAGGCTGTTCGTTGGACTTTGCTGAGTTTATCGCGATTTGTCGCTGTATTTAGCGCCGTCCACCATACCACTACTCCATAAGTAAGGATCGGTCTTATGACCGAGATGTATAGCCAGTGTGTAATGCGGGGCTGTAGGCCCCATTTATTACCAATGGCCTTTTTACAGGAGAACAGGGCTACTGTGGCCTTGTTTATTCTCTCTTGAATATTAGGTTTCCAACTTAATTTCTTATCTAAAATGAGACCCAAGTATTTTGCTTGATCAGAGAATTTAAGTGGTACACCATTTATGAGGGGAGGGTCAATGTGTGGGACTTTGTATTTCCTTGTGAAGAGGACAAGGTCGGTTTTTTGTGGGTTAACGCCTAGTCCACACCGATTAGCCCATCTGGTGAGCTTATTTAAAGCGTTTTGTAAGAGTTCTTTTAGTATATTGGGATGTTTACCCGTTACTGCAATAGCAACATCGTCCGCATAGGCAAACACTCTGTATCCCTCTCTTTCTAGAGTAGTTAGTAATTCATTTATTACTAAATTCCAGAGGAGAGGGGATAGGACACCACCTTGTGGCGTACCTCTGCTGACACCCCTTTGTGTAGTAAAATCGCCCAGTTTTGAATTGATAATCCTGCTTATCAGCATCTGATTAATCAATTCGCTGATCGACTTATCTACCTTCAGAGATGTCAATACACGTGCAATTGCAGATGTGTCGACATTGTTAAATGCACCTTCTATGTCTAAGAAGGCAACTAAGGTGTACTCTTTATGATGGAGGGAATATTCGATTGTACGTACTATACTGTGTAGAGCCGTTTCAACTGATTTCCCTTTGTTGTAGGCATGTTGAGCCTTTGAAAGGAGGGACTTATCAATACTTGCCCTTAAGTGAATATCGATCAAACGCTCAAAAGTTTTGAGAAGGAATGATGATAAGCTAATAGGTCTTAAGTCTTTAGGGTTTACATGACTGGATTTTCCAGCTTTTGGAATAAAGACAACTTTAACTTGTCTCCAAGACATCGGGATGTATGCCAAATTAAGGCAACCCTTGAAGATGTTTTCTAGGATGGGTATTAGTAAACTTGCATTTTCTTGCAGTTCGGCTGGAATTACACCATCCGGACCAGCAGATTTGTATGGTTTAAAGCTGTTAATAGCCCAATTGAGTTTTTCCCTAGTGACTAGACCTTGTGGGGGTTGTAAAGTATTGTCACCATTATTAAGTGCAATGTTATTAATAATGTTAGAGCTACCAGGAAAGTGGACGTCTAGTAGCAAGTTTAGCGATTCTTCGCTTGAATTGGTCCAGAGGCCAGAGGCGTTTTTCAAGCAACTTGGCATGATTGGACTTTTGGAGAGGATTTTGCGCAGCCTGGATGCTTCGGAGCATTGACGTAATAGTCTTGAAAAGTTTTGAACCATCAGCGTAAAGTGAAGGCTCAATATTATAATTACTTTTTGGATAAACTAAGCCAAATTCAATAGCTTTCCAACAAGCTACTAGCTAATTTTTCTTTTTTGACCGAAAGTGGAGCTGTATTAATACATTTCCCTTAAATCACAACCTAGACTATAGAGTTTTATCAGCGATAGATTTTATTTTAAAAAGCTCTAAAAAAAAATATACATACTCATAAGTTGAGTATGCATGCATTCCTACAAGCTTTTTAAAATTTGCACCAATGTTCAAAAGGTTCAAAAAGTTTCCAATCATAACGGTAATGTATTTTAAAAATATAAAAACATAACTTATCAAGAGGTTTTTTTTAATGTAATTAATTTCCAAAACAGCTGACTACTGTCAAATTGACTATGACAGGAAACAATGGTACCAACTTTAAATTTCTTGCGCAGAGGACGGTTTCTGAATATTCAGACAGTAATGAACAAGTTTGAAAAAAAAGACCAAACGTTCTCAGTAAAAATAAAAAACTAAAAACAACCAATGTCAAGCGTTTAATTAAAATGAAGGAAAATGATACTAACAAATCTTAAATGACAATTCGTAACAGTTAAAATCTGAAATACATTTCAAAAATATATCGGAGTGTTCAGAAAACGTTCAGATCAAACTTTCAATAAGCTCAGATGATTTAGAGTTCAGAGAAAAATAAAAGCGACCTAATAAATGTTTTCTACAAACCAATTCGATAGAAAATTTTGATTCACGAACAAGTTTTATTTAGTAATTTTTCAGCTTTTTTTAATACACAAGTTTTGAGATCGGAACGAAAATCTGTAGGTCTTATTTATTTTCTTAAAAAAAACTGCTCAAAACTCTAATTAATTGGAAAATATCGATGAAATCATTTCAACAATTGTTAAAATATATAAAAGATGTCACCTTAAAGGTTTAAAAGATGCAAATTTAAGTAATTTCAGGGGAAATTGTTCGCTATTTTGTTATGTGGAAGTATGTCCTCTAGAAAAGGTTAATTAGAGAACCGATAACAATGTTAAAAACACTAGGTCTTGTATTTGAACAACTGTCTTAAGTTGGATATACTACTTTAAAATTGATTTATCACTTTGATTTTTAAATAAAAGGTTGAAAAGTATGTGTCTGTGTAAATTACTTTTGACTCCTTTAAGGCATTCCACATTCGTGAAGTATGGCTAAAGAACGAATCTCTGATTCTTAATCAAAATTGACCATGGCCCCAAATTTTGTGTTGGCACTTAGGCTCTTATATGAATAAGTTTAGCTCTGGTAAATCACACATTGGTTACAGAGTTCGAACAAGATTTATACCATATCATATAGTTTGAAACTAAAAACCAAAACAAAATATGTATATCTGAAAGAAGCCAAACCAACAACATATACATAAATACATTTAATGTATACTCTTAGATACATATAGTACATTGGTTGTTTTTATTATTTTTGTATTTTTTTGTTTAGACAAGTTCCAATATTTGAAAATTCAAGTTACCACCAGACCGCATGTGGATATAACAGATACGGCTTACCCCATTAAATGGTGCACTCTCTGTTTTGTGCAATTTAAGCCAAACCCAAACCAAACCCCAAGTGGAACCACATGGAGTTAGGCAAAAGGCGACTGACGACCATAGAGTCTGTTTTTTATTTTTTTTTTTTCAATTTTGTGTCTATACTTCGGGAACTGTGCGATGTGCATAGAATTCACTGCACCAAAACGTACGACTTTGATGCTGTTTTGTTTGTATTGTTTTTGTTTGCTGGTTTTGAATGTAATTCATTCTGTATAATGTCAGAATGAATATAAACCTAACCTAAAAGCCAGTGCGGATGAAGTTACGGATTAAAGTGGTAGAAATATATATAAGATACAATACAGATATGCTATTGTTGCTAGAAATTTAATATAATTAGATGAATTGGGTGAAGTTGGTCAAACATGGTTTAGGGCAAGGTTCATGTCACAAACGAAATTGAATTTTAACATTTTTATAAAAGCATCACTGAAGCAAGATTAATAGGGTTTAGTTTAGAAACTTGAGCTTTTAGGAAGATTCCATCAGATCCTGACTTATCACAAACAGATCCCTCCTAGTTTCGGATAAGTTAGATTCTGCATTCACCCTTTCCAACAATTGAAGTGGTCATTTTGTCCAGTGAAGATAATCGTTTTTTAGCTGTACAACACGATTTTAGAATGCTTTACCACATTCTTTCCATCCCCGTCGTCGTCGTTTCAGTATTTAAGACTTAAAAAACAATATTTTGAGGTTATAAAATGAGTTTTTTAAGAGAGCTTCTCTGAGGATTGGAAAAAAGGAATGCGTTTCAAACTCCTAAAAAGATCGTCAGAGGAGATTGAAATCAAAAATGATATTACGCCACGCTGTGTACTCTCACCAATACTGTTGTGGTTTGTAATAAGTGACATACTGATGGTAGAAACTTTGTCAAATGGAGGAAATCAGTAGTCTGTGATCTTACCTCTAACATCTGGACTACTCAAATGTTGTATGCTAAACTCTTATAGGATCATGGACCTCCATCGAATGATAATAAGGTTGAAGAGAAGAGCAAAAATTATGGGATTATAATGATCAACTAGGCAAAAACTAAATGAATCAGCCTTGAAACTTCCTCATCAATCCAAGTAAATATTTTAAGACATGGTAGAAGATTTTCAATACTTTGAAAGTATTTATTACCTTGATGGGTGGATAATCGGAGGTAGACATAGACAGCCAAATTTGAAAAGCAAAAGCTGTCTTCGGAACATTTTCCAAAATATGGTGAAACAACTCTTTTAACTTAGCGAATGTTGAATCCGGTGTATTTATGGACTTATGGCACTTGGAAAGCCACTGTCACAAAAAAAGTTGCAAAAGTTCAGTAATAGATGTCTTCGCAACATTTTGAGTTTTTTTACTTGTGACATATAGGAACTATATGGCAAGTTTTGCATTCGTGCAAAATTTCGAACTCGAGATTTTAGTCAAACATGATATTACGATGGTAGAGAAGTCGAAAAAAGTGGGTCCCGCGATTCCGTCCGGTCTATTTTGTCTGTCTGTCCACGCTCCTACAGCCTAAACCATTGGGTCGATTGAGTTCAAACTTGGAAGTTAAGGTTTTGAGCAGATTCGCGTTAGGCGTTTTTTCATTTTTTTTTAAGATCAAAACTAACAGTGGCCCCCATACAATTTTTTTGGTCAAAAAACGAAAATTCAAGTTTTCTCAAAAATAAACCGATAGATTTTTTTTAAATTTTCTCTAAAATTTTATTTTTTAACTTGGCTTCTTTTAATAAGAAAAACATATTTTTGTATTGCACAGGAAAGGTACCGCTCATAGAACCGTTATTTTGTTTTTTAATTTTCTCAGCAACTTATGAACTGATTTCAATAATTTTTTTTCTGAATAAGCTCTTATATTGTTTTAACAATATTTGATTATCAAAAGTGCAATTTTTTATTGTTTGGATTTAAAAAAAAAAATTGAATTCTTTTTTTTTCAAAATTCTATATCTCAAAAACGGGTCAGCATTTTTTTACGAAATTAAAATGTAGAGCGTATATTTACAATCACTAAACAACTGCATACCAAAAATATTTTTAGAACAAAATTGAAAAATTTTATACATAAAAAATTAATTTAAAAAAAAACCGCTCTAACGATTTTCAAAAAAAAAATTTATAAAATGGCATTTAAATTTTTAAAGACAAACTTATTTTTCAGGTAAAATTTTGAATCTTAAATTTTTTTTAAAATTATTTTAATTATTTTATTTTATTTTTAATTATTTATTTTTTTAATAATTTTAAATATTTTTAACTAGTTGAATACACAAACAATTGTTTTCGTTAAGTATGCTTAAGTATTTTTCATTTTCGGGATGAGTTGTCCTGGGATGAGTTGTGTCTTGGGATGAATCACAAGTTTTTTGACAAATCAAATGGCATTTATATCTTTGAAGACGAACTTATTATACAGGTATATTTTTAAATCTTTTATAGGTACATTTTTAAACAGACTCTTTGCATACAAGAACAAGTTTGTGCGACCCAGTCGTGCATTTTATTTTTTGACGCAATTAAGAAGCGTTTTTCAAGCGTTTATGTGAAAATTCCAAACCAAACTAAAAATAAATCACTTGGCAGCTGACAAAATGGCCATAAAATTTGTTGTTAATTTTTGAACCTTATTATTCGAGATGTTTAGCCGGAGTCACCGGAAAGCTTTTTTAAATGTTCTTAAGGGTTTTTTCAATAAGGGCTGGTAGATGTTGAAATTGAATAAAACAAGCTTTGTGTGAGGTTTAACAAAATTCCGCCAGCCCAAAGTCAGCGAACAAACGGCGGTTGTCTATGGTCATGAACCTTGAGCTCCTGCCTCAGTTGGATCTTGTATGTTTGTAGGCCCAAGTCCTGACGTAAAATTCGCAAAGTTGAAGTCTGCGAA
Source organism: Eupeodes luniger (assembly GCA_951509635.1). NCBI lineage: Eukaryota > Metazoa > Arthropoda > Insecta > Diptera > Syrphidae > Eupeodes > Eupeodes luniger. The sequence continues at coordinate 52,586,802 of OX608073.1, forward strand.
AGGCCGAGTTCTTGTGCACGGCGAGGAATAGACCGCGGCGATGTTCTCGGTCGATCTTGCATTCCTTGAAAATACGGGTGTTGGCTCTGCACCCGGTCGTCTGAAATTTGGCCACCAAACGTTGAAAAATAGACTGTAAAGGGCCACCGTAAAATGGGCGCAACGTTTGCGTCAACGAACACTCATTTTGATAATAAAGTTTTATCATTTGAACGTGCTGTTCAATCGTGTAACTTGCCATGATGATTTGGCATAAACAACTAAATAATAAACAAAAGATTTGACAGATGTCACCAAAACAAAATGGCTGCCAGGGTGCACCAAAATTTACCCACGCTAATTGAAAAACCCTTTAAATAAAATAATATTAAATATTTTATTTTAGAAAAATTAGATTTGAAAAATATAAATCCGTTTTTCCCCTATATATGAAAAACATGAAACCTTCTTTATCTACAAGATTAATATTTGTATCTCTTCCTTTCAAATTTTTTAGAGCTAAGCAAAAGTATCTACTACATATGTGGTTGATTGACATTAGTGCATCAATTTTAGACGTAGGGGATTTGGGTTGGTTATAAATTATACGAGTGCTATACAGAACACATCACTACCATAGACACTTTAATAGTCAAAATCATATCAACATATGTTGAAGAAAAGAAAAGTAAGAACACGTTTACCTCAATATAAACCAAAGATTAAGATGAATGTGAAATAATTCAATCCTGTGACGGAACTTGAATGTGGAGTGAAGGCGAGAATATGCCGAAGACGCCACCACCGTCAACTGCCACCAGCGATGAAATGAAATTTATCTGACACGAGTTGAAAAATTGTTTTGAATTTAATAACTCATCTCCTATATTTGAAAATCTGTTTACATTACGAATCTGATGATGCAGGGGAGTATTAAACAAGATATAAAAATAGGTATAGACGCTATAGACACAATTTAGAGGGAACAAGAAGTGGGAACATTCATATTAGATGTAGGATAAAATGTTAGGAGTACCTCTAACCTATAGCTAACAGCAGGAAAGGGGACAAACCAGGAAATTCATTCAATCGAATTTGATTTTGTTTATGAATAGTTGTTATGTGTTGATTCATATCTTTCAATATACTCGTACTTAACAAAAGCTAAACGGATTAAGTTATTTCAATTGAAATTTTTGAATTTAATTAAAATGTTCGACACAAAAAATAAACAGGAGTAATCTTATTAATACAAAAAAAAAATTATTCGGAAAATAATATTAGAACTTGTTTGGTACATAAACAATTAAATTAAAAATTCATTTAAACATTTTTAAGCTCTTAAAATTAAATTTACATATGATACAAAAATTAGTTTAAATGGTTTAGTTGGGAAATGTGGAAAGGGGACATATGGAGGTATGCTAAATAATATGGTGACGTCAAATAGTAAAAAATGCAATGAGGTCAAACAATTAAATCAAAAAATTTTACAAACCAAATTACTTTCCCTTAGCTTTTAAATGTACGAAGTGTATTTTAGCATAATCAATATACCTATAAGTTCTGCTTGATTTTTACATAAATCAAGCTGAGAGGATCGTTGAAAATGATTTCACATTCTGCGCAAAGTATAGCATATGCAACGTTTATTTTTATAATTTGTTTCAATTAAGAGATTATTATGACACTTAGTAAAATAGGGACCGGAGGGAAAAAAAGAGTTCTAGAGAACATTCTACATTAGTGATGTGCAGCTGAAAATCAAATCTCTACAGCTGACAGTACGTACGAAATTGAGCTTAAGGATAAACTGAGGAGCATTCCCCAAAGTTCAAGTTTCGGTTCAAGAACTATGAAATGGGGGTTAGGCTTATGTGGCAGAATTATTCGAAAAAGGAATGCAACTGGCTATTTCGATAGAACATTGTTCATAAATATACCGATAAGTCAACGACATGAAACATTAAGGCGATGTTCAAGCAATTTGAAAATGGACAATATATTGCACATGTTGAGCAACTGAGCACATCAGAAAATATTGATATATGACATTTTGTATAGGCACTGTTTTCTTATTGACATTCAAATATTTGAAACTGCAAGCATACCGTTGAAATCTTGAGGTTAAATAAATTGAATTGAAGATATACATAAGAATATTTTACCCAAAAATATAGCCTAAACAAAATTATGCAAAATCTATTTCCAACACACCAAAAAAGTTGAAATTTGGTTTAAAAATACGCATTTTTTCAAGATTACTGAAAAATAAACTCCGAGACACAAATGTCAGAGCATGAAAACAATTTTATTAAGATTTAGTTTTTGAACGATTTGTACAATATTACCGAACCTTTGGGCATTAAAACTTGTTTGGGTTTTATGAAATTTCAAATAAAAACAAGCATTCAGTATTATTGCCCATTTAAATAACGCCAAGATATCAAAATTTCATATCGCCCAAAAATGGATTTATCTCCCAAAAAACGTTTCACAATAAAATGTAACCCAAACCCAAAATCAATGTCATGTTGCCCAAATAAATTTTAAAATATTATAACGCACACATTTTTCTATCGAAACGCAAACAATTAACGAACAAAATGACAAACTTCCCAAAAACTCGGAGCGTCAAGAAGTATGTTTCGCCTTATTTCATATTCAGAAAGCGAAATATGGCCAATTTTCAAAGTAAAATAAAACGAACGGTGCCGTGAAATAAGGCCAAGTGAAATAAGACCAAATATCAAAACTTGACCTTATTGCACTTTACTAAAGTGAAATAAGACCAAACTATTTTGAGAAATAAGACCAACTTACTTAACAGTGTACAGGTATGTATTAAACCCCTCTGCTTGGGCAAACTATAAGATTTGGGGTAAGTGCGAGGCTAAGTGTATGCAAAGTGCATTAATGACAAACTAAACCGTTTAAAGTGAAATAAAACCAATCTGGCTTTATTTCATTTTGTTTAAGTGTAATAAGACCAACTGTTAAAAATTGGCTTTATTACACTTATTATAAAAGTAAAATTAGACCAAAGTTTTAATTTGGGCTTATTTCCCTTGACTTTATTTCACATCACCAAAACGAAGTGGTTTGCTTGTTCACAGTGGTAGCACCTAGCATCTTGGCTTATTAACAGTTAAATATGTATGGGGGTATGCTGTCCCCCCTGCAATCCCCCTGCTTGGCCACACTAATGAAATTGGTGTAAGTGCGAGGCTGTATGTATGTAAAGTTTGTTTAGATCCAGATTATTTAAATGCAAATAAAATTTGTTATACAGAAAATAAGGCAGAAAGATGCAAAAAGGGCTCTCAAGAAAATTGCGTGGTTGGTTTTTTTACCATAGCAGTTTAAAAAAAAGGTGAAATTTTTGGTTAAACCTAAATATCTCATAAACCAATAACGCTAGAGACTTGAATTAAATTTTATATTATGAATTGTAACGTTATACCAAACAAAAATATTTTTGGAAAAAAATCCAATTAACAGTTTTTTTTATAAATCAAAAAAACTGAAAAAAAATTTGTCACCTCGAAAATTTTACGACTAAAATATAATTTCATCTCCAAAACAATTTTGTGCAACGAAGAATAATATTTTTGACATCTGATAAAATTTTGAGAAAAATCTAATTGACAGTTTTTTTTATAAAAAATAAAAACCTAAAAAAAACATTACTCAAAGTTGGTAAAAATTGAATTTCGACTTATAAATATCTTTTCAAAAACTTGAGATTAAGGCTTCAAACTTATTTTATCTTATAAGAAATATTTTTTTCAAAATTCAGTAAAATTTTGAAAAAAATCGAATTGACAGTTTTTGTACAAAAGATTAAAAACCGAAAAAAAATTTAACAAAAGTTGGTAAAAATTGATTTTCGACTCAAATATCTTTTCAAAAAATTGAGATAATGGCTTCTAACTAATTTTAACTTATAAGAAATATTGTTTTCAACATTAAGAAAATTTTTGAGAAAAATCGAATTTACAGTTTTTTTTACAAAAAATAAAAACCTAAAAAAAACAATACTAAAACTTGGTAAAAATGTACTTTGGACTCAAATTGCCTTTACAAAATTACAAATATTGGCTTCAAACTTATTTTATTTCACAGAAAATATTGTTTTCAATATTCAGTAATTTTTTTATAAAAATCCAACAGTCCGTTTTTTCATAAAAAAATAAAATCTACAAAAAATAGTACGCAAATTTGGTAAAAATTGATACATATAGACAACTTTTTAAGCAAGACAAATCGGCAGACGGCATGGGAAGTTATCAGTGTGGGTCGCATCCCAGCCTCTTTTTTAAAATTAATTTGGGCGTTACAATGATCGCTTTGGGTTTTTTGACGATTTTTTTTTTCTTTTTGGATTTTGTGACCAATTTTAGGATTTATGACATTTTAGGACTTGGGCGTTATGGTTCTGATCGAAAAGTTTGTCATTTAGAAAACTTCGAAAGGATGTAATTGAAGTTTGAGCTGTTTTTTGAGGAGATATTCGTGAAGTTTAATCAATTTGATTTTACATCTAATTTTTTTTTTAAGAGAAAATGTCAATTGTAATTTTTTACATTTTCTCGAAAACTAACAACAATATTTTGTATAACATAAAAATAGTTTATAGTAAATACCTCTATTTGTTTTCAAGATATTCGAGTTTTACCGATTTTCAGTAGTAATTTATTTTAGTTTTTTTCCAATTCGATTTTTATCAAAATTTTACCAGATATTGAAATCGTTGTTCTTCGTTATATATGTATAATAATTTTTTAAGTGATATCATTTATTCTTAGAAAATTATGTTTTGACAAATATTTTTTGTTCAGTTTTCTCCATTTATAAATGAAACCGCAAATTAACTTTTTTGTTCAAAATTATACCAGTTTGTTATCGCCTCAAACCTTATAATATAAAAATCAATTGAAGTCGCTAGCGTTAATGGTTCAAGAGGTATTCAGGGTCAACCAAATTTTTCAACTTTTTTTTTTAAACTGACATAATAGTTAATAAACCATCCACTGTTTTTTGTTTCCACTGTCCAATATTTTTGCATCTTTCAATGTTATTTGCTGTAAAACAAAATATATTTGAAGTCGATATCTCTACTGGTTCTTGAGATATGGAGGACGAAATATGGTTTCAAGAACATTTCTCTAAAAAAATTTGATTTAGATTCTATAGACCTTGAAACATCGGGAGATATCAAAATTTTCAATTCGACAAATCGGACCGATTATAATAACTTTCGTGGGTGAAGTTAAAAATTGAGTCTGGCCAACTTACAAAATGCAGTATTAAGATAAACAACACGGTTAAAGATTAGAGTAGTAAAAAACCATGAATAATTTTGCAATACCTTTACAACTAGATCTAAAACCTAGTACTTAAAGGTTTTTCCCACTCATAATTTTTTCTGCATCATGGGAACATTTAAAATTTAAAAAAAAGAGGCTGGGAAGTTGTGTTCCACAACACACTGTTTATTTACCATTTGTTTTTTTTTTTTAAGAATTTAATTTTTGCAATAAGCAAAATTGTTCTTCAAAAACTTCAAAAAGAATGTATTCAATAATTAAAGTTTGAGCTGGTTTTTTGTGGAGGGAAGTGTAACCAATTTCATGTGACATTTTTGGTAGGATCTAATTTTTTTGATAATCAATTGGAATTTTGTTTTTTTTCTCGAAAATTAACAACAAAATTTTTGAGTAATATAAAATAAGCTTTGAAGACAATACCTTCATTCGTTTTCAAGACATTCCTTATAGAAAAATTCAAAATCAAAATTTTGAAAAGAAACAAAAACTGTATCACTCATGTTATTTATTGGTGTTAATTTTACATTTAACTCCTAATATTTCAGTTCTTCACTGATCCAAGACAACAAACACGTCCATTTATTATTAAAATTTTAATCAAAATTTTATATTCCTTACATTTATTACCAATGCAGAATGTTTTCAATGCATTATTGACATTTAATTTGAAATTTAACAATGTTCGTTTGTTAACTTGAAACATTTCACTAAATATTCTATAATAAGGCACTTGATAGCTTCTATCTGTTCAAAATCCAACAAAGACGTTGGATCTTCCAAAATTTTATTATTCTCATTGATACATACGACTTTTGGTTCGATAAAAACAACAACCACCCCATTAAAGAAATATTGCATGAGTATAATGCTTTAAAGCACGTATAATATTTTATAGCGTATTAGCTATAAACAAGGTAAGGGAGTGCGAGAACAATATGCTTCGCTTCTGAGTTTGGTATAAGAATCAAAAACAAATTGGACAATCAACCACAAAGATGGTTGAAATAAATTGCGTCTTTTTTAAAACCAAGAAATAAAACATCATTTTAAAAAAAAAAACATAAAAAAAAACAAAATAAATTATTTGCAACACATATTTCTTAATTTCAGAAATCAGAAAAGAATGTGTTTAATAGTTTTAGAATCTGTTTACTAAATAAAACAATTTATATATGTATAAAACTAATCGAAAACTATTTTCATCTCTGTATCAATCCTTAAACAATGTAAATGACGTTCAAACATACCAACATTGAACTCGAACCTTATTGCTGCGTTGCACGTCCTCCAAACGGCACCACTTTGTTTTGTACTTTTTGAAGTCCTTTTATAATTTTCTATTATTTTGTTTTTGTTCATATCAATATCTTTCACTCAACATCGTCGTCAGTCGTTGAATAGATCAATCGTAATCCATTTCCATTCATTCGTCGTCGTAGCAGTTACCTACATAGAGAAATTCCATTTCCTTTATTTTTATTTTTATATTTTTCAATTTCCTTCCTTTATTCTTCACTAATCTTTTTTCCTTGCACCTATAACTTGTCTATTGGTTTTATTCGTTGAAATCGTCCTTTTCCCCAAAGGAAAACTATCTTTCGTTGTCGGTTAAACGGAACACACACAAATAAAAATAAAATCAATATCCCACCCTCAACAGGATATTTTTCTTCTTTTTTTTTAAACAATCTCACTGACACTCTTATGGGGGTTGCAAATGGTCAGAGTTGAAAAACTGATCCAAGAACGTGCAATTTTTTTACATTTTAATTCGTTTTCGTCCTTGACAATCAAATATGTTACGATATCCTTCTTTTTTTTCTCATGTTAATTGAAAAGCTTACAATATTTTCTCTCAATTAATTGAGGATATTTTTGTATGCAAAAAGAAAGAAAAAAAAATTATAAATTATTCAATAAGGACGAATCCCGATTTCAAAAGGACGACTAAAGAAAAAATACAACACGAACTAAGAGAAAAATCATCATCCTTTTTGATGATGCGAAGAAGGGATACGAGATGCTTAAAAGATACAGAGATATCGACCCGAGCTCTGGCAGTGTGTCACCACGATTGACAAGGACGAGAGCGCAACAGAAATAGTATCCTGCTGGTTAGTGTTCTTTTTTTTTGTTTCCATTGTTCACTTTAATGTTGCCATCACATCCTTCGTAGCAATAAAATTCATCGCATCTTCATCCGTGGAATAATATTCTAGACACGAAAAACGATGTTTATAAGTAAATTGGAGTTTTGTTGCTCACTTAGAGATGAATATGTTGCAGGGGATGTTATTGGATGCTGATCCTCTCAATTATCCTTGTGGAGACTGGAGAGTTCGCGTTTAGTATAGTTAAACTCACCGTCCTTCGCCATAATAGCAGAGCGGTGGTGGCGGAGAATGTTTCGCTCAAGGATTTTCTTGTTGTTGCGAGTTTAGTTGACGTTGTTTTTGAAGGTCAAGGAGAGCGAGAACAACAAGATACATACTCTCAGCATCAAACATGGCTGAAATTAGGGATGAATATGGGAATGTTGCGTTGTTTTTTTGTGGGGTTTTTTGGTTAACCTACCCCAACCCATTGTACCCACAAATGATACGAGTGCGGGTGACAGGCGTTCTGACCTACTCAACTACATTTCCATATAAGGAAGAAACAAAAATATAATTGAAATTCGTATTCTCTCTTTCAGATGGCTCTCTTGCTTTTTTATTTTCTTTGTTCTCTCTGCGTTGTTGCTCTCTTTTAGTTTTTGGTGTCTTTTGTTGTTTTGTTTACAAACTCTCTATATGAATGAAGAAAATGATGAAAGTGATTTTTTACTGTTGTTTGATTCCCTTTTCTTTTTATTCTTATGAAACGTCAAATCAAACAAAGAATTTTCTAAAATGTTGAGAAGAAAAAAAGAAGATAGAAGTGAGAAAATATGTTGCAAAAGTCTTTCACCTATGATACATGTTGAATAAACATTTTTGCATAAGAATGGAGAGAATTTAAAGCATTTTTATACTCTATTTATCCATCTCTCCTACCTGATTGTGTCCTAGAATTATTATATTCTGAAAATTCATAATATTTTCAAGGTTATGTATTGCATCGAAAGTCCCTGGACTTTTTCAATACCCTAGCTACATATAACTTAAAAAGAATATAACACAACAATGCACATCGGGTTTTTGAAGTAGGTATTGCCATTATACGCAGATACTTGTTGTTGAAACATTAAATTTTAAAAACTTTTAACAGCTTAGATGTGTAAAAAAATAAACATACATACATACATATGTGTTTATGTACAAATGCACCTAGGTAAGGTACAGTAAGATGTAAAATATTATCAAGGTTATGTGAAATGGTAACTTTTATAAGCATATACTTTTAAGCCTCTTTCGATTTAAAGTTCAAGGTTTTTTTTTCATTCTTTTTCTGATGTTTTGTATAGTTTGAAGCCAACAAAAATATGGGAAGTTTGAAGAGTTTTTCACAGTTAAGAATTATAGTAAAAAAAAAACAAATTATGATGACTAGAAAAACATTTTAATATATCACACATTTCAAATTTGGAAAATATGTACATTTGGTCTTTTGTTGAATTTGTTGAAAATGTTTCAAAGAGTAAAAGGCTGTGTTTACATTTTTGATGTTACTTTTAGGAGGATGACTAGAAAGAAAAAGATAATAATAGCCTTTCCTATTATAACATGAGTTTTTCAAGGGGACTTGTTACTGGGTTATTTATTTTTACATTAATATTGCCATTTCGTCAACTAGTTATGTATATGGATGTGGCAAAACTTTTAGGGTTTAGTCTGTCTTAGAATAAAAAAAGGATAGTAGTGCAAATTGAAAAAGCTATATAAAAAAATGCGTATACGCCTAGGTGTACCCTATTGATTTTTTGAAAGTACATAGTGAAGCAGCTTATTTAATTAATAAACTTTTGCAGCCATTATGCAAGGGAATTGATTTTCCTGAATATTTAGTTATACTCTCAGACAATAGTTAAACTTGAAGTGCCTTTACCAAAATATACTATTTTTGAAGATTTGTTGATAAATATAATTCGAATTAGTTCGCAATTAGTTATAACCTCTTAAAAGACTAAGAAATTAACCAAACTGGCTTTCAATTGTTTTGTAGAAGCCCTTTTTACTGGAAAATTGGTATAAAGTGCTTTGAAAATTAAAAATTGATACAAAACACAAATTATTCGCATTCAAAAAAAAAATAATGAAAAACAAAAAATTATATTCAGAAAAAATTTAACCCAAAAACTGAATTTCGAATTCAAAGTTGTAAACATTTAATATTAAAAAAAACCAACTCAGTTTAAAATGTTATGCATTACAAAAAATTTAAAGAAGAGTTCAATAACATTTGCAGCAATACAAAATTAATGGAAAAAAAAGCTGTGATGCGAACCACACTGATAACTTCCATCCCGTCTGTCGATTTGTCTTGCTTAAAAGTTTGTAGATTTTCGTGTTGGGTTAAAAAAGTTGTCAGTTAAATTATTCTTAAAATTTCAAAATTACTAACAATATTTTTCCTATAAAGAAATAGTTTAATTTCATAATCTAGTTTTGTTAAATAGATTTTTAGTCGAAAACAAATTTTTACCAATTCTAGTAGCATTTCTTAAATTTTTTATTTCTTATATACATAAACAAATACGAATTGGATGAATGAAATTAATTTGAGAGATATCGAGAACCGAAATTAATTTTTAACAATGGTGCGTACTATTTTTTGTAGATTTTATTTTTGTATGAAAAAACGGACTGTTGGATGTTTATACAATAAATTAATGAATATCGAAAACAATATTTTCTGTGAAATAAAATATGTTTGAAGCCAATATTTTTAATTTTTGGAAAGATATTTGAATCGAAAATCAATGTTTACCAACTTTAAGTAATGTTTTTTTTTAGGTTTTTATTTTTTGTAAAAAACTGTCAATTCGTTTTTTCCCAAAAATTTAACTAAGTTTTGAGAACAACATTTTTTATAAGACAAAATCAGTTTAAATTCAATATCTCAAATTTTTGAAAAGATATTTTAGTCGAAAATCAATTTTTACCAACTTTTATTCATTTTTTTTAGGGTTTTCATTTTTTGTAAAAAAACTGTCAATTTTATTTTTCTCAAAATGTTATCATATGTCAAAAACATTATTCTTCGTGGCACAAAATTGTTTTTGTTGTTTTGTTCGTAAAATTTTCTAGGTGACGAGGGGTCCTTAAAATGTGTCAGCTTTTTATGCCAAACCCTGTATAATATAAAATTGAATTCAAGTCTCTAGCGTCATTGGCTCGTGAGCTATTTAGGTTTAACCAAAATTTGCACCTTTTTTAAACTGCTATGGTAAAAAAACCACCCACTCAGTTTTTTTGAAAGTCCTTTTTGCATCTTCCTGCCTTATTACCTGTATAACAAAATTTATTTGAAGTCAATATCTCTTCTGGTTCTTGAGCTATATGGACGAGGAAAAAAACGGACGTACGGACGTACGGTTACATTATCAGAACACCCTCACATAACTTTGTAATAATATTAAGCACCCTATCATAACAAAGTATCTTTATATAAACAAAATGTAATGCTCACACATTGATTCATAATTTCATCTCATAGCGGATGATGATATCCGATATTATAAATATCTTTATATAAACAAAATGTAATGCTCACACATTGATTCATAATTTCATTTCATAAGCGGATGATGATATCCGATATTGTAAATACCATATCAGCACTTTTTGCCTTCAGTAACTTGTGTGCCCAAAGCATCTTAAATAATTCTAAAAGAATTCTTGTGTCAGCAATAATAAAAGACAAAGGAAAGCAAACGATCTTCAGCCGAAGATAGATTTGCTTAAGTAAACATTTTACAAGTATAAAAAGGGTTTCATCGATCAATGAGAGTTCAGTTCACAGTTGTCATTCTACGTATAGCCTAAGATTTCCCCCCACCAGTGGTAAGGGATCTGAAGCTTTGATTTAATAAATAATATTAAGTTTAATATACATTGAATGCGTTTTATTTAATTGTTGATTGTGATCTTCTGCGATCACAAAAATATATTTTTTATTGAAATAAAGAATCGGAAACGAAATTGGCGCAGTCGGTAGGATCTCGAAAGATCAAAATATATTGAATCTTACTTTATTAAAAGTTTAATTCGGGATCGTCCTAAAACTAAATAAAATAGTTAGTACCGGTAAACTAAAATTACTAAATGGTGCTATAGGACAGTGAAAAATAAAAAGATATATTTTTTGTTCAGTGAAAAGCATCGTAAATCAAGATCCGTAAGGACAATTTTACAAAGTCTCGTAGAGAGAATGCTTGACTAATAAAATAATTAAATAAAACACTAAATGCAACCAGAAGGAAATCTTCAAAAGGAAGCATACAGAAAGTGAACTCAGTGTTAAATTAAAATTAACAAAAAGTGCTACTAAATGCAACCAGAAGGAAATCTTCAAAAGGAAGCATACAGAAAGTGAACTCAGTGTTAAATTAAAATTAACAAAAAGTGCTACTAAATGCAACCAGAAGGAAATCTTCAAAAGGAAGCATACAGAAAGTGAACTCAGTGTTAAATTAAAATTAACAAAAAGTGCTACTAAATGCAACCAGAAAAAATAAATCTTCAAAAAGGAGCAGAGGCCCCGCAAGTAAAGGAACCACATATAGAAGTAAATTCACAAAGTTGGATAGACGACGAAGCAACAGCTGATTTCCAGGAACATATCAGATCAATTCAGCAAAAGTTGAGAAGAAAACAACTTCAACAAAATAAAATTAAAGACAAATAAAAAGTTAAAAGTGCTACTAAAAAAAAAAATATATATGACATTACTTTAAAAAGTGTAAATTAATAAAAAGAAGGAAGAACAACTGTACGTGGCAAAATTATCCAAGTCGAAAGCCCCAACGTGTTCGATAAATGAAGAAATATACACCATACAACAAACCAGCTGCGTTAACATATAATACCGAGGAAGAAAAAACTTCAAAATCAACAGATCCTGCAGCAATCCAGCAATCAAAAGAAATTGAGCAAGCAGAAGAAAAAATTGAAAATAAGGTAAAAATGGCTACAATAAATATCGACCCCTTAAAATTAGTAAAGAATTTACCAAATTTTAATGGTAAATCATGTAATATTATTATATTTATTAAAAAAGCAGAATTTGTAATAAATTCATGTAGTTTGTATAACGAAGGTTCACAAGAATTTATATTGAGTGAAATAAAATCAAAAATAACAGATTTCGCCCTAGAGGTAGTATTAAGGAGTGGCGACCCTAATAATTGGCAAGATATAAAAAATATTCTAGTAAAGAATTTTGGTGAGAAAGAATCTTTTCTAAAATTAAAAGAACTAGCAGATAAAGTTTATTCAAAAAACATTTCTCAACTATATAATACATTCTCAGAAATCCTCTGTAGACTAAATAATAAATATTATTTATCTGAAAATAAACCGGAAGAATACAATCCTTTCAATAATGAAGCGTCATTATTATCTAAATTTTGTGAAAGAATACCCCCTAACGCAAGTTCAATAATAATCAATCATAACATAACAACCCTTAGTGAAGCTTTTTATAAATTAGAATCTTGTCATTGGACAAAAGAAGAAAATAATTATAATGATAGAAATACTCGAAACTATAGAACTGGAAATAACAATAATAATTTTAACGACAAAAACTATAAAAAATATAATAATTACAATACAAATCAAAGACTTGATAGAAATTACAAAAACGAATCAGGAAATTCAAATAACTATAGGAATTTCAATAATAAAGGTCAAAACTTTTATAGAAACAATAATCAAAACTATAGAAACCAAAATGAACGAAATTATAGGCAACCAAATAGAAGTGGAAATTATTCTAATAATAATCGTAATCCATTTGCTACACAAAATAAAAAAAATGATCTAGAACCAATGGAAATAGATCACCTTACTCAAAATACAGCAAATTTTCAAACACCCGCCTCAACAGACCATTACCCTGCATAGATGTTCATATTCTTAATAAAAAACTTAGATTTTTAGTAGACACAGGAGCAGCTACATCTATTTTAAAAGAAAATATATTTCCAAGACATTATGAAAGTAAATTAGACAAACCAGTTATAATTAAAGCATTATATAATGAAAATCAAATAAATTCAAAAATAATTTTACCATTACCAATCGAATTTAATAAAAAAGAATCAACCATGGAATTTTTAATTACACCAATTACAAACAGTTCGTTTGACGGAATTTTAGGAAATAATGTCCTTATACCATTAGAAGCTGAAATATCATATTATACACATACTTTGAAAATAAAAAATACTATTATCCCATTAATGACAAAACCAAAGGAATACCCTTTAGATAGATACATTCAGGAATTATCAAATACACAAATAGATTTATGTGGTATTGATGTAGTTTTACAAGATTTAACTGATAAACTAACTGAACATTATATGAACAAAGAAGAAAAGAAAGCTCTGAATCAAATATTAAAAAATAATAAACAATTATTCTATAGCGAAGGAGATATCTTAACTAACGTAAAAGAAGTAACACACAACATTGAAACTAAAAGTGATAAACCAATATATTCACGACTATATAGATATCCAGAAGTACATACAAAAGAAGTCGATAAACAAATAATCGAAATGTTAGATCAAGGCATAATAAAAGAAAGCAACAGTCCATATAATGCTCCTATCTGGGTTGTACCCAAAAAGATAGACAATTCAGGACTTAAGAAATGGCGAATTGTTATAGATTATAGAAAACTTAACGAAGTAACCGTGGAAGACAAGTTTCCTATTCCAAACATTGAAGACATTTTTAGTAAATTGGGAAGATCCCAATATTTTACCACATTAGATTTAGCGAAAGGTTTCCATCAGATATTGGTGAATCCTAAAGATAGGTATAAAACAGCTTTCTCAACAGCAAACGGTCATTACGAATTTAATCGGATGCCATTTGGATTAAAAAATGCCCCCGCAACTTTTCAACGAATGATTAATCACGTATTAGAAGGACTTGTAGGAAAAATATGTGTGGTCTATTTAGACGACATTCTCATATTTAGTACATCATTTGAGGAACATATTTGCTCAATTAACAAAGTATTTAAAAAACTTAACAATCACAATTTAAAAATACAAATAGATAAATGTAAATTTTTTAGCAAGGAAACCGAATATTTAGGGCACGTTATTACTACAAACGGAATTAAGCCAAATCCAGAAAAAATAAGAACAATTGAAAAAATACCTATTCCTGGTACAACAAAACAAATAAAATCTTTTCTAGGTCTAACAGGTTATTACAGGAAATTTATTAAAGATTATTCAAAGGTAGCAGTACCTATGACCAAATATCTTAAGAAAGGAGCAAAGATAAATATTAAAGACCCAGAATATATAACAGCTTTTGAAGAACTTAAATTGCTCATATCTAATGACCCCGTTTTAAAATATCCTGATTATACAAAGGAATTCGTGTTAACAACTGATGCATCAAATTATGCGATCGGATCAGTCCTTTCACAATCAAATCACCCATTATGCTATGCATCTCGCACCCTCAATGAACATGAACGCAGATATAGCACTATTGAAAAAGAATTATTAAGTATTGTTTGGTCAACAAAATATTTTAGACCATACCTTTACGGTCGCAAATTTAAAATACAAACTGATCATAGACCTTTAATTTGGTTAAGTAACCTTAAAGAACCAAACTCAAAACTCCAAAGATGGAAAATAAGTTTAAATGAATATGATTTTGATATTGAATATTTAAAAGGAAAAGAAAATCGCGTAGCAGATTATCTTAGTAGACTCGAAGTAAACGCAGTCAATAGAAATGAAGATTCAACATTAGCCACAATTCATAGTGGAACAGAGGAAAGAAATGATCACATAGGAATTTCAGAATTACCTACAAATATGTTTAAGCATCAAATAGAAATTATAGAGTCAGACAATGAAGGTAAAGATATAAAATATATATATAAAGGTATAAGAAGACTCACTATTAAATCAAAAGATATAGGTGAATATTTTACTGAAGCATTAAAGGAATTTTTACCTGATCACGGAAATGTGGCAGTATATTGTCCAAGTGATACTTTATTTTGCAAAATTCAGGAAAAATATGTTGAGCTTTACAGCAATCAAAGTAAGCTAAAATTACTGAGATGCATTACTCTTTTAAAAGATTTAAGTAATACAGACGATGCGTTGAATCTCATTCAAAGGATTCATGAACAATTTAATCACAGAGGAATACAAGAAACATATCTTGAAATTAAAAATGAATATTATTTTCCAAAATTAAGAGAAATAATAAGAAGATACATTAACAATTGTATTATATGTCAAACAGCAAAACATGATAGAAGTCCAGAAAAAATAAAATTTGAAATGAGCAAAACTGCACTTAAGCCAAACGAGCTAATACACATGGACATTTATATTCCAAGTAAAGATATTTACTTTTTAACAATTATAGATAAATTTACTAAGCATTTGACAGCCTTTCCCATAGCTAGTAGAAACACTCATAAAATTATCGAGCAACTTAAACTTAGAAATTCTATATTAGGCAAACCCCAAGAAATAGTTTGCGACAATGAGTTTAATAGCCTAGCATTTAAAGAATATTGCAATGAAGAAGGAATTAAAATAAAACTCATAACCCCAAATCATAAGACAGGAAATTCAGATGTAGAAAGAGTGCATGGTACACTTAATGAACATATAAGAATATATAATGCACAAGAAGAGAAAAAGAACATATTAAACCTAAGAGAAAAAGTAATAAAAGCAGTTAGTATATATAATTGTACAATCCATTCAACAATATTAAGAAAACCTATAGATTTTATTCAAAACAAAATAAAAGTAGAAGATTTAGAAGAGATAGGAAAAAGGATCCAAACAGTTAAAGAAAATAATATTAATAAAAGAAATCAAAATAAAGCAGATTTTATTGAACCAGATTTAAAAAAAGACGTTTACGTAAAAGCTGACGTAGTAAGAACAGCAAAGAAGATAGCTGCAAAATATAAGAAGACCAAGGTAGAAAAAATTGATAATAAATATTATGCAAATAATAAAAAATTACATAAAACCCATTTCAAAAGAAAATATAAATATCAAAGTAGTGATAATAATAATTTAATCTCTTTACAGCCAAAATGAAAACCATAATTATAATTGTATTATTCACTTTTACCATAGTGAAATCAGAATTTTTATTACAAGAAATTCATAATCAAGCAGGATATATAATTATAAAACAAGAACCCATTGAATTAATCGAAAAATATGATAAAATACTCCATATTATTAATTTAGAAACTTACAATGAAATTATTAAACAAATTGAATTTTCTATAGAAACAGGCTATAACAATTTTCAAGACTTAAGATTAAAAAGATTAATGACAGAAGCTTTAGGAGATTCTAAATCCAAATTACACAGCATACTTCCTTATTCAAGACAAAGGAGAGGATTAATAAACATGGGAGGTAACGCACTCCATTTTCTTTTTGGAGTGATGGATAATGATGAAAGATTAGAGATTGAGAATCATTTAAAAATAATTGAAGAAAACAATATGAATGCTATGACAGAATTAAATAAACAAATAGGTATAAATACGCAATTCCAAACAGAATTAGAAACAATGGCAGACCGTATAAACAAACACCAGTATATATTAAGAAACTTTATTAATTCCACAGAAATAAAACAAGAAAATCTAGCTAAAAGCATATTATCATTACAAATAAATACAGATATAATGCTGTTAAACAATGAAATAGAAAAATTACAAGACAATGTAGTCTTTTCAAGATTAGGAATTCTAGGGAGAAATATCCTAACTAAAGAAGAAAATGAACGATTCAATATAACCATTAATAAATTAAAATATATTGAGAGCAGCCTATTAACTAGAAATAACAAATTAGTTTTTGCTTTAAAAATACCAGTATTTACACATAAATGTGAAAACATAATGATTCTACCTATACCAAACGATCAAGGACTTGAAGTCGAAATATCAAAATACAACTATATAATTTGTAACAAAACATTATATGAAAACAATGAAATTAAATATCTTAAACATTTAAAGAAAAGTCCAATATGTATTCAAAACCTATATAAAACAAAATATGAAAACTGTAAGATAAGATCAAATAAAGATCAAGAATTAATAGAATTAGAAGATATACATATAAATCAAATTGAAAATTTGAAAGAATTGCAAGCAATAAGATACCAAAACAATATAAAACATGTTATATCATATACTAGTATAGCAATCATAATTATTATAATTGCAATTTTATTATTATATTTTAAACGTCGAGAAACCCATAAATTTAAAATTGAAAATAGAATTATAGATACTCAGGAGAGCATCAAACTTAAGGGGGGAGGGGTTACATTATCAGAACACCCTCACATAACTTTGTAATAATATTAAGCACCCTATCATAACAAAGTATCTTTATATAAACAAAATGTAATGCTCACACATTGATTCATAATTTCATCTCATAGCGGATGATGATATCCGATATTATAAATATCTTTATATAAACAAAATGTAATGCTCACACATTGATTCATAATTTCATTTCATAAGCGGATGATGATATCCGATATTATAAATACCATATCAGCACTTTTTGCCTTCAGTAACTTGTGTGCCCAAAGCATCTTAAATAATTCTAAAAGAATTCTTGTGTCAGCAATAATAAAAGACAAAGGAAAGCAAACGATCTTCAGCCGAAGATAGATTTGCTTAAGTAAACATTTTACAAGTATAAAAAGGGTTTCATCGATCAATGAGAGTTCAGTTCACAGTTGTCATTCTACGTATAGCCTAAGATTTCCCCCCACCAGTGGTAAGGGATCTGAAGCTTTGATTTAATAAATAATATTAAGTTTAATATACATTGAATGCGTTTTATTTAATTGTTGATTGTGATCTTCTGCGATCACAAAAATATATTTTTTATTGAAATAAAGAATCGGAAACGAAATTGTACGTACACACGCACGCACAAACATCTCTCTAAAAATCTTTTATTTCGACTCTAGGGACCTTGAAACGTCGAGAAATGTCAAAATTTTCAATTCGACAAGTCGGACCGATTACAATAACTTCCTATGGGAAATTAATAAAACAAATCTTGCTTTTAAAAATGTACACTTTAGTATGAACTTGCAATGTTGTTCTAATACATTGATCTCCTATTTAAATTTATATTAAATCTATACTATTATATAAAAGCGAAACCATTTTAAAGTTTGTAACGCACGATCTTAAAAATTAGTCAACCGATTTATTTGAAATATATTTTATTATTTTCTATATTGTTATGAGAGTGTTTCTGGCTTTAATTTTTTTTTTCATTAATTATTTGTCAAACTTAAATATTATTAATTTTACATTTTTTGTCCATTTTTTTTCATTAATTGACTTATACAACCACTCATATCTTAAAACCTATATAATAATCAACAAAGATTAGCATTGCTTCATAAAGTCAATATTGTTGCGCAAATTTTAAGCCTAAAATCACTTCTAAGTTAAACATACAACCTGAGAAATAAATAAAAACAAATTATAAAATTATAAACTTTTTGAATTTATTTTATCCAGGAAATTAGATTCCATCACAATCGCGAGGTCGCTGCTTTGTTTCATTTCATTATCATTCCAACATTTTTAATTTTCTTTTCTTCCCATGCTCTTTCTCTCTTAATATGTGTTCCATTTAATAGGTTCGTTTTTTCTCTTACCTACCTACCTACATATTCAATTTTTCTGTATTGTGGGCTCTTTTTTTTAAGTTACTATGGACATTTAATTAACTACAGTGCCGTGCGCATGAAATGCCGATTTATCTAAAGAAAAGGAAGTGAATAGATTATAATTCTTCCAATTTAAAAATAAAAAAAGCTCTATTATAATAGCTTGAATTACCAATATTGTATCACTTCCTCGAACAATAAAACTGAAATTAAGTTAAAATTTTCTTTACAAATAACTCGAAGAAGGTACTTACAATGACGTCGATAAAAAGAGCACACAAATGTCGGTAGGTTAAGTCAGTTGCACTGCACTGAACATGAGCAGATGAATAAAAAAAATGTGTCTATGGATATTTACACACGCATACCTATAGATGTATGAGAACATTACAAACACAATTTTTTTTTTACCGCAAACTATATTTTTCGGTTGCAAAAAAACGTTTCTAGGTATGAATAAAAGAAAGAAAAGAAGAAAATATACAAAAATTTCGTTCTGTTTTCACGTGCGGCTTGGCCTTTACTACGTAATATTTTACTTTTGTTTTTTTTCTAAAGTGTTAATTTCGGTAAGGAAGTGTTTTTTGATTTTTTTATTAAATACGAGTACATAACAAGCTTAAATTCGTTGTTTTTCTTTTATCGCATAGAAATATAAAATGGGTAAAAGAAAGGCTAACATCGGAAGAAAATCCACAAAAAGAATGTGTTGGTTACAATTTGCGAAGCAACGCGAGCACGGGTCGGCTAGTTTTTTATAAAAGTTACTTAACTTTTCTTCACACGATTGTGTTCCTTTTCTAATCTGTTCTTTTTTAAGTTCTATGGTTTTCCACATCTATAAAAACTACAATTCTTTACATCAAACTCCGAACTAGTTTTAAAAAGCTGTGATTGCAAAACTAAATAATTCGTCAAAATTTTTAAACTAACAATTTTTGATAAAATTATTTTAGAATTTTAAGATAAGAAATTTTATCAAATCGCATAATAAACTCTCAAAAGATGGGAAAAACATAAAGAAATCAGTTTACTAATATTTGTATTAAGGGTAGGTATTGCAAGATTTTTTACTATTTAAAACTTCAAACGACATTTATCTCAAAATCAGATCAGACTCATAAGTTTTGAAAATATTTTGTAAAAAAACATTTTCTCTAAAAGTACGTGGAATTTTTATTTATTGCAAAGTTCTATTTTAAGTTGGCAAAATTTTTCAAAAAGAAATAAATCGTAAAGATCCAGAACACTGCCCAGTCTCCTTTTTAAAATAAATTACTTAAAACACTGATATTTATAGTAAAATCACGTCCTTGTTATCTCGATTTGTTTTATAGTATTTCTGAAAACAAAATACACAAAAAAAATAAATTTTTTCGGCTTCTAGGGTGGTTTAAGGCCTCAAGTATTTACTTAGGCGTTAAGTCTTTTTGCCCAAAAACTATAACACCCAAATCCTAAAATGTGATAAGCTCAAAATTGGTAACAAAGCCCAAAAATCGCTCAAATAAATTTGAAATAAAAGAATGTCCAAATAGTTAGTAGTCGTTTTACCCAAAAGAATTTTGAATTTGGGTTTTATGATATACATAAGGGTTGGGGTTTCTGACATTTATTTTGGGCATTACAACAATTATGATTTCTATCATTTCTTATGTTCATCCAACAACATAGAACACGAATCATATGTAAAATAACATAAGGCCCAAAATGAGAAACTTCGTAAAAAATATCACTAAGAAAACGTCACAAAGCCCCAATTAAATGTCATATAACACAACCATCTGTCGTAAGGCCCAAATTTGGAAATGTTATAACGCCTCAGAGATTTTGGGTGGTTGGGCTCTGAGAAGCGTATAAACAGTGACATATGAATGGTAGGGCATGCTGCACCCCTGCCACCCCTGCTTGGACTCACTATAGGATTTGGGGAAGGTGTGAAGTTGGTTGTACCTATGCAAAGTTTCTTTGCATTTAAAGAATTTAGATTTAAGGAAACTTTCACATTAAATTCGCACCTACCCCAAATCCTTTAGTGAGCACCAGTGGGCGGGGGTTGTAAGGGGGCATCATGCCCATAATGCTGGGTTCTAGCAATGTGAGCAAGCAAACCATTTCGTTTCATTTCAATTTGAAAATTGGCCTTATTTCGCTTTCTGAAAGTTAAATAAAGCTGTTAGTGTGAGTGCGGACTTTAGAGGTATATAAGAACATTTTTTATACCGAAGACACAGTGCAAGCATTGCCACGACAAGGAATTACAGAGTACGGTAAAGAATTCTACATTCGCAAAGTTCGGTAGAGGAACAAATCTCTGTAGTTGACAGTACGATCGAAATTTGTCTTGAAGGCACTGATGTTCCTGGAAGTGAAAGTATTACGGTTGGATTGCTTAAGAGGAGTAATACTATAATTCTATATTTTTACTCGTTCCGAGTTTTTGTGTGATCTGACATTTTTTTCCTTTAATATTTGCTTTTGGGCTATAAAATTTAAAACTCAAAATTTTAGAGTGCCTTAAATAAAGAAAAAAAATGTCAGAATGTCTAAATGTTTAAAGACATGACATCTTTTGGTCGATACGTTAATTCGTAATTTAGGTGTTATGATACTTTAAAATTGATTTGGGAAATATAACATTGATTTTGGGCTTTGTGGCATTTACTTCTGAAAAAATAAAAAACAAATTAATATCTTGGCGTTATTTTATTGAGCAGTAAGACCGAACGGTTATTTTAATTTGGAAATTCATAAAACCCAAAAATGTTTGAACGCCCAAAAGTTCGGTAATATTGTCAAAATTGTACAACAAAAAATGCTAATAAAATTCTTTTGGGGACTATGACAATTTTAATTTCGGTGATATGGTCTTACGGAAAAAGACCTACGCCTTTACTTAAATGAAAAGACGTTAGATTTCAAAGACTTAACGCGCTTTGAAAATCTTTCTCAACATAGAAAAATAAATCTTATCATTTTGATCCAAATTTCAAATTTTCTTTTAAAGAATAGAATTTATGTCAAAGCGGTAGTATTAAACCTCTTAAACTTAATTCTCTAAACTATTACATAATTTTCATACATCTTCACATGTTTACTGGGTTAACGAAAGTAAAAAAATAATATTCCATTTCATTTTCAAAAATGACATCTACACAATCTATCAATCAACTGATCAAAATATGTACCTATTTGAAAATTTAAGTTAAACATCAATCAAATAATGATTCAATTTCCCAATAAATTTTCAAACTTTTCATACATCCATACACTCTTAGCATCACAGTCAACATATACTTAGAGTTGAACCTCATCAAAAAATAATGACATCTTTTGACATAATATTTAAGTACAAGCAGCACGAATGCCAAAAACCTATACCAGGATTCATCAGGAAGACATCTTTCTCAGATAAATTGAGGAAATAAAATATGTTTACTATAATATATCCACCGCCGCCGCCCAATTCAATCATTTTGTGTAACACGAAACCCTCCAAGGACTTTATTTTGTGTATATAGGATCTATAAATGTATGTAACTCCAAAAAGCTAAAATCTACATTTTATTAGTTTCCAAAAAACAAGCGACTTATATAAACTTCAAAGTGTATATTTATTTATGTACCAACAATTCTGACACTTCCACCTTTATGGAGATAAGACTGATGTTGGGAGTTGGGTCTGGAACTATAACTGGTTGGAAACAAGTCAGATTGTTTAGCTTCTTAAGAACCATCAACAAAAATAGCTCATTATATCGTCTTCTTGTTCAAAGTTATGTATAACACAAACGAACATAAAATATTCACCTGCCATTTTAGGAAGTCTATGCTACAAGTACTCTATACGTCAAAATGACATAATAACGGAATTTAACCAAAATGGCTAATAAAAAACCAAAGTGTCTTAATAAATTTTGCTATAGGAGTCGCCATCAAATGATTTAATAGAAAATTAATATAATGAACATACACATAAAAAAAAACAAAAACTAATATTGACTTTGTCTGGTTTGTGTGTTTTATAAAACTCGTATCTCTCCTTCTCTTTGTTCGTACATGCATTACCATCAGATCTAATTAAATTCCACTAAAAGCATAATTTAAAACAAATTCATTTCATTCCATATTGATCGGTGTCGGTACGGTACGCCACCATTATCATCATCGTCATAATCTATTGGATGTGGGTAGACAGACAGGGTTGGATTTGTAGCATGAAATGCCTTAATGACTATAGGGGCTACAGAACAATGTTTGAGGTGTAAAATTTTAAGTAAAAGTTGTAATTTTAGAACCATGGTTTTAAATTGTAGGTACTTCAGAATTCTAGTACTTGTACTTGAAAATGTCAAATACCAGTATTTTCAAGTAGGTACTTGTTGCAAATATATAGAATGAAGTAATAAAGTACCAGAAAGTTTGAGTAGTTTAATTGAATTGGAACAAATATCTACAAGCCAAGTAATTCAAGGAACGCTCAAGTTCTTAGTTGTAAGGTACTTGTATACGCAAATAATTGAGTTCTTAGTTTTTTTTTTTTAAGTAACAATGTACTAATGGAAAAGTATCACTACCTGGGACTTTAAACTCAAAATTGCATGTGAGTACTTGGGTACTGAAGTCCTCAAAACTTAAGTACTGTGCAGGTCAGTTATGGCTGAAACACAAACGCGCTTCAGCTTCGGCTTCGTCTGCGTTAAGATGAACCCGCTTCGAGGTTGCTTTGAATAACATTTCTATAATAAGCAATGGGAATCCTTCCAATAGCAAATGTATTTTGTTTGTTGTTTTTTTTTTCAGCTGTGGAGCTGTCAGACGATGCAAATGTTCAGCAAATTTGAACTAGAGCTTCTGTTTGGAGCCACATTACGTAACATTACGTTATTTTCCTTACGATTGTCAAACGAAACGTAAAGTCAAAGCTTCATTGTGATAGCATGCATTGAATTCCTATGGCAGAACTCGTAAACGTCAGGCGAAGCCGAAGCTGAAGCGTATTTGTGTTTCAGCCATTATAGATAGATTTGAATGAAAATTCAGATCATTTTGATACATTTCAAGGTCTCAATTAGAAAATATAAGATGTTGCTGGTGATTGAAGAACGGCTTGATCTTTAAAGTGCTCAAATAAATAAGATGTAGTGTCTTTTGTGCTTTAAAGATCGACAGACCTGGGTTATTGCCACACACAGAAACAACATTTTCTCAGTTGTTCTTGAGCGACGCAATCGGTTTCGATTCTTCACACTACTAACTTATTTCAACAGCTTTGAACCAGTTCTGCTGTTGCCGACCAAAAAGGTGCTTCATGACGATCTAAAAGTCCTTTAGTTTAGCGAGCTTTGGGGTACTACACTTTCATTTTTAAATAAATTTTAGTAATTTCAATGCGTTTTGAAGTCGTGTATCATTTTAATTGTTTTTTTGAGAAATTAGTTTTTACTTGTTAAATGTCAAAAGATGACAATTCAAAAGTGACAGCTGTCTGAAAAAAAAACAAGGTATGCAAAAGTAGCAGGACATTGTTAATGAAAAAAAAAACTTAAGTACTGCTAAGGCGTGAGTTAAACTAATAATACATTTTAGATTGAAATATTATTCAACCATAAAAAACACGTTGTTTCTTTGTAGCAGGTGTTTTATAAAAGTATAGAACTTTAAGTTGGTAACACTACTTTAACTGGCTGTCATTCTGTCAGCTATCAAGTTATTTATTTTTAGTTTGGTTTGGCATTTTAACATTAATAGACTGATGTCTGAACTGAACAACGCTTCAAAATAGTACAAAATTTTGATTCTGTTTGAAATACGTATCGCTTAAATTTTGTTCAGCCATAAAGCTCACTATTGGTTGAATAGATACATACATATGTCAAAAAAAAACTGCGTAATTTGGAGTGATGGTTGCCCTCAAATGCTCAATTTTATATTGAGACAACTTTATATCCGTACTTCGTTAAAATCGATGATGACCAGAACGTAACAGTCACTAGTGACCGCTATAGAGCCGTAATTACTCACTTTTTCGTTCAATTCAATTTAACAACCATGATGTACAGGAGCTGTTTTTGCAACAAGACGGCACACATGTCACACAGCTAGTGCCACCATTAATTTATTGAAGGATACATCTGGTAACCCCATAGATTAACGTTACGGACTAGTGAATGGGCCTTGAAGAGCGTGTAATTTAACGCTGCTTTTTTGTGGAGTTCTGTGAAGTCGCTAATCTACGCTGATATATCTGAAACGATTGACCACTTGGAGGACAACATTCTTTACTTTATTGGGCCACAAATGTTGGAAATCCAGATAAGACTACGTTTGAGCCAGCCGTGGCGGTCATATGCCAAAAATCATATTTAAATTATAACGTCAGAAGATTATCTCTTGAATAAAGTAAGTTTTATGTGAATTTAAAGATATCATCTTTGTTTTATTCCATTTAAAAAAAAAAAACACACACTCTTTATAATGTTCTATTTTTTAAGCACCCATAAACTGTCAACTGTCAAAACTTTCAAAGTTGACATCATTTCCGACAATACGAATATTTGATACATTTTAACGAAGTCTTAAAATCAATTTGTTTAAAAGAAATACTTTAAATTTTACCGTGTACATATATGAAGTCTCAATTAGGGCCCAAATATGTATTTTGCGCCTT
Source organism: Eupeodes luniger (assembly GCA_951509635.1). Classification (NCBI taxonomy): domain Eukaryota; kingdom Metazoa; phylum Arthropoda; class Insecta; order Diptera; family Syrphidae; genus Eupeodes; species Eupeodes luniger. The sequence goes on from OX608073.1 coordinate 52,612,667, forward strand.
TACCTATAACTCCATATGCCCAATTGTTGAACCGGCAATGTGTTTATTCCTTCTGGCAAATATCCCAAATCGGATTTATATATTTTACCTTATTGTCTATGTCTAGTGCGTACAAGAACGTACGTCTCTCGTAAATGGCACATGCCAAGCGTCAAGAGCTTCTCTAAAAGCTTTTTAATACTTGATAAAACTGAAGAATTAGTTATATATTTGGCAAAAATTTTAGTTTGAATTTTATTATACAAGTACAAGAGGATAGGTAGTATGAGTTGATGGCATTTTAGAATCATGGTGAGTATAAAATGCCACTTAAGTCAAGTATTCCTAAACCTACTTATAATGAGTTATTTTTTATTTAAATAATTTTTCTTTAAAAAGGATTTATTTTGCAAAAATGTACCTCTAACGTTTTTCTTAAAAATTATATTTCTCTCTTAAAAGAATTTTGTAGGCACAAGTATAAATGTTTTTTACTTTTTTCAATTTTATTGTAATTGACCAGTGTAGCGTGTATATTTCCGGGAGTTTTAGTTTTGAGATTCTAGCTTCTTTTATATTTTGTTGAATTTTTAGTTCAATAACTATGGGGAAAAGAATTACAATAGGGAGAAAACGAAGGGTAAAGTTGGATAGAATAATTTTTTGTTCTTGTTTCAACGACTTTATTCTTTTATATTCCCTTGAGTTTCTATATATTTTGTTCAGTTAAGGTTCAGTGATTTGACCTGCTTTGGATGGTAGATAGTTATTTTTTTTTTTAGTTTATTCTTAATGAAATTGAATACGATAGGTTTGAATAATAATTTTAAATAGGAAGTAAGTTCAGTTTTCAGTTTATTGACCATGGGTGAATCTTGGTGAATAAGTAAGGCATGTAATGAGCCGTAAGAAAACTATAATTTATTTAGAAAGAGAAAAATTACCTAATATCGGTCAACTCATAAATCTTGCTTGGGCGCCATTTATTTATGTGATAGTCTTTTCTTTTACTTCCCATATACCACATAAATTTACCTGAATTAAAATAACGGACTTCAATAGAATTCTATATACTTTAATATCTGAAGCTTAATAAATGTGATAGTTGAATAAAATACATATTTTCTAATTTTTTGAAATCTTATGTCATTCTAATCTCTCTAAATTGCATATTTCACATATCAAGAAACTTAAATCTTTAAGCAAGTTTCTCTTTATCGCGTATTGATTTAGCAATGGGAATATCAGGGAGGATGCTGCACTGACGTTAGGAGACAGCTCAAATCTACGGACAATACAACAACTGTCAAGATCAACATTTAATGAGCTAATCATTTGCTGTCATTTAAAGTTTCACAATTCAAAGAACAGGCTCCATAAGTCACGTTGAAGCAACCTTAAGGAATGAACATATGAGAAGCTGATGCTGATTGGATTGTAAGGTCAAATTGCCAATAAAATAATTTAATGGATAAGACATTTCAAACAAGAGGATATTGATGACTGTGAGAAAGAGAATCATATATAAAAATATCAACAACAAAAAGAGTCTGAGATGCAACCCACCCTGATAATAACTTCTTATTGTATTGGCTGAAATTTGTTTGTAATTAGTTAAATTTTGTACTTAGGGAACTTCGAAAGCTATGCAATCATTAATCGAAGTTTAAGAAGTTTTCAGTTCAGACATTTAAGAGGTCAAACCAATTTAATAGTCAGTTGAATTCTTATAACACTTTAACCAAATGTTAACAACAATATTTGAGATCAAATTAACTAATTTTGAAGTAAGTATTTGGCTTTTAACAACCTTTGAATCGGTCAATTAATTCCAAAAAGGCCTTACACCCAATGAAAATCCTGAAGTTAATTTTTTTTTTTTTAAATTCTCTAGAACACTGTAATGTCTTCCAAGCGATATTCTTGGGCCGTAACGACCTAATGCCCAGGTCAAGAAAAACTAATGAAAAAACCTCATGATTATTCTTGGTCTTTCCCAAAAACCGTTTGTACACGGAAAGAAATACATTGCGAATATTACAATGTCAGTATGGGTGTGAACGCAATACTGTATGGCTTAGAAGATGTCCATTGGATAAAAAGTTGTAAGCATAGTTAATTTGGCCATACTGAGAATAGTAACGTCGACAATAGTTATAGCCGATACGCCAATGCCAGTATGGGAGTCAGGCCCATACTGACTGGCAAGTCTATACATTATTGTTATGTCCCTTATACTTACACTATTGACAACAATCCAATAAGGGTATCGATTATCACGCCATAAATTATTGCGGGAAAAACTAGTAGCATTGCGACATCTCCGATACAGTATGGGGCTAAAGGCAATGCTGTCTCGTCAAACGTACTATGCGCCCTTGTGTTACAAGCAAAGATTGTGGTACCATACCATAATCCCATACTTATAGGAGTTGTAGCAATACAATGTAGGAATATCACCCATACTTTTTTAGTATTGGACTCCAGGCCATACTAGCATTGTCATAAATGCCATACACTTCTTTTCGTGTATTAAAGGTTAATGTTTGTACCAAAATACCAAAAAAAATCGCTGTTTTCAATTTTTATTAAATTTTTTTTGTGATGCGACCTTCACTGATGAATAAATTGCACCTGCTTTAATTTTATAATAAACCAAATCATCTTTTAAAGAACTTTAAAAAGATAAAACTGTCGTCAAATTACTGAATCAGTGACCGAGTGTATGAGTGACTACTTAGGGATAATGACACTCGTAACGTAATGTATCGTCTTACTTTCTGAAATTGTAGAAGTTTTATTCTACTTCTTCGAGTTTCTACTGAATTTTAATCGAGACTTTATTGGTTCACAGATGAGATTTTTTGCATGTTTTATTAATTTTTTTGTGTGTACATATTTAAACTTAAAAGTTTCAGAAAGTGTGATGGACCAAGCTCTGGAGCTAAAACTATTGAGGAACAAAAGCAATCATTGCCAAATTCTGTATCCAAAAAAATTGATATAATCATGTATGAACAAAATTGATATAAAATATTGTCCTTTAGAGTTCCATTAAATGTTCAAGTCCAATAAAATAGAGTATAATAAAAAGAATAAATTCAATAAAATGAATTTGAAATATGTTTTCCAAAAGAATTTGTATCTGTTGTCGATAGCTGATGAGAAAATGCAAAATAATTGTACTAGACTACTCGATAATGTTAACGGTAATTCAGTCACGTATGACTCAATGACTGATGTGGTAATTTGGCCTATGTTCTCAGTGGAGATTAAATATCTCGTTTAAATAGTTTCGTTGTATTCTTGATAGTTTTTCAATTTCGCTTAAAAAACTGTCAGTCTGATTTGTCTAAACATTTTACTAAGTGTAAAACCGTCATTCGTGGTAGTGATTTTTCGTTCGAAATTAATTCAAGTTGAAGACAATAGCAATATTTTAAACTTCCTGTAGAAAGTTATTTTAATAGGTCCGATTTGTCGAATTGAAAATGTTGACATTTCTCGACGTTTCAAGGCCCCCAGAATCTAAATAAGAGGTAATTACGTTTTTGACATCTGATAAAATTTTTAGAAAAATCGAAGTGATAGATTTTTGTTCAAGAAATAAAACCTAAGGAAGTCATTCTAAATATTGGTCAAAATTGATTTTCGACTACAATCTTTTCTTTACAACAATTTTTAAAGAAAATGGCTTTTAACTAATTTTATTTTATAAAAAACATTGCTTTTAACAATTTGTAAAATTAAAAAAAAATCAAATCAACTGTTTTCATTTATAAAATATAATATTTACGTAAAATACTACACAAATTTGGTACAAACTGATCTTCGACTAGAATGGCTCTCAAGAATATTTGAAGGTATTGACTTTAAAATACTTTAATTCTAAGCAAAATATTGTTGTTTAGAAAAATCCAAAAAATAAAAAACTTTCAAAGATTGCTACTAAATTGGTAAAAATTGATTTTCGACGAATATATCTCGGAAACAAAAACAAATATTGAAATAAAACTTATTTTATCATATACAAAATATTGTTGTTAGCTTGTGGTGACATTTTTATAAAATTCAAAATGACAACTTTTTATAACAAAAAAACAAAAACCTAAAAAACAAATATAAACTGATAAATATGGTTTTCGACTCAAGTGTCGTGAGAATAAAAGAAGATATTGACTTCAAACCTTTGTTTTTAAAAACCATAGTACTCTAATGAGCGGAAACTTTCAGGGCGACCACATGCCGCATCATTGGCGTTGGTGTCGCGAAGTGCAGAGATTCACGGGAGCGAGACGAAAAAATTATTTTCGTTTCCATAAGCAGCCAGCAGAGCAAGGGAGAAAATTAATTCTGAATTAATTTTTCTGGTGACACTAGACAAAATGACAAAAAACTTAGAACTTTTGAAATGGTGTTCTTGTATTTAGTTTTGGCGATCAACAATTGATCATTCTAATGAAAAGTTTAAAAACTAACCAAAATTTAATTTTAAGCATGATACTAACTTAAAATCATCTAGTTAAAAATTTAAATCTACTTATATGATATTATTTTTCAAATACACACTTTCTTATATCATAATGAAGAAATTTTATAAAAACAATAATCAACAGAATTTGCCTCAAACAAGGTTTGTTCCGCCATTTATAAAAGTTAAAGTGAATTTCATATGGTAACAATACGAAACAAGAAGTTAAAGTAGCCATTTTGTGTTTTCGACTTTACCTATAAAATCGTTAAAAAAAATTCTTTTCAACATAGTATCACACTTTAAGTCCTTTTGGTACTTAATACAATTAAGTTTTGTGCCAATATTGCGTTTTCTTAATAAATAAAATCCACATTTTCACATATACACTGCCAACCACTAAGATAAGGCCACACATTTTGGAATAGATTTTAGCTTTTTATAGCTGGTGGAAGTGTTGTACTATATAGTAACTTTTATTACATGTGAATAGATACGTATTTCAGCATTACAAATTCTTAAAATTAAATGGAAAATTAGAATCGAGCGTTGGAATTTCTCAATATCAAATAATAAACTACTAAAAAAGCGTATACAAAAACGATCCACTAGGATTAAGCCACGCCGAATATTTTCGTGCAGGAGTTTTCAAGTGCGATCTTGTAAAAACTTTTGTTAAAAATATCTAAAAGAGTGTTGAAAACAACTGCTTTAAATTAATTTGATACAAACATTGGCTCTGGAAAGACTTTGACAGCTACAGAAAGAGCAAAAATAGATGCTCTGAAGGACTCTTACGACTCTCAGGAAATGGAATAGCAAGGAGACTTAACAGAAAGTTGTAAGGAACCATATCGCTGATGCTGATCCACAAAAATTTGAGAAAAATCAAAAAGGTTTGAAGGCAGACACAAGAAAATCGTGAGAAAAGCGGTTAATTCAACGGCTTGTCGCAAATTCGGGCCTAAAGCTGACTATCAGCCAGAATAACAACAGTTCAAGACTATGGGCAGGTTCAGACGACATAAGGGACTTGAAAGTTAGGCAAGTTTCTAGTACCTGCCAGCTGCCAACAAATTACCTTCCAATTAAGGCAACTTAAGTGGAAAGTTGACTGGAAAGTTATTCACGAAAAATCTCCCTAACTATCAAGTCAAGTCTATTTCTGTCAAAATGACAGTTGATCGTGTTTTTTCATTCAACTGAAAGCTGAACTTTATTACTCTATGATTTATTTATTCTCTGCACAACTTCATTTAATACTTTCTTTAAAAGGGTTCCTTTTCAATTTCGAAAAAAAAAAATATTTCCTTACAATACAAAATACAAATCGTGATGGACTTGTACCTTGCCTGAGGAGTGTTTTGTAGACAAATGTTTTTGGTAGTTTTTTTACTGTGAAATTAGATGTAGAGGTTTATGAAGTAAAGTTCTGAATTTGAAATTCATGACATTTGAAAAACTAACTAGTTGCCTTGGCCAAAATGTACGTTCAAAGAATGAGGTTGACTGCAAATGAAGTCCTTATTTCGTCTGAACCTACCCTATGCCCCAATTCACACTTCGAGGGTTGTTAGAAGTTGAATTCAATCAGAAGCCGTGGAACTTTTGCCATGGCCCTTATATTCACCACACTTTAACACGATTGAAAACGTTTGGCCATGACTTTTACATAAAGTTTATGATGTTGACAGACAATTTGAAGACAAGGACTCCTTAATCGAAGCTTTTCGTGATTCCTGGGTCCAAATTTCCTGGGATTATTAAAGGTTTAGAGTTAGAGGTCATATCCGAAAATAGCGAAGATAGTTATTACTAATGTAAGCAAACACTATAAAGAAATATTGTTTAACCATAAAATATAAATACTTCATTAATTTGTTCGATTTTTGCAAGTGGCCTCATCCTATAGACTTTGTGGGTAGTTTTTTTTTATCTTGGGGAATTCCAACGTTCGTTTCCAATTTGCCTTCTAATTTAATAAATTTGTGATGGTAAAATACGTATGTATTCGAAAGTGGTAAAATTTTCACTTTCGAAAATCGGTTCTAAAATATGTGGCCTCATCCTAGTGGTTGGCAGTGTATTTCTTAATAATTTTTAAATAAAAACTATTGACTATATTCTAACTATGCCAGCCAATAAGTTTTAATTTTAACTTCTTGCATAAACTCTGGTTTAAAATTCAAAGAACATTCCATTAAGAAATTACGACAAAGAAATATTTGTTCTATTACGCGAAAACAAAAACAAGAACCTATTAAAGGTAAATTTACATGAATAAGTTTAAACTATTTTCTCAACACTTACCTTAACAAAAAATTCAATCTAACTTCTTTTCATTTGGATTAACAATTATAATTTCCGTCCTATTGTTTTGTTAATTTCACAAAAACAACTTCTAACTGAAGCATCTTTTTTTGTTGTCAGTTAAATATTTTTATTTTGTATCGTTTTTATTTAAGGTAGGAGTAGGTACAGCTATGCAAAAACAGCCTTTCCAATTAAATTTTGAGTGAATCTGAAAAGAAATAGAAAGTTTTAGATATTTTGATACATTTTTTTGTTTTTTTTTGGTCTAAGATGAACTTAATTTAGGTTTTTTTTTGTATTCTTATTTGAAATTTCTATTGTCCAAAAGATGAGATTTAACAAAAAATAAAACATCAAAATTAACAAAGATAGACATTCAGAAAATAAAAACGAACGCCTAAATCACTGGAGCAAAATCTAGAAAAAAAAAAACAACAATAGAAAATGCCCAAAGGGGTCAATGCTATAAAGCTCATAGGTATATCAACCTACTATCAAAAAAAAGAATCTTCAAACATGGCTGGATTTTAACTACGCGAGGCTAAGTTAAAAACTTATAAAGGCCCTGAAATCCATAAGGAACTCGAACCTCAGTGTATAAACAGGAAGACCCGTTTCGTGTGTTTATTGGCTGAACCACAAACACGATTCAGCTTCGGCTTCGTCTGCGTTACGGTGGGCCTGCTTCGAGGTTGCTTTGAATGACATTTCTATTATTTCATCCCTCCAAAGAGCAAATATTTTGTTTGTTGACATTTTTTTACAGCTCTTGAGCTGTCAGACAAAGCAAATGTTCAGATAATTGAACTAGAGCTTCCGTTTGGAGTCACATTACGTTACATTACGTTCTTTTCCTTACGATTGTCAAACGAAATGTAAGGTCGAAGCTCCATTGTGATAGCATGCATTGAATTCCTTTGGCTGAACTCGTAAACGTCAGGCGAAGCCGAAGCTGAAGCGTGTTTGTGATTCAGCCATATGTTTTTCAAATAAATTTAAGAGGGTAGAACAATGTTTTGCTTACTTAAACTGCCAAGTAGGGCTGGAATTCGACATCTGTCAAACTAAGTTATTAAAACAATTTTTGTATATACCTTTAATATGCCAAAGACACAGAGTGAGCATTAGGAAAAGAGGAAAGGGTTGGATAGGAGGTGTCGGTGTAAATTGATTTTGAATTCCGAACATTGCAATGATAGGAAAAGGTAGAGCGTGGCAAGGCATTCCACATTCGCGTAGTACGGGTAAAAAATGAATCTTTGTACTTCATAGTACGGCCGAAGGTGGGCTCAAGGGTAAACTGATGGGCATTCCTAGAAGCGCGGGTATTACGGTTAAATTGTTTGACTGAGGGAATGTGTCGACTCCTCGTAGTTCTCAGGAATAAGGACGGCACATTATGGTGTATTTTGCATTTGGAGATACACCTACATCCACATAAAGTCCAGCTCACACAACAACTGCAACTGAAGCCAGCTGACCATTCACAACGTCGTAGATACGTCGAATGGGTGCTTGAACACCAGGCGGTGGACCGAACAAAATGTTCTTCAACTCACTCGGTGGGTATGTTAATAAACAAAATTGTCGTATTTAGGTTAGCCATTACATCCACAAAAAGGCACTGTTTGGTGCGCTCTTTGGTCCGGGGTGTGATTGGACCTTGCTTCTTCGAAAACGACGATGGAACGACTGTCACCGTCTATTCGGAGCGTTATGGTCATATGATAACCGATTTTTTTTTGCCTGCTATTTAAGAATACGACTTGGAGAATATGTGGTTTCAACAAGACGGTGCCACATGTCACACAACTTTGGCTTCGTTGCAAGAGACATTTCCTGGCCGCGTAATTTCTGGAAGTGGCGATATCAATTGGCCACCAAGATCATGCGATTTGACACCTCTGGGCTTTAAGCACTTGAGCACTTAAAAACCAACATTCGTCAAGTTATGGCTGATATACCGCCCAATATGTGTCAAAAAGTGGTCGAATATTACCTCAAATCGATGCTTGCAACAATTCACGTGGTGGTCATTTAAATGATGTAGTGTTTTAAACATAATGTCAACGTTCAAACTTGTTTTATGTGTGTTTTTTTTACGTTTACTTTTGAAACCGAAAAATGGATAACCCTGTACAAAGGAATTTTGATGATACTCAAAAAATGTGAAGTAATTTCCAAGAAATTGTACTTGAATTGTGCAAATTTTTACTGAACTTGTTGAAACTGAAACTTTAAAATAAGTTCTGCTTAGAAATAAATACTCAGTATTTCATTATATGCTAAAAATTATATAATTCAAAATGTAATTACAAGGCCCCCAAAACCCTACACTCCAGCCTTGACCACATACGAGTATATCTATTGTTTGGAATTAATAGCATGTGGATTTTTATATTTCTTTTTCTATTTATTATTATTTTTTGAAAAGCTACGTTGCGTGTAATTAATTGGTATACAAAGCGAGGTGTCAGTTAGTCTTTCTGCATGGTAGACCATCAGCGCAAAAGCGCCCAACATAAATTGCGGTACTAACGATTATGGCCAACCGCTCAAAAGCCCGCATATTATAGCCTTTGGGTATTCATATGGTTTCTATAATTAAATTTTTCTTATAATAATTATTAATTTTTGAAAAATAAAAAAATAAACAAAAGAATTAACTTTGGATATTTATGTACCTACATAGTTTGAGAGGAAAGATAATTTTCAAGAAAATCATAATTATTTAGTGAAATTTATTACATGTTTCCTTATTTAGTTAAGGTGAGTTAATTAAATAAATCTCGCAGATTCCATTCATATCAAAACAACAGAAAAAACAAACAATTAATATACATAGATACTCTTGTTTTACGGAATAAACATATTGAACCCAAACAAAACATTTTTTAAATGTCCAAACGTTCACATATTATGAGAAATTTATGTAAATTTAAAAACAACAAAATAATGTGTTAACAAAATTTGTCTAGGTTCACTGTGAGGTCTTCAAAAAATGTTTCATTTAAAAAAAAAAATAAAAATATTTAAAAAAAAACTATTTTTCGATCTTGCCAGGAGTCGAACCTGGAATCTTCTGATCCGTAGTCAGACGCGTTATCCATTGCGCCACAAGACCGTTGAAAATTTCGTGCACTAGTTTATTTAACAACAAAAGCTAATTTCTAAATAGCTATTATAAACTATTTGGATCTTTTATTTGTGAGGTAAAATGTATTTAAATTTTTCAATAAATATGCATTGTTCTTCCTCGTTTTTAAACAGTTTTCTTAATGAGTTTTTCTTTTTCATTTATGCTTTTTAGTTAAGATGAACAATCATTTATACAACTAAATACATCAATTTAACGTCGAATTAGTTGTCACTGTCATTTTGACGTTTGCAAATTTAATAAAAAGGTTTGTTTGTTTTATAGTTGCTCTCATAGAAATTAACAGTTTATGGATTATCGTGTTCAACTGCGGATTTTTAAAGATAAATATGTTTGAACTTGTTTGTAAACTCAAAATGCCCTTTATTATTACAAAGCTTAATAAGTTCTGTCACATAATTTAGTGTTTTTAATGTAGGTGGTGTACCTAATACCTGTCAAAATGACAAACCTGTTTATTTCGGTCGCTTGCATTATAATTTTAAAAATTATAAACGATCTTAAGATCTTTGCAAACTGTAAATTATTAGAATGGACCCTTAATATTGTTATTATTTTTATTGTACTATTCGTACTAGAATGTCAGCTTGTTAGACTTGACCATTCCTTTTTAATCTCATTGAATGTTTTTGAACAACAACAACAACTTAATATTATTCATTCTGATTACAGAATCTGATGAGAAGGTTACAGAGGGACTTCAACTATAATTTTGACATTTGTTCCATACTAAAGTCAATCTGAATCCATATTTCATCGGATTTATTTGACAATTTTTAATTAAAAAAAAAGGAATATATCTACACTTCTACACTAATAGGTACTATAAAGAGGAAATATTTGCATTTTCGTACGTAATGAATAAACTCAAAAAGTACTGTACCGATTTTAATAATTCTTTTTTCATTAGAAAGCTACATTATCACTGAGTAACATAGGCTATATTTAGTACTAGATTACTATAGAAATCTTTAGAAATTCCTATTAAAACCAACCGAAGGTGTAAAAAAATTTGCCATAAAATGTCTTTCATCGTAGCTGCGAAGAGTATTAATGATAGGACAAAAAATTGTTTTCTAATTTAGTGATTCATGGTCGTTTTAATTAGCATGCTTATAACTTAAATATCTGTACCTATTTATGTCTACCCGTGCGAAGCCTGGACGGGCCGCTAGTTGTTTATAAAATTGAAATTATGAGAATAATCTTACTGAGATCTCAATGTGACTTGGACGGAGTCAAAATTATAGGTTTGAAGAAGCTTTCAGTCAGAAACATATTTTTTTTAAGTTTTAAGATTTCTTGAAAAACTAATTTATAAAATTTTTAAATGTGTCAAATGTAACAAACAAGTAAATATCACCTTCTCATGACAGATGTCAAAATGACTGAGTGAAATATGTTGATCAAAAAAAAATTGTCGTCTCAGAAATTACTGACAAATAAAATGCACGACTAGGTCGAACTTGCTCATATGTATGTGTCCAAAAAGTCAATTTTTAAAATATTTCCTGTGTTTTAAGGTTGAAAAATGTACTTGCAAAAAAGTTTATTTCAAAAATTTAAATGCTATTTGATTTTCAAAAAAAAACTTTAATTTTTAAAAATTTGCATTTTAACGGTTGTTAGAGTGGTTTATTTTTATATTGATTTTTAATAAAAAAAAAAAAGTGTTTAATTTGACTTTAAAAGCATTTTTAGTATGTAGTTTTTTAAAGCTTATTAATATACGTTTTACGTTTCGATTTCGTAAAAAAAAAGATGACCCGTTTTCGAGATATTAAAAAATCTAAAATAAAAACAATGACATATTTATGTATTTGATCATAAAATATTATTGAGACAATGGAGAAAAGAATTGTTGAAATCGGTGAATTAGTTCTTCAGAAAATTTTAAAACAAAGTAACGGTTCTATGGGGCGTACCCATAAAAATAATAAATAATTCAATAAAAAATGCAAACTTTTAGAGAAAATTTAAAAGAATCTATTGGTTCGTCTTTGAGAAAAGTCGAATTTTCGATTTTGACCAACAAATTTGTATGGGGAAAAGTGTTTTTTTTTTCGTCTTAAAATGAAGTGAAAAATGCGCCTAGTTTCCAAATTTGAAGTCAATCGACCTAATGGTTTATGCTGTAAGAGCGAGGACAGACAGACTGATTGAATCGGGGGACCCACTTTTTTCAACTTCTCTATGATCGTAATGTCATGTTTGATTAAAATCTCCAGTTCGATATTTCTTATGAATGCAAAACGTGGCATATAATTCCTATATGTCGCAAGTAAGAACTTTGCACTTGGCTGAGTTCCACTTAAAAAATCTCTAAGGGATCTGAGATCTCAATGAGATCTTTTGTAAAGATGGAACTGCAATTATTGATGTGACATTTGAGGAAGTTTATTTTGACATTTTTTGCATAAAATTGGTTTAGTTTCTCCATTTTTGAAAGTTCTATACTACTTCATATGCATAAACCTCTAAAAATTATAGGAGAAAAAATAGTAGCAACCTGTGCCTTGGAAAAAAAATCGTCATGTTTTGAAAAGTGGAAGGAATTGGCTGAGAAGACCGGATGTCCGCTCAATCTAGAAGCGTTTAACTTTCATCAAATGAAATCAGAGTTATACAATATTCTTCGGGTTCTGGATGAAAGTATGCACAAATCATTTATCGAATAAGCACAATCTTCAATATACAGAGTATATTATCCCAAGGTCGAGCACGATCTCAGCAAGATAAGTTATTTCGGAAATAACGAGAGTGTTAATAAAATATCTACCATTTTTAAAACACGAGGAGAGTTACTGCCGTTAAATTTTATACCCCACCGCCCAGATCTCCCAATCCAATGTAGTATGTGTAATCTGAATACTCGTGAAGATATAATGTATTTTGTGGGAATATGTTCATTACTTAAAGAAATACGAAAACTATACCTAGGAAAAGCTATTTTCACAACGGAAGAAGTTATTTATCTTTTGAATGGAAATGATTGGTCGGCTCTTTTCAAATTTGTAAAATCCGCATTACAATATCGAAACCAAATTTTAAGAGAAGCATTTTAATTATATTAATTATAGGTAACTTGAGTCACTGTTTTGTTAAATTACATTTATATTGTCAATCTGACAGACGGCTTTTGCCATGTCATAAAAGATATGTAAACCTTATTTAAATTCTTATAATATATTGGATCTAATAAAATCTTATTCTAATCTAAAAAAAATCTAATCTATAGGAGAAAGAAAAATACGGACTGTTTTATATTTCATGTGTTTTCCTTTTTTAAATTCAATCTTAGTCCGTCACTTATAAGTGCAGTTACATACATATATGAAAATGTGACGAAAAGATTTTGAAAACAAAAAAAAGAAATCAAAATCATTTTAAATGATCAAATATAAGAAAGTGATAGTGCCTTAAGAATAATAATGAATTGCGAAGAATGGACATTTTGACCTTTGCTGAAATTTCTAGAAAAATTGAGTTGACCATTTTGTATACAAAAATTGAAATCCTATACTTTGATTACTGATAGAAGTAAAACAACTTATACTTTGATGTTTACTGAACAAAAGATTTTTATTGACTGACAAAATATTATTATTTAATTACATAGCAACAATGAAATCAATATTTATTTAAACAAAAGTGATACCTAACATATGTACATATTTGCAAATTTCAAATGTTTTGTTTTCCCTAAATTCTTAGTTAAGATGTCTGCTGTCATGTAGCGTCTGATTTCTTCTTAATGTTAAAGATCCATCTATTGCCTATGGCCTTACAGTTCTTAGGAAGGTCAACCAAATCCCAGGTACCATTTAAAACTAACGCATCATATTCTTTCTTCATTGCAGATTTCCATTCATCAACGTTTTGACTCTTGAATGCTTCTGCGACGACGTTGCTTGGTGGGAATTTCTTCTTGGATTGAGTTTAAAGTTTCGATCACATTGTACTCTTTCCTTGGTCAACCGGGTCTTCCAGTTCTGAACAGTTTTGGGCGGCCTGGACCAATTCTAGGGTTTGATTCGGGGTTTCTTGATGCTTGAGGGAAATCTGGGATGTTCTCTGATTCTGACGCTTGACTTATTCTCGAATTAGGTTCGGCAGCGAAGGATTCCTCTTCAAAATTGAAAATAATAAAGTCATCTTCGGTTTTATCTTCAACTGAAACGTTAGTGTCTTTATAAAAAACAACATTACGATCCTTAACCACCTTTCTTGTCTTTGAATCAAACAACCTATAAGCCTTAGACTCTTCAGAATAACCTACCATGATCATTTCTACGCCTTTTAAAACAACAGCCATAGAACCAAAAACTCTCAAATGCGAAACGTTGGGTTTTCTTCCGTACCAGCTCTCAAAGGGGACTTTTTGAAATGGACCTGTTCCTGAGGTATGCAGCTGTGTTAATTGCTTCTCCCCAAAGATACTATGCAAGCTTTGAGTTAAAAATTAAACATCTGGCCATTTCAACAAGGTTAGGTACGGTTCGCCCTCTCAGCGACTCCATTTTGCTGTGGCGAGTATTGGACTGTCAATTGTCGCTTGATACCATAGGCTTCTAAAAAAGATGAAAATTTGGCACTTAGATACTCACTTCCATTGTCACTTCGTAAGACTTTGATCTTCTTGGAGGTTTCACACTCTACCATCTGCTTGAATTTTCTGAAGACATCAAAAATTTCGTCACGACTCCTCATAAAATAAACGAAAATCATTCTGCTTTTGTCGCCGATGAAAGTGACGAAGTATCTAGCTCCTCCAGATAAAGTTACTTGCATCGGTCTACATATGTCACTGTGAATAACATCCAAAATATTCACACTCCTTGTTAAACTAAGTATTTTGACGAGACTATTGTAATTGAAAATTTATTATTTATATGTATTCATACAGATTGAATAAAGAAAAATATCCCCTGAAGAAGTAAGAAATTCTTACGAAACGTTGGGAGAAAGAATGAAATAGTTTTTTATTTGCATTCCCAAACCAAAAAGACCAAAAGAACCTATTTTCAACAAAATCAATAAAAGCAACTTAAACTTAATTTTTTGATTGCATATACATAAGTCCAGTAAAATTAGATATTCCACTTCTATAAAATTCCTAAAGAGTTTAATTTATTTGTATAGCTTCACTTATACGCCTTAACACTTCCCAAAAGGCAAAAAGTCCTGTAATTTTAGAGAAGAGTAACAATTGGAAAGAAAGGTGCTCAAGTGCACTTTTTTCTAAATTACTCCAAAATATATATTTTTATAAGAAAAACAAAAAAAAAAACAAATTCTACGCAAACATGTTTTGAACACTTTTTTTCGTAAAGTTTTTACTTTTTGTTACTTTCTGTCTATAATAATATAACGGATAATATTTAAAGTTGTACCGCTAGGGAAACACCACCGTCTTGAAATAAATTATTTATTTGCTCTTTGCTTACTAACTTCCAAAAAGGCAATACAACTATCTATAAAATGATATAATAATGACTTGAGTACGTAAATTTGTTTTTAAGTTAAAGAGGTTTTAACTTAGTTTTTTCTTCAAATAGGGAAAGAAAAACTTGGATTCTTACAAACAACCTAAAACCTATAGTTTTCCAATAACTTGGAAAAAAAGAGCACTTGAAACCCTTTCACCTTCCCCCCACCTTAACATTTTTTGCCGCCCTCTCCAAAAACAGATGTATTTTTAGGTAGCCGAATGTCAAGAACGTATAATTAAAGCTTTCCACCAATATTCAGTTTTTCAGAATTTTTTTAAGTAAGGAAATTTTGTATCTAATTTTCGTGCACTGAATGTATTTAAGGAGTTTTTTAAATGACAATTTGATTTATTGCAAAAAGTATCATTTACAATTTTCGAATGGCAATAATCAGCTAATATAGAACAATAAAAAATAAGAAAGCAGCACAACCTCTCCTGCGCCAACTAGTCGAAAATTTTAAATTCAGAAAAACATTTTTGAAAACAATGTTCATATCTTAAATACATAAATGGAAAGAAAAGTTTTACCTTTAAAATGCAGTTTAAAAATACTGTACAAACAAATCAAACTTAAAAACACAATTCAACTTTTCTTTCAGTCAAAAACATCACAATTCTATCTTACAACACCTACATTTCAAAATCTAAGACTCATCATTCATGATATCATAATTGAAAAACCCAAAAACTTTATTTCGAACATTTCTTTCCCAATACCAAACTGATAATGATGCAGCAGCTGTTTTGTTTGTGTTATTGTTTTAGAATGTTTTTAAATTTTGTTCTGTTTTTTTTTTTGTAAAAGACAAACAAAACAATGTGTGAAGTTATTGAGTCATTTATGTAAATATCAAAATTATCATCATAAATCAAATCATAACCAACAAAAAACTTCTTGAGACCTAAAGACTTCACATACAAATTTAAAAAGTTGCACAAGAAACTTTTTGAATATTTTTTTTTATTTCTCAGACAAAGAATATTTTTCATTTCACACTAAATTGTATTTCCCAACCAATTCACCACATGAATAATTTGTTTATGTGAAAAAAAAAACATTTCAAAACACCTAAATATGTTTTTGTTTTTCGTTTGTTTTTTAAATTTATTTCTCACTTAAAATGCTCTCGTATGAAAAAGCATCCATGTTACATTATTATTCTTTTTCGTATTCCATCACCCTTAAAAATGTTTAGACTTAATTCGAAGAACTGTGTTTTTCTGTCTGTTTTCTGAATTTTTATTTTTAACACATTTTTATTCTTGATGGAAATGATTATAGCATAGATAAAACCCGAAAGCTTATGGAATGTTGGGGTTTTCGGGAAAAATTCTAAGAGGAAAGTTTATTAACACTTAAGAGTGTGAGCCAAAATAATGTTCTTTCATTGCCAAGAAATGAAGGCCGAGAATATAAAGGGATATTTTGTTACTTTGTCTGGATAAACTCAGGAATAAAAAACGAAATAGGCGAGGAAACCATATTTCTTATTGGTTTTTTTATTTTGAGATATTTTAATGCAAAACATTGCCAACATATCGAATTCTTTGTGTTGACACATTAATGTTTCGAAATAGAAAACAAAACATAACACATTAAAGTAAATTCCAAGGAAATGGATATACGTAGGATTCAGGATTATATTGGAATTTTTGGTAATGGGAGGTTTTCACGACGCACTCAGAAGAACTGTTAACAAAACGTGGATATTAAAAGAAAACTCTTACAATGATTTCTTAAATTAAAAAAATTATCGGAGATATAAGCTCTAAAGGAGATAAAAGCCACTTAAAGAGATATTTTTAGAATTTCTGAGCAAATTGATATGTGTAATTATAAATCAAAAATTTACTGGCGTCGATACTTTTAGTGGAATGTGTGAAGAATATAAAACATATATTGACTATAATTAGACCATTTAAAAACTGGTGGCATTAAGTGACGTTTTCTCAACATTGCTGCTAAAAATTTGTAAAAATGTATTTCCTGACTGAACAAATAAAGATATTGATTTCATTTCATTCTACGAGTATAAAAAGTGTTATTTTTAATGTTTTTGTAAAATTGTTGGAAAAACTCATTCGAGAATTTTGTTTACAAAAAAATAAAATCCTACCAAATTATATCGAAAAAAAAAACAACAAAAACTTTAATTGATGATTGCATACTTTTCGGCATTTTTAAATAACAATTTGGCTTATTAGAAAAGAATAAGTCCGTTTTTTTCGTATTCCATATATAGTACAGTGAGAAATTGCCAAAAAAAAAACGATCCGCAGTAGTCCGTTTGTTATATTAGAAAGTTGATACAACTGAATATTTGCCAAAATAATTTATCAAAAAAATAGCGAAATTCAGACCAGGGATGAAATCGTTTAAGCTGATTTTTGATAGTTGACTATCACAATCAAGAAAATACGTATGTGTAATGTGATAGTCGATTTCAAAGTTTTAACCAAACAATTTGACATAAAATAAAAACTTCAAGAAGGGGGTTTGTTCGTAGACTACTACATTAACATGTGGTGTTGAAGCGAGCTTGAAGCTCGCCTAAATTCTGTATATACCTGAATCGAGTTGAAATGAGCTTGATTCGCCTCGATTCCCATCGGGGATCGGAGTCGAGTCAAAATTTGTGAAGAAAAACCTGTGTGGAGGAGTTACTTTTACAGATAATGCATTATGGTCTCTTTATTTGCATGTTTGTGTACAAAAAATATAGTTTTGTTTTAATCAAATTAAAACAAAAAAAATTGCACATGGAGTAGGTAGCATATTATTATATGCTGCTGAACTATTTAGTTTTTCATTGTTTAACACGAATCAATCTATCTCACTTGCACTTCATAAGAAACATCGAAACACCATTTGCATTTCAGAAAGTGCTGTCAAACTTAATCATTTTTAAATCTTCTTGTGCGGTGGAAACACCAAAAAGATTTATCTAATCTAAACTGAGATAAACCTTTGGTGGAAACATAGCAAAACATAAAAATCTTTTCTATTGTTTTCTCTTGCAAAATAAGCCCAGTTAGTCCATTTTCACTAACAAAACTAAATAATATCAACAGTAATAGATTGATTTTTCCCCAATGGAAAACACACATGATTCCAAAGGCACAACTACTCAACGAACACAGCCATCGAGATACAAATGCAATATCAATCGTACCAACATTTGAGAACGAAATCACATAAGATCCATTCGAGACTCGTATAAATTTCAAAAACCCATCCATAGTAAGATTCTACTCTAACTTTTATCGGTGTTATTCATACTATGGATCTTGTTTTTGTTATTCGTGTAAAATCCTACTATACTATGGATACACACAAAACACGGGTAATGTCATATTTTGAAATCAGTGTACCGTATTGACAAACAGAAATTAAAGTTATTCCTCCGCTTTAAGGGCAACTTCACCATAAAATGAGAATGTCCTGAACATGAGATCCAAAAGATTTATTATCAATAATCGAAAATAGCGTTCAGACCCGATAGCATCGACAATATTTGGTTTTAACAAGACTTTTGATCACTTTTTATGTTAATATTTTTATGTTAAGTTATTACTTTATGCCGTCAAACCTAGAAACCTTAAAGCATTGGAAGCCAATATTCAAGCCATATCGATTTATTGGGAAATGTTTCAAAAAATTGCGAATGGCAAACAATGATCAACATTTTAAAGACTAACTTAGTTAACAGAGGATGAAGGTATAACCAGAGCTTTTGAGAAGTTCTTAGATGTATTGATCAACGATTTTTTTTTTATTAATTCCTGAAATTCTAATCAGTAATCTTAATGATAAAAATTAAAACCAACTAAGAATAAAATGCACGACTCGAACGCATGTATTTACTCCTGTTTCCAAAGACTCTGTTTTGAAATAGAACTTACATTTTAAAATTTAAAGATCTTAAAATTTACCAAAAAACCGTGATTTATTAAATTTTTTTTTCGAAAATCGTTAGAGCGTTTTTTATTAATTAATTTTGTACATATAAAATTTTTCTATTTTAGTTAAAAAATATTTTTAGTATGCAGTTTTTTATAACTAACTAATATACGTTTTACGTTTAATTTTCGGTAAAAAATATTGACCCGTTTTTGAGAAACAGACTTTTGAAAAAAAAAAAAATATATTTTATATAAAAATTATTAAGGAAGTATAAGAGCTTGTGCAGAAAAAAATATTGAAATCGCTTCATTAGTTCTTGAGAAAACTTAGCAACAAAATAACGGTTCTATGTGGGTACCCTTCTGGAGCAATGCAAAACAAATTTTTGTTTTGAAAGAAACCAATTTAGGAAGAAACAAATTAGAGAAAATGTAAATTTGTCGGTTAGCTTTTGAGAAAATTCGAATTTTCGATTTTGACAAAAAATTGTATATGGACTACTGTTATTTTTAGTCTTGCCAAAAAAACACAAAAAAAAAACCTTAACGGGCACCTGCTTAAAACCTTATTTTCCAAGTTTGAACTCATTTGATTCAATAATTTGGGCTGTAAGGGCGAGGACAGACAGACAGGCAGACAGACGGACCGAATCGGAGGACCCACTTTTTTCGATTTTTCTACCATCGAAATTTAGTGTTTGATTTAAATCTCGAGTTCGAACTTTTTTACGACTGCAATACTTTCCAAATACATAGTTCCTATATGTCGCAAGCAGAAATGCCAATTGGATTTTTCTAAGAAAATTACGTTATGTTAAAAACTATGTTTTGAGTAGAATGATATCATTTTGAAATCAATATCTTCATTTATTCTCAAGAATTTAAGTCAAAAATCAGTTTTTTAAAATGTTTGTAATATTTTTTGTAGATTTTTATTTTTAATAAAAAAAAGTGTCAAATAGATTTTCAAAATACATATGTAACAAATTGTTTAAAACTATGTTTTTATAAAATTGAATTAGTTTGAAGCCAATATCATTAAATGTAAGTATTCGAGCCAATCAATTTATATCATTTTTCAAAAGCATTTGTGTAGGTTTTTATTTTTTTAGGTTTTTATTTTTTATATAAGAAAGTCTCACTTTGATATCTCTAAAAAATTTACCAGATATCAAAAACGTTATTCTTTGATGATTTGAATTGTTTCGTTTTTTGTTAGGAAAATAATCGAGCGGACAAATAATTGTTTTCAAATTTTGATTTATAAAAAAAAAACCGTTAGTTGATTTTTTCTTTGAACTTATGGCAATTTTGTATCACTTTACAATGCATAATATATAATTTAATTGAAGTCGCTAGTCTTATAGGGTCGAGATGTATTTGGGATCAACCAAATTTTTAATTTTTTTTTTAAAACCACCCAATCAATTTTTTTAGAGCCCTTTCGAAATTAATTTTTGTAGTCTATGTCTCTGCTGGAACATGAGATATAGCCGGCGAAATATGGTATCCCGCACGTACATAATGTACACACACACACATACAATTCTCGTAAACCTATGATTAAAATCGAACAATTCCAAAACTTTTAATTTGAGAAATCGTATGGATTACAATAACTTCTTATAGGAAGTTAAAAATTAATTTCGACAATATTTCTGTCCCGTACTATTATTAAAAGATCTGATGGTCTTTAAAACAATTTATATCAATGATTACACATAAGATCAGGTGAAAAAACAGGCGTCGAATAGTCTTTCAATAAGTGCGTTTTTTGGTATTCCATATATACATAGTACAGTGAGAAATTGCCAACAAAACGATCCGCAGTAGCCAGATTTTTGTATTTAAAAATTGGTACAACTGAAAGAACATCTGTCAGAATAATAATAAAAAAACACACAAATAGAAGAAAGTTTTGTGAATATCAAATGTTAAAATTAACTTAGCAAAAAAAACTAACTAAAACTAACAAAATGGACAATTTTTAAGAAGAAATGTTAAGAAAACATCTGGAAATTGAGATTCTATAAAAAAAAGTTCATTTAACAACTGCTTCAAGGAAGGGGTTTGTTCGTAGACTACTACATTAACATTTGGTGTCGAAGCGAGCTTGAAGATCGCCTCAATTCTTTATATACCTACCTGAATAGAGTTGAAATGAGCTTGATTTGACTCGATTCCCGTAGGAGATCGGAGTCGAGTCAAAACTTGAGAAGAAAAACCTGTGTAGAGGAGTTGGTTTAACCGATAATGCTTTATGGTCTGTTTATTTGCATGTTTGTGTACAAAAAACATAGTTTTGTTTTAATAAAATTACAACAACAAAAATGGACGGGGTAGGTAGCATATTTTTATATGGTGCTGAACCAATCAGTTCTTCATTGTTTAACCCGAATCAAACTATCTCACTTGCACTTCACACATCGAAAACATCGAAACACCATTTGCATTTTAGAAAGTGCTGTCATACTTAATCATTTTTTAATTTTCTTGTGCGGTGGAAACACCAAAAAGATTTATTTAATCTATCTTATCTTTTCTATGGTTTTCTCTTGCAAAATAAGGCCAGTTAGTCCATTTTCACGAACAAAACTAAATAATATCAACAGTAATAGATTGATTTTTTTCCCCAATGGAAAACACACATGATTCCAAATGCACAACTACTCGACGAACGCAGCCATCGAGATTCAAATACAATATCAATCGTACCAATATTTGAGAACGAAATCACATAAGACCCATTCAAAACTCGTATAAATGTTAAAAACCCATCCCTAGTAAGATTCTACTCTAACTTTTATCGCTAGTATTCATACTATGGATATTGTTTTCGTTATTCGTGCAAAATCCCACCATACTATGGATAGATTTTCCAACAAAACACGGGTGATAATACTCGTGATGATTTTCCAAATTTTTCAAGTTCAAGTTATTAAATTTTACCTGTTTTACATAAGTATTAACGAAACTCTAAACTTAATCGGTTTTTGACAATAAAAAGTTAAAATAGCCGTCTAAACAAGACTATCGCATCAAGTTCTTGAAATTTATTGAATAAATGTAATCATAATGTGGAAAAATGATATTTTTTTGAGTAGATCGTTAAAATCGATGTTCGAATTCGAAATCAGCATTAAAAATTAACTCCAAAATTAATTTTTTAAAGACCATGAGAGTATTGTATTAAATATGATTCTCAAAAATGTATAAGGAGTCAAATGATGACTCGTAGCTATTATACGAATTTCCAGCAACTATCGAAGATACTTAATTGAGGTAAACCGTTTCTAGAACACAAAGATTTGTACTTTGCAAAATCATCGTACAATTTATTGTTAGCCTAAAAATAGCCGTTTTTGGTTGTTTTTAACAAAGAGGCATATTTTAAAAACCTGATGTCAGTCTTTTTAGTTTAAAGACCCAATTCTACTTATACTTAAAAGCAATCTTGTATTCATGGTAATATCTATTCGAAAAGATTAACATGCAAAATAACATAAATGCATATTAAGATATCTAACCTTTTTTGGTTTTAACTTAATTGAACTCCACTTTTGAGCAGCGCAAGACATTTCCAATGTTATCATAGACTTTAAGAATTATATTTTAATTATGTTTAAAGCTAAAAATGCAATTAAACTAAAATAAAACAAAAGTAAACATTTCTCAACAGTAGCGCTTTCGACGCTACGCAAAAATTAAGTCATCAAAATAAGCCAGTCTCGCCTTACGTCAGATTAATTTGTTAAGTAGCTTAATAAATATAATTTGCCATTTGTTAATTTTACCCTACGCATTTTCTCCTTTCCTTTAAGCTACAAAGGCAACAACAACAAACGCAACAAAAAAAACATTACAAAACAAACTCTTTTATTAATTTTGCTAATTGCTTCAAATATTCATGAGGTTCAAGCAATTATATTTCCCAAAGCGGCAAGAAGTCTTTTTTAGCACACGCAAAACAAAATAAACATAGGTAACCTGCTGAATTGTAATCTGAGTAAGGGTGCGTTCTTTTAAACCTTTAAAACCAAGAGGGTTGTATATGTGATTGTTTGTTGTTGTTTTTGTTCTTACTTTTGAAAACACATCATCCATAAAATGAAATTTCTAAAAATCGAAACATTAAGTACGCTTGATCAGTCTTCTTTAATATATTTCAGTCAGTCATCAGACAGGTTATGGGTTGATTGAACTTACGTAACCATAACCATTATGTCTCGAACTTAAGGGTAGTTCTTTCTATACAACTCGTTTAAAACGACATTAGTTTCTTCTTCAAGGCGTAGTAGTCGACGACGTATCAGTTTTTGTTTCCCTCTAAAGACCAAGAAATTGAAAAAAAAAAGTTCACTAATGAACTTATGTCTGAAGAGATGGCTGAATGATTAAAATGTCTCTTTTACTTAATACAAAAATAAAAAACAAAAAGTTTGCCTTACAAAAATCAAACAAAAAGAAAACAGACCCTGTCCTCGTAACAAGGTGAGGGTAGATATTATGCAGGGAAATAAAAACTATCTTCACTTATTTTCTTTTTTTCATTCACGATTTTGTAAGACACGACCAGACCACCATAGTGTCTTGAGGAAAAAGATTTTATTATTTTTTCTTACATTCACATTGTGTCGTTTTGCTGACATAAGAAAAAGTTTTTTTTTTTTAATATTTCCTTTAGTTATTTAAGAAAAAAAGAAATAGAAAAAATGATGAAGGAAAAAGTGGGAAAAGTTAAGAAAAAGATTATAACATAGTTCTTAAGGTTGTCTTTTTTCTTAAACTTTTTTTTTTCATTTCCCAAACGGATTACACAAGCACATGGCATAGGAAAGTGAAAAACGAATGTTTAGTACCGGATTATAAACTAAAAACTATAAAGAAAAGGTATTTGCGGAAAAGTAAACAGTGTGTAACACAAGAAAGTTTGAAATTCGTTACATTGGGAGTTTTTTTTAAGAGCTTGATAATATTAAATAATAATAGAAGACAGGAATATTATTGGAATGTTTTTTCTTATTAAACTGTAACGAAGCGTCACACTCCTACTACCGACCGACACCAATCAACCTCCATCTGCATACCCACCAAGTGAAATAAGTGACCCCAACACGCAGCCGAAATACAAAAACAAAATACATGCGATATTGTTGTCCGTCATTATAGAGTCCACATTTGGTTCCTGCAGGAGAATTGGCTTATGGACCCAAGAAATCCGAAGAAATAGGAAGCTTACTCGCCGAAGTTTATTAAAGGTTTTGGGCTTTATATTCAGAAGCGCAAGTTTCCCCCGATATTCCCCTTCTCCATTAAGAGTCGATGGGCCGTTGTTCCATAGCGTGCTGTGTAGTAACAACAAACTATTGTGTTATTCCCCTTGAACCTTCCGGTGTCGACGGGCACTTGCCGAATTATTGTGTTATTCCCCTTCACCCTTCCGGTGTCGATGGGCACTTGCTGAATTATTGTGTTATTCCCCCTCACCCTTCCGGTGTCGATGGGCTCTTGACCGTAGGATTAAGTTCGTATATAATAGGTATTATTATCTATAGGTATCCTATTGTTTAGTCTTAAGCCGCTTTATTGGATTAAAAAAAATAAAATCTGAAAAAGGAAAATCTAATTCTTTTTATTTGGAAAAGAGTAGTTTGGTCAACTGTCTATACTCGAGTTTCGTGCTTTCTCGAAACGACCCTGGCGAGCTTACCTCAGCCTAAGGAAAAGAAGCATCACAAAACATTCTGGTAAAAAAAATGCATGGAATTTATTACCAATGACTTAGTCATAGTCCAATCCAAAATAATTGATAGGAGTTAAGTTATATGAACTATCGCCGGTAAACAGGAAAACAAAACAAAAAGTAGGAGAAGTTGCTAAATACTCGTATAAGGTAATAATTCCCAAATAAATCAAACTTATAGTCTATACTTATGCGAATATTTAATCCGTTGTTAATAAAGCCAGAATAAAATGTTTGATTACTACACTTAACAAAAGGTCTAGAGTACAATTAAGCTTTTGGACTTATTCTTCTGCAATGTTTTTTTTTTTTTTTGAAGAACTCAATACATACATATATTTATGAGTAATTTGAATAAAACCGCACTTGCCGCTTTCTTCTTAAACTTTTTCTCCACTCCAAATTTACGCCGCTTTGAGAAAAAAATTTCGGATATATGAAGGAAGCTCTCTACCAAAATTCAGCTTTTTCGGATTTTTTCCCAAATGAATATCTATTTTTTTCTGAACTAAGAAACATTTGACGTTTGGGATTTTTTTTAATCAACAAAAAAATGTAATAATAAAATACAAAAGCTTATTTTAAAAAACGGTTTGGAACCTTTATAAGTTCTTTTGCTCTCGTATAGCCCAATAACTTTGTCATTTGAATAGAAGTAGACCTTCGTTAAATCCGGTATTTCTGATTTTTTAAATACTTGCTTATGATGTTGGCCTTCAAAATCATACAAGTTGCCGACCTAGAACGCCGAACGCTAGATATCTAAAAATAAGGGAAAAAGTAAGCGCTATTTGTATTTTCTCAAACCATGTTTTCAGGTTTTAGGGTATTTTAATTTTGTAGCTCTCTGGTACTTAAAGCGTTTTAATCTTACAACATTAAAACTTGATTATGCAGTGCACCCACTTGATCATCATATCAATTGGATTTGACATCTTTTTACTGTCACTTAAATTTGTTTTTGGCTTTGAGAGACAAGTCATCCTAAAGAAAGTTTTTGTTTATTGTTATACAATTAAAATTTAACATTTTAATCAACTTGCAGAACAAAATTATTTTTGGGCATTTTCTGAATTAAATTAAGGTGCGCAAATGGCACCTTATATATGGCTGTATTCTTAAATACTAATTATATGCTTATAAGTGCTTTAAATACCCTTTCTTTTCAAAACATCAAGAAATGAGAAAAGATAATTGCCTGATTTTACTGAGATTTTTTTTTTAATTTTTGAAAGATTCTTAAGAGGCTAACTTTCCAAACAGACTGTAAAAATTCGGGGTAAAACTCCTGTCAAAGTGAGAAAACAATCAAAACAAAAAGAAAATCCTTTAACACAGAAGATTTATACATTTTTTCTACCTCTTATCTAAAATAAAGAGATCTAAAGGTTCTAAACGTTCGCATTTAAATGTATGTACATATACTAAATACCATAGTAATTTCATTTGACATTTAAAAACGTCCCCAAAAGGATTATACAAAGTTTTTCCTTCCTAATTTTTTTATTTTTGTTCGGTCTTTAAACCCAAACTTTTCAAAAAACAAAACAAAAAAGTTCACAAGGATAATGGTGTTAACATATACTCGTATGTACTCCTACAAAATAATTTAATTATCAAAATTCCACTTGGGATGTATCTTTTATTATATTTTATTTAATATTTTACTTCTGGAATATGTTTCTAGGCTAAATTGTATTCAACGTGTACCTATTAACAAAATTTTAAGGCGAGTTGTTTTGTAATGACAAGCAGCATAGCATTTATGGGTAGTTTATTATCTCCCTAGGAACATTGAAACAGCCTTATCTTATTGTCATAAACAAAACTTTTTTCTGCACTTTAATCTACAAAATTCACTTTAAAAACTTGTCATGAATATTCCCCTGGAATTAAAGTATGTATAGGAAAACTTTATAACTTTTATGATGTACAAAATGTAAGTAGGTGTCTTTAAAAAAGATAAATCTGTTAAAGGAAATGAAATTTCATAAAAAAAAGAAAAAACAATGTAAATTAAGATTTATCATGTTCCAAAGTATGACATAAATGACCTTCAAGTGTCATTGCCTTCTTTATCTTTATATAGTAGATAGGTACATATATATAAGAACTTCTTAAAACAATTCATACCACTCGGGCTTATCGTACTTTAAGCAGCTTGCCAATCAGTCTAGAATTCTATGTTTATCCATTTCTTATAACAGAACGATTAAGTTCTTTTTTTTCTCTTTTGGTGTTCTATCTATTTTTTTATCGTTGCGTTGTGAAGCCATTTTTATAGCCTTGACATTTATGGCAAAACACAATAAAAGATAAGTTCTTTATTGTTTCATTCACAAAAAAAAAAAAAATAATACTATCAACAAAAACACAAATAATTTATGAGAAAAAAAGGAATGAAAGATACTTTTTTCTCGTATCTTTCGGATATAATGAACCTCAACAATGAAATTAAAAAAAAAAAGTATCTACAACAGCAACAAATTAAGCAACATTGTTCAGTTCATGTGCAACTACAAGTACTTCCTCTATTTTATGCTTCTTATGTTTTGTTTTTGTGATTGGGATTTATCTGTAGCTGCATAATATACTTTGTCTAGTTACAAAACAATGACGCTAATCGCATTAAAATATCAAGGAATAAAAAAAGCTGCACAATGTAAACTGAGCGCCATAATCCGAGACGAGATATATTATCTACTAAAAACGAAAAATTAAGTCCACTAATGGGTTGCACGAATTTGCCATCACGAAGTAGAATTTCTTTGTTTTTACGTCTATCCAATTTTAATTTAAAATTTATAAGCTTTGGATGTTATCGAAAAACGAATGACTTCACTTTTTAATATAAAGAATGATATTCAAATTCGTTAAAGCTAAGACACTAGATAACGAAAAATCCTTTTTCCGTTTTAAGATATTGAAGCCTGAGACCTCAAAGGGACAAAAACAAATCTAAAGTAAAGTTACGTCATTTGACAACAAAAAAATGTTTTACATTTTATAATTCCATAACGTTTATTTCTCTTAATAAATAAAGTCTACAGAGCATCAAGTTATTTTCCAAACGTCAGATGTTGGGAATCAAGGTATACATACTTTAATAGAATAAGAATATAAATGAAGTTAGGTTACTTTACCATATTTTCTATCTGCTTCTTTATATTCTCTAAATAAAAAATAAATTAGGTGGCGGAACAGTCCATTGTGCGAGTAATGTTGTCAAGGATGGGGAGGATATACACTTTTAAGCCGAATCGGAACGTCTAATTTGAGAAAGGACTTTTCGTGTCAAGAACTACTTTTGGAATATTTGTCAATTCCTCGCAACTCGTAAGAGGCAGTACCCGTGAAATAAAAAACTTTCGATGGCACAGGCAGGTATTGAAGCCAAGACCTCTGGCATGACAGTCCTACGCACTAACCATAACGCCACGTATACTAATATTTTCCAAATGTTTGTTATAATTCATCTGAAAGTCTATAGGATCTTAGCTGGTTTAATGACTGGGTAAACGGTCCTCCAAAAGGGTTAAATATTTTTTAAAGATACGTCATCTAACATAAATAATATAACAGGTTGAGCCATCGGAGTTTATCCTTTCCTCCAGTGTCGAATAATTCCGTCAATATCCAGGCGATTTTCAATAATGACCAAGATTTTGTTTGCATATTTTATGTCATTTAATTTTAACTAAATTTAGAATACAATGTCTTGTAAATGACCACTCCCATTAAATTTACAAAAAGCAGCACTTTATTTATAATTTGCACACACTAAAGGGGTTTTAAAGTTTAAACACAGTGCGAACTTATTAAAATAGTTAAGGATTAAGGTCTCAAATTTTTAAATATCAAAATGAGAGTTGGTTAAAACATTCCACATTCTCGATGTTTGGTTAATAAAAGAATCTCTATTCTTAACAGTGATTCTGAAATCGAGCTCAAGGAAGAACTGATGAGCAATCCTGAAAGTAGGAACTGGCTGGTTGATAGAATATTATTTTTAAAAATATCGGTAAAACAAGGAAAGGCAAGAAACATTCCGATAATGCTTAAATAATGTAAATGTTTCGGTTATAGTAAATGACTTTAACTTGTTTTGAGGGTGCTTGCTTAAATATGCGTGTTATATTAAAGTTTTGGAAAAATGAAGGCTTAAATTACATACAGATCATAAGGGTAAAAAACTTTTTACTTCGTCTAAGAAATCCTAAGTACCTAGCAGCATTTTTGACAATGTCGAAAATGTGATAATTCCATTAGAGGTGGTTTTTGATAAACATACCGGAGTACTGAATGTTGATTAGTTTCCTGGATGCAAATGCCAGCTTTAAAGATAAGAGACAGCATTGAGTTTTAAAAGCATTTCATTCTATATGGTTAATAATTCCCCATTGGGTAATGCTTCCAAGATTGAAATTTAATAAGCTTATCATACGCTGCCGTTGAATTTCCACATCTAGAAACGAATATGAAAAACTGAAGGTATTGTCGTTAGCTAAGGAGTTTAATGGACAGACAACAGATCATTTGTGAATAAAATGAAGAGAGCTGGAGACAAAACGGAGCCCTGGGGGACACCAGCATTTATATTTATGAATTTCAGACTTGAAACCATCTAATATAACTTGTATTGATTGGATAGGAAGGTAGTACCTAATCCAACGAAGAAAATATTGATCAATACCAAAAGCACGCATTTTCGATAAGAGAGAGAAATATCAGGTGCAATAATCAAACATTTTCCAAAACATTGTAAAGATTTATTCCACTGTTCGGTTAGATAAACCATCAAATCACTGGTGGACCTATTGCTACGAAAGCCATACTGTGGTCATTAAGAAGCTTTCGTTCTTCAAGCTGAAAATTAATCATCGTTTTCGCGACCCTGGAAAAGAAGGGATATAAGTGTAAATGGACGATAATTATGAGGATTCGAAAGGCTTGACAATTGCTGTTTTCCATCCTCTTGGAGGAGACCTGTAGAATAGGAATAAATGAAAAAACTCTTCAGATTATTAGGAAGGATAATATAAGGGCCAGCGAATTTTTGTATGCCAAGGTCTTTCAATACTTTTTGGGGCATTCTGCATAACATTACCAGCGTTTTTATTGCAAAAGTTATACACAGTACAGAAGAAATGTACATACTAATAACAAATGCAACATCCGCAGTAGAATCACTGTTGATGAAATGTGAAGTACAGAGATTTGACTTGAGGTTTTCATTTTAAGAGAGCTGATACATTTGATATATTATTGAGTCTCGATAGCAGTGATGGTAGAGTATTGTTCAACACACAAAATGTTATATGATGTCCTAAAAACTCAAGATGAATTTTGATATTTCGATAGAATTTCTTTTCAAATAATTTCAATAAATGTTTGCTAATTTAATTACTAAATACAAAATTCAAATCATGCTTCTCATTCCAGTTTTAAACTTTGCTCTTTTTTACGCTTTTTGTATTCTTCATTATAATTGTAAGAATAAACACGAAATACAGTTTTATTTTTTTTATCTGACACAGTTTTTTAACTAAACGGAAATAAACATACGCTGTATAATTGTTTATTATTTTGCAAACAATTAGTTAGTGTCAACAAGAAACACTACAGTTAACCACCGATAGCGCCATCTGTTACATGTGAAGAACCATTTTACTTGGACTACAATCTACGAACGAATCCCTTTCACTCCAATTCTTCTTTTGCAATACATTTCTGGTATTTTCTAATTGTTTCCTCAATAAAATTTTGTATTTTATCAAGTTTAATTTAGTTCTGGTTTGTGTTTCGCTATATGTTTATCTCATACTTAATATTGAAACCCAAACAAAACAAAACAATGCGCCAAAATCTTCAATGCTTTCATTCCTGTTCCTGAAGCCATGTTTGATGAGAAACATTTTTGTTCGACATTTTTTTTTTTTAATTGACTTTATCGGTCAAAATCGGCTGGGCAATGGCAGAGTTATTCAATGTTGAAATAGGATAAATCCAGATGTTGCACCTTGGAATCTAGGCCCCAGAGGAGAAAAACATATAATAATTTGATAAACTTACGTTGTTTGGAAACTATACAAATCCAGTTCTCTATCTCTTGTATGCTTACAACAATTAACAACAATTTTTATCTCTTTCAATGTTTTCTTTAATTATCTGACAGTCTGTTAGGTGACCGATTATGGGGGCATAAGTCCTCCAAAAAGTTTTAACGAAAAAATAAACTAGGAAGATACACAATTTTAGAACCTATAAAAATGTCTCTGAATACAGATTCACTGAATACTGAAGTTACGTTATTTGGTAAGGAAAAATAAATTTTAATTATTGTGATCGATAAATTTGCCTAAGGGGTAGTTACTGTATGAGACTTAGAGGCAAAACAAAATGTGACTATAGTAATACGGATTGAAGCAACTTGGATATAATTGCCCATTAACCTATCTAGCTTATAAGTTTTCCAAGCAAGAAGATAGACTATATTTTTCGATATGGATGTTTGGTATAAGATCTAAAAGTTTTTGTTTTTTTTTTTTCAAATCCATAAAGTACTTTTAGACTTAGAGTTCACATTTAAACAAACCAAAAAATAAACAAACAAAACAAGAGACTTAGAAGGACAACAAAATGAATGGTTTCGTGGTCAATGAAGAAGCAACCATTTTACCGGATAGGCTTATGGAATCCAAACAACCTAAACAAAAAAACAACAACAACAACATTAACATTAACAAAAACAAAGCAAAAAAATTCAAGATGACAACAGGAAGGTCTAATCTATGAGATATGTTCTTTGTGTCTCTTTATACGACGACGACGCACGGATAGAGGATCAGATGCGGAATTCGTTTATATCGAGAACATAGCATACTCGTACTTTATAAGTTGCTTATTATTTCTGACGCCACTGATGTTTTTTTTTTTTAACCAAAACAAAAAAACTTTATGAGATCTGAGGCATCGTCATCGTCATCGTCATCACAGAAACAGAACTCAACTCATGCATCTGCAGCACGGAAATGGAAAGCGAAGTGAAGCGTCGTCGTTCCCCCTCTTTTCAACCGAGTTAAACCGAGTTAAACCAAGAAACCCAGGCTTTTGTACATATCATATCAAAATTGGTTTGGTGAAAAAAAAAGAGTCAGTGAAGCGTTAACTTGTATAACAATCCAAGCAAACAAGAAAAGAGTACAAACAAAAAATACCCAAAAGAACATGGTTAGGAGTGTTTTGTTAGAGGAGTATGGGATAATGGGGATTGTTCTTATTGCCACGGGAAGTTGGAAGCAGTAATGAGCTTTGTAGCTTCACAACCATATATGGTTCTGAAAAGTCATTGTGCGCGATGATGTGGAGAATGTAGAAATTCTTATAACAACAAAAAGTGATGCGGATAAACATTAAAACCTGTGCAGTGCTAAATTTGACAATTGCCATGATGTTTATTTTGTTAATTAATCGAAAAATTAATTTTTTTGTTTTGTAAAATAATACTTGAACAGGTGTTTTTAGGCGCAGCAGTAGATAATTACAGTATGTAATTTAAACTGAACATTATTTTGATCAAAAATGATCTTAAGTGAGGGCAATAACCTTAAACAGTGACAACGAGGACAATTTACTAACAATTTAAAAGCAAATCAACTAGACTTTCAATTCGCAAAATATTTTGAAGATTACGTGGTTGTTTAGCTCATGAGGGTTGGAATGTTACTTGAAAGCCACTAGAATACACTTGTATAACTCCATAGTTCAAAATTTAGCCCAAAAATTAGAACTATGTGAATTATTTTAAAATATGACTTTGAAAAGCAGTACTGCAATGCTAAATCATTCCCTGAGCCTTAGTAATAAGCATTAACTACGAATTATGGCTGAATCACAAACACGCTTCAGCTTCGGCTTCGCCTGACGTTTACGAGTTCAGCCATAGGAATTCAATGCATGCTATCACAATGGAGCTTCGACCTCACGTTTCGTTTGACAATCGTAAGGAAAAGAACGTAATGTAACGTAATGTGACTCCAAACGGAAGCTCTAGTTCAATTATCTGAACATTTGCTTTGTCTGACAGCTCAACAGCTGTAAAAAAATGTCAACAAACAAAATATTTGCTCTTTGGAGGGATGAAATAATAGAAATGTCATTCAAAGCAACCTCGAAGCAGGCCCACCGTAACGCAAACGAAGCCGAAGCTGAAGCGTGTTTGTGATTCAGCCATTAATGTCTGCTAAATAAATAAGATATACATATGTATGTATATATAAAGGGTGATTTTTTAAAAAAATACACACATTTCAGAAAAATGCATGAAATCATTATTTGACTCGAGAGTACGGTCCATATAATTTAATGCTTGAAGATTATTTCTTGCAAATGTTGACTGTGCCTCAAATGATCCATCCACTTAGTCTGATTTTGGCATACTCTTTCCAACATTTCGGCCGGTATCTCACGAATAAATGCTTCAATATTGTCTTCCAATGTGTCAATTGAAGAGGGCTTGTCTGTATAGACATGAGCTTTAACATAACCCCACAAAAAATAGTCTAAGGGCGTTAAATCGCACGATCTAGGTGGCCAGTTTTCAACAATTATTTCCAGAATAATGTTGGGAAATCAATTGAAGCAAGAGAATTTTTAAAGACTCAAAACATTGAATTTTTGGGTCATTCACCAAGGCACAATCTTGATTTGATATTCAACACCTTTTTTGTAACCAAACAACTAAAATAAATTACGTGGACAACGCTTTCCAAGAGATGCTAAAATCATGGTTTACAGGTCTCTTGCGCAGAAATGAAAAAATGTATTTATGGTCTTTGCTGGAGTTTTCCATGAGTAAAATAAATCAATTTATTTTTGATTTGGAGCTATGAGAACAGAAACATCCCCTGATTTTGTATTCCATGGGGCAAAATAAATTGATTTTTTTTTTAATTTAAAATCAAATCTACAGATCTGCATTTTTTGGCAGATTTACCCCTCTCTGCACTTATGCTACCACAATTATTATAAAAATAATGTTTAGCTGGAAATTTGACACGAGGTTACAATAATACAAACAAATTTGATGTCAAATCCGAACGGCTTATTTGAGAACCTTTTTTTTTTTTGACAAGAATTAACTCTTGGAGGATTTCCTTGCAAAAGGCAATACCCGTTACAAAAAAAAAACTTTTGGTGGCTAAGGCGGGGATTAAAGCCAAAACATAAAAGTCAAGCAGTCAAGATTGGGAACAGACCTTCTATTTGAATGTTTTGGATTTCCTATAAACTTTGGCACAAAATTTTAAACGATTTAGTAATATGTTAAAGTCATTTTTAGCAATTTACTAAGCCTAAAAGATGATTTACCTAATTTTAATCGATTGTAACACCTTACTATCTCTTAACAATTTGCTAAAGCTAAAATCACGTAATGGCTACTTTGAACTTTTAGCACTTTGCTAAATCCCTATGGCATCTGTACAATTATTCTTATAAGAGCAGTGTTTGATTTTCACAGTCTTTTACTTTCTTTCTGATGCCAATTTTTAAAACAATATCATTTATTTGACCTCTCATAGAACTCAAAAAGCAACTTCACGATCAAGAAATTAATTTGCGATGGAAGCTAGCAGCTAAACAAGCCCTTATTAAGAAATAAGAAGAAGACCTGGCAGCGAAGAAATGGGACAATAATTTGAAAATCAAGCAAGAAATGTAAGTATGTTTTAAAATTAATTCTCACTTAATCATCTATTCTAACAAATAACACATCATCTTTAAATTAAGATTAAGTCATAAGATTCGAGAATTCCATAGAAAAAGTTTACTCAAACAAGAACAATTAACAGAAGTGGAAAGAGCCCAAAGTACATATGAAAATGGTCTTAAATCGAATTTAAAAAACAGAAAAAGACATCAGAGATGAAAAGTTAGTTTTGTGTTTTGTAAAATATTAATACAATTTGTTTTAACAAATCCAATTGATCTTCCAGAAACAAACTTCTTCTTCAACTTCAAGGTCTCATAAAAAATACAATCAAAATATTGGTGATAAAATTCAAGAAAACTCAAATCTCCAAGAGGCCTACGACGAACAACGACAAAAATTAGACGAATTCCTTATCGAATTCAATCGTCAAGAAGTTGAATACAATGAGTTGGCCCAAATGAAATTAGACGAAGAAGCTGCCGAATTTCAGAGGAAATTGTTGCTTTTTTATGACGGAGAGGGTGAGGGTGGCCAAAATTATACAGCGTTATTAGCGGAAATTTATCAAAATCAAAAAGAAGTCCTCCAAAGGCAAAGGAAAGGGAAAAAAGAATAAAAAGAAATAGAAAAGACTTACACTGAATAGACTTACACCTTATCTACTTTAAACTGTGAAAATTCAAAAACAATCAACAAATAAAAAACATAGTATGTATAGCTTTTAAAAAAACTTCAAAAATATAAATTTTCATTTGTTTTTTTTTTCAGTTTGTTGTTGTTCGTCCTGCGGTATAGCCAAAAAATATTTAATCCAGTTTTGTGTTCGATTCTTTTTGTTTGGAAATAAAAAATACGGACAAAAATTTAATTTAACCATAATTTGTTATAATTTTGTGTCTCGTTTTGTATAGCTACTACCTAAATAAAACTTTTGGAAAAGCTGCCCCCAATCATATTCAACCAAGTTTATTTGTGCAATCTGATCTTGTGTGACATTTAAAATACATACAATCTAAAAAGAAAATTATTTGGTAAGTTTAAATTTTTGATTTTACTCGTTAAAGTTAAATTGTTAGAGATGGGATTTTCGATTTAACTCGTTGTTAAAAAAAAGATTTAAGTCTTGTTGAAACCACATGTCATGCAAGTCAAGCTCTTGCATTTTGGGCAAAAAAAAAGTTTGATATCCACCCTTATTGCGATAGTCGTTTTACTAAAACGCCAATTGTCGTTTTTGTATTCGTGTCGTTTTTAAATCGGTATTGCGTAGCTCAAACGCCAGACTCCTCGTCGCTATTAAGTTCCAAATGCGATCCACTTAAACAGCTGACATTTTGACACAGACATTTTAATTAATTTAATTTTGTTTTTGTTATTTTGTGAAATTTTTGTTTACAAATACAAATTCTTAAAAGAATGTATAGTGTGGCCAGCTATTTTTCATGGAGCAGCAGTGAGGACGACGAGCAGCAAGAGGAAAAACGAAGAAAGAAAGATTTAGTTTTGCAGAGGCGATGGATTCGATCCACAGCTAACCCAATGGATTTGCCTAATTCAAAGTACTCGTAGTTGTGCTCACAAAATTTTTACTGGAACTTCAATATTTAAAATATTTTCCAGGTTTAAAATGTATTTCCGACTCAATAAAGAAGCTTTTCTATATATTTTAAACTTGACGGAAAGTAATTTTCCTGAGAGACGTTCTGTCTCAGTACCAAATATTTTAAAATTAGCGGCCACCTTAAGGTTTCTTGCTGAGGGAGGTTACCAAAAAGGCGTTGGGAATGATTTGAATTTGGGACTAGCACAGCCTACACTTAGCATCATTCTTAAGGAAGTGATAAATTTTCTTGAGGAATATCTGTGCCCATTATGGATAAAGATGGAACTCTCTGAGGAAGAAAAAATTGAAGCTAAATTACACTTTTTCCAGCAGGCTGGAATTCCTGGTATTGTTGGCGCAGTCGATGGGACCCATATCAAAATTTTGGCACCGAAAAAAGCAGATCAACATATGTACTACAACAGAAAAGGATATTTTAGTCTTAACGTTATGCTAGTAAGCTTGCATCAATATAATTTTGTCACACCTAAACTTAAAAATATTTAAGGTTTGTGATCATCGGATGCGCATAAGATACGCAGATGCAAGACATGCTGGAGCAAGTCATGACTCACTGGTTTGGAACTCAAGTGAGCTAAGGGGTACTATGCAAAGGAAATATGAGGGGGGAGAAAGAAGTACATGGCTACTGGGTATGTCATAATGTGATAATAATTTACAAGGGAAACTTGTTTTACTACATTTTAGGTGATGCGAGGTACCCTCTGGAGCCATTCCTCATTACTCCTTTTAGATCACCAGAAGTAGGTAGCAGGCAAAGTCTTTTCAACACCAAACACTCAAAAACGAGAAATATCATCGAAAGATCGATAGGAGTGTTGAAAAATCGATTCCGCTGTCTCCTCGCTGCAAGACAATTACACTATTCTCCGCAAAAAGCAACGCAGATTGTGAACACCTGTGCAGCTTTGCACAACATTTGTATTTATTACAAATCGGAGCTTCCTAGAGATCTAGTACTGATTGATGCTGAGCCTTCTCTAAGTCTAGATGAAGATAATTTAATTTACAATGATGACCAAACTGCTGTTCGAATACGAAACCAAATTTTGAATTGCATTTCATAAATTTTATTGTAGCGAACGATCTTAAAAATACTCTACTTCAATAACATTTAAATAATTTATTAATAGTAATAACAAAATTGAATTTAATTGTTGTTTGTTTCCATAAGATTAATTTTTCTCTCCTCTATATCCAGTTGTCTCTTCCGAATTTCCATATCCATATTTTTTAAACTATTTTCCTGAAGGCGTTGTTTTTCATCCCGCTCCATTTAAAGTTTCAACATCTCTAACTGCTTCTCTTTTAAATTGAAAAGTTTCCTTTGAAATCTGGCACTCTCTTTCAAATGGTCATTCATATTTTTCATAGAATTCTTTATTGCTTTAAATGAACTAACATTTTCTGTAAGTTTGATTTCTATGTTGTTCAAAGAATTTCTTATATCTGTGAACAATTCCTCTTGAACCACAGTTTGTTTTTCCAAAAGCTTTTGGAAAACATTTTCTTTTGGTGCGTTTGGTGTTTTTTGTCTCACATCTCTTAAGTCCTCTTCAATGTTTACATGTGGTGATGGAGGTGCAGAAAGTTGAGCAGCTTTGGGCGTCGATTCATTTAGAATTTCAGCCAGCGCCCCCGAAATTAGATCGTCGGCGTCATTTAAAGTTGAAGCGATGATTCCTTTGGTTGGTGTGGACGAACAGACAACCAGTTTATGAGACGCAAAATCATATGAACCACCTGCCACATATCCGGTTGGATTAACAATTGCATG
Organism: Eupeodes luniger; assembly: GCA_951509635.1. Taxonomy (NCBI): domain Eukaryota; kingdom Metazoa; phylum Arthropoda; class Insecta; order Diptera; family Syrphidae; genus Eupeodes; species Eupeodes luniger. The sequence goes on from OX608073.1 coordinate 52,650,840, forward strand.
CAACGACAAAAGCCTTGCAATCGCTTCCTCAACGTCATTCAAACATTTTTGTTTGAAACCTTCTCCACCTGTGGCTTCGATTTCTTTTTTGTTGAATATCAGCTTTTGTTTGACCTTGAATTTGGCGTCAAACCAAACCTAAAAAAGCATTTTAATTCTTTAATCAAAAGTTTAACAATTTCTTACTTTCTGCCATTCCTTTCCATTTCGTGTGGGTGGTCCAATGCAATTTAGCTCCTTTGCCAAATCCTCCCACCCCAACTTTGTTTTTTGATTTGCGATTGCACCTCTTTTAAAATTTTTTGCGAGGTTTTCATTTGCCTCCATCAGCTCAACAAGGCGTTACATTTGTTTTTGACTCGTAACTTTTACCCTAAAAAAACTTTGTATAACAATTATAAAAAGAAAAGAAGAAAACCTACATTTTGAGATTAATAGCTCCGTGTCGTTTGCAATTTTGTGAACTTCGAAATTTGGCGTTTTAAGAGACGTTGTTGTTTTCAAAACGACTTACATAATACGAAAAATAACTGTATTAAGTCAAATGTCACTAAATGAATGCATTCCACATAAACAAAAACGCCAATTGACGTTAAACGCCATACGTAATTTCAAATTCTTTTGTCGTGTTTTGATATGTCGTTCAACGACTACCGCAATAAGGGTGATCATCTCAAGGTAGCGTTCACCATTCACAGTAACGTTACGATTCGCATCATTTTTGAAGAAGTACGGTCCAATGATGCCATCAGCTCATAAACCGCACCAAACTGTGACTTTTTGTGGATGAATTGGTAGCGTTTGCAGTGCTTCTGGCTGATATTCATTCCGATTTTTACCGTTGTTTTTAAGGGTTATACTTCAGAGAAAAAGCCAGTTGCATAAATCGCCTTAAACCTTTGAACCATAATATTAGCGTCTCCGGGAATGTTCATCAGCATACCTTCGAGTCCAGTTTCGGTCGGATTGTAGAGAGATTCGTTATTTAGCCGTACTACGCGAATGTTCTACCACTTTCAGTCTTTTCAAGGCATTGCCTTACCACTATGTCCTTTTCATAATGATGGTTTTAAAAATCACATGAGTGTACCAACCAAATTATACGAACAAAATTTTATTAAGTTTTATCAAACAAATTTATAAAAACGAAAATTGCCTTTACGCCTCAGGGCACTCGCAAATTATTTTTTATGTAGTTGGTGTTGATTCGGAACTAAATGGCTTATTGAAGGAATAACTTTGTAATAATAAATTGTTTTTCGAAATAGATTTACAAATTATTGTAAAATTGTCTTGATTCCACCTTTTAGAATCGTTAAATTAGGTAATGGTTTATTATTTTTAAATATGCTTCAACCATTTAACAATTCCTCATAAGCAATTTAATTTAAAACAAAACACATTTTACAATCATATTTATGGAATTCATTCTTATCATACAAAGAAAAAATTGCTCAAAAACTGGCTCCCTGGCAAATAATCGCCAAACAAAATGTTCACAGTTTATTCCAAATACTCGTATGTATGCTTGAAATAAAAACGAAACAAATTCACCAAAAACCGACCACAATATGGTCTTTATCTTTTCGAATTTGTTTGGATTTTGAAAATTTCCCATATCCCAAAGGGAATGCCATCATGGTTACTTATATTCATTTCACATTGATGCTTGTTTTGATTGTGACCTCGTCAAAGAAACTTTAATTTTCTTCAAGGGGTCAGTTCAGTTCGGATTTCTCTTTTCAAGATGCGGGTATAACTCCTATGGGCATTACCAAAGTCTGTAAACAAAACACCGAAGACCCCGAAAACCAAGGCCAACCTAGCACTAAGTACGTACGTACATATGTACGTATAACGTACATACGATAGTTAGCCATTAGTTGGTGGTTTTCTTATTCAATTTTATTTATGATACTGGTACATATAAATATATTCTACAACTTGAGAGAGATTAAATAACACAAAATGACAAAACACATAAAACTTTGTTGTGGTTTGGTTAACTCGTATATCTGAATCTTCATGGAGCTGGTAGTCCAAGTCCAGAATATATATGAAGAATGCTTAAGAAAACAAATTTTCCAAAGAACATACAACGTAACTGTAATTAAACTTTCCGTAATTTTAAATGAATTAAAGTATTTATAACTATACATAGATAACTATAAATACATATGTATAAGAAAAGATAGATTTTGAATCGTATGTGATACACAGTGTGTTTCAGAAATAAATGATATAAACAATATTTTTCTTTCAAATTAAATAAAAGTTGAAGTTTTATACTTTGACAGTTGTTACGCACAAAAAATTCAATTCTATTGATTCCGTACATAATTACCTCTGGCATTCCGTTTTCCTTTACTGTTTTTTGTGTCAGTTTTCTGAGTTAAAAAGCTTCAATTATTTCCCGACTTTAAAGTACAAGTTGAATAGAAGTAAAGATTTTACTTCATTATCACATCAGTCAGTGATTTGACAAAATCTGCCTTATTCGATTTCGAGACCGCCCTTAATATTAATCATATAATAAAAAAAATAGTCAGAAGTCTTAAACAATGAGATTTAATATTTTCAGTTTCTGAACATGGCTTAAAATGACGTTTTCCGCAATATTTTTACAAAATAGTTGAAATTCACACTATCTTCTTCAATCGTCAAAAAATACCAAATTTAGCTCAGAACTTTACTTTTAGTTCATTCATCTTGACTTAAACAAATTGTTTCACTGAACACGTTCACTTTTCTTTGTTAGCTCACCCGTCAATTTTGCTTTTATTGAAAATCTCTAACCTAAAATGCTAAAATTTTTATTGGAACCTTTTCCTTTTAATGATAGAAATTTTCAATTTAAGCTAACCTATCGAGAAATTCCAATGATTGGTTTCAAGGATGAAAACTAATGATAGTTAGATATAACTGGAACCTAAGCTTAAGGCCCAAAACATAGCTGCAATTGATTGAGAAACGAAGCAACTAAAATTCATGGGAGTTGTTTCAATTCTCTACGTTTCGTAATTTTTAAAAGCCAGTTAAAGCTGTCATTATTTTTTATCATTGAAACCAATCATTGGATTTTGTTGAACTGTCGTTTTAAGCGATCATTAAAAATGTAGGTTATTAAAAAAATGTTCTAGTTGAAATCTACTGGAATTTTTTTTTTGAAAGAAATCTGTCATTGGAACTCTATAAAATTGAAACACAAATCAGAGCAAACATTTGTTTGATTTTTTCACAAAAAAAAATCAAGTGGAAAATGAATTTTCGTCCGGAAAATAGAAAATTGCGTTATTAGCAAAAAAAATTTTGTATAATTAAACTTTGTGGTTTCCAATCGATCAGATTGTATTTTTAATCAAAAGGAAACACCATCCACTAAAAATTCGTTCCGGATTGATTTTAATGATAGCTAAAGGGCATTTATAGCAATCATTGGTTTTCATTATTGTAACTAATCATTGAAATCCTTGTGACAAGCTGGTTATAGCTTTCTTTGAAAATTTCTGTCATTGGACTCAAATTTTCTGATTTAAATCCAGGCATTTATTCATTGAAATCAAGCATTTGAGATAAGATTTGATTATTGAAAGAAAAACTGATAGATGGGGAACACAAAGAAAATGGAACGCTTTTAGTGAAACGATTTTGTTCCGAATTGTGAAATTTTAAACCGATTATTCATTAAAATTTCATCATCTAAAAAATAAACATCAACTTATAGAAAAGTTCTGGGTTAATCAAAGTACTTTTTTTAGTTAAAAAAAATCCTACATTTCATAAGCTTCATTTAAATACCAAACATTACAAATTTGACTCTCTTAATCGCTTTAAAATCTTGAAACAAAATTTTCAATAATTTTTTTGGAGTTGAGTTGAAATGGTGTTGAAAAAAAAAATAAATCAATGTCAACTTAATGTGAAATTACATTGCTGAATTTCACTTGCTTTTATGCTGATCTTTTGGTTAATTAACTTTTAACAAATTTGAAAAATTATGTTGTTAAAGCCGCATTTATTTTTTTATTGAATTTTTAAAAGCTAACAAATAATTTGGATGACTTTAATGAAAATCATTTAAAGGAAATTAATAGCACCCTGTACATGTACATGTTCATGCATTTGAGAACAAGAATTTCGAATCAGCAATACAATTATTATCAAATTAGAAATTAATTTGATTTTGTTAATATTTAAGAAGAGATTGCCATAATAATTGTATAGGTTAGAGTTCACATCTGTTTCAATTGAACTGTACAAAGAATTTACATAGAGTGGTAAATAAAAGTTGAATATTTCAAAAGAAAATGTCAAGTTTACTTTTGTATACTCTGTGCTGGTTGAACTCTTAAAATGTATTACTGCTATGATAACATTTTGACACTAGCGTGGTGAATTATATCAATTAAAATTGAACCAACTTTGAAGTAGGGTAAAAGTTTAAAGTATAAGTATAAATTAAAATGAACCAACTTTGAAGTAGGGTAAAAGTTTAAAGTTTCTTAAGACAGAGAAAGAACTATGTTTGTGTTTTGTTTGTAATTTTTTGATATGTCAAAAGATATGATGGAATTAAATAAAATAATTTCTTAAACTTTTGTTTATTTTATAAAATTAGAATACAAAATATATATTTTTTCTTTTTGACTGCTGTAAAACTGGCTTGGTATTTTTTTCAAGGAATTGTGAATGTTGTTTGAAAACATACAACTGATTAGTATTTTTAAAATCAGCTGACGAAAAATTGTAAACTTCATCTAGACACTTTTTTATTTTGAGGTTTCCACTCTCTGGCAAGATGTGGTGATTAACGCTTATATGGTATGGGTTTGACGCTGTTCTTTTGATGTCTCTTAATATTGTGAATCAGATTTCTGTCAAAAACAGGCAATGAATTTTCCAATGACAATTTATTGACAGCTACACCTAAATATTAAAACAATAAATCTATATAAATATTTAAATTTTTGAAAAATGTCATTTATGATACACAGGATAGATTTCGTATCTAAATAGTATACATAAGTTAAACTTTACTTTACTAAAATTATATTCCCAAATGTAATTAGACCATTAATCAATACTTTCATTATACCTGACATCTAAACGTTTCATGTTTAAACTATGTGTACATGAAGAAACTGAATAAATTGAATCGAAGTTTTGATAGACTTTGAAGAGTTATCTTTTGGACATGGAATACAATTTTATTAGTTTCTGGTCCTCCATCAACAAAATAAAACAAAACAATGAGGTATCTGTTGAAAGAAGAGTAGAGTCAAATGTTCTCCTAAATCCACTAGATATCCTTTGGACCGATAAAACTTTGTCTAACAATATTAAAGTCAAATTGCTAAGTGGGGGCGTATTTCCATTTATATTAAGCCATGTAAATCATTCTCTCCATCTTGTTTAGACACTTGATTTAGGGATTTTTTGTAAATAATAGCTTTGACCTTTCAACTTCATTTTAAGTTTGAAAAAGATACAAACAAGAACGTAAAACATAATATAACCGAAAGTGAGGTAAGAAAAATAAAAGAATCCCTAAAACTCAAGCAATATGAAGTGCCTTGTGGTAACTAGTGAATTCTCGTCTATCACATGAGCTGTCAACTATGAGTGCATATCAATTTTTGCAAACCTTTTTTTTATGAAGCGATGAAGGTAAAGCACATGCATATGATTCTATTTACAAGTTTTAAAATAAAGAAATGCATACAAATAATTCAAAAACAAGAATTTGCAATTGAATATTTTCTACGCAAACAACAACAATTTACAAGTTAAATTTGCAAACTGTCAGAATTTTAATTTAAAAATCATAACAAAAGTATGCGTTCCGAAAACCGATTTAGTTGAAAATTCGTTCGAATCTAACATCAAACTTCGAACATGTACAGTGGCGAGCAAAATAATAGCAGTGTAATAGGCAACAAGCTATAATTTTCATAAATCAATAACACAGCCAATTTTTCGCAACTCTACTTTATTTTGGTACTCAGAGTAATTATCTTAAAAGGTGCAAGTGATAATTTAACGGTAAATTCTCATTACTTTGTTTAAATGTCACTATGTGTAGTGTGATTCATTATTTTAGGCGAGCAAAATAATAGCAGTGATTGACAAATTTAATTTAAATAATTGTGTTTTAGTTAAAATTTTGATTTCAAAAGTTATAAAAACAAGTCCTGTTATTCTATTTTATATTTCCCTTAAAATTGTAATCAAATTATTGAATTTAATAATTTAAAGTGGGTTGAGGTAAACACTACACACTGGAGAGGCGGAAATTTATAATAAAGCTCATTTTTCAAGACAAAACGTACAAAAAGGTTCAGGAACTTCTTGGCTGTTCAGCGAAGATGCTAAGGAGCGCCTAACCTTTGAAAGAAGGGCAGAAACGATAGACGAAAACAATCTCTTACACCATCTTATATAAAACGTGTGGTCCGCTTTTCAAGGAATAATCCTACAGAAGCAGCTACAGAAATTGCGGACGAGCTTGACGTGTCGTGCGGTGTGCATACGGTGAGGAGAACACTAAGGGAGCATAACTTAAATGTTCGCAGTCCAAAAAAGGTTCCACTTTTAAAGAAACACCTTGTAGTTAAAAGGGTAAAGTTTGCTCGCCAACATTTTGGATGGGCTCCCAAAAAGTGGAGGACCGCATTCTCTGGACCGATGAAAGCAAGGTGGCTCTCTATGGTGGAAAAGGATCTCGGGAGTTTGTGAGAAGGCCCCCGAACATGGAATATAACCCTAGATACACTACAAAAACTATTAAGCATGGGGGATCTAGTATAATGGTTTGGAGATGCTTCTCCTATTATGGAGTTGGCCCAATATACTGCATCAAAAGCATTATGAATCAGCACTCTTACGTGGATATCCTGCAAAACACTATGCTGCCACATGCCGAATACGAATTGCCCCACAAATGGGTCTTCCAGCAGGATAACGACCCAAAGCATACCAACAGAGCAGCCATGCAATGGTTCCAAGATAATAGGATTGAGGTCATGGAGTGGCCTGCACCGTCTCCTGACCCCAATCCCATCGAGAATCTTTGGGCAGATATTAAAATAGAAGTATCCAAGGCAAAACCAAAAAATAACGGAGAGTTATGGAGCGTTGCTGAGCAGGCATGGCAATCAATAACACCATCAAGATGTCAGGGACTTATGGAGTCAATGAAACGTCGCTGTGAAGCCGTTATAAAAAATAATGGTCATGCTACCAAATACTAGCTTAAATTAAATAAAATACCTTTGAAAAGAACTTTTTGTGACCTTGTTATAATTTAATTTAATAAAAAAAGAAAATCACTGCTATTATTTTGCTCGCTTTATTTTGAGGTTTATTTTGGTTTTGGATTACTGCTTAGCTAATTAGCAATAAATTAAATTCCATTCTTACTAAAAATTAAATTTTAATGAATCTTAAGGAGTTTTACTTAAAAAAATTTCCAACATCAAAACTCTTTTCATGTTTCATGTTTTGTTTAAAATAATTTTCCATGCACTGCTATTTTTTTGCTCGCAGCTGTACTTATTTACACATATGATAATTGACAGCTGTCAGCTAACACTCTTGTCCATAAAATGTCAAAAATTTTCACCAAATAGGTATGTTTGTTAAAACAAAATGGGTACACAACGGGAAATACACCTCAAGGTGAATTTACCTAATAGTTAAAAAAGACAGGGCTTGTCCATTGAATGTGAAAGGATTGATCATATAAGAAATATTTGTAGATATTCTTATTTTTGACATTTCTAGACTTCATAAAGTAATGTTTCCAAATAAGGTAATTCCACCATATTGAATCTCTATTGCTGACTCAAAAATTATTCCCAACCAAACAAACGTTTCATTTTACCATTATTATTATTTTTTTTTTGTAAAAATTAGAACAAACTACCGTCAGAATTATTAAATTACTTTCACCAACCATCAGTGGCAGCAAAAGAAAAACCAAATAAACAGAGAATAAAACTCTCGCACGATTTTAAATTTTTATTTATTTAATGAAATTTATGTCGGGGAGCGGAGTCATCACATTTAAAACGCTTTAAGTCTGGCTCCACATTTAAGTCTCATGTGAATATACTCATATATGTAAGTTCTCAATGCTTAATATTTGACCTATTTTTGTGTATTTTATTTTAATTTTTTGTTTCTTTATTCTTTTTGTTAAAAAAACAAAACAAATTGTTTGCTTAGGTGGCGGTGGTATCGGTAAAGAGTATTAAAAGAGAGAATGAAAATTAATATATTCGTTTATTAAGCTGCTACTACATTGAGAAGGTAAGGCTGACTTAGACTTAAACAGTGTGGCACAAAGCCCCTCAACTTCAACTTGATATTGTATTCTTCACTTGTGCGAAGGTTTTCAATTAAAACAAAAAAAGCAAGAATTCGAAATCGAAAAAGTAGGTAATAATAATTGTTAAATAAAAACTGCAAAAGGAATACAAAATCATGAAACTTATTATTAATAAAAATAAATAAATAAAATGAAAAACCCAGGCCAGACATATTTTTGTATTGTTAAGCGTGAAGGTGAAAAATTTAGAACAAGTGGTTCTAGCTCTAGATATTTTGTAGATACCTTTGTTATTGCTTTTGTTCCGCTTAGGTAAGATATTCATATTTTATTTTGTTGCTGTTTCTACAGTTTGTTGAGATACACAAAGGAAAAGAACTTCGAAGATAAAGTTTTTATTTATATATATTTTAATATTTTCTTTTGATACATACATATGATAGGTACCTTAGTTAGTTTGTATATTTTTTTTCAAGCACTCAGGGTTTTTGAAGAAGTTTAAGAGGAAAATTTACCTTGCATTAAAAAAACAACAATCCTTGAGAAGAATATTTTTTGAAACTTTAGACGGAATTCACTGGAATGAAACTAATATAAGTGATGGGAAAAGTTTTTCAAAAACGAGGTTATTCCAAAGATGTGATGAATAAATTGAATTTTGTTTTATATGCATAGGTAATGGCAACAATTTTGGATTTTGATTTCAGAGAAAAACTTTGAATGCATTCATTTTGAGATGCTTAGTTTTTCAGCACTGAACGATTTGATTTTACTTATTCAATCTTCTATTTTATTTTTAATAGCACGTTTCCACCAACAAATAATCCGAGATTTAAGGCAAGTGATTTAAAATAAATCATGAGGTGTTTCCACCAAAGAAAAGGAGATTAATTTGACGTTTGGTTTATGTCATAACAACCAAACTTCAAATTATTAACCTTTCGAAAAGAAAAAAAACATGTATTAGTTTTATTATATTCTTGTACATATTTATTATTTTTGTATACTTACATTTTATTTCGTCTGTGATTTCTTGAAAGTTGTATATTGTTTTGAATTTGAGTCATATGAAAGTGAGACAGATAGTTTTTGTTGACATTTCCATCTGTCAATAAACGAAATTGGCGTTTAAATGGGCAGGTTCAACAATTATTCTCCGAAAAAAAATTTTGTTTGATTTGACAAACTAATGTTTCCAAGTAGATTTCAATGAGTTTTATTTAAAATCTTCATTTGAGGAGATTAAAATTTGTATGGTAAATCTTCAAGATTTCAAGGAGATTTGTGACAAATCTAGCTAAATCTCGGTTTAGTGCCCGGTGGAAACGTAGTATAACAAACTTTACTAAATTTCAGAAAAGAGTCCCTTACGGCATTTATAGATTACAATTTGTAATTTTTGTTATGTTATTTCTGATTTAATCCTTATGCACACCACTCTAAAAAAAAATAAGAAGTATTCAAAATTTGGAAGTGTCATACAAGAATAATCAGATTTATATACAAAATCCAAAGTACAAACAAAGCAAACAATATAAAACTATATGAGCTGTCAAACAAACTGTCAATCTGCCACCATTTTTTATTTTAAATTTGTATATGACGTATACTTCATACCTTAAGCAGCTTTAAGCAAACTTTAAGGAAGGAAAAATTAGCATTTCGAAAGGCATAAGAAAAAAAGTTATACCTTTCCAAAAAATATTAAGAAGGACGATGGTTCTTTGTTGCTTAAATTACAGTTAAACGTATGCAAATCTTTTAAATTTACTTTCATCTCAAAATATTAAAAAAAAAAAACTGATAACCTGTCAAATCCTTCTGACTTTACCTTATATTTTCATTTGTCACTGATGACCTAGAAATAATTTCTCCTGAAATATGGAAGCAAATTTAATGAAGCATTAAACAAAAACAAATTAGAATGAAATTTTGACAGCTAAATTGTCAATCGTTCTTTAGGTAAGATAAAAAAAATGTAAATATATTTTTAATTGTATTCCATTGGTAATGAAAGATATCAAAATTTTTTTATTGAAATACAATATTAGCCATAATTTAACACAACGGAACTTTGCATTTCTCTCAATTAAAGAAAATTTGTTTACTTATTCTAAATTTTAGAAATGTAAAAGTTTTAATCACATTCAAGGCTAAGCTATTTACTTATCTGTCGAAGTCAACACAACGAGACTCAACGTTTAGTATACAGAAATGACAGATGTACTTATGTAATTTAAACTATTCTGTTATGAAGTTATTTAAATAAATCTATTTGTTTTTGATTTAGACATGTCAAAAAACATATTTTGACAAAATTGGTTTGTCAAAGAGCAAAACCAAGTTGACACTTTTGTTTATCTGAAAATTATTTTACAGATTTCAATTTTTACTGTATATTTTATATCAAAAATTTACAGAAATAACGTGGCCACAAAAAATCAATCTGAAGTTGCCATATCTGCATCTAATATGAAAATGATCAATTTTCAGATCGAAATATGAATGTACCAATGGAACACGTTATTATTCAAGCAATTTAATTGCGTTCAAATTTATTTTGACACTTATTACCAAATTTAATTTTCTTTTGAAACATTTTAATTGCGCTCATTTGTGGAAGACATGCGAGCAGGAATGAGACGGAAATAAGGTTTTAAACATTTTCAACAAATGATATTGAAAAGGTTAAACTATTTGTCTTTGACATTCAAATCACTCTCATATAAGCTCTCATAAGCTGTCAGGGTTTATTATAAACGCGTCTACTTAAACTACAACCGGCCCTGACTATATGAGTATTAAGTCTTTCGTAAATAACATTGCATATATGGGGTTTTTGTGGTTTAAGAAATGGTGCAATGAAAAATTATTCACATAATGGAAATTCAACACGAACGATGTGGTGTCTGTCTGGACTCAGCTTTCATAGAAATGGATATAGATGGATATTGGATTGGATATACTTCATGTAGTACCTAGTGCCGATGTTGATTCCGACGACGACGACGATGGTGATGATGATGATGATGATGTGTACTGAAGGAAAAATGCATCAGCACTTCATCACTCTATGCCAGGCCATTTAATATGTGATAATTTAATTAGCAAGTCATGTTAAGTGGTTTAGCAAAACTTTGAATCGTGGTATAAAGGCTAAAGATAGATAGAGGTAAGGTATACCATAAACATATAAACACCTACCATACGAAGTGAAAAGATTTTTAAAATGCAATCATTGTGAAGGGCGTTTTGAAAATTGAATACACCCGTACAAGCACCTCTATAGTGCATACATTTTGTATTGAATTGAAACGAAGGTAAAGTCATGAAATCAAGAGGAAAAACTTTCAAAGAGAGAGAAAAATAAAAAAAAAAAAAAACATTTTATTGCAGCAGCTGATGTTAATGGATTCAAGGGGATTAAATTATTTGTTCTCTTATAATTATTTTGTTGTTCAGACTCAGAGGCGATTGCTGTTGTGCATTGAGCTCTATTATATCAAGTCCAAGGACTTTATCGCTACCGCATTGTTCGAAAATTAATTGAATTAAGTTTTCGAAATTGAAAGGTGGAAATCCAACAATGACTATTTATTTATTGAATGGACGAAGACGATTTAATTAGTTTTGATTTTATATGGGAAGGTAATCGATCGGAACGAAGCATTTTCGTATGTATGTATGTATACTTTTTGACCTATATTAAATAACGTTTAAAATATGAGAAAGGTCATTTTGCACCTAGTTGAACCTTGAATTTTATATAATCTTTATGAAATCATTTTATATCTGGTACTTTTTTTTCTTATAAAGGAACAGATCTTTCGTAAGGGAGAACTGTCAAATGAGATGTCTGTACTAATGAGGTGTGTTTGACTTTTATTTGTCAGTGTACTTTGGCAATTCATAATTGTCATGCAAAGACTTATAGCCTTTTCACAATAAACCTAAAACCGAGTTTCCGGCAAAATTTTTAAGAAAACCCGAAAATCGTTTACATTGAAAATTTACACATTTTCATTTGACATTTCATCTTTTGCAACATCGACTGTCAAATTTTGTATTGATGCAAAATTTGAAAGTAAAAGTTTAGTCGTTAAATTATTATTTGTGAAAATAAAATGTATTCTGACCAATTGAAAATGATTCCAATACATACAAGAGAGAGTTGAACAAAATATGAAGATTTTGATAAACTTATTATCATTAACTCAAACATCTATCATATTCTGCATATAAGAAACAAAGAAACAATAATTTTTATTGTAAGAAATCTGTATAAATAATATTATTACCTCTGCAGTTGTGGACACCAATTCAACATTAAGTGAAATATTTCTTTTGACAGCAGCCATCAACTGTTTTGTTAACATTCAATTGTGCGCTGAATGTTTCTTAAGGTTTGTTTGTTTAGTTCATCTTTGATTTGCTACTAGTTTTTGACAGGTTTTATATGAAACTTGTGGCTAACGAATAAAGTATAGGGAAACTTGAGTTTTCGATGTAGGTTTTCGGCCAAAACTTTTAATTTCACTAAAGCCGGGTTTTGGGTTTAATGTGAAAGCCTTTTTACACCAGAACAACACTACAGGCAAATGATTTGTGACGTTTGTATTCTTTATGTCATATCATTTCAAATAATTTGGAAGGTTTCTTAAGCCAAACTTTTGGTGACCAAATCATCTCAAGAAAAGGACCTCTTTCATGTTATCTTACACCTTTATACTACATTAGGGGGAGAGGTGGGTTTGTACGTTGAAAACCGGATCTATAATCATAAAATAGCAATAATTGATCATTTAAAAGCCAACTTTGGCGTACATACAAACTCATATTTACTCAGATTTACTCAGATCAGATTTCAGGATCAATTCAAGATCAATTAAAATAAATTTTAAAGGTTCAAAAGAACACAAATGAATGTGTTATTTTTTCGATTGTAAAATCTCGCTCTGCACCCATATTTAATTTATTCCACCAACTTTTAAACCTAATCCAAATCAAAAAGCTGACACTTATTCGTAGCAACAAAAATTGCATGTCAAACTTATATATTTAAAACAATTTAAAAGTAATTAATTTAATGATACGCATGGCAACAGAGCACAAAACACTTTGTTAACAAGCTTAACAAAATAATAAAAGAAAAGAAAGCTTGATAGAAAAATATATATAGACAATTATTATTATGGACATTGGTCGATGGTCACACTAATGAAAGAGTAAACCTATTTATTATAAAAATGCGTTAAAACTAAAAAATCCAGTGCACATATTAATTTTTTATTTTTGTGTAACAAATTAATAACATCAAGTCACGAATTTATGGTCATAATTAATTTTTTTCTTTAATGTTGCAAATAAATACGATTTGGTTCAATAACCTCACCCACTGGTACTAAAATAATGTGGGAGTGCATTTTGAGGCTCAAAAATATGTACCTAAAGTACATATCTTAAAATTTTTGTTTGGTTTTATGTCTTTTTTTTTGGTGGTGAGGTTTTGGTGAGGAATTTTATGTCACCCCTTTATTTGGTCGAAGATTCTAAAAATAATCAGGTTTTTTTCCACTTAAAACTTACGATCGCTTTTTTGTGTGTCAAAAATGTCTCGACTCCACTCTTTGGTGTCATTTTAATTCTTGTATTTTATATTTTTGAAGTTCGTTGACTAATAGTACGAGTTTTAAATAAAATGTTTCAGTTGGTACGTGATGATAGACTAATCGATATTGTAGTTTAATGGCGTTATATTTGAAAGAGAGATGAAGTACCGACTATTTTTGAAGATGTTTTTTTTAGTGTTGGCGTCTTGTAATGTTATTTAAAAATCACGTTTTATTTTCTTGTTTTACGCTACATTCTTAAAGAACGGTTTTGGAATTTGTATTTAATGGTGTGGTGATAATTTAATTACAATTTCAAAATCTATTTTTGTAGAAATTTCAATTGCGGTTTGTATTCAAAATATTATTATTATTATTTTACATTCTATAAAAATAGGTTTAAAGTTAAATTTATTAGATTTACATATTGTTAATCGTGAATTCCCAAAATGTATTACAAATTGATTTTATTTTTTCATTTTGATCATTAAATACGTCTATTAGTTGCTGAACTCATTCAGTTCTTGTAACGCACTGCATTCAGCCATTTGTAAAACACTATTTTGTCTCTCTCTTGTATAATACTATGTTTCCACCGGGCATACTAAACCGAGATTTAGCTAGATTTGTCACAAATCTCCTTGAAATCTCGAAGATTTACCATACAAATTTTAATCTCCTCAAATGAAGATTTCAAATAAAACTCATTGAAATCTACTTGGAAACATTAGTTTTTTAAATCAAACAAACTTTTTTTTCGGAGAATAATTGTTGAACCGACCCATTTAAACGCCAATATCGTTTATTGACAGATGGAAATGTCAACAAAACCTATCTGTCTCACTTCCATATGACTCAAATTCAAAACAATAAACAACTTTCAAGAAATCACAGACGAAATAAAATATAAGTATACAAAAATAATAAATATGTACAAGAATATAATAAAACTAATTACTTACAGATGATGAGTGAACAAATACATATTTTTTTTCTTTTCGAAAGGAGAATAATTTGAAGTTTGGTTGTTATGACATAAACCAAACGTCAAATTAATCTCCTTTTCTTTGGTGGAAACACCTCATGATTTATTTTAAATCACTTGCCTTAAATCTCGGATTATTTGTTGGTGGAAACGTAGGTACTATTAGAAGCCATTGTCTGAACGTAAAATGTAAAACAACTTTGAAGGTCTGAACACACTTAACAGAAATAGAAACACATTATTTCGAGTTCGATAGTTCCGAATGTGTTTAGATAAAAAAAAAAGAAAAAACGCCAAAGAAATGAATCTGTTCTTTTAACTATCAAAACTAGTTTTTCTCATAAAAAAACAACGTTTCCAGAAGTATAAACCTAAGAGTATCACAATGCAATTGTTAAAAATTTTACTTTTTAGTTGAAACTCAGATGTATGTATGTTAATATCATAGTTTACTAAAATGGTGCCTATTGAATTACACGTTTACAATGTTTGATAATTTTGTATACATGTTTTATTATTATTCAAGTTTGTAGTTTATTGGCAGATACAGTTACAAGATTCAAACTTGATTCGAAACACTGATGAATAACAAAAAAATTATAAGAAATACGTGCTAAGCAACCAAGTCCAAGTCATAAATAGTTTAAAATCAATTTATTATGCATTTTAGATGTTTTTTGTCTGTGTTTCAAGTTAGACTTGTTGTTATGTAGGTTTATGAACCTTGATAAAAATAAAGAGCTTCACAATGCCTTTTATGCCTACCTATACCAGAAATGTTATGCATAGTTTATTTTATTTGGGTTTTTATTCCTAAGAAATGTGTCTACCAATATAAGTCTGGTATTTTTATTTCATCGAACAAATTGTGTGTTAATGCGTAATTAATGAAACACCTACAACTTTTATTAATGAGATCTGTGCATGGATAAAATTATATTTTTTTTCAAAACTCAAAGCCAGATGAATATTTATTAAAAGTTGTTTGTTTGAAAGTTTGTTTGCGCATCTATTAACACCATAGGTATTAATGCAATATGGTGTTTGCCTTGGATGCATTTTTACTTAGTATTATAGATACAAACTGTAAGGCAGCTGTGAATAGAGTACAACGTACAATAAAAACAAATATGTAGTATGAAGAAAATTAAAAAAGAAATGTGTTTTGAGGAAAACTATACAATAACTTTTTATTGATTGTGTATTGAAAAATTAACATTAACCCAAAACAAAATTAAAGTTGTGCTTTAGGTTATTCGATTTATTTTATGGGTCATCATTTCAAATGGTTTTGAAATAACAACAAAACAATAAACATCTGGTACAAAATAATGTATTATTTACATATTTTGTTTATTATGTTCTTTAAAATATTTAACAGCAGTTGGCTCAAAAACAAAAAACACATGGCTGTTGTAGGTAAATAGAGTGCTAAGACGATGCTATAATAATCATAAACAATTTTAAAAAAAATTTATATATCGATCCATAATTTCGTCAAATATTTGAGAAAAGTTTTACCAAAAATATTTTAGAAAAGGTACAAAAGTAACAAATCACTAGCTTAAACGTAACACGAAAATAATGTATGCACAGCAAATGTCTCTTCATCAACAATCGAATCGCACGCAAAATGGAATCTAGTCTTGGGGTGTTTTGACTTTGAACAAATATCTCTAACTATCCCTATATCGTGTGAACTTGAACTGATTCCACACCTCAAGTTTTCCGGCGTCCTAGTTTAAACTTACTCTTTGGAAGTGCACATTTTTAAAACAAAAATTAGATACATTTTTAAAGTGTTGATCGTTTAGGAACTTAAACAAAATTTTGTTCTTCGGAGAAGAAGATGGTTTCGTTCAAATTACATAACCTGTTTATTTGTATGTGAGGACAAAATATGCCTCTTTATAAATTCAAACAATAAATTTACGACTCTAGCCCAACTTCAGTCGTACTGTCAAGTACAGAGATACGTTCTTCATCCGTACAACACGAATGTGGAGTACTTTACTGCACTCTGTCTTTGACTGTTATTGCAATATTCAGAAATTCAATACCATTGTACACCGATATCTTCTTCTTTCTCTTTCTTTCTTCTATTTATTTCATATAAAAAGTGTACTAAGAACTTCTTGCGTGCGCGGCCAATTCTTAAAGAGATGTTTCTTGGTGCTAGAATTTCCCTTTGACAGGGAAATTGAACTTATGTATGCTATTTTTTAAATCAGGGTAAACATTTGCAATAAGTTCTGAATTATTTATGTACAAAAATCTAGCGTTAGTGTCAAATAGCCCTCGGTATCGGTTTTTGACCGCCCATCTCCTATTTTTGAAAGTGTTTTAGCATAGTTTCGTGAGTTAATTGACAGGTTTAGACAACATAAGTTACTTCATTTGCAGTCAACTGCATTCTTTGAACGTAAATTTTGACCAAGTCAGCTAGTTAGTTTTTCAAGTGTCATAAATTTCAAACTTGGAACTTAATTTCACTAACCTCTACCTACACTACAGTTCATCGTATCGTACAATAACTATCTAAAACATAATCGTCTACAAAACACTCCCCAGACAAGTTACAAGTCGATCACGATTTGTATTTTGTATTATAAAGAAATATTTCTTACTTCTTTGCCAATTTGACACAAAACATGAATTGGAAATGTGCATAAAACAAATAAATCATTTATAATCAGTTATAAAGTTCATCTTTCAGTTGAGTGAAAAAAAATAATCAACTGTCATTTTGACATAAGAAGACTTTAGGGAGCGTTGAAGTATATTACGTAACGCAATTTTTGAAAATTTTTGACCCCCCCTCCTCCCCTTGTAACGCACCGTAACGTTTTTCTGTACTCCCCCTCTCTAAACGTTACGTAACACTCAAGTGACCATTTTTACCCTAAAGTCGCAAAAAAGTATGTTACAGATTTTATCCTTGGTATAGTTTTAATTGCCTTTACGGTAATAATACTAAATAAAACAAGAGATTTTTAATCCCCGTGAAATATAAATAAAAAGGTTTGCCAACTTGCGAGAACAAGTCAAAAATGACGACCAGACTAATACAATCAAGGGATTCAACGTAAAACGTAAATGAAAAGGGTTGCCAATTTTGGAGTTTTAATTCCCTAATTTTTATTTAAAAAAAAAAAAAAACAATGTTACGTAACGTGTTGTAAGAAGGACCCCCTCCGCCCCTGTAACGCATCGTAACGTTTTACGAGACACCCCCTCCCCCCAAATTGCGTTACGTATTACTTGACAGCTGGGGAGATTTTTCTTGACTAGCTTTCCAGTTACCTGTCCAATAAAGTTGCCAGATACCAGAAATTTGCCTTACTTCTAAATCTCTTATGTCGTCTGAACCTGCCCAATATTGTTATAAGAAAGGCCTATTGATAGGCAGCGGTGATATGTCCAAAATCAGGCAGAACCTAATGATATGCTACTAAAAAAAGAACATATTGAATATCTAATTATAAGGATTGACGGCAGATCTGCTCGAATAAGCTGTAAATTAGATATTTTACCGCAGTACGAAGTAACTTAAAACACTGTCAACCACCGTAACTACCTCAACACAAAAATTTGTGTCATAATGTTGCTCCTAAATGAAGTGAAAGACGGACAAACAAACAAACAAGAATGTATGTACATCTGAACATCTAACATATGGATTTTCGATGCAAGATCGATTATTCTCATTCACACTTCTGCACTAACAGTTCTAAACGCTCTTTCAATTACGTTACGGGCTACCAAATTCGTAAAGTTTACATAAAATGTGTCTCAAAAATATGTATGCTTTCCAAATCTCCAGACTACGAAACTATTTTATGGAATAATGATTTGACATTTCTAAACTGCATTGCAAACTTCATTTTAATTGTCAAGAATGTGTGGATTTAAAATTGGTGGAACATTCTTTTCCTCTTCGAAACACAATATAAAATATTTGTATATGAAATAAAATATTTCTTCATAATTTGTATTCAGCATTGAACTGCATTTTCTTTTCATATTTTTGTCCATTTCCAATGGACATTAAAAAATATGCTGCAGTTTACAATAAATTTTAATGTATTTTTTGATGGAATTTAGTGCTCATATACGTATACGAATGAATGTACAATGTACATGTCATTGTTGTCCTAGTTTAATTCCTCTTCTTTTTTTATTATTATTTTATTTTTATTTTTATTCACCTCCTAACCTACTATCTACATTGAACACGTTTTTCGATATTCATACGTTAGTATCGATTACGTAATTCTAGTGTCACAGCCTTGACTTTCACGTTTCACGACCATAAATTCTTAAAAGAACGTAAGGTAAAGTATATTTGGCAAGTGAAGCCAATCGCGTATTTTACGAGTAAGTACATAGTACGCTCATGCAAATTTAACAATTTTTATTTTCTGTTTATACAGCAAAATAAAACAAAACCAAAATTAATGCTATGATCAGGTGAAATAAATCGAAAAAAAAACCAGAGTGAAGGTAAAATATAAAACTACAAACAATCAAGCAACATTAATTTTCATAGCCCCTGTTTTTTTTTTTTTTTTTGTTAATCCATCTTTCTATAAATTTATAGCTAGCTGCACCTTTAGATATAATTTTGTTGTTTGTTATAACGTTTATAACAGCTTTAACCAAACTCTATAAAACCGAACATTGAAAATCATAAAGTCGTGCACTGAATCGTAATTGTAACGCAATAATAAAAAACACAACACAACATATTCTGCACAACATCACTCACCAGACGTTATGTATTTACCTTTACCTGGCTTGGTTACTATAAAACACTCCTGTGGTATGGTATGGATTGTTTGAGTTTAAAAATAAGTAGGGAAGAACCTAGCGTAACGGTGAAACAATTAAACTCTTTCAGTTTGTTATTCAGGTGGAATTATAAAAAATAAACAACATAAACAACAAAAAATAATACGAAATAAAAACAAGTAAAAATACAGAGTGATAGGGTAGAAGATAAATAGAAATATACTTGGTTTGAACAGGGTTGTTATATGGATTTTTAATTTTATTTTTTTTTTTATTTTTAATAGATGTTTTTTTTTTTATGAAATTTGAGCTTAATCTTTTCATAAAATATCCATACAGGTTGAACCAAAATATAAGGCACATTTCTCACTTTTTTGCAAAACATCTACATATCCATAAGTGAGATCGAAAAAATAGACATGAAATTCTGTAAAAATGTTACTTAAAGTCATAAAAATGAAGAAAGTCTAGAAGATATCCGTTTAAAATTACTTTTAGAGACGATACAATTTTAATAAAAAAAAATCTTTAAATAGTCTTATAGTGCCATCAAAAAATCTGTACATATTGACACGGAATTTTGCTCTTAATTAAACAGTTTTACGTATTTGGCAGGAGGCTTATCTTTACGCAAAATCTTCATTAAAAGGTGTAATTATAAAAAAATTTACGTCCCAAAAGCGGTTCGGTGTTTTAAGTGCAATGTGAGAAGCATTCAATATCATAATCAAATTTTTAAGTTCAGAGATTAAAAGTTAGTTACAAATTATCGCCCAATTAGTAAACTTTCAACTATTTCGAAGCTTTTTGACAAAATAGTAAAAAAAAAAAACAAGCTATATACAATAATCAATGTCATATCTCTAAATTTCAGCATGGTTTCATAATTGGTCGATCTGCAACTACTAATTCGGCTTCCATTTCTTATCAGTGTTTTAACGCATAAGAAGGGCATTCTTAAATGGACGTGGTTTAAACCGATTTTATAAAAGCTTTTAGTAAAACTGTATGGTTTTAATGGCAACCTACTAAACTGGTTCAACTTTTATCTCACTGGTAGAAAACAAATTGTTAGGATTACTGACTAGGAGTCTAGCCCGATCTTAGTTCATTCAGGTGTTCCCTAAGGTATAGTCCGTTATGGGACCACCATTATTTGACTTGTTTATTAAAGATTTTCCATCAGTTTTATCAACAGCCAACTGCTTTTTATTGTGCAGATGATATTAAAATTTGTAAAGTCACAAATAATTATAATGATTGCGTTGCATTTCAGCAAGACATTTTAAAGTTTGAAAATTGGTGTGAACAAAATGATCTTGATCTTAATCTGTCAAAGCTAACTCCATGTTAGGTTATAGGTTTCCTTAAACGTAATTCTACACAATGAAAGCAATTTTTTGTTTACTTATTAGAACATTACTGGAGTATTGTTCTGCCATTTGGAATCCTGATAGTAAAAAATTGACAATAAGAATTAAAAATATCTAAAAGAAGTTTTTAAGATTTACTTTCTTTGATAAATATTTATCCACCTATCCTAATTCTACAAATTAAGGCCAGCGTGAACCTATTTCCCATTGCTGTAATGAACTATGTATATAAATAAATACAAATAATAATTCAATATGTTTTTTTTTTTCTAAACAATCAATTTAAATGAAGATTTTAAAACTCAATATTGGATATAGTCTATCAACAAATAATTACACTTACAATTTGTTTCGAAATACATTACTTTTTAAAGTTAAATCAAGTATTTCCATTTTTTTTTTTTTTTTTTTTTTTTTTTGTATGAAACCTGCAGCAAATGAAGTCCAAAATCTTGACAATCAATATTATTTTTTTTAAATTCACATATTAGAAAATATTGAAAAAGTATACACCATTCAAATTAGATGGTTAGATTTAAGATTTGTTGCCTTAATAACAAATAATAGAAAAACAAGTTCAAATTAAAAACACTTGTATAACAACCCTGGCAGAGCTTCATCAACATTTAAGTGACTCATTGAGTCTGGATCTGCTGGATTGCAAAATGTGTTAGAAACAAAATAAATGAAAATGGAAATGGAAATATACAAATAAATTCCATTCACTACAAGGTGACGTTAGTATAATTCAACTCGATCTGAGCAATTGCAATAATAAATTTTACTTTTTTTTTTTTTTTTTTTTTTGTTTAAATTTTTATATAGCTTTAGTGGGTGCTAAAAAGAGGCACACGAAAGCGAAACAGGTTGTTCTTCGAGATGCCGCATGAACGTTAGGCAAGAAGTTGCAATAATTGCACACACCTTTTACAATAGTATCACCATATTAAGACTTCACAGATACTAGCTATGAACAATTTTGTTGCTTAAGAAAATTTTAAACAAAAGTATCTACATAGTTACATTAAATGAATGTAGATAATAATAATAATTAAATTTGCAGTCAGACTTGTTGTAATGAATCTTTTGAAAAAAAAAGTATGTACACCACAAGTCAGCTAAGGCAGTGAGTACAATAATTTATATAGTTCGTATAAGCTTAGGTGAATGTGAGTAGATTTTTTAATTCTTTTTTGTTTTTATAATGCCAACGACGACGCGACGCGACGACAAGACGTAATAAAAATTTTGCAATTAAGTTGTTTTTTGTATTTTTTCTTCTTCTCATGATGATAGATATTTTTATCTTCAGAAGTCTTTTTTTTATTTGGTAATAATTTACTTAAGTAGTTCAATTTGCAAGCTTTAAAAAATTTGACTACCTATGTTAAGGTACCTGTAGGTATATCTAATTAAAATTGGTACAAATACGTGACGTTGCATATAAATCAAGAGTGAAAGTATAATTTTTAAAAATGTAGACAGGTAGTAGGTTCCTATGCTTTACTTAAATTTACTTAATTGGAAGGTTTTTAATTTGAAATGATGTGAACCTAGTTGGCAATTAGCAAAACAAAAATTGGTTTGCCAATATATTTTAGATTAAATTGGTCAAGTGATATAATTCTGCCGTGTCTCACGAAGAAGAAATTTTTAGTGAGAGTTCTGAGTTTTTCTTTTTATATATATTTCAAAGAAGAAGTTAATTTGGATCTAAATTATTAGGTCAATAATTTATACTACTGTGTTTAAAAAATTAAACTTGTTGAATTTTAGACGTTTTATTTTTGAAACAAACGGTGCTAATGTCACTTTTTCAGTATATTTTAGGCTGAGTCCACACTTTAGAGTGGTTGTTAATTTGAGAATATTACATCTTCCTACTTTCACATTCAGAATTGGAAGTCTCTTTTCAAATTATTTGTCAGGAGTAAGTTATAACAGTGAATGCGCTTTAAAATTCAAATAATCAGGTTGAAGTTGAAGTTAAAGGTTAACTTAAGCTACGTATAAAGACGATCTGTCAGTAATATTCTTTCAAACTTCTTATAGATGTCTTTAGTTAAGGAATTTGGCATTTGTTGATAATTTCTTCATTATTATTGTCATATAAAGTTCTTCACTTTAGAAGCTGTCATCTTTTGACATTTGAGAGAAAGAAAACTATGTGATAGCATACTAACGATACAAGATTCAAAAACGCATTTAAATTATTAAAATGTACTCCATATTAAACACTTTTAGGTCTCCGTGAATCACCGTAAAGTAAGAATCGCTTATGAAAGTTTTTATAAATGGTATGGCACTGCAACCGGCTTTAGGAGCCAGTTACAGCTATCATTGGTTTTTCATCATTAAAACCAATCGTTGGAATTATTTTGACAGGTAAGTCAAAGCTTTCATTGAAAATTTCTATCATTGGAATCAAATTTCTTGATTGGAATCAAGCTTTTTCTGATTAGAATTAAGCATTTGAGTTTAGAGTTGATCATTGAAAATAAAACTGACAGCTGGGAATACAAAGAAACTGGAATGCTTTCAGTGGAATGATAATGATTGAAAACGATTATATCATTGGAAACTTAACAATGAACTAAGGCGCCAGTTATATGTATATGTACATACATATGTAGCTATCATTGGTTTTCATGATTGAAAACAAACATTGTAATTTTTTTGGCAGGTCGTTTATAGCTATCATTAAAAATTTCTATCATTGAAAAAAATTTGCTGATTGAAAGCCACCGAAAAATTTTTACTGACAGAAATCTGTCATTGGAATTGTGTAAAATTGGAATACAAATCAGTGGAACTATTCGTTTCACTCCGATCGATCAGTATATAATATTAATTTTTAATCAAAGGGAAACATCGTCAAATATCGATTCAAAAAATTTTCCGGTTCAATTTCAATGATAGCTATAACTGGCGCCTAAAAGAAAAGTTCTAGGTTAAATAATGTATTTGTTTAGTAAAACAAATCTACAACAGATCTTAAGACAACAAACATAACAAATTTTACTTTTCTACTAGCTTTAAAATTTCGAAACTACATTTTTAATGATGAAAATTAATGATAACTATAACTTGCCCCTTGCAATGAAATAAATATCCATTGATTTATGTTATAAAAAATATCGCTTTTTTAAATGTCAAAATAGAACCTCTTATATTATGTATCTCCAGGAACGTAAAATGGAATCAGCTTATCATCTAACATTTTGATAATTTTATAAGAAGTTCGTTGGTTAGAAAACGCAATCAATGTAATCATAGTCTTAAGCAAAATGAGTAGTTTACCAATAGAGATTAAAAGATTTTGACAATTCTTGGCGGCCATTTTGTTTTATCTGTTACTTGTACTCTTTTGTATATGAATGGAACACTTCAAAACCCGAAACTTGTTAACTTATTTTAACAACACTGAACTATCAAATTAAATAAAAAAATATACATTATGTTGTTTAATCCTGAAAGGCAGTTATCAAAATATAATATTTTGAAGTCACTCATTTTGACGTATCCTTTCTACTTGAGAAATCGACTATAGGAGAACAGTAACTAAAAAAGGACAGTTCAGACACTTTTGACAGTTCAGTTAAGTTTTGGTCGGAATTAAAAAAGAAAAATCTTTTTTACTGGACTCTGGTTCCGTTTGGATTAAACTCACTTCAAAATATGGAATCCAAAACTTCAATCATTCATTTGATGCGAAATTGGGTTTTTTTTTAAGAAAAAGCGTTAACTAAAGAGAAGTTATTAGATAAGATTTAAATTCACTATTTTTGCATTTTACAAACATGAGTTTTGATTAAAATTAAGGTTTTTTAAACAAAAATTGTAGTATTATTTTTTTTCACTAATATGATCTAGATTCTATAATAGAAACATTTTCAAAGCACTCTTATCTTTATTTATATTTAAAGGTGTAAATAAAAATAAAATATAACATTTCTAGGATCTCTTTAGATTTTATTACCAGTTTCAAACATTTTCCAACTTTTTTCATAACTCTTAGATGGCCTCTATATAAAAGTCCTCCCCATATAGAGCCTGCATTATGTTTCAGCTTTTCAACTTTTATATCTCACCCACGTACTCTACACCTTTCCATTTCGTAACTCTAAATGTAGCTTCATAAACATTAAAAGGACAGTTAAAAAATATAATAATACTTAAAGGAAATTCAGTAAAACACAGGAATTATGAGCCTATGAGATTTATTATTTTACTGTTTATATAGCTTTGTGGGCATCTAAGAAAGGTCACAAATATTTTAATTAGCATCATCAGGTGTTGCGCGTGGATGTAGACATAAGATGTACATACCTTCACCTACCTTTCTTTCTTGGTTTTGATATGTTTTTAATTATAGTCTGTAATATAGACTAAGCACATATCTACATTTTCGAAAGCTAATGAGGAAAGTGTAAGTTTTAGTCTTTTATTTTTAAATAAATTTAAGCTTCTTTCTGAGTTTTTTTTAAATCATTCAACTAGACTAAACGTCTTTCAATAAAATATTGTCTACCTTTGATAATGAAAACATTCCATTGTCGCATATAATGCCATATAGGAAATATTCAAAGCCAGTCAGCAGTCAAGCCTCTTAAATGCCATACAAAGAAAGGTGGGTACATTTTCATACTGTAACGTACAGTACTTAGGGCTAGTGACCTCCTGAGCTTATGACTAATAGGAAGAATTTAAAGAAAGAACAACTTGCATGAATGCAGAAATAAAAAATGAATAATATATACAAAACAAAAAAGTAGACAATAGTGTAATCATTTGACATTATTATGTATAATATTTTTCTTGTCTGTACCTTTTGACTCATAAACAGAAAAAGACTAAAAAGCCCTACAGCACAGGGATGGACTTTGAAGAAATTTCGAAAAGTGAAGCCTCTTTAAGTCAAACGAAAGCATAGATCATTAAATACCCAAACATGACGTAACAAAATCATAAATAAAAATGACTGCCTTCTGTCAAAATTTCCTCTTATTGACAAACAGTTTTTATTTAGAAACGTCAAAGATCATAAGCTTTTGAGAATGACATTTGCAATTTGTTACTGGGATGGTTATACTGGGATTGATTGTGAAATTGTATCCTTAAATTATTTCTATGATGAGGCTAATGAAAGATTTTGAAATTATTGATTTAAAACATGGACCATATTTTATCTGTGACGTCACTAAAGACGTTGATAGATTTGCAAAGATCCGTATTGTTATGATTTATCTTTTGTCGATTGCATTTCAAACGGTAAATCTATTTTCAAACTTCTTTCTTCTTAAAGTGTAAATGAATTCGTTAAAAACTTATAAGTATTTAACCACCAGGCTATAGACCTTTGCTTTTCGTAGAGTCTCGGTTATTTGGCTCTGGATGAACATAATAAAGACAAAGAAGTCTATTATTTGGTACTGTAATTAAAAATTCAATGTTACGAACGCAATGTAATGCACGTTCCTACGGACTTTCGTTACAATAATAATTTACAGAAGTGTCGGAAAAATTTGAAGCTATTTTAAAACCTAATATAAGCCGCGCTCCTTTGAAAGACGTTAAGTACTAGTAAGTATTTTATTTTATTTTCTTAAGAAGTTTGGAATTTGACACATGCAAATTTGTTGATTTTTTGCTACTAGAGAAGCCATGTTTGTGCGTTCCGTTGAAACTGACTAGGAAAGTATTTACTAGTACTTAGTCACCTCCAAAGAAAAGTGTCAGTAGTAACCTTTAAGCTGTTAATGTGATTTTTAGAATTAAAAAATATAGCTGCCAGCTACAATCAGTCTGCTGTTATAACAATTCGACTACGTCTTTTTCGTCTAGTACTTCGGTCCATTTGCACAATCATTGTTTACGAATTGACATGTTATTCAGCAATTTTAACGGACTAACTTTTCAGAATGAACAGAATTTCAACGGAACTTTAAAAATACAATTGACTTTTGAACACTATGTACAAGAACTTTTAACCACGGTTAGGGGCCAGAAAAATGTCTTAATGGATATTTGACAGTGTTTCCTTTTGATTAGAAATTCAAATTATGTAAACTTGTTGATCGGAAATCACTTATCCATTTTCAAGACAGAAATTGAATTTCCTGAACAACTTTTATGTCCAAAACTTCACACAATTCCAATGACAGACAATTTTTGACAGATAAAATTTTTCGGTGGATATCAATCATGGAAATTTGTTTCAATGACAGACATTTTCTACGAGCTGTCAAAATATTTCAAAGTAATTTCAAAGTTGAAAACCAATTATAGCTATAACTGGCCCTTTAAACCTTTTGACTTAACCAAAATATTCGATATATGAGTTAAATACTGAACCACAGTTAAAACGCTAACTTTCAGTAAAGTAAATCACAGCGAGTTTGACAACACTATATTTTAATACAGCTTGGGACAGTCATACCAAACCATATTGCAAACAGGTTAATAAACTATAAGTGATCAATTTTGCAATGAGATTTTTAAATATTTTAGGATCAAGCACCTAACTTTCCAAACACTTGGTTTTGGTCAAAAAACGAGTTATTCTTTTTTTTAGTTATAAAAGAGTTTTCCAATATCACGTTATCTAGACAGCTGTCACTTTTGACAGTTTCAAACTAAAACATTATAATAAAAATGGAACAATACACCCTTTAATAAAGCTTAGAAATTGTTATGATTCACTGCAAGAACTGTGCAAATTTTGAAGTCATAGTTTCTAAAACGAATGCATTTTTGGCTCCTCGCTTGTAAGGCACTCATAACAGTTGCGGTACTTTGGATGATATAAAATAAACATCCATTTATTTCTCGTATATTGATTTTTTAAAATATTAAAATGAAACCTTTTTTATGGTAAACGTAACTCATAACTTTGCTTAAAAGGCCATCGAAAGACTTATTCCGTCACCGCATTATACACTTGTTGGTTGACACAAGGCAAACTGCAACATAAAATAAAATGAATAATGTTTGTACAGTCATTCTTTTGCTTGCTTGGTTGGTCTCAGTCTGGCCATCATGATCATCACCGCCGTAGGCAATTTATTAAATGAGTCAGTTCTAAAAACAGTGAATCAACACATGAGGTATTATGACACAAAGCAAAAAGATATAGATTCTCTTCGACACAGAAAATATAAGCACTTTCCTAAAAAAATAGGCTAATTGTTCAAAAATAAATAGAAAACCAAATTATGGTTTTTATTATATTGTGCCTAAACGTAACGAACTCCTCCCCTAATAGCAAAAATAAAATCTATCAAAATAATAAACAAGGTCATTTTCCAAATTCTGAAGTAT
Organism: Eupeodes luniger; assembly: GCA_951509635.1. NCBI lineage: Eukaryota > Metazoa > Arthropoda > Insecta > Diptera > Syrphidae > Eupeodes > Eupeodes luniger. The sequence goes on from OX608073.1 coordinate 52,679,247, forward strand.
CTACGTAAAATGGTTTGTGTTTATTTTCATGTCCAATAAAGTGAAATATAGAAAACAATAATTCATATAGCTTCGACATCAGACACATTGAATGCATTTTTCAATTTTTCTTCTCTTATGCACTTGCACTCCAGTTTTCAAAATTTCACGTTTCAGGTAGAATTTCAAATATAACGACAGCAAAAATATCAAGGGAAAGTTATTTATACGGATGTAGGTACTGTTCATGCATAGATCCTGCTTTCTGAAAATGTCTAAAGTACCAAAAAAAAAAGGTTTCCATTAGTAGGTTAGGTACGGTGGTGGTGGTGGTGGTCGTTGGTTTGGTGTCATATGGAAAATCAACATGCATATCAAATTACTTAATACTATGAGATATTCCAAGTCAGGGATCGATCAATATTTTTTTTAAACAGGCACAATTTTGTTTAATCTTTAAACAGATGAAATATATGTGAACTTATGACATTTAAAGGAAATGTGGGATTAAATTTCTTAATAGTTTTTAGTTTAAGAAATGCAAAGTTTGATTTGATTTTCTTCAAATTCAAATTGCCTAGTCGAAGATTGTCCTTAAGTTAAAGGGGGTTTATAGAAATTAATTTGAAAATTTTTATGCAGACAAATGACAGGGGAAATAATTTCATATGTGACATAACTTCATGTTTGTGTATAGGGATTTAACCCAAGTACACATTTTGTACTTCAAATTTTGAAAATAGCTAATTATACGGCGGTTTGAATGAGGGTTAAGAACAACAGACAAGAAAACTTAAATCATATCAATTTATCGGATTATTTGGTTTTATTTCACTTCATTTATTATATCGCATCGTGAAATTCGATACAGTACATAACGCTTATTAGAAACTCAAAAATTGTACAATATTTGTTTCTTATAACTGAGAAGCAAGTTTCTTATATGGACACAAGATATACCCAGGAGCAGATAGAAAAGATTAGTTTTTTCTCTCTGCCCAGAGGTTTCAAAAATATATCCTCTACTGAATATTCAACACAATTAACTCACGACAATTAGGGGCCGGTTATAGCTATCAGTAAAATCCATCAGTAAAAATTTAGTTTTTAGTTTTTGAACATGTTACAGATTTATTTCTAGCAAAAGATTGATGCAATAAGATGAATCCTATATTCAAGTATTTTTTTCAAAAAGAAAAAATGCATTTAAAGTTTTATTTATTTTATAAATCCATTTTAATTTTTTTAATGATGAAATTTCATTTTACTGAACAGCTGACTGCCAAAAGCCAAAAAAAATTCCATTTCGTTTTACTGTTGGTGTTCCAATTTTTTACTGTTCCGATCACATCATTAAAAATTTTACTGATGAAAGCAATAGTATAAAAATTGTCTGAGGCGCGAAGCCTCGAAGTTACATTTTAATGACGTACATTTATTGATTGCTATAAACGCTCATCAGTAAAACATTTCAGATTCCTCCTGTTTCAAATTTTACTGATGGATTTTACTGATAGCTATAACCAGCCCCTTAATACAACCAACAGAACACAAACCCAACAAATAACAAACACACAACAAATGTCAAAAAAACTCTGAACTGAAATTCTCTTCAAATGTCAGATTGAAATGACATTTGCATAGATTGCTTTGAACTTTTCTTAAGGGTCTGTTTATGTTTCTTGAGTTTCATGATTTTCTTGCAATTTTCTTAAATCCAATCCATTTTACATTGAAAAAAGAAAGTTGTCGTTACATCGTATCGTGAAATCAGTCTAAATAGTTTTTGATAAATTGCTTAGAGTTATTTCTCCTCTAGCAATAAAATTCTTAAACTCAAAATCACTACAAGCCACAAATTATTCACATGAAAAAATAAGCATTTTACGAATTGTCAACAAATTAATAAAATGTTATTCAATAATTTTAGCCACAAGGAAGGATAAATGTTGATTTAAAATTATAATGTTCTAATTTGATTTACCTTTAAAATATGATTTTTTTGGAAAATTACTTAGATATATTTAATTTCACTTGAATTTTGATGTAAGGACTTAAATCCTTATTTAAGAGTAGGAAATAACTACACACACAGATTTTAAAAGACGCTACCACACAAATTTAATAGTCTTTTACAAACTATTCCATTTATTTACTTATCTTTCTACTAAATTTAAAAAAAATAAGTTCCATGCACTATTTTGATGAAAGAATAAAAGACAAAAATATAATTATATAATTATACTAGCAAACCCGTCGAACTCCGTTTCGCCACCAGATGGCTTCGTTTTTTGTAACATTTCGTTTGGGGATTAAAAGATGAAGAAAAATTATTTTTTTTTGTTTTATATTTGAAAAGGAAAAATTTTATTTCATTTAACAACAGTAATGAATTCATTTCGATTACAAAAATGAAGTGTAATTTAGTTGAACTTCTCTAAGTAAAAATTGAAAGTGAATCCAAAGTAAATACTGAATCGAAGCGTTAATTGTCACTGCATACGCAAGGCGAACCTGAAATTGCAATCGTTTGAATCGTATTCGAGGAATAAATACATTTTCACCTGCGTACTTTCCGTTAATAATGGTTGCCTCAATCAAATTCGGCATAAGTCTTTTCACCGCAAGTCGAGTACAGTTGCAAAGTCCCGGTGGATTCAAATTACGCAATATCATAATAACTGAACCAACTTTGAGTTGGAAATTATGTGGTGGAAATCATGGTAACTCCAGAGAGTTCAAAAACTCCGTTGGATGTTGTTACTTCGTCGAATATCCTACAGTGTGAAATTAAGTGCTTCAAGTGATTTCTTATGTGCCATTGTGCACCCATTCCTAACATTGAGCTTGCCAATTTTCCCATTGCACTGGATCGGGAAATATTGCATGTTGGAGTATCAATTGTGTTTAAATTGAGTGGCAACTTAAGCTCAGAATGTGTAATACGACCGCCTTCTAGAAGAGTTGCCGCAATTCCAGATGATGCTAACGCCAAAGCTATGTCACATCTTGATCGAATAGTGGCCAAAATCAATGAAATGACAAATTTTTTCCCTATTCCTCCAGGTGCGTCCAGGAAGAATAGACCACCAATATTTTTGTCCACCGCTTGCATTAATGTTTCGTATACTTGTTTTTTCTGTTCATTCAGCAACGGCACATTATTTCGAACGAAAAAAAATGCAGCTCTCGATTTAGTTTTTGGTTCAATGCATCGTGCATCGATCGATTTGGCGCAATCATTCCTACTTCAATCAGTAGCTTCTCGATATGTTTGGCATTGGTGGCCATTCACAGTTTTCAAATACGCAAATGATTTTGGTCCTCGTACATTTACCAACAGTAGTCGCAAATAAAAAACATTTCTAGGATGAACAGTGTACATGTACATGCGACCTAGCGCATCAGTGGAAACACCTGTGGCCAATTTGGAATTTTCTCTTAATATATTTTGTCTTTCTTCGCTTAAGTTCTGTGAATACACTTGTTGCTGCCTTGCATGTCTTGTGCGGAGGCCGATGTTCGCACGTTCGTACTCTAGGCAAATATTCTTATTATCTTTAAAACAAACGTTATTTGAAGTCGATATCTCTGACGTTTCTAGAGATATGCTTGACTAAAAAAGGTTCCCAAAAGTAAGCTATTGAAATGTCAAAAAATTTAAAAATTTTCAATTCCACAAATCGGAATTTTTACAATAGCTTTCTATGGGAAGCTAAACGGAGTTCACCTCTTTTATGTTGAAAATTTTCCTGAATTTTGTCTGCTATAAACCTCACGGAGCCCGAGACCATTCCAACGAATGCAAAACCGTGGAAATCGGTTCGTGCGTTCTGGAGTTATAACGTCAGAAAGGAAAACCCGACTTATTTTTATATTATAGATTTTTATTTTGCAACATATAGACCATTAGACCATTAATCGAAATATAAACTATCCTATATCTTAAGTTAGACCAAATTACACATAAAATGCCAACTTTCATCGAAATCGGTTGACTTGGTGAAGAGTTCACTGGGAACATACATTATGTCACTGCATTTTTATATATTAATGCAACATTATATACAATTTAGACCATTCATCGAAATATAAACTATCCTATATCTCAAGTTAGACCAAATTACACATAAAATACCAACTTTCACCGAAATCGGTTGACTTGGTGAAGAGTTCACTGGGAACATACATATGACACTGGATTTTTATATATTAAGATTTAAATACCTATGCCAAGTGCAAATGTCAGATCCAACAATATTGCCAATAAAAAAAAATTACCACAAGTGTCTTAAAATCGTGTAACACAACTATCTACCAAAAACGTCATTGTCAGTCGTGGTCTGTTCTTTTTCTTACTACGGTTAACAATCGTTGAATTTTGTCATCCCTAAACCTAAAAATTGTTATGATTTCCTAAACTCGCAATCATCACGAGTTAAGTTAAAAATATTGAGCTGCCAAAGTGAATGGTTTGTTTACAAACATGCAATTGAATTTTGTTTTGGCTTGAAAAGAAATCTAAATCGGACTACTATCTTTTTCATTCTACAATAAACCAATGTTTTTTTTAATTGATATTGATAAAAACTTAAATCATTGACTGATCTGACATTATAACATGATTAGAAAAAAAAGTTCGTACTGACCTTTAGTCAGGATCGTCTACCAACAACTGTCAAATTTTCTGTTCTGTCATTAAAAATAACAATATAACAACAAAAATATTTAAGAAATTTTATAGTTTCTAGTTCATGTTTCTTCAGAAGTCATAAAGCCACCAATTCAAATGTATGTATATGTCCATTAAATTTGACGTTTTAACTGTCCCACATGTGATTTTATTAGAACTCGTCACTTGACAAGAATTTCAATAAGTTTCAGTAATTTATGTCAAATTTTAACCTAATAAGAGCAATTCTTAGAATAATCTTTAAAGACCGAAACAAAACAACAACTTTTTGTAAATGAACTTAGAGACATTTTATTTTCAGTAGGTTAAATCTGTATAATATTTTCGATCTTCCCATGCTTACATTAGGTTCAATATTAAGAACTCAGCTTGTGGATTCTTTAAATAAAATTTAGTTTACAAGCTCATTTAATGCATTGTTTAGTAGAAGTGTATAATAATCATGCCGATTAAAGATAAACCACTTTAAAAAAATTCACCCTTAATGCTACTTAGGCTGTTTTTGCATCAATTTAATTCTACAAGTCCAATTAGATATAGATAATGTTTAATCTTCAAATTGAATGATTACTTTCAGCAAGACTTTTAAAAGAAAAACCCTCTCTCTATTTTGTATCTATTCACAGATATGATTAGACACTATGCAAATTTCTCAAAACGTCTGCTTATCAAAAAGACAATATTTATTTTTGTGGAATTAAAAACAGAACTTACCTCAAGTTTGTTCAAAAATTTCCACTTGACAGATAGAAGAAGTTTTATATGACTCGACAATAAAATTTGTAGTTTAATTAAACCGCTGCGTTCACTGAATTATAAACTTCAAAAAACCATCAACTTTCGGCTTGCGGCTCATAAAATTTCACAAAAACAAAAAGGTCTTCCGGAGATCTTACAATAGCAAAACAATAAATAAACAAACAAACTATGTATTAAAAATCGCAATAACTATTCGTAGGTAGGTAAAATTCGAACACAAAAATAAAATCACTTCTATTGTGTTGCCTTAGCCTTTAGCCTTACTGCAAAGTGGATTTTCCATTTACCGATCCGTTCCGGGAGGGTTCCTTTTTAATTTTTAATTTTTTGTTTCGCTTTGAAACCCAACACTTTAGAGAAGACGAATAAGAAAGAAAAATAAAAAAAAAAAAATAATAACGAGCACTGCACAAATTAAGGGAAAAAACCCATAAAACATTAAAGAAAACAAAACCACATCACAGAAGCACTGCACTGTGAACCGGAAATTATAATGCACACGTAGTACCTATATGTAGACGTACCTTTAATACTTTATGGACTACAAAACACGTTAATTTGGAACACTGGTTTTGAAATTGATCAGACCAACAACAACAACAAAAATACTAAATTAAAAAAGGGTTGCTGACGTATATTAAAGAAAAAAGGATTAAATTTTTAGCAAACTTAAAGGTTGGCATTAAGGTACTATACTTTTTTTAACTCTTTGCAATTTAAAGCAAAACTCTTTGTATACTATATGTACGATGATGATTCATAAGTCGGTCGGTTGGTCTTCGGTCTTGTTTTAATTTTTTTTGCATAAATCTTGACTTGACACGGTGTGTATCTTAAAGATATATTTTTTGTTGTTGTTTATTCGTAATTTCTGGTTTGTTTTTATATTGAAACTCGGAAATGCTGTGTGTAGAAAGAACAAAACTGGAAAACTGGTTTTAAATTAAATTCTTGTTTTGTTGGTTGTTTCTTTTTTACTTTTTTCTTTTGTATATTTATCACTTCTTATTTAATTCACTCGTGAAGCTGAGATTCTAAAGCATGGATTCTAAAGACGTCTCACGTTGGCACTAGATTTTTGTTTAAATTTAATTTCTTCTTAAAAACTCTTCCAAATTTCGTTTGGATTCTGATGAGGAATTTAAATGTGATTCTAAAATTTTATTTCTTAAAAGATTGTGGCTTAGAACAGTTTAAGCTTTTCTCTTTGCATAAGAACACAGTTTTTGCGTTTTTGAATAAATTGCAAATTGAAACACCCACGGATACGGATAACCGATTGTATCTGAATCTTTTTTGGTGCACAAAGATCCGACAGACGATATATTCAAAAGCCTACACAAAGTATTAAACAAAAATAATAATAATTCACATCTAACTACCAAATCCAAAGAATTCAAGATGCAGATACGAGAACTCCAAAAATAACACTGGACGGGAAAAAATCTTCGTATCAGCTCACAGCTCACAGCTCCTACCACCTATAGCTAGAGCAGCAGCAGAAGCAGAAGCAGAAACAGAGCACCAGCAACACCAAACCATATATACTATATTTTTGTTGTTGTTAAATTTTGTTTTCCTCTCAAATATCGAGGCATGAGAAACACTGGATAATATAAGGCTACAGCCATGACAGTCCTACACTTTGCCACTGTGCTTTGCCACAAATGGAAAATAAAGACGAACGAATGAAAATAACTAAACAAAAATGAAATAATGACGTTAAAATGTTGAACGAACGTGAACGAGGAAGAAGAAGTTGAAAAGACAAAAAAGGTAAAAATAAACAAAATAAGAGGGGGAGATAAAACACACATGTTCTTATAATACAAAAATACAAACTAAATATTAAACTAAAATGCATACGAACATTTAGAGTTTTGTTGCATGCAACTGGCAACATTGTTATTTAAGCAAAATGTTGCGGGGGATATATTTTCCAGATACATTTTGGTTGACTTTTCTTTATTGTTCATTATTTTTGTTGTTGTCGTGTTGTTTTGATGTAACCAGAGACTATAGAGAGGGAAAAGTGAATGTCATTACGATTGCGAAGAATGCAAAAAATAAAAACAACAATATGTTTATTTCTTTGTAAATAATGTAATACAGTAGAATGTGGGGTACAAATGAGAATGCGGGTATGAAATGAAGATAGATAAAATATATGGTTGCCTTTGTAAAGCATATTTACCGAAAACTACTAATTAGATACTCTTTACTTGTTAAATAGGGAGTTTGTATACATATACATATGTATCTATCAAAATGCAACTGCAACTCTGCATACAGGAGTAAAAAAGGGCTACCATCTTTCATTTTGATTTAAAAAAATGTTTGCTAAGCTTAGAAGAAGTAATTTACAGTATTTTATAGAGGGTGTTGGGGAGAGTACGATATCTTTGGCGACAAAGTTTAATAACGGATTTGTATAGAACAGTTAAAAACAAGCATTTTTTACTATGGGAGGGGGGGGTCTATCTCCCCCCGTTTAGGCAGTAGGGGCAATTTAAAAAAATATGTACTTTAAATGGAAAAAAATAATTAAAAAATAACGGTAATACTTACAATTAAGTATTATCCCTTTTTTTAAAGCCAACATTTTTGTCTATTAGCTTGTTTTTAAATCAAGTCAAAACTATGCATAGTTTTTGAAAAAAAATGTTTTAAACTAAAAATGTATGCAAAAAAAATTAAAAAAAAGGTTTAAAATGTAGTTTTTCAAAACTTTCAAATTATCTACTGTTTTTTTTTTAGAATTCATTGCTCTTATTTGTTTTTGATCAAAAACTGAAAACTAGATGACTTTATGTCTTCTAGTTCTTGAGAAAATTGAAAATTACCACAAAAAATATTTTAATTAAATTACTTTTTCCTTGCTTAAGTATTAACGTAGTCTTATTTTGATAGTAATAATCGAATATGGATTAAGATACACCTAGAGTAAATTAACCCATCTTGCACCCACCGAACCTTGCCCCTCCCCACCTTGCACGCACTCCAACTTGCACCCACCCCAAATCCTATAGTGTTCCCAAGCAGCTGTTGCATACACCCAAACTCGCACACACCTTACTGTTGCATACACCCAAACTCGCACCTACCATTGTTACTATCAAAATAAGACCACTCAAGCAAAAAAAAAAATTAAATTAAAATAGTAGATGTGGTTATTTTCAATTTTCTCAAAAACTAAAAAGACATAAAATCATCTAGTTTTCAGTTTTTGAACAAAAACAAATAAGAGCACTAAATTCTGAAATAAAAACAATGGTAGATAATCTTGAAGTATTGAAAAATTACACTTTAAACCTTTTTGTTAACTTTTTTTACTCAAATTTTGAGTTTAAAATTAAATTTTTCAAAAACTACGCATAGTTTTGACTTGAATTAAAAACTAATAAAAAAAAAAACTAATTAAAAACTAATAAAAGCTAATAAAACAGAATGTTGGCTTTAAAAAAATGTATAAAACGTAATTGTAAGTATCACCGTTATTTTTTAATTATTTTTTTCCATTTTAAATAATAATTTTTTTAAATTGCCCCTACCGCCTAAACGGGGGGAGATAGACCCCCCCTCCCATAGTAAAAAATGCTTGTATTAAGCCCCTCTACCAAAAATCGTTATTATATCTTGGCGCCAAAGTTATCGTACTAGTGCCAGGGTGTTTTTTTTTTGTATAATTTTTAACTTCCAATAGGAAGTTATTGTAATCGGTCCGATTTGTCGAATTGAAAATTTTGACATTTCTCTACATTTCTCGACATTTCAAGGTCCCTAGAGTCTAAATAAAAGATTTTTAGATAGATGTCTGTGCGTGCGTTTGTACGTATGTACGTTCGTACGTCCGTACGCTCGCGAAGTTTTTTCGTCGTCCATAGCTCAAGAATCAGTAGAGATATCGAATATCCACTTGAAATAAATTGTGTTATACAGATAATAATGCAGCAAGCTGCAGAAAAGACTCTCAAAAAAATTGAGTCTGTGGTTTTTGTACCATAGCAATTTAAAATAAAGTGCACGACTGGGTCGCACGACTGGGTCGCACGAACTTGCTCCTGTATGCAAAGAGTCTGTTTAAAAAAGTATCTATATAATATTTAAAAATATACCTGTAAAATAAGTTTGTCTTCAAAGATATATATGCCATTTGATTTGTCGAAAAAACCTTCATTTTTCAATTTTTTGGGAGGGGGTTACATTTAATACAGTTAAAATAATTAAAAAAAAACTAATTTAAGATTCAAAATTTTACCTGAAAAATAAGTTTGTCTTCAAAAATTTAAATGCCATTTTATAAATCAAAAAAACCTTGATTTTTCAAATTTTTTTTTTGAAAATCGTTAGAGCGGTTTTTTTTTTAATTCATTTTTTATACATAAAATTTTTCAATTTTGTTCTAAAAATATTTTTGGTATGCAGTTGTTTAGTGATTGTAAATATACGCTCTATATTTCAATTTCGTAAAAAAATGTTCACCCGTTTTTGAGATATAGAATTTTGAAAAAAAAAATTTCGATATTTTTTTAAAAATCCAAACAATAAAAAATTGCACTTTTGATAATCAAATATTGTTAAGGCAATATAAGAGCTCGTTCAGAAAAAAAATTATTGAAATCAGTTCAAAAGTTGCTGAGAAAATTAAAAAACAAAAAAACGGTTCTATGAGCGGTACCTTTCCTGAGCAATACAAAAATATGTTTTTCTTATTAAAAGAAACCAAGTTAAAAAATAAAATTTTAGAGAAAATTTAAAAAAAATCTATCGGTTTGTTTTTGAGAAAATTCGAATTTTCGTTTTTTGACCAAAAAAATTGTATGGGGGCCACTGTTAGTTTTGATCTTTAAAAAAAAATGAAAAAAACGCCTAACGTAAATCTGCTCAAAACCTTAACTTCCAAATTTGAACTCGATCGACCCAATGGTTTAGGCTCTAGGAGCTTGGACAGACAGACAAAATTGACCGGACGGAATCGCGGGACCCACTTTTTTCGACTTCTCTACCATCGTAATACCATGTTTGATTAAAATCTCGAGTTCGAAATTTTGCACGAATGCAAAACTTGCCATATAGTTCCTATATGTCGCAAGTAAAAAAAAGGTGAAAATTTTGGTTAACCCTAAATATCTCACGAACCAATAACGCTAGCGACTTGTATTAAATTTTATATTCTATATTTTAAAGTGATACCAACCAAGTATATCCCTGGAAAAAAATCCAATTAACGTTTTTTTTTATAAATCAAAAAAAAGTGAAAAAAAAAATAATTGACACCTCGAATATTTTTCGAACAAAACATAATTTTATTTTTAAAACTATTTTATGCAACGAAAAAAAAAGTTTTTGACATCTGTTAAAATTTTGAGAAAAATCGAATAGACAGTTTTTTTTATAAAAAAAATAAAAACCTAAAAAAAACATTACTTAAAGTTAGAAAAAATTCATTTTCGACTCAAATATCATTTCAAAGTTTTGAGATATTGGCTCCAAACTATTTTTTTCTTTTAAAAAGTATTAATGTCAACATTTTCAAAATCGAATAGACAATTTTTTTATAAAAAAAATAAAAACCTAAAAAAAACATTACTTAAAGTTAGAAAAAATTCATTTTCGACTCAAATATCATTTCAAAGTTTTGAGATATTGGCTCCAAGCTATTTTTTTTCTTTTAAAAAGTATTAATGTCAACATTTTGAACAAAATCGAATTAATAGTTGTTTACAAAAAATAAAAACCTAAACAAAATATTACAAGAAGTTGGTAAAAATTGATTTTCGACTTAAATTTCTTGTAAAAATTTGAGATAGTGGCTTCAAACTTATTTTATCTTTTAAGAAATATTGTTTTTGACAATTGGTTACATTTTAAGAAAAATCGAATTGAGTTTTTTTAAAACCTAGAAAAAAACAGGGTACAAATTAACTTTGGACCAAAGTATCTTTTCAAAAATTAAAAATATTGGCTTCAAACTAATTTTATCTCAAACAAAATATTGTTTTTATATTTATCCGTCGGAAATAAATAAGCTTAATTCAAAAAAATATATTTTTAAATATTAACTTTATTTTCTATTCAACAAGATGGAATATTTAAATAGTTTTACATGCATAGTTCTTACGTACTACTCTGTAACTACTCCTCGACGACTACTCCTCGACAACTCCAACTCGCGTCTACTCCTCGACAACTCCTCGACAACTACTCCTCGACAACTTCTCCTTGACAACTACACTATTCAGTAAATTTTTTTTATAAAAATCAAACAGTCAGTTTTGGTAAAAATTGGTTTTCGACTAAGAATCTCGTTAACAAAAAATAATTTTGAAATCAAACTATTTCGTCATATGCAAAATACTCTTGGTTATTTTAAAACAATTTTTTTCTAACAAAACATGACAAACCATTTAATCAAGACAAATCCGCAGACGGGATGGGAAGTTATGAGTGTGGATCGAGATTTTTAGTCGAAAACCAATTTTTATTTCTTATACAAACAAATACAAATTGGATGAATGAAATTAATTTGAAGTCAATATCATCTATTATTATATCGAGAACCGAACATCATTTTTTACCAATTTTGCGTACTATTTCTTGTGAATTTTAATCGTTTATGAAAAAGCTGACAGTTGGATTTTTAAATGGAATTTACTGAATGTCGAAAATAATATTTTCTGTGAGATACAATTAGTTTGAAGCCAGTATTTTTGATTTTTGAAAAGATATTTGAGTCGAAAGTAAATTTTTACCAAGTTTTAGTAATGTTTTTTTTAGGTTTTTATTTTTTGTAAAAAACTGTCAACTCGGTTTTTCTTAAAGTCTTACCAGATGTCAAAAACGTTAGTTTTTGTTGCATACAATTATTTTGGAGATAAAATCATTTTTCATTCGTAAAATATTTGAGATGACAATTATTTTTTTTCAATTTTTTTGATTTATAAAAAAATCGTTAATTGGATTTTTCCAAAAATATACTTGTTTGGTATCACGTTACAATATATAATATACAATTTAATTTAACTCGCTATTCGTGAGATATTTTGGGTTAACCAAAATTTTCACCTTTTTTTTAAATTGCTGTGACCAATTTTTTTGAGAGTCCTTTCTTGATCTTTCTGCATTATTATCTACTAGCCGACCCGTGCTCGCGTTGCTTCGCAAATTGTAACCAACACATTCTTTTTGTGCTTATGGATTTTCTTCCGATGTTAGCCTTTCTTTTACCCATTTTATATTTCTATGCGATAAAAGAAAAACAACGAATTTAAGCTTGTTATGTACTCGTATTTAATAAAGAAATCAATCAAAAAACACTTCCTTACCGAAATTAACACTTTAAGCCTAGTACGCAGCTGAAGTGAAACGAATTTTTTCGGCGGTCTCCAAGTCCAGAGCGAAATGAAAACGAAAACCACAGCGGAAAAATATTTGTGGAGAGTTCTGTCTGGAAGTTGAAGTTCACTGCAAAAACACTCACGAGTAAACAATTTTTTTTCAATTTTAATTTGTAAACAAATTTTTTCAATAAATAAATTAAACGTCAAAATTTCGCAAGCAATTAATATACCGGGCAATTAAATTGAGAACGAAAAGAGTGGAGAATTGTACTACGAAATCTAGTACAGCTATCCACTAAAATGACACATTTCGTCGTTCAGCAGCGTACTGAAAAACGAAAAGCACAACGAAATTTTTCGTTTATGATTTCGTCATGTCATTTTTGTATGGGAAATTTCGTTTCGCATCAGCAGCGTACTAGGCTTTAGAAAAAAAAACTTAAGTAAAATATTACGTAGTCAAGGCCAAGCCGAACGTGAAAACAAACAAAACCATTTAAATTTTTTAGTTGAAAACAGAACGAAATTTTTGTCTATTTTCTTCTTTTCTTTCTTTTATTCATACCTAGAAACGTTTTTTTTTGCAACCGAAAAATATAGTTTGCGGTAAAAAAAACAAATTTGTGTTTTTGATGTTCTCATACATCTATAGGTATGCGTGTGTAAATATCCATAGACACATTTTTTTATTCATCTGCTCATGTTCAGTGCAGTGCAACTGACTTAACCTACCCACATTTGTGTGCTCTTTTTATCGACGTCATTGTAAGTACCTTCTTCGAGTTATTTGTAAAGAAAATTTTAACTTAATTTCAGTTTTATTGTTCGAGGAAGTGATACAAAATTGGTAATTCAAGCTATTATAATAGAACTTTTTTTTATTTTTAAATTGGAAGAATTATAATCTATTCACTTCCTCGAACCACAAATAAAAAATATCTAATTTTTCTTCAGATAAATCAGCATTTCATGTGCACGGCACTGTAGTTAATTAAATGTCCATAGTAACTCAAAAAAAAGAGCCCACACTGCTCAGCGATGTGACGATAGAATTAGAGAAACAAAAAAATAATGTGTGTGTGTAGGTTAGTTGATGAACTATACAATACAGACAAATTGAATATGTAGGTAGGTAGGTAAGAGAAAAAACGTAACTATTAAATGGAACACATATTAAGAGAGAAAGAACATGGGAAGAAAAGAAAATTAAAAATGTTGGAATGATAATGAAATGAAACGAAGCAGCGACCTCGCGATTGTGATGGAATCTAATTTCCTGGATAACATAAATTCAAAAAGTTTATAATTTTATAATTTGTTTTTATTTATTTCTCAGGTTGTATGTTTAACTTAGAAGTGATTTTAGGCTTTAAATTTGCGCAATATATTGACTTTATGAAGCAATGCTAATTTTTGTCGATTATTGTATAGGTTTTAAGATATGAGTGGTTGTATAAGTCAACTAATGAAAAAAAATGGACAAAAAATGTAAAATTAATAATATTTAAGTTTGACATATAATTAATGAAAAAAAAATTAAAGCCATAAACACTCTCATAACAATATAGAAAATAATAAAATATATTTCAAATAAATCGGTTGACTACTTTCTGAGATCATGCGTTACAAACTTTAAAATGGTTTCGCTTTTATATAATAGTATAGATATATGTAGATAGTATAGATAGATATAACAACATTTATTTGAAGTCGATATCTCTACTGGTTCTTGAGCTTTGGAAGACGAAAAAAACTTCCCGAACGTACGGACGTTAGACACTTTGTTCAACACGCACGCAGTGATATCTCTCTAAAAATCTTTTATTTAGACTCTAGGGACCTTGAAACGTCGAAAAATGTCAAAATTTTCAATTTGACAAATTGGACCGATTACAACAACTTCCTATGGGAAGTTAAAAATAAAATTATCTGCAAGTTTATAATAATAAGTTCATTTTAACAATATATCTCTGTCTTGTATTATGATTTAAGTTTCTTAAGTTCATAAAGAAAAAACCCCATTTCACCTAAATGGTTGCGTTTAATTTCTTTAGATATTGTATCCGGAAAATTTTTGTTAGTCAGCTAATCGAAAATTGTTGGGTTGGTAATCAAAAAAGAAATCCAAAGGTATCCAAGAATTTCTGGTATACTCGTATGTGGCTATCTGACAGAACAGCTGATTCAACATAAGAGGTGTGTTCAAAAAGTACCCGGAATTTCTAAATTCCGCGGGTCTGGAGAGTTCGAAGGTCAAAATTATTTTTTTATTGTGTTGGTATATATACTATCTTCCTTATAACGATTTATTAAAAACACAACCGTTCACTTCGAAATTCAAATTATTATATATATTTTCTCTCCGTATTTATAATGTTTGATTTTAATAATAAAGTTGTCAAGGCGATAATTACAAACAATAATGATTATTATATTTTAAAGTAATAGTAGAATGATCTAAAGTAGATTTCTAATAAATAGTGAACACTACATTCTCTTCTTTTTTTAAAAGTTTAAATAAATAAAAATAACACAACATGAAATTGAAAGAAAATAGTTATTGATACTCATATAACTCAATTACACGCTGAATCATCAAACGAGTTTGATTTATTAGTTTGAATTGTCCAATTTCCATTAATTTTCTTTAAATGAACAATGTTCCGTCTTGTTACTTCACCAGTTGTTGAATTCTTAACTAAAACATCTCCTCCCTTCTGTTTGATAACTTCATGCGGTATTTCACCAAAGTTGGAATCTATCTTGTTTTCTTTTCGCATTTTCTTCACCAGAACTTGGTCACCAATGGTAAGTTCACTTTGAGCAGCTCGTCGCTTTTTGTCAGCATACAGTTTTCCTTTTTCTTTTTCAATTGCATCTTTTTCAGTAAATTCCTGATTAAAACCTTGATCTTGGTTAATTAGTGATGGAATTTTATCTTTAAGAAGTCTTCCGTAGAAAAGTTCAGCCGGAGCTTTTCCTGTAGTAGAATGTGGAGTGTTGTGGTACATAAGCAAATAGTCTATTAAATCTTCTTTCCAATTGGAGCCTGTAGCCTTGCTGATTTTTATTCTTTTAAGTATGTCCCGATTTTGTCGTTCAACTTCACCGTTTTGTTGGGGCCAGTATGGAATTGTGTTATATAATTTTACGTTGAACTCTTCACAAAAATCTCTAAACTCCTTACTGGAAAATTGTTTACCATTATCTGCAGTTATTGTTTGAGGATATCCTAATCTAGAAAACATTTTCCTCAGAGATTTTATAATTGACGTTGAAGTTATATTTTTTAAAATAACGATTTCCTTATAACGGCTGTAATAATCTACGACGACAAATAGATGTTCGTCACTTGGAAGAGGTCCCATTAAATCTATTGCAATATCTACCCATGGAGCTGTTGGCATTGTTCGTCGTTTCATCGGTTCAGGAACAGTTGGCGCTGAAACAAGGAGACAACCTCTGCAGTTTCTTACAATATTTTCGGCATCTTGGTCGATTTTTGGCCACCAGACTTTTGTTCGCAACCGTCTTTTTGTTCCAACTATTCCTGGATGTCCTTCATGAGCAAATTCAATTACTTTTTTACGAAGCTGTTGTGGAATTACTATTTTGTTTTGCCGTAGTAGTATATTCCCATAAAAACAGAGTTCATTTTCAAATACTTTGAAATTAAGAACATCTTTGTTCCAATTTTGTTCATACATTCCTTCCTTAACGCGTAGTATTTCTTGATCGTTTTCTGAAATCCTGTCAATTTCTTTCAAGGTGAATGCTTTGGGAACGCTATTGCTGGCAATGTGATGAATATGTTCTTCGGAATCAAAATTCTTTTTAATTATAGGATCAACTATACAGAGTCTTGAAAGTGGATCAGCAATGTTAGATTTACCTGGTTTATATATGATTTTATATCTGTATGACTGTAATCGAAGAACCCATCTCTCAATTCGTGCACATGGCTTAGACTTTAAGCCAAAAATTGTTTCTAGAGGTTTATGGTCAGTAACGAGTTCAAAGTCTAATCCATACAAATATATATGAAAATGTTCAACTCCCCAAACTAAAGCCAATGCCTCTTTCTCTGTCTGACAGTATCTTTTCTCACAATCTGATAAACATTTGTTTCCATATGCAATTATTCGTGGCTTCATTTCGTTATTAAATTGTATCAAAACCGCACCCAATGCCACAGGACTTGCATCCACAATCAGTTGAGTTCTGTCATAAGGATCATAGTAACCTAAATATTTATCATTTTGTAAAATATTTTGTAACTCTTGAAATGAACGCCGTTGTTTTTCACTTAAAGAAAGTTCTGATTTTCGATTACGATTTTCAATTTTTAATGCGTCACGTAATGGCTCGGTTAGAGTTCCCAGATTTGCTATAAATTTACCTACGTAGTTTATGAGCCCTAAGAAGCTTTCAAGCTCTTCAACAGTCCTAGGCTCTCGAAATTTTTGTATAGCATCTATCTTTGAAGGTGATGGCTTAACGCCTTCTGCAGAAAGAAGATGTCCCAAAAATTCTATTTGTCGGACATTATATACGCACTTAGCATCATTTAGTAAAATATTATTTTCGTTTATAACATCCAATAGTTTTTTTAAACGTGCGTTATGTTCTTTTTCATTTTGACCAAAAACAACTATGTCATCAATAAAATTAACTACACCTTCACATTTACATAAAATTCTTTCCATTACCTTTTGAAATATTTCTGGAGCGCAATTCATTCCAAACATTAGCCTCTTGTACCTGAATAAACCACTATTGGTAATAAATGTGGTTATGTACCTTGAGTCTGGACAAATTTCTATTTGATGAAAAGCGTTCTTTATATCCAAACGAGAAAAAATTGACGACTTCCGAAGTTTGGGCAAGATAAGATTCATCGTAGGCAGTGGATAGTTTTCCCTTAATATTGCTGTATTTGCTCTTCTCATATCCACACATAAACGAAGATCTCCATCTTTTTTCAAAATAGGTACTATAGGAGATATCCATGGCGAATGTCCATCTACAGCTTCGATGATGTCTAGTTCGAGTAATTCGTTTAACTTATTTTTAATTTTTTCTTCTAAAGGAATGGGTAATTTTCGACAAGGTTGTATTACTGGAGGAATCGTTTCGTCAATAGAGATTTTGATAGTTAAATTTTTTATTTTTTTGGAAAAGTTGTTTTTTCAATTGAATTTAAAAGTTGTAAACCTACTTTGAGAACTCCAATTTCTTTCGCCGTTTCTTTACCCAGTAAACATCTTTGACCAGTTTTTATAACATAAAATTTTGCATCAACAATTTTGTTTACTACCTGTATATCGGCGTCAAAAGATCCTAAAACGTCAAGTGCTTGTTTTGAACCGTAGGCTAAAAATATTTTATTTGGCTTTTTGATTTGGTTTCTAACCAAAACTCCTTTCTTCTTCATTTCCAGCCAAACTCCTTCTGAAATAATATTTGATGTGCTACCAGAGTCAATTATCATTTGAATGGAAACTCCACCAACCGAACAAGTTATTTCATCTTCCTTTTGGCTAGAAAAATGAAAAATAAACTCTTCGTCTTTTACCTTTTCAACTGACCGTATCGATTCCCTTTTCAACTTTTTGTTTCGGAATGTGCTGTCAGTAAAACCTTGTTTTGATTTGGTGCGACATTTGGATTCAAAATGACCTTTTAATCCGCATTTACGACAGTTCTTCATTTTCGCAGGACATTTTGAGTCTTGAGCTGAGTGATCTTTTGAACCACATCGAAAACATTCAAATTTTCGAGAAGGAAATTTATTAATTTTATTAATTTCAATGGTGCTATTATTCTGTTTGCTGTTAAAATTTTCCATTTGAATGTTAACTGTTTCTAACGAATTAGCCAGAAAAATAACATCATTTAAACTTTTAGAATCATCCATCTCTAATATTTTCCGTCTAAGCTTTTCAGAAAAACATTTCTCAACCACTTGGTCTTTAATATGTTCATCCGGATTTTCAAACTTACATTTCGATGCTTGACGCCTTAACCGAATAATGAAAGCTTCAAATTTTTCGCTTCTTTCTTGAAACATTTGTCTAAAAATATGTCTTTCATATGTTTTATTTTGACACGGATTGAAATATTCATTTAACTTTTCAACGCACACTTCATAGACATCAATGTCTCTATTGGCATCTAAAATTGGATCAACATTTGCACCTGGTAAATTGTAAAAAATTTCTTGGAGATCTTGTCCACCACAATGAAGAAGAGTTGCCCTCTTTTTAATAGATTCTGTGGTTCCAGAAATCTGAAGAAAAATTTCAAAAGATTGTTTCCATTTTGCCCAGTTTATTCCCAAAGATTGAGAATCTGCGAAACAGTCAAATGTTCTTAAATGGGGTATATTTTCCATTTTCCAAATTGATCCCTGTCAATCAAATTGATATGAATCGTAAATACAGAGGCATGAATTTAATCAATATATCAATATTAATGAATCAAATCAACACAAATTATGCAATTCTTAGAATTTAATCTACATATATGAATTTAACTCATCCATTCAAATTTCATCGTTACGAATTTAATCTTTACGAATTTAATCAATACGAATTTAATCATTTCGAATTTAATCCACAAAACAATAAATTCAGACATATTATACAAATCGTCTTAATAACCAATGCATCTTTATAAATCAATATGAATTTAATCAAATTAAGTTTTCTTTTCCTCCTTTCCAGAAAAAGATCTTGCAAATTATGACTTACTTAATTTTCGTTTTTCTTGACGAACTTAGAATTATTTTTGATTTTCTTCCTCCAATGTTTCCTTTTTGGTTTTACAAATTTTCTTCCTCGTCGCCAAAATATACTATCTTCCTTATAACGATTTATTAAAAACACAACCGTTCACTTCGAAATTCAAATTATTATATATATTTTCTCTCCGTATTTATAATGTTTGATTTTAATAATAAAGTTGTCAAGGCGATAATTACAAACAATAATGATTATTATATTTTAAAGTAATAGTAGAATGATCTAAAGTAGATTTCTAATAAATAGTGAACACTACAGTATACATGCCCCTAAAGTATGATGCAATTTTCAGCTATATTCACTGTTTACTTTGTTTGTGGTAGTTGCTAAGGTTCGACGTGTTTTTATGAGCTCGGCGATTTTTGCTGAAACTGCTGAATTTTGACCAAAAAAAACAATCGCATGAACATCGCTCAAGAGCTGTTAAATGACGTCAACGACGATTCAAGTTTGCTTGAAAGGGTCATAACTGGTTATGAAACATGGGTGTACGGTTATGATGTCGAAACCAATCGTCCACCTGGAAGCATCCAACGTCAAGAGCGAAAAAAGCACGTCAGGTTCGATCAAATGTGAAGGTTTTGCTTATTGTTTTCTTCGATTATAATGGCATAGTGCATCAAGAGTTCTTACCACAAGGTCGTACGGTTAATAAGGAGTATTACCTTGAAGTTATGCGACGTTTGCGTGAATCAATCCGAAAAAAACGCTCAGATTTATGGAAAAACTCACTCGTCGTTGCTTGTTCGTAATTTTTTGGCCAAAAACAGTACCTAGATATGGCTCCGTGTGACTTTTTCCTGTTTCCAAAGTTGAAGAGACCCATGAAAGGACGGCGTTTTTCCTCGATTGAAGAAATAAAGGCAAAATCGCTGAGAAAGCTCAAGGACATATCAAAAAGTGAATATAAAGAGTCCTTCCAAGATTGGAAAAAATGCTGACATAAGTGTTTTATATCTGGGAGGGACTACTTTGAAGGGGACCACATTGATGTAAACGAATAAATAAATATATTTTTGAAAAAACGAAAATTCCGGGTACTTTTTGAACACACCTCGTATGGCTGAATTTAAAGGAACTTGAAAATTGGTTTCAAATTTGAATGTGTTTTGGTAAAAATCCGGTAAATTATTAACAGTACCTATCAACTAAAATTTGTATTTTTGTTGTTTCTTTTTGCGAATAGCTAAATGTTATTTTTAATGTTTGTCAACTATCTCAATTTAAATATTCAACTCGTTCAATAAAGTATCTTAAAATCCACATATCCAGGAACGCAGCCAATCTGGAAAACGGGTTAATTGGTTTAAAATTGTATAAACTCATAAAGTAGACATTTATGATTTTAACTTTTACAAAAATGTTAAGACATAGTGAGATGTTAAATTTGTTTGAAATAAGTTACCAGCTTAACATAAATTACTTAAAGGACTTTAACACATTTTATTTAACTTTAACGGAAGAACCTTAAACAAATTATAAAGCAGGTGTGGAATGGGCGAAGATGTTACGTGATGGTCACATTTTTGAAAGTCAAATGTATGTAAGTATCATCGATGTAAAGTGATTCTACCTCATTCAGTTCGATTGAATTTTTAAAATTTATCTTGCCATAGCCCATGGTGATGTTCTTAAGTGGTTTCAATAATATAAAGCAATAAAACTTCCAAATTGACTGCCTTAGTAAATAATTATGTATCTTCATGTTGCAATATGTGTTTTTAAGTCTGTTACTTAAAAACTATTACAAACTTTTCAAGCATATTTTTGTACTTCTTATTCTCACTTTAGTACTTTTCTCATAAAAAAAATCTTTAGCTAGCTAATGTATTTGTTTAGGAAAAATGATTTGAATTTCGGCCAATATTTCATTTAAAGCGTGCATAACTTTTATACTCTCGATTTCAGGTAAACATATTTCTATTCTTTTTTATTAAGAAACTTTACTCAGTCAACTTTTATGGGCTCCTGAGACTATTCTCCTCTTTTAAGTCAATATTCTTTGTAAATCAAAAACTTTTTTTTCTAAAAAGCAAAGAGAAAAAAAGGGACACATAAACTTTTGTCACTTCAGGGTCAAAATCTATCAGTGCATAACGTACAAACAAAAATCCTTTCTATCTAGGTAAAGAGTTATCAATTTTAAGTAATGTGCAGACATCGAGGCGTCTTGATTGTTATAGATATCTATTTTAAAGTAAGCAACAAAGTTTTTCAGATATGTAGCTATATAGGTAAAACCCTGACCGATATAAATTTATGCAACAAGTTTTTAACCCTTTAGTGATGTTTAAGTAGAAAGAAACAAAATGTACATCATCAATAAATTTAAACTTAAATGCAAAATCGTTGATACATTTATAAGCATAAACTGTACATAGATAAGGCAGATTTTAGCTTTCAAAAACGGATAGTTTAATTTTAGTATTCAGTTAGGGATTTCCTTTTAAAATGCATCTTACAAGATATTTACAACGATGATGCATAAGCGTCTTGTTAGTTGGATTGAGACCGGAAATTTGCTGAGGGAGTTCCAGGCTGGACTTAGACCAGGATATTCAGCAATAGATAACATTTTTATACTCAGGAGCTTTGCAGAGAATTTCTTGAAACAAAGAAAAAAAACTGTATGTATTTTTTATCGATTTTAAAGCAGCTTTTGATACAATTGATCGAGGTGCACTATTCTATAAGCTGTATAGTCTTGGGATATCATTGAAGTTTGGTAGCGTTCTTGGGCACCTATGTATATAGAGGAACAAGGGCGTCTGTATGGAGAGGTGAAGAACTCTCAGACTGGTTTGAAACCTCATCGGGAGTGAGACAAGGTTGTACCTTAAGCCCTATTTTGTTTGCACTTTTCATAGATGACCTTTTAGACTTCCTGCCGGGTGGAGTGGATTTCGCAGGGATGCGGATTAAGGCACTTCTGTTCGCAGATGATTTAGTCATGTTTGCGCATTCACCGAAAACTCTGCAGCTCATGATTAACAGGGTTTACCAATATTGTCAGCTATGGAATTTAGATAGATAAATCGAAGGTTATGGTTATTAAAAGTGGTGGTGGACGTAATGCATCAATTGAAAAATGGAGCTTTAATCGCGAAAATATTGAATGTGTGCGAGACTACAAATACCTTGGCAATACTGTTACAAATAATTTAAATATGGAAAAACACTTGAAATTGGTTAAGGCGAAAGCTGCTTTTAATATGACCTGGAAACAATGCTTCATGAATAAGTGTATAGCACATAGTAGCAAGTTTAAAGTATTTGAAGCAGTATCTGAGAGCACACTTTTATATGGATCGCAGGTACGGGGATGTAAAAAGTACAATTCGGTTGAAAAACTCCTAAGGCACTTTATAAAAAGAATATTTCATTTGCCGAAAAATACGCCAAACTACGTAATAATAGTGGAAACGGGTCTCCCTCCTTTGTTTATTAAAACATTGAAGTTGCAAGCGGACTTCTTGCTTAACGTTTTTAAAATGAATGATTCACGGGTCGTGAAAAAAACGGCCATAAAAGCCATACAAGATCAAAGAAAGTTGGTATCGAGAGTGGCAAGATCTTGATGAGGAATATCAAATTAATTTTATTTAACAACCGCTAAAAACATCTTGTATGAAGTCATTTTAAAGGTTGATGAGAAATGTAGAGCTGAATATATTGCTGAAGCGTTTAATTCCTTGTACAGAACAACTTTAACAGCAGATTAAATCATAACCTTGCAGAGAACAACTATTTTAAGGATTCCAATAATATCCGTGTGATTTCTATGATGGTCAGACTACGTAGTGAACTAATATAGATTTAAATTTCATTCCACACAGACCTAATTTACCCCTAGAGTGTAATATGTGCAACCTATCAGAAAGAAAGGATACTGTCCGCTTCTTAGGAAAATGCCCCATTCTCAGAAAAAACAGAAGGAATGTATTCAGAAAAGACTTTTTATCGGAAGATCAAGTGATAAGTTTATTGAATGAAATTAATGTTGTCAATCTTTTCGAATTTTACAAAACTGCGCTTAGATATAAAACAGCTGTAATGAACGAAAATTTCTGATTATGTTTCTATTCACTGTTTTTTAAATTATTTTTAATCTATAATTTGGTCTCAAAACAAAATATATTTCTAAACTTAAAACTTGAAATTAAAGTGAAAAATGAAAATTGTTGTGTTCTTAAATAAATGCTGACACACAATTTGCAGCCCTGGGCCCCGCGGAAACCGAGGGCCCCATCCCATTAAGAAATTTAAACGTTAAAACCGCGATATTCAAATTGTACAATCTAATAAACCCCAAAAATAAAAACCAAAATTAGTTGACCCCACAAAATCCAAACTCGAAAGCTATATACCCCAAAAACGTTAAACCCATATAGTCCAACTCACAATCAATCAAATAAACTTTAAACCCACATACATAGCTCAACTCGCTAGTATATCCAAAAAGTCAAACCCGCATAGCCCAAGTCGCTATTAACCCAAAAATGTATACTATTTAATTATAATGTATACTTACTCATTTAATTTAATAAATCCTAATTATTACATAATTTGTTACTTTTAATTTTTAGAGTTTTGAATAATCAAAAAGAAATGGTCTGACGGTCTGACGGTCTTGAGTTCATGGTTTTTGGATTAATTGCAAATTGGGTTATGTGGGTTTAACGCTTTTGGGTTTACGATTTTTTATTTGCGATTGCAAAATGAACACATTTAATTTTAAAAAACGTTAAAAAGAGCCCCTGTTGAATAATTAGCCCCGGGTATCAAAAATTCTTAATCTTATCGGGGGTTGGATCACTTGAGGGATAGCTTCTTGGATTTTCGATGCGTCAACTCCTCGGGACATCGTCTCTGAGAACGTGGACTCCTAGCGCCCCGGGTTATTGGGTTGGCTCGCTTGGGGTTTAGGACGCTCTGGGTTATGAGGGGTTGGCTTGCTTGGGTTTTATATCTTTTTAGGGGGCCTCAAATTTGAAATAGCCCAGGGCCCCCATTTTCTTTAATCCGGGCCTGGATATAACTGTCAAACTAGCTGCCATTGTCATATTAATGGAGTGTGTTCTAACCTTTTTTTATTGCGACATATTGAAACCAAAGGGTTTTCCATCGGCCGGCGGGGGGTCGACTTCAAAATTGAATAAAACAAGTTGTACATGAGATATCAACAAGGTTTTTGACATTATGTGTAAAATATAACATCGTTTAAATGGCACATTCGAAAGGTCCAGTTTTCAATGACTTTGGTGCATAAATCGGGCTAAATTTGACAGATGGCATCATTTATTTTATCTTTGGGGCCGCACTTGTTTGTGGCTTATTCGCATAGACCTGCGACTTAAGAAAGCCCCACAAAAAGTATTAAGCGATCAAATCACAGAATATTGATTGTGTCTTGAGCTGTCTGGCACGTAGCGCCATCAAAAAGTTGGTAATCATCAATCTATATCTATCGGCGTTGATGGTGATGGCCTGGCCAGCATCATTTTCGAAGAAGTACCGACCGATGACGCTCCATACCAAACAGTAACTTTATATGGATGCATTGGCAACTCGTGAATTTCGCGTAGATTGGTGTAGTCCTAATATTTAAGTACCCATTTATCCGGAAATGGGCCTCATCCCTAAAGATGATTTTTTGACAAAAATTTTAAATTATAAGAGAACATCCAACTGACCCAGGATCTTGTATGATGCAGGCCCAAATCACGAAGCGAAATTCGCCAATTCACCAAACAATTAAAAGTCGACTTGGAAGGACGACCATGTACCCCACAAAACTCGTGCAAATAGTTGAAACTATTTTTATTTTTCTTAAGTTACTGATTAAAAGATTACCTATTTTGACAGAAAGTTAAAGAAACAATATGGCCACCACGAGCTGTCAAAATCAAACAGTCCCTTCTAGAAAACCGTCCGTCTATCCTTGCTCCTAAAGCTTAAGCAATTGATTCGATTTAGTTCAAGCTTGGAAATTTAAGTTTTAATATCTCGGGTCAACATTTCTTAACGAGATTAAAATGTAAAGCGTATATATTCCTTTACGTTATTTTCGAGAAAGTCAAATTTATTGACATTTCAAAGCCATTTGTTAGAGCTTGCTTCTAATTTTCTCTACTTTATTATAAAATGTTTAGTTCCTCAATAACACACTTGGGTGTCTTGTAAATAATTCAAAAGAGAGCTTTAAAAATGATAGGCGACAGTTATCTAATGCTGGCTATATATGTTCTCGGTTGCTTTTGTCTTGCTATAAAAATAAAAAGGCCTTAAAAACAAAATTGAGAAAATTGATTACAAGCAAGTGAAGTTGCCTTAGTACAACACTAAATCTATTATTTTTCGTTCTATTTATTGCATTCTATATTAAAATATAACATTGCATTAAAAACATTTAAAAAATTAAAAACATAATTTAAAAAAACCAAAACTCAAGCTTATAAAAGCTCTTTAATTGCTGTTTCGTCCAAAAATGATTCCAACAAGAAATAAAAGAAATGGTGTTTCCTCGTTGAGGTTTGACAAAGTAAATCTTTTATTGAACAAACAATAGCAAATTTTAAGATATAATTTTAACTGTTAATTAATATATAAGACTTATGTATTTTAAACAAAGAAATTACAAAATTAAAGAAAGGAACCAAAACTTGACTTGCAATTTTATTATATATGACATTTAATATTTAGTTTAATATTTTGACTTCAGCTTGAGAAATTGTTGGAAGTATATTTATTATCTACATAGTTGAGCCGTTGTATGGTTACATCAGTTGAGCTGCTGTACATTTAAAGTTGTGTTCGCAACATTCCTCCCCGGCTGTGAACAACGTTCGCAAGTTTGTTTAATTTCCTTCAGAATGCTCATGAAACGATAAAAATAAATGTTTAGTACGTATCAAAAAATAAAAAACATATAGCACAAGATTACGGAGACATAAACAGAAAATTTCAAACAAACAGATCTGGTAGAACGTCAGCTATTACATTTCCAATGTTACTATAGTTGTCTCATTCTAGTTCGTGCATCTTGATTTTCGCGTCGTTTCGTTGTTTGTTGTTTGTTAATTTGTAAATTTGTGTTCAAGTTTGCTTTTAAGTGATTAAATTGTTTTATTTTGTTATAAATAGTAAATAAATTATTAAATATTTATCTGTGGTGTGTGCTGCTGAATAAGGGTAAGTTTTTTTTTTTAAATTGTGTGTTAATATTGTTGGTAAGTTTACTATAATAGCGTAGTTTAGTTGCATTTTACTCTTCTATAAGAAATACACAGGTTTGTGTGTTTCCCATAAGAAATGTACAGGTTTGTGTGTTTCTCATAAGAAATATACGAGTGCGTGTGTTGCCCATAAGGAAAGTACATGTTCGTGTGTATTTCGTATCTCCATTGAGTAAATTTCCATTCGTTGCTAACTAAAGGTCCCTTATTGGCTTCGCAAAAAATATTTTTTTTTTTATTATGATATTAGTGGACTTTTATTTTTGTATTATTGTAAATTTTTTGTTTGTTTGATGGCTTAGGCTTCCTTTCGTTTGGAAATAGGGTGTTCATTTTTTATGTGTAAAATTAATTATTTTTGATTAAATTATTTTTAGTTCGATTTCTTAGTGGACTGTAGATGATTGAAACTTGATTAATTAGATATGGTTTTTAATTAGTTTTACAGGGTGTTTCGGTTTTTCGGTCGAAAAATTAATTTTTATTCTGAGTTCGCAAATTGTTTTGAATGTTTTTGTGTATTTAAAATTATTTTACGGCGAATTAAATTAATTTGACGGTGAATTAAATGTATTTTACGTAGAATTAAAGTTGTTTTAAGTGAAATTAAAATTAATTTTCGGTGAATTACAATTGATTTTAAGTTCGTGATGACGCGCTGATTGTGATTCTTGGCGTGATTCAAAATTTTTGTGACTGTGATTTAATTGATGAAATTGACTTGTTTTTGTGATAATAACATTAGTTGTGTGATAAATAAATTTTATTTGAATATTTTATTATGTGATATTTCAAAGTGATTTTATTGTGATTTACTGTGAATATTATGGAATTTTTGTGAGTGTGATATTTTTGAATATGAGTAATATCGATCGAATGTGTGTGTTATCGGTTGGTAGAGTATGAGTGCATGTGATTTGCGTGTGAGAGTGATAACGAATGTGAGTTTTGGTCGATATCGAAAATTGAGTGTTTCAAGTTAATGATTATGAGTTTGTAAGCGATAGCGAGTGTGTGAGTGTATCGATGAATGGTTTTGTGAGCGATAGCGAGTGAGTGTATCGATGATTGATTTTATGAGCGATAGCGAGTGTGTGAGTGTATCGAATAATTGATTTTGTGAGCGATAGCGAGTGAGTGTGTATCGAAGATTGATTTTGTGAGTGACTGATGTTGAATATTTTGATTTTCTGCTGACAACATCAGAGTTGAATGAATGTGATGGTATGATACATGATCGTTATTTCTTATTTTGATTGAATTAGTACGAGTGTTTTGTATGATTGCATGTTAGATTTTCGTCCCTGGTTAGATAGTTGCGGTTTCATCTGCAGTTCTATTGGACGGTAGTAGGCAAATTTTTGTAATTGGTCTTTTGAACTCTCCAGACTGCGTTTTTATGTTGACGACACGAGTTAGCCCATCTTTTCCTGGAACTAAGGATATGATGCGTGCAAGAGCCCATTGAGAAGGTGGCAAACGTTCATCCTTCAGCAAAACCAGGTCTCCGATTTGAGGCTGTGCTTCGGTTTTCAACCATTTCGGTCGTTGCTGAAGGCGAGCTAGATATTCGCTACTCCATTGCTTCCAGAACGAATGAACAGCAATTTGGATTTTTCTCCACCTATCAAGGTTGGAAACCTTTTCTGCCAAATCTGCTTCTGGAACTAGTTGGGCCGATGTTCCAAACAGGAAGTGTGCTGGCGTGAGAATGGCGAAGTCGTCTATGTTGTCGGAAACTGGACAAAGAGGTCTCGAGTTTAGACATGCTTCTATTTCTGTTAGAAGCGTGCTGAGTTCCTCGAATGTAAGGGTTTCATTTCTGATGACCCTTTTCAAATGAAACTTTACGGATTTCACTCCTGCTTCCCATAATCCACCAAAATGGGGAGAAGCGGGAGGAATGAAATTCCATTTGGTTCCGACGTTAGTTGTTGTTGTTGTGATTTGCTTCCAATCGATCTTTGCAGCCTTCATCATTCTTTGGAGCTCGGTATTGGCACCAACGAAGTTCTTTCCGCAGTCGCTGTACATTTCAGTGCAGACACCTCGACGTGCCGTAAATCTTCGAAAAGCTGCCAAAAATGCCTGAGTCGTCATGTCACTTACCGCTTCCAAGTGGATTGCTTTGGTGGCTAGACAAACGAATATGGCGAAATATCCTTTATAGATTTTGCCTCCACGTCCTTTCCAGGCTTTAACCTCTATCGGTCCAGCGTAATCAACACCTGTGTGTGTAAATGGCCGGGACACTCTGACTCGAGCAGCTGGTAAATTCCCCATCAACTGTTGCATGGGTTTAGCTTTGACTCGAAAGCAAATTACGCATTTATGAATGTATTTTTTCACGCTTCTTTTAAGATTCAAAATCCAATATTTGGTGCGAAGATTGGTGACCATTTGCTGCAATCCACCATGGAGCGTTTTTTCGTGAGCTTCCCGGATGAGTAATTTCGAAAAGACGTGTTCTGGTTTGAGGATGACTGGATGTTGTTGCTCGAACTGTAAGTTTGAATTTTGAAGACGTCCTCCAACTCGAAGAATATCATTTCGGTCGATAAACGGATGTAGTGATCCAAAATATTTCGATGATGATGGATGCTTGATTAAGTTTTTGATTTCTTCAGGAAACATCTCTTTTTGAGCAGCTCTGATACAGTTAAATGTTGCGTTTTGTAACTCGGAAGTGGTAAGTGGTTCAATTAACTGGTTCATCGGAAGTTTTTTCAAGCAAATGTGAACAATCCTCCGGCAATAAGCGATGATTCGTACCAGTTTTTTCAAGTCTGAGATTTTATGAAATAATTTTGCAACTTGATTTTCAGATTCTATCGCGCAATGTAACTGGATTTGCACTGATCGCATTTCTTCTTCAGTTTCATACGTTGTTTTTGGACTTGGAAACGAGAACTTCCAAATTGATTGAAGATACTCTGGTCCTCGCCACCAAAGAGTGTTGACTTTCAATTCTGATGGCGAAATTCCTCTCGAAGCTAAGTCTGCAGGATTCAGTTTAGTGGGGACGTGATTCCAGATGTTAACGTTAGTTAATCGCTGAATTTCGGCTACTCTATTGCTGATGAAAGTCTTCCATTTTGAGGGCGGTGCAGCTATCCAACATAAAGTTATGGTGGAATCAGTCCACGCGTAAGTTTTGACTTGGCCTAGTTGCAAAACATCTCTTACATAGCACAGAAGACGAGCTAACATAACAGCCCCACATAACTCAAGTCGAGGGAGTGAAACTGTATTAAGAGGAGCGACTCTAGTTTTGGACATAACGAGGTGAGTGTGAATTTTGTTGCTTCTGTTCAGAACCCTAAGGTACACTACTGCCCCGTATGCCTTCATAGAAGCGTCACTAAAACCGTGCAATTCTAACTCCAAATTCTCTTTTTCAGTGCAAATCCATCTTGGTATTCGAATTTTTTCGAGACTTGGCAAATCTGTTCGCAGAGAAACCCATTCTTGTTGCAGATTGAGTGGAACAGGAACATCCCATGCTAAACCTTTCAACCACAATTTTTGCATGATAATTTTTGCTGAAATCACGCACGGAGAAATCCAGCCTAGTGGATCGAAAAGTTTAGCAATGGTTGACAAGATGGTTCGCTTAGTGACTTCAGTTGCTTCAGATTGAACCCACTGAAAAGTGAATGAGTCACTGGAAGGAAGCCATTTTATGCCCAAGGTTTTGATGTGCTCAGAAGAATCGAAAGGCAATAGAAAATCAACTTCACG
This sequence comes from Eupeodes luniger, assembly GCA_951509635.1. NCBI lineage: Eukaryota > Metazoa > Arthropoda > Insecta > Diptera > Syrphidae > Eupeodes > Eupeodes luniger. The sequence goes on from OX608073.1 coordinate 52,709,797, forward strand.
TTCTTGGGGTGCAATATTGATCAAAGCATCTTCAGAATTGCTCGCCCATTTGCGTAAGTGAAAGCCAGCTGATGATAGAAGATGGTTGATTTCAGCTACCCTTTGTTGAGCTTCTGGTACTGAGTCCGCTCCGCTTACCAAATCATCAACGTACATATCGTGACGTATCATTTGGGCTGCTAACGGATATTTGTCCTTCTCGTCATCAGCAAGCTTGTTCAACGTGCGAGTGGCCAGATAAGGAGCGGACGCTGTTCCAAAAGTGACGGTTTTTAATCGATACAGCTGCAGAGGATTCATCTTGTTGTCTCGCCAGTAAATCAGCTGATAAAAGGTGTCTGGTTGTCTCATCTGGATCTGCCGGTACATTTTTTCGATGTCAGCCGTCAAGGTAATCTTGAATTTTCTCCATTTTAGTATGATGTCCATTATATTTGATTGCGTTTTAGGTCCAACCAAAAGATGTTCATTCAATGAAGTCCCATTTGTAGTTTTAAAGGCAGCATCGAAAACTACTCGAAGCTTCGTGGTTGTGCTGGACTCCTTGAACACGGCATGATGTGGTACAACATAGTGGAATGGTGATTGGAGAATTTCACCTTGGCTGACATCTACTTTTTCCATCTGATCCAGCTGAAGATACTCCGAGATGCACGCTGAGTACTCCTTCTGCAGTTGAGGATTGTTGTCGAATCTTCTTTCGAGCTGGAGAAACCTTCGTAATGCTCCTTGCTGACTTGCTCCTAATGCTGGTCGAACACCATCTTTGAATGGTAGTGAGACTTCGAATCTTCCATCTGGCAAACGTCTGGTATGTGTTTTGAAGTGTTCTTCACATGCGATGTTTTCTGCAGTTTCTGGATCTTCAAATGGCGATTCTTCGATTTCCCAAAATTTTCGAAGCTGGGTATCGATGTCAACAAGCTGCAGGTGGACACGGCAAGTTTGAATTGGCGCATTGCCAAAAACAATCCACCCGAGTTGAGCATTCGGTACAATGTATGAATATTTCAGTGCACAAATATGTCTCATTGTCATTCTAGAGGAGGAACATTTTTCGATCAGGTAACTCTGTACTCAAACCAAGCTTTTCTTCCCATAACTGCTGAGTTTTTGTCGGTAATTTTTGCAGAAGAGTGAAAATAACTACAACATCCCAACTATCTACAGGAACACCTAAATTCTTCAAAGCATGAAGCACCTCTGTTGACTTGTCTAAGAGGCTCTTGATGGAATCTGCTGTTTCAACACTGACTGTCGGCTGATCGAAAAATGTTTTAAGCTGAGTGGTGACCAAAATCCGCTTATGGTCGTAGCGCGTTACCAAAATTGACCATGCCTGGTCATAATTGTCATTGTTAACCTCCAGGTAATCTAGCAACGAAGCTGCACTACCCTTTAAGCAAGATTTCAAATATGTTAACTTTTCTATTTTAGACAGCGATGAATTGCTATGGATTAAAGAGACGAAGAGATCGTGAAATGGACGCCAATTGTTATAATCCCCATTGAACGTTGGGGGAGTTATCGTAGGAAGTCTTATTTCACGGAAGTTTGATGATTTAACCGCGTTATTCAAAAAAGATTCCCGCCGATCGTGGGATTTGGCACCATCTTTAATTTCATCTCTGGAATTTTCACCAAATTGCAAACTATCTAACCTATCTAACTCATCTAAAATACCAGCTTTGTACGACAGGCAAGTTTCCATGGTATCATCGTAGTTTTTCTCACACTCATCTAAAACTTTTTCATCTTCTTCGGCACCTTGAAAAGCATCGTACAACTCACATACTTTTCTAAAATTTTCTTCTAGAATATTCAAACGCCCTATCAAGTAATTTTTAGTTTTCTGTTCAGGTTTCAAATTTCTGAACTTTTCGCTATTTTTTACAATTTGTGAACATGTCCTAATGAAAACTTTTAATTCCACCGAATCACTCATTGTAACACACTCAATATATATAATAAATCAATTTAATCAATATAGTTAAAGATTATTCACTCACTTTGATTTCCTTGACTAATTAATTTCTCGCTTTCAGGTACCTGGGACTCCGCCAAACTCTGAAGAATGTACGTATATGTATGTGACTGCAACAAGCGATTCCAAAAAAAAACGGCACAAACGACAGCTATTGACAACGGTTCTGGAAAACAGCAATGGATAACTGCTCCGGACAACTGCTCTTGATAACAGCACTCAACAACGGCACTCCGTATTTAATAGCGGCACTCAACAACGGCACTCTGGACTCAATAGCGGCACTGAACAACTGGACAATGGATACAACTCCAGCAGCAATTTCTCCAACTCACAAAAAATGATGAAAAATGCGATTGTTGGTTTATACACTCTTATTTTTTAATAAAAATGGTTATATTTACTCACACAATGACTTTTATTGGTTTTCAAAGATTTGTCTCGTTGCAGGAACTCCGCTGGACAATATCCCAGAAACAGGTACTTTGTAGGTATCACACAGATGATCCGATGGACAACAGCAATTTGCAGGAAGATGACGGCACTCCAGAAAAAGACAGCACTCAACACGTAGTATATCACAACTCGATTTTGTTTTATATCACAGTTTATATTAATTTTAAATCACAGTCTTATCACAGATTAATTAGAATATATATATGGCTCGAATGGACCAAAATGTTTCGTCCAAAAATGATTCCAACAAGAAATAAAAGAAATGGTGTTTCCTCGTTGAGGTTTGACAAAGTAAATCTTTTATTGAACAAACAATAGCAAATTTTAAGATATAATTTTAACTGTTAATTAATATATAAGACTTATGTATTTTAAACAAAGAAATTACAAAATTAAAGAAAGGAACCAAAACTTGACTTGCAATTTTATTATATATGACATTTAATATTTAGTTTAATATTTTGACTTCAGCTTGAGAAATTGTTGGAAGTATATTTATTATCTACATAGTTGAGCCGTTGTATGGTTACATCAGTTGAGCTGCTGTACATTTAAAGTTGTGTTCGCAACAATTGCATTATTAAAAATTATAAGTGTATGACATTTGAATTAACAATCTGACATAGTACATCTACGACGTTTGACAGTTCTCTTAGGACATGGCTGTCCACCATTCTTTGGTTCACTTATAACATAACGTGAACGTTCCGAATAGCCTAGACCACAACGTACATTACATTCTGACCAATTAGACCATTCTGACATGACACATCCTTCAGGCAAATCAAGATTTGATGGAGGTTTTTGAAGAACTTGTTTAGGGTAGATTGGTGCTGATTCTGTTGACGGACGATAAGTTTCCTGTTGGGATGATCCTATAGTGAGAATATTTGAGGTTAACTGAAATCGAGAATGAATGATACAATAATTATAATGACTTACCTAACATTTTACAGGTGTTCATACAATCCTGCTCGCTAAGGAAATTATTGCGATTACCACGGCATCCTCCGTAAGTAAAGGACTCACAACGGCCGATGTCTTGATTGTAGGCATAACGTGTGTAAGATCCACGGCATGGACCAACATCTGACTTCTCACGGCAGATTTCTATAGTCAAATATATTCATTAATAAAGAAAACCCTTTCAAGCCTCTTTTCCCCCATTACCTTTAGCCAAATCCATGCTCAAAGTACAATCGGCACGAACAGTACACTCTTTCTGTTGGTTCAACTCCATGCGAGCGGTACAGTTGGCCATCATGTCTTCCTCAACTAGCACTAAACGAGTACGAATAGTTACTCCACGACCGCATGTAGCTGTGCAAGGACTCCAATCACTCCATTGTGTTGTGGGACAGAGAGGATCTGGCAACTCGACTTGTTCAAAGGTACAATCGGGCTTCATGCACTTTTGCTTTTCAACAATGGTCACATGAGGGCAACGTTTCCTACCCAAATGATTAAGGAAGGTCCTAGTGCGCATTGTGATTCCGATTCCACAACTTGCTGAACATTCTGACCAATCTGCCCATGGAGTTGTTTTACAAATTCCAGCACCTTCACCATCATCGTTGGATGAAATCTGACTCTTAGCAAGGTTCTCACCTTCGTCGTCGTCTTCTGCGGGAGCGCTATACAACAAAGGGAAGGACATTTAAGCGATGATGGTTTCAGCAAATTCGCAGCATTTCTTCCACACTTACCTACATTCGGGAATAGGAGCAGCACACATCTCCTTGGAAACTAGCTGACGGCTGCATTTTGCCATTTTAGCCTTATCAGGATTAAGGTATTCCCTGGTTCTCATTCGTATTCCTTTGCCACAGCTTACTGAACATGGACTCCAACTGGAGTAGTCACCTACTCTGCACTCACCTGAAAATAGAGAGAAAGCTTAAATATGGAAGCTTAAAGCTCTTTTTCTGTGTACTTACTTCTTGTATCCTGATCTTCAGAATCATCAGAAACATCCAACTGGAGAGCTTGCAAAAAGTCATCATCGCAATTTCTTGAGATAATCTTCTCCCTGCGAATGTACAGTTTCGCTAAAGGAGTCATTGTCTTTGAGTTGGGATTGTAGAAGGGTGCTCTTGGATCTTCAGGGTACATGGTTGTTATTTTGTGCATTCTCTCTCTGGGGATGGTTTCAATATTTGGAGACATGTAAGTAATACCACTATCGGTACCAGCATCCCATGGGAACAAATCAAAGTCCATTGATTCCTTCCAAGAACAGTCCTCAGTGCAAAGATCGAATCCACTGATACCAACAACCCAATCAGGAGATGGACCTGAAAAAAGAAGTTGTATTTTTAGTAAACATTCACCAAGCTTTTTCCCTTAAGAGCTTTAAGCTTACCAAACATGGAAACCAAAGAGACCTTATGATGTTTCCGATCGGTCCTAAAGTTTGACGACGTGTTTTGGTTAACATTTGGATACCATAAGCCTGCAGCTTTAATGAGAGTCCTCAATCTCGAACCCTTTCCACGAAGTTCTGTTTCAAGAGCAGACGGGGAGCCAAATTCAGCCAGTGAACGAAAACCATCGGTAGCGATGTGATTTTCACCCCAAAAGGTAAAGTTCGAGTCGTGGGAAGCACCAACAATATCCGAGAAATGAGTTAGCCAAACTGCAAAGGGATAGTCCTTGGGATGAGTCTCATTCGACCAGATTCCTTCGAAAACAAACTAAAGAGAATCTTTTAGTACAAATCTTACTACAACAAAAATTCAAAAAATCACAACTTACACTGTATTTAGCTTCATCACAGGCACAACATTCTTTCTTCACTGTTTTCACATCGGATTTCCTTTCGCACATCTTTTGAGTTAGACGACCATCGTCAGAGAACCAAGCATGAGAACCTTCATAGACCATGGCTGAAATCGAAACACAACCCGATCCGGCTTCGGGGGCAACCCACATTACTTGAATTTCGGTTTTTGGCAGATCGTCAGCCTCCGAAATTGTATTCACACATTTCTCATTGAACTTAGTGAGGGAATCACTGAATAGTTGGAAACGTCCTACACGTCTGGGACTTGCCACTGTTGGACGTCTTGAGCCACTTACAGCCTCAGCAGTGATGGTAAAGTGAGTGAAATGTTGAACTTTTGTGTGGGTCCGAGAACCAAGGAGAACAACTGGAATAAGGAAGTTGAGAATAACATAATTAAATTTCATCGCTATGCATAAATGTTTTCAAATTCTGGCACTGCTCTCATTTTACAATAACAAACTCATCCGGTGTTTGAACCTCTTTAACTTTAATATTCAATCGTTGAAGTTCTATTAAAACCCCTTAAGTCAATTTTTCATATTTTGAGACATTTGTATCAGTACAATCAGTATTCATATAATCAGATTTTGGGAGTTTTAATTCTTTGTAATTAAATAATAGAGCAAGAACAGCTTAGGGAGTTGTGGCAGACTACAGATTATGTCGTTTGCATAAACTTGACGTATTTATCTCATTTTTGCTTAAAATAGACTGCAAAATAGGGAACGATGACGATGTAATGAATAGTTTCTTAATAGAGCAAAAACCGTAACTGACTAATTCAATGACTGAATAATTGACTGATCATCAAAATTATGAAGCACTTTCAAATTTCGCAATAAGGTAGGCCTGATGGCGCAGTATAAAGAAAAAATTGGAAAATTGAGTTTAACGATTTAGCGGATGGTGCTTACACCCACTTTCTTATGAAAGCCATAAAATTTCCAATTTAAGGCATTGTAAAATTTAGTAAAGTGGTAGACTTATACATATATGTACAGACCAATAAAAATATAGGCACTACAATTGTGCATTAGGGGGCGTGGTATCCACCCATTGTTTCATGAATTTGGTATGGTTTATATCAAAGATTTCTGTACTTTGACAACATACAAACGTTACAACGTTAGCGATCGGAAATATCTGGGTCCAGATTTTATTTAAACCGAAACGAAATAGAAAGTTTCTTTTATTTCAAAAACGAAAGAAATTTTGCGTTAACGATATTATTAAAGTCTGTAACGCATGAAAACGAATTTGTTCCTTTTTTTGTAATTACAGAAGCAAATCGTTTGAATGAGCAAAAACGATCGTTCATTTTTTCCTTACAGAATGTAGCCCCAGCCCCAGTCCCCAGGTTGCTGTCTAAGGTTTGACAGTTGATAATGTCAACCTGTGTTGAAATTTCGGTTTAGTAATGGGCCAATTATAACTGTCAGTAAAAATTGAAACAGGAGGGATCTGAAATGTTTTACTGATAAACATTGGGCGCATTCATAAAGCTAGTGACTACGTAGTCAAAATTCAACAAGCTTTTTGAATGCAAAATTGCACTACAAAGCTTGTCAATCCGGAACTGTCATTTTAATGACAAATAAAAATATATAAAATAAGAATCATTTGTGTTTTCAGAACTTTAAATAGTTTTTTTCTTTTTAAATTCAATTAAACCAAAAAGAAGATATTATAATATGATGGATTTATATTTCTATTTAAATTCATTTTGAATTCTTGTGTCCTTACCGAGCAGCTGATTGTGAAACGTCAAAACCAGTGTGCACTAACTTTGTAGCCGAAAATTTTACACTACATCGGAGGGGAAATTTCAACTACTTTTGTAGTTCCATTTAGCCAATCAGAATCCCTTGACTACGTAGCCACTAGCTTTGTGAATGCGACCAATGCCCCTATTGATTCGACATTTGATGGCATCATTCTAGTGACTGACAGTATGAAATTCTTTCGTTAAAAATATAAATCGTAAAGAACGAAACTCCCTCATTTGACACAAACAATAACTATAAATGGGAAATATTGTTGGCAGAGTGACATAAATAATTAATTGAAAAAATATATCATTTTAAAAAAAACATATCCAGGTAAGATGTTTAAGGATAATGGGGGCTATCGCAAGTAATACTTTCCTCGGAGCGTGAATAATATCGTAAGTATCCACTCAAGTCGTATTTTTTTAAATTTAATGTAACAATCAATTTAAATCTATTCATCATTTTAATAAACCCAAATCAATAAAACAAAAATCATTTACGATCAGTTCGAGCTGTTATTGAGAAAAGTAAGATTGATATATGTATGTATGGAAATTATAAATAAATTATATAATTTCTTCGAATAATCGAACATTACAAATATCATCTCAAAATGACCTGACTTTTGTTAATGAATCATTTGTTGTTGTTTTTTTGTAGACAAATCGAAACGAAACAAAAAATGGACGAATACCCCAAAGCACCGTGCCCTTTCAGAATCATTGACGAAGTTGGTGCATCCTTTGCTATGGGGTTGATTGGAGGTGGTGTTTTTCAAGCCATCAAGGGTTTTCGAAATGCTCCATCTGGATTTCAAAGACGAATGGTGAGTATGCACTGCTTCAAAAAATTATAAAAGTTTAAAAGAAAAAAATCCATCCAAAAGCAACTTTACCACTTTGCTTTTAAGCGATTTAAATAAATAATTAAATCAATATGAATTCGATTATTCCTAACGATTTTATGACGGAACAAAGTGTATTTTTTTCAAACTATAATTGACACTTTTCGAGAACAAACGGTTAAAAAGAAAAGAAGTGTTTTAGGTGATTTCTTAATAAACGTATTTTTATGCGATAGTTAACATTTGTATATCTTTAATTATTGCTAATTATCAAATTAGCACTATGTTAGGAGTAAAAGCCTTTTAATTCCACTTTTCACTCAAAACGCTAGTCCGGAGTTGTTTCGTTGAACTAACTAAATAAACAGACTACTGTCTTTGCTAACTCTTACAACTATAATAATAAGCAAAGTAATTTGTTGTGGCTTTAAGACTTTTGGCAGAATTCAATTTGTTCCTCCGATAATGAGTCATTATATTTAGCATTCCATTGTTGACAATTTTTAATCAAGTGCCCAAAAACAAAGCCTATTCAAATAAATGTTTTATGTTTTATATTTTATACGAATATTTCATCATGAATTACATTATTTACGTTAATATTTTGACCTGGGGTATGAACATTTTCTGTGTCGGGACCAAAGTAAATACCATATGGATTTAGTTAACCATATACCTAACCTAACCTAATACATTTCGGTAGCACCCGTGGTGTGATGGTTAGTGCGTTGGACAGTCATGACAGAAGGTCTTGGGTTCAATCTCTGCCTGTGATATCCAGTTTTTTCACTAATACTGCCTCTTGCAAGGAACTATTAGAACGGCTATTCCAGGAAGTCCAATTTATAAATAAGAAGTAATTCAATTCAACATAAATTAAACAAGATGTTTATTGTTCAAGAAAATATGATCGAATAATATAAAACTGAAAAATATCGAACTTCAATATTGTTCGATATTAAAACTATAAATATTAATATCACAAGTGTTTTTATAGTAAAGTATTTATATACAAATATTTCATTATATATTATATACTAACACCCCTTCTTAATAAACACTTCTTAAGTAAAGTCTTCATCGTTCTTAGTTAGACCAGCTAGGAGTCTGAATCTTGATTGTTTAATATTCTGTAATGGTTTTGTAAGAATGTCTGCAACCATTTCTTCAGTTGGACAGTAAATGAATTTAACTTCTTTAGATTCTTTAATGTCACGAAGAAAGTAGTACTTTACGTCTATATGTTTAGTTCGAGGATTTATCTTCTCTGAATCCAGTAGTTTTAAACAACTTTGATTGTCCTCGAATATTGTAACATCTTCTAAATCAACTTGTAGATCTTGAAATAATGTTCTCAGCCAAATAAGTTCTTGAGTTGCTTCTGCTAAAGCGACAAGCTCTGCTTCAGTTAATGATAGTGCAATTAATCCTTGCTTTTTACTTGCATAACTGATTGTAGCTTCTCCAAATTTAAATAAATATCCGCTTGTGGATTTTCGTCCTCTAACGTCTGTAGCCCAATCTGCATCGGCATATCAAACAAGTTTTGAATTTTTATTACATCCAACACAAAGCTGTAATTGTTGAGTTCCTTTCAAGTATCTTAAAATGCGTTTAACTTCGTTCCAATCACGCTGAGTAGGACAGGATACTTTTCATGCTGAGAATTGAAACAGCTGCTGCTATGTCCGGCCTTGTATTTCCTGATAAGTAAAGAAGTGAGCCAATAGCTTTTCGATACATTTCATTGTCGTCTAAAAGCTCATCCTCCGTTGTTTGGTTTTTGAAATATCCAGTATCCAAAGGTATTTTGGATGTCTTCGCATCTGACATATTGAAAGTACCAAGTATTTTCTTTATGTATTTTTCTTGGTGCATATAATACTTTCCATTTCTCTTTTCAATTTGAATTCCAAGATACAACTTCAAATTTCCCATGTCAGTAATGTCAAAATGTTTTATAATTTCTGCAATTGTCTCTAAAATTAAATTTTGTTCTTTTGAAATAACCAGGATATCATCAACATAAACAAGTATATATGTATATAATTTTGTCACCTTTGCCTTTTATATACAAACAACTATCAGCTTTACCCCTTCTGAATCCAAAGTTAATTAGGATCAAATTTATCTTTTGATTCCAACATCTCGCTGATTGTTTGAGACCATATATACTTCTATTCAATTTACATACCAAATTTTCTTTTCGGCTTTGTACAAATCCTGGGGGTTGTTTCAAATAAAATTCATTTTCTAGGTTACCATTCAAGAATGCAGTTTTAACATCTATGTGTTGTACTGTCATGTCATTCATTGATGCAATCGCTAAAAGGGTTCGAAGAGTCGTCTGCTTCACCACTGGGGCAAACACCTGGTCGTAGTCCTGACCATATTTCTGTGAGAAACCTTTCGCCACAAGTCTTGCCTTATACCTTTTCGATTCATCAGCTAATGTTTTGATCTTGAATATCCATTTACAGCTTTACCTTTCGGTAACTCCACCAACTCCCAAGTATTGTTCCCTTGCATAGCCTGCAGTTCTTCCTCCATGGCACATACCCATTGCGCACTGTCAGAACTTTCCAATGCTTCCTTATAAGTTGTGGGTTCATCCGGGTAAGCTGTTTTATAGCCATATCTTTTAGGAGGTACGCCTTTGTTGGTTCGTGTTGATTTTCTAACATTATCTTCAGAATCAATGCCCTCTTCTTCAGAATAGTAAGTACTTCCATCTTCTGATAACTGTTCTTCAAAATCAACATTGTTTTCATCTTCAACAATTTCTTCATTTTCAATCGTATTAGTTGGTAAGTTGTCGTTTCCTTGGTTCTTGCTGGTAAAAAGATTAATTTCAAAAGTAGAATCATCTTCATATTTTGTCACATCAGGTAATTTGTTCAAGCCGGTATTCATTTCTTCATTAAACTTGACATCTATGGATTTGATTATCTTGGCTGTTTCTGTATCCAACAGTCTATATGCCTTTTGATTCATCACAGAATCCTACAAGTACATATTTATAAGATACATCTTCCAACTTATGTCGAAGTTTCTTAATGACATAATGATATGCCACGCATCCAAATGTTCTTATATGAGTCATAGCTGGTTGTCTTTGAAAATACATTTCATAAGGAGTTTTCAGAGTAGCTCTCGATGGTAATCTATTTTGTAAATAATTAGCAGTATTTAAAGCTTCTGCCCAAAATTTTCTGTTCAGTCCTGATTGTATGAGCATGCACCTTGTCATTTCCATTAAACTCCGGTTCTTTCGCTCAGCTACACCATTCTGCTGTGGACTATAAGGGGCTGTTAACCGCTGCTTAATACCTTTACCTTTAAGATAATCTTTCAACTTTATGCTAGTGAATTCTCCACCTCTGTCAGTTCTTAGTATTTTCATTGGTCTTTCAAAATAGTTTTCAGTTTGTTGTATAAACTCTACTATTTTCTCTACAGCTTGACTCTTTTCTTTCAAAAAATAAACAGTACAGTACCTACTGTAGTCGTCAATCATTATTAAGAAATATTTGCTCCCACTTGGAGTTATTTCTCTCATAGGTCCACATAGATCTGCGTGAACAAGATCCAAGACCTTATCAGATCTGTTTGTGGCTTGCTTTGGAAACTCTAGTCTTATCATTTTACCTCTCAAACAGGAATCACAATGATCAAGACAAGAACATTTAATGAGTTCAACTCCAGTAATTAAATTCTTTTGTATCGCATCTTTTATCGACCTTAAATCTCGATGACCAAATCGGCGATGAAAAGTATGAACACATTCCTTTTCAATGTGTGTTACCCTCTTTGCATACAAATCTTCATTATAAGCCTATATAAAGGTTTTTATATAAACTAGCAGTTGCATATATTTTAACATGATGTGATAGTTCACAAATCTCATCTTTAAATAGAACTTGCCAACCACTTTCGACAAGTTTTCTAACTGAAAGCAAATTTCCATCTAGCTCAGGAACATAAAGAACATTCTTGACAGGAATTTCCTAATTCTGACAAAGCAATATACCACTACCAGAACCATTTGCTTCGATTTTGTTCCCATTTGCTAAATATGTATATGTAATCGCCAGTCTTTCTATTAATATTTCTAAAAAATTTATCATCATTGCACATATGACATGTAGCGGCTGAATCAATATACCATGCGGAATCAATTTTATTTGTACCAGAACTAAAACACAAATCAATATCGTTTTGGTTGCACTCACCCATACTATACATCGAAGTTTCAACGGTTTTCTTGACTTTGAAATTGGGTTTTCTTCGTTCTTGCATCTTGTTTGGGCAGTTCTTTTTTAAATGTCCGGTTCTTCCACAAGAATAGCATTTGAACTTGAAGTTTTGAGTCTTCAATGCAGCATCTTCTAATGGTCCTTTCGAAAACTTGTCACTTTTATTCTTATATTCTTGAATAAGCTTTTCTTTGACTAATTCGAGTGTTAACTCTTCGTCTCTTCTGACTTCAAGAGCAGTCACCAAAGAATTGTAGTCGTCTGGCAAACTTCCTAGGAGAAATGCAACCACAAGATGATCTGCTAATTGCTCGCCTAAGCCAATTAGACGATCCACAATGTCCAGCACATCACAAATGTGATCTTCCATTGTTTGTCCTTTCTGAAGCTGCATACGACACAATTTCTTTAATAAAGTTACCTTGTTAGAGAGTGTTGACTTCTCGTGTGCTTTCTTCAGAGCATCCCAGCATTCTTTAGCAGTATTCAATTTCCGAATATGCATCAGTTGAAAATCTTCCACTGCGAGTCCGATTGTGGCACGAGCTTTCCCATCTTTCAAGGTCCAACTAGCAAGAACAGGATTAGGTGCTGCATCAGCAATAACTTCCCAAAGATCTTCTTTGATTAATAACATCTCCATCCTGTATTTCCATGTTTAATAGTTATTGTTGTTCAGCTTCTTGAAAATCGATCTTCCTTCTTCCATCTTGAAAAAATTTTTCTTTATCTATTAGAATTTCCTGAATTAATATCTTTAATTATAATTTTTGGGGTTCTGGGCCCATAACCTATTAGAACGGCTATTCCAGGAAGTCCAATTTATAAATAAGAAGTAATTCAATTCAACATAAATTAAACAAGATGTTTATTGTTCAAGAAAATATGATCGAATAATATAAAGCTGAAAAATATCGAACTTCAATATTGTTCGATATTAAAACTATAAATATTAATATCACAAGTGTTTTTATAGTAAAGTATTTATATACAAATATTTCATTATATATATACTAACAGGAACTGATTAAAACTGTTGGTCCACTAAATTCCTGACAACATTACTCGCACACAGGAATGTTTGAGAGTTGTAAGTCACATTCTCTAGTTCTCAATGGACTGTTGCCCCACCTAATTTATTTATTTAAAACATTTAAAGAAAAAATAGCTTAGTTGAATACACAAAGTAAAATTTTAAACTATAAAAAGAAAGAACCTTTTTTTTTTAAATAATGCATGACAAAAAAATAATCTGCTAAATATTTAGCGAAGAATATTTCTGCAAGTATATAAATACAATCTGTGTTTCTTATTACTTGTCCCCATTTGTATGCCCCCAAATGCCCATTCTGCTTCGATTCATACTTTAATCGGTGATACGAAAGTTACTTTTTATATTTCCAGTATAGCAATGATAATGATAATCACAACTATTTGTCACTTTAAATGGTTTTATTGTTTTTTAAAATATTCTCCAAAACAATCAATCAATATTTTCCATGAGTTAATTTATATTTTTGCATCAACAGCTTGTTTTGGTGAAGAAAACCATTGTATATGCAATTTTTGTTTAGCTTTAGGGAACAAGAAAAAAGCATTATAAGTGTCAAATCTGAGCGGATGACCCAACCGATCCAATGTGTTGAGCAAATCAATGCATATCATTTCGTCTTAGGTTGGTGCTATGGACGAACGTTCGATTTTGGCAAAGAAATAGGCGACCTTTTTTTACTTTTTCCGGAAGTGCTTTAAGCCCCAACAACTTTTATTAAATTTTATTTAACTTAAAACATTAACACGGTCGAGCAATGTTTAATTGGACACTCATGATCCATGATTAATCACTTTTGAATATATTGAGCAATTGCATACACTAATCCACAATACTTTTTATTTGAGCAAATTTTTAAATATTATGTACGTAGATTTCAAAGTGAAGCTATACCTTTTTCAAATGTTAGCGTCAATTTTTAATATCTTAAGTAATGTTAATCATACTCATATCTCATGCATTTATTGATTCATCACCAAATATGTCTATATATAGCCGATCAAAGTCGTAGAAATTTGTACACAATGTCTGCTAAGTTCTATTTTTGTTTGTGAAGAAGAAGAACCTTGCTGAAATATCAAAACTGTATCCGTATTTCACTCAGTGTTATTTGATTTTGGTAAATTATTTTAAAAATAAAATTATATTGCGTTTATCCTGATTTTGGCAACATGTCTAATTAACTGCTACTGCCATCATTATTTCTAACCCATTTTCCTGTATGGTTCTTGTTTTGAAATACTAATACATCTATCTAAAATTTGTAAACCAAACAAATCTGAAGTAACCAGAAGAGAATTTGTGGCCTGCAACTTAGCTCTAGATTTCTTGTGTCCTGTAGCAGGCTAACCGATCTGTTAATGCATTTACAAAATTAGTACAACATAAACCAAGTTCATGCAACAACCAACATCCAACAATAGTATTATACTTTAGGGTCTGCTTTTCTTGGTCTTGGTCTGTCTATAAAAAATGTGCTCCATAGATGACGAAACCAGCAGGATAACGGCCACATTAAAAAAGCTCTTACTCCGCCTAAACAAATGTGATCTTCTTAATAAAACACTCGAGAGTTATAATAAATTAATGCTGTGTTAAAAAAAAATAAAGAATTTTCCTTTATGTATTAAATAAATATGTAAATATAATCTATTCAAAATGTGCAAAAGTTTAAATGGGCTTCAAAATCTTGTTACCCAATATAATGTTTTAAAAAGCGAATATCTTTGAGTTTTTTAAGAGTTTTCGAATCAAAAACTAGCCGTGTCAGCTGTTTCTTTATTTTTAAGTAGAGTTTCATAGTGAGTTTTGATTTATAATGTGAAATAACAAACATTAATTTGAAAATGAACTTAAAATGTCTATTAGAGGTTAAAGGAACAAATTATGACAGTTATTTTTGATATGTTGGCCACGAATACCTTTGAGATGGTTCATTTGGATGGTCAAATTTTGGGCGACATGTTCAAGCATAACACGAGTACTAATGGCCTCCAAAGCGTCAATCGTAGCTTCTTATTCCTGAAGACTTAAGACTTTACATACATAGTTCATGAATTTATAAATAAGTCGAACAACCCTTTTCGTCAGTAACTTACAACGCTGAACCACCGTCAAAGCAGTTTAAAAAGGTATTAATCTACTACCAAAACGTAAATGGACTTCGGACAAAGACCAACATGGTTTACAAAAACATTAACAATCTTCCTCACGATATCATAATATTGACGGAAACATGGCTCAACAGCTCTATATCGGACTCGGAGCTTTTTGACTCCTCTTATCAAGTCTTTAGACGTGATCGTAATAACTCAGACGATTTAAACGCCCGTTGGTGGCAGAATTCTAGTCGCTATCAACAATACTTTCACTGATTACCTGATTGACGACTTTCGATCAACAGACATCGAAATACTATGCTTGAAAATTAAAATGGCAACAGGACATTTATTTATTGTATCAGCATATATACCTCCAAGCTCCAAGAACGAGGTTTATGAAAAACTAAACAACTGTATAGAAAGTATTTATATCCTTTTGAAACCTGAAGACGAAGTACTGGTTGTTGGTGATTTTAATTTACCCAATCTCAATTGGATTCAAATTGACGACGATAACTTCTACGTTCCAATAAACGCGTCATCCTCAAATGAGCTTTTATTAACAGATGGTATGTCTTCATGTGGCTTAAGTCAACTCAACGGTGTGAAGAACCGTTTTGGAAAAACACTCGATCTGGTATTTTTTTCCGAAACCATTAAAAAATCAAAATTGTGGACGAAGATCGCCATCATCCTGCGTTAGACATAGCACTTTACAAACCTTAAAAATAATCCTGATAGTTTTTGGAAATTCGTTAATCGTAAGAAGAAAACATATGGGTACCCTAACTTAATGACCGATTCGACATCAAATAGTAATGAGCCGAGAATAATTGCGAACATGTTTGCAAACTACTTCAAAGATGCTTTTGTAGATTATAATACTATTAGTTTTCCTAACATATCTACCACTGTTTTAAATGTCCCCCACTTAAATTCTTTCAATTTCGTTATAAGTGAAGATACTGTCCTTAATAGTATCCTACAACTTGACGAATGTTTAAGTCCTGGTCCCGACGGTGTACCATCATCCATTTTAAAGAAACGTGCTGCGTATTTAGCACACCCGTTATGTGTTCTTTTCAACACGTAACGTAAGTAACTCGCTGTTTCCTTTTATCTGGAAGAGCTCCTTCATAATACCAGTACACAAAAAAGGTCCTAAAAACGAAATAATGAACTACCGACCTATTGCCAAACTATCTGTGATACCTGAACTGTTTGAGTCAATCGTATGTAGCGTGCTTTCTTTTCATTGTAGTTCAATTATCTGTGATAACCAGCATGGTTTTGTTAAAAAGCGTTCAACTGTTACTAATCTGTTTCACTTTACGTCCTTTTGTTTAAATGTTTTTGAAAAACGTGAACAAGTAGATTGTATCTTTACTGATTTCAGCAAATTGTGTCATAAAACATTACTTTTAAAACTATCACAGCAAGGTTTTAACGACTATTTTATAAACTGGATCTCCTCATATTTACAAGATAGACGTTTTAGTGTTAAATTTCGTAATGAGTGTTGAAGTTCAATAATTGTTGTGAATTCTGGTGTCCCCCAGGGTAGTCACCTTGGTCCTATTATATTTGTTTTATTTATAAATCACTTGGTTTCGATCATACAAAATTCGTCTGTCCTAATATATGCTGATGACATTAAAATTTAAAAAAAAAATTAACTCTACATCTGACTGTCTTCTCTTGCAAGAAGACTTAATATTATAATAATCGTCTTGTTTTAAATGTTGACAAATGTAAAACCATGAGTTTTACACGCAAAAAAGTTCCAATCGTTTTTAGTTACATGTTTGATTCTTGTCCTTTAAGTAGAGTATATGTATTTTCTGACTTGGGTGTTGTCTTAGATCCTAAACTAACATTTAATGAACATATTAACTTCATAGTTAAAAAAGCAAATAGAGTTCTGTGTTTCATTAAGAGATTTGGCCGTGATTTCCGTGATCCATATGTTTTAAAATTACTTTTTGTTTCATTTGTGAGACCAGTCCTGGAATATGCTTGTACAGTATGGTCACCTTACTGCGCCGTACACGTCACAAGACTCGAAGATATTCAGAAAAGATGTTTGCGTTTTTGTCTACGATCCCTTCCGTGGTTTCATGATATTTATACATTACCGCCTTATTCACAAAGGCTTTCTCTCATAAATCTTCCTTCTTTGACAAATCATAGGATGTACTTGCAGTTTTGTTTTATTGTTGGAATAATAAATGGACACATTTCATCACCATCAGTTCCTGGTAGTTTAAACTTTAGTGTTAGTCGTTCAAGTATAAGACTCCAGAAACCATTGAATACTAATTTTAGCAGATCAAACTATGGTGTACATAGCCCCTTAAATCAATTAATTGAAATCTATAATAAATTTTACTCTTGTATTTATTCACCAAATGATAATATAAAAAGTATAAATTGCAAATTAATATTTTTCAACACTCTAGTTTAAGTTTTTTTTTTATATTTTAAGTATATATTAAGAATTGTTAACGTGAGTATTTAACGAATTATAAATAAACAAATATTCCTAGAGAAAATATTCAAAACGTTTGTTTGATTGCACGATCTATGCGTTCAATTTACCATAGCAAAACGTTAAATAAAGTACTCACCAAAATGATTTCTCAACATGTCCATTGTTTTATGAGCTGTACGGCTCGAAGCGCCGCGCGCCGGCCGGTGTCTTGTTCTAATTAGAGACCATGATCCTAAATTTCAGAAAGAACATAATAAAGTTCGTTAAGATGGTGCGATTAACGGTTGATTTGCCTGAACATCATTGTCCCGTTGAGCTCTGATTACAACAAGACGGGCGGCGCGGCGGCGGCGCGGCGCGGCGCGGCGCTAATTGAGTTTTTCCAGACTTATTCATTGAAATTACTCGTACAACGTTAATTTTCTTTCTATTATGACTTTCCAAATGATACTGAACAAAATTTTTAAAGTAGTGTGATAGTAGTCGATTAATCCCCCAATAATACCCATCCGATCAACCTCTGCTAAGAATGCCAATGCCACCGGAATCATTAGCTTTTATGAAAAAAAAGATTACTTTTCAAAAACACATGCTTACTTTCTTGGCCTCTTAATAATTTCGAACGCTTTGTATTAAAAGTAGCCAAAGTGTATGGACTACCTTTTATTTTTATTTTTACGGGCCCGTTGATTACAGATTTAGAGACTTCTGCTATTACGTTATTAAAAAATGAAAACTTAATATGTACATTATTTTTCTCTTCTTTTTTACAGCTGGGCAGTTTGTCTGCGATAAAAACACGTTCACCCATTATTGCTGGTAAATTTGCCGTTTGGTATGGCGTGTTCACTACCATTGACTGTACTTTGGTACATTTCCGCAAGAAGGAAGATCCTTGGAATTCAATTATTAGTGGCGCTGCCACTGGTGGAATTTTGGCAGCTAGAAATGGTATGAAGATTTATTTTCTAACTCCGTTATAATATTAACATATTTCTTTTTCTGTTGTTTTCAATTTAATTTAAAGGAATACCCGCAATGGCTGGTAGGGCCATTGTAGGTGGAGTTTTTTTTGCCTTTTTGGAAGGTTTTGTAATACTATACACACGGATGTCAGCCGATAAGTTCCGCAATCCGGAACCACCAACTAAGCAAATCTAGTTTTGGAGCGAGTTTTTGTGTAAATACGAATTTCAAATGAGTGAATGCGTAGCTAAAACAACAGAGTTAATAATAATATCCTCTCGTTATTTTCTTCTTTTTTTTAACATTAATTACTATCATTGATTATTTGTTTATTGATTATTCATTCATTCATTGATTATTTGTTTTTAATAATAATAAAATAATCTTTATAAAATTAATTTTGAGCCAAATGAGTTTTGTCGCTTCATCGGCTGGATGGCACTTTATATTGCATGCTGTTGTAATGATTTAGTGGCAAATGGCTTGTTTTAAAGCCTCAATCAAGGGATACACAAGATTCGCTTTGCTTTCTCTGGAATTATTCTGAATTTAATTTGCCTAAGAATTGTATTTTAGAAGAAGAAGAAGCCTAAGTTGTTATTTTTTTTTAGTGAAACAGAAAATAAAATGTAAAACATTTGTTTTTCTTTGGTATATTGTACATAATAATAAAACACCGAAAACAAAATAGTTTCTATACATTATTAAACTTTTTTTTTTTTTTTAATAATTTACAGGCACTCAAGGGGTTATTAGTACCCTTTATATGTTTATATTTAAACACAGTGCGAGCGTTAGGAAAATAGGGAAGGATTTAAGAGGAGATATCGGTGCACATTGGTCTTAAAGTTCTGAAAGATTTAAGAAAGAATCTCTATGCTTGACAGTACGCCCGAAATTGAGCTCAAGGGTAAACTGATAAGCATTCCTGGAAGTGTGAGTATTACGGCTGAATCGTTTAAGGGGTGGAATGCAACTGGCTAATTCGACAGAACATTGTTTGTAAAAATATCGATAAAACAACGAAAGGCATGAGACATTGCGATGGTGTTCTAGCAATGTAAATGTTTCGATTATAGTTTTATCGCCTATCATTTTTAAAGCCCTTTTTTGAATTCTATCCAAGAGATTTAAACTTGTTTTAGGGGCACCTGCCCAGATATGCGAATTATATTCAAGCTTTGGACGGATGAAGGCTTTGTAGGTAAATTACAGCCAGACCTGAAGGGGTGAAGTACTCTTATGGAACATGAATTCCAATTCATATACAAAGGTTCCACATCCGAAGGACAAGGATGTGAATCTAGAAACGAATATGAAAAGCTGAGAGTACTGTCGTCGGCAAAACAGTTTAATGGATTAGAAGTGGCAGACAAAAGATCATTTATGAGTATAAGGAAGAGAGTCGGAGACAAAACAGAGCCCTGGGGGACACCAGCATTTATTTTATGAATTTCAGACTTGAAACCATCCAATACAACTTGTATTGAACGGTTAGAAAGGTAATTTCTAATCCAACGAAGAAGAGATTCATCAATTCCAAAAGCACGCATTTTCGATAAGAGAGCTTGATGCCAAACTCTATCAAATGCTTTTGAAATATCAAGTGCAATAATCTTACTTTCTCCAAAACGATGTAAAGATTTCTTCCACTGTTCGGTGAGATAAACCATGAGATCATCAGTGGACCTATTGCTACGAAAGCCATACTGTCGGTCATTAAGAAGCTTTCGTTCTTCAAGATACTTCTTAAGCTGATAATTTATCAGCGTTTCCATGACCTTGGAAAGAAGGGACGTGAGTGCTATTGGACGATAGTTGGAGAGAGAAGAGGATTCACCTTTTTTAGGGACAGGCTGGACAAATGCTATTTTCCATCCGCTCGGAAAGAGACCTGTATAGTAGGAAAGGTGGAAAAGTGTATGTCAAAGGTCTTTCAATACTCTTGCAACTGCACGAGTGCGAAAGAAGATTCGTCCCACAGAATTATTTACGCTCTCAAGAACAGGAGGACTCATGACACTTTCCGGTAGCGTCGAATTAACAGCAAACTGTGCTGCAAGCAAATAGGCTTTATTAATCGAGCTTACATAGAGAGTGTCATTGTGGACGAGCGTTGGACGTGGTATTTCGTACGTTTTTTACATATGACCAGAAATTTTTACTACATTTCGGACATCGTAGTATTTTTTGCCTTAATTTCTGATCATGCAAAAATTTGGTTCGTCGAATATGACCATTACCGGTCTTTCTAGATTGTTTGAACTTATCCCGGTTTTCCTCAGTCGGGTTGGCTTTATAACAACGGAAACTTACATCTCTGAACCTAATAACTTCTTTACAGCTCAAATCAAACCATGAGTTCTCTTTGGGTTTGATAGATACTCGTACTAAGATATAGTTTGGTTTTGTTGCAAACAGAAAATAATAATAATAATACAACTAATATACAATAATATGTTATAAACAAGAACATAAATAACAATAAAATATGAATGTATGTACGTACATCTTCATCATTTATAAAAATTATGTGTTTTTGTTGTAGTTTTTAAAGCCGTGGATTTTACTAGGGTCGATCAACAAGTACCTAGAATACATATACATATGTATGTATTTCAAAACAACTGCTTTGAATTTACTCTTATAAACTGTCACATTTCAAACGAGTGAGTGTATACAATTTTAGACTGATTCAGAAGTTGTTTTGGTTTTTTGCAGCAATTTTTTCATATGCGTTTCGTCTTTTTTGACGGAATGAAAAGAGATCAAAGACCTATAGAGACCTTTCAGCATCTATGACAACCGTTAGAAAATAGGAGCGTATAGGTCGCCCAAAAGACGTTGTCTCCAAAGAAATTGTTAAAAAATCCCACGATATCATTGAAAATTCTCGCTGATCGTGAAACGAAAGAACTTGAACGAAACGTCAATCAACATTCTATTGGACTGATTTCAAATAAGAAAGCTCTCGGTCCAATGGGTGTCGCGTTGTCTTAAAATAACAACCGGTTTTGGTTGACAATTTCAAAGCAGTTTTGGGGCTGAAACCCTAAAAAGGTTCACTTCGGTTCGTTACCGTCCATAAAATTGATTTTTTCGGACAATTGAATCCCTTCATACGGAAAAATCATAGCCACAATATTTTGGAATTTGAAAGGAATAATCAATCTTCTTTGATTTGTGTAGCAATTAAAAATGATCACATGACAATACAACAGTAAGTTATTAGGCCCATAAATTAAGAAATTGATGGAATCACACCGACATTTGGGCATGAAAAAAAGTTAGCAATACGCACCAGCATATTTATATAGAATTGTCACCGAGACAGAGCGTATTTCATTTTAAGGTGTAAACAAGTGGGAAAACGGTGGAAACAATGGGTTGGCCTAAAAAATAAAAAACAATCTTAAAAACTTGCATTTTCATTGTTATATCGGGTTCTATTGATCGCCCCTCGTACAAGGGTGTATTTTTGATTACTTATCATAATGGTACTAGATTTTCACTCTCACTAACTAGGATAAGACTATCAAATTGTTTTGGACATTACAAATTTATTGCTATATAATTTATTAGGTCCTTATTATCTGCGACTAGAAGGTATGCTCTGTTCAGCTTATCTTCGAATTCTTTAAAATTTTTAGTTTGGTTCAAATCTAAATTATCTTCTCTGAGCTTGTTTTGTAAAATTTGAACGAAGAGTTTTTAATCTTCAATTGGGATGTGTTTTATATCTGGCCTTATACAGGTAAGGAATGTTTGTAATTTTTGAGCTACCCTTGAGCCTGTATCTCCCGAAAATTCAGGGATACTATAGGATAGTTTGGGAAGTTTTTCAAAACCCAGTGACATGTTGAAAGTTTTGAAGGGTTTCCGCTCAATCGGTTTGGTTTCAGGGACTCTTATAGTCGTTTTCTTAGGTATTAATTTTTTAACTTCCTCTTTTAGAAATTTTATTATTTCTGTGTAGACCGTTTCGCGTTTGTTAAGCTTTTTTGAGGCTTTGCTATAGGAGATCTAAGTCTGAGTCTAAGATCTTCGCTGGGTATGATGTATTATTATATGTATGTATGTTATTATTTCTTCGGGTTGATGATAAGTTTAATCTGTTTCTTGTTGATTTGATATCAACTTGTCTTTGACTTTTCTTTGGATCTCAACTTCGTTATTTACCTGTTGCCTTTTTCCAGCATCATATAAATGGTCAAAACGGCATCAGGGTTTTTAAGTCTTGTGAAACACTTATTTCATTTTTGTTTTCTTTTTTTTCTTAAATTTTGAACGTATCTTTATTCTAGTGACGCACTGTTCTTATACCCTACTTGAGTAGTTCATTATTTAATTTTGAAAATATTCAAGTTTCGATTCCAGTTAAACTTTTAATTTGATGGTTTTTGGTATAGCCCACAGCTTAAAAGAGCAAACATTGTACGCTTTCATAAAGATAGTGGTCGCATTCACAAAGCTAGTGGCTACGTAGTCAAGGGATTCTGATTGGCTTAATGGAACTACAAAAGTAGTTAAAATTTCCCTCCGATGTAGTGTAAAATTTTCGGCTACAAAGTTAGTGCACACTGGTTTTGACGTTTCACAATAACTGCTAAGTAAGGACACAAGAATTCAAAATGAAATAAATCTTTCGGTATTTAAATAGAAATATACATACATAAATCAATTACATTATAATATTTTCTATTTGGTTTTATTGAATTCAAAAAGAAAAAAACTATTTAAAGTTCTGAAGTATTTGTCATTAATATATGACAGGTGCGGATTGACTATAGCTTTGTAGTGCATTTCATTTCTAAAGGGTCCGCCTAATAACTAATAATGCTATAAAAACATCGAGTGTAGCTTCGGCTGTGTGGCATGTAGCGCCGTCCTGTTGAAACCAAATATTGCCAATATCCTCCTCCACCTCCTTTTGTGAACAAAAATTCGTTCAACATGGCCCGATAACGATTGCCACTGACTGTAACGGCCACTCCTTGCTCATTTTCGAAGAAAAATGGCCCAATTATGCCTCTGGACCAAAATCCGCACCAAACAGTGACTCAAAATGAGTTTCATCTGAAAAGATGATTTTTTGGCAAAATCGGCATGTTCTCTAAGCGTTGTTCAAGCTTATACACAACCATATTCGTTCAGCGGAAGGATAAAACTAATTATCTGTCAAATCAGACATGAGCTAAGTGTTAACATTCACGAAATAAGCAATAGTTGACAAAAAAAAAACTTTAGATGGTGGACCCTATATATATGGTCCTGTCACCTCCTTTTGGCTTAAAATTACTTTTTTTGGGGATATTTAAAGTCATTGGCTGCGTTCAATCTCGTGTTGGATAGGGTATCTTGGATAGGTGGATTTTTAGATACCTTGATAAACGAGTTGAATAGCTGTATTGAGATAGCTGTCAAAAAATAAACACAACTTTCAGCTGTTCACAAAAAGCAGAGAAAAATTTAAGCTTTGAAGTCAAAATTGTTGTAAGATAAAACATTTAATGGATAATTCAACTGATTCGTCGGACGATGATGAATTGATAGGTGCGTAACAATTTAATAAATAAGAGATAACCTTAATCTGTAATCTATGTTAAATTTCCTCTTAGCTCAATTGGAATTCTATACGATTAATAATTTACTTGCGAAATCTCCGGTTTTAAACGATTTACGTTTAACAGAAAACTATCCTAGCAGAAACGAGGACTATTATGAAGTGACAATACCTAGATATATAGTTTGGAAAAATTTCGATCTCATTTCCGAATGATTAGAAGTTGCTTTGCGGTAAGATTTTGAGTTGGTTTGTTCAGAGTAGATAAAGTTTAAGCTTAATGGTGGAACCAACGCAAGAACTTTTGTTGCATGATATATCCGTTTGGTTATCCCACGCTTCTTTAAAAACCATTCAAGGGGCACCATTAACTAGAATAGCCAATAAAATGTGAACAAAATAGTCTTGATATCTATAATGAATTGCTTATTAACGATTTCAAATTATTAGGATCTCTTGTACAAAGTGCGGCAAAATAAAAGAACTTTTAACTTGGAAAAAAAATGTTGTTTTTTGTTTGGATCTAGCACCTAGCAAATTGGCCATCTACAAAACGAGAACAAAATAAGTCAATTTTGAAGTTTAAAAAAATAGATCATAATTACCTTCTAAAATTCGGAGGATCGTCTATTATGTACAGAACATCCTCAAATACAACTTCAACTAACATTTTGTATCTTTTTGTTAACCAACAAATACAAAAAGCTGAAATCAATTTTCAAGTTTCTTGAAATTCAACCATGTGTTGAATCAGCTGTTCTGTCAGATACCTACATATGTACATACCCCAGAAATTCTTGGATACCTTTGGATTCATTTTTTGACATCTCAGCTGTTTTTGATCAGCTGTTATTTTACACGTAAAACACTAACAAAAAGATATCCGGATACCCTATCTGTCTGAGATTGAACGTAGTCATTGGGTTGTACCGACCAATTAGCAGCTCTTGATAATATTGGAAGCGAATATTCAAGCCACCATTGACACTATACGGCCAGATTTATAAGAAAAAGTAGTTAAAAATTTGGCTATATTTATTTTATTTAGAACCCTCTAGAACCCTAACCTTAGAAACATTACTGGACATTTGTATATACCCACATCTGCACTTCTTTTAAAAACTAAACCTTAAGAAACGGTTAAACTAGGAACTTGGACATGTTAAGTAATGTATTTCATATTTTAGGGTTGTTAAAACTAAAACACGAGTGGGACATTATGTAACCCAATAGAGTTAACACGGATAGTATTCATAAAGATATAATTTTTGAGTAGCTGTTATTTTTTTTCGCTACTTCCGGCGCTTGAGGATAAAACTTGGATTGAATCCAAAACTATCCGAATTGATGTAAGCTTCCCTTACTAATTGTTTGAGTTCAGATTGAAAAAAATGTTCCACATACGCCAACGCATACCACCTTTAGTGCTTTTGTGTTCTTATTGCCGAACTTAAAATGTAGCATTAAGTCGTCTGTATCTTCAAAACCAATATAAAATATTCGAATATTTAAACTAGCGTCATCATTTATCAATTCTCTTTAAAGTACCTCGCTACGTATATGTAAGTCCTAATATTAAAAATAATATTTTACTTAAAAAATGAGTTCACACTCAAGTTAAAAACACAACAACAACAACAAAAACTGCGAAAGGTCACGAAAGTTATCGCTGTTCTGAGTGCTGGCGATAACACAAACAAGGTTTAACTCTCCCAGTATGCCAATTTATTTCGCGTTGAAAATTCAACCTCATTTTTCAAAATATTTTTAGCACCACAAGGCATATACTTAATCCTTTTTGATATGTACATATATACTTACTATTGTATGTCCTTCCAGGTACATATCCATTGGGACTGTCGGCAACAATTAAATTATAACCATTATCACCTCGCGTACGCCTACCATGTGGCAAATGGCTAGGAGCTCGAGGACACGCACCGATTAAAATAATTAAACTGAATATCACGAGAAGGACAGTTGCGAAATTTCTCTTATTCATCATCATTATTGTGTTCATCAACTTGAATTATCTATTTAAAATCCTCTAACTAATAACTAATGTAAGTAACTAAGCTATGATTATGATGATGAGATGAGATGATGCACAACGGAAAAGTATCTCAAAACACACTATAACACTTTATTCACCCCTCAAAACTAATTAACTCGCATGAAATGCGATATGAACGCGACAGGGATTTGTTTTGATAGCGTGTGCTATGCCTTTCCCAGTGTTTCCGACTGTGACTGTGACTGTGCCTGTGCCTGTGATCTTTTCAACTTTTAACAGATAAAACAAAATAAAAATATTATGTATATTTTTTTGAAAGACACAAACAAAAAAAAGTGAAGGAGCACGTCTCGAGCCTCAAGACAGTATCTCACTTGTCTAATTGGCGACCGTTTGTAGACTGAATCCAATAAAGTATATCACTTTACTGGGGTTGTTTTGAGATACTTTCGATTAGAGTCCCCATAGTTATGAAATATAGTCGAGTCGTGGAATTAAACATATGTTTGCTTCTCTGTATACTGTATGATGTTCTCCCGCTTGGAAGTAGCTAGAGTTTGATGCTGCTGGTGATGAGATTATAATAATCAAGTGCAATTGAAATGATGCTTCCTTCAGCCTCATACGGTCTTATGTTTTAGTTTCTCGTTGTTTTTCTTTTTGTAATGTTGATTTTTTTCCTTCCGTCCGTTTTGTATGTTCTTGCCGCGCGCCCGCACCAAGTTTAGATCAGAACCAACATCATAAACGCACTTAGTTTATTTTAATTTTTTCTTCTTAGAACAAACAAAATCAAACATAAGAAAAAGAGATACATTTCAGGCAGGGTGGTCAATTAGGAGCACTTTTATTGGTATAAGCGACCTTAATGCTAATTGGTACGCATTTTCAAAGTTCACATAAATGAAAGGGAAATTCAAAGCTGCGTTTATTAAAAAATCTATACACATCATCTCAGGTTTGTAACTTAAAATATTCAAACGAATAAGTGGTACATACAATTACAACACCGAGAACAATAAATCTGCTGATTCTTGGCTTCAAGAAATAAACTTGAGGGGTATAAGGAACTTTGATATAATAGGCCCCTTTAAGAATTAACCTTTAAATAATGAATTGAGTAAGTAAGAGCCACATCGGAAACCATTTACAAATTGGTCGTTTAAAAGATGGGTAGGTTAGGTTAGATTGATGAGCTCCCGATTGATAAAGTTATCGCCACACTTAGATCAATGTAGGCCTATAATGATACCCTGCAGTATTGAACTTCTCTAAAGGGATGGGTGTTGGACATTTTTGAACATATTGCACTTCTTAACTTTCTTAAGTTAAATATCAGAAAATTGGACCTGAAGAAGAAAATTAGGTTAGATTTAAAATCAAAAATCATATTTCAAAGGTATATTCTACCAAGTAAGTTGAGAACTTGACATCCTCAAGCATAAATAGCTAGTACTTCTTATTCTGTTTTTCTTTAAATATTCATCATCCGAACGTAATGTGATACTGTGTGTTCTTTTTGTTCTTCGGCTTATAGACATCATAATGCAAACGCATGCATGCTAAGCTTCTCCACTAACGATGTTCATCTTTTGAGAATCATTAGAGGCATTTTTTGTATGCTCTTTGTTGGATTGGGCTTCCCTTTCGTTTCGTTTCTGGATACAGAACAAACTTTACATATCCTCATTCATATGCATGCTTTCTTTAAAAAAAAATATCACTATTTCCCTACACCACTGGTGGCATTTTTAATTGGATTTAAATTGTGTGTCGCATTTATATGCACAACAGAAATGTACACACGCATTTCTAGTGCAGATACAAAATAATTAAAATAAAATAAAATGATAATTTTTCTATATTTGGATTGAGTACTTTGTTTGGGCATCATTTCGATTTTGTTCAATTGAAGAAGGACAAAATATTTACTTTATTGTTTGAATTGAAACTAATTTACACAAAATAAAGAGTTTTTTTTTTTTTGTTGCAAATTTGAGATTTTTTTATTTTTTCATTTTATTTGTATTCTAAATTATAATTTATAATTTATTTTTGTTTGTATACAATAAATAGACAATGCAAATTTCTTGGGGTCGGATACCAAACATACATAATTCGAATTGATTTTTGTTTTTTTTTTTGTTTTTACAAAGATGTCATATTATAGTTTTTGTAGTACATACTTTTATATATTGATAAGAAATACAATAAACTTTATTTGAGTTTTTGACCCTTAAAAACGACATGGTACTCATATAACTCTCAAAAATTCATTGAATTTCTATAAATATTATATCATTAATTTTTCAAATAAAATTTTCGAGCTAAGTAATATAAAAGAAAAATATTAAATTCTTATAAAATTCCATATCACCAAATAGTAAATTAAAAAAAAAAACAATAGCAAAATAAATGTCCTTTTTTAAAATTAAAAATAAATAAAAATACCAATTAGATCACAATTAAAATTGTTAATACTATCATATAGTAACATAAAAGTTCGGTTTCAAAATAAAATTCATAAAAGTAAACCGGAAACAAAAGTGTAAATAAACGTACATATTTATGTTAAAAATATCTCGTAAAATATTAAATACAATCAAAAAGAGAAACATAAAGTCTTGAACTTAGCGGATAAAGAGTTTATCGATGATTTTCTGTAATACTAAAATGTCAGTATTGGCGTCTCTCGGTGATCAAGAAGATCTGAAAGAAGATAAGAATAATTATTTTATAGGTTCTTGATATATTAAATAAAGAAAATTAAATTTGACAAAAAACTTTACTAAATAAGTAATTTTGTTATTTGGAAAGAGAAATACTAAAATTCGGATATGGATACTATTTTATGTTTCTGTAATATGCATATGTACGTAGGCTCCTCGTAATATTTGTGGCCTTGGTAAAAAAAAGCAACGGGTTATCCATTATGCAGTTTTAAAGTAATAGGGCTTTAATTCGACATCTGTCAAACTAAGTTGTTAAACCAATT
Organism: Eupeodes luniger; assembly: GCA_951509635.1. Taxonomy (NCBI): domain Eukaryota; kingdom Metazoa; phylum Arthropoda; class Insecta; order Diptera; family Syrphidae; genus Eupeodes; species Eupeodes luniger. The sequence goes on from OX608073.1 coordinate 52,739,073, forward strand.
TTTTTTTTTTTAGTTGAAAGTTGGACATTTACGAAAATGGATCGCTTAACTATCGCACAACGCATAAAAATTGTTGAAGCCTACTACAAAAATGGTGATTCTGCCACAACCACATATCGTGCTTTAAGAGGAGATTACGGTTTATGTAATTGTCCAACAACGCAAGCAATTGGCAAAATTGTGAAGAAATTTGAAGAGGCTGGATAATATAGAGTCCAGCTCACACAACAACTAAAGCCAGCTGACCATTCACAACCACCAGGCGGTGGACGGCGATTTTTCGAACTAAATTTTCTTCAGCGAAGAAGCACATTTCTCACTCCGTGAGTCGGTGGGTATGTTAATAAATAAAATTAACGTATTTGGGGTTCTGAGAATTCTCAAGTAATTAAAGCGAGGCCATTACATCCACAAAAAGTTACTGTTTGGTGCGCTCTTTGGTCTGGAGATGTGATTTGACCTTATTTCTTCGAAAACGACGATTGAACGACTGTCACCGTCAATTCGTAGCGTTATGGTCATATGATAACCGACTTTTTTTTGCCTGCTATTGAAGAATACGACTTAGAGAATACGACTCGAGCGAATATGGCTTTATTTTAAGACATACCAACTGGCCACCAAGATCATGCGATTTGACACCGCTGGACTTTTTTTTGTGAGGCTACGCAAAAGACCGTTTTGATGCAGATAAACCTTTATTTTTTGAGCACTTAAAAACAAACATTCGTCAAGTTATGGCTGAGATACCGCCCAATATGTATCAAAAAGTGGTTGAAAATTACCTCAAGAGAATCGATGCTTGCAACAATTCGCGTATAGTGGTCATTAAAATGATGTAATGTTTCACATATAATGTCAACGTTCAAACTTTACAATAAAAAAAGAAATATTATGAACAAAAATATTTTATGCATATGTGTTTTATTTACGTTGACAGCTATAACTTTGAGGTAGTTAAGGACCTTGGGCGCATTCATAAAGCTAGTGACTACGTAGTCAAAATTCAACTAGCTTTGTGAATGCAAAATTGCACAACAAAGCTAGTCAATCCGGAACTGTCATATTAATGACAAATACAAATATATAAAATAAGAAACATTTGTGTTTTCAGAACTTTAAATAGTTTTTTTTTTCTTTTTAAATTCAATAAAACCAAATAGAAGATATAATAGGTCCGTTCGCTTAGCCTCCTAAAACAGTCAAATTTTACTAAAAAATACGAAATTTAACCAAATCCTGTTCGCGTACTCAAAAATTTCGTAGTTTTTCGTAAAAGAGAGCGCTCACGAGAGAGTAAAATATTTCCCCAACCTACGAATTTTAGCCCAAGAAATTTATTTGGGCTGATTTGTGAAAATTTCAAATTTGATAGAAATTCAAATAAATTAAATAAATTGCTCGCTTTTGCTGTCAGTTATAAAATTTAAAAACAAATTTTCAAAGAACAGCAACAAGACAGTAATATTGTGTGAAAAATTTGTTGTTTTCCCGTTCGCTTACTTTTTTGTAGTTTTTTTTTTTGGTGAGAGAATTTTACCCCCACTCTTTAAAATATTTCTTTTTACGAATTTTAGTGCAGAAAGTACGTGAACGGACCTAATATGATTGATTTATATTTGTATTTAAATACCGAAAGATTCATTTCATTTTGAATTCTTGTGTCCTTACCCAACAGCTGATTGTGAAACGTCAAAACCAGTGTGCACTAACTTTGTAGCCGAAATTTTTACACTACGTCGGAGGGGAAATTTCAACTTCTTTTGTAGTTAGATTTAACCAATCAGAAACCCTTGACTACGTAGCCACTAGCTTTGTGAATGCGACCTTTGCCTACCTAGGCACCGCTATAAACACAGACAACGACACCACCAGTGCTGAAATCAAACGAAGAATAACTCTTGCAAATCGCTGCTTCTTTGGACTTAGAAGGCAATTGAGTAGTAAAGTCCTCTCTCGAGCATATAAAATCACCATCTATAAGACACTCATTATCCCGGTTCTCATTTATGGCGCTGAGGCATGGACCCTGTCAAAGAAAGATGAGAGCGTCTTAGGATGCTTCGAGAGAAAAATTCTTCGGGTGATTTTTGGTCCCGTACGCATAGATGGAAAATGGAGGAGAAGATATAACACCGAACTGTATGGGCTGTACAGCGACACTGACCTAGTTAACAGAATTAAAGCCCAACGGCTTAGATGGCTAGGTCATGTAGAGCGAATGGACAATGTACATCAACGCTCCAGCCCGGAAGGTCTTCGAATCCTATCCCGAGAGGAAGAGCGCCACTCAGTTGGCGCAAGCAGGTGGGTGAAGACCTCAACCAACTTGCCGTGCGAAACTGGAGACAGCTAGCTAGGGACCGAGTTGGCTGGAGACGCATGTTGGTTGAGGCCCAGGTCCGCCCCGGACTGTAGCGCCACCTTAAGTAAGTAAGTAAGTTTTATTTAAGTTTACTTTTGAAACCGCAAAATGGATGACCCTGTATTTTAGGAATTTTTTGTCATTGGCGATTTATTTAAGTTACAGCAATTAGAAATGTTTGTCTTTCCGGAAAAAAATATGGAAATAACCCAAGAACCTTACCTTAAGTCCACGTTTGGTAACATAGTGGTACAACGATTTGTTGTGCCAGGAACAATGGATACAAAATCGGCATGTGACATACCGGAGATAGCAGCTACCTCAAACATTAGCTTGAATAATATTCATAATATATTGGTTGAACTTTTGAAAAAGGTATGTTGACTTTAAATTTCAAATTATTTGCCAATAAATTGTAGATTGCTGTAAGGAAATGGTCAAGAAATTGAATGGCGTTGGCTCTAAAGCCGTGCACAATATCGCTACGCTACAGGTTATGAATCATAAACGTATGCATCTAAGCTGGAAACTAAAAAGTAGTCGCCTGTTTGAAAGTATCATTCTTTGCTAATACTGGGCATGTGGGACAATCATAGGTTTTAAAGAATAAGCTTCGATTTACAAGTTCTCAGAAAAAAATATTCTAGTCATTTCATGAAATGGTATTCTAAAAAAAAAAATAACTTTTAGAAAAACTTTAATTAAGAGTGGGTAGGTAAAGTGTGAACTACACTCAAACACCGTAAAGTAGTAAACTGATGAGTGGGGAACATCTGAAAAAACTGATGCAGTATTGGAGTATTTGCAAACAAGTACAAGACTATCAGTACCATTGGGTGAGTCAATAAGTATCTCGCAGGCGAGGCGGAAGTAAACGCCATATGAATATGCACATAACTTAATTTTAAAAGACAGTACAAAAACCGAAATATTGCCATCATGTCAGGTTTAAGCTGTTATTGTATCAGCTTCAAAATAGTATGGGAATACGTTAGTAGAGCTTGGTAACCAGAATAATTGTTCACTTTCATTTCGGTACCAAAGCATGGTTGAGTCCAAGGTCATATATCGGGTGATTTTTTAAGAGCTTGAGAACTTTTTTAAAAAAAAAAACGCATAAAATTTGCAAAATCTCATCGATTCTTTATTTGAAACGTTAGATTGGTCTATGACATTTACTTTTTGAAGATAATTTCATTTAAATGTTGACCGCGGCTGCGTCTTAGGTGGTCCATTCGGAAAGTCCAATTTTGGGTAACTTTTTCGAGCATTTCGGCCGGAATAGCCCGAATTTCTTCGGAAATGTTGTCTTCCAAAGCTGGAATAGTTGCTGGCTTATTTGTGTAGACTTTAGACTTGACGTAGCCCCACAAAAAATAGTCTAAGGGCGTCAAATCGCATGATCTTGGTGGCCAACTTACCGGTCCATTCCTTGAGATGAATTGTTCTCCGAAGTTTTCCCTCAAAATGGCCATAGAATCGCGAGCTGTGTGGCATGTAGCGCCATCTTGTTGAAACTACATGTCAACCAAGTTCAGTTCTTCCATTTTTGGCAACAAAAAGTTTGTTAGCATTGAACGATAGCGATCGCCATTCACCGTAACGTTGCGTCCAACAGCATCTTTGAAAAAATACGGTCCAATGATTCCACCAGCGTACAAACCACACCAAACAGTGCATTTTTCGGGATGCATGGGCAGTTCTTGAACGGCTTCTGGTTGCTCTTCACTCCAAATGCGGCAATTTTGCTTATTTACGTAGCCATTCAACCAGAAATGAACCTCATCGCTGAACAAAATTTGTCGAACACACACATTTCGAACCGAACACTGATTTTGGTAATAAAATTCAATGATTTGCAAGCGTTGCTCGTTAGTAAGTCTATTCATGATGAAATGTCAAAGCATACTGAGCATCTTTCTCTTTGACACCATGTCTGAAATCCCGCGTGATCTGTCAAATACTAATGCATGAAAATCCTAACCTCAAAAAAATCACCCTTTATATAATATTATAAATGCGAAATTAACTCTGTCTGCCTGTCTGTTACTCAATCACGCCTAAACTACTGACCCAAATTTGCATGAACTTTTTTATGGAGATATTTTGATACCCGAGAAAGGATATAGGCTACTTTTTATCCCGGCAAAATGACGCATTCTCATGGGAAAATTCAGGTGGGCGCACTCGGTTCTGAAACTGCCGTTGAACTTAGCTCGTGAGAAAACGCCAGTATGTAATATCAGCAAAAGTTGTAAGCGTGGAAGAATGTTGCAGCAGTGTAAATTGTTGGTTTGGGATGAATGTACAATGTCCCACAAAAAAGCAGTTGAAGCAGTAGATCGTACACTGAAAGACATCAAGAACAACCGGGCTATCATGGGAGGGATGGTGGTTCTCTTAGCTGGCGACTTTAGATAGACACTGCCGGTAATAACTAGAGGTACACCGGTAGATGAAATAAACGCATGTTTGAAAGCATCTGTGTTATGGGTACATGTAAAAAAGTTTTATCTGATTCTCAAGCAGGACAATATGCCGCTGCTCTTCTAAAAATCGAAGAACATTGTATGCCAACAGACTGTAACGGCTCGATTACGTTGAGTCATGAATTCTGTCAAATTGTCTGTAGCACAGATGAATTAAAAAGTAATGTCTATCCAAACCTGCATATAAATATGGGCAATCGGGAGTGGTTGTGTGAGAGGGCAATTTTAGCTCCAACTAATGAGATAGCCAGATAAACGAATAAAATATATCGGATGTGGAGGGAGATATCGTCGAGCATCGAGAAAGAACTAATAGAGAGAACCAACTTCGACGGTTGCTCTCTTTTTGCCTACAAGCTGCGATTTGGCCACCAACTTGCATATGTATTAACTCCATATAAAAAAAATGTGGGGAACCAATACTTATGCAAGTTTGTGCGCAATTCTCACCACGAGAAAGAGTAAACTTTTCTCTCTTTTCTCTCTGCTCACCACCTTTGAAAAATGGCGACCACCTTAGAAACATAAGACTCTGAAAGCACTACAACTATTAATTTTATTATTAGCTTCGTTTATGCGTTTAATTTTCGCTCAGACTGTTGAAAAATGCAAAAAAAACTCAGATTTGTTTCAATTTTCAGAGTTTATCGACTTAATTTTGTCGATGCGAGAGTTTCAGGAACATTGAAAACGAGAGTTACAGAATGTAAACATGGAACATTAAAAACATTTCTATATACTCATCTCTTTTCCCATTCCTATTTAATTTATTTGTGTGTACTCGTTGTTTATTTTCTTTACATTACTCACGACATTTCCAAAATGCTGAAAATAAGTGATTTAAGAAGAGACTAAATAAAAAGACTATCAACTTGTTACTTCTGTTGCCAATTTTCTGAAAGTGCATTGTGGCTTATTCATAGATGTTTGCATTTATAAAAAACATGTACTCGTTCATATATACAAATAAAGTCTAGTCTAAAAAACCTAAACCTTGTTACACTCTTAAGCACTTTTCACATGAGCACGACCAACGACCAACGAATGAACGAATATTCGTCGATTTTGACATTTCTTTCACATGAGAGTTCGTCGCGAATAAAGTTTGACATTCAAAACCGAAACCAAAACAAGAATGATTTTTTTAGGTTAAGTACGCGCGATTATTATATTCGTTGCGAGTGTGGATAATGTGGAACGCGAATAAAGTTTGACAGTTCGTATCAACTAAAATTTTTTCGCGACGAATAAATTTGTTTTCTTAAATTTATTAATACATATATGATATTGAAAAGTAAAAGTATGCATCATAAATCAAATAGAAACTATATTGTTATCGTTTTGTTAAGAAACGTATATAAACTCACATTTTGTAATTCATTCGTCGTTCGTTGGTCGCGCTCATGTGAATGCTGCTTTACTGCACACATACTTTCTTGTTTTGGTTGTTAATGCCATCTATCTCTAACTTAGAGAAAAACAAATTCACCACGAACTACCGGTATAACTTCTCCCGTTATTTATTGACAAACAAAAATGTTTTGCTAGAATTAATTTGAATTATAGGAGTATTTTTGTAGATATAAAAACGACAAGATGTTAGTAAAATTAAAGAAAGAAATTCATGAGAATTACAAACATTATGATGAGACTTTAAAAAACATAGTCTTCTTGGCTATCAATAAACAAAAATGAAAAATGTGGGATTTCCCGGAAATCATGTTTTTTTGTGTACTCTTCTTCGCGGTGGAAACATGTATACACCGATACGAATTCAACACTCTATAAAAAATGAGAGTAAGAGGTTTCGAAGGGACGGAGACGAGGAAGTTTGGCTCTCTCATTTAGTTTTTTCTCTCTGACGTTATGGACACGGAGCAAGTAACATCATACCCCATAGAGTTTCTAAATTCTTTGGAATTATTAGGGGTGCCTTCTCATAAGTTGAGATTGAAGGTTGGTGTTCCAGTCCTGTTAATGAGAAATCTTGACGCACCAAAGTTATGAAATGGTACACGGCTGCAGATTACTCACCTAGGACGAAATATTATAAAAGCTATAATCATGACTGGAATAGCAAAAGGAAAAAATTATTTAATTCCCCGCATTCCGATAATTCCAACCGATTTGCCGTTTCAGTTTAAAAGAGTGCAGTTTCCTCTGAAAACAGCATTTCCCATGGACAATTATATGTAGCGTGCTCACGAGTCTCAAACCCACAAAATCTTTACGTTCTAGCAAAGAAAGGAAAAACCAAAAACGTCGTATATAAAAATGTATTGCTGTAACCTATCTTCTTCCTACACTAACCTATGACAATGGGCAGGTTCAGCCGACATAAGGGACTTGAAAGTAAGGCAAGTTTCTAGCATCTGATTGGCCAGCTGCCAAAAAATTGCCTTCCAATTAAGGCAACTTTATTGGAAAGTTGACTGGAAAGTTAGTCAAGAAAAATCTCCCTAACTATCAAGTCAAGTCAACTTATGTCAAAATGACAATTGATCGTGTTTTTTAATTCAACTTAAAGCTGAACTTTATTACTTAATGATTTATTTATTTTTTGCACAACTTCATTTAATGCTTTTTGTAAAAAGGTTCCTTGTAAATTTGGAAAAGAAACAAGTAATATTTCTTTAGAATATAAAATACCTACAAATCGTGATGGACTTGTAGCTTGACTGAGGAGTGTTTTGTAGAAAATAATGATTTTGCTAGTTTTTGTACTATGAACTTGAAGTAGAGGTTTGTGAAGTAAAGTTCTGAATTTTAAATTCATGACACTTGAAAAACTAACTAGTTGCCTTGGTCGAAATTTACGTTCAAAGAATGAAGTTGACTGCAAATGAAGTCCCTTATGTTGTGTGAACCTGCCCAATGACACTTAGGGGCCGGTTATAGCTATCAGTAAAATCCATCAGTAAAATTTTTGTTTTAAGTTTTTGAACATTTTACAGATTTATTTCTAGGAAAAGATTGATGCAATAAGATGAATCCTATATTCAAGTACTTTTTTCAAAAAGAAACAATGCATTTAAAGTTTTATTTAATTTATAAAATCCATTTTAATATTTTTAATGATGAAATTTCATTTTACTGAACAGCTGACTGCCAAAAGCCAAAAAAAAATCCATTTCGTTTTGCTGTTGGTGTTCCAATTTTTTACTGTTCCGATCACATCATTAAAAATTTTACTGATGAAAGCACCAGTAAAAAAATTGTCTGAGGCGCGAAGCTTCAAAATGACATTTAATTTAATGACGTAAATTTACTGATTGCTATAAACGCTCATCAGTAAAACATTTCAGATTCCTCCTGTTTCAAATTTTACTGATGGATTTTACTGATAGCTATAACCGACGCCTTAATTTATAAAATCCATTTTAATTTTTTTAATGATGAAATTTCATTTTACTGAACAGCTGACTGCCAAAAGCCAAAAAAAATTCCATTTCGTTTTACTGTTGGTGTTCCAATTTTTTACTGTTTCGATCAGATCATTAAAAATTTTACTGATGAAAGCAACAGCAAACAAATTTTCCGTGGCGCGAAGCTCGATGTTAGGCGCCAGTTATAGCTATCATTGGTTTTCATGATTGAAAACAAACATTGTAATTTTTTTGGCAGGTAGTTTATAGCTATCATTAGAAATTTCTGTCATTGAAACAAATTTCCTGATTGAAATCCACCGAAAAATGTTTACTGACAGAAATCTGTCATTGGAATTGTGTGAAATTGGAACACAAATCAGTGGAACGATTCGTTTCACTTTTGAACATAAAAGTATCAGCTGTTCAGGAAAATGAATTTCCGTCCGGAAAATAGAAAAATACATTTTTAGACAAAAATAAATGCGTAATTACATTTTTTTTCTCAAAAAAAATTCTTTGTGTGATTTCCGATCGATCAGTATTATAATATTAATTTTTAATCAAAGGGAAACATCGTCAAATATCGATTCAAAAATTTTTCCGGATCGATTTCAATGATAGCTATAACTGGCGCTTAAGGCTAACTTTCCCTTTGATTTGAAATGAAAATTATGTACTGATCGATCGGAAATCACACAAAGAATTTTTTTGACAAAAAAAAGTGTAACTACGCATTTATTTTTCTCTAAAAATGTATTTTTCTATTTTCCGGACGGAAATTCATTTTTCTGAATAGCTGATGCTTTTATGTTCAAAAGTGAAACGAATCGTTCCACTGATTTGTGTTCCAATTTCACACAATTCCAATGACAGATTTCTGTCAGTAAAAATGTTTCGGTGGCTTTCAATCAGGAAATTTTTTTCAATGACAGAAATTTCTAATGATAGCTATAAACGACCTGCCAAAAAAATTTCAATGTTTGTTTTCAATGATGAAAACCAATGATAGCTATAACTGGCGTCTTATGATCGAAAGAAAACAACAATTTAATGAAATTTACTGATTGCTATAAACGCTCATCAGTAAAATATTTCAGATTCCTCCTGTTTCAAATTTTACTGATAGCTATAACCGGCCCCTTAGTATGACCTCATCTCATCTCGGCACAATTCAAACATACATACATATGTACGTACAAAAAAGTACAGCTCAGGTTTCTTCATACTACTATCCAAAAGAACTATCTAATGCGGACGAAGTCGCGGATAAAAGCTAGTAAGAAATAAAAACTTTTAAGAAGTGCTACTAAAATTGGTAAAAATTGTTTTTCAGCTAAAAATTTCGTTTACAAAAATAGATTTTGAAATCAAACTATTTCATAGAATGCAAAATATTGTTGGCAATTTTTAAATCTTTTAGAATAATTCAACTGACAACTTTTTGAACAAAACACGAAAACCTACAAACCTTTTAAGCAAGACAAATCGACAGACGGGATGGGAAGTTACCAGTGTGGGTCGCATCTCAGCCTTTTTAACTTCCCATAGGAAGTTATTTTGGTTTTAGTTTGAGTCTGATTTAAATACTGTACACGCCTCCCTAAAAAATAGTAAACTAGCTTTTTTACCAATTTCCTTGGACTTATTAAACAAATTGTAAGTTGGTATTTGTTAAAGGTGTTGTGAATCCTTATTAGTATAAATCCGTTGTGGAATACAATTTGTAAGCATCAGTCTATGCTTTTAATCTGGCTCTGAGTTTTATTTTTCACCAAGACAACGATTGTAAAAAAAAATACTGCTCATTTTGTCTTTGATACCCAGCCTTGGCTTTGTGGCATTAAGAACGGACGTTTTTAGTGTCTACTAAACAATACTAATAAAAAGGCTTGAAGAAGTCCAAAAATGTATATGACCCTTGTGGTCCAACGAAATATTAATATTCACCTTACACTTCGTTAGTAAATTTTAGTGATTTTTTTGTTTAAGCTTTTGGTCGAGAGAGGTTGAAGTTCTGAGAAATAAAGATTTTTTTTTCCTGTAATGTGAACAAATATCTATTTTGTTGACATTACAGTGTAAACTTAACTGTATCATCAATTTTGTTTAAATTTCTTTCCAAGCGAACAAAGAAGTAGTCGCGTGTAGGCTTTTGTCGGCCACTGTAAATTGTAAAATAAATAACTTTTCAATAAAATCAGATTACGATCAACTAAACCCCGAGTAATCTTAAAAACCCTTAGACTATTTTGGTATTTTCAAAAGGTGAACTCAAACTACCTAATTAATTATTTGAAAGGCCTATTTAATATGATTTACCTTTTGCAATACTCCACCATGGCAGTGTTACATAAGTTAAAAACGCATTCAACGGTGTCGATTGTTGTCTTCGATTTTCCTTCCAAAAATGAAAAGTTTGTGTAAATCCTCTTGTTGCCCAAAGTGGATTATATGCACCATCGTCAAGTTCTGTAAAAATAAAAACCAAACAAAACAAAAAATTGTCATTCCAATATCTCACATCCCAAAAAGTATGACTACAAAATTCCTACTACACTACGATATCCCAAAAACCAAATCGAGGGAAACCATACATAAAAATAAGTGTAACAACAGTGATTTGAAATAAAAAAAAAAGAAACACAACAACAACACCAATATACAAAGTAAAATAATTAAAATATAAAAATGCAACGAATTTTAAATTACAACATAAAAAAACAACAACAATAAATATGTCTCAAACCATACTAATAAATTATGATATGTAACAACAACATAAACAACAACCTTTCAGCGCCTTTTTTGGCAAATCACACCAATAATAAATATCAGTTCCATCGGGTGTCCTTCGCTTTGGCACCATCCTTAGAGCTTTATTATAGAAATTCTGATGTACCGAGGATTTCTTTGCTCCTGCACGGGGTAAAGTTGAGGTTTTTGTCTCTCCATCAGCAACTGGCCCTGGATTGGTTGTTGTTTGAGATAGAGGAGGTCGTGTTGTGGAGGAGTCAGTTGTTAGTGTTTTAATTCCCAATCCCTCGTTGTTGCCATTGCAATCGTTGTGGCTATTGTTGTTCAACATGGGAGTACTTTCAGTGGCATTATCTCCGTCGACATCATCATCATCGACTTTAGGTATTGGAGCGTTCTTTAGAGCCACTGTTGGTGGAGATGTGAAAACATCGTCTGTATCTTCGCTAGATTGTTGTAATGGATGGCTGTCGGTGTGTCCAGGTGCACATTTTTTAAATGAATAGGATTTTTGCGCTTGTTCCACAGGAAGTTCCTCCTTTCCACGTACGCTTATCATAAGTTTGCTTTCCGTTTCGCTTAGAATTGCTATTTTCCCCGACGATGGTACTGCTTCTGTTCCTATATCGCCATTTAGAGACGTTGCGTCATCGGCTATCTCATACTCTTGCTGTGGCTTCAAATTGTTATTGGAACCATTGAGTGATACATCACACGATTTGGCTTTCTCCGCTCGACTCTCCTTGGCACACTTTCCGGTTTTGTCCTTCTTCGTCGGACTGGCACTCTTTTTGATGTCCTTCTTTGATCGCAACTTATCTTCAGACGACGAGGATGAAGAGGCTACAACCAATTCACTCTCCACACTCAAGATCGTCTTGTGTTTGGGTTTGGACTTTTTGTTGGGCATATTATTCAGACAGGCTGGGGTAGAATTCGTCGCTGCTTCGTCCTCACAAGCTCGGCAATAAACTTCGGACATTTGCGCCGAATCTGTGTCAGACCATCGCTTGCATGGTGAGCCGCGGCCAAAGCAATTAACACAACCACCTGTTGTCGGTGAAGTTACACTGTCTGCGATACTTGGAGCTGCAGTTGGTGCGGTAGCATTTTTAGCGGTGCTGTCGATTGCGCTCAATTTTGCCTCCGATGCCGAGAAAGCAGGACGAAGATCTACAATTAGATCAAAAACATGTGATTTTTAAAACAAAAAAAAAACGAAGAACTAAAGCAAACAAATCACAATTCAAAATCAAACCAGAAATGGAAAGGATCGAGGTCAAGGACAGGATAAATGTGTTAAGGAAGCAAATTTTGCATTCGAAGCAGCGCCAGCGGTATAGAGCGCGCTTAAGCCATGAATTTGAGTGATTAGTAGAGTGTTTGTGTTTTTGTGTGTGTTTTGTCTTGAGTATAAAAAAGGGTTAAAGAGGAGCGAAATATATATATTCACACCCGAGAGAGAGTCCTGCTTTCCCGGCAAAATTGTTTTCTTTTTTTTTTTATTTTTCAAAATACTTTTTTTTTAATATTTTCTGAAGCGTTTATAATATTATTTTTTTTACAAAATAGCAAGCAACAAGAGAGAGAGAGAGATTATTTTATATAACGAGGAATAATTGTTTTTTAATTAAATTTCAAAAGATAAATTCATGCGATACTAAAAAGTTGCAGGACAAATCAAACAAAAATTATGCGAAATCAAAATTGATTAAATTAAAAACCAAAAAAAGAAAAACAATTTTAAGGAATACAAAACTTGTGTAGTGTTATGATATTGAGAGAGAGAGAGACAAAACAAAAACAAAATTTTCAAAAAACAGGTAGCAAGAACAAAATTTCAAAAATTATTTAAAAAAAAAAAAAAAACTATTTCTCAATTAATAATTACCATCTCTCAAATCACCAGCTTCGATTTCAGACACTTCACTAGCCAATGAGTCGAGACCTTCGTTTTCGGAACGTGCCTTTGAGCCGGCAGTTGTGTCGGTGGTATTTTTTGCACGCCATCCATAGCGTGAGAAATTATTTAGATTTGCACTCGGATCACTGAGCCGTCGTTGATGCCGATAATTATAATAATCATCCGGATCTTCGTCCCAATCCTCCCACATATCAGTGGCACAAAATCTGAAATATTGAGGAATTTAATTTAAACAAAACCAAAACAAAAAGAAGTAAATAAAAGAAATCAACTAGCAATAAAGACTTGAATAATATGGCAAAAAGCTCGTTCAGGAGACTATTAAATAAAGTAGTTGTATGTTTTGTAAGGTTAACCGTTTGATTGAAAAATGTATGTATGTTGAATGAATGAATTCTGAAGAAAATATCACTTTTTATTTTAGGTATTAAAATTTAAGGTTGAATGTTTGAAGATAATTGAACTAATTTACGTCATATTCAAAAAGCTTAAATCCCATCAGAATAATGTTAAGCCCAACAGCGGTTGAATGTCTACTATAGAGATTTATTTTTTTGAGTACTACGCGAATGTGGAATGCTTTATCAAACCTCTCTTTCTTTGTCGTTGCAATATTCAAAGATTTAAAAACCAGTAAGCCCTCACTTTTGTAGAAAATGTAGAAATTTTCGGTTTTTTTTAAGCATGCAAGTTGTTTTATTGTTTCTAGTTAAGAAATATAATCACTATGTTGACTATTAATTTAAATAAATTTGAAACTCTCAAGGTGAGAAACGTAGAAAGATAATATGAAATTGTATCAATTTGGATCTTCAAGAAAAGAAGATCAAAAAAGCTTATATATACAGTCCGTAACATTTGGATAGCCTCACCTTTTGTTTTTTTTTTGCAGCTAACTGTTTTTGATGCTTTTTTGATGAGAACATAACGAAATACATATTAGATCTAAAGATAAGAGAGTTTTCTTGAGAGTAACAGAGTTTTTAACCAATCTCTCGACGTTAACGGTTTTTTTTGAGCTAATATTGTTTGCAGTCAATAAAATGTGCATTTTTTTTGTAACATTAGAATAGCCTCATTTGACTTATTACACAGTTTAAGCGAAAATTTGCCAGAGTGAGTATCGGAAAGCCATCGGGAATTTATAAATAGTTTATTTCTTCTGTTTCTATTTAATTTTTTTTTCTTTAAATCGTTTAAATGGGCAGAAAAAATTCATTATCTGCAACGGAAATAGCCAAAATAGAGGCATATAGTGAGCAAGGGGTTTCTAATCGATCTATAGCTAATAAACTTAATCGAAGCCCAAAAGTGATTAACAATTATTTTAAAGATCCGTTATTTTATGGAAAAAAATACAAAGGACGTACTTCTAAAGTACTTTCGAGCCGAGACAAGCGGAATATTACAAGATTAGCTTCCAATTCTACCTACTCTCTGAATAAGATAAGGCACGAAGTTGGATTAGAAGTTAGCCGAATGACCATAAGTAGAGTCATTAAAGGTGCTGGACACTTGAAGCGCCTAAAACTAAAGAAAAAACCACCACTGAACAATGTGCGTAAGTTACAGCGGCTAAATTTTGCAAGACTTCACATGGCATGGAATGCCGATGGCAGCAGCCATTCAAACGATTGGCGAAAAGTGATATTTTTAGACGAGAAAAAATTCAACTTGGATGGGCCGGACGGATATAACTATTACTTCCATGATTTACGAAAGGAACAGTTATTTTTAGATCGACATCATAGCCGAGAGGGAGGAGTAATGGTATGGGGTGCAATATCATATTATGGCACAATTGATTTATATTTTGTGAACTGTAAAATGACGGCGGCATACTACAAGACTATATTAGAAACAGCACTACCTCAGTTCCAGGATACTTTTGGACCGATTCCGATTATTTTCCAGCAGGACAACGCACCTATCCACACTGCTGGCTGGTGTAATTAAAACATGGTTGCAAGACCAAAATATTCAACAATTATCCTGGCCACCCTACTCTCCAGATTTAAACATAATCGAAAATGTTTGGGGGTGGTTAACACGCAAAGTTTATGAAGGTGGTAAGCAGTACGCAAATAAAGAGGAGCTTATTGAAGGCATTAAAGTGGCCTGGGCACAAATTTCTTTAGATCTCCTAAGATCTTTGTATGATTCCCTGAAAGATCGCGTTTTTGACGTCATTCAAAATAAGGGTGGCTGTACAAAGTACTATAATGATGTTATTAACTACATAAAATAAATAAAAACTGTTTTCTTAAAAAAAAATTAATTTGTTTTCGTTTTGACCAAAATAAAAATGGTGAGGCTATTCTAATGTGACAAAAAAAATATACGTTTTTGCGACTACAAACAAAACTACCTCACAAAATTCCGGGAGATTTTAAAAATCATTTGAATTTTTTTTTATCTCAAGAGCTTAGTCTTACCTTATCATTAAATACACATTTCGATATATAGACATCAAAGAAGTGCCAAAAAAATCTAATTGGAAAATAAATTATGTGTGAGGCTATTCAAATGTTACGGACTGTATATACAGGGTATCGCACTGTTCTCTTCACACATAACACAACCATTATCCCTGAAGTCGTTTATAATTTTGTAGTTTTCACTTTATTTTTAAGTTATAATGGTTTTTATGATTTTTGAAATCCTTTCCTAATTCTAATTTAAACCTTGAAACTTTATTAAATTTAAACAGAATCTTTACTTTTTATATTTTATTCAAACTTAAAGTATAAGTGTAAATTTTTACTCACACTACAACTTTTTCAATGGGAATAACGATTTCCCCGTAATTTATTTTCAAAGGTTTACATTATACTTCAAAACCTTTTACTGACCTTCGGAAGAAAAAGATAATATCCAGAGAATTTCATATATTTATTTCAATGCTGATTAGGTAACATAAGGACTATCGACGCTATAAACATCATTTGTTAACAACTAGACTCTAAAAAGGTATTGTGGAAAGATTCAAAGGCTTTTCCCGTGGCACGCGCAGAAATGAGCATGAAATTTTTACCCTTAAAGATTTTTACTTTTTATAAAAAAAAAAGCGTAACAAATTATGCGACATTATTACATCAAACTAAAACTGTTGTTTTTAGGGTCAAACGTAACCATCGCCAAGATTCTGTAATGGTTTGATTGAAATTGTCGATCCAAATTGTCACATCCCAAAATTTTTGGAAACAAATGTGAAAACGGTTGACAAATTGTACCATGGTATGTGGAGATAGATGGATTCTTTTTCACAATTCTAGTGAGGCAAACAACGTCAAGATAACACAAAAGTGCCTTAGGGTCAATATCGTGGGTCCATATTTTAATCCTGAGATTATTTTTTGCGCTCAGAATTGAAGAGCGTGGGGAAAGGGTTCTCTTACGAATTTTTTAATTCACATGATAGAATATATTTAAGGACCACTTCTGCAGACTGTATAACGGCGACGACGAACCGAATTCCGCTGTCAGGCAGGATGAACCATTCAACATAGACGATGAAAGCCAACAATCCCGTCCTCCCGACTTAGACGAAGTAAAGATTGCTATATCTAAGCTGAAGTCTAACAAAGCCGCTGGAGCGGATGGCTTGAATGCCGAGCTCTTTAAAGCAGCTGGAGATAAGTTGGTTAGGAGCATGCACCAACTTATCTGTAAGTAATGGTCGGAAGAAAGCATGCCCGATGAATGGAACCTCAGTATTGTTTGCCCGATCCTGAAAAAAGGAGACCCTCTAAACTGCACCAATTATAGAGGAATCAGTCTACTTAACATCGCCTACAAAATCTTCTCTGCCGTAATATGTGAACGTCTAAAGCCCATCGTCAACAACCTGATAAGTCCTTATCAGTGTGGTTTTAGACCAGGAAAGTCCACAGTCGATCAAATATTCACATTACGGCAGATCCTGGAAAAAACCCAAGAACACCAAATCGACACCCACCATCTTTTCAAGGCCGCATATGAGAGTATCTACAGGGACGAGCTGTATAGAGCCATGTCTAGTTTTGGCATCCCTGCCAAACTCGTCCGTTTGTGCAGGATGACCATGGAGAATTCACGCTGCTCCATAAAGGTTGGAAACAACTTAACAGAACCTTTCGATGTACGGGCTGTACAGCGACGTAGACTTAGCCAGAAGGGTAAAAGTCCAACGACTAAGATGGCTGGGTCACGTAGAGCGCATGGAAACCAATGCTCCGGCCCGGCCCGGAAAGTCTTCGAATCCACACCCACAGGACAGCGCAGTAGAGGAAGACCGCGTATCAAGTGGCACGCACAAGTGGAAAGTGACCTCATCCAACTTGGAGAGCGAAACTGGAGACATCTAGCTAGGGAACGAGCTGAAAGGAGAAGTTTGTTGGGTGAGGCCCTAGTTCACACAGTACTGTAGCGCTACCTTAAGTAAGTAAGTAAGATAGAATTTAAGGCACGAGTAGGTAATTGTCTTCTGTAGCGAGAACTGTGGGACACCTCATTTGATCGATAAAAACATAAATAAGAAAAGCTCGTTTTTTAAACCTGTACGCTTTTAAAAATAATTTGTTCAAACTTAACCTTTTTTGTTTGGATAAATTAGAAACTTGCAAAATCTAACAGGTTTTTTGTCACATTCAATTCAAAAAGTCTATTTCAAAAAGAATGAAATTTAAAGAAAACAAATTGAACTCAAAACTCTGGACTGGAATCGACTAAGACCATCGTTTTTTTTTTTTGACTATAACTAAATTCTTCGTCTGTGTAAGGTGATTTAATTTGGATAACAATTTCCACTGAGAATTGTCAAAATATTAGTTGCAATGTTAAATTTTCAAGAGATTCCAAAAAGATAAGGAAACATTTTGTTATAATGTTTGTAAGTTTTTTACTTTCCTTTGAAAACCGCTAGATTTTCAGGTGAAAAAATAATTGTATATGAAAAAGAAAAAAAAAATGATCAAAGTATTTTTGTAAGCAATAACAAGGTCAAACATAATACTCGCGCTTCTAGGAATGCTCATCAATTCACCTTTGAGCTTAACTTCAGCCGTACTGTGAAGAATAGAGATTTATTTTTAGTAGCAATACGCGGATCTGGAATTCATTACCACCTGTTATTTCAATACCTTAGAACTTAAAACTAATGTAGACGAATGACTCCTTTCTAAGCCCTCCTTCTTTTCCTAATGCTACTGTATTTCTGACATTTTAAAGGTGATTAAAACCAATTGAGTGTGTTTTAATTATTAAACAAACAAAAACCTGTTACCTTGACTTCAAACTATTTTCTTCGTTAAAGAACATCGAAATACAAAATTATAAAATTAGCAATGTAGTACACTTTTGCGAATGAGTAATTTTTTAAATCAATAATTGTTAACAATATTTTCCATTGGTGTCGATGCATCATAAATCAGTCTATGTAAACCTTAGCAAGAAAAAGATATACACTTAGTCCAAAAAGTCTCCGTACAGCAGCTTTCTTTTAGTTGATTCTGATACAAATAATTTGTTATAACAATATATTAAAAACAAGTAATCACATTTTTTTTTTAATTTGTAAAAAGGTGAAGGTGGAAACTTACTTTTTTCAATCTTAGAGATGTGGGGACATAAGTGGATATAGCAATGAAAAGCTAGGATAAACCTCATTCACTTCGTATAGTAGATTGCCCCAACAATTGGCGCGAAGACAATTCCATTGTTGATGACGACAGTTTAAATCGCCTCCAACAATAATTTTGTTGCGAAGTCTAAAAATTTTTCGTAAGTCACTTTTAAAGTCGCGAATTTTCTCGGCGGTTCTATTTCCGGGAAATAGGCGGAAAAAACACTCATTTTCGAATTGTTACCTAAACATATGTCTACTCCTATTATCTCAATACACCGTAGATGTAAGTTAGTATGAACAGTGTGTTCAATTTCTTTTCTTACTATCACAGCGACACCCCCACCATCTACGTGCCTCCTGTCAAGACGATAGCAAATGAAATCTGGATGTGAAAATGATTTATCCACTTTTAACCAAGTCTCTGTGACTAGGGCAATATCAACTTTTTTATTTATAATGAAATTGAAAAATTCAAGTTTTTTCTTGAAAATGCTTCTTGCATTCCAAGTAATAATTTTAAGAGAGGAATTTAACATATTAGTTTGAATAGACATACTTAATAGCTAGTTATATAATTACGTTGAATTGATCGGATTTAGTGAGGCATGAGCTTAGCTTAGTCATGACTTCAGTTAAATAGAGAGTTGATCTCTTCGAAAGAGAACAATTTGTTGCTATCATTAGCGTTAATAGGTGGAGTGTTCTTAAGAGGAACATGTGGATTCATTCTAGTTTTTGATGACGATGACTTTGTAGTTGTTGGTACTTGTTCAACATAGCAAGTTTTTGAAGGTTGAGGCAACGTAGGAAAATGTGAAAGAGAAAAACGATCATGTGAGACTTGGTGCTGCACTTTAGGCAAGGCAGGAGCTTGAATGTTGTTGACGTTATTGATTTGACGACGAGAATAAATTTTATTTCGTATATCCAAATATTGTTTACGGCTTATGCAGTTGGGATCGGATGATTTGTGCGGACCGTTGCAATTAGCGCAGCGACTAACATCAGTCGAAGTACAGTCATCAGTTTTGTGGGAGCCGGACCAGTTTGCACAAAAACTATTTATGTGACAATTTGAAGACCCATGACCATAAAGCTGGCAATTATGACACTGTGTAACCTTCCCGGGGTTATGTTTTTTGAAGTCCCAGCGAACAATAGTGTTAAATATGCTAGGAAAACATCGCCTTAGTTCATTTAATTTGGTAGTGCCTCGTTCAAAGTAAACAATATATATGTAGCTTTTGAATTGATTTTTGGTAGAAATTGTTTTTACATCGATGCATTTTAAACCAGAAGAGATGAGTTCTTCTTTGATCAGTTTGTCGTTTATTAAGTCAAGGCCTGACAAAATAACCTTGAGAGGTCTGGTTTCCTTGCGTGTATAAGAAAAGAATTGACACTGTTTATTTGTTAATTCAGTTTTGATTTTCTCATAGGTTTCGAGAGAGGGTGATATAATTTTTTGCCCGAGGGAGATATTTTTGATTAAATATTTTTCAATGTTTAAGTCGTTCAGAATGCCACGCACTTTTTGATTAGTAGATTTTAAAACTACTATTGGAGGAACATTTTCTTTAATGACGTTCAAACGTTCATTATTATTTTCACTTTCCATTTCGTTTGTATCGGCCATAAGGCTTTGCAACGGTTGGTAATAATTGTGTCTATTAGACATTTCGGAAAAATTATCAGTTTTGGTTATATTTATATGCTTACTGGGAGGGCGGTCGACGCCTTCATCAGAGTTACTACGAACTCTTTTACGAGTAATTGTAAGGTTTATTTGCGGATGACAATAGGAAAACACTTGCACTCACTACCGAGTTCGGAGGGAGAATGCCTTTGTATATTTTGGGAAAATTTCAATGCTGCATCTGTAGTACTCTTCTAATAGCAGGTTTTTAAAAAACGACCGCTCACAAGTAATGAAGAAAAGTCAAGTGGTGAAAACAAATGTATGCCATTATCTCTTTTCATCGTATGCGGGAATACTCTTTGAAGCGAATTTTTTATTTGGAAGACATAGAAAGCAATTAAAGACTCGTAAGTATGCATATTTTAAAATATGACTTTTGTCTCAAAAAAATTACCAAAGTTACTGTAAAGAAGCTTTATATTAAAAGAATCAATCACTGAAAATCAAATTAAGTAGACAAAACAAATCTTATCGATCTCAAATTTTAAACCTTTATAAAGACTTCCTGGTCTGCTAATTTCATCATTGTATAAAAATCGGAAGTACTTTATATCCTACAACTGGGTGCTTTTTTTTTAAGACGTGTGTTTTATAAAGATAAATGATGCTAGATTCAACATCACGATTGTGAATTTGAGGTTTCACACAGTCAATTCATTTATTGATAAAACAAAGAAAAATTATGTTCCAAGCAATGATAGGACTATGATGGACTATCAATACATATTTTATTATGAAATGGTGTCTACTGAGTATATTTACAATCGAGCTTAAAATGAATCAATCATGCTCTGATATGGGATGATTGTGCACAATTTTGTATTTTTATTGCAATCAATTCAAAACAAAACTTCGCCCTTGTGTCATTCACATTTCAAACTTAACATCAAAACACTCAGTGTCTAAACTCTACTTTAAATGATACCTCAAATAATTCCTCATAACCAATCGTCTGAGCTTGGAAAAACAAAATAAAATTCATGTACTGTGTTTTAGGGTGTTTAAAAAGGTGTAATGGAAATGTCGATAATCTAACGTGTTCTAGCTGTTTTCATTGGAGGGAAATTCATTTCAATAAAAATATATACATATGTATATTTAATATGTTAAAATATAGAATTTTTAGGTATAGAACACACCCTGGTTCACTGGTGGGTGTTTCAACACCAGATCCTTTAGGTTTTGTAACTGCCATTTCTGCGTGTCCCTTTCCCTGGGGACCTTTCATTCGAACAAATTCGCAACGTGTCTGGACGCCAGCACCGCTACTAAACAACCCGAATGACATCCTTTGAGCAACTTTCGAGCTTAAACTCGATTGCTTTGAAAAAAAACACACATCATTAAAATTTCTTATTTTTTGTTGAGAAAATGCCGATGCATGCTTACCCTTGCATCGTAGACCTTTTTTAAGGCATCATAACGAATAGAACCCAAAAATATAACACCTTGTACAGAACCATCTTTGTCATTAGCTACTAACTCGACACAAACCATTTCCCCATCACGTACTAGGATGTCGCTAAAAACCTAAAAATAAAAAGTAAATGTTATTTTTTTTAATCATATAGGGCATATAGCTAAATTTTGTAGAAGTTTATTTTTTGTTTTAATGGAAACAACAGTTAATGTAGGTTCAAATTACTAACCTCATCGAAATTGTCGACCATGAAACAAATGTGCGGATACGTCATCTCTTCGCCTTCACCTTTTGTGTCCATTTTTCTACGACTTGGCGAGGCATAAACGCGTTGCGAATGCCTTCGTAGGACTTGCAATTCCTTGGGGGATGTTCTTGTGCAAATTGCCAGCGTTAGTGTGTAGTCAAATTGGTGTATAACCATATTTAAGTAGACTGTCTCCTCCCAATCGACATCTGGGTCACCAATGGGAAGCTTACGTGAATCCTTTCGAAACACATCCACTTCAGTCTTTAAAATAAAAATAAAAATAAAACAATTTTAAGTTTTTAAGGTCAATTTTTTTATTTATTTGTTTTTAGTTTTACCTCATATTTGGGCATATGCCTGGAAGAGCTCTTTACATGCTTTTTTCTAACGAAAAATAATAAGTCATCAGAATCAATACTATGAACTGGTTCGGATTGAAATAGAAAATGCCGCACGAAAAGGTCTGTCCAATAGGTTGTCCCTTGAAGAACCACAAAACCACATTCTGGAAAGATATCAAATAATAAAAATGAAAATGAATATCTTGATCACGGTCAATAAAAATAATAATTGTGAATGCGAATAACAATGAAAATTAATCATATGTATATGTAATACGGATACGCACTGCAGTCATTTTGGAGAACAATGCATTTTTAGAATCATAATTTATCATCAATCGGACATAATTTATAACTTCAATGGAAAAAAAGAAACTTTTGTGTGATTTGTAAAGAATTAATATTTGGATGCTTCAAAAAAATATAATTGTTAAATTGAAAAACCATCGGGTATCAAAATTACGAAGGCCCGTGATTTGTTTAAAGAAAGTTGTTTTGCTACTGTTTTTGACATATGTTAGCTATATGGTAATTTTTGTTTGCCAGTTTTCAGCATAAATAAATTGTATGATGTTTCTGAATTCATATGTCAGAAAAAGTTTTAAGTATTATTGAGAATATTTTCAAATGTATTTTTGAATTTAACGGATGTCTATTTTTAAAAGCCAATTCCACCACCAACCTTGTTTGGGCACAATGACCAAGACTCCGATATTGGATTGTTTCCATAATCACGAAGTCTTTTCGAATAATATTTTAGGGCGAGAGAGAACAAAATTTAAAGTCGGTTCTCTAGATACTAACGTCGTTTTCAATTGGCAATCTGGAAGTGAAAAAAAGCATTCTGAATGCGTTCAATTGGGCAAAAGTGACAGTTCTGATTCTGAAAAGAAGAGAATTTCCCTTCTGGTTTTAAAAACAGAATCAGAAGCAGAATCACTCACACATTCATAAATTTAAAATGTCACTTCCTCCATGTTTGCAGCACAAAAACAAAATGAAATTTACCGTGAATACACATATATGTGACACATCATACTCAACCAATACATTCTCACCAAACTTCAGATTCTTCGGAATAAAAAAAAACTGTTCAATTGGGATTCCGAATCGAAGAACAATTCCAGATTGCCAATTGAAAACGACGTAAATGTTCAAAATGACAGCTGTCAAATGTGAAAGCCAAAAGTGACAGACATTGGCTGCGTTCAATCTCGTGTTGTGTAGGGTATCTTGGATAGGTGGATTTTTAGATACCTGGTTGAACGAGTTGGATAGCTGTATTGAGATAGCTGCCAAAAAATAAAAACAACTTTCAGCTATTGGTTATCTACAAAACGAGAACAAAATATGTCAATTTTGAAGTTTAAAAAAATAGATCATAATTACCTTCTAAAATTCGGAGGCAAATAGCTTCTTCATCGTCTATTATGTACAGAACATTCTCAAATACAACTTCAACTAACATTTTGTATCTTTTTGTTTACCAACAAACACAAAAATCTGAAAACAATTTTCAAGTTTCTTGAAATTCAACCATGTGTCAGCTGTTCTGTCAGATACCTACATACCCCAGAAATTCTTGGATACCTTTGGATTCCTTTTTTGACATATGTATCAGCTGTTTTTGATCAATTGTTATTTTACACGTAAAACACTAACAAAAAGGTATCCGGATACCCTATCTGTCCGAGATTGAACGCAGCCATTAAAAATGACATATGTCAAAAATGACAGATGTCAAAAAGTGACAGATGTCAAAATTACCATAAGTCAAAAATGACATATGTCAAAAATGACAGATGTCAAAAATGACATGTCAAAAATGGCATATGTCAAAAATGACATATGTCAAAAATGACAGATGTCAAAAACTGACAGATGTCGAAATTGACATAAGTCAAAAATGACATGTCAAAAATGACATATGTCAAAAATGACATATGTATGTCAAAAATGACAGATGTCAAAAAGTGACAGATGTCAAAATTGACATATGTCAAAAATGACATGTCTGTCAGCTGTTACATAATGCATTTTTGTAAGTGCATCGGGAGGTGCAAAGGCCCATGTGACTTCCTTTCTAGTCATTTTGGACCTCTATATTCGGAGATAGGTGAAATGCATTTTTTGTATGCTTTAGATGCACTTTGAGAAAAAAGTGCATCAGGAGGCCATCTCCAAGACCTCCATTTGTTTGGTTTGCTTATGCCCAACTTTCACCTAAAATTGTTATTGTCTGTTAAAAAGCACTGTGTAGATTAACCACTGTCCTTTATTTTCATGATAGAAATTGTAGTAAGCTGGGAAATTAAAAATTTACTATAAATAGGACTCCGAAAATCAAAAAATTCATTACGAAAGTAGTGTCGTGTGTGAAGTGTAATTAAAAAAAAAAAATAGAAAAATGGTTTGGTCGACAAGAAATTTATTTTGTATGGCAACACGTATGGTAAAAAATGTAAGAAAATTTTATTTTTGTATTTAAAATGTTTGTGTTTAAAAAATTAAATATTTTCATTAAATTTAGTTGGTCAATGACTGGATGCAGACCAAGGAAAATGAACTTGAAGAAAATAAGAAAAATGAAAATAAAAATATGAAAGAAAAAGATAAATTCGACTGCGAATTATTTAAAGAAGAAGTCCGGAGATTTGTAAGTTCATATTTTTGGTTGATTTTTATTTTAAATATTGTGGGTTTCGTTTTGCATTTATTCAATTGCATTATTTCTATAGTTTTATTTTTATTTTCAGGGAAAACCAAAGATAAACAAAATGAAAGAAGTCGAATGGCACGAATTCTTTACTATATCTCAAGATCGTTCAGAAGAAAAAACCAAAGATGAAGAAATCAGGGATCTCGATGAAGTCCTTTTGAAAGCGTACTTTATTTATTTATTCTTCAACAATGATTAAAATGGTATGTAATTTAATTTTATTAATTTTTATTTTAAATATACATATGTAACTTCTTTTTTTTTTTTTGAATTTCAATAATTTCGAATGTCGGTTAGTTTTTACCAACAAACAAAAACAGTGGCTTGGTAATTTGTTTTGGTTACAGGATCATAAACCGACTTTTTTTAATTATATTTTATAATTAATTATATTATACAATTATTGTTGCTCTTTTTTTTAGATTTTTATTCAATTCTATTTTTTTAAATGCATATATTTTAATAGTTATAACTTTAATATTTAAAAAAAATTAAAACAGAATAACAAAAAAAAACAATAATAAATAATAAATATTTGAGTTATTTTTAGCAAAAACTTACAAAAATTAAAATAACTGTTTTTTATTTTATATGCAAAAGAAAAGAAGGTGAAAACAAATGGGTTTTCTAAGATATTTAAGGTGAGTTAAGAAAAACATTTAAATTGTTCTCTTATTTTTGTTCCGGTGATAAACTTTGAGGTTGACGGCTTTCGATTCAAATTCTCACAAAAAAATGATTTTTCGCTTTTACACTATATTTTGAAGATCTGGCTTTTATTTAACTATTTTAGGAAAAGTTTGATTAGAGTTTTAACACTGACACTGGCCACTTAAAAACTGCTTGTCTCATAGTTTTCACACAATCTTGAACTCGTATAAGAAACCACAACTGTCGCACATATCATTGACATGGAGCAAAAGATTTGATTAAAGTAAAGCCAAGGAAAAGCTGCACCATATCATTAGCACCTCCGCTTCCATATATCCTTTTGATTTCGGCTTTGGTTACTATCTGATGGAGTACCCTTCCAACAGCTTGATTGTCTTATTGATTTTAATTTTAATTGAATTGTATTTTGAAACAAATACATACATATATTTTTTTAATTTTTTTAAAAATTATTTGCTATACAAATCTAAGAGCGTTTGATTTGTTACAAGCTTCCTGTTATATTTCTAGTTAAAGTGAAAACATATTATGCATGTATAAAATTTAAGATTAGATAAATAAATAGGAATGCACGTTGTTTTTAACATGCCAGAATAATCAACAACTTTTCTAATAGTGACCTTTGGCAGGAGAAATTAGCCAACACATTCAAAAAAAATGTATGCTTTATGCCACTTACGAATAAAAATAAACCTCGAAATTTTGAAGTCTGTGTTCATAAGAAATGTGTAACGAAACAATATAAAGCAGTTTTCTTTTTTCATTGAATTGAACAAATTTCAATTGAATTAGGCGAAAACCAACATTTTTTATCAATTTGTTGTTGTTGGTCACCACTTTGAAGCTTTTCTGCCTAAAGCTATATCTACGTACAGTTGTGGAAAAAATATTAGAAACGTTCTTAGCTTGCAAATTCTGTTACAATAAAAAGCGTATTGGTAAGAAACAAATTTAAAAAATACAACTTACAACTCTCCATAAATACATAAATAAATAAGGTGGGGCAACAGTCTCTTGAGAACTAAGGCCTAGTGACTTACAACTCTCAACCACTTCTATGTGCGAGTAATGTTACTTGAGATGAAGGGTCCTACAGTTTAAAGCAGAATACGGCTAATTTAAAAAAGCATTTCTCATGATAAGAATTACTCCTGGAGGGTATTTCAATTCCTCAAAAGAGGCAGTACCCATGAAAAAAAAAACTTTAGATGGCAAGCCCTCTGGCATTTAAGTCCTACGCACTAACCATCACACCACGGACATAAATGCAATTAACAGTTTAAACCTGCATTTAAACTTCGTATTTAGAACGAATTCAATAATGGTTGGTTCAGTAGTCTAATTTGGTTGTTATACTAAGAACGCTAAATACTCTGCAAAACTTGGTTATAGATTTTAGTTGGATTCCAGAATTTGCCTTTATGTGAATATTTGTTTCTATCGTTGATCTGCTTAGTGTGAAGCCACACTGGTACGTGCCATATTGTGATCATATTGTGGCAGAAAGGTTTAAGATGCTCATATAATACGTTGGAAAGGATTTTGTAGGCAACATTAAGCGGGGATATGCTTCTGTAAGTTTTGCAGGACATCCGCTTTTTTATCGATTGGAAATATTGATCGGGCATACTTTCCTCTTCCCATACTTTGTTGATGAGCTGGTTCATGCCGAGCCGCCGGAAAGCTTTTGGATCAGTTTCTTAACCCCTTCCATTGCCTGTTACTTCGCTGTTTCGAGGAGTGCGTGCTGGTTCTTTAACCAGATGATATTTGCTTTGCAATTTTTGTAGAACCGGCATGTGTTGGTGGCGGTACTGGACTCATCGAGATACCTCAACTGAGATACGGATGCTTTTTTTCTTTCTACGCAGAGTTTTTCTTCTTTTTTCACGGTACTATTCTTTAGCTGCTCTGCTTTTCCTTGCAACATTTGCATTCGTGCATTTTGCTCTCGAATTCATCATCATACCAAGAATATTTTCTTAATAGCTGATAGACTGTGGTAGTCTCAGTTACTTAATGATATCACGGTTCCACGCCTGAGAATTTCCCGTTCAATTGCTCACTGTAGTCTCTGGCATTCTCTTGTGTGCTAAGGCATGCAGGATTTAATTTCTTCCATTGTGCGGCTTTTACTTTCTTTTCGTTGGGAGAGTCATGCTCTCAACTTGGTCACATTAAGAAAGTGGTCAGAGTAAACGTTGCGCCAATTAGCACTTGTCATTTCGACTGATTAGAGGTCGCCAGGTTGCTGTGTGTATCGGTTTGATTTGTATGGTACTTATCATCGTATAGCTGCTGCAAAGTCAATTCGTCGGAAGTAATATCTGTTGTCGTTTTCGTGGAGATTGTGCTTTCCAACTAATCCACCAAAGACCTTTTCATTCCTGACTTTAGCATTGTAGTCACCGAGATCGTACTCCGGGCTCGTTGCTATTTTAAAAGGTTGTTTTCCGCGTCTCTTTAAAAAGGATTATGTTTTTTAAACGTGGCCGAGTCGTTAGCTAAATGCACTAACTTCCAAGCCTTGGTCAAAACACCCGCGCTTACAAGTTTAGAACGTCAAGACCATTATGCGACGTTTACGAATGTGGAGGTAATATAAGAACTTGATGTGTAGTAAACGATACAGCTCGGGGCCATCAATTCCTACAACATCCAACCACCCACAGATAAAGGCTTAAATATGTAATGATAATAACCTTTCATAAGACTTAAGTGTTGGGCTTTTCTATACACCTTTTTCTTCATAAATAAACAAATCTATCCCTTAATTACTTTTAACTAATCGGATCTCTTATGTGGCAGTTTATAATCCTGAGGAATTAGGGTCACTTATTAAAGTGTCTGTTGTTTTATGATTTTAAAAATATAGAGTGCCAATTTGTTTTACAATCAATAATGTACGGAAGAAAATTAGTACATTAGTAGGATAACGGTTTATAAGTTTTATGCTTAAAAAAGTGCAAAAATTCCATACAAAAATTGCTTAAATTGTTTAAATACAAATCGAAACCCTATCAGCTTGGCTTAATCTTTTTGTGATATCAATTTCTTAATTCCATATCATTTGTGTCTTTTTTTTAAATTTAAAGTGATATGGGAAGCAAGTTTTCATCTACATAAATGCTTTACATATAATAAAAGTAAAACTTCCCAAGTAGGCATGAGATTCCAAATAGTTAAATGTTTACAAAAATTGATAAAAAATAGAAGACAACAGAAAACTGACAAGACTAAATTGTCTTTAAGATAAGGTTTTCATTGTTCAGTGGTGTTAAAATTTTACATATGTAGATAACATTTTTATATGAGTTTTCTTTCCTAACTCAATTTCCATTCATCAACTTTATCAAGTATGATGAGATTTTTATACCTACACAGAAATATTCTTCTTGAACGAAATTGGGTGGCTTCCAATTTTGTTGTAAGGCGATACCTATAGGTATTTATATACATTATCCCTTGAGCAGGTCATAAATGAACAATGGCATCTTCTATTGGAGATAAAAACATGGAAAAGATGCAAGAACGAAAAACAAACAGAGTTTCAAGTGGATGCAGAAGGAGGTACGTACACATTGACGAAAATTCTCAAGTTACAACAAAATGCACCCAGAAGAGAACCAAGTTTACTCATCAACATTACTTTATTTTATTTATTTATTTTTTGCGTAACGTGTGACGACTTACAAAGTACATGTAGGTATGTACTTAGGTTCAATCACAATTCTGTATTATGAATGGCTCCCACATAAGGGGGATTTTTGTTGTATACTTTCAAACCATTCAATTCAATCAATCGATTTATTATTATCTGTGAAAACAATAAACTCAACCCTATCGTCTCTGCTTTTGTTTGGGCGTCATTAAAATGCACAAGGTGAGATGCAGGGGAGTCACATTGTATATTCCTTTTTCAAACACATTATGATGTACCTACAAACAGACATACTACTATGTTGGGTTGAAGACTCAACGATAAAATCGATAACAGACTAAAATTTTAGGAGGAAGAAGGTAGGGAAAGTAGTTAGGTATGTCCTTTGAAAGCCAACTTTTTCTTGGCCAATAGAAGCTTTATATAATTTTGATTGAAATATAGAAACATTAAAGAACTCACCGTCTTTCAACAATTGCCGCATTTCCTTGGTTCTCTGGAAATTAATATCCTCCAATAATTGCTGCAATGGTGTTTGAGCTTTTAGCAAGGATCCACTGGCCAACGCCATTTTTTAGTATTTTCCTTCTTGTTTCGAATTATTGTGATACAAAAAAGAGTTATGGAATAAGTTAAAGACTTCTTCGCAGAGCAAATGAGTTTTCCGTTTTAGAATTGGAATTTCGTAAGATGAGTTATTTATTTATTCACCACAGAATTGTTGTAAAAAAAAACTATTTGTACTTTTTCTCGTAGACATTTTTTATCTACATGAATCTTAAAAAATAAACTTGTTCACTTCTTTTTTAAATGCAATAATTTTATTTTATTTTTTCGGTCATTGTTGGTGAATGAACATCCCTTAGCAAACTGATACTGGATTGAAGCTAGCTCTAGCTCTCTCCTGGACGACAATGGATATGGTGGATATTTGCATTTGAAAAATTATAGATTTATTTTGATTATACTGCGCAAATTCATAAAATCAAGTTGCTTTAGCTTGAATGGGGAGGATTTTGTATTTCTCTTTTTCTATATGAAAAAAAAAAAAAAAACTAAACAAAAATTTTGACAGCCGGATCAGATCATATGGTGGTAATGGAACATGTTCCTAATCAATTTTGTGTGTTCTGTTCCCATTTGATTTTGTTAGATTAATTTGCTGCAGGGATGTTTGAGGAAAATTAAAAACTTCAAGCGGTTCCTTTTTGTCATGTATTACACGGCGCGTGAGTTTAACGCGCAACTCTTGGTTATTTTCTTTTGAACATTCATTCCGTGACGCGAGTGTTATTACACAAAGCCTTTTTCTCATTTCAGTACTGCGCTTTTATTTGACAGTTTTTTTCATTTTATTTTCTTCGCCCATTGTTAGATTAACATAAAATTATTTTTAATAGCAAAAATGAAAGCCGAAGATCTAACAAATTATTATAGATTACAGAGATTATAGAGAATGGGGTGCATTTCGTTATTAAAAATGAGCTCGGAAGTTAATTCCTTGCTCCATTTGAATTCCTCAGCCATTTTTATTTGTGTTCATTCATCAACATTCAAAATGAAACAAAGCAAATCCAAAAAAGAAAGAAAGAGTAGAAAGAGAAACGTCAAAAACACGCAAGGAAATTTCTACCCGTGCGTGTTCAGATAGATTTATTTCTGTTTCATCTTTTCGTTCTTTCTTTCTTTCTCTTTTGCACTTCATTCACGCGAGGCTAAACACGCGCTGTGTAATACCGGACTTTGCATAAATATATTTGAATAGTACATCTTTTAATGGACTTCCTAAACAGTTCGTTCTACATGTTTTACGTGTAAAATGTATTGTGGTGAGGGTAAAAATGAGCTAGAATTCCAATATAAAATACAAAAATTTCCAGATTATTAAAAAAAAACGAAGATAGAGAAGAATGTATACAAACTCAGCGAAAGTTCGAGGGAGGCAATGAAAAGACATTTTTGTTATAATTTATTATTTATATTCTATATAATGTGGTTTTTTGATTGGTTGATTGGGAATGAAGAAAATTTAAAAAAAAACACACACAAAAGACAAAAAAAAGAATCAGAATATAAACTTTTTGTGGTTGCCGATTTGAAAAATTAAGGTTTTATTTACATACTTTTTTCGAATCATTTTCAAAGGAGACAAATATTTTTAAACAATGCTAATATTAGTGCAAACATTTTTGTTTAGTATTCTTTTAGGGTAAATAATATAAAAAGAATGAAGTTTCATGGGACAATTCAAATGTTATTAACTTCCCATAGGAAGTTATTGTAATTGGTGCAATTTGTCGAATTGAAAATTTTGACATTTCTCGACGTTTCAAGGTCCTTAGAGTCGAAATAAAAGATTTTTAGAGAGATGTCTGTGCGTGTCTGTGTACGTATACGTTCGTGCGTCCGTAAGTTCGGGAACTTTTTTTTGTCGTCCAGAGCTCATGAACCAGTGGAGATATCGACTTCAAATGAATTTTGTTATTGTTATACAGATAATAATGCAGACAGACTCTCAAAAAAATTGAGTGGGTGGTTTTTTTTACCATAGAAATTTAAAAAAAAGGTGAACCAATGAATTAAATTTTATATTATATATTGTAACGTGATACCAAACACGTACATATATTTTATGAAAAAAAAGTGAGCCGTCATGGGACGCCTGGCAGATGTGAAACATTGTGTGTGTACAAGTAATATGCATAAAAGATAATCAGTCTTATTTAATAGAATTCGCTAAACAGATGAATAGTTATACAATGCATAAGGATTTATCTAGGCTCTATGAACGTTGCGAAAATTCCTATTTATAAAAAATTCTGCTATAAATTTTAGTAATACAATGCTTATATCAAAAAAAGTACCAAAATGGAGCAATCTATTCCATTTATCTGTCTATCAAATCAGCTGTTTGTCATAACAAATATAATATAAAAAAATAATTCCAATTATTTTTATGAAATTCTCTTTCGAAAATCTATATTTTTTTTTTGAATTCTTCGTTTCTTAGGCTCATTGGGTTTTTTTTATAAACTTTCCGCCTTCTTGAAGTCGGTAAAACACAATTAAAATTCTTTAAATCATTAATAAACGAGCTAAACTAGAGAGGCATTATTGTTTTTATTTCAATTTCAAAAATGGAGAGAAATCAAAATGACATCTACGAAATAATAATAACAATAATTTCCTTATGTAGACTCTATTCAACCTCAAAACGCGTTTAGCTTATTATGGGACTATGCAACCTTGTAACGGGTGACCACACAAAGATGCCCATATTTCTTTTTGAAATAACTCCAGAACCAAAGCACGTACAATAACTATACAAATTTTTTTCGAAAATACAGATTAGACAAATTATTTATGAAATATTACATCCATTAAATGATGCCCGTTTTGGCTTACACAATCGTTTAATCTTTTGACAAAATTTTCGAAGACATTTCTTAACATTTCCGGCGTAATCTCAGAAATTTCTTGTCGAATGAGCGCTTTTAAATCCTCCAAATCACGTACACGAGTCGTGTAGACACGCCCTTTCAAATATCCCCAGAGGAAAAAATCCGGAACCGTCATATCGGGAGAACGAGGCGGCCAAGCGAAATCTGTCGATCGAGAGACTAAACGAGTACCGAACGCTTTTTTCAACAGACCGTTTCGCAGGCAGTATGGCACGTCGTCGCACCATGCTGTTGGAATATTGTTCGACTCAAACGACGTCTACGGCGAAGTTCGGGGAGGAGGAAGTTGCTTAATATGTTTCTGTACCGCTCTCCGTTCCATCAAAAAAGTAGGGACCGACAATGCCCCACTCCGCTACCGCGCACCAAACCGTCACACGCTGGCTGTGTAAAGGCTTTTCATGTATCTAGACTGGGTTATCTTCGGCCCAATACCTGAAGTTTTGCTTGTTTACGGCGCCGGAGAGCTCGAAATGAGCTTCATCGCTCATTAAAAGATTACCCAAAATGATCTCACCATCTTCCAATTTTCGAAGCATTGTCTGAGCGAAGAGTAAACGTTGTCTGTAGTCGGTATCTTTCAATTCTTGGGTTATCATGAGCTTGTACGGGTGAAAATTCAAATTTTTGACCAAAATTTTACGCACTGATTCCCTTTTAAGGCCCAAAGAAGACGCGTGTCGTCGCACTGAACGCCGCGGACTAACCTGAATCGCTTCACGGACTCTCTCAATGTTTTCAGCCGTACGGACTCTCGGCGGGCCCGGACGCTTCTTATCGGTTGCCTTCGCGGATTCACGAAAATTTTGAACCCATCTGTTGACAGTTTTCCATGAAGGCACGCGTTTATGACGAGGAACTTTGAACTGACGCCGGAATGCACGTCGTACTTTTACATACGAATTTTCGCGAAAATATAACTCGACGCAAAATGCTCGTTCTTTATCGGTATAACTATCCATGACGACTGATAACAAATGAAAACAAATTTGTCTGACCTGTACTTCAACTGGATCGCGCATTCGACACCATAGCAGTGTTACCACCGGAGCGAGACAAAAAAGAAATATGGGCATCTTTGTGTGGTCACCCTGTACAAGGATAGACTCAAATAGAATGAAGGAAAATGTGTTGACTTTTTGGCTGCAAAATTAACTGTCTCCCTTATTCTGCTGGCTGCTTATGGGAATGGAAATAATATTTTTCTCTCGCTCCCCCAAAATGTCTCACTTTTCGATACTACCGTACCGCCAACGAGACGGCGCGCCTCCGGTCGCCCTAAAAATGTCTGCTCATTAGAGTACTATGGTTTTCATATACAAAGCTATAGTTTTCATATACAAAGACCGTACACTCTACTACTTATAAAATATGTGTATACATATATATGTATACGCGTCAGTATACCCGTCGCCACACCGTACACTCTACGACATATAAAATATATATATGCATACCTCAGTATACCGACCCGTGCGTCGCCACGGCAAGCGTCGCCAAGCCAACAATTTGGTTTACAAGTGATCCTATAGATGTTTCACATCAAAAATTGTTTTCACCTTCTTTTCTTTTGCATATAAAATAAAAAACAGTTCTTTTAATTTTTGTAAGTTTTTGCTAAAAAAAACTCAAATATTTATTATTGTTTTTTTTTTGTTTTTCTGTTTTAAGTTTTTGTTTTTTTTTTTTAATATAAAAATTATAATTTATAACTATTAAAAAATATGCATTTAAAAAAATAGAATTGAATAAAAATCTAAAAAAAAGAGCAACAATAATTGTATAATATAATTAATTATAAAATATATAATTAAAAAAAGTCGGTTTATGATCCTGTAACCAAAACAAATTACCAAGCCACTGTTTTTGTTTTTGTTTGTTGGTCAGAAGTTTTGATACCAAAAAAATAAACCGACATTCGAAATTATTGAGCTTCAAAAAAAAAAATTACATATATATGTATTTAAAATAAAAATTAATAAAATTAAATTACATACCATTTTAGTCATTGTTGAAGAATAAATAAATAAAGTACGCTTTCAAAAGGACTTCATCGATATCCCTGCTTTCTTCATCTTTGGTTTTTTCTTCTGAACGATCTTGAGACATTTTAAAGAATTCGTGCCATTCGACTTCTATCATTTTGTTTATCTTTGGTTTTCCCTGAAAATAAAAATAAAACTATAGAAATAATGCAATTGAATAAATGCAAAACGAAACCCACAATATTTAAAATAAAAATCAACAAATCTCCAGACTTCTTCTTTAAATAATTCGCAGTCGAATTTTTCTTTTTCTTTCTTATTTTAATTTTCATTTTTCTTATTTTCGTGAAGTTCATTTTCCTTGGTCTGCATCCAGTCATTGAACAACTACATTTAATGAAAATATTTAATTTTTAAACACAAACATTTTAAATACAAAAATAAAATGTTCTTAAATTTTTTGCCATAAAAAATAAATTTCTTCGGGACCAAACCATTTTTCTATTTTGTTTTTTCAATTACACTTCACACGCGACACTACTTTCGTAATGAATTTTTTGACTTTTGAAGTCGTATTTATAGTCAATTTTTAATTTCCAAGCTTACTACAATTTCTATCATGAAAATAAAGGACAGTGCTTAATCTACACAGTGCTTTTTAACAGACAATAACAATTTTAGGTGAAACTTGGACATAAGCGGACCAAACAAATGGAGGTCTTGGAGATGGCCTCCTGATGCACTTTTTTCTCAAAGTGCATCTAAGCCGTAATAAAAATGCATACCAACTATCTCGGAATATAGTGGTCCAAAATGACTAGAAAGGAAGTCATGGGCCTTTGCACATCCCGATGCTGTCACTTTTGACACCAGTTACTATTGACGTCCGTCAGTTTGATATCTGTCACTTTTGACAATTGTCATTTTTGACATATATGTATGTATGTCATTTTTGACTTCTGTCACTTTTTGTCGTCTGTCATTTTTGACATATGTCATTTTTGATCTCTCTCATTTTTGACATCTGTCACTTTTGGCTTTCAATTTTGGCAGCAGTCATTTTGAACTCTGCCATTAGTATCGCGAGAACTGACTTTCAATTTTGTTCTCTCTCGCCCTAAAATATTATTCAAAAAGATTTCGAGATTATGGAAACAATTTAAATTTGGAGTCTTGCTCATTGTGCCCAAACAAGGTTGGTGGTGAAATTGGCTTCTTAAAATAGACATCCGTTAAATTCAAAAATACATTGCAAACACATTTAAAAATATTCTCAATATTGCTTAAAACTTTTTCTGACATATGAATTCAGAAACATTATACAATTCATTTATGCTGAAAACTGGCAAAAATAATTTACTGTATTACTGTTTTTAACTAACATACATATGTCAAAAACAGTAGCAAAACAACCTTGTTTAAACAAATTTGATACCCGATGGTTTTTCAATTTAACAATTATGTATATATTTTTGAAGCATCCAAATATTAATTCCATAAAAATCACACAAAAGTTTCTTTTTTTTTCATTGAATAAAATTATTTCCGATTAATGAAGAATTATGATTCTAAAAATGCATTGTTCTCCAAAATGACTGCAGTGCGTATCCGTATTACATATACATATGATTAATTTTCATTGTTATTCGCATTCACAATTATTATTTTTATTGACCGTGATCAAGATATTCATTTTCATTTTTATTATTTGATATCTTTCCAGAATGTGGTTTTGTGGTTCTTCAAGGGACAACATATTGGACAGACCTTTTCGTGCGGCATTTTCTATTTCAATCCGAACCAGTTCATAGTATTGATTCTGATGACTTGTTATTTTTCGTTAGAAAAAGCATGTAAAGAGCTCTTCCAGGCATATGCCCAAATATGAGGTAAAACTAAAAACAAATAAATAAAAAAATTGACCTTAAAAACTTAAGATTGTTTTATTTTTATTTTTATTTTAAAGACTGAAGTGGATGTGTTTCGAAAGGATTCACGTAAGCTTCCCATTGGTGACCCAGATGTCGATTGGGAGGAGACAGTCTACTTAAATATGGTTATACACCAATTTGACTACACACTAACGCTGGCAATTTGCACAAGAACATCCCCCAAGGAATTGCAAGTCCTACGAAGGACTCGCAACGCGTTTATACCTCGCCACGTCGTAGAAAAATGTAGTTTTTTTCGTAAATGGCAGAAAGGCGTACCTATTTTTGAATGTGTTGGCTAATTTCTCCTGCCAAAGGTCACTATTAGAAAAGTTGTTGATTATTCTGGCATGTTAAAAACAACGTGCATTCCTATTTATTTATCTAATCTTAAATTTTATACATATATGTTTTCACTTTAACTAGAATATAACAGGAAGCTTGAAACAAAGCAAACGCTCTTAGATTTGTATAGCAAATAAATTTTAAAAAAATTAAAAAAATATATTTGTTTCAAAATACAATTCAAATAAAATTAAAATCATTAAGACAATCAAGCTGTTGGAAGGGTACTCCATCAGATAGTAACCAAAGCCGAAATCAAAAGGATATATGGAAGCGGAGGTGCTAATGATATGGTGCAGCTTTTCCTTGGCTTTATTTTAATCAAATCTTTTGCTCCATATCAATGATATGTGCGACAGTTGTGGTTTCTTATACGAGTTCAAGATTGTGTGAAAACTATGAGACAAGCAGTTTTTAAGTGGCCAGTGTCAGTGTTAAAACTCGATCAAACTTTTCCTAAAACAGTAAAATAAAAGCCAGATCTTCAAAATATAGTGTAAAAGCGAAAAATCATTTTTTTGTGAGAATTTGAATCGAAAGCCGTCAACCTCAAAGTTTATCTACCGATTCACCGGAACAAAAATAAGAGAAAAATTAAATGTTTTTCTTAACTCACCTTACTCACCTTAAATATCTTTGAAAACCCATGTTTTTCAAAGTTTTAACTAAAAACCTCAAAAATTTATTATTTATTATTGTTTTTTTTTTGGTATTCTGTTTTAATTTTTTTTTATTATAAAAGTTATAACTATTAAAAATATATGCATTTAGAAAAAAAGGATTGAATTTTTAGAATTTAAAAAAAAAAAAACGACATTCGAAATTATTGACTTTGAAAAAAAAAAAAAATTTACAATGGTCTTCATCTTTTGAATTTTCTTTATAACGATCTTGACACATTTTAAATAGTTCTTTCCAATTTTTTGTTCCCCCTGAAAATAAAAATAAAAATATAACCATAGAAATAATGCAATTGAATAAATGCAAAATGAAACCCACATTATTTA
Source organism: Eupeodes luniger (assembly GCA_951509635.1). Classification (NCBI taxonomy): domain Eukaryota; kingdom Metazoa; phylum Arthropoda; class Insecta; order Diptera; family Syrphidae; genus Eupeodes; species Eupeodes luniger. The sequence continues at coordinate 52,777,069 of OX608073.1, forward strand.
AAATAAAAATCAACCAAAAATATGAACTTACAAATCTCCGGATTTCTTATTTGAGAAATCGGCAGTCGAAGTTTTCTTTTTTCTCTCATAGGTTTATTTTCCTTCCAGTCATTGGCCAGCTAAATTTGATGAAAATATTTAATACACAAACATTTTAAATACAAAAATAAAATTTTCTTACATTTTTTAGTACACTTCTTGCCATACGATATAAATTTCTTTTTGAACAAACCATTTTTCTAATTTTTTTTACGTTCACACACTCGACACTACTTTCGTAAAGAATTTTTTGACTTTCGAAGTCGTATTTATTTTTTCCAAGCTTACTACAATTTCTGTAATGAAATTGAAGGACAGTGGTTAATCCATCCACACAGAGCTTTTTAATAGACAATACCAATTTTAGGTGAAAGACCAAACAAATGGAGGTCTTGGAGATGGCCTCCTGATGCACTTTTGATTCAAAGTGCATCTAAATCACTTTTGGATGGATTTTTTTCTTTTAAACTTTTATAATTTTTTGAAGCAGTGCATACTCACCATACGTCTTTTAAATCCAGATGGAGCATTTCGAAAACCCTTGATGGCTTGAAAAACACCACCTCCAATCAACCCCACAGCAAGTGATGCACCACAATCGTCAATGATTCTAGTAGGGCACGGTTCTCTCGCGTATTCATCCATTTTTTTTTTCGTTTACTTTCGATTTATCTACAAAAAAACAACAAAAAATGTTTCATTAACAAAAGTCAGGTCATTTCGAGAATCGAGATGATATTTGTAATATTCGATTATTCTAGCGCAACTCCTTCCTTCTTCTCCGTGCCGTAGGTAGCCGAAGAAATTATATATGTAATTTATTTTAACCAAGCATTCGATTGTTAGAAACGCAATTTGTCAAACCACAGAACGTGTTATTTATGAAACAAAAAATACTTTTAGAAAATAAAATGTTCTTGTTTCTAGAAACGACTTCATAGATTTTATATTTTTTGTATTCACACGGAACTTGCACTTAAATGAATTTCTGCTCTGCTGACGAGACGGACGCAGGAATTTTCATTTGAGAACTTAAATTAATCTTACTTTTCTCAATAACAGCTCGAACTGATTGTTAATGATTTTTGTTTTTATTGATTTGGGTTAATTCAAATGATGAATAGATTTAAATTGATTGCTACATTAAATTTAAAAAAATACAACTGAATGGATACTTACGATATTATTCACGTTCTGAGGAAAGTATTACTTGCGATAGCCCCCATTAGTAGTACCCGTGGCATGATGGTTAGTGCGTTGGACTGTCCCGTGCGGAGTGCACGAAAAATATTCTAGCTTTTTTTCACAATCGAGAAATTGTGGACTTTATTGATTGGGAGGAAAAGCTGATGGAGAAGGAGAGAAAAGCAGGGGTATCGAAAGATACCTCTGCCAACTCATCACTTTTCACTTACACTTCACACGCGACACTACTTTCGTAAAAATTTGTTTGATTTTCGGAGTCGTATTTATAGTAAATTTTTAATTTCCAAGCTTGCTACAATTTCTATCATGAAAATAAAGGACAGTGGTTAATCTACACAGTGCTTTTTAACAGACAATAACAATTTTAGGTGAAAGTTGGGCATAAGCGCACCAAACAAATGGAAGTCTTGGAGATGGCCTCCTGATGCACTTTTGTCTCAAAGTGCATCTAAATCATACAAAAAATGCATTACACCCATCTCGGAATATCGTGGTCCAAAATGATTTGAAAGGAAGTCATGTGCGTTTGCACCTCCCGATGCACTTACAAAAATGCATTCCGTAACAGCTGTCACTTTTGACACCAGTTACTATTGACGTCCCTGACAAAAATGTGTCACTTTTGACAATTGTCATTTTTGACATATGTCACTTTTTGTCGTCTGTCATTTTTGACATATGTACACATGTAATTTTTGACTTCTGTCTCTCATTTTTGACATCTGTCAATTTTGGCTTTTACTTTTGACAGCTGTCATTTTTAACTCTGTCATTAGTATCTAGAGAACCGACTTTAAATTTTGTCCTCTCTCGCCCTAAAATTTTCGAGATTATGGAAACAATTTAAATTCGGAGTCTTACTCATTGTGCCCAAACAAGGTTGGCTTCTTAAAAATAAGACATCCGTTAAATTCAAAAATACATTTGAAAATATTCTCAATAATACTTAAAACTTTTTCTGACATAAGAATTCAGAAACATCATACAATTTATTTATGCAGAAAACTGGCAAAATATGTAGCTAACATATGTCAAAAGCAGTAGCAAAATAACCTTCTGTAAACAAATCACGGGCCTTTGGAATTTTGATACCCGATGGTTTTTCAGTTTAACGATTATGTATATATTTTTGAAGCATCCAAATATTAATTCTTTTCAAATCACACAAAAGTTTCTTTTTGTCCATTGAAGTTATAAATTATGTCCGATTGATGATAAATTATGATTCTAAAAATGCATTGTGACTGCAGTGCGTATCCGTATTATATATTGATTAATTTTCATTATTATTCGCATTCACAACTATTATTTTTATTTAAGACCGAGATCAAGATATTCATTTTCATTTTTATTATTTGATATCTCTCCAGAATGTGGAAAGCACAATCTCAACGAAAACGACAACGATAAGTTCCATACAAATCATACTGATACACACAGCAACCTGGCGACCTCTAATCAGTCGAAATGACAAGTGCTAATTGGCGCAACGTTTACTCTGACCATTTTCTTAATGTGACCAAGTTGAGAGCATGACTCTCCCAACGAAAAGAAAGTAAAAGCAGCACAATGGAAGAAATTAAATCCTGCATGCCTTAGCACACAAGAGAATGCCAGAGACTACAGTGAACAATTGAACGGGAAATTCTCAGGCGTGGAACCGTGATATCATTAAGTAACTGAGACTACCACAGTCTATCAGCTATTAAGAAAAGATTCTTGGTATGATGATGAATTCGAGAGCAAAATGCACGAATGCAAATGTTGCAAAGAAAAGCAGAGCAGCTAAAGAATAATACCGGGGAAAAAGAAAAGAACTCTGCGTAGAAAGAAAAAAGCATCCGTATCTCGATGAGCCCAGTACCGCCACCAACACACGCTGGTTCTACAAAAATTGCAAAGCAAATATCATCTGGTTAAAGAACCAGCACGCACTCCTCGAAACAGCGAAGTAACAGGCAATGGAAGGGGTTAAGAAACTGATCCAAAAGCTTTCCGGCGGCTCGGCATGAACCAGCTCATCAACAAAGTATGGGAAGAGGAAAGTATGCCCGATCAATATTTCCAATCGATAAAAAAGCGGATGTCCTGCAAAACTTACAGAAGCATATCCCCGCTTAATGTTGCCTACAAAATCCTTTCCAACGTATTATATGAGCATCTTAAACCTTTCTGCCACAATATGATCACAATATGGCACGTACCAGTGTGGCTTCACACTAAGCAGATCAACGATAGAAACAAATATTCACATAAAGGCAAATTCTGGAATCCAACTAAAATCTATAACCAAGTTTTGCAGAGTATTTAGCGTTCTTAGTATAACAACCAAATTAGACTACTGAACCAACCATTATTGAATTCGTTCTAAATACGAAGTTTAAATGCAGGTTTAAACTGTTAATTGCATTTATGTCCGTGGTGTGATGGTTAGTGCGTAGGACTTAAATGCCAGAGGGCTTGCCATCTAAAGTTTTTTTTTTCATGGGTACTGCCTCTTTTGAGGAATTGAAATACCCTCCAGGAGTAATTCTTATCATGAGAAATGCTTTTTTAAATTAGCCGTATTCTGCTTTAAACTGTAGGACCCTTCATCTCAAGTAACATTACTCGCACATAGAAGTGGTTGAGAGTTGTAAGTCACTAGGCCTTAGTTCTCAAGAGACTGTTGCCCCACCTTATTTATTTATGTATTTATGGAGAGTTGTAAGTTGTATTTTTTAAATTTGTTTCTTACCAATACGCTTTTTATTGTAACAGAATTTGCAAGCTAAGAACGTTTCTAATATTTTTTCCACAACTGTACGTAGATATAGCTTTAGGCAGAAAAGCTTCAAAGTGGTTACCAACAACAACAAATTGATAAAAAATGTTGGTTTTCGCCTAATTCAATTGAAATTTGTTCAATTCAATGAAAAAAGAAAACTGCTTTATATTGTTTCGTTACACATTTCTTATGAACACAGACTTCAAAATTTCGAGGTTTATTTTTATTCGTAAGTGGCATAAAGCATACATTTTTTTTGAATGTGTTGGCTAATTTCTCCTGCCAAAGGTCACTATTAGAAAAGTTGTTGATTATTCTGGCATGTTAAAAACAACGTGCATTCCTATTTATTTAACTAATCTTAAATTTTATACATACATAATGGGGCATATTCATAGATGTTTGCTAAACTCTTGATAAGTTGTTATTAATCAAGTCCAGAGTTTAGGCTATTTATAAATAAATTTAAACCTAAGTTTAGGGCTTAATCTGTGGTTTAACTATAAACATAGCAATTGCTGTGTTTAAGTTGTTATTATCACAGCCAAATGTCATATTTGATTTTTATTTGTAAATTGAAAAAGTAAATCATATAAAATAAATTTTACGTCAACTTGCTGTCCAGAAAAATGTCGATTGGTACCGCAATTGAAGACCAGTTTTCCTGCCGTTCGCCTTTTGTGTTTTCTTTGTTGTTCATCTAAAATATTATAGAACGTTGATTGTTGCTTTTTTATATGTTTTATTAATTAGTTTTGTTTTACTTACTTTTTCGACATCCAATTCGAGGAATGACAGCACAAAATAAAAATATTGAAAATATAACAGTATTTTTTTGCTTTGACCTGTCATTTGAAGTATAATTGTAGTAGAAGACAACCTTAAACTGGGGTTTTACAAAACACATCAGGATAATTGACTATGAATAAGAGCTGTGTTTATTTAATCAAGAAGCCTTAAACTGTAGATCAAGAAATCAGGACTTTAGTAATTCTCTATGAATACGCCCCAATATGTTTTCACTTTAACTAGAAATATAACAGGAAGCTTGAAACAAAGCAAACGCTCTTAGATTTGTATAGCAAATAATTTTTAAAAAAATTAAAAAAATATATTTGTTTTAAAATACAATTCAAATAAAATTAAAATCATTAAGACAATCAAGCTGTTGGAAGGGTACTCCATCAGATAGTAACCAAAGCCGAAATCAAAAGGATATATGGAAGCGGAGGTGCTAATGATATGGTGCAGCTTTTCCTTGGCTTTATTTTAATCAAATCTTTTGCTCCATATCAATGATATGTGCGACAGTTGTGGTTTCTTATACGAGTTCAAGATTGTGTGAAAACTATGAGACAAGCAGTTTTTAAGTGGCCAGTGTCAGTGTTAAAACTCTAATCAAACTTTTCCTAAAATAGTTAAATAAAATATAGTGTAAAAGCGAAAAATCATTTTTTTGTGAGAATTTGAATCGAAAGCCGTCAACCTCAAAGTTTATCTACCGATTCACCGGAACAAAAATAAGAGAAAAATTAAATGTTTTTCTTAACTCACCTTACTCACCTTAAATATCTTTGAAAACCCATGTGTTTTCAAAGTTTTAACTAAAAAACTCAAAAATTTATTATTTATTATTGTTTTTTTTTTTGGTATTCTGTTTTAATTTTTTTTAATATAAAAGTTATAACTATTAAAATATATGCATTTAGAAAAAAAAGGATTGAATTTTTAGAATTAAAAAAAAAAAAACGACATTCGAAATTATTGACTTTGAAAAAAAAAAATTTAATTTAATTTCTTCATCTTTTGAATTTTCTTCATAACGATCTTGAGATATTTTAAATAATTCTTGCCAATTTTTTGTTCCCCCTGAAAATAAAAATAAAAATAAAACCATAGAAATAATGCAATTGAATAAATGCAAAACGAAACCCACATTATTTAAAATAAAAATCAACCAAAAATATGAACTCACAAATCTCCGGATTTCTTATTTGAAAAATCGGCAGTCGAAGTTTTCTTTTTTCTTTCATAAGTTTATTTTCCTTCCAGTTATTGGCCAGCTAAATTTGATGAAAATATTTAATACACAAACATTTTAAATACAAAAATAAAATTTTCTTACATTTTTTAGTACACTTTTTGCCATAAAAAATAAATTTCTTCTTGAACAAACCATTTTTCTATTTTTTTTTCACGTTCACACACTCGACACTACTTTCGTAAAGAATTTTTTGACTTTCGAAGTCGTATTTATTTTTTCCAAGCTTACTACAATTTCTGTAATGAAATTGAAGGACAGTGGTTAATCCACACAGTGCTTTTTAATAGACAATACCAATTTTAGGTGAAAGACCAAACAAATGGAGGTCTTTTATTTAATTTATAAATCCATTTTAATTTTTTTAATGATGATTACTGAACAGCTGACTGCCAAAAGCCAAAAAATATTCCATTTCGTTTTGCTGTTGGTGTTCCAATTTTTTACTGTTCCGATCACATCATTAAAAATTTTACTGATGAAAGCAACAGTAAAAAAATTGTCTGTGGCGCGAAGCTCGATGTTATGATCGAAAGAAAACAACATTTAATGACATAAATTTACTGATTGCTATAAACGCTCATCAGTAAAACATTTCAGATTCCTCCTGTTTCAAATTTTACTGATGGATTTTACTGATAGCTATAACCGGCCCCTTATTAAAAGAATGTGTCCACTCAACGAGACAGCATACTATAAAAGAGCTTAACCTAAGAATAAAGGAGGATAGAAATAGAAGAAGAATAACAATATTGAAATAAAAATAAGGGATAGAAACATGTATCCCATACACAACCTGTGTGTGCAAGGAGGGCAGAAGGCCATTTATAAAGAGCAAATGCAAAGAAGAATTATTTTTTTTTTACAAACACATGCATACATCATTATTATAATTCAGTTTTTCTCTCTCTTTAGTTTTTATGAGTGTATTAGTGAATCTTTGTACTGTATGTCAGTCTTAAACAATCTAAGGCTACTTAAAGATACTTAAATTTACTTAGAATTTATTACACAGCAAGGTACAGTGGCCTTAAAGGCACTTGTACATTTATTGATCACATTCGTTTCATAGATTATATTATTAAAAGTAAAAATAAATACATAATTAACAATTTGTACTAAGTAAGGCGTTTAATCACAATTTTGTTCCAGGGTAGCAGGGAGATTGAACCACTCAGCCCCTGTAGTTGTTTATGGAGCGTTTAACATAAAAAGGTGAAAGGAACTTAGCTTCATTGTAAAGAAATTGGGATACCGGATTGGAATTCTCAGATAAGATGCTAACAGGAGACAAATAGTACTGTTCAGTGTTCGTTGATAAGACTACCAAAGTTATCCTCAAATACGCTTCGGAGGATAGGGTTGTCATGTTGTTGAAGGTTGGAGATTATTTTTTTTGCCAATGAAGTTAAGTAGCACAGTAAAGGGACAATTCCAGAATCATTATATAAGCTTCTATTGCTATACCATTTATATGAAGGCTTTCGTTTGTTAGAGATGCAGCTTCGAATAATTCGTCTTTCAAATTTTTGCAATTCACAAGCCATGTTTGGTGTTATTTGGAACCAAATGAGGAATCCATAAGACATGAGCGGGCGAATTAGTGTCTTGTACATTAGTAGTTTTGTCGATTTTTCTACGTTTTTAGAGCTAAGCAGTAATTTAAGAGCTGCTGCCGCACCCTTTCTTTTGTTCAAGACCAATCTCGCATGAGGGTTCATTTTCAATCTTTCATGAAGATGAACTCCCAGTGTTGCGACTGCCTAGAACCACGATGGTACGGTTGGTTGAAACATCGGCAAACAGAAGCGTCGATATTTTCACTCGTTGCCAGTCGGAGACGTTGGTTCTTCCATATTGAGAGCGGCAGCCGTCACCGTCCCTGTTTCATGAGAATCCCTCAAGCAGCGCGGAGTTTTTTTTTAAGGCTGCTGGTGCGGTTAGAGGAACATCGGCAAACAGAGGCGCAAACAGCGCGGAAGTAAAGGCTAAAATGAAAAGAAAACAGATGAATTATTTAAATGAAAAATAAAAGTAAGCAACTAACCGTTTACTCACGGTATTTCTACTCGTTGCCCGGCCGGAACGTGGGTTCTTCCCCACTGAACAGATGGGAGCGGCCGCCACCACCGTCTCCAGTTCATACTTTTGGCAAGCGAGGCGTCGTCGGCGCAATGAAAATGACCTGCAACGAAGTATCAACATTGTAGGTAAAATAACACACATATGAATGGTACTTACGATATTGTTGCTCCTTGCCCAGTCAAAAACGTCCTGAGCGTCACACCCCGTCGGCAACTAAGGCGTCTTCAGCGCGGAGGAAAGATCTAAAAATGAAAAATAAAAGAAATGAATCAAATAAATGAAAAAAGTAAGCAATCATAGGTTTACTTACGATTTTGTTTACTCGTTGCCTGGCTTAAATAGGTGATGTTGATCTGGGTGTGACCGCAATTTGTGGATTAAGCCTAGTACGCTGCTGATGCGAAACGAAATTTCCCATACAAAAATGACATGACGAAATCATAAACGAAAAATTTCGTTGTGCTTTTCGTTTTTCAGTACGCTGCTGAACGACGAAATGTGTCATTTTAGTGGATAGCTGTACTAGATTTCGTAGTACAATTCTCCACTCTTTTCGTTCTCAATTTAATTGCCCGGTATATTAATTGCTTGCGAAATTTTGACGTTTAATTTATTTATTTTTTGTATGGGAATTTTCGTTTCGCATCAGCAGCGTACTAGGCTTAAAATTGAACTTCAACTTCCAGACAGAACTCTCCACAAATATTTTTCCGCTGTGGTTTTCGTTTTCATTTCGCTCTGCACTTGGAGACCGCCGAAAAAATTCGTTTCACTTCAGCTGCGTACTAGGCTTTAGCTGAAAATATAACAAAAAGAGTATTAATGAAAAATTCTTTACTCTACTACCTAAGCCGTTAGGCGAATTTTGTTGTTTTTTGTTGTTGACTTACCTCGTTGTAGTTGCTGCCGGCTCCATTGATAGAAAAATACAAATGGCTGTAAGTAAAGGAAATAGTGACGACAAACAATTGGAAAGTCCTCCTGGAAAGTCTTCCTGGAAGGATGGCTGGAATAGGGAGTTCTAAAAGGTTAAGGGTGATGTGCAATGGTCGTAGGTGTGACGAGTAGGTTAGAGTGTTTGTTTTTGTGGTTTGCTTAAGTTTTGAGAATGTGAAATGTTAATGTGAGTTGCAAGTGATTTAAGGATGTGAATGTTGACAATTAAGAGATGTTTGTTTTTTATGTTATATTGTATAGTTTATTAGTGTTTTCAGGGTTTTTATTTGTGTTTTACATGTAGTATGTACATAAGTTAGAAAAATATAGGACAGCAAAAAAAAAAATTTAAGTGACAACAATACAACATGACTACATATTGATAATACAAACAATGATATTATTTATTCAAACCAACAATAACAAATGTGACGAACGCAAATAAATAGGTATTTTGACAACAAGATTTAAAAGAATTACTCAAACATTATTTGTTATGGACGGGACGAACGCCGACCGTGGTGAGGTAGAGCGTGTATACAGCGGTGGGATGTTTTTCTTAGCCAGCGAACAGGCTAAAACAACTGCGGCGGCTTAAGAATTATCGCGGATATGACAAAGCAGTTTTCTGTGGGTGAAGAATGAAAGAAACAAAGAAACAATTACAAATAAGGTCGGTGGAAGTTTTTGTTAAAAATTAGAGGACATTTGAAGATCGATAGTCGTGCTGTAAAGAAGTAGATACAATTTGTTTAGGGGAACAAAGGATCTCTAAAGTGTCGCAAAACAGTTGTTACCAAGGAATTTGGAATTAAGTCCTGTTAACCTTTAAACGATATTCAGGAAATAGAAAGGGTGAGTGCGTTAGGTCCTTATTAAAGTGGTGATAGTTTCGGGAAACATAAACTAATTCGTGTGTTTTGTGTGTGTTTTTTTTTGGTGATACAGGGTGGAAATTCTGTCAACGAAGACGCACGAGTAGCCAAAGATAGCCGTGGGACTGAGGCAGTTTGGCCCAGAAATAGAGCGAGCATATAGCCCGTGAGTCTCCGGGTGCCAAGTAAGGTTGTTTAAGAAAAGTTATCGGTAAAGCAGGTTTTAACGAAATGTTAAATTAGGTGCCGGCGGCGAGCCGCAGAAAGACACCCCTTTTCGTTTTTTTTTCCGTTGTATTTATACATATAGTTTTCTTTGTGGTACAAACCCAAATTTTTGAAAGATTACTTCATTTCGAAGGCCGAGTCGATTTTGGCCGAAGTTATACCGATTCGCACGACGCATCGAACAGAAAGCTGCTACGTACGAACACCGAAGCCACTTAACCAAAAAAATCTTCAAGAAAAAGTTCCAGAACTCAAGCGAGAAGCTTAAAACCCCTTCAAAAGCGCATGCGAACCTAAGCCAAGAGCGTGGGGTAGAGCGGAGCGACGTGCTAGAGCGTCAGAAGCCTTTATATATATATATACATATTTTTTCTTTGTGTTAAAATTTCATTCGACAAGCGGAATATTAACGTCCATTTTATAAGTTTTTCTTGGTATAACATTTAAAGTAATTGTCTTAATTGTTAATTTTTTTTGCGTGCCACAAAAGAGTGTGGAAAATAGTTATACCGGCAAATTTGATAAGATTCCGTGGAGGAATTCTTTCCAATCTCGCTCGTGGGAAGCAAGATTTTGCCCCTAGGTACGAACCACACATAGAGCTCTATTTGAAGGTAGGATACAAAGGGTGTTCGCTTTGTTCATATTGGTGTGAATTGATACACCGAACAAGTAATTGCGAGACTTTTGGGGAGGGTTTTGTCTACCAAGGAAAACCGGTAGATTTTCCAGATTTTTTTATGGTGTTTTAATATATTTTTAATGTTTTTTTTGATTATTGTTTTAATAACCTTTTTTATATATTATAATTTCTTAATTTTTCAAGTCTTTTTAGTATGTTGAATTAATTAATTTCTTATTTATAAAATTTGTCTTTTAATGTGTTCAATCAAATTTCGCTTCCGCTTTTCATGCATCAATAAATGATTAATTTTGATGACTTTGTATGTCGAATAAAATCGAATTTTTGTGATTTTTGTGATTTTTTGGTTGAGCGATAGCTCCATGGAGAATTGAAGAGTTATTCTAGGGGGTGATTAAAGGTAAGCTAGGGGAAGTGGCGAAAATGACATTTTCAGGTTTGATGATGACCATTTAGAGGATTTTCAGTAAAGGGGAATCCGGACTTCCAACGGCCTGCCGGATTCCACGGAGGGGTGGGAATATTAGGCCAAGCGGCGTCGTCACCTGCAGCCCTCAAGTGATCTCTCTAGGCATGATTTATGTTTTTGAAATAGGAGGAGGTCCGTTCGCGAGGGCAAGATCCCCCCCATTCCGGCGAGCTCAGCCGAGCACAGCAAGCATGCCGCGACCCTCGCAGCGGACGGTTGCGCATTCTCTCCAATCGTCTTAGGCCTTCTTTCTTTATCTATCCTTTCCTTCTTTTTTCCACTTTCTTTCTAGTCCGTCGTCTTTTGCGGGTCTTTATCCATTTTTCCTTTTCTTCATCTGTTCTATTTATTATTTCTGACATCTGTCAAATCTTTCCTTCCAACCTAAGACGAACAGTCACTGCACTGACATCCGGAGTGACAGCGTGGAGTGCCAGCACTGCGGCCGGTCCTTAGCCGGTCGTATGAACATCGTCATTTCATATTTCTTTCTCTTCTCTTCATTACTCTATTCCTTCTTTCTTCTACTATTTCAAATGTCTTCTACTATTTCACCAGATATCTGATTGAGTTCTTCAGTGGAATAGAATTACCCTCTATGCAGAGTTTGAGTTGGCGACTTTCGCGTACGGCTAAGTGATGTCCTCTTCCTGAAGCATTGCGGAAGCAAATTAGCTCACATTTATTTAAATTCAAATCGATTCCCCATCTTCTGTAATAAACATTTGCTTCGTTAAGGTGAGATTTAACCTCTTCAAGAGCATCATGTGGGCGTTCATGTGAACTAAATAAGAGTGTGTCATCAGCATAAAGTATACATAGCTTGAGAGTTGTTAAATTGGATTGGGAAGTCTTGAAGGTAAATATTGAACAGGAATGGCCCAAGGATGAATCCCTGAGGTACCCCTGAGAGTATGGGAATTGAAGATGAATACTCGTTTTCAAAAAGCACAGAGAGGCTGCGATTAGAGATAAGAAGCTTTGTATAATTTTGATGAAGTAGGGAGGAAAATTAAGTTGCTTTATTTTAAATATTAGACCTGCGTGCCAAACAGAATCGAAAGCTTTTGTAAGATCTAGCGCGCAGGCCACCGTACACCGCTTATCTCTTAAATTTTTCAACACGTTATTATGAAAGGATAGGAGGGCCCAGGTAGAGTGCCCACGTTTGAACCGAATAAATAAATCATTGAGTAATAAAGTTCAGCTTTTAGTTGAATAAAAAAACATGATCAATTGTCATTTTGACATAAGTTGACTTGACTTGACTTGAAGTAAGGGAGATATTTCTTGACTAACTTTCTAGTCAACTTTCCAATAAAGTTGCCTTAATTGGAAGGCAATTTTTTGACAGCTGACCAATCAAATGATAGAAACTTGCCTTACTTTCAAGTCCCTTATGTCGCCTGAACCTGCCCATTGTGTCGAGTTTTTGGTTGCTAAATTAACTGAGCTCCTTATTCTGCTGGCTGCTTATGGGAATGGAAATAATATTTTTCTCTCGCTCCCCCGAAATGTCTCCAATTTCGATTCTACTGCCAACGACGGCCGGCGTCCGCTTCAGCAAAAAAATTCTGCCCATGAGAGTACCATAGTTTTCATATACAAAGATTGAAGTTATAAATGTTATGTGCCGTCAGTGGTCTAAAGTAGTGGAGTGCGTAGTGCACACGACTTCTAAGACTGAGCAAATCTGATATGCGTGGGTTCGAATAATATGTGGTGCATAAAAAGTTTTTCAAATAAAATTGGATTAAAGCTCAGCACCACAAAAAAGGAGACTGATGAGTGCAAAAGTGGCAAAGCACGAAATAGCTATATCTCCAGCCAAAAACAATGAGTGGTAGCACCTTTAAGTTGTTGTTGTTGTTCAAAAATATTCAATTAAATTAAAAAGGAATGGTCAAGTCTAACAAGCTGACATTCTAGTACGAATAGTACAATAAAAATAATAACAGTTATAAATTATGTCCGATTGATGGTAAATTATGATTCTAAAAATGCATTGTTCTCTAAATGACTGCAGTGCGTATCCGTATTACATAATATATTCATTAATTTTCATTGTTATTCGCATTCACAGTTATTATTTTTATTTAAAACCGTGATAAAGATATTCATTTTCATATTTATTATTTGATATCTTTCCAGAATGTGGAAAGCGCAATCTCAACGAAAACGACAACAGATATTACTTCCGACGAATTGACTTTGCAGCAGCTATACGATGATAAGTACCATACAAATCATACCGATACACACAGCAACCTGGCGACCTCTAATCAGTCGAAATGACAAGTGCTAATTGGCGCAACGTTTACTCTGACCATTTTCTTAATGTGACCAAGTTGAGAGCATGACTCTCCCAACGAAAAGAAAGTAAAAGCAGCACAATGGAAGAAATTAAATCCTGCATGCCTTAGCACACAAGAGAATGCCAGAGACTACAGTGAACAATTGAACGGGAAATTCTCAGGCGTGGAACCGTGATATCATTAAGTAACTGAGACTACCACAGTCTATCAGCTATTAAGAAAAGATTCTTGGTATGATGATGAATTCGAGAGCAAAATGCACGAATGCAAATGTTGCAAAGAAAAGCAGAGCAGCTAAAGAATAATACCGGGGAAAAAGAAAAGAACTCTGCGTAGAAAGAAAAAAGCATCCGTATCTCGATGAGCCCAGTACCGCCACCAACACACGCTGGTTCTACAAAAATTGCAAAGCAAATATCATCTGGTTAAAGAACCAGCACGCACTCCTCGAAACAGCGAAGTAACAGGCAATGGAAGGGGTTAAGAAACTGATCCAAAAGCTTTCCGGCGGCTCGGCATGAACCAGCTCATCAACAAAGTATGGGAAGAGGAAAGTATGCCCGATCAATATTTCCAATCGATAAAAAAGCGGATGTCCTGCAAAACTTACAGAAGCATATCCCCGCTTAATGTTGCCTACAAAATCCTTTCCAACGTATTATATGAGCATCTTAAACCTTTCTGCCACAATATGATCACAATATGGCACGTACCAGTGTGGCTTCACACTAAGCAGATCAACGATAGAAACAAATATTCACATAAAGGCAAATTCTGGAATCCAACTAAAATCTATAACCAAGTTTTGCAGAGTATTTAGCGTTCTTAGTATAACAACCAAATTAGACTACTGAACCAACCATTATTGAATTCGTTCTAAATACGAAGTTTAAATGCAGGTTTAAACTGTTAATTGCATTTATGTCCGTGGTGTGATGGTTAGTGCGTAGGACTTAAATGCCAGAGGGCTTGCCATCTAAAGTTTTTTTTTTCATGGGTACTGCCTCTTTTGAGGAATTGAAATACCCTCCAGGAGTAATTCTTATCATGAGAAATGCTTTTTTAAATTAGCCGTATTCTGCTTTAAACTGTAGGACCCTTCATCTCAAGTAACATTACTCGCACATAGAAGTGGTTGAGAGTTGTAAGTCACTAGGCCTTAGTTCTCAAGAGACTGTTGCCCCACCTTATTTATTTATGTATTTATGGAGAGTTGTAAGTTGTATTTTTTAAATTTGTTTCTTACCAATACGCTTTTTATTGTAACAGAATTTGCAAGCTAAGAACGTTTCTAATATTTTTTCCACAACTGTACGTAGATATAGCTTTAGGCAGAAAAGCTTCAAAGTGGTTACCAACAACAACAAATTGATAAAAAATGTTGGTTTTCGCCTAATTCAATTGAAATTTGTTCAATTCAATGAAAAAAGAAAACTGCTTTATATTGTTTCGTTACACATTTCTTATGAACACAGACTTCAAAATTTCGAGGTTTATTTTTATTCGTAAGTGGCATAAAGCATACATTTTTTTTGAATGTGTTGGCTAATTTCTCCTGCCAAAGGTCACTATTAGAAAAGTTGTTGATTATTCTGGCATGTTAAAAACAACGTGCATTCCTATTTATTTATCTAATCTTAAATTTTATACATGCATAATATGTTTTCACTTTAACTAGAAATATAACAGGAAGCTTGTAACAAATCAAACGCTCTTAGATTTGTATAGCAAATAATTTTTAAAAAAATTAAAAAAATATATGTATGTATTTGTTTCAAAATACAATTCAATTAAAATTAAAATCAATAAGACAATCAAGCTGTTGGAAGGGTACTCCATCAGATAGTAACCAAAGCCGAAATCAAAAGGATATATGGAAGCGGAGGTGCTAATGATATGGTGCAGCTTTTCCTTGGCTTTATTTTAATCAAATCTTTTGCTCCATGTCAATGATATGTGCGACAGTTGTGGTTTCTGATACGAGTTCAAGATTGTGTGAAAACTATGAGACAAGCAGTTTTTAAGTGGCCAGTGTCAGTGTTAAAACTCTAATCAAACTTTTCCTAAAACAGTAAAATAAAAGCCAGATCTTCAAAATATAGTGTAAAAGCGAAAAATCATTTTTTTGTGAGAATTTGAATCGAAAGCCGTCAACCTCAAAGTTTATCTACCGATTCACCGGAACAAAAATAAGAGAAAAATTAAATGTTTTTCTTAACTCACCTTACTCACCTTAAATATCTTTGAAAACCCATGTTTTTCAAAGTTTTAACTAAAAACCTCAAAAATTTATTATTTATTATTGTTTTTTTTGGTATTCTGTTTGAATTTTTTTTTATTATAAAAGTTATAACTATTAAAAATATATGCATTTAGAAAAAAAAGGATTGAATTTTTAGAATTTAAAAAAAAAAAACGACATTCGAAATTATTGACTTTGAAAAAAAAAAAAAATTTACAATGGTCTTCATCTTTTGAATTTTCTTTATAACGATCTTGACACATTTTAAATAGTTCTTTCCAATTTTTTGTTCCCCCTGAAAATAAAAATAAAAATATAACCATAGAAATAATGCAATTGAATAAATGCAAAATGAAACCCACATTATTTAAAATAAAAATCAACCAAAAATATGAACTTACAAATCTCCGGATTTCTTATTTGAGAAATCGGCAGTCGAAGTTTTCTTTTTTCTCTCATAGGTTTATTTTCCTTCCAGTCATTGGCCAGCTAAATTTGATGAAAATATTTAATACACAAACATTTTAAATACAAAAATAAAATTTTCTTACATTTTTTAGTACACTTCTTGCCATACGATATAAATTTCTTTTTGAACAAACCATTTTTCTAATTTTTTTTACGTTCACACACTCGACACTACTTTCGTAAAGAATTTTTTGACTTTCGAAGTCGTATTTATTTTTTCCAAGCTTACTACAATTTCTGTAATGAAATTGAAGGACAGTGGTTAATCCACACAGTGCTTTTTAATAGACAATACCAATTTTAGGTGAAAGACCAAACAAATGGAGGTCTTTTATTTAATTTATAAATCCATTTTAATTTTTTTAATGATGATTACTGAACAGCTGACTGCCAAAAGCCAAAAAATATTCCATTTCGTTTTGCTGTTGGTGTTCCAATTTTTTACTGTTCCGATCACATCATTAAAAATTTTACTGATGAAAGCAACAGTAAAAAAATTGTCTGTGGTGCGAAGCTCGATGTTATGATCGAAAGAAAACAACATTTAATGACATAAATTTACTGATTGCTATAAACGCTCATCAGTAAAACATTTCAGATTCCTCCTGTTTCAAATTTTACTGATGGATTTTACTGATAGCTATAACCGGCCCCTTATTAAAAGAATGTGTCCACTCAACGAGACAGCATACTATAAAAGAGCTTAACCTAAGAATAAAGGAGGATAGAAATAGAAGAAGAATAACAATATTGAAATAAAAATAAGGGATAGAAACATGTATCCCATACACAACCTGTGTGTGCAAGGAGGGCAGAAGGCCATTTATAAAGAGCAAATGCAAAGAAGAATTATTTTTTTTTTACAAACACATGCATACATCATTATTATAATTCAGTTTTTCTCTCTCTTTAGTTTTTATGAGTGTATTAGTGAATCTTTGTACTGTATGTCAGTCTTAAACAATCTAAGGCTACTTAAAGATACTTAAATTTACTTAGAATTTATTACACAGCAAGGTACAGTGGCCTTAAAGGCACTTGTACATTTATTGATCACATTCGTTTCATAGATTATATTATTAAAAGTAAAAATAAATACATAATTAACAATTTGTACTAAGTAAGGCGTTTAATCACAATTTTGTTCCAGGGTAGCAGGGAGATTGAACCACTCAGCCCCTGTAGTTGTTTATGGAGCGTTTAACATAAAAAGGTGAAAGGAACTTAGCTTCATTGTAAAGAAATTGGGATACCGGATTGGAATTCTCAGATAAGATGCTAACAGGAGACAAATAGTACTGTTCAGTGTTCGTTGATAAGACTACCAAAGTTATCCTCAAATACGCTTCGGAGGATAGGGTTGTCATGTTGTTGAAGGTTGGAGATTATTTTTTTTGCCAATGAAGTTAAGTAGCACAGTAAAGGGACAATTCCAGAATCATTATATAAGCTTCTATTGCTATACCATTTATATGAAGGCTTTCGTTTTTTAGAGATGCAGCTTCGAATAATTCGTCTTTCAAATTTTTGCAATTCACAAGCCATGTTTGGTGTTATTTGGAACCAAATGAGGAATCCATAAGACATGAGCGGGCGAATTAGTGTCTTGTACATTAGTAGTTTTGTCGATTTTTCTACGTTTTTAGAGCTAAGCAGTAATTTAAGAGCTGCTGCCGCACCCTTTCTTTTGTTCAAGACCAATCTCGCATGAGGGTTCATTTTCAATCTTTCATGAAGATGAACTCCCAGTGTTGCGACTGCCTAGAACCACGATGGTACGGTTGGTTGAAACATCGGCAAACAGAAGCGTCGATATTTTCACTCGTTGCCAGTCGGAGACGTTGGTTCTTCCATATTGAGAGCGGCAGCCGTCACCGTCCCTGTTTCATGAGAATCCCTCAAGCAGCGCGGAGTTTTTTTTTAAGGCTGCTGGTGCGGTTAGAGGAACATCGGCAAACAGAGGCGCAAACAGCGCGGAAGTAAAGGCTAAAATGAAAAGAAAACAGATGAATTATTTAAATGAAAAATAAAAGTAAGCAACTAACCGTTTACTCACGGTATTTCTACTCGTTGCCCGGCCGGAACGTGGGTTCTTCCCCACTGAACAGATGGGAGCGGCCGCCACCACCGTCTCCAGTTCATACTTTTGGCAAGCGAGGCGTCGTCGGCGCAATGAAAATGACCTGCAACGAAGTATCAACATTGTAGGTAAAATAACACACATATGAATGGTACTTACGATATTGTTGCTCCTTGCCCAGTCAAAAACGTCCTGAGCGTCACACCCCGTCGGCAACTAAGGCGTCTTCAGCGCGGAGGAAAGATCTAAAAATGAAAAATAAAAGAAATGAATCAAATAAATGAAAAAAGTAAGCAATCATAGGTTTACTTACGATTTTGTTTACTCGTTGCCTGGCTTAAATAGGTGATGTTGATCTGGGTGTGACCGCAATTTGTGGATTAAGCCTAGTACGCTGCTGATGCGAAACGAAATTTCCCATACAAAAATGACATGACGAAATCATAAACGAAAAATTTCGTTGTGCTTTTCGTTTTTCAGTACGCTGCTGAACGACGAAATGTGTCATTTTAGTGGATAGCTGTACTAGATTTCGTAGTACAATTCTCCACTCTTTTCGTTCTCAATTTAATTGCCCGGTATATTAATTGCTTGCGAAATTTTGACGTTTAATTTATTTATTGAAAAATTTTTCGAATATTTTCGTTTATGATTTCGTCATGTCATTATTGTATGGGAATTTTCGTTTCGCATCAGCAGCGTACTAGGCTTAAAATTGAACTTCAAATTCCAGACAGAACTCTCCACAAATATTTTTCCGCTGTGGTTTTCGTTTTCATTTCGCTCTGCACTTGGAGACCGCCGAAAAAATTCGTTTCACTTCAGCTGCGTACTAGGCTTTAGCTGAAAATATAACAAAAAGAGTATTAATGAAAAATTCTTTACTCTACTACCTAAGCCGTTAGGCGAATTTTGTTGTTTTTTGTTGTTGACTTACCTCGTTGTAGTTGCTGCCGGCTCCATTGATAGAAAAATACAAATGGCTGTAAGTAAAGGAAATAGTGACGACAAACAATTGGAAAGTCCTCCTGGAAAGTCTTCCTGGAAGGATGGCTGGAATAGGGAGTTCTAAAAGGTTAAGGGTGATGTGCAATGGTCGTAGGTGTGACGAGTAGGTTAGAGTGTTTGTTTTTGTGGTTTGCTTAAGTTTTGAGAATGTGAAATGTTAATGTGAGTTGCAAGTGATTTAAGGATGTGAATGTTGACAATTAAGAGATGTTTGTTTTTTATGTTATATTGTATAGTTTATTAGTGTTTTCAGGGTTTTTATTTGTGTTTTACATGTAGTATGTACATAAGTTAGAAAAATATAGGACAGCAAAAAAAAAAATTTAAGTGACAACAATACAACATGACTACATATTGATAATACAAACAATGATATTATTTATTCAAACCAACAATAACAAATGTGACGAACGCAAATAAATAGGTATTTTGACAACAAGATTTAAAAGAATTACTCAAACATTATTTGTTATGGACGGGACGAACGCCGACCGTGGTGAGGTAGAGCGTGTATACAGCGGTGGGATGTTTTTCTTAGCCAGCGAACAGGCTAAAACAACTGCGGCGGCTTAAGAATTATCGCGGATATGACAAAGCAGTTTTCTGTGGGTGAAGAATGAAAGAAACAAAGAAACAATTACAAATAAGGTCGGTGGAAGTTTTTGTTAAAAATTAGAGGACATTTGAAGATCGATAGTCGTGCTGTAAAGAAGTAGATACAATTTGTTTAGGGGAACAAAGGATCTCTAAAGTGTCGCAAAACAGTTGTTACCAAGGAATTTGGAATTAAGTCCTGTTAACCTTTAAACGATATTCAGGAAATAGAAAGGGTGAGTGCGTTAGGTCCTTATTAAAGTGGTGATAGTTTCGGGAAACATAAACTAATTCGTGTGTTTTGTGTGTGTTTTTTTTTGGTGATACAGGGTGGAAATTCTGTCAACGAAGACGCACGAGTAGCCAAAGATAGCCGTGGGACTGAGGCAGTTTGGCCCAGAAATAGAGCGAGCATATAGCCCGTGAGTCTCCGGGTGCCAAGTAAGGTTGTTTAAGAAAAGTTATCGGTAAAGCAGGTTTTAACAAAATGTTAAATTAGGTGCCGGCGGCGAGCCGCAGAAAGACACCCCTTTTCGTTTTTTTTTCCGTTGTATTTATACATATAGTTTTCTTTGTGGTACAAACCCAAATTTTTGAAAGATTACTTCATTTCGAAGGCCGAGTCGATTTTGGCCGAAGTTATACCGATTCGCACGACGCATCGTACAGAAAGCTGCTACGTACGAACACCGAAGCCACTTAACCAAAAAAATCTTCAAGAAAAAGTTCCAGAACTCAAGCGAGAAGCTTAAAACCCCTTCAAAAGCGCATGCGAACCTAAGCCAAGAGCGTGGGGTAGAGCGGAGCGACGTGCTAGAGCGTCAGAAGCCTTTATATATATATATACATATTTTTTCTTTGTGTTAAAATTTCATTCGACAAGCGGAATATTAACGTCCATTTTATAAGTTTTTCTTGGTATAACATTTAAAGTAATTGTCTTAATTGTTAATTTTTTTTCCGTGCCACAAAAGAGTGTGGAAAATAGTTATACCGGCAAATTTGATAAGATTCCGTGGAGGAATTCTTTCCAATCTCGCTCGTGGGAAGCAAGATTTTGCCCCTAGGTACGAACCACACATAGAGCTCTATTTGAAGGTAGGATACAAAGGGTGTTCGCTTTGTTCATATTGGTGTGAATTGATACACCGAACAAGTAATTGCGAGACTTTTGGGGAGGGTTTTGTCTACCAAGGAAAACCGGTAGATTTTCCAGATTTTTTTATGGTGTTTTAATATATTTTTAATGTTTTTTTTGATTATTGTTTTAATAACCTTTTTTATATATTATAATTTCTTAATTTTTCAAGTCTTTTTAGTATGTTGAATTAATTAATTTCTTATTTATAAAATTTGTCTTTTAATGTGTTCAATCAAATTTCGCTTCCGCTTTTCATGCATCAATAAATGATTAATTTTTATGACTTTGTATGTCGAATAAAATCGAATTTTTGTGATTTTTGTGATTTTTTGGTTGAGCGATAGCTCCATGGAGAATTGAAGAGTTATTCTAGGGGGTGATTAAAGGTAAGCTAGGGGAAGTGGCGAAAATGACATTTTCAGGTTTGATGATGACCATTTAGAGGATTTTCAGTAAAGGGGAATCCGGACTTCCAACGGCCTGCCGGATTCCACGGAGGGGTGGGAATATTAGGCCAAGCGGCGTCGTCACCTGCAGCCCTCAAGTGATCTCTCTAGGCATGATTTATGTTTTTGAAATAGGAGGAGGTCCGTTCGCGAGGGCAAGATCCCCCCCATTCCGGCGAGCTCAGCCGAGCACAGCAAGCATGCCGCGACCCTCGCAGCGGACGGTTGCGCATTCTCTCCAATCGTCTTAGGCCTTCTTTCTTTATCTATCCTTTCCTTCTTTTTTCCACTTTCTTTCTAGTCCGTCGTCTTTTGCGGGTCTTTATCCATTTTTCCTTTTCTTCATCTGTTCTATTTATTATTTCTGACATCTGTCAAATCTTTCCTTCCAACCTAAGACGAACAGTCACTGCACTGACATCCGGAGTGACAGCGTGGAGTGCCAGCACTGCGGCCGGTCCTTAGCCGGTCGTATGAACATCGTCATTTCATATTTCTTTCTCTTCTCTTCATTACTCTATTCCTTCTTTCTTCTACTATTTCAAATGTCTTCTACTATTTCACCAGATATCTGATTGAGTTCTTCAGTGGAATAGAATTACCCTCTATGCAGAGTTTGAGTTGGCGACTTTCGCGTACGGCTAAGTGATGTCCTCTTCCTGAAGCATTGCGGAAGCAAATTAGCTCACATTTATTTAAATTCAAATCGATTCCCCATCTTCTGTAATAAACATTTGCTTCGTTAAGGTGAGATTTAACCTCTTCAAGAGCATCATGTGGGCGTTCATGTGAACTAAATAAGAGTGTGTCATCAGCATAAAGTATACATAGCTTGAGAGTTGTTAAATTGGATTGGGAAGTCTTGAAGGTAAATATTGAACAGGAATGGCCCAAGGATGAATCCCTGAGGTACCCCTGAGAGTATGGGAATTGAAGATGAATACTCGTTTTCAAAAAGCACAGAGAGGCTGCGATTAGAGATAAGAAGCTTTGTATAATTTTGATGAAGTAGGGAGGAAAATTAAGTTGCTTTATTTTAAATATTAGACCTGCGTGCCAAACAGAATCGAAAGCTTTTGTAAGATCTAGCGCGCAGGCCACCGTACACCGCTTATCTCTTAAATTTTTCAACACGTTATTATGAAAGGATAGGAGGGCCCAGGTAGAGTGCCCACGTTTGAACCGAATAAATAAATCATTGAGTAATAAAGTTCAGCTTTTAGTTGAATAAAAAAACATGATCAATTGTCATTTTGACATAAGTTGACTTGACTTGACTTGAAGTAAGGGAGATATTTCTTGACTAACTTTCTAGTCAACTTTCCAATAAAGTTGCCTTAATTGGAAGGCAATTTTTTGACAGCTGACCAATCAAATGATAGAAACTTGCCTTACTTTCAAGTCCCTTATGTCGCCTGAACCTGCCCATTGTGTCGAGTTTTTGGTTGCTAAATTAACTGAGCTCCTTATTCTGCTGGCTGCTTATGGGAATGGAAATAATATTTTTCTCTCGCTCCCCCGAAATGTCTCCAATTTCGATTCTACTGCCAACGACGGCCGGCGTCCGCTTCAGCAAAAAAATTCTGCCCATGAGAGTACCATAGTTTTCATATACAAAGATTGAAGTTATAAATGTTATGTGCCGTCAGTGGTCTAAAGTAGTGGAGTGCGTAGTGCACACGACTTCTAAGACTGAGCAAATCTGATATGCGTGGGTTCGAATAATATGTGGTGCATAAAAAGTTTTTCAAATAAAATTGGATTAAAGCTCAGCACCACAAAAAAGGAGACTGATGAGTGCAAAAGTGGCAAAGCACGAAATAGCTATATCTCCAGCCAAAAACAATGAGTGGTAGCACCTTTAAGTTGTTGTTGTTGTTCAAAAATATTCAATTAAATTAAAAAGGAATGGTCAAGTCTAACAAGCTGACATTCTAGTACGAATAGTACAATAAAAATAATAACAGTTATAAATTATGTCCGATTGATGGTAAATTATGATTCTAAAAATGCATTGTTCTCTAAATGACTGCAGTGCGTATCCGTATTACATAATATATTCATTAATTTTCATTGTTATTCGCATTCACAGTTATTATTTTTATTTAAAACCGTGATAAAGATATTCATTTTCATTTTTATTATTTGATATCTTTCCAGAATGTGGAAAGCGCAATCTCAACGAAAACGACAACAGATATTACTTCCGACGAATTGACTTTGCAGCAGCTATACGATGATAAGTACCATACAAATCATACCGATACACACAGCAACCTGGCGACCTCTAATCAGTCGAAATGACAAGTGCTAATTGGCGCAACGTTTACTCTGACCATTTTCTTAATGTGACCAAGTTGAGAGCATGACTCTCCCAACGAAAAGAAAGTAAAAGCAGCACAATGGAAGAAATTAAATCCTGCATGCCTTAGCACACAAGAGAATGCCAGAGACTACAGTGAACAATTGAACGGGAAATTCTCAGGCGTGGAACCGTGATATCATTAAGTAACTGAGACTACCACAGTCTATCAGCTATTAAGAAAAGATTCTTGGTATGATGATGAATTCGAGAGCAAAATGCACGAATGCAAATGTTGCAAAGAAAAGCAGAGCAGCTAAAGAATAATACCGGGGAAAAAGAAAAGAACTCTGCGTAGAAAGAAAAAAGCATCCGTATCTCGATGAGCCCAGTACCGCCACCAACACACGCTGGTTCTACAAAAATTGCAAAGCAAATATCATCTGGTTAAAGAACCAGCACGCACTCCTCGAAACAGCGAAGTAACAGGCAATGGAAGGGGTTAAGAAACTGATCCAAAAGCTTTCCGGCGGCTCGGCATGAACCAGCTCATCAACAAAGTATGGGAAGAGGAAAGTATGCCCGATCAATATTTCCAATCGATAAAAAAGCGGATGTCCTGCAAAACTTACAGAAGCATATCCCCGCTTAATGTTGCCTACAAAATCCTTTCCAACGTATTATATGAGCATCTTAAACCTTTCTGCCACAATATGATCACAATATGGCACGTACCAGTGTGGCTTCACACTAAGCAGATCAACGATAGAAACAAATATTCACATAAAGGCAAATTCTGGAATCCAACTAAAATCTATAACCAAGTTTTGCAGAGTATTTAGCGTTCTTAGTATAACAACCAAATTAGACTACTGAACCAACCATTATTGAATTCGTTCTAAATACGAAGTTTAAATGCAGGTTTAAACTGTTAATTGCATTTATGTCCGTGGTGTGATGGTTAGTGCGTAGGACTTAAATGCCAGAGGGCTTGCCATCTAAAGTTTTTTTTTTCATGGGTACTGCCTCTTTTGAGGAATTGAAATACCCTCCAGGAGTAATTCTTATCATGAGAAATGCTTTTTTAAATTAGCCGTATTCTGCTTTAAACTGTAGGACCCTTCATCTCAAGTAACATTACTCGCACATAGAAGTGGTTGAGAGTTGTAAGTCACTAGGCCTTAGTTCTCAAGAGACTGTTGCCCCACCTTATTTATTTATGTATTTATGGAGAGTTGTAAGTTGTATTTTTTAAATTTGTTTCTTACCAATACGCTTTTTATTGTAACAGAATTTGCAAGCTAAGAACGTTTCTAATATTTTTTCCACAACTGTACGTAGATATAGCTTTAGGCAGAAAAGCTTCAAAGTGGTTACCAACAACAACAAATTGATAAAAAATGTTGGTTTTCGCCTAATTCAATTGAAATTTGTTCAATTCAATGAAAAAAGAAAACTGCTTTATATTGTTTCGTTACACATTTCTTATGAACACAGACTTCAAAATTTCGAGGTTTATTTTTATTCGTAAGTGGCATAAAGCATACATTTTTTTTGAATGTGTTGGCTAATTTCTCCTGCCAAAGGTCACTATTAGAAAAGTTGTTGATTATTCTGGCATGTTAAAAACAACGTGCATTCCTATTTATTTATCTAATCTTAAATTTTATACATGCATAATATGTTTTCACTTTAACTAGAAATATAACAGGAAGCTTGTAACAAATCAAACGCTCTTAGATTTGTATAGCAAATAATTTTTAAAAAAATTAAAAAAATATATGTATGTATTTGTTTCAAAATACAATTCAATTAAAATTAAAATCAATAAGACAATCAAGCTGTTGGAAGGGTACTCCATCAGATAGTAACCAAAGCCGAAATCAAAAGGATATATGGAAGCGGAGGTGCTAATGATATGGTGCAGCTTTTCCTTGGCTTTATTTTAATCAAATCTTTTGCTCCATGTCAATGATATGTGCGACAGTTGTGGTTTCTGATACGAGTTCAAGATTGTGTGAAAACTATGAGACAAGCAGTTTTTAAGTGGCCAGTGTCAGTGTTAAAACTCTAATCAAACTTTTCCTAAAACAGTAAAATAAAAGCCAGATCTTCAAAATATAGTGTAAAAGCGAAAAATCATTTTTTTGTGAGAATTTGAATCGAAAGCCGTCAACCTCAAAGTTTATCTACCGATTCACCGGAACAAAAATAAGAGAAAAATTAAATGTTTTTCTTAACTCACCTTACTCACCTTAAATATCTTTGAAAACCCATGTTTTTCAAAGTTTTAACTAAAAACCTCAAAAATTTATTATTTATTATTGTTTTTTTTGGTATTCTGTTTTAATTTTTTTTTATTATAAAAGTTATAACTATTAAAAATATATGCATTTAGAAAAAAAAGGATTGAATTTTTAGAATTTAAAAAAAAAAAACGACATTCGAAATTATTGACTTTGAAAAAAAAAAAAAATTTACAATGGTCTTCATCTTTTGAATTTTCTTTATAACGATCTTGACACATTTTAAATAGTTCTTTCCAATTTTTTGTTCCCCCTGAAAATAAAAATAAAAATATAACCATAGAAATAATGCAATTGAATAAATGCAAAATGAAACCCACATTATTTAAAATAAAAATCAACCAAAAATATGAACTTACAAATCTCCGGATTTCTTATTTGAGAAATCGGCAGTCGAAGTTTTCTTTTTTCTCTCATAGGTTTATTTTCCTTCCAGTCATTGGCCAGCTAAATTTGATGAAAATATTTAATACACAAACATTTTAAATACAAAAATAAAATTTTCTTACATTTTTTAGTACACTTCTTGCCATACGATATAAATTTCTTTTTGAACAAACCATTTTTCTAATTTTTTTTACGTTCACACACTCGACACTACTTTCGTAAAGAATTTTTTGACTTTCGAAGTCGTATTTATTTTTTCCAAGCTTACTACAATTTCTGTAATGAAATTGAAGGACAGTGGTTAATCCACACAGTGCTTTTTAATAGATAATACCAATTTTAGGTGAAAGACCAAACAAATGGAGGTCTTTTATTTAATTTATAAATCCATTTTAATTTTTTTAATGATGATTACTGAACAGCTGACTGCCAAAAGCCAAAAAATATTCCATTTCGTTTTGCTGTTGGTGTTCCAATTTTTTACTGTTCCGATCACATCATTAAAAATTTTACTGATGAAAGCAACAGTAAAAAAATTGTCTGTGGCGCGAAGCTCGATGTTATGATCGAAAGAAAACAACATTTAATGACATAAATTTACTGATTGCTATAAACGCTCATCAGTAAAACATTTCAGATTCCTCCGACATTCGAAATTATTGAATTTGAAAAAAAAAAAAAATTTACAATGGTCTTCATTGACATCCCTCCTTTCTTCATCTTTTGAATTTTCTTCATAACGATCTTGAGATATTTTAAATAATTCTTGCCAATTTTTTGTTCCCCCTGAAAATAAAAATAAAACCATAGAAATAATGCAATTGAATAAATGCAAAACGAAACCCACATTATTTAAAATAAAAATCAACCAAAAATATGAACTCACAAATCTCCGGATTTCTTATTTGAAAAATCGGCAGTCGAAGTTTTCTTTTTTCTTTCATAAGTTTATTTTCCTTCCAGTTATTGGCCAGCTAAATTTGATGAAAATATTTAATACACAAACATTTTAAATACAAAAATAAAATTTTCTTACATTTTTTAGTACACTTTTTGCCATAAAAAATAAATTTCTTCTTGAACAAACCATTTTTCTATTTTTTTTTCACGTTCACACACTCGACACTACTTTCGTAAAGAATTTTTTGACTTTCGAAGTCGTATTTATTTTTTCCAAGCTTACTACAATTTCTGTAATGAAATTGAAGGACAGTGGTTAATCCACACAGTGCTTTTTAATAGACAATACCAATTTTAGGTGAAAGACCAAACAAATGGAGGTCTTTTATTTAATTTATAAATCCATTTTAATTTTTTTAATGATGATTACTGAACAGCTGACTGCCAAAAGCCAAAAAATATTCCATTTCGTTTTGCTGTTGGTGTTCCAATTTTTTACTGTTCCGATCACATCATTAAAAATTTTACTGATGAAAGCAACAGTAAAAAAATTGTCTGTGGCGCGAAGCTCGATGTTATGATCGAAAGAAAACAACATTTAATGACATAAATTTACTGATTGCTATAAACGCTCATCAGTAAAACATTTCAGATTCCTCCGACATTCGAAATTATTGAATTTGAAAAAAAAAAAAAATTTACAATGGTCTTCATTGACATCCCTCCTTTCTTCATCTTTTGAATTTTCTTCATAACGATCTTGAGATATTTTAAATAATTCTTGCCAATTTTTTGTTCCCCCTGAAAATAAAAATAAAACCATAGAAATAATGCAATTGAATAAATGCAAAACGAAACCCACATTATTTAAAATAAAAATCAACCAAAAATATGAACTTACAAATCTCCGGATTTCTTATTTGAAAAATCGGCAGTCGAAGTTTTCTTTTTTCTTTCATAAGTTTATTTTCCTTCCAGTTATTGGCCAGCTAAATTTGATGAAAATATTTAATACACAAACATTTTAAATACAAAAATAAAATTTTCTTACATTTTTTAGTACACTTTTTGCCATAAAAAATAAATTTCTTCTTGAACAAACCATTTTTCTATTTTTTTTCACGTTCACACACTCGACACTACTTTCGTAAAGAATTTTTTGACTTTCGAAGTCGTATTTATTTTTTCCAAGCTTACTACGATTTCTGTAATGAAATTGAAGGACAGTGGTTAATCCACACAGTGCTTTTTAATAGACAATACCAATTTTAGGTGAAAGACCAAACAAATGGAGGTCTTGGAGATGGCCTCCTGATGCACTTTTGTCTCAAAGTGCATCTAAATCATACAAAAAATGCATTACACCCATCTCGGAATATCGTGGTCCAAAATGACTTGAAAGGAAGTCATGTGCGTTTGCACCTCACGATGCACTTACAAAAATGCATTCCGCAACAGCTGTCACTTTTGACACCAGTTACTATTGACGTCCCTGACAAACATCTGTCACTTTTGACAATTGTCATTTTTGACATATGTCATTTTTTACTTCTGTCACTTTTTGTCGTCTGTCATTTTTGACATATGTATGTCATTTTTTTACTTCTGTCTCTCATTTTTGACATCTGTCAATTTTGGATTTTACTTTTGACAG
Source organism: Eupeodes luniger (assembly GCA_951509635.1). Taxonomy (NCBI): domain Eukaryota; kingdom Metazoa; phylum Arthropoda; class Insecta; order Diptera; family Syrphidae; genus Eupeodes; species Eupeodes luniger. The sequence goes on from OX608073.1 coordinate 52,806,201, forward strand.
CTGTAATTTTGAACTCTGCCATTAGTATCTAGAGAACCGACTTTAAATTTTGTTCTCCCTCGCCCTAAAATATTATTCGAAAAGATTTCGAGATTATGGAAACAATCTAAATTCAGAGTCTTGCTAATTGTGCCCAAACAAGGTTGGTGGTGGAATTGGCTTTTAAAAATAGACATCCGTTAAAGGTTAAATTCAAAAATACATTTGAAAATATTCTCAATAATACTTAAAACTTTTTCTGACATATGAATTCAGAAACATCATAGAATTTAGTAGTAGTAGTAGTATTACAATTTTATTGAGATTTTTCTTTTCATTTACATTCATTCATTTACATTCATAATTTCATTGTTTACATTATTTTAATATAAATAAAGTAATATTGCCGACTTAGAATTGGCCAAGCTACACATTTACATATTTAATAAATTTTAGTTTCATAACCAAACAATTCAATATTCAAAGAACAAAAATGTCTTACTTGATTAAAAGAATGTGTCCACTCAACGAGACAGCATACTATAAAAGAGCTTAACCTAAGAATAAAGGAGGATAGAAATAGAAGAAGAATAACAATATTGAAATAAAAATAAGGGATAGAAACATGTATCCCATACACAACCTGTGTGTGCAAGGAGGGCAGAAGGCCATTTATAAAGAGCAAATGCAAAGAAGAATTATTTTTTTTTTACAAACACATGCATACATCATTATTATAATTCAGTTTTTCTCTCTCTTTAGTTTTTATGAGTGTATTAGTGAATCTTTGTACTGTATGTCAGTCTTAAACAATCTAAGGCTACTTAAAGATACTTAAATTTACTTAGAATTTATTACACAGCAAGGTACAGTGGCCTTAAAGGCACTTGTACATTTATTGATCACATTCGTTTCATAGATTATATTATTAAAAGTAAAAATAAATACATAATTAACAATTTGTACTAAGTAAGGCGTTTAATCACAATTTTGTTCCAGGGTAGCAGGGAGATTGAACCACTCAGCCCCTGTAGTTGTTTATGGAGCGTTTAACATAAAAAGGTGAAAGGAACTTAGCTTCATTGTAAAGAAATTGGGATACCGGATTGGAATTCTCAGATAAGATGCTAACAGGAGACAAATAGTACTGTTCAGTGTTCGTTGATAAGACTACCAAAGTTATCCTCAAATACGCTTCGGAGGATAGGGTTGTCATGTTGTTGAAGGTTGGAGATTATTTTTTTTGCCAATGAAGTTAAGTAGCACAGTAAAGGGACAATTCCAGAATCATTATATAAGCTTCTATTGCTATACCATTTATATGAAGGCTTTCGTTTGTTAGAGATGCAGCTTCGAATAATTCGTCTTTCAAATTTTTGCAATTCACAAGCCATGTTTGGTGTTATTTGGAACCAAATGAGGAATCCATAAGACATGAGCGGGCGAATTAGTGTCTTGTACATTAGTAGTTTTGTCGATTTTTCTACGTTTTTAGAGCTAAGCAGTAATTTAAGAGCTGCTGCCGCACCCTTTCTTTTGTTCAAGACCAATCTCGCATGAGGGTTCATTTTCAATCTTTCATGAAGATGAACTCCCAGTGTTGCGACTGCCTAGAACCACGATGGTACGGTTGGTTGAAACATCGGCAAACAGAAGCGTCGATATTTTCACTCGTTGCCAGTCGGAGACGTTGGTTCTTCCATATTGAGAGCGGCAGCCGTCACCGTCCCTGTTTCATGAGAATCCCTCAAGCAGCGCGGAGTTTTTTTTTAAGGCTACTGGTGCGGTTAGAGGAACATCGGCAAACAGAGGCGCAAACAGCGCGGAAGTAAAGGCTAAAATGAAAAGAAAACAGATGAATTATTTAAATGAAAAATAAAAGTAAGCAACTAACCGTTTACTCACGGTATTTCTACTCGTTGCCCGGCCGGAACGTGGGTTCTTCCCCACTGAACAGATGGGAGCGGCCGCCACCACCGTCTCCAGTTCATACTTTTGGCAAGCGAGGCGTCGTCGGCGCAATGAAAATGACCTGCAACGAAGTATCAACATTGTAGGTAAAATAACACACATATGAATGGTACTTACGATATTGTTGCTCCTTGCCCAGTCAAAAACGTCCTGAGCGTCACACCCCGTCGGCAACTAAGGCGTCTTCAGCGCGGAGGAAAGATCTAAAAATGAAAAATAAAAGAAATGAATCAAATAAATGAAAAAAGTAAGCAATCATGGGTTTACTTACGATTTTGTTTACTCGTTGCCTGGCTTAAATAGGTGATGTTGATCTGGGTGTGACCGCAATTTGTGGATTAAGCCTAGTACGCTGCTGATGCGAAACGAAATTTCCCATACAAAAATGACATGACGAAATCATAAACGAAAAATTTCGTTGTGCTTTTCGTTTTTCAGTACGCTGCTGAACGACGAAATGTGTCATTTTAGTGGATAGCTGTACTAGATTTCGTAGTACAATTCTCCACTCTTTTCGTTCTCAATTTAATTGCCCGGTATATTAATTGCTTGCGAAATTTTGACGTTTAATTTATTTATTGAAAAATTTTTCGAATATTTTCGTTTATGATTTCGTCATGTCATTTTTGTATGGGAATTTTCGTTTCGCATCAGCAGCGTACTAGGCTTAAAATTGAACTTCAACTTCCAGACAGAACTCTCCACAAATATTTTTCCGCTGTGGTTTTCGTTTTCATTTCGCTCTGCACTTGGAGACCGCCGAAAAAATTCGTTTCACTTCAGCTGCGTACTAGGCTTTAGCTGAAAATATAACAAAAAGAATATTAATGAAAAATTCTTTACTCTACTACCTAAGCCGTTAAGCGAATTTTGTTGTTTTTTGTTGTTGACTTACCTCGTTGTAGTTGCTGCCGGCTCCATTGATAGAAAAATACAAATGGCTGTAAGTAAAGGAAATAGTGACGACAAACAATTGGAAAGTCCTCCTGGAAAGTCTTCCTGGAAGGATGGCTGGAATAGGGAGTTCTAAAAGGTTAAGGGTGATGTGCAATGGTCGTAGGTGTGACGAGTAGGTTAGAGTGTTTGTTTTTGTGGTTTGCTTAAGTTTTGAGAATGTGAAATGTTAATGTGAGTTGCAAGTGATTTAAGGATGTGAATGTTGACAATTAAGAGATGTTTGTTTTTTATGTTATATTGTATAGTTTATAAGTGTTTTCAGGGTTTTTATTTGTGTTTTACATGTAGTATGTACATAAGTTAGAAAAATATAGGACAGCAGAAAAAAAAAATTAAGTGACAACAATACAAAATGACTACATATTGATAATACAAACAATGATATTATTTATTCAAACCAACAATAACAAATGTGACGAACGCAAATAAATAGGTATTTTGACAACAAGATTTAAAAGAATTACTCAAACATTATTTGTTATGGACGGGACGAACGCCGACCGTGGTGAGGTAGAGCGTGTATACAGCGGTGGGATGTTTTTCTTAGCCAGCGAACAGGCTAAAACAACTGCGGCGGCTTAAGAATTATCGCGGATATGACAAAGCAGTTTTCTGTGGGTGAAGAATGAAAGAAACAAAGAAACAATTACAAATAAGGTCGGTGGAAGTTTTTGTTAAAAATTAGAGGACATTTGAAGATCGATAGTCGTGCGGTAAAGAAGTAGATACAATTTGTTTAGGGGAACAAAGGATCTCTAAAGTGTCGCAAAACAGTTGTTACCAAGGAATTTGGAATTAAGTCCTGTTAACCTTTAAACGATATTCAGGAAATAGAAAGGGTGAGTGCACTAGGTCCTTATTAAAGTGGTGATAGTTTCGGGAAACATAAACTAATTCGTGTGTTTTGTGTGTGTTTTTTTTTTGGTGATACAGGGTGGAAATTCTGTCAACGAAGACGCACGAGTAGCCAAAGATAGCCGTGGGACTGAGGCAGTTTGGCCCAGAAATAGAGCGAGCATATAGCCCGTGAGTCTCCGGGTGCCAAGTAAGGTTGTTTAAGAAAAGTTATCGGTAAAGCAGGTTTTAACGAAATGTTAAATTAGGTGCCGGCGGCGAGCCGCAGAAAGACACCCCTTTTCGTTTTTTTCCGTTGTATTTATACATATAGTTTTCTTTGTGGTACAAACCCAAATTTTTGAAAGATTACTTCATTTCGAAGGCCGAGTCGATTTTGGCCGAAGTTATACCGATTCGCACGACGCATCGTACAGAAAGCTGCTACGTACGAACACCGAAGCCACTTAACCAAAAAAATCTTCAAGAAAAAGTTCCAGAACTCAAGCGAGAAGCTTAAAACCCCTTCAAAAGCGCATGCGAACCTAAGCCAAGAGCGTGGGGTAGAGCGGAGCGACGTGCTAGAGCGTCAGAAGCCTTTATATATATATATACATATTTTTTCTTTGTGTTAAAATTTCATTCGACAAGCGGAATATTAACGTCCATTTTATAAGTTTTTCTTGGTATAACATTTAAAGTAATTGTCTTAATTGTTAATTTTTTTTGCGTGCCACAAAAGAGTGTGGAAAATAGTTATACCGGCAAATTTGATAAGATTCCGTGGAGGAATTCTTTCCAATCTCGCTCGTGGGAAGCAAGATTTTGCCCCTAGGTACGAACCACACATAGAGCTCTATTTGAAGGTAGGATACAAAGGGTGTTCGCTTTGTTCATATTGGTGTGAATTGATACACCGAACAAGTAATTGCGAGACTTTTGGGGAGGGTTTTGTCTACCAAGGAAAACCGGTAGATTTTCCAGATTTTTTTATGGTGTTTTAATATATTTTTAATGTTTTTTTTGATTATTGTTTTAATAACCTTTTTTATATATTATAATTTCTTAATTTTTCAAGTCTTTTTAGTATGTTGAATTAATTAATTTCTTATTTATAAAATTTGTCTTTTAATGTGTTCAATCAAATTTCGCTTCCGCTTTTCATGCATCAATAAATGATTAATTTTGATGACTTTGTATGTCGAATAAAATCGAATTTTTGTGATTTTTGTGATTTTTTGGTTGAGCGATAGCTCCATGGAGAATTGAAGAGTTATTCTAGGGGGTGATTAAAGGTAAGCTAGGGGAAGTGGCGAAAATGACATTTTCAGGTTTGATGATGACCATTTAGAGGATTTTCAGTAAAGGGGAATCCGGACTTCCAACGGCCTGCCGGATTCCACGGAGGGGTGGGAATATTAGGCCAAGCGGCGTCGTCACCTGCAGCCCTCAAGTGATCTCTCTAGGCATGATTTATGTTTTTGAAATAGGAGGAGGTCCGTTCGCGAGGGCAAGATCCCCCCCATTCCGGCGAGCTCAGCCGAGCACAGCAAGCATGCCGCGACCCTCGCAGCGGACGGTTGCGCATTCTCTCCAATCGTCTTAGGCCTTCTTTCTTTATCTATCCTTTCCTTCTTTTTTCCACTTTCTTTCTAGTCCGTCGTCTTTTGCGGGTCTTTATCCATTTTTCCTTTTCTTCATCTGTTCTATTTATTATTTCTGACATCTGTCAAATCTTTCCTTCCAACCTAAGACGAACAGTCACTGCACTGACATCCGGAGTGACAGCGTGGAGTGCCAGCACTGCGGCCGGTCCTTAGCCGGTCGTATGAACATCGTCATTTCATATTTCTTTCTCTTCTCTTCATTACTCTATTCCTTCTTTCTTCTACTATTTCAAATGTCTTCTACTATTTCACCAGATATCTGATTGAGTTCTTCAGTGGAATAGAATTACCCTCTATGCAGAGTTTGAGTTGGCGACTTTCGCGTACGGCTAAGTGATGTCCTCTTCCTGAAGCATTGCGGAAGCAAATTAGCTCACATTTATTTAAATTCAAATCGATTCCCCATCTTTTGTAATAAACATTTGCTTCGTTAAGGTGAGATTTAACCTCTTCAAGAGCATCATGTGGGCGTTCATGTGAACTAAATAAGAGTGTGTCATCAGCATAAAGTATACATAGCTTGAGAGTTGTTAAATTGGATTGGGAAGTCTTGAAGGTAAATATTGAACAGGAATGGCCCAAGGATGAATCCCTGAGGTACCCCTGAGAGTATGGGAATTGAAGATGAATACTCGTTTTCAAAAAGCACAGAGAGGCTGCGATTAGAGATAAGAAGCTTTGTATAATTTTGATGAAGTAGGGAGGAAAATTAAGTTGCTTTATTTTAAATATTAGACCTGCGTGCCAAACAGAATCGAAAGCTTTTGTAAGATCTAGCGCGCAGGCCACCGTACACCGCTTATCTCTTAAATTTTTCAACACGTTATTATGAAAGGATAGGAGGGCCCAGGTAGAGTGCCCACGTTTGAACCGAATAAATAAATCATTGAGTAATAAAGTTCAGCTTTTAGTTGAATAAAAAAACATGATCAATTGTCATTTTGACATAAGTTGACTTGACTTGAAAAGTAAGGGAGATATTTCTTGACTAACTTTCCAGTCAACTTTCAAATAAAGTTGTCTTAATTGGAAGGCAATTTTTTGAAAATGATAGAAACTTGCCTTACTTTCAAGTCCCTTATGTCGCCTGAACCTGCCCATTGTGTCGAGTTTTTGGTTGCTAAATTAACTGAGCTCCTTATTCTGCTGGCTGCTTATGGGAATGGAAATAATATTTTTCTCTCGCTCCCCCGAAATGTCTCCAATTTCGATTCTACTGCCAACTACGGCGTCCGCTTCAGCAAAAAAATTCTGCCCATGAGAGTACTATAGTTTTCATATAGTACAAAGATTGAAGTTATAAATTATGTCCGATTGATGGTAAATTATGATTCTAAAAATGCATTGTTCTCTAAATGACTGCAGTGCGTATCCGTATTACATAATATATTCATTAATTTTCATTGTTATTCGCATTCACAGTTATTATTTTTATTTAAAACCGTGATAAAGATATTCATTTTCATTTTTATTATTTGATATCTTTCCAGAATGTGGAAAGCGCAATCTCAACGAAAACGACAACAGATATTACTTCCGACGAATTGACTTTGCAGCAGCTATACGATGATAAGTACCATACAAATCATACCGATACACACAGCAACCTGGCGACCTCTAATCAGTCGAAATGACAAGTGCTAATTGGCGCAACGTTTACTCTGACCATTTTCTTAATGTGACCAAGTTGAGAGCATGACTCTCCCAACGAAAAGAAAGTAAAAGCAGCACAATGGAAGAAATTAAATCCTGCATGCCTTAGCACACAAGAGAATGCCAGAGACTACAGTGAACAATTGAACGGGAAATTCTCAGGCGTGGAACCGTGATATCATTAAGTAACTGAGACTACCACAGTCTATCAGCTATTAAGAAAAGATTCTTGGTATGATGATGAATTCGAGAGCAAAATGCACGAATGCAAATGTTGCAAAGAAAAGCAGAGCAGCTAAAGAATAATACCGGGGAAAAAGAAAAGAACTCTGCGTAGAAAGAAAAAAGCATCCGTATCTCGATGAGCCCAGTACCGCCACCAACACACGCTGGTTCTACAAAAATTGCAAAGCAAATATCATCTGGTTAAAGAACCAGCACGCACTCCTCGAAACAGCGAAGTAACAGGCAATGGAAGGGGTTAAGAAACTGATCCAAAAGCTTTCCGGCGGCTCGGCATGAACCAGCTCATCAACAAAGTATGGGAAGAGGAAAGTATGCCCGATCAATATTTCCAATCGATAAAAAAGCGGATGTCCTGCAAAACTTACAGAAGCATATCCCCGCTTAATGTTGCCTACAAAATCCTTTCCAACGTATTATATGAGCATCTTAAACCTTTCTGCCACAATATGATCACAATATGGCACGTACCAGTGTGGCTTCACACTAAGCAGATCAACGATAGAAACAAATATTCACATAAAGGCAAATTCTGGAATCCAACTAAAATCTATAACCAAGTTTTGCAGAGTATTTAGCGTTCTTAGTATAACAACCAAATTAGACTACTGAACCAACCATTATTGAATTCGTTCTAAATACGAAGTTTAAATGCAGGTTTAAACTGTTAATTGCATTTATGTCCGTGGTGTGATGGTTAGTGCGTAGGACTTAAATGCCAGAGGGCTTGCCATCTAAAGTTTTTTTTTTCATGGGTACTGCCTCTTTTGAGGAATTGAAATACCCTCCAGGAGTAATTCTTATCATGAGAAATGCTTTTTTAAATTAGCCGTATTCTGCTTTAAACTGTAGGACCCTTCATCTCAAGTAACATTACTCGCACATAGAAGTGGTTGAGAGTTGTAAGTCACTAGGCCTTAGTTCTCAAGAGACTGTTGCCCCACCTTATTTATTTATGTATTTATGGAGAGTTGTAAGTTGTATTTTTTAAATTTGTTTCTTACCAATACGCTTTTTATTGTAACAGAATTTGCAAGCTAAGAACGTTTCTAATATTTTTTCCACAACTGTACGTAGATATAGCTTTAGGCAGAAAAGCTTCAAAGTGGTTACCAACAACAACAAATTGATAAAAAATGTTGGTTTTCGCCTAATTCAATTGAAATTTGTTCAATTCAATGAAAAAAGAAAACTGCTTTATATTGTTTCGTTACACATTTCTTATGAACACAGACTTCAAAATTTCGAGGTTTATTTTTATTCGTAAGTGGCATAAAGCATACATTTTTTTTGAATGTGTTGGCTAATTTCTCCTGCCAAAGGTCACTATTAGAAAAGTTGTTGATTATTCTGGCATGTTAAAAACAACGTGCATTCCTATTTATTTATCTAATCTTAAATTTTATACATGCATAATATGTTTTCACTTTAACTAGAAATATAACAGGAAGCTTGTAACAAATCAAACGCTCTTAGATTTGTATAGCAAATAATTTTTAAAAAAATTAAAAAAATATATTTGTTTCAAAATACAATTCAAATAAAATTAAAATCATTAAGACAATCAAGCTGTTGGAAGGGTAGGTACTCCATCAGATAGTAACCAAAGCCGAAATCAAAAGGATATAATATGGAAGCGGAGGTGCTAATGATATGGTGCAGCTTTTCCTTGGCTTTATTTTAATCAAATCTTTTGCTCCATATCAATGATATGTGCGACAGTTGTGGTTTCTTATACGAGTTCAAGATTGTGTGAAAACTATGAGACAAGCAGTTTTTAAGTGGCCAGTGTCAGTGTTAAAACTCTAATCAAACTTTTCCTAAAATAGTTAAATAAAAGCCAGATCTTAGTGTAAAAGCGAAAAATCATTTTTTTGTGAGAATTTGAATCGAAAGCCGTCAACCTCAAAGTTTATCTACCGATTCACCGGAACAAAAATAAGAGAAAAATTAAATGTTTTTCTTAACTCACCTTACTCACCTTAAATATCTTTGAAAACCCATGTGTTTTCAAAGTTTTAACTAAAAAACTCAAAAATTTATTATTTATTATTGTTTTTTTTTTTGGTATTCTGTTTTAATTTTTTTTTAATATAAAAGTTATAACTATTAAAATATATGCATTTAGAAAAATAGAATTGAATTTTTAGAATTTAAAAAAAATAAACCGACATTCGAAATTATTGAATTTGAAAAAAAAAAAAAAATTACAATTGTCTTCATTGACATCCCTCCTTTCTTCATCTTTTGAATTTTCTTCATAACGATCTTGAGATATTTTAAATAATTCTTGCCAATTTTTTGTTCCCCCTGAAAACAAAAATAAAAATAAAACCATAGAAATAATGCAATTGAATAAATGCAAAACAAAACCCACAATATTTAAAATAAAAATCAACCAAAAATATGAACTTACACATCTCCGGATTTCTTATTTGAAAAATCGGCAGTCGAAGTTTTCTTTTTTCTTTCATAAGTTTATTTTCCTTCCAGTTATTGGCCAGCTAAATTTGATGAAAATATTTAATACACAAACATTTTAAATACAAAAATAAAATTTTCTTACATTTTTTAGTACACTTTTTGCCATAAAAAATAAATTTCTTCTTGAACAAACCATTTTTCTATTTTTTTTTCACGTTCACACACTCGACACTACTTTCGTAAAGAATTTTTTGACTTTCGAAGTCGTATTTATTTTTTCCAAGCTTACTACAATTTCTGTAATGAAATTGAAGGACAGTGGTTAATCCACACAGTGCTTTTTAATAGACAATACCAATTTTAGGTGAAAGACCAAACAAATGGAGGTCTTTTATTTAATTTATAAATCCATTTTAATTTTTTTAATGATGACTGCCAAAGCCAAAAAATATTCCATTTCGTTTTACTGTTGGTGTTCCAATTTTTTACAGTAAAAAAATTGTCTGTGGCGCGAAGCTCGATGTTATGATCGAAAGAAAACAACATTTAATGACATAAATTTACTGATTGCTATAAACGCTCATCAGTAAAACATTTCAGATTCCTCCTGTTTCAAATTTTACTGATGGATTTTACTGATAGCTATAACCGGCCCCAAACAAAAAACTACAATTAAAAATGATGGACTATAAATTTATAGTTTGTTATGAAACGGTGTCTACTGAGTATATTTACAATCGAGCCTTAAATGAATCAATCATGCTCTGATATGGGATGATTGTGCACATTTTTGTATTTGTATTGCAATCAATTCGAAACAAAACTTCGCCCTTGTGTCATTCACATTTCAAACTTAACCGCACAACACTCAGTGTCTAAACTCTACTTTAAATGATACCTCAAATAATTCCTCATAACCAATCGTCTGAGCTTGGAGAAACAAAATAAAATTCATGTACTGTGTTTTAGGGTGTTTAAAAAGGGTGTCGATAATCTAACGTGTTCTAGCTGTTTTCATTGGAGGGAAATTCATTTCAATAAAAATATATATACAGTCAAACTTCCCTATAACGAACTTCTACATAACGAAGATCTCTCTATTACGAATTGATTTTGAGTACACACCTTTTTGGTTACTTTTTTGGTGTGTTTTGATCTCCCTATAACGAACTTCCATAAAGCGAATTTTTAAAAGTTAGAGTAGAATCTTATTATGGATGGGTTTTTGACATTTATACGAGCCTCGAATGGATCTTATGTGATTTCGTTCTCAAATGTTGGTACGATTGATATTGCATTTGTACTCGATGGCTGTGTTCGTTGAGTAGTTGTGCATTTGGAATCATGTGTGTTTTCCATTGGGGAAAAAATCAATCTATTACTGTTGATATTATTTAGTTTTGTTAGTGAAAATGGACTAACTGCGCTTATTTTGCAAGAGAAAACAATAGAAAAGATAATTAAGTTTTCCTATGTTTCCACCAAAGGTTTATCTCAGTTTAGATTAGATAAATCTTTTTGGTGTTTCCACCGCACAAGAAGATTTAAAATTAATGATTAAGTTTGACAGCATTTTCTGAAATACAAATGGTGTTTGGATGTTTCTTATGAAGTGCAAGTAAGATAGTTTGATTCGTGTTAAACAATGAAAAACTGAATAGCTCAGCACCATATAAGAATATGCTACCTACTCCATGTGCAATTTTTTTTTTTAATTTGATTAAAACAAAACTATATTTTTTGTACACAAACATGCAAATAAACAGAATTAAAACCAACTCCTCCTTTCGAGGCGAATCAAGCTCATTTCAACTCGATTCAGGTATATAAAGAATTTAGGCGAGCTTCAAGCTCGCTTCAACACGATATGTTAATGTAGTAGTCTACGAACAAACCCCCTCCTTAAAGCAATTGTTAAATGAACTTTTTACTTGCGACATATAGGAACTATATGGCAAGTTTTGCATTCGTGCAGAATTTTGTCTGTCTGTCCACGCTCCTACAGCCTATACCATTGGGTCGATTGAGTTCAAACTTGGAAGTTAAGGTTTTGAGCAGATTCGCGTTAGGCGTTTTTTTCATTTTTTTTTAAGATCAAAACTAACAGTGGCCCCCATACAATTTGTTTGGTCAAAAAACGATAATTCGAATTTTCTCAAAAACAAACCGATAGATTTTTTTTTAATTTTCTCTAAAATTTTATTTTTTAACTTGGCTTCTTTTAATAAGAAAAACATATTTTTGTATTGCTCAGGAAAGGTACCGCTCATAGAACCGTTATTTTGTTTTTTAATTTTCTCAGCAACTTATGTACTGATTTCAATAATTTTTTTTGTGAATAAGCTCTTATATTGCTATAACAATATTTGATTATCAAAAGTGCATTTTTTTTTTGTTTGGATTTTTAAAAAAATATTGAATTTTTTTTTTCAAAATTCTATATCTCAAAAACCAGTTAATATTTTTTTAAGAAATTCAAACGTAGAGCGTATATTTACAAACACTAAACAACTGCATACCAAAAATATTTTTGAAACAAAATTGAAAAATTTTATATATAAAAAATTAATTTAAAAAAAACCGCTCTAACGATTTTCGAAAAAAATTTTGAAAAATCAAGGGCTTTTTTATTTATAAAATGGCATTTAAATTTTTGAAGACAAACTTATTTTTCAGGTAAAATTTTGAATCTTAAATTAGTTTTTTTTTTTAAATTATTTTAACTGTATTGAATGAAACCCCCTCCAAAAAAAATTTAAAAATGGAGGTTTTTTCGACAAATCAAATGGCATTTATATCTTTGAAGACAAACTTATTTTACATATATATTTTTAAATCGTATATACATAGATACTTTTTTAAACAGACTCTTTGAATACAGGAGCAAGTTCGTGCGACCCAGTCGTGCATTTTATTTTTTATAGAACCTCAATTTCCAGATGTTTTCTTACCATTTCTTCTGGAAAATTGCCCGTTTTATTAGTTTTAGATAGTTTTTTTTGCTAAGTACAAAATCTGGCTACTGCGGATCGTTTTGTTGGCAATTTCTCACTGTACTATATATGGAATACCAAAAAAACGCACTTATACTTTAAGATAGTTAGAACCCAAAGTTAATGAGGGTCGTCGTCAATTTAAAGACGAAGAATCCTTAATTCCTAAAATTAAGTTAACGTGGAGCGAAATTTTGTTGAACTATTCTAAAAGGCTGTATGATTTATACCAAAACCTAATTTACGAAATGATTAAAAGTAAAGTTGGAAGTGCTCGCTACCAAACTTGATAAAAACATTTTTTAATTCAATTCAATAATAATTTTAATATTTTTACTTTTTTTTGAGTCAACTGCAAAAAAATTTGAAAATGGACGAAAGAAAAACTAGTGGTCGTTTTGAATAATTCTTTTGATATACTTTTCTTAACATCTGTCATGTCACAATAACCATGAATATTTGGAAAAAATGTTAAAAGTATTTTCAAAAATGTTTTTAGGCGCACTCAGTTGAAGCGGACTGTATGTTTGAGTATAATATTAAAAATTTTATAGAAAGGGGTTTAATTGTTAGCGACTTTTATTTTCTCGTTTTACACGATTTTTGTTCTTTCTCGGTTTTTAAACTTACAAATTAAATAAGACAGGGGAATTTGGTTTGGATATACTATCTGTATTTACATATTTTTTCTTACATTAATACAAAACTTTTTTAAAAACATTTCATGTTGGAATAATTGACATAATAAATATCCAAACTGATAAAACATTAAACGGATAAGCATGTATATGCACAGCAACAGAAAATTCAACTCTTTTATCACTATTCAGATGAATTCCTGTGGATTTTATTCTTTCCGATATTGAAGATAAATTTATGTAAGAAAAATTCAGTGTAAATCCAAATGCCTACAAAATATTAAATATAGTTAAAAACAAATGTTTAAGAAAAAATTACAAAAATGTACCTTATAACTTCCCAATTCTGCTTCTAATCGTTCTGAATGATTTATTGTCGATGGAATCGATGTAAAAGTTGATTCATATTCTAAATCAACTAATATCTTTAGCATTGAATTTTGAAATGCTCTAAAAATAAAAATAAATAGAGACATTTTCAAGCAAATCAATTCTAAGCACGTTTATAGTTTTTACCTGTTCCATATGGTTTTTTGCATTGGGCGCCATGCACTTATTTTTTTCATAATCTTTCGTTCAATGTTCTTCCTTAATTCAGAAATATTGTTTGAATTTGAATATGTATAGTTAAGCTTTTGAACGCCACCCAGTGGAGATGGATTTTTCTTGTTAAACATTGGAAACCAACAAGAAGAATCTTCAATATCAAAGCTCATCATAGATACCCGATTTTCACTTTGTATGTTGCAATAAATCTAAAAAATAAAACCGACAATTATTTTTGACGAATTTTCGATAAGTTTTCGACAGTAAGTTTACGATGTGAATCAACGTGAATAGTGTTTGATGGCATTTTTTCTTACATTATTTTTGGAGAAAATACAAAAAACTTTGTTCACAGGGCAGTAGGAATCCTTCGTTGAATATTTCCTTCCAGTGCTAGGATCCGCAACAATATAATCAATGCCTTCCTTATATAAGACATAAGCACTTTCGCCGTAAGGATATGCGATTCCTAGAACTATCCAGCAACGAATCCCGATGGTTAGTAAATAATTTGCCAACAAAATTCCAAGATCCTTTGCTGAGCCCCAACCTGTATCCAGTAATGTCTGAAAAACAGTATTTATTTAAAAGTTAAAATCCTTAAAAACTTAAAACTTCATACCTCATTGTTTAACCATATTCCTTTAAATTGAGTACATGGATCAAAATGCCCGATAACATTCAACAGAGATACATATCTACAAGCTGTGTCGATTAAATTCTCACCTGTCTCAATTGGTAATGGAATTGGTTCAAGTAATCTTGTCAAACATACTCGTTTTCCATCCATCGTACAAACTAATGGATCAATAAATCGTTTTGGTTGCAAATCTTTCGCCTCTATACACCACTCTTGAATATGTACTCTTACATCTTTGAGTTCAGAACATTCAAGATTTTTCATCGATACTTGAGGCATATCAAAACTTGGATCTAAACTTACATAGAGCCACACATTTACTCGTTCTCTGATTTCGGGAACGTTTTCCATTGGCAATGCTTCATTTAGAGAGGGGACATTATAGCCAAGGAAGACTTTGGGAGAATTTAACTCAAAAACTCCTTCGATCTGAAAGTTAAAAGACGTGGGATTACACCAATTTATAATGGTTTATTGAAACTCAAAAATGAGCCAATGTTTGTAAATTTGGCATTTCTGAGATTTCAAATCTGTTTTTACCTTTTGATTAGCTAAAATCGTACTTATTGGAAAACGATATTCACCTAGCCAATTTGACTGAAATCTCTGATAAATTTCCATTGATCTTTCTTCACTTATGTGATTTTCGACGTATTCATCGAATATCGCTATTTTTAAATCACCTTTGAGTTCAATGGGATTACCTCTGGAAAAATTGGAAAAGAAAAATTAATTTTGATGGTTTTTTGCTCTCAAAAAAAAAATCAATCTCACATAAAAATACATCAATAAGGAAATTAGCATTTGACAGAATAAAATCATAAACTTGATTGATTTATTTTTACAACGGAAATTCCATTGAGATTCCAAACATCAAGTCATGAGATATAAGTATTATAAATTATAACTGACAGATACGTCAAATATTCATTATTTAGGGCTTTTTTATAAAGACAAAAATACAAATTTGATGCGAATAATTAAAACATTAACCTGATGATAAATATGCAGGTTTAGACGACATAAGGCAAGTTTCTAGCACCTGATTGGTTGGCGAAAAATTGCCTTCCAACTAAGGCAACTTCATTGGAAAGTTGACTGGAAAGTTATTCAAGAAAAATCTCCCTAAGTCAATTCCTATTATGTCAAAATGACAGCTAATCATAATATTTTCAATTGAAAACTGAACTTACATAATTACTTTGTGTTTTATTTATTTTCTGCACAATTCCATTTGATGTTTTATGTAAAAGATTGCTTGTCAAATTGGAAAGGGAATGAGTAATATTATTTAAAAATACAAAATACAGGTCTTTTGTAGACAATTATGTTTTTAATAGTTTTTTTCACTGTCAACTTAATGTAGAGGTTAGTGAAGTAAAATTCCTAGTTTGATGTTAATGACACTTGACTTACACTAACTAGTTGCCTCGGTCAAAACGTACGTTCAAAAAACGCAGTTGACTGTAAATGAAGTCCCTTATAATGTCTAAACCTGCCCAATTTGAAATAATTGGGCAGGTTCAGACGACATGAGAGACTTGAAAGTAAGGCAAGTTTCTAGCATCTGATTGGTCAGTTGCCCAAATATTACCTTCCCACTAAGGTTACTTTATTGGACAGTTGGTATGTTATTACACCCAGACTTTTTGTATGCTGCGTGTTTCGCATATTTTCTTTTGAACACTCATCCCGTCAATCTCGCATTATTACACCCGGATTGTTTTCGGTTGCGTGTTTTTGACACTTCTCTTTCATTTTTTGTTCTCATTCACAAAGTCAGAGTGTGAAAATAATTAAAGAAAACTGCACTTTTTACTACAGCAATGATTATGACATTATGAATACGGATAATTCCGAATAATGTAAAAATAGGAATTGGATTGAAATCTGGAGAGAATCCTTTATTTTCTTGACAAAAGAACTAAAATCAAATGATAAACCATCGTTTTTAAATTATAAAAGGATGAATGAAGACACTTTTAACCTGCTTGAAAACGACATAAAAAAATTCAATTTTGAGGGCCAGAAAAGTTGGATATCACTTTGTTTCAGCGGGTGAAACATTCCAAAGCTTAAACTACCAAGCTAGACTCTTTCAATCATTCCTTCATTTAATTTCATTATAAGGTCTTTGCTCCACTTGAATTTGTAAGGCGGAATATTTCTTGTTTACTCGGTAACAATAGAAAGAATAATAAAGCAACACCAAGAAACAAAGAAAGGCAAGAAAGAGAAACGTCAAAAACAATCCAAGAATCCCGAAGCCAGAACTCTGCGGGTAGAGACTTTTTAAAGTATTTCTATTTCACCTACTTTCTCTTTCGCACTTATTTGAGTCTTTCCAAAAAAAGTCTGAGTGTAATAACACACTTGGCTGAAGAATTAGACAGAAAAAAATCTCCCTTACTATCAAGGCAAGTCACCTTATGTCAAAATGACAGCTGATCATGTTTTTTATTTAACTGAAAGCTGAACTTTATACCTCCGTGATTTATTTGTTGTCTACACAATTTTATTTAGTGTTTTGTGAAAAAGGCTTCCTTACCACATTTTAAAACAAATAAGTATTTCTTTACAATACAAAATACAAATCGTGATGTAGCTTGCCTAAGTAGTGTTTTGTGTTAGGTAGTTTTTGCACGATAAACTAAAGGTAGATTGGTTAGTGAAGAAATGTTCTGAAATTTGTGACACTAGAAAAACTAACAAGTTGTCTTGAAAAAAAAAACGTTCAAAGAATTTAGTTATCTGCAAATGAAGTCCATTACGTTGTCTGAACCTGTCCACTTTTAAGCCTAGTACGCTGCTGATGGGAAACGAAATTTCCCATACAAAAATGACATGACGAAATCATAAACGAAAAATTTCGCTGTGCTTTTCGTTTTTCAGTACGCTGCTGAACGACGAAAAGTGTCATTTTAGTGGATAGCTGTACTAGATTTCTTAGTTTAATTCTCCACTCTTTTCGTTCTCAATTTAATTGCCCGGTATATTAATTGCTTGCGAAATTTTGACGTTTAATTTATTTATTGAGAAAAATTGTTTACAAATTAAAATTGAAAAAAATTGTTTACTCGTGAGTCGTGACTTTCGGAACTCTCCACAAATTTTTTTCCGCTGTGGTTTTCGTTTTCATTTCGCTCTGCACTTGGAGACCGCCGAAAAAATTTGTTTCACTTCAGTTGCGTACTAGGCTTTAATATTTCACGGAACATCTAAGCAAATAGTTCATAACTACCAAATTCTTACGTTACTTGTAGAATCAAATGTTCATTCCATGTTGGACTAGATCCATCAGCTGTCATTGTTCTGGCGCTTTTATCCATAAATGTTGCTGATACAAATGGCCTAACGTTTGAGTATTTAAATGCTGAAAAAACATAATTTAATCAAAAAAGAAGTTACGCCTACGCCTATAATCGGACTTACTTTGCGAACTAAACATTGATGTTGTACTGCTGTCTCTTCGATCTAAATTTGGTGTTGAAAAGGCTCGAACTGGAATTCCTGTTGCTCTTACAACATTGATCACAATATTAAATGTTCTTACGTTTTCGTATGTCAGCGAAGACGGATGTGATATGCTCTCTGAGCTCATAGGACTACGTGGACTGAACATCGTTGCCAAAGATGCAAAAAATGATTTAAGTGTTACAATACTATTTCCCACCAATAAATCATCTGAACTCCCACTTATCAATGACATTTGATCACAATGATTTTTCACTACTTCGTAAAGGTTTTTTAAATATTTCTTCCCTTTATGTTTGTGTAAATCAATTGGATCCATCCAGTTGCCCATGTCAATAACTTTTTCGTCGTAATCTTCTTCGATTTCACCATCCAAATAGGATAGAAATCTGATATCTTTAGTCCTCATGTCTCGTTTGTAAATTGACGAAAGCATTCGAAGACGTGGATTGATATCGATTTCTTCCCGTGAACAGAATTCCAAATGAGTTTCTTCAAAAGTGCAAGTGTCTAGTGGACTACCTTCACTTTCCTTGTCTTCTTCATCGGATGTTTGGTTTTCATCAATTTCTGATGATGCATTAGTAGAATACTCACTAATTTTTTTATTCTGTCGATTTGATATAATTTCTTCTGAAATTTCAGTGCGAAGAGAGTCGGAAAGAAATATTGTGTCAAGCATTTCTTCATAATGAATTCCTCCATCGCAATTAAAGCTGATTTTTAGTTTGCCAGCAACATTTTCTTGTTTATGAGAGAAAAAATTGATGATTTCCAAATGTTGCTTTTCCGTTTCCATAGATGGCAGTGGTATCGTTATATTGGCAACTTTGATAGGCATCGATGGAAGTTTTTTCTTCTCATAGAGCTGTTAAAATAATAGTTAGAAAATTTAAAGTAGTGTAAAAAATCAAACTTACTTTAATTTTGATTTCCTTTGGCATTCTACGGTCGAGATGAATTCCCAAAGACTCATTGACAAACAGTGACAGGTCTGGTTCCAAACGAAAACCTCTTGTCGAACTTACTAGTTGACCGTCAAACAGAATTTTCAAAACGTAACTCTTGATTTTCTCCAAAGGACGACAAGATTCAGATAAATTCGATCGTATAATTTCCATCTCTGGCTCACCAGGTGCTCGAGAGCATTTTTGTAAAGTTTTCTTTAAATCTTTTTTGATTCTTTCAATGCTCGGCTTATGGATCTTCTCAGAATATTTTTCCGGATCTGTTTTCTTGAGTCTTTTGGCTCTATAATAAGCCTCTAATTCCTCACGATATATTTCGTTAAGTTCTATTTCAAAACGTTTTGTATAGGCAGCATTGTCTGCGTTTAAATCAGCATCGATAAGTTTGATTTTAATCTTCAACGATGTCCAATGGAATTCTTGACGTTTTCGAAGATTCTTCAACAGCAACCAAGTATCCAAAATATTTCGAACTAAATCCTTGCTGATTGTTTCCTCTTCGTGAATTTTATTTCGCAGGTGTTTTATATTATTTAAATTTCCTTCAAGTTCGATGATATTTTGAGTTGTGCCATCTTCTAGAAGCTCATTTGCAATCTTTCTAAGATCATTAAGTTTTCTTTTTAACTCCGGAATGATTTGTTTTTCTTTTCTTTCAAAATGTTCCTCGAGATAGTTTTCTAGTTTATTAGCCAAAATGTGTTCTTCTTGTTGCAAAGGATGCTGTGTAAATCTTAAGCTTTTTATATTCAAAGTTATAAATTTACGGCTTGGCATTAATGGGCTGTTGGTGTCCCCAAGTTTCGCTACGTAAAAAATTGGATTAAACTCTCTAGCACACTCTGTTGCATAAAGTAAATCATCTTGGAAATAATTGGTTTGATTTTTCAAAGAACTACCCGATGTAATTTGATCAGTATTTCCTTCTTCATGATAACGATTTACCATACGAATTAAGTTTTTATCGGGCTTTAATTTGGAATCTTCATTGAGTGTATTTTGAATAAACGGATTTGGTGTTGAGGAAGGAAAAAATAGTAAATTTTCATTGTAAATTATTTTTTCAGCTTCTGTCCTCTTTATTGGATCATCATCCTCAACTTGGATAAAAGATGATGCGGTTTGAGTTCTCGGTGACTCTACGGCTGCGGATGATTGCTGACTTTCCTCCTCAACCGATGGAGATTCTCTTTTGCTTGATGGCTCTGTAGTAGTCTGGCAAAAAAATACCTCTCCAAGATCTTCAGCGCCTTCTTTAACTTTGTCTATTGATAGCTCAGTCTTGTTTAAGATATCAGTTATTTCTTTCTCTGTTTCCTTGAACTCTTTAGTTAGTTTTGGTTTATGTCTCTTTGGTCTTGATTTATTCTTTCTTCTTTTGTGAGACTTTTTGGCAGTTGATTCTGGCATTTTTGTATTGTTCCTAGAAAAATAAAGGCTCAAAAATTAAGATTTGTCAAAAATGTCTTTCATATTGGCCGCTTCAGAAAGCTTCCTTTTTGTATTTTTGACTTTATGTATGTACAATCATTAAAGGAAAAATAATTGAACTATAACTTTTCCATCAAGACAAAAACGGTCACACATTTTCTCATGTGAAGCAACTTTTTAAAGCTACAAATCAGCTATTTACGTTCAAAAACTTAATTTTGTTTCCTAAAAAAACATTTATAAGGGTTAAAATTATCAAACTTTTAAGAAATGTTAAGTTTTTAAAAACAGTCTTTATCCTCACTTCACTAGATTAAAAGAAAGAAATAAATAAATATATTCTTTAAAAATTTCAGTTTTGAATTATTCTCGTTGATATGGCAACGAGCAGAATTCCGTTTCAAATTTGTATGTTCCCCCTTTGATATGAAGGGAACGAAATGAACACATGAAACATTTGACATTTCAAATTTGACACTGACAGTGAAAGTCAAAATCAAAAATGAACTTCTCGCGGCTGTAGTTTTGTTTACGTTTATAAAAATTTTACCAACATTTAATTTAATTTAATTTACAATTACTTTTTTGAAAATGTCCAATGACAAGAGAACCATCTACGTTGGAGCCCTTTCCGATGAAGTCACTGAGAAACTCCTAAACGATGCTTTCATTCCATTTGGTGATATTGCTGACATTCAAATGCCCGTCGACTATGAATCGCAAAAACATCGAGGATTTGCTTTTATCGAATATGAGGCGTCCGAAGATGCTGCTGCAGCTATTGACAATATGGTAGGTTTTCAATAAAAATCCCTTCAAAA
Source organism: Eupeodes luniger (assembly GCA_951509635.1). Taxonomy (NCBI): domain Eukaryota; kingdom Metazoa; phylum Arthropoda; class Insecta; order Diptera; family Syrphidae; genus Eupeodes; species Eupeodes luniger. The sequence continues at coordinate 52,827,440 of OX608073.1, forward strand.
TATTTGTGTTTAATGATTGCTTTGAATTTAAGAACGACTCGGAGCTGTGTGGACGTACAATTCGTGTTAATTTAGCCAAACCGGTGAGAGTGAAAGAAGGAAGCTTCAAACCAGTTTGGGCCGATGATGATTGGTTGCAAAAACACGCTGGTGCTACTCTTACAAGTGAAGAAGGAGCCGATGCAGAACAGGCACCATCTGAAAAAGTATATATATTTCTAGAGTAAATTGTTGAAAACTCCCAATTGACACATTTCTTTCAGCAAGTGGAGAATGTAACGCCAGTGGTTATCTCAAAACCTGAAAAACGAAATCCTCAAGTGTTCTTTGATATTCGTGTTGGTGGCAATGATGTTGGTCGAATAGTTATGCTCCTCCGAGCCGATGTTGTACCTAAAACAGCGGAGAATTTCCGAGCACTTTGTACTCATGAACAGGGCTTTGGGTACAAGGGAAGCACTTTTCATAGAATCATTACTGAGTTTGTATGTAGAGAAGAGTAATTTTTTTTAAATTGTTTTTGATGTGAATTTGGTTTTTTTAAAGATGTGCCAAGGAGGAGACTTCACCAATAACAATGGCACAGGAGGAAAGTCCATTTATGGAAAGAAATTTGCTGATGAAAATTTCAATCTAAAACACAATGGCTTTGGCACTTTATCGATGGCTAATTCTGGAGCTAACACTAATGGCTCACAGTTCTTTATTTGCACGACAAAGTAAGTATCTTCAAAGTTGGTCATCGTCAAAATTGACATTAACCAATTGTTTGTGTTTTGATTTTCTAGGACCGATTGGTTGGATAACAAGCACGTAGTCTTTGGACATGTTATAAGTGGTGCTGATGTTGTACGGAAAATTGAAAGATGTGGAACCAAAACAGGCACTCCAACTCAAAAAGTCATAATTTATTCTTGTGGAGAATTAAAATAAATACATAACTTAAAATAACAAAACATGTGAATTTCTTTTAAGGAGTTCATCCCATGTGATGGGTTCAAAAAATCGATTTTTTTCATAAATTGCTAGTTTAATATGTCTAGAATACGGTAGTAAAGGGATTTTTCAAAATTCGAAGTCGTTTTAAAGATTCAGCAGGTCCATGGAAAAATATGGGGTAAAGTATCTTACATACATCGGCGATGGTGACAGTAAAACTTACAAAGGGATCCTAGATGCTAAACCGTATGGAGATACTGTACAATCTGCTTTGAAAGAGTTTCAAGAAGAAGAATAAGGAATACTCTATGGACCAGGTATCGCCGATTGAAAGGTAAGTTGATGTTTTCATAGTTAAGAGGACTTGAAACTTTAAACGAGTTTTTCTCAAAACTGTGTTTTTCAAACTTTCCTCCATCGTATCTCAATAACGGCTTGACCGAATGACTTGAATTTTAATGGGTTAGATTCAGCACATGTAAACGCATCAAATGAACTATTGACAAGCAAAAAACAAAAAAAAAAACGCAAAATTCGCGACTTTTTTTTTCAAATGTCTCCCAAAAGCTCAATTTTTGGTATATTCATTTGATGATAGTTCATTCCATGCATTTAGGCTCAAAGATTAAAACGCCGTTTACTTTTTTTGTTTTAGATAAGCCAATCAGCCGTAATCGTGGAGGCAGTGCGAGCCCATTTTTTCGAGGTGAAGTTGTTCACACCGGTGTAACTCGTGTTCTTTGCAATATTTTGTATTCAAATTTTATATTTATACTGTCGAACTATGTTAATAAATGATAATAAAGTTGTATCTATTTACTGGTCGTAAAAAAATTCTAAAAATTCCTTAAAATACAGGCCGTCACATGGGATGACCCCTTAAAATATATATAATATTAGGGGTGGTAGGGATGATAGAAATGTCCTTGCAACTTGCATATTCAAACAACATTTATTTTTGTGTTTTTACAAAATATCCAGTCCTACCATCCTTTCAATATTTTCAACTTGAACATTTTGTTTATTTTGTCTAACTCAGCCCCATGTCTTAAATTCCATTGAATACATTTTGGGAGACATCGAGAAACCAACTTTTAGAATCCCTGCATGAATAAGGAGCCCTTAAATAAAGTAAATTTTCAGTAGTTGGTCGCTTTAACAAAGTAAACTAAGGACAAATTATTGTTTGAAATATGATCACCCAGATATAAGATAATAATAAATTCAAAGTTTCTTTGTAGCATGCTGGCAAAAATTCAAACCTCACTGTTGATTTGAAATCTGTTAAATACTTTCAGCGATAAGGAACAAACAACGTTTTACATGTTTATTAATATGGATAATAATTAATAGGTACGTGTAAATTCTAAATTTTGTATCAATAAAAACCTTCTTCGGACTTCAACGACTTCATGAAAATAAACCGAATCCGTTCAGTCGTTTCAGAGTTTTGCGCTCAACATTAGAAACACATTTCGCTATTGAATATTTTTGAACAACAACAACAACTTAAAGGTGCTACCACTCATTGTTTTTGGCTGGAGATATAGCTATTTCGTGCTTTGCCACTTTTGCACTCATCAGTCTCCTTTGTTTTGTGGTGCTGAGCTTTAATCCAATTTTATTTGAAAAACTTTATACACAACATAGGATTCGAACCCACGCATATCAGATTTGCTCAGTCTTAGAAGTCGTGTGCACTACGCACTCCACTACTTTAGACCACTGACGGCACAGGTCGAGATGTGCTAATTGTTTATCAAATGCATTTGAAGCATCAACATTTTTATAAGCTCCTTTAAGTATGCTGTTTTGTTCCGCCTCCATTTTTCTCCATACCTTATTTGATAGACTTACAATTCGTAGTACGTATCAAAGGGGGAGAGGTTGGAAGATCGGTAACGAACCAGACTATTTAGTTATTATTGTTATTATTTTTATTGTACTATTCGTACTAGAATGTCAGCTTGTTAGACTTGACCATTCCTTTTTAATTTAAATGAATATTTTTGAACAACAACAACAACTTAAAGGTGCTACCACTCATTGTTTTTGGCTGGAGATATAGCTATTTCGTGCTTTGCCACTTTTGCACTCATCAGTCTCCTTTGTTTTGTGGTGCTGAGCTTTAATCCAATTTTATTTGAAAAACTTTATACACAACATAGGATTCGAACCCACGCATATCAGATTTGCTCAGTCTTAGAAGTCGTGTGCACTACGCACTCCACTACTTTAGACCACTGACGGCACAGGTCGAGATGTGCTAATTGTTTATCAAATGCATTTGAAGCATCAACATTTTTATAAGCTCCTTTAAGTATGCTGTTTTGTTCCGCCTCCATTTTTCTCCATACCTTATTTGATAGACTTACAATTCGTAGTACGTATCAAAGGGGGAGAGGTTGGAAGATCGGTAACGAACCAGACTATTTAGTTATTATTGTTATTATTTTTATTGTACTATTCGTACTAGAATGTCAGCTTGTTAGACTTGACCATTCCTTTTTAATTTAAATGAATATTTTTGAACAACAACAACAACTTAAAGGTGCTACCACTCATTGTTTTTGGCTGGAGATATAGCTATTTCGTGCTTTGCCACTTTTGCACTCATCAGTCTCCTTTGTTTTGTGGTGCTGAGCTTTAATCCAATTTTATTTGAAAAACTTTATACACAACATAGGATTCGAACCCACGCATATCAGATTTGCTCAGTCTTAGAAGTCGTGTGCACTACGCACTCCACTACTTTAGACCACTGACGGCACAGGTCGAGATGTGCTAATTGTTTATCAAATGCATTTGAAGCATCAACATTTTTATAAGCTCCTTTAAGTATGCTGTTTTGTTCCGCCTCCATTTTTCTCCATACCTTATTTGATAGACTTACAATTCGTAGTACGTATCAAAGGGGGAGAGGTTGGAAGATCGGTAACGAACCAGACTATTTAGTTATTATTGTTATTATTTTTATTGTACTATTCGTACTAGAATGTCAGCTTGTTAGACTTGACCATTCCTTTTTAATTTAAATGAATATTTTTGAACAACAACAACAACTTAAAGGTGCTACCACTCATTGTTTTTGGCTGGAGATATAGCTATTTCGTGCTTTGCCACTTTTGCACTCATCAGTCTCCTTTGTTTTGTGGTGCTGAGCTTTAATCCAATTTTATTTGAAAAACTTTATACACAACATAGGATTCGAACCCACGCATATCAGATTTGCTCAGTCTTAGAAGTCGTGTGCACTACGCACTCCACTACTTTAGACCACTGACGGCACAGGTCGAGATGTGCTAATTGTTTATCAAATGCATTTGAAGCATCAACATTTTTATAAGCTCCTTTAAGTATGCTGTTTTGTTCCGCCTCCATTTTTCTCCATACCTTATTTGATAGACTTACAATTCGTAGTACGTATCAAAGGGGGAGAGGTTGGAAGATCGGTATTGTTTTTTAAACATATGTAGATATTATTAAGCAAACAATTTAGGTTTTCATTCAATCTCAAACAAATAATTCCTGGTGTTAAAAGGGTAAAATACAAAACATGGGTTCGATAATAATTACGTGTAAAACCGTTATCCGCATTGAAACAAAATTCTGGTGAATGAAGCCAATTCAAGAAAGCATTCCCAAATCACAGTCTTACCTCACAAGTTTTTCGACTTAAAATAACCACCTTTTGTGGTGTGGACTGTGGGACATTCTGTATAGTTGAAAGTCTATAGTTTATACAATTTTTAGAAAAATATAGGAAGGAACTTATTTTACCACAAAAATTTCCTTGCTGTAGACACTCTTAGTGTGGAAAAAGTGACCAATATTTTGAATGAATGGGATCTTCTAGTTCAAATGTTTTTCATTTCAGAATTTAAATTATCCAAGAACCTTTAAAAAGCTTTGTTATGAAATAATAATAATGAAGAAATATTTATGGAACAAAAAATTGTATATAATTTATCAGATGGCCTCCGACCAAACCATACAAAGACTTAGTTATATCAAAACATTGTACCTAATGTACATAATTAATTTATATTTATAAAGTCAATAAAACTTAAACTAACTAAAGTAATTTTAATAAATATGATTTAAAATCACATAATAATAAAACCAGCATGTGTTCATATATGCGTTTCACACCGATGTAATGATTGGGCTTATCAGAAGATGACCATTACACCTTGTCTTGACGCATATTTTCTCGAATAAATTGAGATTCCACATAATCCGAGCTGCATATAGCAACTGCGAATTATATAGTTGCTACAAGTCTTCAAAGAAGATAAATTGTAGCTACTGGTACCAGTCGAATATTTCTTCTTTAAAAGTCCCATAACAAAAGTATGTTTTTCAACAAATTTATGAAAATAGGTCAAAAAACGGCATTTTGTCTTTTTCATTTAAGTTTAAAATCACCACGTTATATTTATAATTTATGTATTTCTTTAAATGGGCAGGTTCAGCCGACATAAGGGACTTGAAAGTAAGGCAAGTTTCTTGCATCTGATTGGCCAGCTGCCAAAAAATTGCCTTCCAATTAAGGCAACTTTATTGGAAAGTTACGTCGTTTTCAATTGGCAATCTGGAAGTGAAAAAAAGCATTCTGAATGCGTTCAATTGGGCAAAAGTGACAGTTCTGATTCTGAAAAGAAGAGAATTTCCCTTCTGGTTTTAAAAACAGAATCAGAAGCAGAATCACTCACACATTCATAAATTTTAAATGTCACTTCCTCCATGTTTGCAGCACAATTTAGCGCGAATACACATATATGTGACACATGTCATACTCAACCAATACATTCTCACCAAACTTCAGATTCTTCGGAATAAAAAAAACTGTTCAATTGGGATTCCGAATCGAAGAACAATTCCAGATTGCCAATTGAAAACGACGTTAGGCAAGAAAAATCTCCCTTACTATCAAGTCAAGTCAACTTATGTCAAAATGACAATTGATCATGTATTTTAATTCAACTAAAAGCTGAACTTTATTACTCAATGATTTATTTATTTTCTGCACAACTTCATTTAATGCTTTCTGTAAAAAGGTTCCTTGTAAATTTGGAAAAGAAATAAGTAATATTTCTTTAAAATACAAAATACAAATCATGATAGACTTGTAGCTTGCCTAAAGAGTGTTTTGTAGAAAATAATGATTTTGGTAATTTTTGTGTTATGAACTTGAAGTAGAAGTTTGTGAAGTAAAGTTCTGAATTTTAATTTCATGACACTTGAAAAACTATCTAGTTGCCTTGGTCAAAATTTACGTTCAAAGAATGAAGTTGACTGCAAATGAAGTCCCTTATGTTGTCTGAACCTGCCCATGCCATTCGAAAGCATATAATAATACCAAATTACAGACCCAAATTCTTTTTCAGGACTTTAAATATTTATTTCCATGCACATATGTACATAGATGTGGATACATCAGTATAGTACATAATATTCCCACAAGTATGACTCCCAAAAGCCGAGCTGATATGAGGTGACAAACACCCCACTAGACCTATTTTAAGTATCGAAAACATTGTGCCATACTTTCACGTATTGTATGATTTTCAAATTTTAACAGGCATGATGGCCATTGTAAGGCATTCATCTGTTGAGTTAGTTGCCATTTATTAAGCATTCCACAACACAAGCTAGGTTCCCAAAATCGAGGGAAATGTGATTTTATACATGTCAGCTGCTTTAATTTCACTTAAAGTGATTTCAAAAAGTATTCGAAGTTATGAAATCGATCGAATGATAGAACCCAGAAAACAATTTCTGCAGATTATTTCGACGATTCATTACGATAAGCAGAACGTTGTTTTATTCATAATGTTTTAATAGAGAAGACATTTGGTGTGTTGAAAAATCATTTTAAATGCTTTGTATTAAAAAGTTAAGGTTCCGTCATGTAGAATTCAAATCACACCAACTGGATATAATCGAAATCAAATCACTCGAAAATGGCAAAAAATAGAAATGTAGAACACGTACATATATTCACTTCGTTTTAAGTTGGAAAAAAATGAAATCGATATCGATAAAAGTGAATTTCAAAACTCTAATTTATATATTGAATCGATTTCAATTTCATTTTGAAACTACAAGAAAGTCGTATTCTAACGATCCTTTCGATTCTAAGCGATGGTCTTTCGCAACTTTATAGGATAATACAAAAACTAATAATTTTTCAAAATGCATCTCGTGGTGGCGTCAAAATGATTACCGTTGCGACAGTATCAAAAAGGTGGATTCGAAAGAACAACCTCTCCAGTTTATTGACGCCTTAAACATGGATGAAAGACTTGTCGACGACCTCCCACCCATTCTTATTTTAAAAATGAGTATAATTCATTCTTCAACACTTTCATTACAAGTAGCACATACTACTTGTGAAGACTTTCTAACAATTATAATATTCCTCAAATACTCGCAAATATTCGCTCAATCAAGCACCAAGCGTTATCTACATTTTTCCTTAATAAAAACCTAAAGCATATTATTGACCATTTGAACCTCAACAGCTCAAATCCCAATTGCGCTTGGAATATTTGGAAGATGGAGATGCACCCAATATTTTTAGAGTAAGCGGACAGGCCATTTTAGACCACATCTAAATGTTTTGTGTAGAGGCCTTAGTCCCTCGTGACCAAGTAGAGTAAAATAGGCATATCAAGACTCTCCGTAGGAAACCGGGGGAGCATACCGATGCTCCACGGTACCTATGAAAACACCCACAGGTTGTATTAAGGGGGTCATCCCATGTGATGGGTTCAAAACAATCGATTTTTTTTTCATAAATTGCTAGTTTAATATATCTAGAATATCATCTTTAATGAAGGTTTTGAAGGTAATTTGAAAGTAATGTCGGTTATGGGATACCCTTTAGGCCGCGAAGCCCATACTTATGTTGAGAAACGTGATGAAAAGCGAATCTCACGTTCCGAGCGGCGCGTAAGTGATGCTGTTAAACAAGCCAGAATTGATTCAAGAGCTGAACAATCTGCTTTGAAAGAGTTTCAAGAAGAAGAGGAAGGAATACTCTATGGACCAGGCATCGCCGATTGAAAGGTAAGTTGATGTTTTCATAGTTAAGAGGACTTCAAACGACTTTTTCTCAAAACTGTGTTTTTCAAACTATCCTCCATCGTATCTCAAAAACGGCTTGACCGAATGACTTAAAATTTGATGGGTTGGATTCAGCACATGTAAACGCATTCCAAAAATTTCGATTTTTTTATAGCAAAAAACAAAAAAAACGCAAAATTCGCTACTTTTTTTTTCAAATGTCTCCCAAAGTCCAATTTTTGGTATTGATTTGATGATCCGTTCGTAATGCAAAATTGTATGGGATTTTCCACTACGAACGGATTTCATGATAGTTTTTCGGGATTCGTAAACATTTCCGATTACGATGGAATTCATGATAGGGCTGAATAAACTTAATAAAGTTGTATCTATTTACTGGTCGTAAAACAAAATCCTAAAAATTCCTTAAAATACAGGCCGTCACATGGGATGACCCCCTTAATTTACAACACAACCTTTCCCCCAGCGCTTCTAGTTTTTCAATCAATTGTCAGCGATTTAAATGATTTGGGGAAATGTGGGACACTGCAAAACAAGTACACTCGTTTTCCATTCTAATTTCTATCTCGAACCTAATTTTGTATTTTTCAAATTTTGAAAAAAAATCTAACTTCTTAAGATGAAAGTTTTAAACCATCAAACCATACAAATAATAAAACAAAAAACAACAAAATTCTTAATTGATCAGTTCAATTTTATTAAGTCAACAGTAGTTTAAAACATGTCTCTGAGTTCCATTATCTTGGACCAGCATCGAATTGCCTTTGGATCCTGCAAAATAAACAAATACAATATTCATTAGTTTTTTTTTAGTTTGAAAGAAAGAAATTATAATAAATTTAATATTTAATCAGAATAAAATTAACAGCATGGTTTTTTATTTGGGTTCGCTCAGTAGAGGGAACCTGAATAGGTAAGGATATCATCATAAAGACGCTTTCCTTTTCAAATACATACATACATAGGTTAAATTAACAAAAAGATTCTCACCTTTTGGGAAATTGTTTTTGAACTTGAACGCTTCTAGAGTAGAGATCTCGTCGTCATAATCGCAAAATCTGCAAAACATAAAAAAAAATGTTTTAAGTCTCTCTTTTAATTAAATCAAAATTTATTATTTAATTAAATTTCAGACAAAAAGATTGACAGCATGGTTTTTATTTGGGTTCGCTCAGTAGAGGGAACCTGAAAAGGTTAAGTTATCATCATTAAGATGCAACTAGAATATACGAAGAAATAAAACTTTAAACTAACCTAAAGCGTTTCCATCCCAATTTCCGGGTAGATTTAGATGAAAGTCATCTCCATAGATCACCCCTTGTCTGCAAAAAAAATTAAGAAAAACAAAAAATTTAGTTTTGCTTTCCGAAACACAAAAAATATTTAATGTTATATGAAAATATCAGTTAAAAAATTGTTACATGAATATTCAAATGAACTATACTTTAAAAATGAATCATCACTAAAACAATGTCGTAGTCTTGCAATGGTCGTCAGGAAACATTCTGATTTCATGGCATTTTTATACCCAGTTTACAAGGAGAATTTAATCGGCATTCAGGATTTAGCGCCGCATATACCTGGATCGGATCTTAATAGGATTCTCACAAAACGAGGTGAATCGAATCGAAAACTGTTTTGTAAACCTGAATCGGGGAATCGAGTTATTGGTGTGAGGTCTTGCCTGTGTGCGTGTAGTTTTATCTTTCTCGTTTGTTCTCAGATGAGTTTATTTTGGTGCGTGTTTTTGTGTTTTAAGCATTATTGTATTTAAATTTTAAAACTAAACAATTTGTAATTTGTAACGCATACAAATAAACCCAAATGTCATTTCGATTCCATTTCAAGTCGATTCCTCGATTCACTGACGAAGTATACCTGGATCGAAATCTCATTTCAATTTCGATTCGATTCCTCGATCTCCTCTTGTAACCAGGGTATTAGTCTCAGATTTAAGAATGTTTCTAGACGTTCAATAAATTGCAATGGGAACAAATATTTGATACTTACTTTTTCCGAGAAAATTGGATTGAATCAAATTTCCATAATTCATTCTATTTTGGCGTCATTAATATGCCATTTTGGCGCGAAAATCTGCAATAAAAGGGAACAAAAATTAAGCAACTAGGTATCAACTTTATACAGGAGAATAAAAATTTATATAAGAAGCATCTTCAGTATCCTTTTGGTTTAAATTAGTGTGAAATCAGCATAGCTTTTTTTCAGATTAGAGTTAACATCATGTACGATGAATTTTTTACACTTGGCAATATTATGAGAAGTATGAACAGAAAAACCCTAAATCAAGATCCTGAAATACATGCAACTTTATTCTTTGACAATCCTTACCTTTTAAGTAGTATGGCACTTTTCTTGTGTATACACATTTTCGTCTACCGTGAGCATGTTGAAATTCAAAGGGTTTCCTATATAACGAAAAGAAATATATACATATGTAAGTTTTGTTCATTTTATAGACTGAATGATATCAATTTTTGATATTTCATCAGTATCCTTTTGGTTTAATATTTAGTGTGAAATCAGCATAGCTCTTTCAGATTAAGTTTTAACATCATTTAAAATTTCACTTCTGTGAATATCTAAGTTTTTTATTTTAGATTCCCAGAAGTCATGGATAACGTTAAAAATAAAGCGTTTTCTAATTACCTCTTGATCTTTGCAAGGACTCCAACGATGATTATCTCAGAGACAAACGAGAAGCATCTGTAAATTATAATTTAAAAATTAGTACTTTTCAATTGAATTACTTTGGTATGATAATTTATTTAATTGAATTTTAATTTTCAGTTGGCCGTTCTTATCTATCCGCAATAAATTTTAATGAACAAGTTCATTAATTATTAGGTAGTGAACACTCATCAGATTAAATAAAAATGTTTTTATTTGTTACAAACATCTTTAAATACATACATACCATATTTATAATCCATGATTATTTAAGTCATCTTGATTCTTTCAAGTATTTTACTCAAATTAAATGATTTGTTTAATGTTTTTTGATAAAGGTGATTTGATATTTTTGTAAGAACACATTTTCTTTTTGGATAAATTACACGAAGTGAGAAAAATTTAGAATGAACACGACTCTCTTCTTCTGAAGTTAGATTGAAAATGAATGAGATTGAGATGTGAGCACCGGAAACTACACGTTGTTGAAAAAAAAGTTAAACTTGAAAATAGTAGCAGTTTGTTCTTAAGGGGTGTTTACATGGACGAGCCGAGCATGCTCGACAACCATCGATGCTCGATCATTAAGCAGCATTCACATGAGCGCGACCAACGAACGACGGATGAATTACAAAATTGTGAGTTTATAATACGTTTAAAGACATATTTCCACACAAAATCTTAACAAAACGATAGTAAAATAATTTCTATTTGATTTATGATGAATACTTTTACTTTTCAATATCATATATTAATAAATTTAAGAAAATAAATTTATTCGTCGCGAACAAAATTTAAGTTGATACGAACTGTCAAACTTTATTCGCGTTCCACATCATCTACACTCGCAACGAATAAAATAATCGCGCGTACTTAACCTAAACAAAATCATTCTTGTTTTGGTTTCGGTGGTGAATGTCAAACTTCATTCGCGACGAATTAAAAACTCTCATGTGAAAGAAATGTCAAAATGGACGAATATTCGTTCATTCGTTGGTCGTTGGTCGTGCTCATGTGAATAATGCTTTAAAACGCTGAAACAACTGCTCGACCAACATGCTAGATGGATTTCAAAAATTTTTGAAAACCTGAATGCTCGTCCAACCAGCCAACTCGTGTGAACACGTGCTCGACAACTTCGTTTTTTTTTTCATTCGGTAAATGATCTCGAGCAGATAACACGTTCACGGAAAGTAAAAAAAAATGGCGACAATACCCACTAATAGCGAGTTTTGGAAAGAGTTTTTTTTTTAACTATGACATTTATAAAAACAAAAATTTAAATCTAAAAGGATAGGAATTGTTGCTGGAAAAATATAAGAAAATATACCTTAATGGCAGTTTAGAGACGGTAAAAAAAAATAAACTCAATTCAAGCCTGTTATCGCCGGGAATTAACAAAAGTAAAAAAGGTCAAAAATCTAGTATTTTTTCTGTCCTTAATCCATTTTTTACCCATAAACGCTTTTTCTTTTTTACCTTTATTTTTTTTTCTTTCTCTTCCTCTTCAAGAATCTCATTCATAATTAAAGCTGCCAAAATCATTTTCGCCATCCTGCGTCTGTTTGATTCGAACGAAGCGGGACAGTTTACCTCCGCCGGTTTACCTCTGCCAGTTTACCACCGCCAGTTTACCTCTGCCAGTTTACCTCCGCCGGTTTACCTCTGTCAGTTTACCTCTGGACAGTTTACCACCGCCAGTTTACCTCTGGACAGTTTACCTCCAGAGCAGGTAAGGTAGTTTATTATTTATTATTATTATTATTTATTTATATATATAATTCGTGTTGTTTTTAATCAAAAACACTCTAGTATAGAGATATATAGAGTGTTTTTGTTTTTAATTTTCATTCTTTATGAAATGAATTATGACACTTCCACAGTGCAATTTTTCAAAGCAAAATATTCTATATGATATTTAAGTAAGTTTTTGTATTTTTTTTTGTTTGTTTGAATATTTAACAGAATTCAATCATTTTCAGGACAAAAATGTTCATAAGAAATGCAGCGTATCCTCTAAAAAAGTAAGTGAATCTCAGTCCAGTGAATTCCAAAATTTCAATTTTGCAAAACAAAACAATTCGTTTGGGATTTTAAGAGTAAGTTTTTTGTAAATTGTTTCGATATTTAATATAATTTGATATTTTTCAGAGCAAAAACCTTTATAATGAACCCTGTGAGCAAAATCACATTTTAAACTACCTTACCTGCTCTGGAGGTAAACTGTCCAGAGGTAAACTGGCGGTGGTAAACTGTCCAGAGGTAAACTGGCAGAGGTAAACTGGCGGAGGTAAACTGGAAGAGGTAAACTGGAGGTGGTAAACTGGCAGAGGTAAACCGGCGGAGGTAAACAGTCACGTACCGTGATTTGAACATTTTAAAATACTGAGGCTCGACAACATCAGTATCAATGTAAACGCAAAGTTGTGCGTACAGTTATTTTTGCCATCGAGCCATGCTGTCGAGCATGCTCGTCCATGTAAACCCCCTTTATATCCATTTCCGTTTTCTTGCTTAAGGTGGCCATAGACGACGAGCATGCTCGCGCAACATGCTTGCCTGCGTTCCTCCACAGACGGTGAACATTGTTTGCGAACATTCATTTCATTTTGAATCTCCAAGGAGGAAACATCATGTGTGATGAAAAAGCGCAAGTCGTTGCCCTTATCATAGAGGAAATATATTATCTAGAGTCCCGACTTAATGGGTTTGCTCTCTTTCGGCCTACAAACTAAATTGAGCGAATTTTGCCCATTAGCATAAGCATGTGTTAGTTGTCCTGTGCATTTCTTATGGGAAAATGCAGATTCTATGTAGTTGTTACGGGCTTTTAAGAGAGTTACCTCAAATAAAATTTGAGGGTGTTTCAGGCAAGACGGGTACCAGTCGGGACTCTAGATAATATATTTCCTCTATGGCCCTTATGATGATTTAACACACAATTCCAAATCGCATCTTCATGGATGAATTCATCAATGAAATCACGGCTTACTGTCACCATTGTTTTTCTTCCGCGATGGGTATTCTACGAAAATCTGAATAAAAATGAAGTTTTGCTCGCGAACATCGCCACAGACGAGAAACCGGCGAACACGATGAAATCGAAATTTTTCGGCAACAGCGAGCCGCTCGCGAACAACCCCACAGACGACGAATTTAGCGGGAGCACGAGCATGTTGCGCGAGAATGTTCGTCGTCTGTGGCCGCCTTTAATGGTTCAGTGAATGATTTAATTAAGCCACAGCTGCATTTGCTCTTTGTATATATATTTGAATAGTGCTATCATGAAACACAAAATTTTGTTACGGAAGGCGGACCATGGGGGCGCTGCCTGTACGAAAATTAAGTGTGGAATCTAAGAGCGACTGGAAGTATAAAAATATTGAAATAAATAAATAAAAAAATTACTCAAATGTAAACAAAAATCACTCGTTACCAACGTTACCTGAGTTTATTTTTATTCATACCTATCAATGTATAGAAGGTATGCATAAACAATACATTTAATTGTATGTGTTTTAGATTTGTTAGCAGAAAATTGTATTCATGTGATTTTAGATTTTCTATTTTTGTGAAATCTGAAAATTTAAAAGCAACGTTTTCAAATTTAAGTTGTGATACAATGCTTCGTTGCCATATTTTGAATTTTTCTATAGCAAATACATTCGATGTAGGTATTTTTTTAAAATTTGTATTTTGTATTGTAATGTGGGTAGTGGGTGGGTAGGTATGTAGAAAAGTAAGTATTAAGGAGGGTAGTGTCATGGATAAATGTAAAGACGAACAGAACGAATTAGTTCCGACATCGAATTTATAAACAAACAGAACAAATAGTTCCTGCAGAGAAGGAAGGTGGCGTTGCAGCTGGCGTGGCGGGAATTTCAAATCAATTTTCATTCGAAGAAGAAAAAGAAGACGAAAGGGAACACTTTTTCCACTTAAAAGTAAATTGAATTTAATGTAATATTCTTTCGTTATAAAAACAAAAAAGAACATTTAAGCTATTAATAAATAACCAATCCCGAACTGTTTTGTTTTTCATTAAAACTATTTTACTCAGTGGGAAGATTCTGTCGTAGTTCACGACATTTTTACTTTTAAACGAACTACATATATGTATGTATCGTTGCCACAAAAGTTTTCCCTTTGCGTGCTTCTTCAAGTACCTATATAATTAACTCAAATAAATATATGAACAGAAGAAGTTCACGTAAGACAAAAGGATCTACACCAAGTAAATTTAAAGATTTTGTTGTTTACCAATCGAAGATGGCACAAAATTCGGAATCAGAAGAAGAAATTAACCTAGATGAAACCATAAAACTTGACGAGCGGAGAAGTAAAGCTGTGGTAGACGACTTATCAAAGCGATTGGCTGCATTGGAAAGGACGTACAACGAAACCCAGGCACAGTTGGTTGAGAGTGAACAGAAGTGTAAGTATCTACAGCGTCAACTTGATTCTTGCCATGACATCAAGGAATTGGTTCAGCAAAACACGTCTGTCACTCAAACTACATCAACTGCGAACGTGCCAACTTCAAATAGTTTATCTGAAACACACCAGCTCAAATACACTTTGCCAATGCAGTCGGTTGTGTCAACTACTTTGCCACATAGTAAAGCAATGGAAACTTCCAGGCTGTGTTCTTCTACGGATTATCAAGGGGTTCCATTGATGACAATTGCGTCTGGTTCTCAAGGGGGATATGCTTTGCCCTCTCAAGCGCCATGGCCAACGATGGTAAATAACGCGTCACATATATATGGTTGCATGCCTGCAACCTCAGTGAGTCAAGCGACAACATCAGGTGTGGCCCCACAGCCACAGTTGAACAATTGGATGACTGCATCAAATGTGTATCCCAACAATGTCAGTCAAAGGAAACTCTACGATCTACCAGAGTTTAGCGGGCGTCCTGAGGAATGGCCGCTCTTTATGTCGACCTTTGATGAATCAACAGTTGCGTATGGATATACCAACTTAGAAAACACCATTCGTCTTCAAAAATGTCTCAAGGGAGAAGCGAGAGACGTAGTAGAATCTCTCTTGATTCACTCCAGCAATGTTCCGCATGTCATAAAACAATTATCGTTTATGTTTGGGCGACCTGAATGTTTAGTACGAAGCCAAATACTGAAAGTCAAAGCACTACCAATCATAAATGAATCGGAAGTTCACCAGTTAATCCCGTTTGCTATAAAGATTCAAAATTTAGTGGCTTTCTTGAAGTCAGCTGGAGCGCAACCACACCTAAACAATCCGACTCTTTTGGAAGAGTTGGTGCAGAAACTTCCTCTCAGTAAAAGACTAGAATGGGCACGATATTCTTCAGGCGCTGGACCATATCCGACTGTTGAACTTTTAGCGCAGTGGGCAAATGAAAATGCCAGGCTCATTGCCACCATTTTACCAGTTACTACAAGCACAGACGTTCCAGGTTCATCGATACCTTTTAAGGAAGGTAAGAACAAACCACTGTTGCATATTGCTCCTGACGATAACTGTCCAAAATGCAAAATGAATCATCATCTAGTAGAATGTTCGCAGTTCAAAAGTATGTCCACTCAAGAAAAATGGGATTTGGCAAAACAAAATAAACTGTGTTTCTCTTGCCTCCGCCTTGGGCTACAACACTCCAATGCCGGAACAGAAAGAAGTGCGGCATTAATGACTGCCAACGCTTACATCACCGTATGTTGCACGATGGACTGAAGGTAGAAGCAAGTGCTGTGAGCAGCTCGTCAAACGAGGTGGCGCCGACGAATTCCAAGAAACCAAACGAAGAAATTAAAGAGTTTGTCAGTTACTGTAAGTCCAATGAATCAGTCTGTCTTTTTAGAATTGTTCCAATAAGACTCCATGGTCCAAAAGGGGAGGTCAAGACGTATGCTTTACTGGATGAGGGCTCATCCGTTACATTGTTGGAGGAATATTTGGCGATGGAATTGGGAGCTGTCGGTACTGAAGACTCACTGACGCTGCATTGGATCGGAAATCAAACTACAAACGAACGATCCTATCTCGTTGATGTTAAGATCAGTTCTTGGGACAACAAAAATCGTAAATATAAACTGAAACATGCTCGAACCTTAAAGAAGTTGTCTTTGCCGACTCAGACTCTTCAACTTAAAGATTTACAAGCTAAGTATAAACACTTACGTAACCTTCCAGTGTATGACTACGTAAGAGCGACACCAAGAGTGCTGATTGGAATCAATAATTGCTGTTTAGGAGTTTCACACAGAACTGTCAGCCGACAGAGAGGACCAGTGGCTGCAAAAACAAAGATGGGATGGGTTGTATATGGACCGACCGAAGATGACATCGCAGACAGAAAGAGAGTGTTCCATATAACTCATAACAGTCTTAAGGTGCTACATGATCTGGTTGAAGACCACTTTAAAGTCGACGAGTATGGTACAAAACGACCTGAAAATTTGGTTGAGTCAGCTGATATTGTAAGAGCTCGTGAGATCCTCGACTCTACTACTAGCCGAATTGATTCCAATAAGTTTGAAACTGGCTTATTGTGGATTAAGGATTCCGTGGTGTTGCCAAGTAGTTATTCAATGGCCCTTCGACGACTGGAAGGTATTGAACGGAAGATGAAAGGTGATACTCAATTTGCTGAAGAATATGAACGTAATTTAATGAATTACGTTGAGAAGGGCTATGCGAGAAGAATGCAGCCAGATGAAGTGAACAGAATTGGAGCAAGAACTTGGTACTTACCTCACTTCGGGGTGAGAAATCCTCATAAACCGGAAAAACTTCGAATCGTCTTCGATGCCGCTGCTACCGTTCAAGGAACATCATTAAATTCTGTACTGTTGAAGGGGCCAGACTTAAATCAGCCATTACCAGTCGTACTTTTTAAATTTCGAGAAGGTGCGGTGGCGGTCTGTGCTGACATTAAAGAGATGTTTAGCCAGATTCAGATTCGATAAGAAGACCAGGATGCTCAGCGCTTCCTCTGGAGACACGGTGACCCTTCAAAGCCAATTGAGACCTACGTCATGCAGTCTATGACGTTTGGTGCTTCGTGTTCCCCTTGCAGCGCCCAGTTCGTTAAGAATCAAAACGCCGTTAAGTACATAACCGACCAACATTACGTTGATGATTTCGTCGCCAGCTTTTGAGATGAAGATGAAGCTATTGAGGTGAGCAAAGCTGTTAGGGAAATCCATCGAGGCGCTGGATTTGAACTGCGAGGATTTATCTCCCATTCAAAGTCTGTGGAACGTGAGCTCAACAGTGATGTGACGAATAGCGTGAACAAATGTTTGGAATTAGACAAAGAACCTTCAATGACAGCGGACAAAATTTTGGGTATGTACTGGGAGACCTCTTGTGATGAATTTGTGTTTAGGATTCGACGGCATCGCATTGATCCTGATGTTCATTCATTTAAACGTAAGCCAACAAAAAGAGAGGTTCTGAGCATTGTGATGTCGGTGTTTGACCCTTTTGGTTTACTGGCCAACTTTATAATATATTCAAAGGTGATAATTCAAGACTTGTGGAGAGAAGGTACGCTATGGGATGAAGATCTGCCAGATCACCTGTTCGTCAAGTGGAAGCAATGGTACGAACAACTCGGAAACATCGAACACCTACGGATACCTCGCAACTACTCACCACAGATGTTTCACGGTTCCAGAACTTTAGAGTTGCACGTATTTGTCGACGCAAGTGAGGTGGCATACGCTGCTGTTGCTTACTGGCGTTTGGTGAAAGAAAATAATATTGTGGTCTCATTCGTTGCTGGAAAAGCTAAATGCGCTCCAAAAAAGCTTTTGTCAGTACCTCGATTGGAACTTACTGCCACCGTGTTAGGAACAAGATTGAAGAACTCCATTCTGATAAGCCATTCAGTCGTGCCTGATAGATGTTTTTTGTGGACAGATTCTACAACAGTTGCCAGATGGATACAATCAGAAGCGAGAAACTATAAACCATTCGTTGCTCACCGTATAGCTGAGATCTTAGACTCGACTAAAAAGGAGGACTGGCATTGGGTACCAACAAGCCAAAATGCCGCCGATGAAGCGACGAGAACGAAATACCCACCAAAGTATTTGCCAAACTCTCGGTGGATCACAGGACCCAGTTTTCTTAAGGGGACAGAGATTTTTCTTCCTATCTCGAAGGTAGATAACATGAATGCGGAAGATAAGACCGAGCTTCGTCCATGCTTTCAAGTACTACACATAAGACAGATGGAAGATATTATTCAGGTGGATCGTTTCTCTGACTATCTAGGTACGCCTCAAGCGGACTGTTGGGTGGATTTTCAGATATGTGTCAAATCTGAAACATTTGGTGTTAGGCGAACAACTATCAACCGGAGAACTATCTTCTTGGGAACTCTACAAGGCCGAACGAATGTTATGTCGAATCGTGCAAAAGACAACATATGCGGGCGAGATTATTGCACTGGAAAACGGAGAGCAATTGAGTAAGTCAAGTCCAATATTTAAACTAACCCCTTTTCTTGATGAAAATAGTATTCTACGTCTGGGAGGAAGAATAAATGCTGCGGAATGCCTTCCTAAATGTACACGATGCCCTATAATACTACCAGTAGATCATAGATTGACATTCCTTATAGGAGATAGATACCACCAAGATCTCCACCATCAAAATCAAGAAGTCATAGCTAATGAAATCCGTCGACGTTTTTGGGTGCCAAATATCCTGAGCTTGGTAAAGAAAGTCAAGAAACAGTGCCAACTGTGTAAAATAAATAGGGCTATTCCAAGACAACCATTAATGGGACAACTGCCTATTGATCGCTTGACTCCGTTTGTCAGACCGTTTAGTTATGTTGGCCTCGATTACTTTGGGCCAATGGAAGTGACGATTGGACGTAGCCGTATGAAGAGATGGGCAGCACTCTTCACTTGCCTAACCGTACGTGCCATCCACATTGAATTGGCTGTGGATCTATCAACGGATGCATGTTTAATATGCATCAGAAACTTTGTTAATCGAAGAGGAGTGCCTGTGCGCATTCGCAGCGACAACGGCACAAATTTTGTGGGTGCCAATAGAGAGTTACAGAAGAATCACCACCAATTCGACTCAGATGTTATCCAAGCCGAGATGTCATCCAAGGGTATTGAGTGGTTATTTAACTGTCCCTCTAATCCTAGTGCGGGTGGTTGCTGGGAGCGGCTGGTCCAGTCTGTGAAAAAGATCTTAGGACAAACACTGAAGCAGGAAGCACCACGTCCGGAAACGTTACAAAGTTTACTCATTGAGGCCGAGAACATAATAAATTCCAGGCCTCTGACGCATTGCCAGTTTCATCAGAAGAAGAGGAGCCCCTCACACCAAACCATTTCCTGCTGGGGACAACGAATTCTACTCAAACTCCTGCCGATGACCATCGTGTTGGCCTTCGTAAGCAACATCAAATAGCCCTACAACTGAAAAACAGCTTCTGGAAACGGTGGATGTTAGAATATTTGCCAACTCTGACGCGTCGCACCAAGTGGTTCCGCCGAGAGGCAGCTCTTAAGCTTGGAGATTTAGTTTTGATTTGCGATACAGATCTTCCTAGGAGTAAATGGCGAAGAGGAATCATTTCTGCGACATATCCAGGAAAGGACGGCCACATTCGGGTTGCAGATGTTCGAACGAATGGCGGTATACTACGAAGACCTACATCAAAATTAGCTGTTCTCGATGTCGAAAGTGGTGAAACACCGAGGGAATAAATGTGAAGACGAACAGAACGAATTAGTTCCGACATCGAATTTATAAACAAACAGAACAAATAGTTCCTGCAGAGAAGGAAGGTGGCGTTGCAGCTGGCGTGGCGGGAATTTCAAATCAATTTTCATTCGAAGAAGAAAAAGAAGACGAAAGGGAACACTTTTTCCACTTAAAAGTAAATTGAATTTAATGTAATATTCTTTCGTTATAAAAACAAAAAAGAACATTTAAGCTATTAATAAATAACCGATCCCGAACTGTTTTGTTTTTCATTAAAACTATTTTACTCAGTGGGAAGATTCTGTCGTAGTTCACGACAGGTAGGTTGGTGTGTATTAAGCAGAATTGTAAGGACTTAAGTCGTTTCGTGATTGGAATTAAGCCATGACTCAAGCTAGAATTAAACAATCAACAATCAACGCACCGTCAACATTTACAGCGTCAATGCTTAAGACGTTGACTATCACATGATTAGACAAAATAATATTTATTTAAGTTAACGTTATTTTTATTTTTTTCATATTAGGGTGTGAAAGAAAGTTAAAATTGGTACAATGTAAACATATAACATAATTATTGTTTAGTTTTTAATTGTAGGTCTACAAATGACGTCATTTTTACGTCAAAGAGTCAACGCGTTGACCGTTTACGTTGACCTTCTAATAGTAACTTCAGACTTTTTTCTTTAATATTTTGCAGTGCGAAACAACTGTGTTAAAATTGAAAAAATTGAGAATTTATGCATATGCACCTATTTGCAAACATATTTTCCTATATTTATCCTTTTGGAAGCAGATAGGTCCAGAGTTTAAATAGTTACATGAATAAGTACGATAGTATCTGTTTAGGTTGGTAGGCTGTTGCGAAGATAAAAATGTATGGACGTTTTTAGGAAATAATTTTGTTAAATTAATGTATTAAACCAAAAATGTAACAAAATTAATTCAAGAACCTACAATCCTCCTCACCCTCATTTTGGTTGTTTCAAAAAAAAACGGACAAATGGCTAAAGATAGTGTAACAGGAAAAAAGGCATAATACAAAAAATCATTTTTAAGTAAAAAAATTTAAATTATTGTCTCCTTCTAGACTTAACTTGATTTAATGAAAAAAATGGTAGTTATATTCAAAAATAAGATAAGATGCCTTTTCGTATAAAGAAAGCGACACCGCCGCCTTGAGTGGAGTCGGGCCGGTCTCTTTTTACGATATTGTAATTTTAATGAGTCAATTTGTGTTTGTGGTTTAGCTTGGTTTCGCTAGCCATAAAAACATCGGGACTGTAGTCTTTCAACAATTGGAACATGTTGGCTCTTCGTTCAATCCTAATCAGTGAATTTACATTCACAGCTAGGACTTTTAGGTGCGTCTCCGGCAGCCAGTCCAGGCAGCAAAGAGTAGAGATGATCTATCCTTTGCCTTGCTCCTTTATCTGACTTTGCAGAATGCTCAACAACAAGACTACAATGTCAGGCTGCACCTCTGGTGCCTTAGGCACGGGGGCCTTTGGGACAACCGTTGGTGGAGCGTGTCTCGTGTTCCCATTCCCTGACACCATTTGGGCGTAAGAGAATTTGGGATCCACGAATTTTTGTGTTGGAGCCTGTCGAACTGTTTGACTTCCTTCGGCTTTTTGACTGGCCTGATTTTGCTTCATTTGTTGGACCTTAGGGCAACCCCTATAGTTAGCCGAGTGCCCTTGGTTTCCACAAAGGACACACTTGAGCTTGGTGGCACCTTCTCCTTCTGCGGCTGATGTTTCTGCTGCTCCTGCTGCCTTGGTTGTACCTGTTGTTTGGCCTTAGCCGAAGTCGATGGGCCCTCAGCAATTGGGCCTGTCACTGCTGCTAACGTCTTTTTATTTTGCTCCGCTCCTATGTTTTTGGTAGAGGGCTTGGGTTGTGGTTGTTTTTGCTGCTGTGATTGTTGTTGCTGTTGTTTTTGCTGTTTGGACTGGCTCTGGCTCCGATAGGATTAAATCCATATTCGGAGGCCTGAAGAGCCCCTCTCCACCTTCGGACACATATTCTGTTTTCTGACTCGGCGTAGTCTGAGCACTCACTCTCGGTGGTAATTCCTCCTTTACCCTTCTCCATGTCTTTCCGCATATCACGCCGCTTAGCGGAGTTGGCTCTCTCAACTTTATTTGGACTGTGTTTCTTTAGATTCCTGTTCTTGTTCGTTGTTGCTGCTATCTACTGGTCAGATGCCTGACCAGATGTTGTTGCTGTTATTTCTGGTACCGCTGCTGGCGCCACCGTAACATCACCTGATGTGTTGGCAGAGGTATCTTTCGATACCCCTGCTTTTCTCTTCTTCTCCATCAGCTTTTCCTCCCAATCAATAAAGTCCACAATTTCTCGATTGTGAAAAAAAGCTAGAATATTTTTCGTGCACTCCGCACAGGACAGTCCAACGCACTAACCATCATGCCACGGGTACTACTAATGGGGGCTATCGCAAGTAATACTTTCCTCAGAACGTGAATAATATCGTAAGTATCCACTCAAGTCGTATTTTTTTAAATTTAATGTAGCAATCAATTTAAATCTATTCATCATTTTAAAAAACCCAAATCAATAAAACAAAAATCATTAACGATCAGTTCGAGCTGTTATTGAGAAAAGTAAGATTAATTTAAGTTCTCAAATGAAAATTCCTTCGTCCGTCTCGTCAGCAGAGCAGACATTCATTTAAGTGCAAGTTCCATGTGATTACAAAAAATATAAAATCTATGAAGTCGTTTCTAGAAACAAGAACATTTTATTTTCTAGAAGTATTTTTTGTTTTAAAAATAACACGTTCTGTGGTTTGACAAATTGCGTTTCTAACAATCGAATGCTTGGTTAAAATAAATTATATAATTTCTTCGGCTACCTACGGCACGGAGAAGAAGGAAGGAGTTGCGCTAGAATAATCGAATATTACAAATATCATCTCGAAATGACCTGACTTTTGTTAATGAAACATTTGTTGTTGTTTTTTTGTAGATAAATCGAAAGTAAACGAAAAAAAAAATGGACGAATACGCCAGAGAACCGTGCCCTACTAGAATCATTGACGATTGTGGTGCATCCCTTGCTGTGGGGTTGATTGGAGGTGGTGTTTTTCAAGCCATCAAGGGTTTTCGAAATGCTCCATCTGGATTTAAAAGACGTATGGTGAGTATGCACTGCTTCAAAAAATTATAAAAGTTTAAAAGAAAAAAATCCACATCCAAAAGCAACTTTACCACTTTGCTTTTAAGCGATTTAAATAAATAATTAAATCAATATGAATTCGATTATTCCTAACGATTTTATGACGGAACAAAGTGTATTTTTTTCAAACTATAATTGACACTTTTCGAGAACAAACGGTTAAAAAGAAAAGAAGTATTTTAGGTGATTTCTTAATAAACGTATTTTTATGCCATAGTTACCATTTGTATATCTTTAATTATTGCTAATTTATCAAATTAGCGCTATGTTAGGAGTAAAGCAAAGTGGTAAAGTTGCTTTTGGATGGATTTTTTCCTTTTAAACTTTTATAATTTTTTGAAGCAGGTGCATGCATACTCACCATTCGTCTTTTAAATCCAGATGGAGCATTTCGAAAACCCTTTATGGCTTGAAAAACACCACCTCCAATCAACCCCATAGCAAAGGATGCACCAACTTCGCCAATGATTCTAAAAGGGCACGGTGCTTTGGCGTTTTCGTCCATTTTTTGTTTCGTTTCAATTTGTCTACAAAAAAACAACAACAAATAATTCATTAACAAAAGTCAGGTCATTTCGAGATGATATTTGTAAGATTCGATTATTCTAGCGTAACTCCTTCCTTCTTCTCCGTGCCGTAGGTAGCCGAAGAAATTATATAATTTATTTTAACCAAGCATTCGATTATTAGAAACTCAATTTGTCAAACCACAGAACGTGTTATTTATAAAACAAAAAATACTTTTAGAAAATAAAATTTTCTTGTTTCTAGAAACGACTTCATAGATTTTATATTTTTTGTAATCACATGGAACTTGCACTTAAATGAATGTCTGCTCTGCTGACGAGACGGACGAAGGAATTTTCATTTGAGAACTTAAATTAATCTTACTTTTCTCAATACCTCCCCTGGGGTTTCCACCTTGTAGTGGTGGGGAGGCTTACGCTTAAAATTTTCAGCTGATCAGCTGTAGATTTTTATTTCTTAAGTCCTCAGCTGATCAGCTGAGATTTTTAGGCAAACCAAGAGAAACCCAAAAAACGAAAATCTATGAACAGAACACAACAAAAGAACGAAAAACCAGCGGGGATATACGCTGAAACGTCGACAGAAGTCATGGCTGCCGGCGCGGGCTTTGCCTCTCCAACAGTAGGAGGGGAGAAGTCGCCAGTGACAGACAAGAGCGTACATAAGGACAAAACTACAGGGACGACAGCAACGACCATTACACAGGAGGAAGAGGACCTTCTTCTCACTCCTTTTTCCAACCTCGGTGTGGAGGATGGAGCTATCATCGGAACACTAGAGACCGACGACGACACATGTTCAGTTGCTAGTTCTACCCTCTCACGATTGTCGACCACTTCAGGGGCCCTACTATGTAACTCAATTCTACTTTTGATTCTATTCGAAACTCATTTTCGATTCTACTTTCAAATCGTACTACGTATGAAAGTAGAATCGAATGCCGGTTATACTAACTTGTTTTAAAAAAAATGTCTACTTTCGAACGAGTATCGAGTCGTTTGACAGTTTAAAAAAAAAAAAAAAAAAAAACAAACAAAAATAAAACATCAAATTTTTGGACAAGTATAATTATAACAAAAATGGACACCGTTAAAATTTGGTTTAATTTGTAAGGAAATGAAGAAAGGTACGAGCAAATTGAACGCAGAAGAATAAGAGATAATTCCAAAATAATGGAGCTGAGTGAGAAAAGGTTTGCACATTATAGGGTCCGCCATCGAACGTTTTTTTTTTCAACTAGTACTTATTTCGTGAATGGTTACACTTAGCTCATGTCTGATTTCACAGATAATTAGTTTTATCTTTCCGCTGAACGAATGTGGTTGTGTAATATGTATACGCTTCATCGTCTTTTCAGATGAAGCTCATTTTGATCTTGGCGGGTATGTAAACAAGCAAAATTGTCGCATTTGGGGCACAGAAAACCCGTACGCATACATTTAATAGCCGATACACCCAAAACGAGTCACTGTTTGGTGCGGATTTTGGTCCAAAGGCATAATTGGGCCATTTTTCTTCGAAAATGAGCAAAGATTGCATATTAATAATTTATAACATTTTACTTACACTTTGACAAAAAAACTTCGCTCGCAAACACATTTGATGTAGAGTGATTATTTTCGATTTTGCCTTGTTTTGAATTCTACTTTCGAGTTACGTAGTTCCTCGTTTATTCGAAAGTTCATAAGAATATAGTTGGCACTACTAGAACTATTCGATTCTCGTTTGTTCGAAAGTAGTCAAATAGACACATAGTACCTACCAATTTTTCGAATTCGAGCAATTTCATTGTAGAATCCGGATTGCCTTGACTCTTATTCGTTGATCCTTGTTATCGCTGATACAGATTCGCATTGTCCGACAATTTCACCTTTTCTAAGCTTAATTTCATACGGCTTCAGTATTCGTACGGGAACTATGTTCTTTACAGGTCTCACAAGAGTCTTCCCAATGGTGACGTTTTGGGAGGACTTTACAGATGCTGGTTCGACCATGAGGTATCGATGGCTGCCATCTTTGATCACGGTTTTCACAGATGACGAGGTCTCATACGAGTTAGTCCCATAGATCATCGGAATCTCGATGTTTCGATATTTCAGGAATTGGTTCCCGATGTTCAATATCACTCCGTGATCTTTCATGAAATCGACGCCGACAATGCACTCGTCGCATATATCTGCTACCAGGAACAGGTGAGAGAATTCCAACTCTGCCATCCGGATCTTAAGACGTACCTCACCATAAACTTTTGCGGCCTCTCCAATTGCAGTCCTTAGACGATAGCTGTTGGTGTTGTGGAGCCATGCCTTCTTAACGAGGTCTTGCCGTATGATGGACGCCGGCCGCGGTACCGGTGTCAATGGTAGCCACACATTTGTTGCCGTTTATACTTGCTTCCATGGTCAGGCTCTTGTTGTCACGTTTCGTTTGAGAAATCTGGATGTTGTTTCTGGGGCCATCGATACTAGAAACCAGCTTCTGTCCCTCGAAGTTGGTTCTTATTCGTTTCCCTGGTGGGAAACAACTTCTTTGACCAGTTGAATTACTTCTGTTTCCACAGCGTTGGAATCTGGTTCCTCTTCGCGGTAATCTGCACTGTCGCTGTAGATGCCCAGTCTTATTGCAGTTCCAGCATCGTGCTGGTCCGTCTCGCTGACTCCTTTCTACAGTAGCCTTCTGACAAGAACATTCTTGGGCTTCTAATTCTCTTACGCGATGCACGTTTTGGGAAGCTTGTTCTGCAGCTTCCATCGTCAGAGCGAAAGCCAATGCTTCGGGTAGTGTTCGCTTTCCGGCTGTGCGGATAGCCCTTTGGAGATTTATATCGCCCACAGCTCTCACAAAGGCTTCAACAGCAAGTTGATTTATTATCTCGTTACCAGCTGTTGGATATGCCAGGTGAACCAATCGCTCGATATCTGCCTGAAGCTGCTGCAGAGTTTCACCTCTTTTCTGTGTCCTATTGTTAAGCTGAACTCGGAAGACTTCTGTCATGTGGCTATCCCCAAACCGCTGTTCGATTGCGTTTACCAGAACTGTGAAGTCACCACTCTTCTCTGCTGGGATGGTTTGTAGCAGTTCAGCAGCAGATCCTCTTAACGCAAGCGTAAGAGCAATGTATTTTTCGTGATCGTCCCAGCCGTTTGTTAACGCTGCTGCTTCAAACTGTTTCTTGAAGATTGACCACGGAATCTGCCCATCAAAGCTTGGAGGATTCACTTCTCTCTTCCTTGAACACCCAGCAGAAGGTTCTCGAACTTTCATCTTTCGCACTTTTTCCAGTTCATTTGTAATGGTTTCGATTCGTTCGTCCATTTTCTCGAAACGTGCATTTTGTTTTTCGACGCGCTCGACGCGCTCGTCGAGAGTATTGATTTTTCCTTCGAAGACCGCAAACCTGCCTTCTAAAAGTTTTCTCTGTTCGTCGAACCGCTCTAGAATATTCTGCTGTTCTTTCTTTTGGTCGCTTCTTTGGGCTTCTAGTTGTTTGAGAACATTCTGCTGTTCTTGCTTTTGGTCGCTTCTTTGGGCTTCTAGTATTGTTTCAGGACATCATTCCTTTGAGTTTCTAGTTGTTTGAGAACATTCTGCTGTTCTTGCTTTTGGTCGCTTTTTTGGGCTTCTAGTTGTTTCAGAACATTCTTTTCATTTTCTTCAAATTTGGCTAAAAGAACTGACACCATGTTAGATAAGGCAACATTTGCATTTATCTCTTCCACTTTTGCTTCTAATTCGAAAGCAAACGTATCTGGGTCTTCATTTTGCTGCTCCAGATATTCCTGCAGCCGTTTAACGAGTTCGGTTTTTACGCCTCCTGTCCCACTTAAGCCACGTTTGCTTAGTTCGGCCTTTAGCTCAGGGACAGTTAAGTCTTTCAAAACTTTACTCATTTTTTTATTTTTAACTTCACTACTTTACACAAAATAGTTCAATCACTGCTCACTGTTTTTATTCTCAATAAGTTTTAATCCCTTATTCTGACACCAATGTAATATTCGGCTTGGTTCGATAATTAAAACTTATTCACACTTGTAAATAAAACAAAAATTTACTTTATTTAAATCGATCCAAACTTATTTATTCAACACTTTCAATTATTACTTTCAAACACAGTCTTTACTTTTAATTATTACTTTTCGAACACAGTCTTTACTTTATCTCAGTTCACAATCACTAATGAACCGCTTGAATGTTGAATGTGAAGTTTCAGCGTCATTGAAAATTTGGAACAACGGATGGAGGTGTGCCGCCGAGGTCGTGTCGGCCATTTGACCAATATTCCATTCATAATTTAACCTTACCAATATTATTATAATAAAATATCAAGTGAAATGACAGTAATTTCCTAAATATTTTGTGTTTTTTTTTCAAAATCAACATGGGCCCTTAAAATTTAAGCACCCTTTGGAATCAGTAAGTTATTAAGGCGCATGTAAATCCGTCATAAGTTTCCAGCAACTTTAAAACTTTGTTTTGATGTTATCAAAAATTAATAAGTGAAACTGTTCCGGTAGTTAAGAGCTTGTCGACAAAATTTGAATACGTTTAGCGAACCTAGTGCTCCATTTAGGATTTCGTAAAATTCTTGCATTGTTAAAATACTTTTCCGAAAGTGTAATCTACGAATTTCTTGTAAAATTGGGCAAATAGTTAAAAAGTGGTAGATATCTTCGATTTCTCTTCTGTTGCACAGATCACATAGCTGCGGCAAATCACTTCGGTGTGGTATAAAGTTTAAGTTAAAGATTTCGACTCTGGCTTTAAAAATAATACTTATCTGAGCAACTTAGTAATCATTTCTGAAGTAGTTCATGTCTGATTTCAATTGATGATTTAAGTTTCTATAAACGTTTCTAGATGCTGAAGAGGTTGCACTAAAAAGATTTTCTACATACAACTTTTGGTCAAACTTAGCAATAACACCTGCGAAATGCGCTTGCCATTCGTCAACATTGGTTTCCGAAAGGTTGAGGGAAGATTCTGTTGCTATTGCGAGTTGGTTCCAGTCTTTAAACGGAGATGCATTAGATTGCAGCAATTTTTTCAAAATTATTTTGTGAAGGCACAGTTCACTTCTTTTCATCACCTGAACAATAAAATCCGCATTAGCCTTTAAATTTTTTATATAAATAGGGGTGATGCCTGACTCTACGTAAATGGCGTAATTTGGAGTTGAGTTAGGCAAACGAAACAAGCGCTTAAAGAAGTGCCTTTGCAGGCTCTCGAAAGCATCTAGGTTCAAGAAACCGAAAACGTGTGCACCATAGCACAAACATGAATTTATTGTTGCATTAAAGACTTTATATTTAGATACCAGATCAATGGAGTTGGAGAAGAACTTAGGCCACATCAAATTTAGTGCCAACTTGGCTTCTTTATTTTTTATTTAAGCATGTTTAGCGAAATCTAAATTATTGTGGGTAAGAAGAACACCCAAGTATTTAAATTCCTGGACTATTTCGATAACGGTGTTATTGAGCGACCACTTTTCATCAGAGCGTTGTCTTGTTTGCCTCCCTTCAAAAATCATAATTTTTGTTTTTTGTACATTTATTTGCAGACCCCAGTCCCCAAGTCTCACAAAATAAGCAAAGTCGGTTAATTTGCATCTGTAGCGAAACTGGATTGTCGGCAAACAAAACCAAATAGTCGGCATATAATAAAACTTTGACAATGCTGTTACCAAAAGAGACTCCACCAGGAAGATGATCACAAATATCATCAATGAAGAGAGAAAACAGTAAAGGGCTCAAAATACAACCTTGCGGCACACCGGCTGTTGTGACGAAACTATTCGAGAAATCATAACCATTCCATACCCTTGCATTTGATGCGAAAATTAGATTTTCGTACATTAATAATAAAAACTTGCGAGATACACCTATGCAGGACATTTTATAAATTAAAGCCTGTCTGTTGACTTTGTCAAAAGCAGCTTTAAAATCAACAAAGCAAGTGTATAGTTTCTTCTTCCGTTCAATAAACTTTCTAGCGATACTGGAGATAGCGAAAACATGGTCCATTGTAGAATAACCTGGCCGGAAACCGGCTTGAAAAATACTCAAACGATTACTACTTTCAATCCATTTAATAAGTCTTCCATTCAGAATGGCTGAAAGAATTTTTCGAATTGTATTTAATACCGAAATACCTCTATAATTTTCAGGCGTATTTGCATCACCTTTCTTAAAAATTGCAAAAATAACGGATTTCTTAAAACTAGTTGGAGCGATAGCGTCGTTGTACAATCTATTAAAGAAGGTTACAAGGAAATTTTTAAATTCAAAAGTGCTGTTTTTGAAGAATTCCATTGACGCCTATAGTAAGAGTGCTTTTGCTTTTAAATGACATACTTGCCCAAGGACATTATTGTTGAAAAATGGGAGAAAATTATTAAGTTGCTCATGCGATTGGAGGCAGTATTTAAATGCCAATTTTTGCACTGAATGTCAATATAATACAAAAAATAACTGCCATAAGAAATATGTACATACATGTTACGAGTATTTAGCGAATTCTCATTTAACTCATTTTAAATTTATTTAATTCTACGAAAAACTCAATAGTCTTAAAGAATGTAGCAAATTCCTTAGATTGTATATAACAATATTTTGATCATCCAATAGAGATTTATTTGTATCAACAGAACTTGACTTGATCAATTGGTTTAGATCCACATACCACTGAAATATACGGAATATTTATGTTTTGAGTTTAAATATTTGCAAAAAAACACTACCTCAAGATTTCTCCAAGTAGAAATATATTCCAATTCCATTAACCCTAAATCATTATTAATTTCTTTGATTTCAACAAACATTGCATCTTCTGGAGTTATTTTAATCAAACTTAAATCTTGTTCTAATTCTTTGAGTTCACCAAGTGCTAGAACCATTGTTCGTCGATTAGATAATTTATTCCAATTTGAATTATGATATTTTAATTTCAATGAATTCAAGCTCATGCAATCATAGGTATGTAGCTCAGCAGCTAAGTGTTTTTCAGAAAAGTCTCCTAAAATTTTAATTTTGTCTAAATAATTCTAGAAAATGTATTAAGTAAACAATAGCTTACCATTTACATACCATACAGCATCTGCTTCAGGAAAAATGTTTAAAAACTTTTCCTGCAGTTCCTGTAAAATATCAAACAAAAGAGAGTTACAAATTAGAAGATTTCGAAAAATGGAAGTTCCATAAAAGTTCATATATAAGAAGAAAATAAAAGAAATACGTCTTGGAAATACTAGAAACAACTTAACTTAACAATGTTTTTATAGTTATTAACCTTTTTAAACGACCTTAATTCAATTACAGGTTCCTTCATATCCAAGAAGATTTTTTGGTTCCTTATTGTTTTTGAAAAATCAGAAACTAAAGCCCTATAACCATTTCTTGAAACATAAATTCTGAACAGTGCGTATGTGCTCTCAATTTTAAGCTCTAATTCATTGGAACTACAAGATTTTAGATTTTATCAATTTAATCTTTCATTTAAATGTTAAGTTTTATACTTTTCTTCAGATGGTTGAAGTGTCCAGTTCTTGAAAGGAAAGTGATGATAACGATTAAATGCAAATCCAAATGTACCTAGAATGAATTTTAACAGAATTTACTTGAATATTAAATCAAGACTTAATAAAAGTTAATTCCAAGTTTTTCGATCATAGATTGAAGTCTAAATTGAGTTAGTAGCTAAAGTCAGCCATAAAACATCGAGTGTTTCGGCTTAGAAGCCATCCCTTGTTTCGCTTACCTAAGCGATCTGTCCAAATCGTAATTTTTTTCTCGTTTGCATTGAAAACGCTTTTCAGAACATTCCTTGTAGACCATTTTGAGAACGGTAATTTCTCTTTCTTACCATTATCATCTAAACAAAATGTATTTAATGGTACAACTTAAGGAAAGCTATTTTTGTATAGACAGCAATATACCTATGCCTGTCATCGAATTACTTGGTTGGCTGTCATCCTTTAGATAACCATTATCATTATGATTTTTTAACGATAGACGTTCCATTTTTAATGATGAATTATGACCAAGAGATTGATTGCTTGAAACTGAATCTCTTCCATTTTTAAGCAAACTTGTCCTGATACTGGATTTGCTTTTCTCAATCTCTCCATAAGCAACAAGTTTAGTTGTGACCCCTGGTCTCCTGATATTTTTTTCATATTCTTCTGCCAGAATTTTCACAGGATTGCCTAATCTATCTTTGAATGTTGAATTTCGATAAGAATTCTTAATCGACTCCAAAGCTGATAGGAGTTCCGAAAAATATTCATATGGGTGAGTTCCAAGTTTTTCTTTACTCCCATTGATGGGAAGAACCACTACTGGGAGAACATTTTTAAAAAGCGGAAATAGTCGTTCAGGGCTATTTTGTTGGTCGAAAGATAATAATTGTCTTTGCATTTCAAGTTCCCTATTGGTTTCTTCATCTTCTGCTGTGGTCTTAGGGCGCCCTAGAGCTGCTTGGTTTTTGTCATCAACATTTTCATCATGAAAATCCTCGGGAAAATTAAAAGTGGAAATAACTCTTGGAATAATGTTCTCAAGGAAATCATACATCATTGGTCTTGTGAAAAGCCCATAAAGATTAAAATCATTTACAATTATAGGCGAACGGATTTTCAAGGCTTTTGTTGTTTCAAACAAATCAACATCTTCTGATGGAGTTCGATGGTCTTCAAATAAACATGCAATTGGAGCATCCCAATGACAAATATAATCTGGTAGTTCGAAAGATATTTCAAAAAACTTTAAAATATCATCATTTTCAAACGCATCTGACTTTATTTCAATGGGTTTGTGTTCAATATTCTTGTCTGTTTGATACCAAGTCATGATTAACCTGGGAAAGTTTGTAGCATTAGGCTTCGAGAGGGAATTGATTTGATAGACTCCGCCAAGAATTTGGTATTGCCTTAAATTTAACTTTAAAACAAGATTATAGGAATTAGGGACTAAATAAGATTTAAGTTGAAAATAAAACTAAATCATATAAGAAATTGTATATAATATCATTTTTAATAAATAAATATATACCTCGCTTTTTGATAGTTCCAATTTATTAGGATGATAATTTAGTATAGCGTTCGTATAATCTGTAGAGTCCTGTTCTAGAAAGTCTTTCCGAACTATAGGTACCAGATCGGGTGTAACTATGGGAGGTTCTTTGGGAATTTTGTTAAGATTCACAGACCCTTCTTTCTTTTTTAGTTTAGTCTTTTTGGGGTTGTCGTTATTTTTTGCCTCCTTGGCTTTAAGTTCCTCTTGTTCAGCTTTCAATCTAAAGAAAAGGAATAACAAGTACATATATGATCTTTTTCATATAAATTGAAATAATTTTTTTTGTAATAAGCACACACTCAAGGGGATATTACTACCCTTATTATGCAGAGGGACAGTGTGAGCACTAGCAAGATTAGAGAGGGTTTAAAAGGAGATGTCGGGCCGCATTGGTTTTGAATTCCTGAATATTGCAATGACTAGGAAAGACAGAGTATGGTAAGGCATTCCACATTCGCGTAGTACGGCTAAAGAACGAATCTCTGTATTTGACAGTACAGCCGAAGTTGGGCTCGAGGGTATACTGATGAGCATTCCTAAAAGCGCGAGTATTATGGTTGAACTGTTTAAGGGAAGGAATGCACCTGGCTATTTCACTAGAGCATAAGCCGTTAAAATAACGGTAAACAAGGTTCAGACAAGAGACCTTACGACGATGTTCAAGCGAAGTAAATGAACTTATGATGATATTATCATCTGTCAATTTAAATGCTTAACGTTCAATACTATCCAAGAGGCTTAAGTAAGTTGCAGGAGCACCAGCCCAGAGATGGGAGTTATACTCACGCTTTGGACCTATATAAGTCTTGTAGATAACAGCCAGGGTGAAATATTTCTTGCATCGCCTAAGGAAACCCAAACACCTTGCGGCATTTTTGGCGACATCGCGTATGTGATTATTCCACAAGAGGTGGTTGGTGATACACATACCGAGAATATCGAGGTGTTCAGTCTCATTGATGCAAGTGCCATCCATGGATAATGGCAATGGGGGTATATCTCGCTTTAACGATACAAGACTGCATTGCGATTGTTTATAATAATTAGTTTATCAAAAGTAATTTAATAAGGTTTAAATCAACTTACCGGACTGCTTCTTCAAAATCAGCTCTTTCTTTTATCATCTTGGTTTTAACTTCGGCTTGAATTTTCAAATGACTCGCCCATTCTTTTTGAAGGCAAATTTTTAAACCTATCAAATTTATACATATTATTTAAACAAAAGTATAAAATGTTTATATTATAAATTATATACTTACTTTTTTCAATCTGATCATTCATCGGTGGCGTCGGTAATTCATAGTACCTAGCGCTAGAACTAAAATTATCGAAATGATAATGTAAACCTCTTATGACCATATTTTCTGACAAAACACTAAATGGTACAATCAAATTGGTTTTGATTTGTTGAAATTCAATAGGTTTTGATTTTATTCTAGAATACAATTATTTTTTAAGTATTGACAAAAAAAGAAATATTTTAGAATTTTTACTCTTCAGGATCGAAATAAAGAGGAACGTTTTGAAAAGTCCAAAGATGAATATCAAAATGTTGACCCTTAAAAGAATATTCTGCAGTTGTTGCATCAATTGGTCTAATAAAAAGGAAACGTTCTATGATTATGTAATTCACTTTGAAATTTTAGCAAACTCACTCCATATAAGCAACTTCAGATGATAAAACACGATATGTTAAATTGTCGATATAATTACAAATTTTGTTTTGGGCAAATTGGTCCAACTATAAAATTGTTTGGAAAAAGAAAACACCGATAAAAGTAGTATTCAAACGCTTTACAGGTTACATCAAAGAAAGTAAAAGTTCTTAATTCATTATTATACTCTTAACTCTTTGTTTTATGGCCAAAAACTGCGATCTTACGAGTAGTATTACTCTAGCATTTTGTATTAACATTCACTAAGGAATTAAGTTGCACACAACTTAAATATTTTCGGAAATGCCCACTATTCAGAGTGGCTAAGTTACTTTCTATCGCCCAGTAAGCAACTTCGATCTACTTATTTGTCTTCTTAATTTGTGTTAATTTCTACCATTAAAATAAAAATTACATCAATAAAAAAAAACACAAAATAATGGTCTGGAAAAGTGTTTTGACATCTTCATGGCAATGACAAGGGGAAATGACACATTTATGTATTTTTTTTTGAAAAAAAGCTGACGACAATGGGCATCTCTGTTGGTAGAATAATGGCGTATCCAGGGGGAGGGGGGCAAGGGTTTCTAAGAAAAACGGCAAATAATCAGGTTTTAAAGAAAAAAACCTTGAATAAGAAATCGTCAATTTAAAAATATGTGATTTTTTAAAAACTTTCTCTAAATTTTGTATTCTTCATTTGGTTTCTTTCTACAAGAAAAACATATTTTGGTATTGCTCTAAAACGGTACCCCTCATAAAACTAATTGACCGATGTCAATAATCTTCTTTTTCTCATCAAATTGATGATGATTTTTGATAATCAAAAATTTCATGTTTTTTTATTTAAAAAAAAAAAAAATATTTTGTTTACAAAACTCGATAACGAAATTTAAATGTAAAATGTATATCTATAAGCACTTTATTTAGTGCTTAACAAAAATATTTTTAAGACAAAATTTAAAATTTAAAATGATTTTCGAAAAAAAAAATAAGTTACATTTTAAAATCTTAAAATATAGGAAATATTTTTAAACAGACTTTTTGGAAGACATTAGCAAGTTCTAGCGACCAAATCGTGCATTTTATTTATTTCAAAATTGGTTTTCTGTTGAATACAAAAGATCTTAAAAGATCTTAAATAATTAAATAAATGTACTTTTGAAGTGAATTTGCTTTGGATGCTCTAGAACTAATATTTAAACACGAATTTCAATAATATAAATGTCCCAAAAACAGCAAGAGTGACACTTTTGTTAAACTAAAAACATAATAAACGTTTCATATTTATTGATATAAAAGCTTTGAATCTCTTGAAATTTGAAGTGAAAAGAGATTCCGAAAGGTGTAATTTGTGAGTGCCACACACAATCGTTTCTTCATAACTTATTTGTTTACCTTAATTTGTTTTAATTTAGAGAAATTACATATGTACTTAAATGCACCTCTATTCTCAAATTCAAGAACCAAGCATTTTTCTACCTACAATTTTTAAGTTTTGTTGATTCCTTTAAGGTAAAAATACGAGTAAGCAGACTGATAGCGATAGTACCTAATAATAGACTCCCGAAAATTGAGTCCGAAAAAAATACGTCATAAAGAGCCCGACAGTTCTTCATATCAGATCGTCTCTCTTAAATTTTTGTAGCGTTCTTCGCATTAATAGAAATGGAAATTAGAAAAATATATTTTATTTTTCGTAAAAAAAGCAACGTTTCAAAACAATTTCTTACATTTCTGCGTGAAATGTACCAAAAACCCTCTAAACTATTGTGTTTTAGCTCTTAAATATGGCATATTTAGAAAACTGTTGGAATCTTTGAATGCTTCCATATAGGGAGCCATCCAAATTAAATAGTTAGACCATACTTTGCTGGACAACAGTGTTCTAAAATAATTTGATAACTAAATTTGACACTTTAGCAATGGAAATCTGTAAATGTAAGGTTATATGATACACATTGTGTTATTTAAATTTTGTCCTTTACAAAACTAAACATTTTTAAGCAGTGAGTAAAAACTCATCTATGTGTGTAACACAACACCCCCCCCCCCCCCTGGTTAAAAGTCTGGATCCGTCCTTGTGGTAGAAGCAAAGTGCTAAAAGTTGCCGAGAACAAAACACAAGAAATTCTCTACTTTAAGTTGTATGCAACTAATTTGAACTGCGGTCGATCTCCCATGTAAGCCGATGGTAATGAACCGTGATTTGAAATTGCTAGAGTAAGCAAAGAAAAGGTCAATAGAAGAATTGATCATACTTACTACTTTTTTATTTAAACAAAGTAATAAAGGAATATAATGTGAATTATAAAATTCCGACAAGTGTACGATGCTAGACGTAATTAAAACAAAAAACTTTCATTGACGAAATGTTAGTTGCTGTATAGTTTTTCGTTAATTAGTTGATGACTTCTATTTGAATTCCAACTTTTTATATTTTTGCAAATAAAAACAGTAGGACTTTTTCTTAAGTTGAGCATTTTATATAAATTTTAACCATCTTATTTTTTCTGATGTAATTGTTTTGTTTTAAAAAAATAATTCTACAATTTTTTGTTAATACATACCTCTCCAATATCACGCAACACCTTTCTCGACACTTCTTTATGTGAAATTTTTAAAAACGATTCAATTCGTTTCAATAACTTAAAAAAATATAAAATAAATAATGAAAACATATTTCTATAAAATAAACATAAACTTATTCACACCTCCATGGTGTCACATATTCGATTATCATATTGTTCACCAAAATCATCTCTGATGTATTCTTTCAAAAACATCTTTGTCATGTTTTGAGAATCGATATCTTGATTTAAAATACTACACTCATCAATAGCCAACATCCAGTTAATGGTGTTTTCAATATCTTCTTTTTCCAAAAGATGAGATTTTTCAAAGAAACTACGAATATTTTGAGGATCGTATGGTTTTGGTATTTTATCACAAGATAGATATTCTTGCCACTTTAAATTTTAAAAAATAATACAAATTATTTCACAACTATAAGAAATTTTAAATATTCAAGTCTTAAATATTTAGTATTAAAAATAAAGGAAGAGCTGCTAAAAAGATTCCTTTAAATTAAAGATGAGGCACTCAAATTTAGATTTTTCTTAAACATTGACAATAATTAAAATATAAAACAAAAGTTTTGCTCATGTCTGTCTTTTTCAGATGACTGAAAAAATTTCAATATACAATACAATACAAAAAAAGTTCCTTACCTCTTTTATCAAATTTTCATTCTTTTCAATTTCCTTGACTTTAAGTTCAACATCTGAGGAAATTGAGTTTCAATTAAAAGGAACTCAAATATGTATGTATGTACATATTTCTTACAAACCTGCAAATAACATTGTGCTGTTCCAAATACGCTGTATTAAGTTCTCGTGCTTTATTTGATAAACATGATTTTCTTCAAGCGTTATCAATTGGTAGCCCTCTGTTTCAATTGGAATAGTTTTCTTTGAATCATTGGACTTTAGTTTGTTTTTTGACATTTTGTTTTTAATTTTTGTTTTTAATAATTTATTTATATATTTTAATAAGCTTCGATGTTTGACATGTACATATAAATTTTAAAATAAATTTTAAAAATCATAAAGTCAATTATTGAGTTTAAAAGAAGTTACTACGCTTAAATGGCGCCCAATTCAAGATTTTTTATTAAGTATTATTATTTTGATTGTCCAAGGTTGTTGTTTTTAATTTGACAGTCTTTTGCATCACAATAAATATATCATTAAGCTGTGTCTACATTTGTGCTGTAATGGGCTTGAGATATGAAAAAAAAAGGAAAACAATTTTTTTTTTTATTATAATTACAAATGAATTAACACTCATTAATTTTATTTGAGGTCTTATTAAACTATTCGAAAAAATGTTTTTCGAATTTCATGGTATGAAATACAATAAGCAAAAATTCAAAAATTAGTCAAAAGGGAAAGACTTTTATAATCAGACAGTCAGTGGAAGGACGGATACATAGAAAATTGATGATTGATTTTTCATCAAAGAAGATTTCCTCCATTTATATATTCTCTTCTCAACGTTTTTACTTCATTTAATGACGCTGAATCATTCGATGTCTCTTCTTTATCTCCAAACCAAGTGGATCCTCTTCAGCAAATATTCCCAATGAATCTCTCCTTCGACTTAGATGACCCAAATGTTGCAAGCTTAATGCTGGTACAGAACATCTTCTCGATGAGGGGATTTCTAAAAACGAAAAATAAGTTCACCAAAATAATATCTAGAAAGTCATAAAATTGTAAAACTTGCCAGAAATTAATAAGGTCTTCGGCCTGTTGGTTACATTGGTTACAATCAAATTGGAAGCAGGGTTGATGACATTTTCAAGAATTGGACTGTCGGATGTTGGAGATGGTAATAATGTTGTGGTGCTATTCGAACAGCTATTCCGTTCGTCTACAGACGTGTACGATCTCAATTTGGGATAGATACGTTTGGACCGTTGCAATATTGGTCGATCAACAGATTTCGATCGGGAATTCATGGAGAGCAGCCGATTTTCTTCAATTTGAGATAGTTTTTGTATCCTTGAACGTGTTATGTTGCAGAAAAATTGGGTAACACAAAGATATACAGAAATAGCGAAAAATAGACACAACATTTAAATATATCAAAAATCGAACAAAACAAAGGATATGTACAAAGAGAGAGAGAGAGGGGGAGGACAACGAAAGTTTTTAAAAAATTGATGTTTTTTTTACATACCATCGTTTTAGGCAATCAAATGTGAAAGCTTTGGCTTTTTTTTATTTTTAAGCAATAAATACGAAAATAAAATGCTCAACAATATCGAAGTTAATTATTTTCATAACGATGTGTCTGATGGTAATTTTGATGTTGGGCCCTATAAATTTTCTGATGGCAGCATGCTCGCAATTTATAATATTTTATTTGTATTCAACGTGTAATTTTATTTGTTTTATGTTATCACTTCTTATACAAAAGAAAAATCCAATTTTCATCAAATATTTTGATTTTTCAAATAATCTTTGGATTAACTGGAAGACAAGCCAATTTAAAAGTATTAATAAAAACCATAAAGCAAAGTAAGAAATTGTTAATACATTTCAACAAAAGAATTAATCATTTAATAATAGTTTTGTGTTGATTTGTGGTGTCTAATGTCAATCGATAAACTGTCGACTTTTTATTGAGATAAAATTATACATACCTCAACTCATACGGGAAAAGTAATTAAAATCAAATATAAATTCAAAAAACAGCCAAAAATGAATAGAACTTTACGTATGTACAAAAAGTGGAAAAATTTGGAAATTATTCGAGTCATCAATACTACTTCTGAACGTTCTAATAATTCAAATACTACGTTTACAAAACATACTCAGCCATGAAATTAAAGTATTTTAACTTTTGCATTTGATATGATTTTCAAAATGTTGGAACTTCTTGAAGAAGAAAGTAAATTACAAGGGTAGATGACTCTCTTGTTTTTGCAGTAGTCAAAGTTGCTTTAATCACTATATAACTAAATTATACTGCAGAAAAATGTTTATAAAACTAAAAATTAATTTTTCAAACCGTTCAAAAATATGAATTCCATAGTTACTTTTTTTTTGAAAAAAAAAAAAATCACACATTCAGTCATATTAAGAATTCCATTGTGATACGAATCGTGAAAAAAAAATGATTCGCATTTAATTTACACGCAGCAGTTGCTAAAACAGATTAGCAGCTGGTTTGCATTCACCAGTGCTTTTAAAAACACGTCTGTTGCAGTCACTGTCAAGTGTAATTTTTGGGTCAGTTCAAAAATTAATTCTAAAACAAAAGTCTATCTAATCTTATAAGTTTATAGATTAAATGAAAAGATTATGTTTTCTATACTTTTGTTTGATACCCAGCACAATCGGCTGTCATTTAAAGTATCATAATATGAAACTAATGTAATTGTTTAAACTTTCTACAAAAGCGGTGAGTTAAATGTAACCAATTTTCGCACATTTGCGATGACCTACAGTTTTTACGCCAAATCCGAACGGCTTATTGGAGAAAGAATTTTATATTAAAATAATACCCGTGTTTTGTTGGAAAATCTATCAATAGTATAGTAGGATTTTACACGAATAACAAAAACAATATCCGTAGTATGAATACTACCGATAAAAGTTAAAGTAGAATCTTACTACGGATGGGTTTTTGACATTTATACGAGTCTCGAATGGATCTTATGTGATTTCGTTCCCAAATGTTGGTACGACTGATATTGCATTTGTATCTCGATGGCTGTGTTCGTTGAGTATTTGTGCATTTGGAATCATGTTTTTTCCATTGGGGAAAAAAATCAATCTATTACTGTTGATATTATTTAGTTTTGTTAGTGAAAATGTTGTTTTGCATGTTATTTTGCAAGAGAAAACAATAGAAAAGATATTTATATTTTGCTATGTTTCCACCAAAGGTTTATGTCAGTTTAGATTAGATAAATCTTTTTCGTGTTTGCACCGCACAAGAAGATTTGAAAATGATTAAGTTTGACAGCACTTTCTAAAATGCAAATGGTGTTTCGTTGTTTCTTATGAAGTGCAAGTGAGATAGTTTGATTCGTGTTAAACAATGAAAAACTGAATAGTTCAGCACCATATAAGAATATGCTACCTACTCCATGTGCAACTTTTGTGTTTAATTTGATTAAAACAAAACTATATTTTTTGTACACAAACATGCAAATAAACAGACCATAACGCATTATCTGTAAAACCAACTCCTCCACACAGGTTTTTCTTCACAAATTTTGACTCGACTCCGATCCCCGACCGGAAGCAAGGCGAATCAAGCTCATTTCAACTCGATTCAGGTATATAAAGAATTTAGGCGAGCTTCAAGCTCGCTTCAACACCACATGTTAATGTAGTAGTTTACGAACAAACCCCCTTCTTGAAGTTTTTATTTTATGTCAAATTGTTTGGTTAAAACTTTGAAATCGAGTATCACATAACACAGACGTATTTTCTTGATTTTGATAGGACCATTGTCAATGAATCTGGTAATTAGGCTGTGTTCATATTTTACTTTTTTGGGGCGAACGTCTCATAATTATATCTCCTTTTAATTTGATAGTTAAAAAGAGACAGCAAAGAGAGGCAGACATTTTTAATTTTTTTTGTCAATGAGTAAAAGCGATATAAAACGATGTTATTTCAAAATAAGCCTCATCAAAATATATTTCTGAAAGCAGTTTTATACAAAATCAAGAAATTAAATTTTTAAAACATTTGAAATAATTGTTTAACCGTTAACTCTGACATTTAGATTTAAAAACAATAATATACTTCGAAAACCATTTTTTTGTAAGAGGACTCAGTAAACCGAGAACTATAAGCAAAATACAAAATTCGTATTGTTTGTTTTCATCATAAAATTAAAAGTGATCCTTCTGGTTTCTTTTTTAAATGAGTTTTGAAAACAATAATTTATGTGGATATAATATTTACGTTTATTAAATATGTAATTAATTTATTTCTCTAAATAATAACAATATGGCATCTACAAAATTAAAATACATTCTAAAATTGACTGGACACAGTTTAAAATTTTAAATTAATATTATTCTAGAACTAGGAACTATGACAAAAATTCTTGTGCTTATATTAATAAAAAAAATTGAGAACAATAAGTAAATACTTGATACTTGAAATAAAATTCAAGCAAAAAAGCTTTGATAAAAATTGCATAATGTATAACTTTTGTATTAATAACAAATATAAATGCAAGATCAAATTAAATCTATTAAAAAAATTAGCAGTTTTCTTGTACTGTTGGAAACACTGATTAGAAAACATTTTTTTAAAACGATAACAACAAAAAGGGAAAGCATTTTCATATGTGAAAAAAGGGGGAAGAAATAGAAAGAAAAGATACAATAAAAATAGCAATTAAATTAAGTTGTATTTTTTTTTTGTAAATTTTATTTACAAAGAAATACATTTAACAATTATATTATAGACATATTTATATAATTAAATTCACATTTAATAGTTTGTAGAGTTATTAAAAAGAATTAATACTTTAAGACTTAAAATAGTTGAATATATTCATGATATTAGTACCTTTGGATGGACGTCGATCGCTCTTCATCTGGGCATAAACTTGTAAGGAGCATCTACGATTGTTGCGTTTGTCTCCTTTGGATTGCTATAAAGAAAAATCACCAAAAAATATTTAAAATACAACATTTTGACCAACAGGAACAGGAAGAAAATTATAGAGTTTGTTATAGAGTTTGAATAAAATGATTACAAGAAAAATCAAATCACAATTACTTGTAATTGAAATCTCCACACACTTTTTCAATTACTTTAAAATGTAATTCAAGAATTTCAATTACTAATTACATA
Organism: Eupeodes luniger; assembly: GCA_951509635.1. Lineage (NCBI taxonomy): Eukaryota > Metazoa > Arthropoda > Insecta > Diptera > Syrphidae > Eupeodes > Eupeodes luniger. The sequence goes on from OX608073.1 coordinate 52,870,729, forward strand.
TGCAATTAAAAAGCGTCAATTACTTAAAATTTAATTACATACGTGCTTCTCCTGAAGAACTTGAACAAACACATTACAATTTGCATATACATGTAATTAGTAAGTTAATTTTTTCAATTACATTTACAAGTAATTGAAATTTATATTTTACAATTACAAGTAATTAAAATGCATAATTTTTCAATAACAGTGACGTAAATTACGTGTAGTTGTAATAAAAAAGTTTGATTACTAATTAACTTGTAATTGAAATGGAAGTTGAAAAATTAATTACAAATAGTAAAATCATTATTTCCCTCACTCTGGTAATTTATAACTCACCTCTTTATAATGTTGTGTTATATCAGAAGCTGCCTTCAATAGAAGATACAATAGGACAAGCACGAATAAATAAATAATAGGTTCAGTTGAGGTGCCTTTCTTAGGTGGCGGAGTCTTATTCAAATCCTTTTTGCGATAAGTCTTTTTTAATTGCTTTAGTAAAATTTCATTTGATTTATCAATATTTTCTGTAATTATATGTTGAATTGATTGATCTTTAGCTAAAATTTCAGCTGTAAATATTTGCAAATCATAACAACAGTCTTGATGTTCTTTTAATTTAGCTGATATGTCGGCTTGTCGTTTGATTTCTTTTTCTGCTTCTTCTTTTAATTGTAATCGAAGAAGATCTTGTTGTTGTTGTAATATTTGTTGTTGTTCTTTTTCATAGTGACGTAATCTATTTGTTTCTTCGAGTTTTAATTGAATATTGTTATCATAATTACGTTTAAGAGCATTTGTAGTAAAATATAATGTCACAACAACAAGGAGTATAGCAACACAAGTTACGAATTTATTTTGTAAATTATTATTCGTCATTTTGATTTGAAATAGTTTATAGTGATGCTATGGCGGATCAAGAGGATGCATTAAATGTAAGAGTTATGACATGTGGATAGCTAGAATAAAAAAATAATATAGTAAAACTGGTTAAAAAGGTTTTTTAACAAGCAATTAAATTGTACTCTTCCGAAGTGACGGTTTTAAAATTTTTCATGGGGGTGAATTTTTTAGACGGGTTCATATGAAATTACTCTTCGTCAATTAAATTCGTGGTTATTTTCCAAATCTATGATATATATAGGGTGTTTTTAATATGCATAAGAAGTTTTGATGGTTGTTGTCTATAAACCATATGGCCTAAAATCATCAAGGTGCAGAATTGGCTTTGCTAGTAATTTAATGTCTTAAATCTGGACTTAATTGAGAAAAAAAATGAATAAAATACTAAAACTAACCTGTTTTGTTTGTCCATCAAACAATATAATTTATTAATAAAGTAAATTTTAAATGAAATCAATATACACGCATAGAAAATCATTTCGGGAACGCGTCCTAATGTACAATCTTCAACAACAATTCAAAATATGATTGAAAAATTTAAGGTATTTAACCACGGTCATAACTTAATACACCGTATTTTGTATAAAAAATCTAGTTTTAGAAAAGATACTAAGAGAGTATTTATTTTTAACTATAAAAATGCAAAAATAGTTTGTCCGATACCACACAAGTCATTTCAGTGAACATGTCGATAATCGATCAAAAATAATTTCAAGTGAACGCAGCCATTAGGTGTCAAACGTCAATCGTGGAAGAAATCTATAACAAAGCCGGCTGTCAGAGTATTTATCGTAAAATAAATTATATCTAAATGGTAAGCCCCTTTCTAGTCATTATTCGTAGAGCGTACATCAATAGTCCGTCATTCCTTGAACGTATTTATTACATTTAATTTATTGATGAAATTCTTTTTTACGACACGAAATAACAAAGAAACCTCAACTATTTTCCTATTGACAAAGTCAGATCGCATTTAAGATGGCCGCCGTATAATCAAAGCGCTTGCTTATTTGAAATCGTCATTTCGTGAACGGTCATTTCGGGAACGTTCCCGGACATTGTTTTGATGTATTTTGATTGTAGAAGACTTTGTATGTATTGTTTTCATTATTGCTTATTTAATATAGATACATAATATACCCATGTTATTAAACAAAGCTTAAATTATGTGCTTTGTTTTGTTTTTGTTGATTTTATCAAATTTACAAAAACGTTCCCGAATTGATGGTTTTCTGTAAGATATTTAGTACTAAACAATATTACTAAAGAAGTATAGAATTCTGTGAGCTGCCATGTTAAAGTTTATTAATATACAAATTTTAAAACAGTATAAACTAAAAGTCATCATTATAGCTTGCAATTTTTTTGTCATAAAACCAATTTTGAAATTTGCAACCCTGGTGATTTTGAGCCATATACAGTTGAGAAATGTCAATTTCTGTTCAGGAGGTTTGACAATCCATCGTGAATCGTTTAACGTCAGAACAACCGTTCCAAATTTAACAAAATTTACTTTGAAGACAGTAAATCCGATCACGAAGTTTATAGAAGTACTTATTGTTGAAGCTCATTTCTGGTTACAAAATTACTAAATATGGAGCGAAGGCATCCTTAAGCCATCAAGGAATCATTGAAAAAATACATTAAAATGCACTGTTGGTTGCATCATCGGTCCTTATTTCTTTGAAAATGAAGAAGGGAATGGCGAGCGCTCTGGAGCAATATGCTGATTGATTGTTTTGTTTGTAAAAATGAATCAGCTAATCATTGAAGACATTTTGTCAAAAAAAGAGGGTTCAATTTAGTCATCAATGAAGCTGAATCATCGATTTATTGCTAAATCATTTTGGTGACAACTTTATTTCTAGAAGTAGTCCTATTAATATTTATTGGAAAAAGTAGTGACAAATTTGACTGATCTAATGGACTATGTAACTCGGAACCGCGGCAGACATCTGTAGGAAATAATATTTAAACAATAAATGCTACAACATTATAAGGATACAAACTCATTCCAACAATATTTCTGTCTGGTATTATTATTTAAAGTACTCAAACTCTTGAAAAACGATGTAAACGCTTTAAGTATTTTATTTATTATATATAAATTTTATATATATATATTATTTATTATATATAAATATATATATAAAATATAAAACTTAAACTAGACTGTTGAAAAATATAAATACAAGAGTGAAATTTGTTATAGATTTCAATTAATTGATTTAAGGGGCTTTGTACACCACAGTTTGATCTACTAAAATTAGTATTCAATAGTTTCTGGAGTCTTATACTTGAACGACTAAAACTAAAGTTTAAACTACCAAGAACTGATGGTGATGAAATTTGTCCATTTATTATTCCAACAATAAAACAAAACTGCAAGTACATCCTATGATTTGTCAAAGAAGGAAGATTTATGAGAGAAAGTCTTTGAGAATAAGGCGGTAATGCATGAAAATCATGAGGCCACGGAAGGGATCGTAAATAAAAACGCAAAAATCTTTTCTGAATGGCTTCGAGTCTTGTGACGTTTACGGCGGCGTAGTAAGGTGACCATACTGTACAAGCATATTCCAGGACTGGTCTCACAAATGAAACAAAAAGTAATTTTAAAACATATGGATCACGGAAATCACGGCCAAATCTCTTAATGAAACCCAGAACTCTATTTGCTTTTTTAACTATGAAATTAATATGTTCATTAAATGTTAGTTTCGAATCTAAGACAACACCCAAGTCAGAAAATACATATACTCTACTTAAAGGACAAGAATCAAACATGTAACAAAAAACGATTGGAACTTTTTTGCGTGTAAAACTCATGGTCAACATTTAAAACAAGACGATTATTATTGCAACATTCCCTGAATAATATTAAGTCTTCTTGGAAGAGAAGACAGTCAGATGTAGAGTTTATTTTGTTTAAAATCATCAGCATATATTAGGACAGACGAATTTTGTATGATCGAAACCAAGTGATTTATAAATAAAACACATAGAATAGGACCAAGGTGACTACCCTGGGGGACACCAGAATTCACAATAAATGAACTTCAACACTCATTACGAAATTTAACTGCACTAAAACGTCTATCTTGTAAATATGAGGAGATCCAGTTAATGAAATAGTCGTTAAAACCTTGCTGTGATAGTTTTAATAGTAATGTTTTATGACACAATTTGCTAAAATCAGTAAAGATACAATTTACTTGTTCACGTTTTTCAAAAACATTTAAACAAAAGGACGTAAAGTGAAACAGATTAGTAACAGTTAAACGCTTTTTAACAAAACCATGCTGGTTATCACAGATAATTGAACTACAATGAAAAGAAAGGACGCTACCTACGATTGACTCAAACAGTTTAGGTATCACAGATAGTTTGGCAATAGGTCGGTAGTTCATTATTTCGTTTTTAGGACCTTTTTTGTGTACTGGTATTATGAAGGAGCTCTTCCAGATAAAAGGAAACAGCGAGTTACTTACGTTACGTGTTGAAAAGAACACATAACGGGTGTGCTAAATACGCAGCACGTTTCTTTAAAATGGATGATGGTACACCGTCGGGACCAGGACTAAAACATTCGTCAAGTTGTAGGATACTATTAAAGACAGCATCTTCACTTAAAACGAAATTGATAGAATTTAAGTGGGGGAAATTTGAAACAGTGGTAGATGTGTTAGGAAAACTAATAGTACTGTGATCTACAAAAACGTCTTTGAAGTAGTTTGCAAACATGTTCGCAATTATTCTCGGCTCACTACTATTTGATGTCGAATCAGTCATTAAGTTAGGGTACCCACATGCTTTCTTCTTACGATTAACGAATTTCCCAAAACTATCAGGATTATTTTTAAGGTTTAATTCAATTTTCCGAATGTAGTCATCATATAGGATGTTAGAGTAGTCAGTGAAAAGTTGTTTTATTATAATGAATGTCCTATAGTCATCATCGGTTCCTGTTTGACTATACCTACTTTATCCAGGCTTTGTTCCTTTTGTTTTTTAAATTTTAAACGTGAGAATCAAACCATGGTGGAACACTCAAGTTATTTCGAGTCTTTTTAAATGGAATCGTTTTGTGAAAACAGTCAAAAAGAGTTAAATAAAAAAATGTTACACATATCGTCAATATTTAAGTTACAAAATAAGTGATCCCAATTGATAGTACATAATAAGTTTAAAAGGTTTTCAAAATTACACCTACTAAAGTTGAATTCTAGTTTGTTGTTATCAGATAGCATATGAGGTGAAGCCATGTTTAAATTAAGTGCAATGTCTAATGCAGGATGATGGCGATCATCGTCCACAATTTTGAAAGCAAAAGATATCACAGCTGGTTTAGAGCATATGATTTCGGAGAAAAATACCAGTTCGATGATTATTCTTTGATTAATAAAGTTTTCAAAAAATCCTAATTAGTTTTCATTTTGTCTTAATTTGTCCTAAATTTTCTGAATGCTGAAATTATTATTCCTTTGAGAATGAAGGTACCATCCTTCGTTAACAGGACTATTTTAAAATACCGTAAATTAAAATTGACATCCTCAAAAGTGGAAAGAACTGTGAACATTTTTGTAGAGCTTTTTTGAATACACCACTTTAGGTTTTGAAGACCTAGCGTTAAGAGTTGTATGTTTATTTAAATAAAACACGCAATCAGTGAATGTAATTACCTTTAAAATGTCTTTTCTTTTCTTTTTACATTCTTTGCGAGTTTTTGAAATGGAAAAAATGAGCAAAGAATACCCAGTAAGATATTATAAATTGCATAAAGGACACGCACATCATTTTACTGTTTCTCATCCGATTTAGCAGCCATTAGATATTCTTTTGATTCGCAGAGATTTTTAATTAAAAGACTCCATATAATGTTCTCCTTTTGAGAAGAAGAAAGCTCCAAATAGCAAAATTTATGCGTATCTGTTATTTCACAATAATGCCCTACGACTATGATAAGAACTGCCGATATATTTATGTCTAAGATTTTATAAAATTAGAACTCATACCTTCCTTAAATCCAATTAATTATTTAGAAAATCTTTTGTTTTATTAAAATCCAAAAATTTAGTAGATAATTGTTACTATTAACTCGCTTTTATTTGTTTTATCACTGATGCTATTATTCGAGATAAATTTTGAAATGCGACTTTAAATTTCAAACAGGGTATACACACATACGCCCCATAAACCCACAAAATTTAAAAACACTGAATGTCTACATCAGTTGAAAAAGAAAACAAACATATTTTTGTTGTTGTACTGTTGTACATATAAATCTTTGTTCTTTTTAAGTTAGTCCTTTCAGTTATTTGTGTCATAAATGCATGTACAATCCCAGTTTGGGTAAAATCAATATTTTCACTTTTTTCTATTTAATTGGGTTAATGAATTTTCAAGTTAATTTCATTTTTACTTTTTAATAAATCATATGATTGCGAGAGTATATTTAAAAAGAACAAATATTTTAATTAAAATTTAACATTTAAATTTAAATAAAACATACTATAGGTTCCTTTTTGTTGTGTTGATAGAAGAACTTTGTGATGTTTTATATTTTTGTACTTTTGGTTAAGCAAGAATTTGACGTAACTTTTTGAGAATTGAAATGTTTGCAAAAATTTTAAATTTTAAACATAAACTATGTGCACTCTATATGTAACTTAAAAAATAAAGCTAACAAATATTATTAATTTTACGAGCTATTTGTCTTGCAGACAATTTAACTCTTGTGTCCTTCAAATGAAACTACGTTGTTATGGAAATGAGCAGTTTATTTTTGTGGCATAACAAAAATATGTTGACACATGCTCTTTATTTATGTTGCAAAAAAAAAAGTTTCTTGGACTTGTTGAAGATGAGAAAGTGGCACAAAACACTATGGGACTGGATAATTGATCTACTTATTTAAATAGTTATTTCATATTTTATATATACCTTTTGTAAAAGACTACCTTATATTATATACATATGTTAGTTGCTAATAATGTATTTAAAGTTCAGCTATAGTATTTCATTATATTTGCTGAAATTAATTATTTAAAATAGTTTCTAAAAATCAATTAAAAATATCTAAATTATTAACATTTCCTTTACCCGATTTATTGTTTACTTTACTTTCATTAGAGACATTGTTTGCATGCGATTATTTGCAATTAGTTAAATGTCAAAAAACTACTTGCACATGTTTCTTGCTTTGAACGTAAGCTCAATTTTTCTGATTTTCGTAATCTGTCAAAAGGTTTGAAAATGTTTATATTTCAAACTTGTAAATAAACCACAAGACATTCAAAGCTATTCGTTATTTTGAGTTGCATTTTAAATTTTCAAGCTAAAATATTGACAACTGTGAACAAATTTGGATAACTATTTCATCCATAGACACACCATATGGTGTGTCTATGATTTCAGCATTTTCTTCATACTGCACCTTTCTTTAAGTTTAAAACCAGAATGATATTACACATATTACTTCTGAATATAACTTTAAACTATGGGAAGTTAAAAACAGTACTTATTGATTTTGACAGTAATTTTGTAGCTTATCACCGATATGTGCAACACTTATCCGAGAATAAAGGCAAACAAATTAAAATTTGACGATTTGAAAGCGTTGTTGTGGCGTTAAACGATGACTTGAATGATGATGACAGAAATGTCAACATAGTTTATCAACTGTCAAACCATTGACCAAAACCATCAAAACTTTGTATGGACCTTTAAATTACCCTTTACGTTCATAAAATCATTGGCTGCGTTCAGTGTATCCGGATACCTTTTTGTTAGCGTTTTATGTGTAAAAGAACAGCTGATCCAAAACAGCTTGGATGTCAAAAAAGGATGTATGTTTTGATTTTTCTTAGTTTTCAAACTTGATTTCGTAGTTTCTTATTTTCCCATTGAAAGTTATTGTCATTGGTGCAATCTGTCAAATTCACAATATTGACAATCTTCAACGTTTTAAGGTCCTTAATCTAAATTTATGGTGTTATATAGATGTTTGAACGCGTGTATGTAAGTCTATTCGCTCGGGATACGGTTTCAACAACACAATAGTTTTATTCGACGAAGGTTAACATTGTTGACATATCAAACATTTTAAAATAATGAAATTGACAGATATTTTTCAAAACAAAAACTTAAAAACACTACTAACATTTTTAAAAATGTATTTTCGCATGTATCTTGAAATCGGATATTGACTTCAAACCTATTTCTCCAAACATCTTTTCTAATTTCATAAATTTAGATCAAGTGAGATCAACTATGGCAGCGTGTTTTAGAGAACCTAAGATTTTCTTGTTTTCACAGTTGTATCAAAGCTCCTGTAAAAAAAATTCAGACAAGCAGGTCTCAAATCAATGTATTGGGGCATATTCATAGTCATATTTTAGACCAGAGTCAATTTGAACTGGAGTCTGCATTTAACATCTATGTTAGACATAGCTGCTATTCATAAAAAGGCGTATTCATAGAGAGTTACTAAAGTCGTGATTTCTTGATCTATAGTTTGAGGCTTGTTGGTTAAATAAACACAGCTCTTATTCATAGTCAATTTTCCAGCTGTGTTTAGTAAAACCCCAGGTTAAGGTTGTATTCTACTACAATTATACTTAAAATGACAGGTAAACGTAAAAAAATAATGTTATATTTTCAATCTTGTTATTTTGTGCTGTCATTCCTCAAATTGGATGTCAAAAAAAAAGTAATTAAAACAAAACTATTTAATAAAATTTAAAATTAAATTCAATGCTGTTAAAACCTAGGGACTGTCAGAAACGGGTAATCCTCTTTTACTTGGTAGTTCTCCAAGTTATATCTTTCGTAGAAATCCTTGTTGCTTAATTGAAATGGATTGAACCGTGTTTTATATTATTTTTCTTTTTCTTGGTGGCATATTCTGTAGATAACCAAATAACTCAAACTGCTCTTAGATATCCATATCTTTTTGAATTGCGGTATCAATCGACATTTTTCTGGACAACAAGTTTACGTAAATTTTATTTGATTGTAATACATATTATACTTTTTCAGAATTTAGCAGATCTGTTTAGTTAGGAACAGGTTTAAGGTATATTCTACTACAATTTCACTTAATCCTATAGAAAAGTCTTTGAAAACCTTGAAATTATTCTGCTTACGGTTTTGTTAAGAAATATCATGTATGTACGTTGTCGTCTCTTGTAAGAAAATGTTTACTTATTGTGGTAAAGAAAAGATACGTACAGTATCAAACATCAGATTGCCTATGTCACTTTGGTGAATATATCGAGTGAAAAATCATATTAAATAGTTTTGTTTTACTTACTTTTTTTGACATCCAATTCGAGGAATGACAGCACAAAATAACGAGTTTGAAAATATAACAGTATTTTTTTGCTTTGACCTGTCATTTGAAGTATAATTGTAGTAGAATACAACCTTAAACTGGGGTTTTACTAAGCACATCAGGAAAATTGACTATGAATAAGAGCTATACTAAAGATCAAGAAATCACGACTTTAGTAATTCTCTAGGAATACTCGCCAATTTGTTTTATTATTTTATTAATTCCATTATCCCTCTCTTTTTTGTTTCATACATTGAGATCAAGTGAGATCAACTTTGTTATCAGAGCATATAAGATATTCTTGTTTATAAGATTTATCTATAATTTTCACAGTTGCATCACCCCTGTTAAAAACTTTTTATTCAACAAGCCTGCAGATGCAAATCCGAACTATTGCAAACCGAATTTATTAATTCTTTCTTAGGCACTAACCCTACGAACATCCTCCTTTGAATAACGCACCCACTTGTTTGAAACAAATTAATGCCCCATAGTCAGCTGTCAAATTGCAGTACAATTTGATGACGTATATTTTTTCGACGCAGTTCCGCCATTCACATTTCTCAAATTCTCTCACTCGCCGCATATCGCATTCAACAATTGCGTCATCATAAAACATCTTTGCTTCGTAGGAAGTCGATAAAAAGATTACCTATAGTGTGGGATTTGTTTACAATTCGTAATTAAAAAATGTTTTCATTCAAGTCTACCCTCGCTCATAAATGATTCATAAAAGCTATCGTTAAACATATGATTTCTGTTTCTGTTTATATTTCGTTTGTGTTTATTTTAAAGTAAAATCTTCTGTGAGAAACTAAGCAGAAGTTTCATCAAAGAGTCAGAAAAGCTTGCCGGGTACGGTTTGCTGATTGGGGTTGTCTTTCGGAGCTCCTCTCTCTCGCATTTGAATTATTGTGTGTAGTGTATTCTAAATCTAATACAAAATTGTTAGAAAATGGTCTCTCCCACTATGTACTGGCATAAAAACAAATTAAACGACATCAAGTACTCTGTGAACAGAATTGAAAGAAATGAAGAAACAAGAGGCATTCGTGCATCTCTATTCAACTCGCTATCACCGATAATTCTAAGCACTGGACTTGGTCGGTCAGAAGAAATCGGTGCAGCTATTGCAACAGCAGGTGAGCTGCCGGTGAAATATTCGCAGTATACAAATCACAAGAAATACTACGACTGCGACTACGGTGACGGTTCAGTGAACACATTTAACCCAAAGTTACGAGCTCTTCTTATTTTGGTGGCACTTCTCTTGGTCGGTTATAAAATTTACAATATTACAAGTAAGTAGAAGAATCTAAATTAAGTACCTACCTACTAAAAATCTAACTCTAATATTCGATGGAATCTTCAAGAGTGTGTTTTTAATTATTTAAAAAATCTATCAATCAATAGATTATTTTAGTTCAAGGCCCTTTCTCATTTCCTTGCGTTACTTTTAGTTCGTGGGTTGATTTAAATGCATTTTGGGAAATGATAAAAGTCCAAAAATAGAATATCGATGATCTCATTATCTGAAGTAAGAAGAGTAGGTACGTACTAATATTGTGTATGAATACCTTAAAAATGGGTGGCAGTGGCAGGCAAAGTGAAGTTCATTTTTTTGTTTTGTTTCTTTGTTGACGTTGAACTTCGGTTCATTTCAATGTGAAAGAAACACATCATTCGTCCCACCTTTGTGTGGGCCCACACCACTAGCACTGTCTTCATTAGATTCTATTTAAAACTTTGTTTACCTTTTAGCATTTGAGTTTTGTTTGTTTAGTTATTAAATCAAAGATATGTTAATAGATAGAAAAAAGTGTGGAAATTATAACACAAATAGGGCATAATCTATTCAGTTCATTAAAGTATTTAAACCATAATTGACATGCAGTTACTCAAAATGAAGGTTCTTACTTGGTGACTTTTTATGTACCTAAGGACAAAGCCCATACAATTGACCTATATTTAATGCATTTTTCTCATTTTTTGTTTTGCTTGCAGAACTTGTTCCTTGCAAATCGATAATTTTTCAATGCTCCCAAATATGGTAACATAATTTTTGTTTTCTTTTCGTGGGGAATTAAAACTAATATACTTACAGCTATGGCCAAAATAATAGGAACATTTTTTGCTTTTGAGTTTATTTGTATTTTTTTCACTTATTTTAAATTTTTAAAGTACAAAAATGGTCGCATTCGGAAAGCTAGTGGCTACGTAGTCAAGGGATTCTGATTGGCTAAATCTAACTACAAAAGTAGTTGAAATTTCCCCTCCGACGTAGTGTAAAATTTTCGGCTACAAAGTTAGTGCACACTGGTTTTGACGTTTCACAATCAGCTGCTCGGTAAGGACACAAGAATTCAAAATGAAATAAATCATTTAGTATTTAAATACAAATAAAAATCACTCATATTATATCTTATATTCGATTTTATTGAATTTAAAAATAAAACAAACTATTTAAAGTACTGAAAACACAAATGTTTCCTGTATTATATATTTGCATTTGTCATTGATATGACAGTTCCGGATTGACTAGCTTTGTAGTGAAGTTTTGCATTCACAAATCTAGTTGAATTTCGACTACGTAGCCACTAGCTTTCCGAATGCGACCAATGATATGTGTAATACAGAACACTTAGTTTATAGCATTACCCCTTGAACACAATTGGAATTCGCTAGTCGCGGTAAAAATCGCTGTAGCACAAGCTGTCACTAAAATCGCTCACTATGTAGCAAAGGTCGCCCACAATGGTGTAGCGCAGGAAGAACGTCTGCTGTCATTTTTTCTTTGACATTTATACATTTGTGTTTAGTTTTGTAAGACTATTCATATTTTTGGGCAACTTAATTTCAATTTTTAAATTAAAAAATGGACCAACGAACCAATGAACCCAATGGCTTGTTTTCATAAAGTGCTGTGAACAGACCAACAGATATGTCAAAATGTAGAGCGACTTATAGCGGAAAGTAGAAAATTATTCAACAATGACGACAGCGATCGCTGCAGCAACAGCTTCCCATTGTGGCGCTGTGTACTATTTTCGTATGTTTCAACGTTGACAGCGCGACAAGCGGCCGCTACAGCGACTCCATTCTGCTGGGGCTATTATACCATTTAGCTGGTCAAAATATAAGGTAAAAAGAGGCTGGGATGCGACCCACACTGATAACTTCCCATCCCGTCTTTCGATTTGTCTTGCTTAAATGTTTGTAGATTTTCGTGTTGTGTTAAAAAAGTTGTCAGTTAAATTATAGTTAAAAATTTCAAAATTACGAACAATATTTTGCATAGTAGGTATAATGAAATAGTTTTATTTCAAAATCTAGTTTTGTTAACGAGATTTTTAGTCAAAAACAAATTTTATACCAATTTTAATAGCATTCCTTAAAAGTTTTTATTTCTTATATAAACAAATACAAATTGGATGAATGAAATGAATTTGAAGGCAATACCTTCTATTGTTCATGATCATGAGATATCGGGAACCGAACATCAATTTTTACCAAATTTGCGTACTATTTTTTGTAGATTTTATTTTTTTTATGAAAAAAACGGACTGTTGGATTCTTATACAAAAATTATTGAATATCGAAAACAATATTTTCTGTGAGATAAAATAAGTTTGAAGCCAATATTTTTAATTTTTGAAAAGTTATTTGAGTCCAAAGTAAATTATTACCAAGTTTTAGTATTGTTTTTTTAGGTTTTTATTTTTTGTAAAAAAAACGATTTTTCTCAAAATTCTATCAAATGTTGGAAACAATATTTCTTATAAGATAAAGCCAATATCTCAAAGTTTTGAAAAGATAATTGAGTCGAAAATCAAATTTTATCAAGTTTTGTTAATTTTTTGTTTAGGTTTTTAATTTTTTGTAAAAAAAACTGTTGATTCAATTTTTCTCCAAATTATACCAGATGTTGAAATTGTTATTCTTCGTTGCACAAAATTGTTTTGGAGATAAAATATTTTTTTGTTCATAAAATTTCCGAGGTGACAAAAATTTGTTTCAGTTTTTTTGATTTATAAAAAGACCCGTTAATAAGAATTTTGTCCAAAAATATGTTAATTTGGTATCAAGTTACAATATATAATATTAAATTTAGTTCAAGTCCCTATCGTTATTGGTTCGTGAGATATTTAGGATTAACCAACATTTTCGCATTTTTTTTCAAATTGCTATTGCCCTTTCTGCATCTTTCTGCATTATTATATGTATACCAAAATTTATTTGAAGTCGATATCTCTACTGGTTCTTGAGCTAAGGACAATGAAAAAAACGTCGCGAACGTACACACGCACGCACAGACATCTCTCTAAAAAAAAATTATTTCGACTTTAGGGATATTGAAACGTCAAGAAATGTTAAAATTTTCAATTCGACAAATCGGACCCATTACAATAACTTCCTATGGGAAGTTAAAAAACAGAAATAAACAAGAAAATATTAATTTAATGTTAAAGCATTTTCCATTGAAAATCTAAATCTAACCTATTTATGCCATCACAAACAAAATTGCAGTGCGGTTTTGAAATGCAAGTCAGCTATAGAACGATTCTTAATATCCTGCAGGAGATACGATTTGCATAGAAGGCGCAATCTTACATAAAAAATATGAGGAGGCTTGGTCGGAATGCACTTTAAAGTGTTGAAACAAAATTGGATGTTCTTAGCCCAATATGAACAGAATTCAACAGAAATCTCGTAAAACCAATATTCAAATTTAGAGGTGTTAAGGGTTATTTCTCTTTGTAGATTATGTGTCTAATTTTTGTTATGAATGGAACATTTTTGAAAAAAATCGCCTATAAATAAATACAATTATTTAAAAGGCATTTTTTCATCAGGATAAAGACCCAAAACATACTGTAATGCTAACGAAGCTCTGATTCATAAGGAGCAAAATGTATGGTTTTGAGTGGTATTTTCAATACTTCGCCTTAATCTTATTCAAGCTCACTCAGTGCAAAATTACAAAGTAGACATAAGTTTCCAAAAAAAAAAAAAAATCTTTGTAGAATTTTTACTGAAATGTGATACTTAACTCCTGAAGAAAGGTGTTATAAATTAAGTGCCTTGCACATGAGCAACGAACTGCGAACTGCGAATGGACGAACAAACGTGATTTTACACATTTCAAAAAGTCAATTCCACACAAAAACACATTTAAATTATAAGAAACCAATTGACACTAATATTAGGATAATACAATTTGCATTTTGTTCTCTAAAACGAGAGAATTTTGTAAAAACAATTTGGTAGTAACGAATCGCAGTGTGGTTGCTGCGAACTGTCAAACTCTATTCGCGTTCCACATACCATCCACACTGCAACGAATAAATTGTTCGCGCTCAACTTAACCTCAAAATTATACCACTCTTGTTTTGTTTTTGTGTGAAAGATGATGGCTGAGGAAAATATGGAGAAAAGGGTTGACAATTCGTCGCTACCTGCGAATAGAAATAAAAGCTCATGTGAAAGAAAAGTCAAAATATGCGAACATCCACAGTTCGCAGTTCGTTGCTCATGTGCAAGATGCTTTAAGCAGCTTTCACATGAGCGCGACCAACGACCAACGAATGAACGAATATTCGTCGATTTTGACATTTCTTTCACATGAGAGTTTTTAATTCGTCGCGAATGAAGTTTGACATTCACCACCGAAACCAAAACAAGAATGATTTTTTTAGGTTAAGTACCCGCGATTATTTTATTCGTTGCGAGTGTGGATGATGTGGAACGCGAATAAAGTTTGACAGACAACTAAAATTTTGTTCGCGACGAATAAATTTGTTTTCTTAAATTTATTAATATATGATATTGAAAAGTAAAAGTATGCATCAAAAATCAAATAGAAACTATATTGCTATCGTTTTGTTAAGAATTTGTGTGGAAATATGTCTTCAAACGTATATAAACTCACATTTTGTAATTCATTCGTCGTTCGTTGGTCGCGCTCATGTGAAAGCTGCTTTAGCTAGTTCTATGAAATATATATTTTTTTTATTAACTACAAAGTACAATCTTTCAAAAAATTAAATTTATTGACATTTTTTGTAGAAATTTGATTTTGAAATGTGACCCATAGCTCATTGATATTTTCGGGTTTGCATATTAAACCTTCTTTATGATATCTGCTCACAGATTAGATAGATAGATTTATGACGAGAGACTGAGCAGGCCGCTCCATAAGGTCATTGTTCTAATCTCGAAACTATTTTTCTATTTGTGTGTTTTGAGTCCCTATTTTATAGGATTACCAATATTTGAGTGGCATCTCACCGTCTGCGTATCGACGCATAATGTTTTGTAGTTTTTTTTACATTTGGGTGCTGATCTATGATAACAATCCTAGGTATAAGACTAACTCCATAGTAAGAAAAACAGCTCCGTTTCAAAATAAATAAAATAAAAAATAGAAAATTAAATACAATGGGGCATATTCATAGATGTTTGCTAAACTCTTGCTAAGTTGTTACTAAGCAAGTCCAGAGCTTAGGCTATTTATAAATAAATTTAAACCTAAGTTTAGGGCTAAGCATGTGGTTTAACTATAAACATAGGAAATGCTGTGTTTAAGTAGTTATTATCACAGCCAAATGTCATATTTGATTTTTATTTGTAAATTGAAAAAGTAAATCATATCAAATAAATTTTACGTAAACTTGCTTTCCAGAAAAATGTCGATTGATACCGCAATTGAAGACCAGTTTTCCTGCCGTTCGCATTTTATATTTTCCTTGTTGTTTATGTAAAATATTATAGAACGTTGTTAGTTGATTTTTTTATTAAATAGTTTTGTTTTACTTACTTTTTTCGACATCCAATTTAAGGAATAAAAATAAAATTAAAATACAAAATAGAAGTAACGGGTGATTTTTTAAGAGCTTGAGAACTTTTTTAAAAAAAAAAACGCATAAAATTTGCAAAATCTCATCGGTTCTTTATTTGAAACGTTAGATTGGTCCATGACATTTTTGAAGATACATAATTTCATTTAAATGTTGACCGCGGCTGCGTCTTAGGTGGTCCATTCGGAAAGTCCAATTTTGGGTAACTTTTTCGAGCATTTCGGCCGGAATAGCCCGAATTTCTTCGGAAATGTTGTCTTCCAAAGCTGGAATAGTTGCTGGCTTATTTGTGTAGACTTTAGACTTGACGTAGCCCCACAAAAAATAGTCTAAAGGCGTCAAATCGCATGATCTTGGTGGCCAACTTACCGGTCCATTCCTTGAGATGAATTGTTCTCCGAAGTTTTCCCTCAAAATGGCCATAGAATCGCGAGCTGTGTGGCATGTAGCGCCATCTTGTTGAAACCACATGTCAACCAAGTTCAGTTCTTCCATTTTTGGCAACAAAAAGTTTGTTAGCATTGAACGATAGCGATCGCCATTCACCGTAACGTTGCGTCCAACAGCATCTTTGAAAAAATACGCTCCAATGATTCCACCAGCGTACAAACCACACCAAACAGTGCATTTTTCGAGATGCATGGGCAGTTCTTGAACGGCTTCTGGTTGCTCTTCACTCCAAATGCGGCAATTTTGCTTATTTACGTAGCCATTCAACCAGAAATGAGCCTCATCGCTGAACAAAATTTGTCGATAAAAAAGCGCGAAACACATTTCGAACCGAACACTGATTTTGGTAATTAAATTCAATGATTTGCAAGCGTTGCTCGTTAGTAAGTCTATTCATGATGAAATGTCAAAGCATACTGAGCATCTTTCTCTTTGACACCATGTCTGAAATCCCGCGTGATCTGTCAAATACTAATGCTACTAACCTCAAAAAAATCACCCATTATAATTAGCCGTGTTTGTTTTTTTGGTATTCCATATATAGTACAGTGAGAAATTGCCAAAAAACGATCCGCAGTAGTCCGGTTTTTATATTTGAAAGTTGAACCAATTGAATATTTGCCAGAATAATTTATCAAAATATTTCAAAAAAAAATTCAGACCAGGGTAAAATCGTGTAAGCTGATTTTTGATAGTTGACTATCAAAATCAAGAAAATACGTCTGTAAGGTGATAGTCGATTTCGAAGTTTTAACCAAACAATTTGACATAAAATAAAAACTTCAAGAAGGGGGTTTGTTCGTAGACTACTACATTAACATGTGGTGTTGAAGCGAGCTTGAAGCTCGGCTCAATTCTTTATATACCTGAATCGAGTTGAAATGAGCTTGATTCGCCTCGATTCCGGTCGGGGATCGGAGTCGAATCAAAATTTGTGAAGAATAACCTGTGTGGAGGAGTTGGTTTTACAGATAATGCGTTATGGTCTGTTTACTTGCATGTTTGTGTACAAAAAATATAGTTTTTTTTTAATCAAATACAAAAAAAAATTACACATAGAGTAGGTAGCATATTCTTATATGGTGCTGAACTATTCAGTTTATCATTGTTTAACACGAATCAAACTATCTCACTTGCACTTCATAAGAAACATCGAAACACCATTTGCATTTTAGAAAGTGCTGTAAAACTTAATCATTTTTAAATCTTCTTGTGTGGTGGAAACACCAAAAAGATTTATGTAATCTAAACTGAGATAAACCTTTGGTGGAAACATAGCAAAACTTAATTATATTTTCTATTGTTTGCTCTTGCAAAATAAGCCCAGTTAGTCCATTTCCACTAACAAAACTAAATAATATCAACAGTAATAGATTGATTTTTTTTTCCCAATGGAAAACACATGATTCCAAATGCACAACTACTCAACGAACACAGCCATCGAGATACAAATGCAATATCAGTCGTACCAACATTTGAGAACGAAATCACATAAGATCCATTCGAGACTTGTATAAATGTCAAAAGCCCATCCGTAGTAAGATTCTACTTTAACTTTTATCGGTAGTATTCATACTACGGATATTGTTTTTGTTATTCGTGTAAAATCCTACTATACTATTGATAGATTTTCCAACAAAACACGGGTATTGTAGTAGAAATACAACCTTAGCCTGAGGTTTTACTAAACACAGCAGAAAAATTGACTATGAATAAGAACTGTGTTTATTTAATCAACAAGCCTTAAACTATAGATCAAGAAATCACGACTTTAGTAATATTCTCTATGAAGACGCCCCAATACATTTTATTCCAAATTGAATATACTTGAAAAATCGGTAATATTTTATTGCTCGCAGCTGTACATTGTTTTTTTTTTAAGTTTAAATAAAGTATTTCTATTTTCTTTTTTGGCCAGCCTTTTAAAAAGCCTCCAGAAAAATCAATCCAAAATCTGGACTTTAAATATAACTTTTTAAAAATATCAAAATTAGAAACATTTACAAAATATTTAATTTTAATATTAAATATTTAAATTTTAGATTTGTTGCCTTATAGAAGTACTGAAAATTACCACACATTTATAGTTGTTCCTATTATTTTGGCCATAGCTGTAGATATATTGTTGATGCTGACTCTCTTTATCCAACTGTTTATATATGTATGTATGTAGGTTTTATGGACCTTTAGAAAATATTTTTTTTAATGGTTGGAAGACAAGATTTATGCATTCCGACTTTTATGGACCGGGTGGAAAAAAGAAAGACTATAACTGAAAGCAACTGAAACAATAGCATTTCTATCTAAATAGCATAAATTAATAGTCAAAGAAATTATTATATGAAAGAAAATATTGTTTGCTCCTAAATACAATGAAATTATTCTCATTCATATTCCCACATTCAACTCGCATTAGAGTTATAAATGCATCTGACCATCTGTGTACCTACATACACTGAGCTTACGTCACTTTCTGAGATATCAAATGAGAATTGTGTATTAATATTCAAAACCAGATCCAAATGTATGCTTCCTAACACTGACATCTAGTTAAATATGCACAACAGACTGCTATTGTCAACAAAAAAAGAGTTGCATTGTTATGTGTAACATCAATCTTCCCACATCTTCCGATGATCACACAAAATAAATAAATTAATTTAATATGTATATTTTTTTTTTAATTTACAGTGCCTTACACCAGTCAAGAGAGTCTCTCCAATATCGGAATAATTACACAAAAAAAGCTCAATAATGCCTTTGAATGGGCGGCTCAACCAGATGTCCGAAATAAAATAAATCCAATTCTCTGTGGATTAGCATTTTCAGTGTTTTCATTCTTCCTCGTGTACTTAGATAGTAATGTTCCTGGAATCAATCCACCATCACCATTCTCTCCACGCTCAAAAATGCTGTAAGTTATTTATGCAAACAAAATAGTCGCAGCAGTGATTCTAACTTTCATCATTCTTTGCAGATATCGCCGCCAGAAGACTAGCTCCATCCATCTGGGGTATTTAACAGCCATAGCTGGTGGGTTTGTAGTTAGCGCATTAATGTTTTTGGATTTTTAAAGAAAATCAAAACTCAAATTTAACAAAAATGTGCCTTTGGAGATGTAGAATTTAATGAATTTCCACATAAATCAACACAAAATAAGTATTATAGTACAAATAATTATTTATTTTCATTTAGATATATCGAATACAAAATATAAAACAATTATTGTTGGTTTGTATATTACACAATATTCCTTTCTTTTAAGTTTATAGAAATACATAGTTATATTATTATACTGGTTAACAATAAATAATTTATGTTACGTTTGGTTGTAAACATTTATTTATTAAGACTCTAATTTGTTTGTTTAGAAGATAAAAAAAAATAAAAGAAAATTATTTAACAAATAAATTCAATTGTTGTTTAACTATTTTAAGCTATTATTTTGAATTTGGAGCAAAGCAAACGCAGAAACATTTTGTATTCTGGTAAGTTCTGTTTCCTGAGGTGCATTTTGAATCGGCTCAATTTTATGAATGTGGAAGCGGTTTTGTGAGTTGAAATTACCAATGCAACGGACCATACTTGCTGAAAGGAAATTGCATACCAAAATTATTTTGAAATATGATTTTTTTGAAAATTTGTTGCCCTAACTTACTTGTATTAATGTCCAATAGAATATTCTCAAAATCATAATAAAACCCCTGCAAAATTGGTCCTGACTCACTTCGCATCAGAATTATATGTTCATATCTTATTTTAGTTTTAGTAATTTTCATCACATTTCCTTAAGAAGAAACAAAAAAGATTTAATCGAGTGTTTTATTTGTTAGCATACTTACCATACACTTCGTATAATGCCTTCAATTCTGGATACGTTTTGAAATTCTTCATTACAAACTGAACACTTCCGGTAATGAAAACACATTCCCGCTCTGGTCTTATTCCCAATTTTGTTTGTATTGTCGATTGTGTAGATTCCAGTGGCTGAGATCTTTCCAAAACCAATTTTTTCTTTGCAACCGGATAAAATTCAATTCCCAACTGACTTGATCCACCAGCAATGGATTGTTTTCTTTTATTCCTTGAGAAATTTTCTCTATTGAAAATTGGAGCTAACTTAAGAGGTGGTCGTTTAAGTGATAATTTCGACATTGAAGGAAATAGACTTGATGTTGTGGCGGTGGCAGCGGTGCTGGGAGGAAGCATATCTTGAGCTCTACAAAACTCTTCATCGGAATTCTTGTCATGGAACTCCCTTACGAATCTGTTCATTGAATTGTGTTCCTTGGGAACTAAAATTGGTTTTAGTTAAAAAGATGTATGTTGTTGGAATGAGAGTTTCTTACTTGCTTTTCGTAATCTTCCATAGTTTTCCATGATTTGAATTGAAAATAACTTAGGATTTAATCAATAAATAGAATAAAACGTGAATATTTGTTTTAATACTTTAGAGTATTTTTCAAAAATAACTGTAATCTTTGTTGATTTAGGAGTTTCCGTTGGACAGTAGTGTAAGTGTCGCAGAAATCTGAATAAAATTGAATTTATAAAAATCGGAAAATATCTTGGGGCAGTTAACAGGAGAATTCCTTTACAAAATCATGGCTTCAAACCACATTTATTTGTTTAAACTAATGTCTATATTTTGTAGGTGATTATTTTCTGTCCATTTGGTTAAAAAACAAAACCTTATATCGAAAGCTCTAAAATTCCATTAATTTAAAATAATAAGTTTTTTTCTTTGCTTCTTAAACAAAATGTTTTACTGTTGAATCGAGACTCGTTTGAGAATCGAATCTTATACCAATCGAAAACAAGTACTCTATACCATTTATAAGAACTGTCATAGTTATCTGTCAAATTTGACACTGGCACCGTCAACTTGCCTCTTGGGCTGGCACGTCCACGCGATTTGATTTCGTATTTTTGTTGTTCATCGGAATTTATTAATTTAGCAATTTATTGCTATTTGTAAACTGATTTTATTAATAATTGGCTGCTAAAATTATTCAATAATGAGTACAATTTTGGAAAAAATCTCAGCCATTGAGTCTGAGGTGAGTTTAAATGGGACAAATCCAAATTACGGAGAAACTAACCCTAATTGGATTCTTTTTTTGTTCTGTATAGATGGCTCGGACACAAAAAAATAAGAACACATCGGCACATTTGGGTTTATTGAAAGCAAAATTGGCCAAATTGCGACGTGAACTCATCACACCAAAAGGTGGCGGCGGTTCAACTGGTGAAGGTATGAAGAATCATTGTTTAGAAAAATTATATTGTGGATTCATCACAAACGTTTTGTTCTAATTTGTTTTTTTCTTTCGTTAAATAGGCTTCGAAGTTGCAAAAACCGGAGATGCCAGAGTTGGTTTTGTCGGCTTTCCATCGGTGGGTAAGTCGACACTTTTGTCCAACTTGGCTGGAGTGTATTCGGAAGTTGCAGCATATGAGTTCACAACGTTGACAACTGTTCCCGGATGCATCAAATATAAGGGTGCCAAGATTCAAGTAAGTTCGAATTCGGTTTCATTAGGTTTTCATCGTTTTCACTTGTGTTTTATTAAATTTTAGTTGCTGGATTTGCCTGGAATCATTGAAGGTGCTAAAGATGGTAAGGGTCGTGGTAGACAGGTTATTGCTGTAGCACGAACTTGCAATCTTATCTTCATGGTATTGGATGTTCTGAAGCCATTGGGTCATAAGAAATTGCTGGAGCATGAATTGGAAGGATTTGGAATCCGACTTAATAAGAAACCACCAAATATCTACTTTAGAAAGAAGGATAAAGGTTTTTTAAACTTGAAATCTTATCTCATGGTCAAAGCTTACGATGGTTTTTTGTTTTCAAGGTGGTGTCAATTTCAATTGTATGGTCCCACAATCGGAGTTGGATGCTGATTTGGTGAAATCCATTCTTTCTGAATACAAAATCCACAATGCTGATATTACACTACGTTATGATGCCACCAGTGATGATCTTATCGATGTCATTGAAGGAAATCGTATTTATATCCCGTGCATTTATCTCTTGAATAAGATTGATCAGATTTCAATTGAAGAACTTGATGTCATTTATAAGATTCCGCATTGTGTACCCATTTCAGCTCATCATCGATGGAATTTCGATGATTTGTTGGAACTTATGTGGGAATACTTAAGACTTGTTCGAATGTAAGTAAAATTTGGTTTAAGTCTTTAAAGTTTTAACTTTTTTTTATCAATTTTTAGTTATACAAAACCAAAAGGACAACTGCCCGATTATACGTCACCAATTGTCTTGCACAATGAGAGAACTTCAATTGAAGATTTTTGTAACAAATTGCATCGTACAATTGCTAAGGAATTCAAATAGTATGTCAAAAAGAATTCTATTGATTAGGAGCTTTTATTGACCATGCTTCATTTATTCTTCTTTTTCAGTGCTCTTGTGTGGGGTTCATCGGTTAAGCATCAACCTCAAAAGGTTGGAATTGAGCATATTCTCAACGATGAAGATGTCGTACAGATTGTAAAGAAAGTTTAATGGACATACATATTACATATATTTTTTTTTATATAAACACAACAAATTTGCAAGAATTAAAACTTATCTTTGAATCGCTTAAAAATGTTTGTTTCAATTTAAACAGTTCATTTAAGGAAAAGTTTTTCAGTTATTCACTATAGGTACTTCGAATAATTTTATAAAAATGCTTTGCAGGTTTTCTTTGGTTCACTTAAAATTAAATTAATTTGTTTATATGTACGTCAGAAAGTTAAAGAAAATTTTAAATATGGAAAATAATTAACAAAAGAATCGACTGGTAGAAATTGCTTATTTTTATCCTTTTCAGGAGGGGTATAAACATCTACTTTAAAAGTCAACGTTTTTCATTTTTAAACCGTAATTTCGTATCGAAATATCACCATAATTTAGTGTTGTTCCAAAAATTTACTGTTTTTTTCTTACTAAGTTGAGGCTTCAGTTTTGTGTGAACTAGAGCCTTAACTAAAAATTGTCTCCATTTATCTCGTAGCTAGCTAGATGTCTCCAGCTGCGCACTCCAAATTGGGTGATCAGCGGCCTTCCTCCATAAGGGTTTCCTGTGATGGTGAATTCGAAGACTCTGGGGTGAACCGTTAGTTTCTTTGCGCTCTACGTAGTGTAAAAGAAGAAGTAAAAAAGCCGGTTTAATAGAGGACTACGCAATATGAGTTACTCCTTATTGAATTAGATGGAATTAAAACCAAAGGTGAAAAATGAATTCCAAATAAATGTTATGAATATTTTGTTAAAAGTTTAAATGAAATTAATAATAATATTCTAGTGGAGCTGTGGTACAATCAGGTAAAAATATATGAACAAAATATTTATTTAAAAATTTGGATTCATTTTGAAGAACTTTTAAAAAGAATAGATATGTTTTTAAAAGTTAATTTGATCGTTTTTTTCACATCCGCCCTGCACTTTCAAATATAATAAATCAATCACTAGTTTTTAAAAGCATGGATTTGCGCTATTTTTTTTTTTAAGGTAGCTTCCAAGCAATTACAGGGGTATATCAATTCTTTCTTGTCTTAGAAAAATATCCACTCATCTTTTATACCATAGATTGACTAGATGGGTTGAAAAGAACAAACTCCTTAGCGCTCAAAGACAGACGGAAAAAAAGTATATGCTTCTTTATGTCGATTTTAGGGCGGCTTTTGACACTGGGCAGGTTCAGACAACATAAGGGACTTCATTTGCAGTCAACTTCATTCTTTGAACGTAAATTTTGACCAAGGCAACTAGATAGTTTTTCAAGTGTCATGAAATTAAAATTCAGAACTTTACTTCACAAACTTCTACTTCAAGTTCATAATACAAAAGTTACCAAAATCATTATTTTCTACAAAACACTCCTCAGGCAAGCTACAAGTCTATCATGATTTGTATTTTGTATTTTAAAGAAATATTACTTATTTCTTTTCCAAATTTACAAGGAACCTTTTTACAGAAAGCATTAAATGAAGTTGTGCAGAAAATAAATAAATCATTGAGTAATAAAGTTCAGCTTTTAGTTGAATTAAAAAACATGATCAATTGTCATTTTGACATAAGTTGACTTGACTTGATAGTAAGGGAGATTTTTCTTGCCTAACTTTCCAGTCAACTTTCCAATAAAGTTGCCTTAATTGGAAGGCAATTTTTTGGCAGCTGGCCAATCAGATGCAAGAAACTTGCCTTACTTTCAAGTCCCTTATGTCGGCTGAACCTGCCCCTGGGCAGGTTCAGACAACATAAGGGACTTCATTTGCAGTCAACTTCATTCTTTGAACGTAAATTTTGACCAAGGCAACTAGATAGTTTTTCAAGTGTCATGAAATTAAAATTCAGAACTTTACTTCACAAACTTCTACTTCAAGTTCATAATACAAAAGTTACCAAAATCATTATTTTCTACAAAACACTCCTCAGGCAAGCTACAAGTCTATCATGATTTGTATTTTGTATTTTAAAGAAATATTACTTATTTCTTTTCCAAATTTACAAGGAACCTTTTTACAGAAAGCATTAAATGAAGTTGTGCAGAAAATAAATAAATCATTGAGTAATAAAGTTCAGCTTTTAGTTGAATTAAAAAACATGATCAATTGTCATTTTGACATAAGTTGACTTGACTTGATAGTAAGGGAGATTTTTCTTGCCTAACTTTCCAGTCAACTTTCCAATAAAGTTGCCTTAATTGGAAGGCAATTTTTTGGCAGCTGGCCAATCAGATGCAAGAAACTTGCCTTACTTTCAAGTCCCTTATGTCGGCTGAACCTGCCCCTGGGCAGGTTCAGACAACATAAGGGACTTCATTTGCAGTCAACTTCATTCTTTGAACGTAAATTTTGACCAAGGCAACTAGATAGTTTTTCAAGTGTCATGAAATTAAAATTCAGAACTTTACTTCACAAACTTCTACTTCAAGTTCATAATACAAAAGTTACCAAAATCATTATTTTCTACAAAACACTCCTCAGGCAAGCTACAAGTCTATCATGATTTGTATTTTGTATTTTAAAGAAATATTACTTATTTCTTTTCCAAATTTACAAGGAACCTTTTTACAGAAAGCATTAAATGAAGTTGTGCAGAAAATAAATAAATCATTGAGTAATAAAGTTCAGCTTTTAGTTGAATTAAAAAACATGATCAATTGTCATTTTGACATAAGTTGACTTGACTTGATAGTAAGGGAGATTTTTCTTGCCTAACTTTCCAGTCAACTTTCCAATAAAGTTGCCTTAATTGGAAGGCAATTTTTTGGCAGCTGGCCAATCAGATGCAAGAAACTTGCCTTACTTTCAAGTCCCTTATGTCGGCTGAACCTGCCCCTGGGCAGGTTCAGACAACATAAGGGACTTCATTTGCAGTCAACTTCATTCTTTGAACGTAAATTTTGACCAAGGCAACTAGATAGTTTTTCAAGTGTCATGAAATTAAAATTCAGAACTTTACTTCACAAACTTCTACTTCAAGTTCATAATACAAAAGTTACCAAAATCATTATTTTCTACAAAACACTCCTCAGGCAAGCTACAAGTCTATCATGATTTGTATTTTGTATTTTAAAGAAATATTACTTATTTCTTTTCCAAATTTACAAGGAACCTTTTTACAGAAAGCATTAAATGAAGTTGTGCAGAAAATAAATAAATCATTGAGTAATAAAGTTCAGCTTTTAGTTGAATTAAAAAACATGATCAATTGTCATTTTGACATAAGTTGACTTGACTTGATAGTAAGGGAGATTTTTCTTGCCTAACTTTCCAGTCAACTTTCCAATAAAGTTGCCTTAATTGGAAGGCAATTTTTTGGCAGCTGGCCAATCAGATGCAAGAAACTTGCCTTACTTTCAAGTCCCTTATGTCGGCTGAACCTGCCCACTGTTAGTAGATCTTCCTATGTATATAAGCTTTCAACCTTAGGCCTGTCGACAGAGTTCAGAATTTCTTAATACAAGAGCTGGTGTCCCTCAAGGTTTTGAGGTACGTCCGATTCCTTTTACTTTGTTTTTCATAATGTTTCAAAATATTTCTCGGGTCTAATTAAGTGTGGTGAGACTTTAATTAAGATAATTTAAAATGCGGACTATATTGGCAGATAATCCCATAATTCTGCAGCTTCAAATTTATAAGCTCAAGTGATTTTGCGACTTTGCAAGCTTTCAAATAAAACCACGAAGTCAAAAACAATGGGTTTTCCTTTAACCAAATTAGTATCATTTTTAAAACAAGAACCGAAATGCTTAATCAAAATTATAAACCACACAGATGTGACTTTAGTCCGATATGTAAATGTAGTTTGTGCAACCTCAATGAATTTAAAAATATAGACCACTTTATAACTGAGTGCCCAATACTACAAAACACACGCAGACTTTATTTCTGAAAGAGCTTTCTTACACTGGAGAATACAACGCAGGTTTTGAATGGCTATTCATTAATATCAGACCAAAATGACATTTAATGTTCAATGGCAATAGATTTTTAGGATTTCATTTAGAAATAAAATGCACGACTGGGTCCCACGAACTTGCTCATGTATACAAAGAGTCTGTTTAAAAGTATTTCCTGTATTTTATGATATATAAATGTACCTGGAAAAAAAAGATTGTTTTTAAAAATTTAAATGTTAAAATCTCAAAAAACGTTCATTTTTCTAAATTGTTATTTGAAAATCGTTAGAGCGGTTTTTTTAACTTCCCGTAGGAAGTTATTGTAATTTATCAAATTGAAAATTTTGAAATTTCTAGATGTTTCAAGGTCCCTAGAATCTAAATAAATGATTTTTAGAGAGATGTCTGTGCGTGAAACGTTCGTACGTCCTTACATTCGGGAAGCTTTTTTCGTTGTCCATATCTCAAGAATTAGTAGAGATATCGACTTCAAACAAATTTTGTTACAGATAAGAACACAAAAAGACGCAGGAAGGACTCTCAAAAATGTGAGTGGATGGTTTTTTTTTACCATAGAAATAAAAAAAAAACAGTGAAAATTTTGTTTAACCCAAAAGCTTTTATTTTTTTGTTTATAATTAACGGGCACTTAAGGAGTTATAAATACCCTTAACATGTTTAAAGTTTAAACACAGTGCGAGCTTTAGGAAAATAGGGAAGGATGAAAAAGGAGATACCGATGCACATTGACCTTAAAGTTTTGAATATCAAAATGATAAGGAAAAATAGAGTTGGGTAAAACATTCCACATTCTCGATGTGTGGTTAAAAAAATAATTTCTATACTTGACAGTACGTTCGAAATTGGACTCAAGGTTAAACTGATGAGCATTCCTAGAAGTGCGAGTGTTACGAATTATTTGAGGGGGGTATGCAACTGGCTAATTCCACTGTTTGTAAAAATAACGGTAGAACAACGAAAGCAACTAAACATTGCGGCGGTGTTTGAGTGACGTTATTGTTTCGGTTAAAGTTCGATCGCCTATTATTTAAAAATTTCTTTTTTGGATCCCATCCAAAAGACTTAAAATTGTTTTAGGGAAGTGCATAATGTAAAATGTTATTGTATGTTATAAGGGCCTTGGACATTAAGTCGAGAAATAACATCCAATCTAAAATATTCAATATTTCTATGGACATTATGACCAGATAAAGAGGTGTATAAAAGGACCCTATACGTATTTCTTAACAGACGAAATGTTGGTTGGGACGGTATGTGCAGTTTGTCAGATCATAGATAAGAACAACAAAAGAGCATCATTTAAGTTCCTAGAGATTCCATGACTTTGAAATCTGAATGCATTTTGGCAATTTTGGTGATTTGAGTTTTCATGTAAAAGTAGCGAACAAATTAAATTGAATGTTAGAATTTTGAGTCAAAATTCTCGTAGCAAATTTACTACAAAAATATCAAAAACCATGTTGGAACTTAGTTCCATTCAACCGAGGTCTAAATTTCTTTGGACTCAAAAATGATTTCAAACTGAGTTCTGTATAATACAAAATGTGAGGAATCACTCGAGTTCTAAATATTTTCAAAAAGTAGATCCAAAAATAAACCGATAGTTGGTAGATCGAGTTATAAAGAACCATGGGCAAATTCGTGTGGGAGTTGGGCGTAAAACCAACTAAATTGGAAGCTTATCACTATAATATAATTTTACTCTCGGGCGACAAAGCTCAATACCACCGGATATCAGAGATGTGGTCCACTGATTATGTACTCCAAGTTATTGTTTTGAATGTGTTTCAATATTTACTCTTAAACATTGTAAACTGACATAGAAATCTTCTATGCGATAAACATTCACTAGAGAAATAAAACAAATGTTTAACGGCTTAAAATATAAAATATATTTAACAAGTTTTTAACAAAAAAATAATTACAATAGATAATAATCTTATATTAACATATATATTTAATCTACTAAAATTAACTATTTATTCAATTGCAATTTATTAAAATTATGTTTTTAAATTTCATAAAACTGCAAATGGCTGATTGCAGTTTTATGCTTTTTAATTCAACTAAAACCTCAACAAAACTGTCTCATTTCAAAAATATTTGCAAATGGCTGGTTGCAAATATTTTCTATGATGAGTCTTTTATTTAAATCTAAAGACTAAATGCATTCTAATATAATTAAATAAAGTAAAAAATCTATCTAAAAACGACATTGTACAAGAGTATTTTTTGGTTGGATATTACTTTTTGTTCTTCTTATATAAAATTAACAAAAATAATTGTATTCATTTTAATATTTATTTCATATATGTATATATATTGTTATATAAAGATGCTAATTTTGTATATTAAATTTATATTTTTAGTTATACATAATATAATACTTTTATTTTTATTTTTCTTAAATATCTAAAGCACTTTATATTTATTTATGTTTTAATATTTATAATACTTTTGTGTTTTGTAATAAAATTTGTTTTACTTATCAAGATGATTTTGGCTAAAATTGAAGTTATTTTAAGCTAATATAATTTGTGTATATTTATTTATATAATATTTAAATATTCAATTTACATATTAAGCATTTTCTAGAGAAGAAGCATCATGGTAATGATATTTGATTTACTTATACTTTATAAAATTACCTATAGTCCCGTTTCCGATTCAAAAATAATATATTAATTTTCTTTAATTATAATACAAATTTCTCTTAACTATATTGAATACATATATGTATGTATGTATTATATATTTTGTACTAAAAAATGATTTCTCTAAGAAAAACAAGCACTACACAGAGTTGGCCTTTTCTTTTCTAAACAAGCCACTCACTAGCAAAGGAAAATTTGAAGGGCTTACAACTGCTGAGTATTAAATAATTATTGTCCTCAGCTCTAGCAGTAGATCTTTTATTAATTTGATTAAGACTCACGCTACTACCACGATCAATATTTAATTTAGTTTGTTTTGATTGCAGATGTTCGATATTCGAACTAAGATTAGGATAACTTAAGTAACTATGACTTATTTGATTATTTATTATATTTATTGTAGTTGTTGTTGTTGGTGAAACGTTTATTTGATGAAAGCTACTTAAACTATATTGAATTCTATTATTGGCATTATTATGTCACACTGCAGTTCCTTGTTGGCCTGGCAATGCGGATGCAACATTTATTTCCGGTTTAAATGTTGTTCTTAACCTTTGTTTGAACTGTCCTTTGCTTATAGAAAATTTGTAGATAATGTAAATTGGAATACAGAGTATAGAGGAGGCGGTAAGGGCCCAACCAGCGGCAATACTCCATTCTGGATATTTGTATTCATCACCCAACATATCCTCATAACCAATGAACGAGAATATAAAAATGCACTGAAATTGTTTGAGAAATTGTAGGAATTATTAAGTAAGAATTTAAACACAGCTGATTTAATTACCAATAAGAAAATTGGACTTATATAAGCCCAACAAATACGCCAAAAAATGCCGGGTCTCTTGCCCAACATCTGTTCAACATCTGATGAAAAATTGTCCACACCGTAGAACCAAAATACACCAGCTGCTTCCACAAAAACAACAAATAGAATAGCTAAGCCTGGACCATAGACGTTAAGGAAGTTCACCAGATAAACACCACCCTTAAATTAAAAACAAAAATAAGTATTTATTAACTAATAATATTGTTTTACGTTTATCTAGATTATTTTTTAAGTGTTGCCAGACATTCATTATTTTCAAAGCATGTAATGTTAAAGAGTACCAACTTATGCCAATTCATTAAATATGATTTTAAGAATGTATTTTAAAGAACAGTGGCTGCGTTCAATCTCGTGTAGGATCCTGGATAGATTAATTATAAGATACCTTATTGAACGAGTTGGATAACTAAATTGAGATAGGTGTCAAAAAATAAAAATAACTTTCAGAAAAAAAAGCAGATAATCAATTAGATTTCGAGGTCCAAAAACATTAATAAATAAATAAATTGGGTGGCGCAACAGTCCGTTGAGAACTAGGGCCTAGTAAATTACAACTCTCAACCATTCCTGTGTGCGAGTACTGTTGTCAGGGTTGGAGGGGACCCACAGTTTTAAGCCGAATCCGAACGGCTAATTTGAGAAAGCACTTTTCATGACAAGGCTCAATTTTACGACCACCAGAGATATTGTGCTCACCAAAAGTTTTCTTTAATACGTTTATTGATTGTTTCGTTGCATTACATTAGCACAGTTTGCGAACGTTGTTCGGGAATATGTTTATTTATTATGAAATGGCAAATGGAGCATAAATCAAGTGAAAGCTGTCAAAAAGACCAACTCTTAAATAAATAGTGCCATACTCGTTAATATATAACTTTGGATTAGTTTTCTGATAGCCCTTATCTAAAATTGAACACAGTCTATATGTAACCAATTTTGTTTGACACCTGTCAGTCACTTTATGTTATGTCGTTTTCATTTGACAACGAAAAGTGCTCCTAATTTTTGAATGGATATTTGACTGTGTTTCCTTTTGATTGGAAATGAAAATAATATACTGATGGATCGGAAATCACACAATGAATTTTTTTTTTGAGAAAAAAAGTTTAATTGCGCAGTAAGTTTTCGCTAAGGGGCCGGTTATAGCTACCAGTAAAATCCATTAGTAAAATTTTTAGTTTTAGTTTTTGAACATGTTACAGATTTATTTCTAGCAAAAGATTGATGCAATAAGATGAATCCTATATTCAAGTATTTTTTTCAAAAAGAAACAACGCATTTAAAGTTTTATTTAACTTTTACTGCCAAAAGCCAAAAAAAGTTCCATTTCGTTTTACTGTTGGTGTTCCTATTTTTTACTGTTCCGATCACATCATTAAAAATTTTACTGATGAAAGCAACAGTAAAAAAATTGTCTGAGGCGCGAAGCCTCAAAGTGACATTTAATTTAATGATGTAAATTTACTGATTGCTATAAACGCTCATCAGTAAAATATTTCAGATTCCTCCTGTTTCAAATTTTACTGATGGATTTTACTGATAGCTATAACCGGCCCCTAAGAATGTATTTTTCTATTTTCCGGAAGGAAAATCATTTTCCTGAACAGCATAATACTTTTATGTTCAAAAGTGAAACGAATCGTTCCACTGATTTGTGTTTCAATATCACATAATTCCAATGACAGATTTTTGTCAGTAAAAATTTGTCGGTTGATTCCAATCAGGAATGTTTTTTCATTTGACAGAAATTTGCAATACATACGCTGTCAAAAAAATTCCAATGATTGGTTTCAATGATAAAAACTAATGAGCAGGTTCAGACAACATAAGGGACTTCATTTGCTGTCAACTGCATTATATGAACGTACATTTTGACTAAATCAACTAGTTAATTTATCAAGTGCCAAACTTTTACAACTCGGAACTTTACTTCACTAACCACCAAAAACATGATAGTCTACAAAACACTCCTCCAGCAAGGTACAATTCCATCGCGACTTGCATTTTGTATTGTAAAGAAATATTACTTATTCTTTTTCTGAATTGACAAGGAACCCTTTTACACAAAACATGAAACTACAAAGTAGTAAAGTTCAGTTGTCAATTAAATGAAAAAACATGATCAGATGTGAGTTTGACATAAGTGAACTTGACTTAATAGTTAGGGAGGTTTTTCTTGACTTACTTTCCAGTCAACTTTCCAATAAAGTTGCCTTAACTGGAAGGACATTTTTTGGCAGATGGCCAATCAGATACTAGAAGCTTGCCTAAGTGTCAAATCCCCTATGTCGTCTGAACCTGCCCAATAGCAACTATAACTGGCCCCTAATTGTTGAAGCTGTCAAATTTTGACATTTGGCAAGTTAAAACAAGTCATTACTTGAGCTAAAAAAATGGTACTACGTGTCATACAATAGGAAACAATAACAATTATGACCGTGTTGTTTCTTGAATAGGTGATCACAACTGACCACTGAAATCTTGTTATTTAACACCTCCAGACTTTTTTGTGCTAACATGAAAGATAAGGTCTATGCCAATTCTCCACAATCGATTCAAGACCTAAGAGACGGTATGCGAATTTGTCTTGGAATATTAAATGGCCGTAGGCGTTGCGGCTTCTGGGTAGTTGATATAGTTTTTTTTATTGTTAATGGCATACCTTTCGCTTTACAGTGATTTATCTTAAAAAACAATCTTTTTTAAATTTTTAAATGAAACCTTTATAGTTATAAAATAAACTCATAAATTTTACAAACTAATTTTTAAAATTGTAGGAATAAATATTAGAAAATGTCATAAAATCACTCCAAATTAATCGGATTATGTATGTGTTCCAATCTGTCAAAAAAACTATTTTGACAACATTTGCTTTTCAATGAAAAGTAAAAGTTGATTTTTTTTTGGTTGGACGCTTTAACTGCTACTTCAGAATAATTGACAGCTTTTAGAGTGAATCATGTAGCCCTAAAATGAATACATCTTTGCCAAAATATAAACTAAAAATCAAATGTATTGAAATAAAAAAAAGGTAAATAAAATAAGTGACACCATTTCTATTGACAAAAGTGCATATTTAACATTTATCAACACCAATTGGACTATATTACAAAACTGACAATTGACCTTGATGGTCAATAAATTCCTCCTAGCTTAACTATGCCTAATGTTTACCATTTGGTCCACACACCTTATCTAAGTCAAAGTCCACTCTAAGGACTATTTTATCGTAAAGAGCCAAAATTATAATTTCTAATTTAATCAAATAAAGTGAAAATCCATTATGTTATATGTATGTGTACTCTCCTTGCCACACACAAATCACTTTCCCTTTGGTCAAAGGAGAGAGCGAGTACAACATGGTCAAGAAGTGATATAGAATGGACATATACAACATCAACACCTATATGGTTGGCTTGAGCAATATTTATTCTTACAAGGATGTAGTGTGTTACCTTTATCAAAAGGTTGAAAGCACTTATTTTACACAACATAACCCATAATACCTTAGCTAATGTATATTATGCATAGATTTCCTTCCGGGAGCTCTCTTCCATTCTGTTCACTTGTTATCAAACTCATGAATAGTTTATAAGGAAGCGATACTCTTGAAGACCACAACTGACAAAGTAAATGAACCATTTGATTTGAAAGAATGATATAGCCCAATTTTTTCGCACAACTTAAGTGGATAACTAAAAGGCAAAAGTATGTTGACAAGGTAAATGGATTGTTTATTTCGTTTTAGGAATATATTGGCTATTAGGACTTCGGATTTCGGAACGAGTTGAAAATACGAGCTTGGATTAAATCAATCAATGAAAAAAATTATTCAAGTCAATTCTTAATATCAAATTTAAACTCAGCAGAGTATAATACTTACGTAAGTCATAGTCGGCAAAGCACACAAATAAATACAAGCCAATAAAAAGAGTACAAATATTTCTCGACGTGTTCCCACAGCTCGAGGATATTCATCACAAAGTGCTGTAATCATAGCTTCCAAACCACCAAACGTACTATCCAGACCAAGTGTTATCAGCATAAGGAAGAAAATTATTGACCAAAACACAGAACCACTCATTGTGGCTATTGCTTCTGGATACACGATAAATACCAAGCCAGGTCCTTCAAGACCAACTTGATCAATAGATGTTTTCTGTACATGGGCCATATACCTGTTGGATATATTTTTAAATAGCAAGCTCATAAAAATATATATATTTTTTTAAAATTATTTAACTTACCCCAAAACAGAAAATATTACAAAACCAGCTAAGAAACTTGTTAAGCAATTGATGCTACTTGTTATAAGTGCATCACGGTAGCAATTATTGTTGAACTTATTGTAACTGGATAAAGCTAATAATGTTCCAAAACCAGGTCCCAAAGAGAAGAATATCTGAGATGCTGCATCAATCCAAACCTATGAAGAAAATTTATTTAAATTTAGTGTTATGAATTTAATACCACATAAAGGATTGGATTGTCTTAAACATTTTAACACCATTTCCCTAAAAACAAACTCTAAGTTATACCTTAGATCTACATTCGCACTTAAAGAACATAATGGCTGCGTTCAATCTCAGACAGATAGGGTATCCGGATACCTTTTTGTTAGTGTTTTACGTGTAAAATAACAGCTGATCAAACACAGCTGAGATGTCAAAAAAGGAATCCAAAGGTATCCAAGAATTTCTGGGGTATGTAGTTTTAGGTATCTGACAGAACAGCTGATTCAACACATGGTTGAATTTCAAGAAACTTGAGAATTGATTTCAGCTTTAGGTATTTGTTGGTAAACAAAAAGATACAAAATGTTATTGAAGTTGTATTTGAGGATGTTCTGTACATAATAGACGATGAAGAAACTATTTGCCTCCGAATTTTAGAAGGAAGAAGAAGAACTTTAACATAGATTACAGATTAAGGTTATCTCTTATTTGTTAAATTGTTACGCCTCTATCAATTCATCATCGTCCGACGAATCAGTTAAATTATCCATTAAATGTTTTATCTTACAACAATTTTGACATCGAAGCTTAAATGTTTCTCTGCTTTTTGTGAATAGCTGTTTTTATTTTTTGACAGCTATCTCAATACAGCTATCCAACTCGTTCAACAAGGTATCTAAAAATCCACCTATCCAAGATACCCTATCCAACACTATATTGAACGCAGCCAATATAGGGTGTTTTTTTTTTACCTGCATGAGGAGAGACAATGGTTGTTGTCTATGGTTTTACAGTTGAGAATGTCAAACTATGTTGACATTTTTGTTCGGTTAGGTTGGGCAATTCATCGTGAATCGTTTAACGTCAAAACAAAGTTTCCAAATTATGGAAATTTACTTTGAGCTCTTCATCTATTTTATTAGGTGTTTAGTGATGAAACTTTTTTCCGGTTAAATGGCAATGTCAGTAAGCAAAATTGACTATTGGTGCGGTTTACACGATGCGCTGCCCTAGGCAGCATCATCAGTCAATATTTCTTTCGAAAAAAAGAGTTAATTGTCAAGCCATGCTGACTGATTTTTTGTTTCCAAAAATTAATCACCTAAATATCGATGACATAAGATTTCAGCAAGATGGCCCAAAAACAATTTGATGACAACTTTGTGGCCCTGTTAACTCAACTCGATAACTTTATATGGGGCTATGGTAAGTCATTGGTAATAAAGCAGCAAATACTCAAGCCATTAGTGACGCCCACAATTATTGGAGGAAGTAGTGACAAATTTGACTGATCAAATGCACATGTAGCTCGTAGCCCTGGCTGGGATGCGACTAATAACTTAAACATTTTAACAAGTACCAGTGGTTTGATGGTTTGTGTTAAAAACTATCATACAAGAAGTCTTGGGTTCACGTTCACTCCCTTTTACATTTGCCACCTATAAGTTATTTAGCGGGAACTGCCTCTTGATTTAGAACTGTTTGTTTGAGGTTTGTATTGTCTCTTCGATTTTTCTAAAAATTTTAACATAATGTCAAAAAAGTCGTTCTTTGGATGCATGCATTTATTTTGAACTAATTTAATTTTTTCTTCGCTAAAAATTCGACTTGACAAATATTTTTGTTTTAATTTCTTGATTTGAAAAAAAACCGTTAGATTATTTTTTTTAAATGTATACCAATTTGGTATTACATCAAAATGTATAATACAAGAATAATTTGAAGTCTCTAATACGAAATAGTTCACTTTGTTTTTAAATTTTTTAAAAGTTCTTTCTGCATATTTTGATTGTATTGTCTTGTAATATGGCTGACGAAAAAAGGTATCCCCAATGTACAGACATACTTACGTACACAAGCCCACACAGACATATCTCTAAAAATCTTTGATTTAGATTCTAGGTACCTTTAAACGTCAAGACATGTCAGAATTTTCAATTCCATAAATCGGACTTATTACAATAACTTCCAATGGGACGTTAAAAATAAATACCATACAGTTATCTACAAGAATATAATAATCAAAAAACCCAATCCCTCAATATTTCTTTCTTGTATTAAAAGTTCTCAAACTCTTAAAAAAACACCCAATATAATATAAAAGAGAACGTGTTGTTAATAGTAGCATCTACTTACTTTGGAATTCTTTAACTTATGCCATTCGGGAGTTAGATAGTATTTAATACCCTCATCGGCGCCAGGCAGTGATACTCCACGTACCAAAAGGATAATCAACACAACATAGGGTGCCAATGCAGTAACCCATACAACTTTTCCAGCACTCCTCACGCCCTTCCATAGAGAAAAGTACACCAGAACAAATACTCCAAAAACACACAATGCCAGGGTTGGTTTAACAGGTCCCAAATAATCCAATCCATCAGATTTATACTGTTCAAGCACCTTTCGCCTATTTGTGGTTGTCATCGATGGAGAAAAGGATAGAAAATCAAGAGAAAGAGGAAGAAAAAGAAAAAAAGGAAACAAAACAATTAAATACAATATGTCGTCCTTTGGGTAATGGAAGACATCATTGGCAATTGTTGATAACTGCCATTTAAAAATAAAAAACATCAACAACAACAAAACAAAGTCAATATCAAAACCACAAGTAGTTTATAGTAAAGGTACTGCTTTATATATGTATATGTAGGTTGGGTTTATTGATATAGTTGGTTGTACTTATTTTATCTATATATCAGGATTCTATTTACAGGATGTTAAGTAATTGCAACAACAACAACAACAAATATAATATAGGACAACAAAACTTACTCAAAGAACTCTCGGGCTGGTGTGGTCGCTAAATGTGTAAAATTCTCGGAGGTGACCGGCATACAACTTGCCGTGTTCCATGGATTTTCACATGAAGTCCATGGCAGTTTGGAGGTGAAGGATGCGAATAGATAGTAAACTGCCCAACCAATTATAG
Source organism: Eupeodes luniger (assembly GCA_951509635.1). Lineage (NCBI taxonomy): Eukaryota > Metazoa > Arthropoda > Insecta > Diptera > Syrphidae > Eupeodes > Eupeodes luniger. The sequence continues at coordinate 52,908,564 of OX608073.1, forward strand.
TGTTATAGTACATTCCCATGTAGATGTCAATTAAACAAATTGCATATCCGACACCTGTAAATGCAATAATATATCTATAAATCCAATTCATTTTTTTTTTAATATTTGCTATATAAAATATAAATATATGGTGTATATTTGTTTTCTTATTATCTCTTAGTGAGAACTATTTTTAAAAAGGAAATAAATGGTGGATATATTTATTTTTAATAATTCCTTACGTTCTATATTAATACTTTAGTCCAATTTTTATGAACGTTTAAAAATTTTGATAGCAAAATGACTCCGTGTGTTGCACAATTTCATGATGTACATAAAATAGCGATATTTTTAAGTTTTTTTTAATTCTCAATAGTATGAACTTAATTAAAACTTAGGGATACTACTCTTTGAAAATTTTAATGATTACTTCGTACTTTTTCAAATTATTATAAAACCAATCAACATTTAAACATTGTTTTTTGGATTTTCAAGTCTTTAAAATAAAAACTACATTTGGAAATGTTTTTGTTGAACAAAGAACCATTATTTGTAGCGCTTCCAAATTTTCCAAAAATCATCCTATTGGCTTTTTGTACTCAAACATTTAAAGAGGGTTTGAATAAGGGGAATTGGGAGTATATGATCATTTGTTACATTTTAAGCGTATACTCGTATATTATTTTTTTTTAAGTTTTTAATTTTACGTCTAAACTATAGATACATTATAAGAGAAATTTTAGTCTTTTCTAAAAATTCTATCGAAAGACTTTTTTAAATAATGTTCACTTAATGATAATAAAATACGTGTTAAATTTATAGTATAAAATAAGAATCAAAATAAAATAAGCGTTGTGAAAGGGTGTTTGTTATTAAGTATTTCTATTAGTTATCCCACAGGAATATTTGAACAAGTGCCTTTAAATATGGAAATTCGAATTTACCCATTATAGCTTAAACATTTAAATTCTCATTGATTAAATGCTTGAATAAATACATTTTGATATTTTGTTGAAAATTATACTAATGAACGTACAGTCAGGCCTAACTTCAACTAGATGCGGCATTGTGCGATTTATTTCAGAGTTTTAAGGCTGACCAGTAGGGAATTAAATTAGGAAAAAAGACAAAATTATTAATATGGTAACTATATATGTATGTACATCATGCGTTAAGCATATACAGAGTATATTATCCCAAGCTCGAGCACGATCTCAGCAAGATAAGTTATTTCGGAAACAACGAGAGTGGTAATAAAATATCTACCATTTTTAAAACACGCGGAGAATTACTGCCGTTAAATTTTATACCCCACCGCCCAGATCTCCAAATCCAATGTAGTATGTGTAATCTGAATACTCGTGAAGATATAATGCATTTTGTGGGAATATGTCCATTACTTAAAGAAATACGAAAACTATACTTAGGAAAAGCTATTTTCACAACGGAAGAAGTTATTTATCTTTTGAATGGAAATGATTGGTCGGCTCTTTTCAAATTTGTAAAATCCGCATTACGATATCGAAACCAAATTTTAAGAGAAGCATTTTAATTATTTGATTTGTAAAACTTATGTACCTAAATTCTTATAAATTATTGTATCTAATAAAATCTTATTCTAATCTAAATCTAATCTAATCATGCGTTAAGCATGGTAACTTCTTTATTATGTTGGCCTTATTAATAATTCAAGTTTCCAATCTCGAGCGAAGAACGCGAAATGTCAAAAAATCAGAAAAATTTTGTGCATTTTTTACCCGAAAAGAGTTTTTTTTTTATACAGTTACCTATTACAATTTTAGGCAAATAAATTAACTACAATTTGAACCTAAAGTTATGTGTGTAGATGTAACGGTTTTCAGTCTGACACTTGTTCAAAAATTAGTTTTCCACAAAAAATCGATGAATACGAAAATAATAAAAATAGACAATTTGCCATAAGGTATATCATAACTCAAATCCCGTAGATCCAATTTGTATTCTACCTAGGCCTAACATGAGTTTACCTAGGGCCTAACATATTTTTATCTTCAATGCTCACTTACTGTGTAATATTACCTTAGTCCTAACGCAATTTTACCTTAGGACTAGGGCAATGTTACCGCAAACTATATCTGAAATGTTATTGGACGAGCATAACTTTGCCTAGTACGAAGGCAATTTATGTTATTCCTAAGGTAAATTAAAATAGGCTAACTTGCCTTAGAAAACTAAGATTTTTGAAAATAAATTAACTTAACTCAACAATGTTCCGGCCAATAATATTTAATTTATTTATCTATGGCCTAAGGTGAATTAAGCTATGCACTAAGGCAATTAAAAATACCCAGGGTGTATGCAATAAAAATGTTAGCTGAACTAAAAATTTAATTTAATTTCTTTATAATTTAGTTGATTTTAGATATATGCCCGTTCCAGCAACCTTGACTGTTAGGAATGCTGAATAGTGGGCGTGGCAGAAAGCGGATTCCTAAATAAAATACCCATATCATGCCACCATAGTTAAGGGAAGCTTTAAATTACAGAATTTTCGCTTTAAACTGATGCTAAATAAGAATAAATTTAAATAGTACTAGAAATGCAGCGATGCACATATTTGCAAAAAGGATTTGAATAAAATGCACGACTGGATCACACTAACTTGCTCCTATATTAAAGTATCTTGCAATAAACAAGAAAAATTAAAAAAACAAGCTTTGCGTTAGAGCGAGTAACATGAAAAAGCATAAAATTCATTGTGGGGAGAGTACGATAACTCAGGCGACAAAGTTTAATGACGGATTTGTATAGAACAGTTAAAAACAAGCATTTTTGACAATGGGAGGGGGGGTCTAACTCCCCCAGTTTAGGTGATAGGGGCAATTTAAAAAATATGTACGTTAAATGGAAAAAAAATAATTAAAAAACATCGGTAACACTTGCAATAAAGTATATTACATTTTTTTACAGCCAACATTCTGTTCTAACAGCCAGTTTTTAAATCAAGTGAAAACTATGTGTAGTTTTTGAAAAAATTAATTTTAAACTCAAAATTTTTGCAAAAAAGTTAACAAAATTGTTTAAAGTGTAATTTTTGAAAACTTTAAGGTTATCTACTATATTGTAACATGATAACACTTTATTTAAAAAAGATGGATCATATTTGTGTTACAAATAATACAAATTAATATTATAACGTTTACCATTAGTTTATAACTGTTCACCAAATAATACAGCATAAACAACTGATGTGCAGTAAAATATCGCAATAAAATTGCGATTGAATGCTCTGTTTCGCTTGCACTGACTACTCGCTCTGGCAACTTCTGCTCAATTCAAAGTGTCTGGCAGGATGATAGAACCCTCGAAATTGTCTGGCTGCTAAGGAAACATCGTTTAATAGCTCCCCAAAAAACATATATTAAATTTAGCTTTTATAATATAACGTAAATTGAATTACAAACTATTATAGTTTAGGGGTGTCTGGCAGGGGGTTGGAACCATGCCAAGTGTCTGGCAATGAGTAAAGCGAATTTTGGTGTTGTTACGAATGAAATATAAAAAAATTGAGTTTTATAAAATAAGGTAAGTTAGATGGAATTTTATGCACCTTTGCTACCAGTTATCTGCCAAAGGAACCACTACCCAGGTATCATGGTTGGGGATCGTTCTTACCTGTACTAGAGGCACACATACACAAACTTTCAGCTTTTATAAAATGAGGTATGTCTGGCAGGCCCGGGCTCTTGGACTATATGCGTAGTTTTTGAAAAAAATTGTTTTAAACTCAAAATTTTTACAAAACAAGGGGAAAAAAAGTTTTAAAGTGTAATTTTTCAAAACAGTAAAATTATCTACTAGTGTTTTATTTAGAATTCATTCCTCTTATTTGTTTTTGATCAAAAACTGAAAACTAGATGATTTTATGTCTTCTAGTTTTTGAGAAAATTGAAAATTACCAAAATAAATATTTTATTTCCTTGCTTTAGTATTAACGTAATCTTATTTTTATAGTTATAATCGAATATGGATTAAGATATACCAAGGATAAATTTATTTTTCTTAAATCCAGCTTATTTAAATGGAAAGGAAACTTTGTAGGCACCCCATCTTGCAGCCACCGCACCTTGCACCCTCCCCACCTTGCACCCACTCTACCTTGCACCCACCCCAAATAAATACTAAATAGTGTTCCCAAGCAGGGGGTGGCAGGGGGGCATCATGCCCCTTCATACACATCCCACTGTTGCATACACCCAAACTCGTACACACCTTACTGTTGCATACACCCAAACTCGCACCTTCCATTATTACTATCAAAATAAGAGCACTCAAGCAAAAAAAAAAAAGAATTAAATTAAAAAAGTAGTCGTGGTTATTTTCAATTTTCTCAAAAACTAAAAGACATAAAATCATCTAGTTTTCAGTTTTTTATCAAACACACATAAGAACAATAAATTCTGAAATAAAAACAATGGTAGATAATCTTAAAGTACACTTCAAACATTTTTTTTTAACTTTTTTTTACTCAAATTTCGAGTTTAAAATTAAATTTTTCAAAAACTATGCATAGTTTTGATTTGATTAAAAAACTGACTAATAGAACAGAATGTTGACTTTAAAAAAAAGTATAAAACTTAATTGTAAGTATTACCGTTATTTTTTAATTATTTTTTTCCATTTTAAATAATAGTTTTTTTAAATTGCCCCTCCTGCCTAAACGGGGGGAGATAGACCCCCTCCCATAGTAAAAAATGCTTGTTTTTAACTGTTCTTACAAAATCCGTTATAATATCTTGTCGCCTGAGTTATCGCACTCTTGCCTTGATTGTTTGATGAATTGCTTAAATAAGTCAAAAAAGAAGTTTTAACTGAAAAAAATTGAAAATACCGTCTTATGTACATAATCATAAAAATACAAAAATGTATTTGATTTTTCTTTTTCAAAAATCTTTAAAGCGGTTTTTTCCAAAAATATATTTTTACAGGTATTCATATTTTCATAAAAAATTTGATTTCAGTCCGTTAAACCGTGTTATGAGAAAATCGAAATCAAAAATCCGGTTCTATGGCGATCAAATTAACTGCGAGAAATTGCAGAATATTTTTTTCTTATAACCGAGTTTTTCTTATATCTTCAGAACGGATATAAGAAACAAGTTTCTTAAACGGATATATGAAACAGAAGTTTCTTGTATGAAAAGAAAAATAATAATTTTCACAGTCAAAAAATGTCACTGGATTAAATTTTAAATTGCACTTTAAATGACATTTGCATATTTTGCTTTAAATTTTCCTATTTAAAATTTAGGATTTTCGTTAGTTCTGTTTTATTTAAAAAGTTTCTTAAATCCAAACGAATTTACATGGGACCTAAAGCCCACCTAAATCCCACTACAGGTTATATTTTAGGTTTTTTTTTTTTAGTACAAAGCAGCGTTTACTTTGCCATATATTTTAATATTAAAATGCGTGTTTATAGGAAACACGTTTACAAGAAAAACACGGGTATTAGAAACCACGAGCAGTCGTTTCTCGTGGTTTCTCATACCCGTGTTTTTCTTGTAAACGTGTTTCCTATAAACACGCATTTTAATATTAAAATATATGGCAAAGTAAACGCTGCTTTGTACTTAAAAAAAACCTAAAATATAACCTGTAGTGGGTTTTAGGTCGTAGTTTGTTTTAAATACAGTTGTCCTACTACAGGTTATATTCGAAAAATTAAAAGGTCACGTAAAAGGAAATAATTTTAAAAAAAACCTCACTTAAAAATTTAAAAAATTTGCCCTATAGTACCTTTTTCAACTAAAATCAGCTGTCTACATAGAAACTTTTAGAAAGTAAAAAGGCTTAGATAACCCTTTAATAATAACTGCCCCCTTTTTATTATTTTGTACACACGTTTGTTTATATTCCATATAATATAATATAATATTCTTGAATAGTAATTTTAGAAGATCAAACTATGGTGTACATAGCCCCTTAAACCAATTAATTGAAATCTATAATAAATTTCACTCTTGTATTAATTCACCAAATGATAATATAAAAAGTATGAATTGCAAAATTAATATTTTTAACAGTCTAGTTTAAGTTTTAGATTTTATATATGTATCTAATATATAAAAAATTCCTGTCACAGTGTTAGTGGCCACACTCCTCCGAAACGGCTTAACCAATTTCAATGAAATTTTGCATATGCATTCGGTAGGTCTGAGAATAGGTTTTTATCTATATTTTATATTCCTAAGTGTTAAATTGCATCAACATCGTACACGGTGCAACGATTTTACGATAGTATTCAGTGACGCTATGTACAATGAAGCAATGATTGCTATTGAGGATCTTTGCATGATCATTGCCAACTTACCTTTTAGTCATTTCGGTATGCATTCACCAAATTGAAATGCATCTGATTTAATAGCCACTGAATTGAATCGTGAAATACTAAAATACAATACTGTAGAAATGGCAGCGATTGTTGCTCGCAATGTCCCACTAATGAATGAAGAACAAAGAGCCATTTATGACATTCACAGACAATATACCAATCATGAGTGGCCGTTAGAAAGAACAATTTTAGCAGAAAAAATGTAGATGTCAAAGAATTAAATCTCAAGATACAACATTTGTTACCAGGGGACTTGGGATCATACAAATCTATTGATACAGTTTGTGATACTACTAGCTGAGTTTTTGAAAAATTTACAACTAAAGGTTGGATCTCCGTACATTTTTTTTCGTCATTTGAACCCACCACGGTTGTGCAACGGCACGCGATTAGTAATTAAAAATGTTATCCAAGCCATAATTCTAAATGGCAAATTCCGAGGTGAAAATATATTTCCAATTATTGGCATTTGCAATAACTATGAATAAGTCTCAAGGCCAAACGATGATTGGCTGCTGATAACATTTGAGCACTTCATGTTTTTCACACGGACAATAAATTATACGTGGCGTTCTCTCAAGTGGGCAAACCATCCAGTTTGTTTGTATTGGCGAAAGATGGGATCACACAAAATATTGTTCACTCTGTTGCATTAAGGGATTGATATTGTTCTTTTGTAGTACAGTCATAATTAGCGATATGTATATAATTTTAAAGAATTAATTTTGATAAATTAAAAAAATTTGTTATAAGTGATTTTTTATTTTAATATTTTATCACCTTTTACAGTGCTCTATACCTCTCCCACTTATATACCACATCCTTACACACTTACAATAAGTTATTTATTCCTAGCACAATATTCTCTAAAAATTATTTATATGACAACACAACGTTTGTCGGGTCAGCTAGTATATTATATTAATAACAATTGTTAACGTTAGTATTTAACGAATTATAATAAAAAAAATTAAATCCATTATATATATATTTGTTAATATTCCATATATTCCCGTTAACTTTTTAGTTTAACTTAGGTCTAAGGTGATTTTACCTAAGAACTAGGGTAATGTTCCCGCCAACAGTCTCTATATGTTAAACTTTACCTAGGCCTAAGATAATGTTACCTAGGGCCTAACATGTTTTTATCTTCAATGCTCACTTACTGTGTAATATTGCCTTAGTCCTAACGCAATTTTACCTTAGGACTAGGGCAATGTTACCGCAAACTATATCTGCTAGTGAAACTTTTACCTAGGCCTAAGTTAATTTTACCTAGGGCCTAACATATTTTTTGTTTTCAGCGCTCACTTACTGTGTAATTTTACCTTAGTTCTAAGCTAATTTGTGTTAGTTTCAAAGAATTATGTTAGTCCTAAGGTAAATTCTTTTCCAAGTTCCGTTATTTTGTGAAATTTCAATTTCATTTACGCTTGGGTTTCTTCAATTGGTTCGTAGATTTCATGGCGTGCAGCAGCATTTTGGAAGCAAAGAGTGAAATCCCACAAGTGATTAAAAAATAAAACAAACAATAATTGTGAAAATAATAAGAGTAAATACAAAATATTATAAGAACCTTTTAAATAAATAAAATAAAACGTACAAATTGGAAAAGTGTTAAGAAACCTACTTTTGGAACAATAAGTTAATCAAAAATATATATCTATATACATCAAGGCGAGGAATCTTTAAGGCGTATTGGATTATTTGAATATAAGTTTGTAAGTTTGTAAATTTTTTTATTATATTACTCATTGAAAAATATAGTTATTATATTTATACGATCTTAATACTCCAATTGTTGCCATCAATCATTACACGCCACTTCCGCTGGCCATGAACGATGATGGATGTGTTAAAAAAGTGTTATGTTTTCAGTTCTAACTTATTTCTGTTTTTGTTTTACTGTACATAAACAGGGTAATTTTACTGTAAGTCCTAAGCCTCAAAATAAAACGACTCAACAGCTGTCAGTGGAAACGTGGCTCAACACAATGAGCAGCCCATCTTCATTAAGTAATTCCTCGGATTTGGATGTAAGTGTAAACGTTCAATCTACATATATACATATGTAACTAATATTTGCCTCATAAAATGTCTGCCACACCATCTCACTTTTTCTCCAGTAAGTTTGCAAATCAAATTGAATTTTAATGGCTCGGTAAACAGAAATGGGTCTTACTTCAATTATTTATTTTATTTTAGGTAACAGTGCTGGAAATACTGAAGAAAACAGAGCAGGGGAGAGGAATTTTAGAAACTTACCGTATACAAAATGTCTTGAGTCCAGAAGATCGAACCATTGTTGTTCACAAGATTATTCAATATTTTACTGAGAGCGACAAGAAAATGACAGTCAAGAGATGTGAAATGTTGGCACAGGAAATAATACAAATTTTCCCTACAGAATGCTTGGTAAATTATTTGTTAAGATTAATACACCATAACAATTATTTTTTAAATTTATTGAATTATTTTAATTGAAACAGAGTTTGTGAAAGGAAAAAACAAAATTCCCCCCAAAGGTAAACTTTACGACAGGTATAGGGGACAGCGGAGGTCCCTATCTCAGCTTTATAAAAATACTGCCTCTACATCGAAAAAACTAAATCTTATAGACATTTCAAATGATGATTTCAATAAAGGTTAAAGTTTTTGCCAAAATTAATCGAAAATAAAAATAATGAAACACAACAGAATCTCCAGAGTCAAGCGATACAGGTATGCAAAATATCTGTGAAGAACTGAAGCAAAACAGGATCTGGGACGCAGTTCTAAGTCAATGGAAGGAAACAATATCTTACAGAAGGAGGTTTATCCAACAAAGCAATGATGATGACATCCGCGCAGTACTTCAGGAATGGCCCCTGTACAAGTATTCGCGTGCGACAGAACTGGTAAATTGCTCTGAATAATTAATTATTTTTATTAAAAATATCAAAATAAATTTCTTGATTGATAAAGATTAATATTAAAATAAATAACAAAAAACAACAAAATATAAAAATTAAAATTAATTACTTTGTAGCGTATTAATTTATTTGACGTTATTTAATTTATTTCCAGATAAACATCGACTTTGAGTTTATGAAACCTCAAAATAAATTCGACTTCAGCAAATGGCAGAAGTTTAAAACCATTGTCTTCCAACTTTTCGCGGAAAGAATAAAGAGTAATTCCTTAAGATCATTTTTGGATCAAATAAAAGAAAATATTGAAGGTCTCGACATAGGTACTAAAATTTCTTTAATTTTTGTTTTGTTTTTTTGTTTCAAGAGTTTTTTTATTTTACATTTCAGATAACCTAAATATAGCTTACGCCACACTCTTGCATGGAGTTTTTCCCCCATCATCAAAAAAATATATGGGAAAATTCAAGAAATTCACAATTGAAGATTCAAAAAAAGCTTTCACCCTTGAAGTTGAAACTTCAAGTCAAATTGAACCCATCCTGCAAAGAAAAAGAGAAGAATGTATTAAAATGAAAATGAAGCTTCAGCCTGTCATTATTGTAGTTGGTGAGATATTTAAGTATTATCAGTTTTTTGTATCCCTGGACAGTGTTTAATTTAAATTAGAATCATATCTAGACTGTATTGATTTTTATGTTAAGCTTGTATATGTGTTGAATATAGAATACCCTCCGCAATGCAAGTCGGTTTGGGTTTTTCTTCAATATTTTTTGTTCAATATTCAAGACGGTCCAAAAATTCCTTCAGTACAATCTTTATTAAATGATTTGAATTCATTTCTAATTTAAAAGTGGTCACTTCGCATCAATTTTTTCATACTAAAAACTTTTTGGCGATAATTCGGTTTATATTCAAACTTCTGCAATTGAGATTTATGAAAAAGTTAGATTTTGTTTAAATTACAATGTTTAGAAAACGATATGGTTTTTCGAAACATTAAAAAAACCTATTTTTTTTTGAAAATTTAATATTCCGCTAAAGGGACATTAAATTTTCAAATAAATTTAAGTTTTTTTTTTCAATTCAATATCACGCAGAGGGATATTGAATTGGTGGGAAGTTTAAAAAAATCAAGTTTGTTTAAAGTTATAATCATCTAGGTTATTTGGCAAATGATTTTATTTTTGGATTTTCTTGGAATGTTTGTTTTTTTTTTTGAAAACTCAATGTCTTGAAAACAAGTTGATTTTTGAATTATTAAAAGCCTAATTTTTTGAACAATTAATACTCCGTTAGAGGAAAATAGAACAATTGCATATTCTGCCAGATTAAGAGAAGTTATTTCTCTTTCTTTTTGTGTTCTTTCATTCAAATATTTGCAAATTTAAAATCAAATTATCTACAAATGTTATCCAAAATGTTTTTTACTGATAAGAATTTTTTAACTTTAAGATATATTTATGTACGTCTTTACACTTTTAGAATAAAATTTGGTTCTGTTAAATATAATAAATTATTAGTCAATTTGCGTAACCAAAGTTTTGAATTGTATAATAATAAAACCTATCTAGTTTGTTAATTTATGCTAAAAAAAAATATGTCCATTAACATAAATGCTATTAATAATTGTCAAACTATAATGAATATGTGAATTTGTAAACAAAATTATCAAAAAACAGGTTTTCCTTTGATTTTAAAAGATAAAACTTTAATAAAAACATTTAAAATTAATTAAAACTTTCTTTTTATTTCTAGAACTTTTCTTTCAGCTATGAGGAAAACTATAGTGGGCAGTCGATTTCCGGCCCAAAATGCTGTGTTGATTGAGCTTACGATCTAAGGTAAGAAAGTCTTATTTTACATTGTTTTGCACCTGAATTAGCCTATTTACTAGGTTGATTTACCTTTTTTTGCCTACACTTAGGCATTCTACTTAGTATCTAAGTTAACTTTATCTAGTATTTTACCTTAGGGGCATGTTGATTTAGCTTAGGATCTAAGGTAAACCAACCATAGGTTTACCTTAGATCCTGAGCTAAATAAACACTTTCCTAAGGTAAAATACTAGGTAAAATTACCTTAGATACTAAGATGAATTGCCTTAGTATAGGCAAAAAAAAATAAGGTAAATCAACCTAGGAAATAGGCTAATTCAGGTGCAAAACTAGGTAAAAATAAGATTTTTTTACCTTAGATCCTAAGCTCATTCAACACGTTCCTAAGGTAAAATACTAGGTAAAATTACCTTAGATACTGAGGTAAAATTACCTTAGGTACTAAGTTGAATTGCCTTAGTATAGGCAAAAAAAATAAGGTAAATCAACCTAGGAAATAGGCTAATTCAGGCGCAAAACTAGGTAAAAATAAGATTTTTTTACCTTAGATCCTAAGCTAAATCAACACGTTCCTAAGGTAAAATACTAGGTAAAATTACCTTAGGGACTAAGATGAATTGCCTTAGTATAGGCAAAAAAAATAAGGTAAATCAACCTAGGAAATAGGCTAATTCAGGCGCAAAACTAGGTAAAAATAAGATTTTTTTACCTTAGATACTAAGCTAAATCAACACGTTCCTAAGATAAAATACTAGGTAAAATTACCTTAGATACTAAGGTAAAATTACCTTAGGTACTAAGTTGAATTGCCTTAGTATAGGCAAAAAAATAAGGCAAATCAACCTAGGCAATAGGCTAATTCAGGCGCAAAACAAGGTAAAAATGGGACTTTTTTACCTTAGATCCTAAGCTAAATCAACTTAGGAAGTAAGTTGAATTGCCTTAGTATAGGCTAAAAAATATTTCCCTGGGGAAATTAGCAAATTTCAACTTTAGCCTATTTATTTAGGCTGAATTAGGTTAGAACTAAGCAAGCTCAATATTGCCTTAGGCCTAACCTACGTTAGCACGCGATTTAGGCTAATTTTACACAGGTTTTTCTCTGGGTGTAAGTGTTTATAACGTTGCTCTTAAAAATAATCCAAGTTTTCCAACACAAGGTATGAATGCAACATGGAAAAAAATCGACACAACAGTGAAATATGTAAGCTAATTTTCTCAGATATTGCTGATTTTAACCCTCATGGGTATTAGAAAATTACTCGCTCTTTAGTTGCGGCAGCTATTAACCTATCAGTTATTATATCGATCAAATTTGTTTATTTTCACGTCATTTATCAAAAATCTTCAACTTCAATCGATTCCACTCTAGGTTTGCTGACAAATTTTCTGGCCTGATTTCCATTAAAAAAAACCCTGTTTCTTTTTCCAATTTGTGCCAAAATAAAATTTCAGACATTTTTTCCAAACAAAATTTTAATTTAATTTCAGGAAGTTTTTCCTCATATAATAAAAGATGCTTATCTATTCTGAAGCAAAACTGTAGAGAAAACGTTATCATAAGACAAATCCAAACAACACATTTCTGACAGAAATGATAGCTGTATATATTCAATCATAACCCAAAACACCGAATAAATCTTTAAATTCAAAAATTTAATTTGTATAAGACTGCATTTCACACCCTCCCTCTAACTGCCCTTAGCAGTGTTTAGGAAAGATCTAGTTTTTCTTTTATAAATCAATAAGCTTCTGCGTTTGTGCATCCATTTAATATCAAGTTGGAGCCTAGAGGAAACATTACAATTTTGATCGAACTACATCTGCCACATGTCAAGAAAAATGTCTAATGATAGAAAACTTAAATCTTAGCTCCATTTCATCAATCTATTCTTTTAGATAACATTTGTCTCTATCTCTGAAATTTTTGACGTTAATTTTTATATGGTCTTCCGGAGAGATCGATGTGTTACTGCTGGTGATCGTGGAGGTGGGCTACTTGTTGCCGTTGCGTTCGTTTAAACATGTCATGTGAATCAATTTCACTACCTATCACCGATATTGAACAAATTTGTGTTTACATCACGCTTGAACCTGGTATTTTAATGTACGTCATCGTTAGTTATATACCGCCAAAAAGAAATATTGAACTTTATGGAAAACATCTCACTAACATTGATTTCGTTAATAATTTTAAAAATAAATTGCATACAATTTTTATTATTGGTGATTTCAACTTATCCGATATAAATTGATCATATTCCTTAAGTGAAAATATGCTTATCCCATGTAATTTAAAAAGAGATTCTAAATTAACTTTTATTGGTCATTTATTGGCTTTAAACTTATATCAAATTAATAGTAATAATATAGACAAAATTCTTGATTTAGTTTTTACATCAGAAGATGAATTGAAAGTTTCAATCACAGATACTGTTCCGTACAGTTTGTTAAACAATTCAATCCACCATATCGAATTATTTATTGAAATCCAATTATATAGATATTTAGAACTTCCAATCCAATCCAAAATCATTTAACTTCGTAAAATCTTCATTGAACTCAGTAATTATCTTGGAACTATAGAATACTGAATTTTTAAACCTCAATTTGAAGAATATGCTTAAACGTTTCACGGGTATCTTAAATACAGCTTTTAACTTATTTGTACATTATAGGACAAGAAAGAATTTCTCAAAACGTCCGTGGTATAACAAAAGGCTGACTCATTTAAAAAAATTAAAAAATAAATCATTTGACATGCATAAAATGTCAAACACGTTAGATGACAAACATGCATTTTGTAAACTTCGTAAAGAATTCATGGTTCTCAGCAAATTATTGCACAGGAATTATGTTTCGAATATTGAGCTTAATTTGATAAGCGATCCGAAACGATTCTGGAGTTTTATTAATTCTAAAAGGAAATCAATTGGCATTCCAACCACTATGAATTTTAGAGGGGATAATTCTTCTGACATTAATAAAATTCTTGATCTTTTTGCTCAGTTTTTTGAATCAGTTTACTCAACTTCACAAGGAAACTCTGCTTTCCTTTCAGATATTACCCCTAAAGTATATATTGGCTCAATACACTTAAAATTTTCTGATGTATTAAATGGTCTTCAGGATCTTAAACCCAATCACATTCCTGGTTTTTGATGGCATTCCTGCTCTTGTCTTAAAAAAAATCCTCTAATTTTGTGTGCTTTCCATTGCAAATTATATTCAACTTATCTTTATCGTCCGGAATATTTTTGGACGAGTGGAAATCTTTTTTTCTGATCCCAATTTATAAGTCTGGTTTGAAAAATAATGTTGAAAATTACATAGGCATTTGTAAGCTGTCCACAATTCCTAAATTGCTCGAAAGTTTAGTAAAGATCAAACTGGATTTTTTTGTAAAAGAACATGTAAGTGGGTTTATTTCGGGTAGATCAACTGTCACTAATCTCGCATGTTTTTCCTCTTTCGTTATTAATTGTATAGAAAATCAAAGTCAAGTAGACGCTATCTACACGGATTTTAGTAAGGCATTTGATTCTGTGGCATACGGAATCAAATGCATTATACTGCTTCGTAAGCTTCTAATCTCCTTCAGTGGATTTCATCTTTTTTAACTGATAGGGTACAAAAAGTAAAACTTGATAATCAAACCTCGAAATCTATTAAATGTACCTCAGGAGTTCCCCAGGGTAGTCATCTTGGCTCACTTTTATTTATAATTTTTATCAATCATGGGTCAAGAATTCGAAACCAATAAACACCAACACCTCCTTTTTTCCATATGTTGTAAATTTTATAAACAAAAAATTAATTTATATATATTCGTTATTAATATAAGTAATGTTTATCAAGAAGAACTAGTAAAGTCTTTCTAGAAATTTTTGAAATAATCTTGCAGTTTTGGATATTTAAAGTCAGTTTAGTTGTTTTGTTATTTCAAGAAAGAATTGACGATTGTTTCTACTCTGGAAACCCTTGAAACTAAATAAAGCTTCAAATATACCAAATTGTAAGCCAAAATATATAAACTTAAGTCTTATTTTTATTTTTCGTGGCTCAATGGAATATTTCAAGATATATATTTTTATAAATCTTTTGCATATACACATGTATTCTTAATAAGAAAAAGGCGGCAAAGGTAAAACATAATATTCAAAGCTTTATACGTAACAAAGTCATTTTAATATATGTATGTTTATATATGTATATCTAAAATCAAAACTATGTATATCATATATATTGCACTTTCTTACAAAGGTATTTATCTAGTTGTTCAAACAATCTAAGATGGTAAAAGTATTTGCAGAAAGGATGCGACTTTTCTTAGGGACGAGATTTTTCTTTTGCCCAGCTACTATTTCTTTCAAAGTAATGGATGAACACAAAAAAAATAGAACTAAACTCCCCTATTGAAGCCCCAATGTGCAAACACTTTTATAGAACAACTCTCCTCCCTCCTCATTCTTCTTCTTCTATATTTTATTCAATCACATGGGTCTTGACGATTAAAAATCTATATATACAACGTATAGTTTCACAAAAAAAAAGTTTATCTGTTGCATAAAAGTTCAAATTCTACATTCAAAAAGTTGCTATACCCTCTTCACACTTCACACTTTTCTCTGAATTGAGTTTTATTTTAACTTAGTTAAACCATCTCAGAAGAAACAAATTCAAATTTTAAATAATATTTCTTTATCTATGGAAGAATATAGATATGGAGATGAAGAAGGGGGGGGGGGGTATAGTGTCTTTATATCTTCAATCCATATCTACAGAAGGCAGATACCAATCACCGCATATTTAAACTTGACACCAAGAAGCTTGTTTTCTAAAGGATATATATGTAGAATGTAGGTACTCCCTTGAGGACATGCGATAAATAAACTCCTTGTAGAAACCCATGACGTTCTATTCTATACTCATAATCTTGTGTGATGAATGTGCGTTTAAGTGAGTTTCTTACTTCGTTAGGGTTGTTTGCATCCAATGTATAGACGGGTTTTTGAAATTTTGGAATTCAATTATGATAAAATTAGTCGTACCTACTGCGAGATTTTTTTTTTTTCATTTTTGGAAAATATACACATAATATGTATTTTATTTCGTGATAAGTTGATGAATCGTAATAGTTAATTGCGAGATTGTTTAATATTAATTATTTGGTTTATTTTGTTGTTTTCATTTAAAACAAAAACTCATGATTTCAGAAAGTAGTTTTCTAGTATATTAAATATGATTATGTGTCATGATTCACAAAACCATAAAACTTAGTCGATTTAAAGTCTCTTTTTAATTTTCTAAACTTTCAAGTCGTTACTGCTAAAATAATTGCATAAATTATGACAACACATAAGAACTCCAAGATATATCTAGCTGACGTTTCTGAGCTCTGGTGAGGATGACAAACCACCTTTTAGAATTTTTTAAATGAATTATAGTTTTCGAAATTTGTAAATTTGTATTTAAGTACCTTTTTACTATGTACACGTATCGCAAAAAAGTTAATTTGTATGGACTTCTGAAGACACTGATTGGCTAGCTATCAAAAAATTGTTCTTGAATTATTAGAAGGAAGCTTTTGTGAACTAAATGCTGAATTTCATTAATTTATATTTTTTTAATTTTTGGTATATTCCATTTTACCTTTGAATTCTTGAACATTTAAATGACGAAGAAAAACAGAAGATTGTAAGGCATTCCACAGTCGCGTAGCACGGCCAAAGAACGAAAGTACCCGAAGCTTGGCTCAAGGGTAAAGTGCTACTATTAAACTTTTTAAAGACTATTTCACTAGAGTATAAATAAATAAAAATAAATTAGGTGGCGCAACAGTCCGTAGAGAACCAGGGCCTAGTGACTTACAACTCTCAACCATTCCTGTGTGCGAGTAATTGCAATCCGAGTAATGCCGAATCCGAACGGCTTATTTGAGAAAGCACTTTTTCACGACAAGAATTACTCTTGGAGAATTTGTCAATTCCTCGCAAGAGGCAGTACCCGTGAAAACTCTCGCATAACAGTCCAACGCACTAATCATCATGTCACGGGTACTACTTCACTAGAGTATAGTGCGTTAAAATTACGTTAGAAAGGGTGAGTAAAGAAACTTGACAACAATGTTTAAAGCATAACATACACGCTTCAGCTTCGGCTTCGCCTGACGTTTACGAGTTCAGCCATAGGAATTCAATGCATGCTATCACAATGGAGCTTCGACCTCACGTTTCGTTTGGCAATCGTAAGGAAAAGAACGTAATGTAACGTAATGTGACTCTAAACGGAAGCTCAAGTTCAATTTTCTGAACATTTGCTTCGTCTGACAGCTCAAGAGATGTAAAAAAATGTCAACAAACAAAATATTTGCTCTTTGGAGGGATGAAATAATAGAAATGTCATTCAAAGCAACCTCGAAGCATGCCCAACGTAACGCAGACGAAGCCGAAGCTGAAGCGTGTATGTGATTCAGCCATAAACGTGCTGCGAGTCGCTCTCAAGCTGCTCTAAAGAGCGATCTCGCAAGTGAACATAGTCTGGAGAGTAGCTCGCGGAGAGTTGACTAATTTAATTACTCTCGACATTCGATCTTTTTGAAAGTCACTCGCAAGTTGATACATGTGTTTACCACTATCCGAGATAAGCTCGCGGAATACCAACACAGTTCGTATTTTGCGAGTAGCTGTCGAGAGTAAACATGGCAAACCAGTGGAAACTATGTCTTTTTGTCATATAAATTTGATTTGAAAATGCATTTTTACCTTCCCATAGGAAGTTATTGTAATGGGTCCGATTTGTCAAATTGAAAATTTTGACATTTCTCAACGTTTCAAGATCCCTAGAGTCGAAATAAAAGATTTTTAAAAAGATGCCTTTGCGTGCGTGTGTACGTACGTTCGTACGTCCTTACGTCTGTACGTCCGTACGTTCGCGACGTTTTTTTCGTCGTCCATAGCTCAAGAACTAGTAAAGATATCGACTTCAAATAAATTTTGTTATACAGATAATAATGCAGAAAGATGCAGAAAGGGATCTCAAGAAAATTGAGTGGGTGGTTTTTTTACCATAGCAGTTTAAATAAAAGGTGAAAATGTTTGTTAACCCCAAATATCTCACGAACCAAAAACGCTAGAGAATTGAATTAAATTTTATATTATATATTGTAACGTGATACCAAACAAGTATATTTTATGAAAAAAATCGAATTAACGGTTTTTTTATAAATCAAAAGAAAAACTGAAAAAAAAATTTGTCAACTCGAAAATTGTAGGGATAAAAAATGATTTTATCTCCAAAACAATTTTGTGCAACGAAGAAAAACGTTTTTAATATATATTTTTAACAAATTTTGAGAAAAATCGAATTGACAGTTTTTTTTATAAAAAATACAAACCTAAAAAAAACATTACTCAAAGTTGTTACAAATTGAATTTTGACTCAAATAACTTTTCAAAAATTTGAGATTATGGCTTCCAAATATTGTTTTCAACATTCGGTAAAATTTTGAGAAAAATCGAATCGACAGTTTTTTAACAAAAAAAAAGAAACTTAAAAGAAAATTTAAATTTAGTTGGTAAAAATTCATTTCCGACACAAATATCTTTTTAAAAATTTGAGATTATGGCTTCCAAATAATTTTAACTTATAAGAAATATTGTTTTCAACATTCAGTTAAATTTTGAGAAAAATCTAATTGACAGTTTTTTTTTACAAAAAAATAAAACCTAAAAAAAAAAAACAATACTAAAACTTGGTAAAAATTTACTTTCGACTCAAATAGCTTTTCAAAAATTAAAAATATTGTCTTCAAACTTTTTTTATTTCACAGAAAATATTGTTTTCGATATTCGGTAGTTTTTTTTTTAATAAAAATCCATATTTTCAAAAAAATAAAATAAAATCTACAAAAAATAGTACGCAAATTTGGTAAAAATTGATGTTCGGTTCTCGATATCTCGTGAACAATAGAAGATATTGACTTTAAATTTCTTTTAGATTCATTCATCCAATTTGTATTTATTTATTCAAGAAATAACATTTTTTAACAAATGCTAAAAAATAGATTTTGAAATCAAACTATTTCATCAAATGCAAAATCTTGTTGGTAATTTTTAAATCTTTTAGAATAATTCAACTAACTAATTTTTTAACAAAACACGAAAACCTACAGACCTTTTAAGCAAGGCAAATCGACAGACGGGATGGGAAGTTATCAGTGTGGATAAAATACATGGCCAACTGATAATATGCTAGCAGAATAAATCTATCAAGTGGACACGATTATGAGAGTACTCTCAGCAAGAAAACTCTCAATACTCTAGCAGAGAGCTCGCGATAGAAAAACTTCTAAAATTTGGCTCGCAAATGGACAGTCTCCGGAGAGTTGCCCTCGAGATTTAACTAGCAGAAGTACTCTCAAATGGACACGCACCTTAAAAGTTTAAATTAAAATATTGTAGCATAAGCCTATAAATGGAAGCTATATTCAAGCTTGGGGCGTATATATACGTTTTATAGAATGTAGACAGATCAGAAGGAGTATCTTGAGAAATGTTTGACAGTTGGTGAAGCACATTCTTTATTGTGCTGTTAAGGTCGGAATTTAATGAGTTTATCATATTTTGTTGTTGCAGTTCCACGTCCGAAGGAGTGAAACTAGAAATTGTATGGGAAGGAAAGGCTTAAGTTTTGCTTTTTAAATTAAAATAGAATATAGTTTTAGGTAGGTACTAATGTAGTAACATGTCACGTTTTCTAGATACAAAATATTATAACTTTTTTCGTGCAAATTTTAAAAATGTCTTCTACTAGTTGTACCGAGAGGGAAATCTAAACATTTTTTTTAATTAATTTCAAAACAATTATTATCTACATTACAAATTAACAACGTCTGTACGATTATTAGTTCTACAATTATACAAAGTTAACTTTTTCGTAAAAATTTCACTTGGAAGAATTGAACTTTTTCTGTGATATCTGAAATACGTTTTAATAACTGGGACAAAGTATTTTCAATTCTAAAAACTACGCAACAGTGAAAATGTTAGTTGAGAGTCCGGAGATCTGGAACTTTCACCCCTTTCTCTTCAAAAATTTTGTTTGTATTCACTCCATATTTAGAATAATTTAAACTAATTGATGAAGTTCTCAAACAAAATTCACTTGTATGTCAGAAATTTGTCAGAGGTTTTTCATTTTTTATTCCTTCACTATTTAACATAGGTCAGAACTTTTTGAATACAATTATCATATTTGTATAATATCCCTACGAATAACAGAAGTGTTAGTGACATCTTAAAAACTAGCTAGTAGACTTATTAAAAAAATGCAGTTAGTTGAAAATAAAGTCCTTTCATGTCTCCTAAACGTGTAAAAAATCCTTCCTCAAAAAATATCTTTAAAATTTCCTTAGAAAAACGGCCAAAAAAACAAGCAATTTTTAGGTTATATCAATCAGATTGAAGTCACTCCCACTCGTTTCAAAATGTCACAACGCCCTAACATTAAAAACCCATTGCAATATATTTGTGCTCTACCAAAATAGCCAGAATTACTTTCTTTATTCAGAAGGAACAAATACAAATATGCACATCAGCATATACTCGTTCATACATTCAATACAGTATTCCAAAAATTATTGACATTATAGTAAAAAATTAGCTGCAAGTCAAATTCTTTGCATTTTTAATGACATAACATTTACAAATAAAAATGTGAATAGCTTTAAATATTGACATACTGAAACTGTTATTTTTTTAAACCCCCTTTTTTATCCAATCATTTTTGTCTTCATCGCATAAACGTATCCATCGTATAATGGTTTATAATTGTTTTTCTGGTGTTCAAATAAAAAATTCCATGCGTAAACTCACCCAAATGAATAGAGTTCCTCAAAAATCATTTTTCCTTTGATATTTCCCATGGACTGGAAGGGAATCACCACATAACCGATTAACTAACTATCTCTATATTCATACTGTACAATGTACATACATATTTTATTTCATTTTTCATTATAACACAATGTTTTCTATAAATTTCCATTTACCCGCATTTAAGTTTTCCCAATGCATATGACGTTATCTTAAAAAAAAAGAAACCCAAAAATGAAAAACTATCGTTGTAATGATATTAAGGATAGCTAACCCAATTTTAAGTGTTTTTAACTTTTATTAAAATAAAAAAGATGTCTTTTAAATTTGAATACCAAGGGTATTTCATGTACCCTTCCTCTAAGCATTTTTTAAAAAACTAGAAGAAAATGTATATAGACTACACATCACACGCTCATATATATAATAACATCCAGGTACAAGTATCCTTCTAACGTGCCTTATTAGCTTCATCATTTTACGCATTTGTGTGTCCTTATATATTTCTAACAACTTGTTGCAAAAGAGTCACGTTTAATGTTTAAACAGGAGTCTATAGAGATGTATAGATTTTTATAGCAATTGGCATTAAGGATCGAAACAAAAATTACAAATAACTCCTGTGGGATATATATACGTCGCTCTACCTGAACAAAGCTATAGTGCCCTAAACAGGTGCAGACAAAAACGAGTCGTTATAAATATGTATCTTTGAATAGAAAAATAATGTTCGAATCAAACGATTAGCTATATTTATGTATATGAAGTCATCTGGGATCAATTATTTTAATTAAATTTAAAAAATTAACAATATAACAAAAGGAAGTGAAAACTTACCTTTAAGTGCCGGACAAATACGCTTCCATATACTTAAACAGCCACATCTGTGAAATTGTCCCAAAGCCAATTCCATATAGAACAATGGCAATCCACCAAAAACCAACATCACACAATATGGAATGAGGAAGGCTCCTCCGCCATTTTGATAACAGATGTAGGGAAATCGCCAGACATTGCCTAAATCAACAGCAAAACCGACAACGGCCAACAAGAATTCCGCCTTCTGACCCCAGGTTTCACGTCGGCGTTCTGTGACAGATACAACGAGGACGCGCTATGAAACAGAAATTGTTTAAATTTAAAAATTGGTAAAACTGTATAGCATAATATTTTCGGAATTTTTGCTTGATAAAATAAAAAAATAACGATGATTCTAGCTCAATTACTTTGTTGTACGTAGTTGTTAACATTACGATGAGTATAAAAGCATTTTATACAATAGTGATATATTCACGGTTCGAAGCAAAAAGGTGTAAAATTACGAAATTTTAGTTTAGTTTGTAAATCGTTAAAATATAAAAATTAAGAAAAAATAGAACAGAAAACGCTAATTCGATGTAACAATACTGGGCTAGAGGTAAACTCTGCCAAACACAAACTTATGGCAGAGAATGACAGCTGTCAAATTTATTAACGGCACCAAAAAAATCTTGAGAACTTTTAAAACAATAGAAGCCAAAAGAATTGTTGAGATGAATTTTGTAATAATAGCCGTGTTTTTTGGTATTCCATATATAGTACAGTGAGAAATTGTCAAAAAAACGATCTGCTGTAGTCCAGTTTTTATATTTGACAGTAAGTTGATACAATTGAATATTTGCCAGAATATTTTATCAAAAAATTCCAAAAAAAAACAACGAAAATTCAGACCAGGGGTGAAATCGTGTAAGCTGATTTTTGATAGTTGATTATCAAAATCAAGAAAATACGTCTGTGTAATGTGATAGTCGATTTCAAAGTTTTAACCAAACAATTTGACATAAAATAAAAACTTCAAGAAAGGGGTTTGTTCGTAAACTACTACATTAACATGTGGTGTTGAAGCGAGCTTGAAGCTCGCCTAAATTCTTTACATACCTAAATTGAGTTGAAATGAGCTTGATTCGCCCCGATTCCGGTCGGGGATCGGAGTCCAGTCAAAATTTGTGAAAAAACCTGTGTGGAGGAGTTGGTTTTACAGATAATGCATTACGGTCTATTTATTTGCATGTTTGTGTACAAAAAATATAGTTTTGTTTTAATCAAATTAAAACAAAATAATTGCACATGGAGTAGGTGGCATATTCTTAT
Source organism: Eupeodes luniger (assembly GCA_951509635.1). Taxonomy (NCBI): domain Eukaryota; kingdom Metazoa; phylum Arthropoda; class Insecta; order Diptera; family Syrphidae; genus Eupeodes; species Eupeodes luniger. The sequence continues at coordinate 52,931,668 of OX608073.1, forward strand.
ATGGTGCTGAACTATTCAGTTCTATCATTGTTTAACACGAATCAAACTATCTCACTTGCACTTCATAAGAAACATCGAAACACCATTTGCATTATAGAAAGTGCTGTCAAACTTAATCATTTTTAAATCTTCTTGTGCGGTGGAAACACCAAAAAGATTTTTTTAATCTAAACTGATAAACCTTTGGTGGAAACATAGGAAAACTTAATTATCTTTTCTATTGTTTTCTCTTGCAAAATAAGCCCAGTTAGTCCATTTTCATTAACAAAACTAAAAGTAATATCAACAGTTAGTAACAGATTGATTTTTTCCCCAATGGAAAACACATGATTCCAAATGCACAACTACTCAACGAACACAGCCATCGAGATACAAATGCAATATCAATCGTACCATCATTTGAAAATGAAATCACATAAGATCCATTCGAGACTCGTATAAATGTCAAAAACCCATCCGTAGTAAGATTCTCCTTTAACTTTGATTGGTAGTATTCATACTACGGATATTGTTTTTGTTATTCGTGTAAAATCCTATTATACTATTGATAGATTTTAAAACAAAACACGGGTAATATATTCTGGAAGATAATTTCATGACATTTATTTTTTAAATATAAATTCCGGAATATATACACTGCTTCTGAAAGTTAAATAGTCGATCAGATAAATTTTTTAAAACTGTTTCCGATAAATCTGGCCGAATTACATTAACATTGGCTTCCAATGCCTCAAGAGTTGCTGGTTTGATTTTGTAATAAATTGATAGCTAAGCGCGTTTTATGCTAAACATTTTTTTTCTCAAACCAACTTTAATAAAAACAGCAAAGCAACGAAGATTTAGAAGAAAACTCATACTGAAAACAGTTGGAACCTTATGTGAGGAAGTATACGACTGCGAGTACGCTACAATCTCAAAGCATACATTTTGACAATAATTAAGGGGTATTTTAGTTTAGAGCCAGAAGGTGGCTCTTACAGTCAAACATAACCATTTTAAATAGGAAAAAGCGACTACACATGTCGCTTCTATCGTTCCTCTCTATCAGAGTACTTACAATTTTATATACATTGTCTCACAGGAAAAAATATAAGGCACCATATAGGAGTTAGCCACATTCAATCGCCAATGTGGAAAAGAAAATAGTCTAAATATTGGTCAAGTATAATATTGTCAGTCTATGCTCCAACAAAAAGCTTCCAATGAGCCAACACTGGCGTACGAAATGAAAAAAAGTCTTTTCACATGCTTGGTAGTTTTTGTTCCAAAATCTTTCAGTTGATTTTTTGGATTTTGGTTTACTGCTTCGAATTTGCGTTTGCAAAAAGAATTAAAATATGTATATGTATTTTTTGAACGTACATTTTGAACAAGGCAACTAGTTAGTGGGTCAATTGTCATAAGCTTAAAACTCGGAACTTTACTTCATTAACCTCTTCTTTCAGTTGATCGTGCAAAAACCACCAAAAACATAATTGTCTACAAAAAACTTCTAAGGCAAGCTACAAGTCTATCATGTTTTGTATTTTGTAATGTAAAGAAATGTTACTTATTTCTTTTCTAATTATACAAGGATCCCTTTTTCACAAAACGTTAAATGAAATTGTGTAGAATAAATAAAATAAATGAATCAAAGTTCAATTTTCAGTTGTATGAAAAAACATGATCAGCTGTCATTCTGACATAAGTAGACTTGACTTGATAGTTAGGGAGATTTTGACTTGACTTACTTTCCAGTCAACTTTCCAATAAAGTTGCTTTAATTGCCTTACTTTTAAAATCCTAATGTTGACTGAACCAGCCCATTGTCACAAGAAATTTTAAGTTCAAACGATTGTTAGACATTCGGAACTATTTTTGCACTGTTAAATTTGACAATATTGTATAATCAGATAATCGTCTGTGCTTAACTTAAAAGAAACAAAATTTCTTGAGCTCCTCTTTAACATCTCACCAAAATATACACAATGATTTCAAATTCATCCGTCTGCCATGCGAGGCACTGCATAAAAGGACAGTTATAGTTATCATTGTTTTTATCTTTGAAATCAATCATTGGACAGGTTGGTTATAGCTTTCATTTCATTTCTGTCACTGAACAAAAATGTAATGATTGGTATCAAGCATTTCCTGATTAGAATGAAGCATTTGAGGTTAGAGTTGATCATTAAAACTAAAACTGACAGGTGGGAATACAAGGAAAATGGGACGCCTTCAGTGAAACGATTATATTTTCCGGAATGTGAGATCAACAGTAAGCTGTTCAGTTCATTGATATTGATTTTATCATTGCAAAATTAAAAATGAATTAAAAGAAAATATCTGGGTTAAACAATGTATTTTTTTCCATTTCGACACCAAACAGAACAAATTTAACTTTTTTACTATAGCTTTGAAATCTCAAAACAAAATGTTCAATTATAAAAACAAACGATAGCTATAACTGGTCCCTTAGAAAGGAAGTATTGAACGATTTCAAGTCCATCTGCCTGCCTAGCGAGGCACTGTGTAACGGTGGTTTGGAATTTTACAATTCTTTTTCCAAAAGAGTCTCTTATTTTGAGTCTCTTTATCGAAGCACGAGTTTTACAGTCGGTATTGTTTTTAATAATTTTTTCAAATTCAAATTTTAACAAAAAATGTTCATAATAGTCTGCAAATTATCTAATCATATATTTATAAATTACTTACTTCATTGTTAATGAACTTTGGTGCCAATGGATCTGTGACCTTCGATGGTGCTTCATCATTTTCATCTTCATTCGAATCATCATCGTCTTCTCTATCGTTATTTGTTGGCGGTGATGCAACCGTATTGTTCCATTGTGTTGTATCTGATGCAACTTCATTGCCACAATTTTTGTCGTCGATTGTTGGTAAATCGTCATCCGTCATTTTAAATAACCGCGCCGCCACGCAAAGGCCAACTTTTTTGCTAGACAGAGGAAAATGTTTCTAGCTTCTAGTTACACTTCCTCTAGCTTGCAATTTTATTTGATATGAAGAAAAAGAAAAACAAACTATAATATGCAAGCAATGCAGTCCTTAACGACTGCAGCAACAAACTGCAAGCATTGGTTACATGCAACAAACACTATATGTAATTGCTAGAAACAAAAAATTTAAGGTTAACACACCCACTAAGCGCACATCCTGTAAAGAAAATAGAAAAAATAGTTTTTTTTTTGTGTTATATACAATGCATATATTGAAGTATATAGCAAACGATAAGGAAGAAAAGGATATTGTTTTGCTACATAAAAACTAAATTAGCATTTTCATAAACGCCCAAACGGTGTTGAAGTTCGCGCGCACAATTTTAACATTTCAATGTCATGATTCATATATGTATATGAACATTCAACAGTTTGTTGTTGTTGTCATGATTTTAAACAAACATAGACGTTATGTCTGCACAGTTTGAAAAACAAACAAAAATACCATAGAGACGGTTATTATTGGTCTTAACGAAACACTATTCAAAACCTACCAAAAGCACTTTTCACGATGAATTAGTTTTAGAATAATAATTATTTTTCTGTTTTTGTTGTGAAAATTATTAATTCTTAATTTTGGAATTTCGCTAATCATTTGGTGACTTTTACTTTTAATGTTTACATCAAAACTCACATGTAACGCAAGGGGTAATTAAAACATCATCATATATGCTTACACTTTAGATACATATATTTATAAGCAAGAATTTGTATAAGATTTAAAGCGTATTTATTTTTTAATTTCACGAATACCTTTTAATTGGAAAAGAAAAGGTTATGATGTCTGTTTTAAATTTTAATTGAATTTTGTCTTTAAATTCTGGTGACACATTGTTGTGCGGGAAAAAGATTACCGGTGTGTACAAGTGAAGCGTTCACATTAAATTGATGACTTAAAAATGGATGCATGCAGCACGCTGCTGCTGCTGCTGCAACTGTATGGCCATTATTTAGGTATGGTAATTTGATTTTAATGAGTGTAAAATTACTACCTCTATTTAAATTGGACTAAATATGTACTTAGGTATAGTTTTTGACATATTATGTACCATATGTGGGCTTAAATCACTGATGATGGTACAAACGACCAACTACGCGACGCACATGATGAAAGCTTGTTATAGTTTTTAGAATAACAATAACTGAACAATACAATTGAACTAAGTAATTGCTGCTACACAAAAATAGCTGAAACTTTCAAAAGAATATAGTTCATTATGTGTAAAATTTAGGAGTATCTTATGGTAAAATCATAGAAGATGTGTTATTGATTCGTAAGCAAACGAATGTAAATTATGTCAATCTACAAAAATAATCATGAATAGAATGAAAAATGTTGTTGGCATATGAATATGCATATTACATAGATTCATAAGGTAATGATAATGAATGTTAGCTTCGAAATCAGATCATGGATATTTATTTATTTTCGTCTTTCAAGTAACATGACTTTATGGAGACAACAATTAAATCAAATAATTATAAGGTTTATAACATATGAGTTCAATATAATTAACTTAAAATAATACAGTTTATAACAAATTTAATAAATCAATTAAAAAATCAAATTCATTTAAAGCAATACAAGAATCAGTAATTATGTGATTGTGTTTGGCATAATTTGTACTATGAAAAGAAACATGTACAAAATTTCCATCTCTAGGTCGCAAACTACGAGAGGGTACGTAAATATTAAACATTGATAGCAAAGTAGAACAATCTATGTTAGAATTCAAAACATCGAAAGCAAAGAGTGTCGAATATAGCTTTCTTCTCTGCACTAAAGGTTTTAAATTAATTAATCTACACCTGGTTTCATAAGATGGAATATCTGAGTTTCTAAAAACCTTACGTAAGGCGAATTTGGTAAATCTTTTCTGAACTTTTTCAATTCTAAGGATACTTGATTGAGTAAAGGGATTCCATATAATGCAGCAATACTCCAGCAAAGGTCTAACAAGGGATAAATAAAGGGTTTTTAGAGTATATGGATCTTCAAAATACTTAGAACTTCTAGATATAAAACCCAACATCGCATTAGCTCTAGAAATAACGTGGTCAATATGAAGCGAAAAACTCATTTTATAGTCAAAGATAACTCCAAGACCTTTTTGTCTTGTTAACCTTTGTAATGGATTATTATCAATTTTGTAATTGAAACTTAATGGATCTAGTATCTTAAAAAAATGTAACAATACTGCATTTTTTAGTATTGAAATATAAACCATTCGTAGTACACCAGTTAACAATGCAGTCAATATCAGTTTGAATTTTACTGGCATCTAATGGAGATCTTGCACAGCTAAAAATCTTGAGATCATTGGCATATAAGAGACACTTTGCATAAGAAATATAATTTGGAAAATCATTAATAAAAAGAATAAAGAGGCCCCAGGTGGCTGCCTTGAGGAACACCTGAAAAGTTTATTATTTTATTTGATAAAACATCACCAATTTTAACATATTGACTACGTCCAGCCAAATAACTTTTTATCAAGTAAAGGAGAGAATATTGTGTTGCACACGATCAAATGCCTTTGAAAAATCGGTGAAAATAACGTCGACTTGCAAGCGATTTTCTAAACAACTAAGACAATAATTCGTATTGATATTGATAAATTTTGGTTGCTGTCTATCTACCACTCATAAGGCCATGCTGATGCTGAGAAATATGATTTCGAACGAAATTATACAATTTATTTTTAACAATTGCTTCAAATACTTTTGGAATTAACTCAAGTTTAGCAATAGATCTAAAAAGACATGTTGAAAATATTACAAACATTTAAAAGAAGTGGAGGAATATTATCTGGTGCAGCGGAGAAACTGTTGTCCAGAGATGATAAAGCTGACAACACATCATCTAAAGATAAACAAAGGCTACCAGCTTTTATATTAGAATTTAAATTATTAAAATATTGATAATAATTTATTCCCAAGTCAGCAAAATTTGATTGGAAAAATAAGGCAAAATTATTACAAATATCACTTAAGTTACACTAGATGAAATCCCAATTGATTTTCTTTTAGTATTCAAAAATGATCAAAAAACTTTAGAATTACTCTTTATTTTCGACTCCAGAGACCAAATATATTGTTTACAAGTAAATCTTTTTAAAAATTCATACTCTTTCCTAGTTCTATTAAATTGTTCGCGAATAGAGACAGAAATTTTACTTTTTTTATGAAGTTTAATCATAACATTTTTAAGCTGGCATTTTTATGTTGGTAAAAGAAAGTCAACAATTGTATTTTTGTTTTTGTATCATTTACAAAACTTGTAAAAGTAAAAAATAAAGCGAGTATTCTTTAATTTTTGTAGGCTTTTCTTCATCATCATAATTTTATTATACAATCTCTTGGTATGCTTTCCATCATTGAAACCAATCATTGAAATTTTTTTAACAGTTTCGTTAAAGCTTTCTTCGAAAATGTCTGTCATTGGATAAATATTTCCTGACTGGAATCCATTTCCATTGAAATCGATCCGGAAAAATTTTTTAATCGATATTTGACGGTGTTTCCCTTTGAATAGAAATGAAAATTATGTACTGATCGATCGGAAATCACACAAAGAATTTTTGTTGAGAGAAAAAAGTGTAATTTCGCATTTATTTTTCTATAAAAATGTATTTTTCTATTTTCCGGACGGAAATTCATTTTCCTGAACAGCTGATACTTTTATGTTCAAAAGTGAATCGAATCGTTCCACTGATTTGTGATCCAATTTCACACAATTCCAATGACAGATTTCTGTCAGTAAAAGTTTTTCGGTGGCTTTCAATCAGGAAATTTTTTTTAAATGACAGAAATAATTAATGAAAGCTATAAACGACCTGCCAAAAAAATACCAATGTTTGTTTTCAATGATGAAAACCAATGATAGCTATAACAGGCGCCTAAGAGTTGATCATTGAAACGAAAACTGACAGGTGGGTTACAAAGAAAATGGAATGCTTTCAGTGGAACGATTATGTTCCGAAATGTGCATTCATCAATGAAAAATTAAAAATGTACTAAAAGAAAAGTTCTGGATTGTGTATTCTTTTAGTAGAAAAAGTCTATAACACATCAGCTTCTTTTCGACACAAACAATTTCGAAACAAAATTACAGTGATGAAAACCAATGATAGCTATTATAACTGGCTCTAAAGTGTGTTTTATTCTTTTTTTTTTCATTTTATTTTTAAACACTTAAGGAATGTTTCAAAAATAAAAATTTTACTTATGAAATAAAATTACCATATTTACTTTTTAGAGAAAAAAAATTATGATTTTGCAAAAAAAATGTACATACATAGGTAGAATTAAAAACTTTATGAGGGTGGGGCTCAGAAATTCAACTCAATTCAATCAAAATCTGGTGTCCATAAAATTACATTATCTTAAGAAAAATGGTCCGATAACGAATCTAGCCAAGAAAAAAGACACTAATAGAAAAACCACACCTTCTCTCTTAAACTTTTTAAAAGAATTCTTAGAGCATTTTTTTTTTATTTTTAGTTTTCTATCAAATAATAACAGGTATCGCTTCGTAAACAAAAACTTATGTCCCCTAAAATTATAAGCGTTTTAGTAGAAATTATTTGCATTGGAACAAAATGATACTTTATAATTTGTACGTATAAGTGCAAGAGAATAATGGATTTTTGTATTTTTTGATTTAATGATTTTATAATAAGTTGTGTGAGTAATACTATACTGCACGAAAAGTGTAATGTGCTATAAGTAATAGCTTTAAAAAAAATCTAAATCGTATGACCTCAATTCATCAAGGGAAGTTTATAAAATAAAAAATAAGTATACGCCCAAGTGTACCATCTTAATTTTCACAAAGATTATCTACATTTCTTTAAATTAAAATGACCATCATTAACTCTTCTGTAATGGCATTGATCCTTTCTCTTTTGACACACCCACTATATACAGATAAGTCTTGTACATTTAAGCTCCAAAAATTATGATGAAGTGATTCTTTATAACGAAACGAAGTTGCATATATTGTTTAAAAAAATAGATCTTTATTTTTTTGAAGAAATAATCAGTTAAGTTTTTTTATGAAAAAAAATCAGCATATTTATTTTAATAAAAATAATTTTGGATCAGTTTTAACTTTAATGGCAAACTTTATTAATACGTTTCTTAATTTATCACGACCAGTGTTTTTCTATGAAACTTCTAAAAATTTTTCTGGAAACTCTATCTTGCATCGAATTCAAAAATTCTTCAAAAATTAAAAAAGCTTTAATGGTTTAAAAAAAATTACAGCGTTTCAAAAAAAAAACTTTAGTTGAGCATTAAAAATTAAAATGTTTTAAAATTTATTTAATACATTAAATCAAGTTTTTGAAATAGTAATTTTCCTACTGTTAAGAAAAATAGAAAAATATATACAATTGATTTTACTTGAATACAAATTAATTTTAAATCAAAGTTATTGAAATAATATTTTTGGTCAATATTTTTAACTATTAATAATTTATAATTAAATAAATAGACTTTGAAAAAAAATAATTTTAGCTTTAAATACCGGATGTTTTAAATGGGATACATCTCTGGTTTAATGTAAGTGTTAATTCAAATGTTTTAACTTAGACTTTTTTTAAATGCATCGATTTTACTTACATTCAAGTATATATATTTTTTTTCAAACAAATCACTGAATATTTTTATGAACAATTTTTTTTTTCGTCGTCAAACTCAACAGAAAACAATCAACCGAATAATAAAAATCAAAAAAGAAAAACTATTACAAAAATTTAAAATTCAAATAATTAAAAAATTAAATAATTTTTTTTTCAACTTAAACTCTTTTCTATTTCACCAATAACAACTTTTTTTTTAAATTATTTTCCACTTGTTAAACGATTTAAAAGACAGTGCTAGATAAACTGAACAAACTGTTTCAGATTTAAGTCCTTTTATACAAAAAACTAACCATCCAAAATGTAAGGATCTTTCAAAAGCAATGAATAAAAGAATTGCACTGCGCATAACATAAAATTTATCAAACACAGTTGAATCCACTATAGCCAGGCAAGACACATGTTGCTGTACTATAATATTATTGCAACTGTTGCTCTTCGGAAGTTGTTGACTATTAAGTTATAGACTGTTGAATGTTGGTGTGTATATTTTAAAAGTACTGGCAAAAATCAGATTGCATTCCCAAGGATTCGATTGTCCTCTATTTAATCGTTGATGTATCATTTTGAGTGAATTTATCGAATCAAAGGAAGATATGAATGATTCGTTTAAAAGGATTGGAGTACACAAAAAGTGAAATTTGGATTATTTTTTGAAAATGATGTATTTTGTTCAAAAATAATGTACATTTAAAAATTCTTTGCCAAAAACTTCACAGCTGTGTTGGGCAAAATTTAATTGCAAAGTACAATTAAAAATAACAATTAATTAATTGTTAATTGTGATATAACAATTAACAATTAATTAATTGTTAATTGTGACTTTTCAATTAACAATTAATTAATTGTTAATTGTAAGTTTTTCAATTAACAATTAATCAATTGTTAATTGTTCTTGCAAATAAATTTGATTATAATATAAGAAGGAGGAGTAGCTACAGTCTGCGAGGTGATACCAGAAAGACAAGGACAGAAGAAACGTACGTGGCCTTAAGTTTGAACGAGAGCGTGGCAAGTGGCAACAAAAGAGTCATTATTTGAGAGTGTACAGTGAAATATGATAATTAATTGTTAGTTTTAATTGCTTCTTACAACAATTAAAAATATTAATTGCAATATTTTAATTGTGTCTCGCAATTAACATGCGTTAATTTAAATAAATTAATTGTAATATGCAATTAACAGATTAATTGCAATTAAAATTAATTGCAATTAAATTAATTGCAATTAATTTTGTCAATCAATTACTAAGATAATTAAAATTTTAATTAATTAATGCCCAACACTGCTTCACAGTAACGTAAATATTAAAGAAATTATAACTGAACTGTGTCATTAAACTTCAACTTGTTGAATTTCCACGTGCATTAAAAATTGTAGCTTGAAAGAGTAAAAAATAGACCTTTTCTTTATACTCCCCTCACTTTTGTATCGTTTATGAAGAGAATCTTTAACGTTTTTTTTTAAGTTTACAATACTAAATGTACATAAACATGCACTGATTTGATAAATACATAGATTTATTTTTTTTAATAATAGACACTCGGGCGTATGTGGAATATTTTTGTTTTTCAATATATTCTTTGTTTTAAATCAGTGGGATGTAGTTAATATACTGATTAATTATTTCTGATAAATTGCTGTTGAATTAAAAATTATTATTATTATTATTATTTTTATTATTATTATTATTATTATAATTTATTAACAAGTAATTTAAATTTCAAGGTAATATACCTTAGAAAAAGAGAGAGCTTAGCTGTGAGAACTATTGGCTCATCGATTTCCAAATTAAAACAATTGAAGTGCATAATTTTCCTTTTTATTACATACTAGCGGACCCGACAGACTTCGTCCTGTCATAAAGATTTGTAAAGTGGCAGATTTTGTTCCTACTTTTTACTTGCGACATATAGTACCCGTGGCATGATGGTTAGTGCGTTGGACTGTTATGCGAGAGGTCTTGGGTTCGATCCCTGCCTGTGCCACCTTAATTTAAAAAATAAACGGGTACTGCCTCTTGCGAGGAATTGACAAATTCTCCAAGAGTAATGCTTGTCATGAAAAAGTGCTTTCTCAAAATTAGCCGTTCGGATTCGGCATAAAACTGTAGGTCCCCTCCATCCCTGACAACAGTACTCGCACACAGGAATGGTTGAGAGTTGTAAGTCACTAGGCCCTGGTTCTCTACGGACTGTTGCGCCACCTAATTTATTTATTTTATTTATATAGGAACTATATGGCAAGTTTTGCATTCGTGCAAAATTTCGAACTCGAGATTTTAATCAAACATGATATTACGATGGTTGAGATATAGAATTTCAAAATTCTATATCTCAAAAACGGGTGAACATTTTTTTACGAAATTGAAATATAGAGCGTATATTTACAATCACTAAACAACTGCATACCAAAAATATTTTTAGAACAAAATTGAAAAATTTTATATATAAAAAATTAATTTAAAAAAAAACCGCTCTAACGATTTTCAAAAAAAAAATTTGAAAAATCAAGCGTTTTTTGATTTATAAAATGGCATTTAAATTTTTGAAGACAAACTTATTTTTCAGGTAAAATTTTGAATCTGAAATTAGTTTTTTTTAAATTATTTTAACTGTATTAAATGTAACCCCCTCCCAAAAAAATGAAAAATGGAGGTTTTTTCGACAAATCAAATGGCATATATATCTTTGAAGACAAACTTATTTTACAGGTATATTTTTAAATATTATAAAGATACTTTTTTAAACAGACTCTTTGCATACAGGAGCAAGTTCGTGCGACCCAGTCGTGCACTTTATTTTATATACGTGGCTAAACATTCTCCTGAACAGAATCCTGGTGATAGGGCGTTGTGAATAAAAAATAATTAAATGAAACATATATAACGATTTAATAGTAAGTAATCGCTTTATTGTTAATCATGTAAATCATAATTATTAACAGAAATCAGTTTTATTATCATTTTAGTGCTTTGTGATATACGATGTTTTTTGTTCCATTACTTGGCGCATAGACAAACAAATCTGATGGTTTTCCAACACGGGAACAGGCAACATACAATTGACCATGTGAGAAACATGGATTTTCTAAATTAATACCACAAACACTTAATGATTGTCCCTGGGACTTGTTTATGGTCATAGCAAAAGCAAGCCGCACTGGAAACTGTAGTCGTTTAAAATGGCACATCAGTCGGAATCTATGGGATGCGCGGTATAAGAACATCTTCTAATTTATACTTTCCTTTGAGTATATTTGCTTCGCTATATCTTATTGCTAACCGTGTACCTATACAAAGACGCGGTTGGTTGATATTTCGCAACACTATAACTATTGATCCAAACCTTTAATTGAAGATTGTGAGTTGGCAATCCTGGCAAATCCAGCGAGTTTAAAAATTCCGGTGGATAATTTACTACATCATCTTGGTTAGCTATAATACATATGTATGTACCTTGAAAGTTATCATGAAATTTTCCCGAACTAGCAATTGTTATAGTGTTGGATAAGTGTCAAAAAGTGTATGGAATCTGTTCCTATTCCTAAAACCATTGGTGGTGAATCCAATGGTATCAATTTCACTTGACCATTTGCGCAATACAATCCATTAGCTTCGTTTTTGTATTTCAATGCCTTACAGTGTCAGCAAACCGAGTTCATAAAACCAATAACAACACATTGGTAGTTACTGTAGTCAATTGACACATCGTAACTGAAAGCAGCTCGATTCAAACTTGAGCGATCATTAGTTGAATGTCGCGCTCTCGCTTCACGCGTTTGTGATATCCGAATTCTTTCGCGTTCAATTTGGTCTTCACGTTCTTGTGCAATATGATTAGATCGGTAATTAGCTTGTTTTGTAGCAGTTCGGTTTCTTCTACCTAAATTGCTTCATCTTATATGAGGCATATCAAATATAAATTATTTTGTCACTAAACACTAACTAAACAAACACTAACATTAACACTCTGCACAAAACACGACATATCTACGTATTTGTTTCAGCCGTTCATCAGTTGACAAAAGCAATCTCAGTAGATAAGGTAAAAGAAAATCCAAAAAAAACAACAGCAAATCGACATGAACACTTTTTTCTTCTTTTTTTTCTTTTTTTTTTTTAATTTGATATGACTTGAAGTCAAATTCTTTAAGCCGACTACGTTTTAGTTAGAAAACCTTTGTATGGGAAAAATAAAAGGGCTGTTTTTATGGTTTTTCCGGCAATTATTGGAATTTTTCTCGCCGCAAAAACCATCCTTGAACTTCAATGAACATTTAAAAAAAAGAATTGGCCAAATTTGTCCAGGCGTTGTTGAGTTATGCGGTAACCAACACATTTTGCGATTCATTTTTATATATAAAAATAAAGACAGCAAGTTAAAAAGACGACCATTAGTTTTTTTTTTATAAACATGTGATAAGTTATAGTAGCCATTATTCATGTTTTCATTTCAATAAACTAACTTCTGAGAAGAAATTTCAGCAAGTGTAAGGGAAAACTCAACACAAGTGAACGAATGTTACTTAAATATTTTCAACTTGCTCGTCATTTTGATTCATTTCATATTTTACCTTAAGAATTAATTTTCCCATAAATATATAATATAAAAATAAATATATTAAAGACTTTTATTAAATCTTTTGATCTTACATAGGACTCTTTCTAAGGTGATATATTTTGACTCCTTATTTGTATTTCCTCGTAGTACTCGTGGCATGATTGTTAGTGCGTTGGACTGTCATGCAAGAGGTCTTAGGTTCAGTCCCTGCCTGTGCCATCTAAAGTTTTTTCACGAGTACTGCCTCTTGCGATGTAATGACAAATCCTCCAAGAGTAATTCTTGCCATGAAAAGTGCTTTCTCAAATTAGCCGTTCAAATTTGGCTTAAAATTGAAGGTCCCCTCCATCCCTGACAACAGTACTCGCACACAGGAATGGATGTCACTAGGACCTAGTTCTCCACGGACCGTTGCGCCACCTAATAAAAAAAAATTGCATTTCCTCCACTTGATTGTTAAAAAAAGGCTTAGGTGCGACCCACACTGATAACTTCTCATTCCGTCTGTCGATTTGTCTTGCTTAAAACTTTAACAAAATATTCATACAAATATTTTGTGTGGCATAAATAATTTGAAGTCAATATCTTTCTTTGGTCTTCTAATACTTTAGTCGAAAAATATTTCTTATTAGTTTTTCGTTGTTTTTGTATGTTTTCGTGTTTTGAAAAAGTTGTCAGTTGAATGTTTCTAAAAAATAAAAAAAAAAATACTAACAATGAATAAATGAAATCATTTTGGAGTCAAAACCTTCATTTATTCAAGAGATATTGAAAATCGAATATCAATTTTTACCAATTTTGAGTACTATTTTTTGTAGATTTTAATTTTTATGAAATTTTTATTTAAATTTTACTGAATGTCGAAAATAGTATTTTCTATAAGATGAAATTAGTTTGAAGCCAATATATTTTATTTTATTTTTTACCAAGTTTTAGTAAAGTTTTTTTTAAAACTGTCAATTCGATTTTTCTTAAAATTTTACCAGATTTTAAAAACGTTATTTATTTGAGGATAAAATCATTTTTTGTTCGTAAAATATTCGAGGTGACAACTATTTTTTTTCAGTTTTTTTTTTTATTTATAAGAACTAAAGAGCTTAAGAACTTCAATTTAAAAAGTGTTAAAAATTAATCAAAACATAGAACGAAATTGTACAATTATAGTGTGTTTGTATTATATGTGTGGTCGTTCATATAAGTGAATATAGGAATTTTGTAAAGTTAACCTAATATGCGTTCTGCTTTTCTCCGAGCAGAGAGAATTTGTCCCAAAATACTATAAATGCTAAAGTTTATCAGTCAGTTAATCATCTACAATTTTAAGATAATATTCTGATTATACTCACTAGACTTTCTAGAAAAAAGCATATGTATGGGTTCTCAAATTCAGTTAAATGTCACTCAATGTTTAACTTATTCAAATTTAACTATATTTTAACATTTTATGGTCAGACATTTGTTATTTAACAAAATAAACCAATTTCAAAGAAAAATGTTTGCATTCAGTTTACACTTTATCGGAATCTTATGCAAAATTCTTTTAACAATTCTTTTCAATCACTTTATAACATAAATAATACAATACACTTACGCACTGTCTGTATGAAAACAAAGGTGTAAATACGATGTTATGTACTTTCAAAACATCCAAACAATGAAAGTTCAAATCTCTAGCCATATGAGTTACTCAACTGTTGGATGTTTTATGAATAACATATAGGCAAGAGATAAATCATTGCAGCTAATTACCCACCGGTAAAATTGACGTACATTGTGGTTGATATTTAGTGGTTAAGGGGTTGGGCTTCGAACAGCTCTTACAATGTCTAATCAAAATAGTACAGGTTCAAAAGTGTGGAAAAAATATGGTAAGTTAATATTATGTCAAGTGTCGTGAATGAAAAATGTTAATAACTATATGTGTGCTTATTTTAATTATAGAGATGTACTTTGGTTGTATTTATTAAGCCATTAAATCATATGTTGTTCAATTCCACGACACACTATATAGTTTGTCTTAAAATACAAATACAAAAACATAAACTATGCAAGGTATGTACTGTACATAGTACAAGATCGTTCATTTCGTAATTTTAAATAATTAGCGCTGCAATTTGACAATTGATAAACCCAGCTGTTATTTGAAGTGTCATAATATTCGTTGAATATTTACCATTTACGATATTTGGAGCGCTGACCAATTGAAAAACGCGTTAAAATTAATTTACTTGTGCAACGGAAAAAATGAATGACCACATATAGTAGATGATGCAAATATTTTTTTGATTTTATTTAAATTTAAAATATTAAATTCAGACTCTTGTTTTTGTGGCTATTAAGTTAGGAACTATACTAAGATAACAGAACACACTATATCTTCTTAAAGTTAACCCTCCCTTGGACAAAATGTTTTTAAAATTAATTATCCTATTCATTAACATTGAACATCCATTTTAGCCGCGTTTTATTATCACCATGATCTGATCCGGATCAGATCATGATAATAAAACAGCATTGGATCATCATATTTTTTATTATTTAAAGTTTGGTGTCAAAATCGTTCTTTCAAAAGTGACATTTCGAAGCAAAAATAAATTTAAACAAATACCGAAAGTAGAAGCTGCTGTGGTTGATGTAAGTAAAGTATTCATTTTAATTTTTATTTCTTTTTTCTATTAAAAACTTTTATATTTGCAGTTTTTATTTGAAAGCAATGAAAGCGAAGAATCAAACAATTCATTATAATCCACATTTATTGAATTTAATTATAAATATAAAGCTTCTCGCTTTCTATTTGAAAAATATTTTATTTCAGTCAGATGGAAATGTTTATATGGCAATACAGGTTTTATATAATTTTTTTTGCAATGATACCAACATTTACATGTGAAATTACAATGTAAAAAAAAAGAATTAAACTTTGGATCTCAAATTGAGTACTACGTTTCCACCGGGCACTAAACCGAGATTTAGCTAGATTTGTCACAAATCTCCTTGAAATCTCGAAGATTTACCATACAAATTTTAATCTCCTCAAATGAAGATTTCAAATAAAACTCATTGAAATCTACTTGGAAACATTAGTTTGTCAAATCAAACAAACTTTTTTTCGGAGAATAATTGTTGAACCGACCCATTTAAACGCCAATTTCGTTTATTGACAGATGGAAATGTCAACAAAAACTATCTGTCTCACTTCCATATGACTCAAATTCAAAACAATAAACAACTTTCAAGGAATCACAGACGAAATAAAATGTAAGTATACAAAAATAATAAATATGTACAAGAATATAATAAAACTAATTACTTACAGATGATGAGTGAACAAATACATATTTTTTTTCTTTTCGAAAGGAGAATAATTTGAAGTTTGGTTGTTATGACATAAACCAAACGTCAAATTAATCTCCTTTTCTTTGGTGGAAACACCTCAAGATTTATTTTAAATCACTTGCCTTAAATCTCGGATTATTTTTTGGTGGAAACGTAGTAACACAAAGCAGGATCTCGTGTTGTTGTTGTAATGCATGTAAATCCAAGATCCGGATCAGATCATGGTGATAATAAAACGCGGCTTTTGTATGTGATTGCCACCATAGAGATTTTTAATTTAAGCCCCTAGCATAAATTGGTTAGTATAATTTAATTTTTAAATTGTCTTTATCCAAAGTGATCTTTAAACGAACTATTATTGCACTAATTGCTGTTTTTACCCAAGTTTACACTACAAAAAGTAAAAAAAAAGTTTGTTGGGTTATAAGCCCATTAAGGCGTCATGGGAAGACCCTATCAAAGTTTTATTAAAATTTGATCATTGGTTTTACAATATTCATATTATACTACATAGAAAATAAAAGGAAAAGATAATTTTTAAGTTTGAAAAGACCTTCGTTGCTTGGAACTTTTAGTTGCTCTTCTTCACCTACTGATAAATTTTTGTTGCCAGCAACAATATCTTTCAAAAAAAAAATAGATAAGACATGGCTCTCCACTGGCCAATACAATTATAAAAATGACTTTTTCGTCAGTTATATAATAACTTTCATTTTCTTCATAACTGACGTGATTTTTTCTTTCTTCAAATAACAAAGAAATTAATGCTAAAATAATAAATTTGTCCATTGAATATATCCTTCATGGAATTAAGAGAATATTAGTTTACAAAATCAAACTCAAAATTTAAGAACTTTCATTTTGAAATTAAAAAACAAACAATATTGTTTAAGAAAAATCAATGTATGTTTAGTTCATTCTACAGAATAAACAATGACATTTACAATAAATAAAAATCGATCCATTCAACCAAATGTCCACCATGACTGTGGTTGGAGCACCCCATCCTTATATTAAATTTTCTGTGATTAATTCGAAAATTGTTTGTTCAACAACCCCATGAATTCTATCTTTACTTTCTTGAATCGATTGCGGAGCATCGATGTTATCTTACACGTGGCTCCTGAGGAAACCATCTAAAGACGTAAAATCATAAGATCTCGGTGGTGAATAGTGATCACCTCTTCGAGAAATAAAACGGTTATCAACATTTTGTTTGCAAAATTGCGATTGTTTAGTTGCTTTTGTAGTAAGTAGCACTACCGTCCATCTTGTTGAAAATACAAATAAACGTTGTCCACATCAATATCTTATAATTTTGGTTATAAGAAATCATTAATCAGAGCCCTCGTAGTGCAATTCATTCGTCGTAACAGTTGCACCAGACTCATTTTCGAATAAATAAGGTTCATAATCACACGGACACGGAGAATTTTTTGAACAACAATTCTTACTGTGAAAATAGATTACATTTTCAATCAGTTTCAAATATGGTCACCATTTCTGTAATAATTTTAACAATTTCCATTCATCAAGTCCCATTTTTAGTAATAGGGTAATTTTTACTTATCAAATGTCAAATGATGATAGTTTGAAAAGTGACAACTCCACAAATAGAGAACTATTCAATTTGCTTAAATCCTTTAGAAAAATTATAAATTAAGTATTTCAAAAAGTAAGTCAAAGTTGTCTAATGGGCGGCTCTAATGAACTTTAGGTAACTGATAGTTCTAAACATTACTGTCGCTTAGTTTTCTCATGTGAATTTTGTTTTGGATCTGGCAGTGCCTTATTTGTTCTAAACAATTTTTTTTCGATCCTTCTTCGTCGTGTTTCGAATGTCAAAAATCAAAACAAACTACATAACATTTTAGTTTTACTCACTTTCAATCTAAAAATGTCGATTTTATTTAAAAAATGCTGCCAATTTCCAACATTCGGAGCATCATTCAATCATCCAATCTATCTTCTTTACATTGGATCAAAAAATCTGTCCATGTCATCGTCATTATGTAAGGAAACTCAGCAAAGTTCTCAAATGTCTCTTCATGTCGCCGTCATTGGTGTTCCAAATGCAGGAAAAAGCACATTTATAAATAATCTAATACATCATAGAGTAAGAATTAAGAATCAATGAATATGAAAATAGGAATTTATATTACTTTCAATCAAAGGTTTGTCCAACATCTACCAAAGTTCACACAACCCGCAAGGCAAATAAAGCAATCATCACCTTAGGCAATACGCAGTTGGTTTTCTACGATACTCCTGGTTTGGTCACTCAAAAGGAAATAAATAAACACAATTTAGACCAAAGCTTCAAGAGTGCCTATCGTGATGCTGTACAACGCTCGGATATCATTGCTGTCGTTCATGATACTTCCAATACTTGGACAAGAAATGAACTTCATTCAACTGTTTTGGATACACTGAAAGCATATCCATCGTTTCCCAGCTTTTTGATTCTAAATAAAATCGATGCCTTGAAATCTAAGAGAATTCTTCTGGACCTGGTAAAGAAACTAACAAATGACACCCTATCTGGAAAGAAGAAATCATCAAAGAAAGATGACAAAGAAAAAGAAAGAGAATTTGTAGCTCCTGTTGTAGAATTAAAATCACGACAAACTGGTTGGAGTAATTTTTCTGATGTCTTTATGGTTTCGTCAATAATTGGCGATGGCTTGAGTGAAATTATGGTAAGTAGACTCATCATCACATAGAGCATAATCAAATTAAAATCCTTCTCAGAGCTACCTGGCGCGTCAGGCGAAACCAAGTCCATGGAAATATTCAAGTGATGTATTCACAGACCAACCAGCTGCAGATTTGATTGTCGAAAGCGTCCGAGCAAGATTGTTGGACTATTTGCCACAAGAAATCCCATACAATCTCAAGAGTCAAATTGAATACTACAGTGAAGAAAAAAGTAAGATTTCCTTTTGTTTGCAAGTAAAAAGTAATCGATCCAACTATGTTGTTTCATTTTAGATACCATCTATGCAAGTGTTCAAGTTATTTGTCCAACAGCTCGTATTGAGAGACTTATATGTGGAGAGGCCAATGGCAAATTGAAACAAATTACAGAGCGTGTCACCTCTGATTTGGTCGAAACTTTTAACAAACCAATTTCACTAACAATATCGACGGTTTCTTTAAAAGAATCCTCACAACAACGCAGAGGATAGATTTTAAGTTCATATTCTATTCTATTGTAAATTATTTAGAATTATAATTCTTTTTAGTGTTTATATTTCTATGTTTTGTCGTAACTAACTTGGTTTTCCACAGTCTTTATACCATTAACTTGAGACACAGTAGCTTGTTAATAAATATTCTCATCTTCTTGAACTGGTAAGCAAAAAATATAGGGGGCGGTTTTCGTAAAAATGTATAAATCTCATACAATTTTGTTGGTACCGACCGGTTTTGTTGGGATTCGTAAAAGTTTCTGATAACGATTAAATTCGTAATAGGGCTGAAATACCAAAAGAAGTTGCGCAAAATTCAACATAAGAAACAAAAAGAAAACAAAATATGAAAATATTAATTTTGCCATCAAAGCATTAGGGCAGATACAATTCAAAAATATATCTAAACTGAAGAAGAGGACAAAGGATTGAAAGAAGAATGGGAATTTTATTCTTTATATTGCCCATATATAAAATATACATTGTAAGCTGGAAAGCTTAGTCCTAGTACTTATTTTTGTGTATGGACAGAAATCTGTAACCCATGGGCTTAGAGCAAAAATTAATTTGCAAAATTGTTCCATTGAAATGATAATATTGCCAACTTTCGATGAAATGAGTAGACCTAAAAATAAAGATAATTTTTAAGCCAATATGGTCAAAAGTAGCGTTAAAAATTATAGTTTGCGTTTAGTGACCATAAATAAGATATACAACATTGAAAGGATAGTTCAAGAGAATGATTTTTGATATTAGACACAGAACTTTTAACTATGATTCTAATTCAATTAGGCAAAAATGAAAACATGGGAACAAATGTTTTTGTCGATTATTTTAGCTAACTTCCATTGCTTAAGGCAAAAAGCTCGTTCGTTAGTATAATTTATGGTACCTAATGATTAGTATAGGTCTAATTTCTGGCCACTAGATTGATAAAATCTCATATATTATTGGACATCCTCCTTTGGCAGACTGAAGTACTACTATTTACGAACTACAACAAAAAATAGTGCTTTAATAAACTGGAAAAACACATCAGCTTTCTTTGTGAAGAGCAAAGAACGCGATGAGATATCGGACCATGTGTTAGCATAAACAGTTGCCTTGTGTCCCCTCCCTCAAACAACTTAACCCGCACCATTAAAATGTTCATCAGTTTATCTTCGATCTCAATTTCTAACGTATTTTCAAGTACAGAGATTCTTTCTGTCGCCGCACTTTACGAATGTGGAATTGTTCACACTTCTCAATATGTCCCACACATTGCTATGTGAAGATTTTCAAACTCATTTGCTTAAGAGACCCAAATACCCTTCAAAATATTTAATAGAAGACAGACTCCAATTCCAAATGGAAATTTAGGCGATAAATTTAAAAATATACCCTAAAACATTAATGTATTCATTCATTTTTAGACGCTAGTCATCTATAGTCTTCCCATCAGAATTCTCTGTCTCAAAAAATTGAAGCTACACAACCCGTCGAAGTCGGTAATGTTCCCCTTCTGCATCAACTTTTACGGATTAGGGACCATATAGACTCACCCTCTTGGACCTATCTCAAGAATTATGTGTATAGTTAATGTCTCCTCCCTAATTAACTTTACAACTCGTTGTTACAACGCAAAACTCCCACAATTATTGATTTCAGTCTAGATTCACGTTTTTTTAGTGGTTTCTAGCTTCCATTGAGAGAAATAAATAATTGAAGTTCACTATATTAGAATATTTTTCATTCATAATAAATTTCATCATCAAACCCTTATTTACAATTTAACATACGGTACCAGAAAAATAAATACGATGACGATGAATCATCGAATTATAGTAAATATCTAAACAGATAACAACTCGTTATTGCATCAGAATCTGATGAAATGGACTCTAAACACGTGATATTAAAAAACTGCTTTCGGTGCCACAATATATCATATGAATTTGTTTAAAATCAAAATATTAAAGTAAACAACAAAACACATAATAACAATTTTGTTTTGTTTATGTTTCTTTTCACTCCTCTACTCTTTTTTTGATTTGTTTTCTTTAGCTGCGTATGAATTTTACTCGAACGAATACATTAAACTCGCTCGGACAATAACAAAGCTATGGGTGTTTTCATAAAAGTTCCTTGAATGGCTTAAATAAAAATTGTATCTGTTGGCCCTTAGTTCAAATGAAACATGTGAATGATGCAAGAAACTCAGTGAAAACATACCTTTTTAAGAATACAACTAGAAAAGCCATATGAAATTCAACACTAGTAAAAACAAAGGTAGGTAGATAGATGTGGTTGTCACAAGCACCCTTTGCTGTACGATTCAATTAGCGCTAGAGAGCGCCGTTTTGATACCATAGTAAAAACAAAACAAAACAACGAAATTTATATCTTAAAAGTTAGTTATGTATTTTTTCGCATTTAATCATCACTTAAAACACAACATCTTACAACTAGTTCAACTTATACTAGACAATTCTTACTTTTAACTATTTACAGGGACTTTACGTTATATATAAAAAACAGCAGTACATCATATGTATAAATATAATTTATATAAATAAAATATTGAGGATATAAAGCGTCATGAGAGGTTTTTTTTTTGTGTTAATTTTAACATTTTTAAAAATAAATTTTGAATTTTTTCAAGCCTCAAAATTTGGTAGAAATTAAATTTTTAAAGCAACGATGGAAACAGCTCATTTATACTGTTTGTCCAAGCCATCTCGTCAAACGTTGATATCGTCGATCCAATATCACTTTGAGGCGATCCAATTGACTCATATCCTGGATCTGAGTAAGAATGTATGGACAATGGACTCTTCAGGCAATTTTTCTTTGAATCAAAAGGTAGCGACAAAAATGATGTATCGAAATCATCATCGTCGTCTCCAATATCATCGGATGTCATGCCACACTCTATGGTCTCCTCGTTCTTGGGCGGTTCCTCTCCCTCGCAATAAACTTCTTCGACGGCTTCATTCATTGCGACCGCATCATCGCCCACCACTATTGTAATGGAATTTGTCTTTTCGTCGTAGGTCCCGTAAATAGTTTCACCGCCGGTGTCTAGGGGTTGATGTTGTTGTAAATTCGTTGTTGTGTCTATACTCGCAAGTAACGATGTGGTTTCAGTTGCTGTTGTTGTTGTTAGGCAGATACCACTGTCGTCGCTGCTACTGCAGCTACTGGTATATTGGCTGGATTCCATGATTTCTGGTGTGGTCCCCACCACTGATCCAGACAATCGCTCTGCGATGCCTGCATCTTCGGGAGCATCTGTGTGGCCTTCTGGATTGCTTCCTTCCAAGTCTGCAGTGATATCTGCGAGTAGGCTTTCGGCAAGCTCTTCCAGTTTAGTGGCGTCGAAATCTTCGAGCATGTCTTGTAGAGAAGGCAAAGCGCCACTATTTTCCACAGAGCTGCAACTGAGTTCTCTCCGAAGGCTGGGTATTGTTGTGGACTCTTGTTGCTGCGGCGTCGCTCCTGTCGGTTGCCTTGTGTCATCGATTGTAATTCCTTCATTCCCTGCGGCAGAGGGTTAAATAGGGATACTGCAGATCCTTTGAGAATGGAATCAAAATCGACACAATTCGACGACTGTTGCGATGCTTGATGCTGTAGATGTTGTTGTTGGTGTTTCTGGTTTTCTTGTTGTGCGCTTTGTAATTGCTTGAGCTGTTCTTTCAAATACTCAACTTCCTTGTCTAGTTTCTGATTCTTGGCCAAAAGGTTTTCATTGATAGCTTGAAGACTGTCGCATTTGTTTTTCAACATGTCTGTCTGCTCTGTGAGTTCATTCACGGTCTGTTCCATTTCTTCCATGCGGGCTTTTTTCCGATCACGGGATGTTTGTGCTGCTACACGGTTCTTCAATTTTCTATTTAAATAAAGATAATCTTGTTAGTTTTACTCCCATTATTGGAAATATTTGGTTCGAGGTATACTCACTTTCTTTGTAGTTTCTCCTCCCATGATAGATGATCCAAGCGCCTTTTCTTTCCACGGTTTGCAGACGAATCATCCGAAGATGATTCAGAGCACACGGACTGCATCCCGATGGATAGCGCTGGAGATTGGGTGATCCTGGTTAGAGGACTTGGTGAAATAGCAACGTACTTGGGTACAGTCATAAAAACTGGTGTCGACATTGTAGTTTCAAATTATTTACTTATTTTTTGTTCACTTTGATTAAATCAACAAAAATATGTTAAATGATTTTAAACATTATTTTTATTCAAGATCCAAGAGATACAATTTTTAGTAATTTGTGGTGTTCACGACTATGGTCTGTGTACTTTTATCCAATGAATGGTTGTTTGCTTATTTCTTTTCATTTCCCCGAGATAATCTTTGGAATCAAATTTAAAAAGCAGTGTAAAAGATGGGGAGTATTCGTACGTGATTTTCAGTTGCGATCAAAATATTCTTTGGTGAAACGCAGTTTCTTCTGGAAAAGTTAATAATTTTCTACTGATTTGTTGAATTTTGATTGGTTGTTATTGGATTTTTTTCAAGTGGTCCGGCTGACGTGGCCGAATGACGTTTCTCAATAAAATAGTGTTGCTGAGGGGCGAGTGTTTTCAATACTATTTGAAGATAAGGGTATATACCAACTATGTGCTGCTATTTGAATAATTAGACCTATTTGGAGATTTTTTGTTCTGCTATTATGTTATGAATTTCCATACAAATTATGAACTGTCAAAAAATAAAATTTTCTAATTTGTATTATTCAATATGATAAAATCTATTATTAAAATCTGTTTTGAATCAAAAAATAATAAAATTTTAGTGATTTTTATTATAAAAGATTTATTAAATAGTTAAATACATGTAAATGAATATGTGTATTTCATTTCATCACGAAATGCTGAAAACATAGTCAAATCTAGGAATGTTAAAATTATAAACAATTAAAATTAAATTAATTTTGTAGACATAACCAGAAATAAACTTCAAAAGAACCAAAATCAAAAAAATGTAATCTTAATATGAACTTGACACAGCTTTTTAAATTAATAAATTAAATGTACATGTACCTAATCATTCTAATGGATAAATTGGCAATATAAACGCGAACTACATTATGTATACGACATTTCGTTTGCGATGATATCTAAACAAAATATATTACACTAATTCTAATTATTATTTATTTAAAGTAACAGCTGATAATAATAACATAATAACAGATTTCAGATCTGTTTGTCAAAAACTTTCGTTTTAAATGAAAGATGGAACTGCTGAATACCAATTTCATAAAATAGATCCAAATAGTATTCATTATTAAATGAATTGACATAAATGCAAAATTACGTCCTTTTCTTCCAGCACTTCAGGATAATTTTGATTGATTTCATGCAGAAAATTAATTATCGTTATATGATTACTACATAATAGTGATCTTGGGAAAACGTGATAAGATAAAATGAACTGTCAAAATGTATATGATTTAAATGGTAACTAGATAAACTGAGACCAATAAATAAGAAAGACAACATTTTAAACCGAATAAAAATAATAAGTACAAAACTATTCTTGCATTTCCACACATAGTTCTTAAGACTATAGTGTTAATGAAAACGTCTGACTGAAAATTATGCCGTTCTGAGGAAGTGTATATTGTTGTATGAATACGCTAAATATGTGAAACTAATAATCTTTTCAGTTCTGGTTACCCCGTGATAATAATTAATAATTTCAGCTCAAGTATTTAAAATATACCTCTTTTAAGATCTGAAAAAATACAAAGTATGGTGTTTTACTTTTTTAGACCAAGAAATAAAAATTGTATGATTATTTTAAAATTTTATCTTCTACGTAAATTTTAAATCTTTTAAGTATCTCACTTATGGGGTTTTCCATTGCTTGCTTTCCATTGGTAAACTAAATCAATTTGTTCTTGATCTAGATCCGTCAAAACACAAATTTCCCTTGCTTTTGCATTCCATGGGGCAAAATAAATTGACTTATTTTTGATTTAAGATCAAATATGCAGATCTGGATTACTAAAACAATTTTGAAAAAAAAGTTAAGTTGGCAATTTGACAGCTCTAAAGCACTCATTACACGAAGTTACACTAGTGCAATGACAAATAGAAAACAATTTCAATCGTGTTCCATGCACCTACAAAAAAATCGATTTTTTAAGGAAATCTGAATTTACCCATGGAATTTAAAATTTCTTTTAAATATTTTTGTACAAAAACTTGAGAATCGAATTGCTTAGAAAACTGGTCATCATTTTTTTAAGGAAATCTGAATTTACCCATGGAATTTAAAATTTTTTTTAAATATTTTTGTACAAAAACTTGAGAATCGAATTGCTTAGAAAATTGGTCTGCTATCAAAACAAAAATTACTTGAAGGCAATTTTGCTTTGGCTTTGGTTAACCCCTGGGCAAATTGTCTTATAGAGAAAAAAAAATCATTTTGGGGCACCAAAACCACTGTACCATTGATTTCTCAAAAAAAATTGTTAATTTTTTTAAAATTATTACGTATTTGAAAATCATAGGAGCGGATGTTCTAAAATTACACTGGTTGACAAAATTACATTTTTTTCCTGTTGCACAAACAAAGGAATACTGTTTAAAAGGATTAAGATGTCCTAAATTCGAATCTAACCTTTAAATTTTTCTATCACATCAGGTTTTTAAAATATGCCCCTTTAAAAATGCTAAACACAAACAAAAACGGGATTTTTTAAGCCTAAGTTCAAACTCAAAATATCTCTTAACAATAATTGTATGATGATTTTGAAAAGTACAAAGCTCTCTCTTTTGGATACAATTCAAAGGATTTTAGTATCTTACTTTGTTTCTGGAAATTCGCATTAGTTATGAGTCTTTATTTGAATCTATATATGAAGTCTCGAAAAAAAATTGAATTTGATACTTTAATAGTTTTGTAAATTACGTTTTGGACTACATTTTTAGTGCTGATTTCGAATCCAAACTCATATTTTAACTATTCGCTCAAGTTTTAAAAATACCCGTTTTCAACATCATTTTTACATTTTTTAATATATTTCAAAAATTTGCTATAATAGAATTATTTAGACAACAGATTCGTTACAAGAACCAAACTTACTTTCAAACCGTTTTGCCTTTTTCTGTTAAAAACTATTTTAGCAAAAGTGGTAAAGCGTTTCTTTTAGTTTTTTTAAGACATGTGATATCTAACAAATTTTGAAGTTTTTTTCGAATATTATATGAAATAATATAAATATTTCAATTTAATATTGAATATACGTGTTTTTTTCGCATTTTAAAAAGTAATATCTGAAAAACCTGATGTGATACATTAATTTTAAAGTCGGATTTAAATTAATGCCTCCAAAACCCTTTGGAAAAGTGCAATTTCAATGCCAGTAGAAAAACCTTGTCGACCAGTGTTAGTTTTTATGTATAATTTTTTTCAGTTTTAGTTTAAAAATATTTTTAGTATGCAGCAGTTATTTAGAGCTTATTAATATACGGTTTACATTTCAATTTCTTAAAAAAATAAAGACCCATCTTCGAAAGAGAAATAAAACAATGACATTTTTGATCATCAAATATTTTTAAAAAACTATAAGAGCTTGCACAAAAAAAATTATTGAAATCGCTTGATTAATTCTTGATAAAATTTAAAAACAAAATAACTGTTCTAGGGGGGGGGGTCTACTTTTCTGGAACAATACAAACATTTTTTTTGTTAAAAGAAACATTTAGATTTTAAATAAATCTTTCGCTCATTTTTTGAGGAAATTCGAATTTTCGATTTTTCCCCAAAAAAATACGGGACTTTTTATTTTAAGTCTAAAAAAAAAAATGAAAAAAACGCCTAACGCGAATCGGCTTAAAATCTTAATTTCCAAATTTGAAGTCAATCGACCCTATGAGTCGACATTTTTAAAAAATATATTGAATGATTTGTAATTTGCTCTCGCATTTGTTGCATATAATTACCTTGGTTTAACTAATCCATGAAAATAATTCAAAACACCAAATTAAACATTAACAATTATCATAGTTTTTATTTATAAATAGTAGCCTGATAGTAAACCTCATAGGATATGATTTGTTCAACGAATAGCAAATAAAATACATCATAGTTTTAGTCGTAAGTCGTTAAAAAACAAATTTTCCCCAATCCAGGACCAAAGATACCACTTCTTACGAACTTTAAATTTTATGATATTTTGATAAGGAAAAGAGCTAGGGCACATTTTTTGTTGCTATTCGCAGTACGAACTGAATCTTCTCCGATAAGGCCTAAGATAAAATTAAATGTTGATTCTATAAATTAAGAAGTTCAAAGGATACATAGTGAAGAAAAGTAATAAAATTAATATTTTAGCGTGTTCGTTGACTATATCGTCTTCGATAAACATTTCCACTTGAGTGTTCTTTTGTCGTACTATTATTGGTTTGAACTTTTAAAACTGAATTTTTCGTATCCGTTTTTTCTTTCATCACCTTATGTCTAGTTGTTTTTCTATACCAATTCTTGAATGCAACTGAAGGACTCATTGTTGTTGGTATTTTCATTTCATTTTTCATCTTCAGACTAGATGGATATTTCCTAGAGAATTTGCTCGCATCAAACATACGTTTTCTCAATGTTTTCTTAGGTCCTGTTTCCTCAAAGATATTACCTATCAAACTTGGTTCTTCTTGCACAGTTGATGTTTGTTGTATTTGAATAGGTATTTCAGTGGTTATAATGTCAGTTGTGGGTGTATCAATATCACTTGCAGTAGTTATTCCATCTTCGTTCATCTCCGTTGAACCCAATTCGATATCTTCATTATATGAATCAATATTTTCTTCTGTCGTTGTTATAAGATCGCTTAAAATTTCTGTTGAGCTCTCAGTCACAATTGTGGTGTCTACATTAGACTCATCAGATTCTTGTATCTCTATTGGAGCAGGTGTCATTATGATAACACTCTCATTGATTGGATAAACCAAATGAACCTTTAAATCATCTATCATTTTTGGCTTCCTTTGAATTTCCAAGTTTCGAGTGAGATGAGCTCTTGGATGATTCATATCGCCTTCTTTAAATGGATACACTATAAAAACTCCATCCGATTGTCCTTCACAAACCGAACCCAGCACAAACATAAATACAAAAATGTTCCTATTGCAAATTAAACAAAACTATTAAAAGAATATGTATTTTACATAAATAGAATAATATTGACTTACACATAATACCCGACCATGATGTTGATGTTAATAGTCCAAGTCTATTCGACGGAATAAATAAGAATACTTTTATACTCGAGCTAAATGTTGACCTGTGGTCAGTTTTAAGATAATTAAGCAAAGCTAGTTTCTTATTATTTCCCCAAAAAGTTTTAATGGAATTATACAAGAAAAATGTACAACCAATTAGTTGCAATTTTGTAAACCGGATAGACACTCAATTAAATGCCAAAATGTTTTGCAGTTTTTCTGGATTTGGGGGAAGTTTTGCGAAAGCAACTTTCGTGAAATATTTACGTTCGCAAATTTTTAAGGGAGGGAATCTCTCGCATCTGGCAAGAATCTAAAATCAAACTCATATCATTCACATTTTTGATATTGTTTTAGTTTATTCATTTTCCATTTAAAAATACCGACAACAATTTACAATTAAGTGTTTATTTTATTTTATTTTATTTTATTTTTTTTCTGTATTTTTAACTATTTTTGTTTTTTTTTTCGTTATGTATACGAAAATTAAATTTGTAATATTGTTTTAAATTAATTTATTACACTGATAGGTTTTTACTCAATTACTCTAGATTTATGTATTTTCTATTTTTGTTTTTGTTTTGATAGACAATTAGTTGTTTATAATTTAATTTAAGTGTACTTTAAAAGGTTGAAAAATATTTCGAACTGGATTTACGATTTATGTTTTAAAGAGAGCGTTTTTTTTTTGTTAAATTATTTATAATAATAGTAAACATTGATGATTTAATGTAGCTAACTACATTATAATATATGCACTTAAAAGTTAAACAACATTCTTATTTTTTTAATCGGCTATTTAAATTTTTTTGTTTGTCTATTAATTTATTGTTTTTTTTTTTTATAGAAAAAAAAATTAAATATATAAAAAAAAAACATTAAATGTTTATGTTAAGTCGAATAGTTATTTTTTTCTCATTCTCAATTTATTGTGAACACATTTGAATAGTAATTTAAATTGTATTTTAATTGCTTTTTTTTGTAATTTCATGTATTTATAAACAATTCAGAATTTTTCTTTTGTTTTTTCTCAAATTTGTGCTTTAAGTCTTTATTAGTTTTGTTTTTTGTTTTATTCCTATTCTTATTAGTAATCAACTTTTATTTTTAAAAAAAACTTAATTTATTGTTATAAAGTAAAAAATATTGAAGTATAAAACCTTATTAATTAAAAAAAGTGTATTTATGATTTGTTTTTCTTTTAATTTTAAATATTGAAAAAATAAAAGTCGTTGTAAATAATATTTAAATTAATATAAAAAAAAGAAAACCATAGATTTTTTTTTGTTTGTATTAATTAGGCAAATATTTTGTAAATATATTTATATATAATATAAAAAGATCACATGTTGTCAATTTTTGTTTTTTTTTGTTTTCCTATTTTATTTTATGTTTTTTTTTTTTTTAATTTAAATCTAAAATATTCCAAATTTATAAAAACATTTCATTATTTATACAGTAGATTCTTGTTTTGGGATGATATTCAAAATTCAATTTTAGCTTCAACAAAAAAAAATAGAAAGAAAATAATAAATTAAATATTCAGTCAATATAAAACAAAATCAACAAATGTTGCAACGACTTAATTGCGCTGATAAAAATAAACTCAGGGACACTCAAGTTCTTCGTTTTGAAAAACAAAATTTTTTATCATTCACAAAATTCTCAAAATATTTTGTCACTCACAGATTTAAGGTGAACTTTTTGGTTTAAGTAACTTGAAGTCTTGCTAAAGTCTCCACTAAACCCTCCTCCTCCTTCTTAACTCTTTTGAACCTAGGTAGATGTTCCACTAGTGTTTTTACAGCGCCCTAAATAAAATATATGAACTTTTTTTTTCTTAAAAAATTGCAGATGTGACTACATAAAAGTGTTCAGTTTTGTTTGTAAGGTTGAGGTTCTAGAAGATTCCTCATAATGTTTGCATTCTTGGTCAAAAGAGTTTTGTAAGACCGCTTACTGATCATCAGTTCAAATTAAAAAATTCTTTAAAATATTGAAGTGAATTTGTGTTGTAAATACTTCCTAAATACTTTTATTACCTGAATTTTATTAAAAAAAAAAAAAACTCAAGTTTTGTTTCAAAGAACGCGCACAACTTTAGATATTTAAATTTTAAAATATTCTTTGCGGTTTTAGAAACCTGAGGTAAGTGGTTAAGGGTTAAAAAGGAAGCATCGTGAACCAATAGAGGAGATTTTTTTATTCAATTTACAAACATTTGTTTTCGATTTCAATCAAAAAGCATTTGCTGAAGAGAAAGCTTAAGCTTTGATCTGTGAAAAAGAAAACAAGTGGTTACCTATAAAACTTTGAGAATATTCCATTTCACTAATCTAAAACTTTCAAAAATTAGTAACAGCTTCAACTCATTTTCGTTATTTGGATTTCATCATTTTAATCTACTGTATTTTTTCATTTTACATCATATTATCGTTTAAATGGCATTTCAAAAGCATTTGTTTTTCTTTTAAATTTTATGGTCTTTTAACTAACTACAAAACGAGATAATAATATTGATTTTTTTGTTTTATTAATTTACTAACTAATAACAAAATATTGGTTATTTATGGTTTATTTTCTCTTCTTTCATAGATATTATTTTCTTTTTCGCTTAAAACTAAAATAAAAATTAAAAAAAAAAAAAAATATTCAAAAAGATTCTTTTAAAGAATATTGCAATAAAGTTTTGTTTTGTTTGTTTGTTTTTTTTTTTTATCACTACGTCAATAGAGAATTTTTTTTTTTTTAATTTTTGTTTTTCAAGATACAAAATTATAACAAAAGGGATTTAGAAAATAAAATAAATATGTATGTATGTAGTTCGTGGGGCAGTTGTTTGTTTAAATTGTTATTGATAAGGCAATGTTTTCTAAATGCTTTGGTTTGGTTGGTTTGAAATACAAATGTACGTTGAAAAACAACTTTAAAACAATTGTTTTTGAGTGCTTTACTTGTTACGAATTAAAATAATTCAAATCAATTTGTAAAGTATCGAAGGAAAGATTTTAAAATGTCATGTTAAGGTCATAATTAAGTTTATTGAAAAGATATAGTTCTGTAGTTTGTTAAGTAAATTCTAAAAAATATATAAATGTAAATAATAATAATTTTAAAATGGATTGATAATAAATTTCAGAATAACGGCCTTTTGTTTTATTTAAGTATCGTGTTTTCTGACAAATTATGCATTCTATAATACAATTTAAGTCATTGATTCAATCAACATGACGACATAAGTGGCCAGCACTTTGCTTAGGTTGTCAATTTAATTTACGTTACACCTGAAACTCTGATAGTTCATGTCAAGAGCATGTGTAAAAACCTAAGATATGATGAAAACTCAGCTATTAAATAGAAATTAAGGCCGTTATTTGTGAAATTTTTCAAAGGATATTTCACTTTGAAAATTGTTTGTTTTAAAAAGTGTGAGGGGTGTATGAAATGTTTAAGAGTATCCATGTATATAACAATTTTGTTTTTGTCTATGAAAGATGGGATAAATATTAAAAACCGTATGTAACAATTTAAAGCATTATTAATATGAAGAAAAAAAAATAAACTCAATGAAATAAAAAAATAATAATAAAAAAATATAAGAATTTAACTTATTTATATATCGGGCTCCACAAAAGAAGCCGGAAATAGTCCCGATTTATTCGTTCGAGAATGAGTTCCTTTGTACCAACCGTTTTTTTGTTTCCTATGCACATAAACAATGTCCCCAACATTCAGTTCTAACTCAAGCTCACTATTGGGTGGGTAAGATACGATACATCGGAACCTGCTAAAAAAAAAAAACAAACAAAGAAAACATTAAAATCCAAACCCCAAAGAGAATTACAGGTTTTTCGTTAAAAAAAATTACCTTTCTCGGATGTGTGAAGATCCTTTTCCAGCTCCACTTCCATTTCCATTTCCACCTCCGCCCCCACCTCCTGGTGAATTGTTGCTCATTTGGGTTGAAATTGTATTGGCATCCAGACTTTGCGATTTCCTATGATGAATTACTACAGGCATTTGTGCGGCGGATGAGGATACTGATTGCTGACACTTGTTCAAAAGTATATTACTCGATGGGTTGTTAGATGAAGTGCTTATAAGTAAAGATGTGCCGCCACCTGGTGCTGCCAGTCGAAACGTACCATCAACATGTTGCCGCAGACTTTAAAAACAGAATATAAATAGAAATTATATACAAAATTAAATATTTTATTATCTTAACTCACCCCTGCAACTGTGGTCGTTCTTTGTTGCCTTTAAGCCTCTGTGATCCGAAGGACGACTGGTTTGCATCATTATTAATATAGCCGCTACCATTATTCAAATCCACGGGCAGACTTTGCAGCAGTTGGCTTGGACAGGACCCAGATCTATGCAAGATAAAATCAGTAAATTTAAAAATATATTAACCTCCCCAAAAATGTAATTATTACCTAACATGAACAGGATGCAAAGCTGCATTGCTATTCATTACACGCTCATTTGATGAGTTAGGCTGTTGGGTCGATAGTTGTGCTGTTCCTTGCTGTGTATTTGCAGAAGTTTGGTTAGTTGATGCTACATTGTCTTCAAAGGATGGATTATCCATGGAGTAGGTGTTGACTGTTTGATTATTAGTCACATGATTCGAACTTGGCGATTTGGAACGTTTGATGTTGGTCAGCCTTTTCATCAGACTCACAGCCGATGAAGATGACGATGGTGTGTGTTGTTGGTCTTTCTGTTTGTCTTTCTCCTGTCCAGTGTGCTTTTCCTTGGAGTCTTTGTTGGCTAGTCTTTTACCTGTTTGCGCTGCTAAAGCCACAGCATGTTGTTGTTGGTTTTGTTGTTGACCATTTACTGACTTTCGTCCGAAAAATGATTCCATATGATGGCCCAGTGGTTTTGTCCATACCGAAGAAGAAGATGACGAAGTTGAAGGTCCCCCACCAGCACTGCGTGGTGGAAGCTCTGGCGGTTGATGAGGAACACTTGACATCTGACATAGTCGAATATTAATGTTCTCTAAAATGTTCATGGGGTTCGGTGCAGGGCCGTTATTTGTCGTCTGATTTGTGTTCTGGCTTTGAACTTGCGAGGAAGCTGGTTGGCTATTCTGAACAAATTTCCATTGATGCATTAATTGCTGTTGATCACGACTCCGCAAGGGAGTGACGTAGTTGCCCGGAAACACCCCCGACATATCCTGCCAGTTTTTGCCCTTAAACCACCCATCCAAGCAACGCTCTGTAACGATGTACACACAGCCTTTCTTGAGTTCGAGCTCGTCAGTTTTTCGCGGTTTGTATGGATACAACGCCAGATAACCCCATGGAAGTGATGGTGGAACATTCTGTTGACCTCCAGTTTTTAGGACATTAACCCGACTTTGTG
Source organism: Eupeodes luniger (assembly GCA_951509635.1). Classification (NCBI taxonomy): domain Eukaryota; kingdom Metazoa; phylum Arthropoda; class Insecta; order Diptera; family Syrphidae; genus Eupeodes; species Eupeodes luniger. Next base: position 52,965,998 of record OX608073.1, read on the forward strand.
TAGGTGCTGACGATTGATCACGCATAGTTGATCCGCCACCATTATGGCCTCTTGTCGACGTGCTTGCACTTTGGGCAGTAGGTCCACCACCTTGCATCTGATTAGAGCTTCCGTCTTGTCCTGCTGAAGACGCGACTGGAACACTCAGTATTTCAGCTGAGTGACGATTCGATTGGATGATGCTGAGGCCTGCTCCCGAAGTAAGTGCATTCAAAGAATGTCTTTTCTCCTTATAATCCCGATATTTGACAGCTGGATTGTTCTGTGGCGATGTAGGATTCGAACCGGGACTACTAGGAATCGAATTCGAACTAGAATTACTGCTACAAGTCGAATTCGGACTCGTGGTAGTAACTGTAGATGAACTGCTGGTCGAATCATTTGCACTAGACTCAAAAGGTATCGGAGGAAGATTTCGGGGCGTTGTATTGGACATTTGCTGCTGTTGCTGGTGGTTATTAGTTTGAATTTGAAGATTCCCATCGAGGAGTTGTTCCGCCAAGGCATTCATCTCCACAAAGGCTATAGGGAAAATTCCAATGCAAGATCCGATGCGACCCTCAGCCCAATTGTGGTCAACTCGCCGAAGAACATGAATCATTGTGCCTCGTTTGAAATTGAGGCAACCTTCTTCTTCGTTTGGTCCCATTTTAAAGTCATACAGTGCTATACACTGTGGCACAGGCAATGGCACTATTACCTGAACATAGTTAAGTGGGAATGTTCCTTCGCGACCATTTAGTTCTCCAACAAACCAATTAGCATCGACTTTCCTCCGAAGAAGAATTACGTCACCTTTTTTGAAGGACAAATCGTTGGGTTCTTTAGACTGGAAATCATAGAGAGCAAACACACGTGGTACATAGCCTCGTTCATTATTAGCATTTGATGGGTTTTGTTGGGATTGTGAGTTGTGTTGTTGTTGTTGTTGTTGTTGTTGTTGTTGATGGTGTTGCTGTGGATTTGGTGGAAATGATTGATGTAGCTGTTGTTGTTGGTGTAAGTCATTGATGCTGTTTGTTTTTGGTTGATGTTGTTGTTGGGTGGGTGGTGCGGACTGAATCATTTGATCTGGACATTTTATGAATTTATCTTTTTGGTTCGCATTTACATTTGGTATACGTTGATCTGCAACACTCATTATAGTCATACCACCAACACCAACTCCACCAACATGTCCCCCACCATCAGGATGCGCCATTGGGGTGTTTATTATTTTAGGAGATTTATTTATGTTGTGCTGATTTGCTGCTGCATTTTTCATACCTGTTATAAGAGGGAAGGCAAAGGAAAATAATATTTTTTTTTATTAAGATCGAAACATGTTGATTTACAAAATTTATAATTTAAATTGGGATCCAAAAGGGATTTTTATTATTATGACCCCTTATTTTTGACAATGCCTGCTAGGGCACCATAACATATTTAAAGGTCCCAAGACCTGATGATACTTCTATGGGATGTTTAAACATGAACTACATATATTCAGAATAAAAGACAAATTCATAAAAATATCATTTATCGATCTATACTAATAGTTCCAAAACGGATGTGGAGTTAGGTATCTTGTCAAATATATATAAAACACCCTACGCCTTTCCTTCTGGAAGATGAAATAAGTTACCAGACAATCGTGCCCAAAAACTCTTTACTCCTTTAATTTGGGAAGCAAAAATATGTCATTTTAATTGATAACAATCTCTTCAAGTGACAAAAATCCATAATGAGAGAAAGAGAGTTGCTGGATTTGAACGAAGACAGTAACCCCTTCATTGGGCCAAAGGACACCAAGATATTAAAGGGAAAAAATTGACAAACAAAAAACAGATTACTCGGTCTTACCACTAGTCTCGTCTTAAGAAAGTTTTACAGCAAGTTGCAAGAAAAAATTGTCATAACTTTTATCTAAAAAAAAATATTTTTCCAGAATTTGAAGTTGGTGAAAAAATGACATCCATAGACAGATGCTTTAAAAGTTTTGTTTGCCATTCGTAGTAGGAATTTTTTTCCTGTGGAGCTAACTGATTTGAGTTTTATGGGTACATTGATTTTAACGACACTTAAACAAATTCACAACAATTTTGTCTTAAAGCCGCAATCAACACCTGTTACGTTCTTAAAATGAACCGAATAATTTTAAGAAAAACAAAACTGAATACCAACAACTAGCTAGACCTCTACTCCCCCTATTGGTTGAACATAATGGGTGTTAGCTTATCTGATTTATGTGCAAGGGATTCGGATATGGGGGAGCACATCTCACTCCCTTGTGAATTCTTTTCAGCCTCGGAACGGAAAAGCAACCTTCGGAAAAAAGATTCTCAATATTTGTGAAATCTATTTTCTTGCAATAAAAAAAAATTTCAAATTCTATGGAACTTTAAAGGTGAAATACCACAGATGGCGTCATTCGCTTAAAGCAGGTGGTTTTACAAATGCTTGATTGAAATCATCCTGAAATTAAATCTAGATGAACTTTAGGTAGAAATATAGTACAAGTAACTTTGTTTAATTTTTCACATCCATTGTTCTAAATGACAGTTGTTTAGCTCATCAGATCATGAGACACTGAGTTTCTCATATTAGTAACAAGATTGAATTCCAATAAAACCACATTAACAGTAACATAGCAAAATTGGTTTACGACATTCCACTATACATAGGTATTTGTAAAAATACGTGCATACCTATATCAAATTCAATTCAATAACTAAACGATTCCCAATGAGATTCTGAAATAAACCTTAGACAATACGTAAGTGGTTGAGTTACGTGAACCAAATAACTATTGATGATCATATCCCCGAAACTCGTTTCGCAGCTTCGCTTTAAAAATTGAGGAACAACTCCTTTGATTTAATGAAATGATACAATTATTTTAAAATCAAATAATTGTAGTCGTTTAAAACAACTGAAAAACGACAAACGCTCTGGAAGCGATGGTTGACATTTTAGTTGACTGGTAAGAAGTGCGAAATGCGAAGATAACGCTGCTAGAGTTGTGTGGTTCAAATGTCATTTTAATAAAAAATACAATGCCAATAAGAGTGAATAATGAAAATTCTAATGCTTTGAATAGTGCTAGAAAAAGAAATCTGAATTGTTGTAATAAAGGCTTTTTTGTATTGTAGTATATCAAAGAAAAGCTTATGGATCGGGGTTTCAAATCACAAGCAAATAACCTGCTCGTGAACTGAATAAACATAATAATCTGCATGGTATCCAATGATCAACACTCTTAGTTGCCCGTGGGGCTGGAATTTAGAGTAAGCAATTTCGCACTAAATTGTTGCAATACGCTTAAAAATAAAGTGGAAGTAGAAGAATATGTTATTTGAAAAACATTTCATCCACGCTTAGACCTACTATGGTATTTTTTCTTGACCTCTTCTCCAGTCAAGTATCCAATATGCAAAAAGCAGACAGATTAATCAAGATATTACAACTCGTAATGTAAATAAAAATAAACCTGAAGGCGAAGGAATTTACTTTCGCTAAAAGCAATCTTTTGATTGAAACCCAATGCCACTTCAAAAGTGGACAAATATTCATTCTAATTGGCTTTAAAAGCAAAAGTTATAGGTAGGTATTAATAATCTAAGAATAGATGCAATTTTATGTAGGACGGACGTGTTGCACTCATAAGTATAAAATTCCATCCCACTTTCCCGTCCCTGTATAGACTGTCAACAAAAACCTACTGAATTATTTTTATATTATACGAACAACATGACGTAAATATCTTTAAAACAAAACGAAGAAAGAATATTTTAATGTCTTACCTTCCAAAATTCTCATAAGCAATACATTGGGTGGCAACTCATCTATTTTTATATCGACTAACACGCGACATTCCGGACAGCGGAGTTCCTGACGACTTGCGACAATCACCTAGAAAAATTACAAAAAAAAAAATACGAACATGTAGCAATGGTAAGAAAAATAAAGGAAAAACTAGGTATGTCTTCTTGAAACTTAAACCACCTCAAGGCATTTTCGACAGAAGGTATGTTGACAAGGCAGAACCTTCGAGGACGTATCCAGGCGCTCCAGGCAAACAGAACACTCAAGCAGATCATTTAGTGTTCGCTCATCCATAGTTTTAACAACAAAAATATTTTTTTAAACTTATTTCTATGAATTCCACTAGCAGAAAACTAAACTAAGTGCACAAAAGCACAAGTGCACATGGAAACAACAAAAAGCAGAAGAATGCAAGTAAGTTAGGTTTAGGTTGGTTGGTGTAAAGATGTGAAGAAAAAAAAAAAACAACAAACTGGAAAATATGGTCAGAGTAATTTTATGATTTCACTGGAAATTCACTGTGCAATTAGGTTTTATTTATGTTGATGCACTTTGCGATATATTAACGCACAAAATGTCACATTTTTTATATGATTTTTGGGCATTTTTAATGTTGAAAATTTAATAAATTCTTTCACAGTGCGGAGGCAGAACAGGAAGCCATTACAAAATTTGCATCGAATTAGAAGGAAAAAATACCAATTGTATCAACTTTTTTATTTGTCGCATTTTGAATGGGTCTTAACAGTTAGTCCAGTTCACAATAATAGGGATGTGCCATTTAAGGCTGTCGTTACATTGTAGCAATGATGAATCTTAAAGCGGCATATACATTGTTCAAATGCTTGTCAAGCATGTGAGAGTGTATAAATAAATTTTGTTTGACGTGTCATATACACACATCATGCATAAGCTTTCAATCATTTATATTTATTTTAATTTTGAGATGAATAGACGTGCGGTTGTTTTACCGGGAAAAATATTTTTTGCGAATTTGATCGTAATTAATTTTCCGATACCCGATGTTTCCTCTTCGACAAATATTAAAAAATAAGCTTGCTTGATCAAGCAATTAATTTCGAATATACATTATGTCAATGCTGTTTATCTGATTGAAGAAAAATCAAAACATTTTGATTTTGCTTCAAGCATACACACATTGTATACGTGTTTCATTTTAACTAATACTCTCTCACTTGCTTGACAAGCATTTGAACAATGTATATGCCGCATAAGGGGTGTTTGGTAATTTGAAAATGCTCTCAAATAGTTGTCAAAAACAATAGTAAAAGCTTAATTTGTGAAAATTTAGATAGGGTCACTAAACAGAGGTTTTCGAAGGACCACCTCATAAAGGGAGACATTGACATACTCATTATGGACTGCTAGTCGATTGATATTTCCAAACAACAAATGAACAAATTTTAAGTAAAAGTGAATCTACTTCCTTAGTCATGATTCTCCTCTTTTAGGCCATAGAGAAATATACTTACTTAGATATATTTCTCTATGTTTTAGGCTTGGGGGAAATAATATTAATTCATTTTAAAATGACATATCTTGTTTCTAGTTTTTAACAAGATTTTGTTTGTCAAAGAAACTAACGACATCTATTATTATAAAGTTTGACAAAATAAACAAAATATTTCCTCTGACCCTAAACGGAAGGGCTTGTAGAAGGAGCAGATGACATCAATGTGAATTAGGCTACTAGCAGTCCATATGTAGTAGGTCAATGAAGGAAGTAATTTACAAATATGTATGGAAAATAAATGTCAATACAATAAATAAAGGGGAACTTGATATAAACTCAAGGACACGCTAAAACTATCTGAGAACTTCCAAGTTCTTAGGAACGATTTGATTAAAATAATTATTTTATAGAAAAAACCCTCAAGTATTCGGTTTTTCAATTTTAGTGATTTTTTCTTGTATTTTGTGCGTGCTCGAGGGGATATGAATACTCTAATAATAAATATAGATACAGTGCAAGCAATTAGGAAGGAGGGATGCACATTGGTTTTGAATGTCTGCATATTTCAATGAGTGGGAAATATTAAGTCTGGTAAAGAATTTCACATTCGTATAGTGCGACTAAAAAAAAATTCTCTGTGCTTTACAGTACGTCCGAAATTGGATGAGCATTCTTAGAAGAACGGATATTACGGTTGAATTATTTGATAGAAGGAATATAACTGACTATTTCACTAAAGCATGTTTATGAAAATAGCTATAAAATAATGACAGACATGACAGCCAAACTCATAAGCCGACATTTTTCAAACGATTGGCTTCGACTTTGAAAATATCTTGTAAAATAATTTTTCTTTGAAAGTACGTGTGCTTATTTTAATAATGCACATAATTATCTGCATTTACGGAATTTTATATTAAGAATTAATTAATTTCCATGAATTTCAAAATCCTGTGAGTGATTTTCAGTCCTTCGGTTAATAACTTGCAGATCAGTATGATTTATTGTATTGACCAATTTTAGTGTTATATTAAGGGTGGAAAATTTAGTTTTCCGTCGGCTATTTGGTCACTTTATTTTGGTAAAGAAAACAAATTCTTTAACTTGTCCCGACGTTTCGGCAAGGATTGTTGCCTTCTTCAGGGGAATTTCAAGTTTGAAGTTATGTCATTAAATCTTAATAGGATATAATTACAATTATAAAAACTGTAGCAACTTCGTATGAAGATTTGTCTTCCAAGACAAAAAAACCTTAAACTTAAATTTGTCATTTGTGGCAAATGGCCTTTATCGCGTTCTATTTGTACAAAAACTTATAATTCAATAGAAAACAGGGAACGCGATGGACAAAATTGTTTCCCGTCCTATCAAACCGCGTTGGGTTTGAGCAGGCCGATTTTAACTTGCAACATTTAAAAATCACAAAATAAATCTATTTACTTCAAAATTACAGATGTGAATACATATAAATCCGCTATAAGGCGCCAATTATACCTATCATTGTTTTTCATCATGGAAAACAAACATTGGAATTTTTTGACAGGTCGTTTGTAGCTATCATTAAAAATGTCTGTCATTGAAAATTTCCTGATTGAAATCCACCGAAAAATTTTTACTGACAGAAATCTGTCATTGGAATTGTGTGAAATTGGAACACAAATCAGTGGAATGATTCGTTTCACTTTTGGACATAAAAGTATCAGCTGTTCAGGAAAATGAATTTCAGTCCGCAGAATAGAAACATTTTTAGAGAAAAATAAATGCGCAATTACACTTTTTATTCTTTGTGTGATTTCCGATCAATCAGTATATAATTTTCATTTCTAATCAGAGGGAAACACCGTTAAATATCGATTCAAAAATTTTTCCGGACCGATTTCAACGATAGCTATTACCTTACGGAAACCTGAAAAAAGAGGTTTTTGCAAAATTAAAGGTTTTAGAGGCATAATTTTTTCCTCACTCCAATGAAAATTTAATGGTATATTTGAAATTATAGTTTTTCTGACATGAAGGCTAAAAAAAAATCAAGAACTAAACAAATATGATATTTTCCCCATGTAAAAGCATATATACTTGATAACTTATTTCACCCATCTAAACATCATATTAATGCCACAAATTTTCTTCCCATCCAACATTTAATAAAAAGGGAAATTTTCATACTTTTTCCGTGCGGTTGCCGTGTTTTTGACTTTCGCAAATTTCTTCCTCCATCGGGCGCAATTCTTCCATAAAAAAACCTTTTCAATTAAACAATTGACAAGAAGTCATTTATTGCATTAACTAACAAGCCAATCAAAACATTAACATCAACTTAAAAACATTACCCAACACGTGCAGCCATAATTTTATTTAGGAAATATCCAAATCCAAAAAAAATATCCCAGCCTAGTGTCAGGGCAAAAGGAAAAATATCCATCTGTGCATCAGATTTAGCTTCAGCCCCCTGCCGAACCGCGCACCCATTTTAGTCTTTCGCTTTATATAGCCCGAAAAAGGTATACAATTTTTCAATTCTAATATTTCTATGATTGTAACCTGTCAGGCTAGTCAGCACAGCACGCGGGATTACAGCACGTGTGTACCTTGTTGGAAAAAAGTTAATTGTTCAGTAATCGCGAAGAGTTGCGAAAAAGCGGAAAACGGGTTTTAATCGAAATTTAAATTTATATCGGAGTGAAAATAAAATCAAAATCGAAATCGGAAAGCACCATTTTTGCAAGAGGAAGTATTAATTTCAATTTGAGCGCACACTCCAGACACAGACATCATCGTACGTAACCCTCCCGAGAAGAAAGATAGAAAGAACATAATAACATAACAAAGCACAATGCCACAATCAGCAACCCAACTCAATGGTTATGCCAATTCCAATTCCAACAACGATGGTAAATACGACATGGAGGACGGACAGACGTTCCTTTTCACATCTGAATCGGTAGGTGAAGGCCACCCAGACAAAATGTGTGACCAAATAAGCGACGCCATCCTGGACGCCCTCTTGCAGCTGGATCCCAATGCGAAGGTAGCCTGCGAAACAGTCACCAAGACCGGCATGGTTTTGCTGTGCGGCGAAATCACATCCACCGCCACCATCGACTACCAGAAAGTTGTCCGCGACACAATTCAGCACATTGGCTACGATGACTCCTCGAAAGGCTTCGACTACAAGACCTGCAACGTCCTCCTCGCTCTGGCACAGCAATCACCCAATATTGCAGCGGGTGTGCACGTCAACCGTTCCGAAGATGAAATTGGTGCTGGCGATCAAGGAATCATGTTTGGATACGCCACCGACGAGACAGAGGAATGTATGCCGTTGACAGTTGTACTTGCCCACAGATTAAATCAGAAAATCGCTGAACTACGCCGCTCCGAGGAGTTTTGGTGGGCCAGACCGGACTCGAAATCACAGGTCACTTGTGAGTACACCCTGAACAGAGGATCCACCATCCCCAAAAGAGTGCACACCGTTGTCGTCTCGGTGCAACACTCGGAAAAAATCTCAATCGATGACTTGCGCAAAGAGGTCATGGACAAAGTTGTCAAAGAGGTCATCCCAGCGGAATACTTCGATGCCAACACAATTGTCCACATCAATCCATGTGGCGAATTCATCATCGGTGGACCCATGGGTGATGCTGGTTTGACAGGAAGAAAGATCATTGTCGACACATACGGCGGCTGGGGTGCCCACGGAGGTGGCGCCTTCTCCGGCAAGGATTTCACAAAGGTAGATCGTTCGGGAGCGTACGCTGCACGTTGGGTAGCCAAATCTTTGGTCAAAGCTGGCATCTGCAAGCGCTGTTTGGTGCAGGTCTCCTACGCCATTGGTGTAGCGGAGCCACTCTCCATCACCATATTCGACTATGGCACCTCACATAAGACACAAAAAGAATTGCTCGCCATCATCAAAGCCAACTTTGATCTGCGACCCGGCAGGATTGTCAAGGACCTTAATTTGAGACATCCCATCTATCAGCGGACGAGTACTTATGGACATTTCGGACGAGACTGCTTCTCATGGGAGCAGGCAAAACCTTTAGATCTAAATTGACTAGAGGAGAGAGACGGTGAGCCGTTTGCAAAAAAACTTAAAAAAATCAATTAGGAAACCATACAAATTTTTATTTTTAATTTTATTATTGATACAAAAACAAAAATTAAAGAAAAACAAAACAGATTGTATAAGAAATTAAAATGATAGTAGGATCGCACCGTGAACCTATATTTTATGAAATCGAATGGCAAATAGGCACGGAACGACAATTTTAAGTATAACAATTTTTATTCTATTTTATTTTACGAAGAAAAGGTTGCTTCCTTCTTCATCCATTCGAAAAATAAGTTACACATATATACCTATGATTATATATATATATTCAAAACAAAAAACAATACAAGTTGTTCTCTATCTCTCTCTTTGTCGTTTTTATTTTTAATTTGCACTTTAAAAAAAAGAAAAACAAAGAAGTATAAAATAAAAACATGTTTAAAATATTGGAAATTTATTGAAGTTTTTCTTATAGTTAAAAGTTTTCTTTTTTGCAGTTTGCAGTTTGCGAAGAGAAGTCTCATTTATTTTGGAGAAATAAATTTCGTCGTTGGGCAGTTGATGTGGGGAGTAAGTAGAAAATGCAACTAGCAACTGGGCTATTGGTTTGTTTATTTTGTTTTCTTACAACGTTTGGAGTTTTTGCCTTCTTGGTTTGTTTGTAAACAAATAACCATCATCAAGGGAGAGGAATTAAAAACAAAATAACCAAACAAAACTCGCCTTTGGTGGCGTACATTTGATATATATTTTTTTGTTATTGATGCTGGATTAGTTTGAAAGCGCTTTCATAACAACCAAACCAATTGAGAAATACTAAGCACGTGCGAGGAGGTGGCATCTTCTTATCAAAAATAATAACAGAGATTTTATGTCGATGCAAATAAATTCAACTTGGAAATAGTTTTTTTTTCTCTATCGAGTAGATCTTTAATAAAAAGAAATATTTTATTTTGCTCTTCAGGGAAATTATTCAAACCTTAAGCGATTGTTATCGCAATAAGGTTTCGAGGTTTGAGCTGAGAAAAAAAAATACAAGTTAACATTACCAACGAATTCTATGGAATGTACTTTTTCCAGAAAATATATTTCTATATAATTCCCTAAGCGAGAATTTAAAACATTGTAGTTGAAGCAGCTCATCTTAAACAAGTAGCTCGTGTATACAGATTTGAAAAAAAAATATATTTTACATAAATAATGACTTCGAATAGGTATAAAAACTTTTGCTTATATTAAAAGGGTCTGAGAGGGTTCCCCCAACATTGATGAGTCATAGAAATTGTCTGAGAAAATGTTTAAACGTACCTACTTCATCGAATGCGTTAGATTCGTAGAACTGCCTCTTAAAACCTGTTTCAACAAAAGCCGGTTCTTAACAATATTGATATGAACTTATTGTAAGAAATGATGATGCAATAACTTACAGAGAATATTATGTACGTGGATTTATGTAGAAGCTGAAACAATATGAATTTACAGCCGGTACAAGTCTCATATTTTGTGAAAAGTTTATAGAAAGAAAAATTAATTTTAATAATTCGATTTAAAAAAATCTGAAGGTGGACAAATTCTTAGGAAGCTTCTGCAGGATGATAAAGTATTTGAATCGTACCTATTTGTGTGTCCTAAGATGGTTTAATTTTAAATAGCTCGAAGAGTCATTAAACAAAATATATGCTTGCCGAGTAAAAGTTGAAAATAGAGTTATTAAGGTTTTGCACTTAGATGCAATTTAAAAAATGTGCAGGATAAAAAGAAAATGTTAGAAATCTAGGAATTTATTTTGAATTTCGGCTAGAGCTAGGTTATGTTAGGTTAAAATGGCTGTGCGTGATAAAGTAGGACACACTAATGCCAGTTAAATGGCCCATTGTGTTTACCACATGAACCTTGAGACTTTCTTCTAAGCTTAAAGAAACCAATTTGAGTCCCATAAGAAACGTGGGAGGCTGATTATGTTAATATAATTGAGATCGTTATAGAAGAATTATTCTCCTAGGTAATTTTTGCTTTTTTGATCCTTTTACTCATCCATACAGCTTCTGCAAAAGCAATTTGAGAATACGCCTAGCCGCGTGGTGTGCTTTCCTATTAGACAGTGCCCGGTTATGACACCGATTATCGAGCTTATATGCGCTCTGCTAAGAGATAGCAAGCACCTTAAGCGCTTTAAATCTAGTGTAGGCTAGATGTTTTTCGTGACCTGATTTTATTTCACCGTTTACATGCATTAGCCAAACGCGGTAGAATGGGTTGTACTGTATCATTTCTAGCGAGTTCATCTGCCTTACAATTTCCTGGAATGTCTATGTCCCGGCACCTAGCAAAGGTGAATATTAAACTGTTGAACCATCTCCATTAAAGATGGTCGACAGTTATGGAGTGTTATAGAGTTTGTAGAGACGGAGTCCAGAGAATTGATAGCGGCCTGACTATCTGAGAAAATACGGATATCAGATGTTTATTATTACGTTTTCTTAAGGCCACGACCAGACCTCTCTTTTATCGCCAAAAGTTCCGCCTGGAACACGCTACAATGATTGGGAAGGCGGAATGAGAGACTTAATTCCAGTCGTTCAGAGAACACACCTCTACCAACCCCTTCATTTGTTTTTGATCCATCTGTATAAAATTGGACTGACTCGTCTTCTAGAAATGCCCTATCCTCCCAGAAAGATCTGGATGGTATAGAAATTTGGATGTTTCTGTCGAATTGCAGTTGGGGGATGGTGTATTGTGTGTGCTTGGGGAAATGATTCTAACTACTTAAGAATTACGGAGTGGCTAATTTTGTTGTTAACCCTCTGCGACGAAGCTTTGAGGCGAATAGCAGAGCTTGCAGCTATTTGTTAGTTAAATATATCAAGAGGTGTTAGGTAGACTAGGCAATCCAGTGCTGCAGATGGGGTCGTGCAAAGGGATCCGCTTATGCATAGGCAAGCTGAACGTTGGACTTCATTTAGTTTGTCGCGGTTTATAGCTGTTTCTAAAATAATCCGCAATACTGCCACACCGTACATGCGTAATTCGGGGTTGTAAGCCCCATTTGACTATTTCTTGTATTTGTTTTTTGTCTAAAATAAGACACAGGTACTTAGCCTCGCCTGAGAACTTAAATTAGATTTTTTTTTTAAAAAGGGAGGGTTAACAAATGGAATTTTGTATTTCCTCGAAAATAGGACTAATTCAGTTTTGTGTGGTTTAATACCCAGTCCCCACAGATCAACCCGGCTACGCCTCGTAGAAAAGCTAATTTTTGTAAAGAAGAATGGAAACCCTTTGTGTTCACCGATGATACAAAATTTTATTTGGATGGCTTAGACGATACGATGTACACGTGTTTTGGCACTCTAGTCAAAAGCGTTCCGAAAATAGTTCTTTAGCGGCAAAATTATGGTAACAGATCACATATCGTTAGGGTATAGACGAAGTGCTCCTATTTGCTTCGTAAGCACGAAATGAATTGTCTATATTACATGTAATTGTTAGATGATGGAGAGCAAACATATCTTTGTCTAAGGAGAACTAAAGAATTTCCGGAGTCTAGATCTCTAGAAACCACATTCGATTGGCAAGTTTAAAGTCCTGACTTAAATCCCATCGAGAACATGTTGTCATTTTTATCGTCAGAAGTTTTAAATCATGTACATACCTTAATTTAAGGATGTTAGGGAATTAAAACAAACGATTCAAGAGGAATGGAAGAAGATTGAGCCTTTATTAAGACTATGCCAAAACGTCAAGAAGGAGTTATAGCCAACTAAGGGAATCGCAAAACTAATTGAAAATTTAAAAAAGGTGTCTTTATAATACTTCGTTGTGAATTTTTGAATTGTGTAGTTAATTTATTAAACATAGTAAGACAAATACATAAGTTGTTTTGATCCCTTCGCACCAAGATTTTGGCTAGATTTGGAAACAAGGCAGTGGTGACGTTTGTGTAATCTATTATTTAATTTTATATTTAAGAAATATTATTAAAATAACCGAAATAGAAGATTTAAAATAAGAAATATGTTAGTGTTTTATCCTTTGTATTTCCTTAATATTGATTTTTTTTTGTTGCGGATGTATTCAAATTGTTCGTTGGTGATGGCTCGAGAATTCTTTTTGTTGATTAAGAAGTTGTTGAATTCCGTGATTGGATTGTGTCCAAAGTTCCTGATAATGTTTCCTGTGAGCTGTAGCAAGTATTCATCTACTGGCATCAAATTCGCCTATTCATGCAGCTTTTTTATTGCCATTAACTTATTTGTCAATGGGTTCCAATATATTCCTCTACATAAATATGGACTTTCTCTCCAAGTGTTTCATCTCCTTCATCGTTTATTGCGGAGAGTACAGAATTGATGTATGAAGTCATAATTTTAGTTAAGTAGCCAAGTATAGGATTAAGTTATGCCAGACTTAAATCTTAGCCCATTTATGTATGTACCATATACAATTTCAACTCAAGATCGTTATCAGATGTGCATCTGTTGGATACAGATGCTAATTGAAGTTCCATTGTGCAATTATTTCTCAAATCTTGTGAATCATGGATCTGACAAATTGAAAATTGCTGAGTTAGTAGTATTAAACTATATTTAATTTTCCTGCAAACTCACAGGATAGATTGCTTGTACTTGGGTAAGAATTAATTAATTAACTAATAAACTATGTTTGTTGTTGTTGCATAAGATGTGCTTTTATAAAGGTTTCCATCAAAATAAAACTATCCATATTATGGTCTGTTGGCCATGATAGACCAAGAATTGTTTTACCTCATAACATTGGAAATTATCTTCTAGTCCTATGAAACCAGTTCATTTAGAGAGAAAGTGAGGAATTGGTTTTTCCTCGTTCATCGAGCTTCTATGAAAATTATTCGAGAACACCTCAGACTGCGTAGTATTCAGTCGAAATTAATCTGTTTAATCATATTACTTTCTTAAGTTCAAGATGTTTCAGCCTAGCAGATAGTGATTTTGTCCCATCTGATTTTTTGAAACTAATTTGAATTTCAAATTCAAAGTCTTTGACCGTGGAAATAAATTCTGAACATAATTTTATTGTATTTCATTTGATTCATAAAATCTTACACGTGGACAATTTGCAGGAAAAATAAGGAATATTGCATTTCAGAATATACTCCCACGGCAATAATTCTGTGAAGGTAAGGTTCCTAATGCATTAAGGTGATCGCGTGAACAAGCGATTAACAGTATGATATAAAATATGAGATATGTAATTATGAAGACTTTCAACGAAAACAACCTCAAGGTGATATAAAATCTGAGACACGCGCGAGCATTTATGATAACAAATAGAGTTCAACTATCGTCTTTGAATTTGATTCATTTTGTAAACTGAAACATATCAACAATTTTTACGCAGACTAAACTGTAATTAAATCTGGCGACACTCCACAGACAACATACAATTCATAATAGAGGCAGTCGCAGTGAGCGCCCAGATTTTTTTAGTTTCTTCTTTTTTATTTGTTCGACTCCAGACAGATGAATAGATATCACCAATGGATATGAATATATGACAATACTCATTTGAGACACTGAACAGTTTTTGATGACGATTGCTTAATTTTTGAACTAGCATTCGGTTTTTGAAGAAGGGCTGGAGTTTTTGAATGTTTATTTACATAATGTATGTAGATTTCAATAGAATGAAAATATTTATTATTATTTTTAAAACTGCCCATATGAATAATAACAAAAGTTTTGAAAATAAAATTAAAAATATTTCTGTTATGTTTCGCTATTTTAAACTATGTAGCAATAATTCCAAGCTGAATAAATAGATTTGGAGCATGAACAAAAATAAATATGTGAGTTATTTGGTCAATAAATAGAATTTTTTTCGAGCATGGATTTTTGTGTACAATCTGTCTAATAAACATACAATATATGTATGTACATTTATGTTATCTTGTTAACTACACTGTTCGAAAAATAAAAATAATGAGAAACTAATTTTATATTTTTGCACGATATTAATCCATGGACCATGAAAATCGTCGCCCTTGCAGCGATTATCTATAATAAGGAAAATATTATTTTTAATTTAAAATCGTTAATAATTTATAATCCCATTTACATGAAAGTATAGCTCAATCTCATCAAATGTGTGTACATATATGAAACTGATTTGTATATTGTGGCAAACAAAAACTAAAACGTTTATTTTATGAAAAAATTATGGTTCAGATGCTTCAACTTGCAGAATATACCCTAGCCACGAACTTATAGTCTACGAGCTCATAGCTAATTTTAGGTTGTGGAAGTTAACCGAAAAATAAGTACATGAACCGGAAGCTGTGGCAAATCTAATACAGAAATCGATGCCGGTAACCTAAAATAAAAATCAACTTAAAGAAAAATAATACTAACTGAAAATTTTCTTCGCTTCAAGCCCTCATTTGCGAAATTTTCTAAGGCATATCAAAAGATCATGGTGTGTAGAACCAAGACCATGACCTGTTTTGTCTTCCCGTACCTGTAACGAACATGGTAAAAATTTGACTCAAAGGTTTAGTAAAATCGACCCTATTAAGTTTGGAGCTCCGTTAGTAGTGCCTGTAACATAAGACCTTTCATTAAATATTGTTTCTTCTTTTTAAATAAAGTTCTTCAAAATTTGCATAGTTATCGCATTTAATTTTATGACTATGATAATTTTCAAAATGAAGATCACTTCGACCTAATTTTGCCAAAGAATAAAATTAAAATATTGGCATTTTTTTTAAATTTGATTTATTTTGTTATTGTTTTTTACTTTCTTATTTTGTTCCTGTTTTGAAAGTGTATAACTCGAAAACGGTTTGATGTACAAAACTGTGGTGAGACTCAAATTGTGAGAAATTTAATGTACTTTAAAAAGGCAGATTTAGTATTATAAATAAACTATGGAAACTCTATCTCTTAAACTATTGACACGAAAATGTCTTTCTGTTTATAAAGTTAACGAAAAATAGTTCTTTGGTATAAGTTTTTAATTTGATTTTTAATATTTTTGTATACCTAATCAAAATTGTTTCTTTTTTCTTGCAATTAAGAAAACTTTATCCAAAAAATATTTGGATTAAATATTTAGGTGTGGTCGCTAAAAAATAATAGTTTATGTCGTGTTTTCGACATTTAAGGGGAGTACATGTCTGTTGGGGTGTTTTTTTAAAGAATTTGTTTCTGACCTTTGCAGTAATACTTTCATTAAAAACTTGAATGAAATGAAAAAAGTGGGATTATTTTAGACTTTTTTTAATCTAAAACCGTTAAAAAACTTTGCAATGCATTATTAAAAAAAAATGATTTTTGAGTCAACTTTGGTAAATTTTCTCGAAACTTTAGTCTTTTATCGGTATGTCTTTTTTCATTTTGAAATGTGAGAGGGTCCGCTGTCTCCAAGTCAAATCGTCTTACGTGACAAGTATTTTTTCTATTTGTATAGATATTGAAAAATTGAAACCAAAGTAATTTTGTCTTCATCTCCAATTTATTTCACTAATATTCGATTATCACTTTTACATAAGCAACAATAAGGGGAAATTGTATTGTATTGTAACAGCACTAGTCCATTTGGCCTAAAGTTCATAGATTGGATTAGGTGTGATTAAGTAATTTCTTTCCAAAATTTTTGCGAAAACAATTGTTTATGAATTAATAAAATAAAATACGTATATAAAGTCTGGCTATCGGGTATTCCCAAACAAAAAAGAAAATAAATATAAAAACAATAATTGATAGACGCCAATACAGCACCGGCATTTTCCTAACACAAGTTATACAACATTTTTAACTCATAAAACGAACGACATCAGTTCATTGGAAATTGTTTTGCTCCATACCTAATTGTAATTTTTGTTATAGCAGAAGTTTTAAAGTACTTAATAGAATAAATGCCTTAATACGTAATTAAAATAACAAGTTCTAGATTTTGTACATATTTATTATAGATTTATGACCAACATTATGTGTTTATTCGGATTTTTCGAATTTAGATCCATAGAATGGGACATATTGCAGGACAAGTTTCCAGTCGGTGAAATAAAGAACACCAAGGGAGGCTGCTCCACCAAAACGAGCCAAAGATGGAACACTATAAAAATAAGTAGAAATAATATTTTAATTTGGTAATCATTGAAATGTTTTTTTTTTTTTTGTAAGTCATGTTTATGGTGTAAGTCTCTTAGGTTTATAATTTAACTAACGTATTCATGTTAAGTTTAAGAAATGCAAGTCATCCTTTGAACTAACAATAAATAGACAATAAGTGATAACTTATGATAACGTTAAACCTTTTTGATCTGCGTCATCTTAGCAAATCAATAATTATGAAGATGGCATTGTTATGTTAAGTATAAATTGGTGAACTTGAATAATAGACATTGGAAGCTTTTATTTTTACAACACAGGAAGTCCATTCATAAAATCTCACTGGTGCTATTTTGAGCTTATTTAATCTAATTATTCTGACCCAATAGCGTAATTGTGTTGAAAATGAGGAAGGAACAACAAAATATTTGCCTAAAATGAATGCACCATTATGCAAAAAGGTCATGAACTTAAATTCAAATACATTTTTTTCTCATAAAGCATTCTGCTTCATAAGACGTGAAAAGATTTTTGATTTTGAGGCACTTGCCTCTTCAACCAATGCATTGTTTTCAATATACATCAATTTTTTGTGAAAACATACATAGGAAATATTAAAAGTTAGGATAGGCCTTGAATCCTTCGATCCAGGTTTGGACATCGTGAATTGCATTATACCAAGAGTGCAAATATAATTAACAAATGCACATACATAATTGTGTTAAATATCACATCACATTATGTAGACACAATATAAGAAGAACAATTAATATTTTTAAGAAAAATTCAAATAAGGCTTTTTAGCACGAGCATCATTTACCTACCATACGTAGTTGCATAACTAACTATAACCAAATAAGCAAAACGTTTTTATTTTTGATGATATTGTGATGAATTTTGAATGTTATTTGATTAATTTGATGATATATTATGATACTTACAAAGCTGTGAGAATTTCAACGTGTTTTTTGCCTACTGGAACTTTCATTTTGATAAATTTCAAAGGAGTTTTTAGATTTTCGTCTAAAAATCTGAAGGCAAAATACCTGAATCTGAAATCCTTTTTTTCGATTGAAAAATTGTATGAATGACAGTTCGGAATTATTTCGGATTTGGTTTCGGAGTGTACTGTCATCATTCTCTACACGTGTTACACAAATCTCCAAATATAATAAATTGTAGAGTGGAGTGGAAGTGTTCGAAGTGAAATTAAATGGTTGAATTCAGACTGTTGTATTTTCTTTGGGGAATTTATTTTGCAAATTGGAATTTAGATTCAAGATTCCAATTTTCCAAATTTTACTCTTGGTAAAATGTCAAAATTTTCTAAAATTCAACAGAATTATGTTTGTTGCGTGATACAAAAATTGAATAATATTTTTCAAAGAATTTTGTAAACCAGAATTCAAATTTGTGCTTAAAAATCTTAAGAATCCTTAATCAGTGCAATTAATATGAACGAACAAAAGAATAAGTACTAAGTTGGTCTCCATGAAACATTTGTAATTCCAGCCTTGTGGGCACAATCAAGTTGTTGTTGTAATGTTCTACACATGAGCCCGGTCATTGCTTCTTGTTAAATTCAAAAATTCAGGAAGATAAATATAAGTTTTATAGCGTTTTTCCGAAGAAGGTCATTGTCACATGAATAGGGATCTTAATTTACCTATAAGCGTGTTTTAAATCAGATAAAAGGATACTCTGAATGTTTGGAAACTTAGTAAATAAAATAATAAATCGGGTGGCGCAACAGTCCGTTGAGAACTAGGGCCTAGTGACTTACAACTCTCAACCATTCCTGTGTGCGAGTACTGTTGTCAGGGATGGAGAGGACCTACAGTTTCAAGCCGAGTCCGAACGGCCAATTTGAGAAAGCACTTTTCATGACAAGAATTACTCTTGGAGAATTTGTCAATTCCTCGCAAGAGGCAGTACCCGTGAAAAAAACTTTAGATGGCATAGGCAGGGATCGAACCCAAGACCTCTGGCATGACAGTCCAACGCACTAACCATCATGCCACGGGTACTACTGGAAGCTTAGTACGAGTATTAATTTGATAGAATCAAGTAGTATGAGTAGAGTCAAGTGTCTAACTAAGGAGGAAACAGACAAAATTCGAGCTTACCGGGATCTCCGCAAAACCATCCGTTTTATAACCAGCAAAATTTGAAGGAGTTCAAAAGTTGTATACAACTACCTCAAGAACCCAGAGAGTTATGGAAAAAACTACAAAGGTTGACTCTTCCTTTGTAGTTTTTTCCATCATCATTTCAGGAAAGGCGGGCGATAGTGAGAGCTGCTTCAAATTAATTCAAAGCTTTCCATTTGTAAATGCTACCAGATTGACTCTTGCTCAGGTAATACAGAAGGCAGATCAAATACGACAGCAAAAAATGAAGAAAAAAACATTATTGAATACTGCAAGCAAGAGCCAACGCCTTAATTTTGCAACAAATGACTTCAGGTGGAATCGAGCTTGGCAAAAAAATTAATTTGGACGGATCTAATGAAGAAATCTATCTTGAAAAACGGCACAGCAAAGGAGGCGGTGTAAAGGTAGGTAAAGGCAATCAACTATTACGGGACCGTGAAGCTGGATTTTCAAAGCTCTAAAATGAATTATTTGTTGGACAACGATGGATTTTTAACAAGATAATACACCAAAAAATACCGCATGGACAACAAAAGCCTGTATTCAGGGGCAAAATGTGAACCTATTACCATGGCCCCATATTCTCTTGGCCTGAACATCATGGAAAACGTGTGGGGATGGCTTTCAAGAAAAGTCTACGAAGGAGGAGGGCAATACCAACAAACTGAAGAGATTATTAAAGCCAAAAAACGATCCTGGACCCAAATTTCTCTCAATTATCTGACAATACTCTACGAACCCATACACCACAGGTTACTGTCCCTATTTATGTGACATAAACAAAAAGGTGTTTTTTATGACCTTATTCGGAAAAACCGCCATAAAACTTATATTTATCAACTTAATCTAAAATAAGTTTTGCAGTATAAACTTAATACATACCTCACACATTCCACATTTAGGTTTTTCCAAAAAATCTTAGGGTTCGAAAAATATCGTCAAACAAAAAACGAAAAGAGCTTGGCCAAAAATGTCTCATAGTGTGTTCGGTTTTCCCTACAGAATGTAACCCTTGATTTCTAACACATTAGTGAACTTCACTCTTGTGGTGGCTTATCTTAGGGACGATGCATTGCGAAGAGCGAACCGAATGCTGTACTCAAAATATACCCATTTTTATTTATTCAATTTCCAACTCCAATTTGTAGATTCATTTCAAAAGACAATAATTAGGCAGTGGGGATGTTGCTACATAAACATAACGAAGTTCACCTTTCTAAATATTTCGATATCTGGAATTTTCAAAATTTCTCAGTCAAACAAATAAACGTTACAATGAAACAAATCCAAGTCATTTGAAAACAGTTATTACACTGAACGTTGTATATTTTTTTTTTGATTTTCCTCAAAAAGAAAAATAAAAACTTAAAACAATTTTTTTTTAAACAAAAAATAATAAATTTTAATAGAAAAAAAAAATAATAATTTTCTGACAAACAATTTTGTTCAGTTCTATTTGAAAATATATAGAAAAAAAAATATAGGTTAATACAATAATAATCACTTCTTCTTTTGCTTATAGAAACATCTAACAATCAAATGCCGTGTTCAGAGTCTATTGCCTTTTCATTATAACAATGCATATAAATTGTACTTGTTAGAATATCTGAAACACTCTTTACCATTCCACTGTAACTGTATCTCCTTCATGAATTGAATAGAAATCCAAATTCTTTGAAGTATTCTCCAATTCAACAATTAAATCGGGATGTTTTGCATCAGCATAGGATAACTTTGGCATTGTATTTTCCAGCTTAAATTGTTTTATGATAAGACCCTGTAATGTTTGGACTGATATTTTTCGTGGAACCTTTTTCTCCCAAACTTCACCGGTGATTTTATTTTGTATGCGAAGTTTTATTAAATTTGAAACTTTGCCCAAATTTCGGGGAACAAATTCAGCTGGCGACCCATATTCTAAAATGAAAATGAAAAAAAAACTATGTTAGAAATATTCTTTTTTTAGAAATAAAAAAAATTAAATTACTTTTAACCAATAACGGATATGAGCGATGCTTTTTGCAAAATGCCAATTTCAAATCCGGATTTTTTTCACACTGCATCCAGTCTAAAGCGTATCTCTTCCAAATATCATAATCTGCTCCACGACGATCTTCTTTGGTTATTTCTATTTTATTCATAACTTTTAATTGGGGAATCGATGCGATTGCCTTGGAAAACATTTCTTCAAAATCACTCTTCAAATGTGGAGTCATACTGAGATTCACTAGGGCCGGAAGTTTATCCAGTTCATTAAAGGTACCAATCTTTAGCGAGGGAAATTTAAATAATTTAAGAAAATATTTTTTTTTTCCAACAAAACTCAAGAATACTCACTTCATCATAGATCGGGTTGTTGTATAAATTTAATTTTTCCAAACCCATAAATATATTTAATTTCTTATTCGGGTCACATTCGGGTAGCTTTACTTCTTCAATACCATTTTCCATTAAATGTAAACAGTTTAAGGTTTTAATGTTTCCAAGTTTAACAACTTGATCGAAATCTGAGACTTTTGTACGATGCAAATCGAGTTCACTGCAAATGTATGAATATAAAATGTTCCAATTAAACATTGAAGAACAGCTTAAGTGGCTTAATTTTTACGTTACTTTATTAATAATATATTTTAATGGAACGACATAAGAGCATTTGTACCATTATACGTCTATAAATAAATAAATGGATTTTAAGAACTGTGGACGGTTTTTAATGTTTCGTTATTCGCTCGGAAGATAATTTGTATAATTTGTTGTATAATTTGCGGAAGACGACAGACGGTATAAGAATTCCTAAAAGGAGTAGTTTGAAAAGTGGTTGACCGAATGGAGTTATCATTACATTACATTACATTACACACTACTCAGCACATAAATGTACAGAGTAGAGAACACAGCACCTTGAGCGACTAGACTATGTAACCGAATTAGATTTTTTTGGTTTAAAAAGAAATGCTCGTATGAATAAAAATGTAAACAACAACGACGACGACGACGACGACGACTTTTATGGTTGTTTTGAAAAGCTCGACGAACTGAGCTGTCAGAATGATAGGAGGGAAATTAGAGAATGGTAGGAAATTTAGAATTTAGAACAGAGAAAAGCTTTTCTAGGGATATTCCTCGAGGGTTTGTTCGTAAAATAGAATCTGTGAGCGGGACAAATTGAGAGGGAGATTTTCGATCCGGCGAGAGCATAAGACTCGAATCCGATATCTCACGATCGAACGGTAGGAAAGAGTTTGCGGAATCTTCTCCGGTATGAATGCACTAAATGGATAGGTTGGGTAAGAGGTTTGAAAGTGAAAGTCTTTCTTTTCAAAGAAAACCTTCAAAGATACCACAAGGGCATTCAACACCGGTATAGTGAAGACGGTTAGCGAAAAACTTAAATTTGAAAATCGATTAAAGTGATTTTAGCCATTGCAAATTTTTGATTAGATCGAAAGTGAATTCTTTAAACATATACCTACCCAAAAAAGGGAGCAAAGTGAACGAGAAAATAAGGGAATATCAGGATAAATCCAGGAATTTCGAGGAAAAGTCCAACATTTCCGACTGAAGAGGCACAGGCGCACAGCTAATTGGGAAATATCCCGATCGCCTGAAATTATACTTCGACCTATAAGGAAATTTCAAGTGTTCAACTTTCGCCCCAAATTATAGAGGCTCCGTGGTCGTGATCGTCTAGGCGACGTATCACGTACCTCCGAATCTGAGGGTTCCTGGTTCGAATCCCATCGAAGACTTCATATAACCTTTTTAAATTTTTATTTTTTTTAACTTTTAACTTTTTTAACTTTTAAATTATCAAATAGTTTTTGTATGCTTTAAATTAACTTTTGTTTGAAATAAGCTTTGCTAGAGCGAACAAAGAAAGAAGGTCAAACTCAACAGCATACCTTATAAAATACATACATAATCTGATTGAATTGGTATTAACTTGCTAAATCAACAAGTACGAGTATCAAATTAAATTTCAAGTGAAGGCGAAGGAAAACATAATTACAAAAAAAGTAAAGCTGACTCCGAACGTAACTATTAGCAGCAGTGGCCACTTCTACGAATAGGGTAAGTTTGTTTGAGTATAATTTACATATATACATATACACATATACTATACTTTATTTGAAATTTATATTGTGAACTCGAACTGTCGCGACTTAAACTGAGTGAAAACGTTAACATAAGTAAAGGAATAAAATTTCCTCCTACTTGCGCGAAAGCTAAGAAAGCTAATCGAATAGGTATAGTGTTGAGATAGATTTTCTTTATTTTATCGCATGATTGCCAACTAATTTAAAATAATTAACAATACTTAGCATGCATACCTTCTTTTGTTTTAATCTTTAATAATTTAAATAAGATTTTAAAAGTAAATACTAAATAATATACCTAAAATTGAGATATCATTTTGAATTACCTTATTATACTTTCACTATTAATGAGTTAAAATTTATTTTTACATCCAACCAATAAAATTGAAATTGTATTATGAAGATGAACCAACATTGCGTAATTTATTGAACATTATGAGAATTATTAGCACAATGTGCAGGAACTAATTTTTGAATATTTAGGATGAGGGTGAGGAAATACGGAGAGGACATGGGATGATAGAAGGGTAAGAAGAAGCCTGGAAAAGGGGTTGCTCTGGCGAGAGTAGCAACCGAGGTAGGGAGGGTAGAGGAAATTTACTCGCGCGTCGTTCAACATCTTGACGCTGGCTGGATTTTTTTTGTAAACTCCAGAAGGTTCAAGATCCCACGGCCGAGCTAGCCTAAGGGAATAGTTCCAGCCAACCGAACCAAGGCAAAATAGGAGGTTACAAATGGCGCCCAACGTGGAGCCCTCTATCTTTTAGATAGAGTGGCTGATTATTTTTTCTGAGCCAATTCATCTTAATTCAATAGTTTACTTTTAACTTTCATTTTAATTTCAAGTCTTTTCATTTTTGTACAAGTTCAAATTTTTGCTTTTTTATTTTTTTTATTCCATTTTAAAGTCAGTTTTAACTTCAAATGCAGCTTCGCTTGCAGTTTTTGTTGTGAGTCCCGATAACTAAGTTGTTTTAAACTGGTATCGCGTTGCCACAGGGAAACGCATTCGAACAACAACATTTAGACAATTTCGTGCAAGATTGGTTCGAGTCTTTGGGCATCCTCGATAAGGATTCCCAATTGTCCGAACCAACCGAACACAAAATTATAATGCTGAAAGAGACCCGTCGATCTTAAGGAAGGCGTCTTCGGAGGTCCTTTCAGCAAGCCCTATCAAATTCTCCGAAGGTTGCAGATGCCTTCAAAGATGAAAGGTTCGTCTTTCGAAGTCCTGTAACTCGAGGAGAATATATTTTTTTTCAGAAGTCCTTTCCAACAGTAGTATGCTTTATTTTTTTTGCTCGTCGGCTCTTAGAACAACGGCTTCTTCGTTCCGTCTGTCATCCATTCTTCTCCAGAAAACTCATCCTCATCCTAAGCTAAAAATACATTTTAAAAGAAAACAAATTAGATTTTTTTTTCATTATTACATTTTTAAATTTCAATATATATTTTTCAATAATTTTCAAATTACATACACTTTGGTCCTAAACAAAAATTTTGAAATTTTGTTTCTAAAGTCAAATCTTTGATCGTTAAAGTGGACACCTCTGATCCTGAATTGCATCACGGGGTCCGATAATTAAAATTTTTTTTTTGATTCGATTAAGTGGTACTGGAAGAGAAATTTCTGGATTAAGATAAAAGTTTTTTTTTATATATTTTTGTTATCCTCACTTTCAAACATTGCCTTGAAAGATCCTAGTATTTAAGTAATTGTGAATTTTAGATTTTTTTTTACTTTATTAAACACATTTTCAAATTAAAATTTTTATTCCTTCCTGTTTGGTAAGAAGAATTGCATAATTTTTTTTATTTAAATTGTTTGAATTCAAATACAGTATAGTTAAAGAATTTTGAAATTGAATTTTGTTGAAATTCTTTTGGGATACGTACTCACCTTTTTTTTTGGATTTACCTGGATTCTAATGATCCTCACTTTGATTTCCTTAAAGTTTGTGTAGTTTATTTTTTTTTGAAAAAATATTTCAAAAATAAACATTTTTTCGCCGCATTCATATAATTTTCTTGCCAAGATTAAGAAGTGCAAAGACCCAATTGAGAACGCGACTCGCGTGGTTAATTATGAGTAGTGGGCATAACCTATCAAGTGCAGAAGACAATATATACAATTTTAACCCTCAGAACGAAGCTGATTTCGAAGAGTTCTACCGAAGGTTTCATACTACCATTGATAGGTTTAATTTAGACGCGTCATTTAGTTTCTCTGAGGAATTAAACTCGGTCATCTCCAATTCTACCTCCAACATGGCCGATCAAGAGGCAGGTCAAGATCGTGACCATGATGCCGGTCAGCTTCCTGAAGGCCTAGCAAGAAACGCTGAGAGGTGGGAAAATCAGGGTGAGAATAATGGTGATCCAAATGAGGATCTTATCTCTAGGATGGAAAGAACTATGGTTCGATACCAAACCCGAATCTTCCAACAAATGAATGCGTTCATGGAGGATGTGTCGCAACGGCTTGAAAGTTTGCGCTTACAGCCGCAACAAGCTAGCAACCCTTCCCCTCTAGAATCGCAAAGATCGGCAATGGACCAGTTTCCTCAACCAAGAAACTCAAACGGGTCTACGACGTTTGTTGCATCAGGGCCCTGTAGGTTAGATCGATGGAAGATCACCTACGATGGTTCCGAAAATATTACTGATTTTTTATTAAAGATAGGCAGGATGCAATCGTCATCAGCGTATAGTGATGAACAGATTGCCGCCAACTTCCACATGTTGCTGGAGGGTAAACCTAATAAGTGGTTTTGGCGTTTCGTCAAAAAGAATCCTAACGCGGATCTTGCAGCTATAAAAGTAGCTATAAAGAAAGAGTTTGGTAGGTTGGAGTCTGAAATAGACATATACATGAAATTAATGTGTCGAAAGCAGGGTGCGAAGGAATCCTTCGATGATTTTTACTCCTCCGTGTGTGGGTTAAACGACCGTCTGAAGGATTCTTTCGATGACAAAAAGCTTGTCGAAATTATTAGGGGCAACGCCAAAGAAAAATTGGGAGAGATTCTTCTGTCAGCTGAAATCAAAAATCTTGAACAGCTTCGGCAGAAGGCTCGTGAGGCGGAAAGATTTTTAAACAAGCGAACATCAGTCGGTCATCGATCTGTAAATGAGATTGCGTTAGAAAACGATTCTATCGATGAAGAATCGGATATACATGAAGTCGCGGCCATGTATTCGTCAAGAAAGCTGGTTTCAACAGCTAATTACATCTGTTGGAACTGTGATCAAAAAGGCCACGCCTATCACTTTTGTCCAGCGTCCACCAGAAATTTATTTTGTTTCCTGTGTGGAGCAAAAGGTGTTAACACAATCCAATGTGGGAAACACCAAACGGGAAACTTTTCGAGGGACGAAGCGAGGAGTGGAGAGATTCGTTCCTCAAGGAATCCTCCGAACCACTCGCAAAATTAAACACCCCTCATAAAACAAGTTACCCTAATGAAACTGACGAAGATACAATTCCGATTAAAATTTTAAAAAAAGAAAAACACAATGTCAATGTAAAGGAGTATCATCCATATGAATCACATCAGTTGAAGTCTCTTCACGAGCGAAAATTAAACTATGAAAAGGTTAGGGCTAGAATTTTCGCAACCAATAATAAACCGATCAGTTCGCACATTCAAAAATGTCGTCATCGCTTTCAAAAGCGAAAAAAGTTCCGAAAGGAAATAATCGAAACCATCATATCCTCTGAGACAGATGGCCGCCTATACGCTGAGGTTCTATTGAATGACGAGTCGGTTTTTGGACTCCTCGACAGCGGGGCCTCTATCTCGGTATTAGGAAAGGGTTGTTGGGAGTTGGTCCGAAAACTCGGAGTAAAAGTTTTACCATACCATAATGTTGTACGGACAGCAGACGGTAAGTCTCATAACATTGAAGGGCATTGTCAAGTACAGACAAAGTATAACGGCTTAAGTAATACCCTGACATTTTATCTGATTCCAAACCTGACACAAAGACTATATCTCGGGATGAATTTTTGGCGTAGTTTCAATTTGTTGCCTCAAGTCAGCGAGCTAGCTGTAGATTTAAATACGGATGATAAGGACGAAAATTTTAAGAGCGAAGCCGAATTGATTCAACTGACAGCGGAAGAAACCTTTCAATTGGAAAATGTGAAAAGACAATTTCCTAATTTTGTGGTGTTAGGGTTAGGTAAAACTGACCTCGGGTGCCACATTGTTGACACGGGAAACGCTAGCCCAATCAAATCCCGACACTACCCTCTGTCCCCTGTTCGGCAAGGGGAAGTTTATAAGGAGCTAGACAGAATGTTGGAATTAGGGGTCATTGAAGTCAGCAACTCTCCTTGGAGCTGTCCTGTCGTGCTCGTCAGAAAACCGGGAAAAGTCCGCCTTTGCCTCGATTTCCGAAAGGTTAACGAAGTTACTATTAAGGATGCGTATCCGCTGCCTCACGTCGAAGGTTTGCTAAGTCGTATAAAGGACACGCATTTTATCACGGGGATCGATTTGAAAGACGCTTACTGGCAAATCCCATTACATGAGAATTCGAGAGAGAAAACTGCCTTCGCAGTTCCTGGTAGGCCTCTCTACCAATTCAAAGTAATGCCATTTGGCTTAAGTAACGCTGGTCAAACTCTTTGTCGAGTAATGGATAAAGTCATTCCGAGTCATCTCCGTGATAATGTGTTTGTGTATTTAGACGACTTACTGATATGTACTTCTACCTTTGAGGAGCATATACTCATCCTTAAAGAAGTGGCAAGTTGCCTTCGTCGCGCTAACCTGACCATCAAT
Source organism: Eupeodes luniger (assembly GCA_951509635.1). Lineage (NCBI taxonomy): Eukaryota > Metazoa > Arthropoda > Insecta > Diptera > Syrphidae > Eupeodes > Eupeodes luniger. The sequence continues at coordinate 52,994,466 of OX608073.1, forward strand.
CTGGAAAAAAGTAAATTCTGTATGAAGGAAATTAAATTTCTCGGATTTGTTGTAGGCCAAGGAAATTTGAAAACCAATCCGGACAAAATAGAGGCTATGGTCAAATTCCCTGTTCCAACAACGGTTAGGCAAATAAGGAGATTCTTGGGTCTAACGGGTTGGTATAGGAGGTTTATCCGGAACTATGCCGATCTGGCTGCACCTTTGACCAATTGTCTTCAAAAAAAATCCAAATTTGAACTAACGCCTGAAGCAAAGGAAGCTTTCGAGCAGCTCAAAACTGCCCTTTCGTCGGCTCCGGTATTATCCGAACCAAATTTCGCCAAACCATTCACTATTCAATGTGACGCGTCTTCGGAGGGAGTAGGGGGTGTTCTCTTCCAAGTGGATGAGGACGGTAACGAAAAACCTATTGCCTTCATGTCCAAAAAGCTTAATAAGTCCCAGAAAAATTACACCGTCACCGAGCAAGAATGCCTCGCGGCGGTGTTGAGCGTCCGAAAATTCCGAGCCTACGTTGACGGACTACCCTTTACGATTATAACCGATCATTCGAGCCTTAAATGGCTCATGTCAATGAAAGAGTTGTCAGGCAGACTAGCCAGATGGAGTTTAGAACTCCAAGGTTATAATTTCTCCATCCAGCATCGTAAGGGGTCGCTTAACGTAGTTCCCGATTGCCTTTCTCGGATAGACATGGACGAAATCGCATCGAGTGGCAACGCTGGTGACGGTGGAATTCGGGGGGATTCTTCGATGTCCACATGGGGTGAGATCGATTTGGATTCAACCGATTTCGATTCCGATTCATACACCCACTTGAGAGAGAACATTGTCCGAAACCAGTCAAATCTACCAGATGTCATAGTTTCTGGGAAATACGTCTATCGAAGAGTTCGATTCAGAGAGGGGAATGTAGACGAAGAAGACTCACTTTGGCGCCTGTGGCTACCAGACAGTCTGACATTAAAGTGTATTGAATTGAGCCATAACAGTAAACTTAGTTGTCACAGTGGTTTTGACAAAACATATTCCCGCATAGCAGCCAAATATTACTGGCCTAAAATGGCAAAAGAAGTAAGAGTTTACGTCAAGAACTGTGAGGTGTGTAAGATGGTAAAAGCTCCGAATGAAACCCTTCGTCCACCAATAGTAAGTCAAACAAAAACCGAGAGACCAATGCAACGAATATATATAGATTTTTTAGGTCCCTATCCGCGTACCAAAAGCGGTAATGTGTATGTATTCATTGTGGTGGATCATTTCACCAAATTTATGTTTTTTAAGGCTTTACCGAAAGCCACCTCGAGACGGGTGATTCAATACCTTGAATCTGAAATTTTTCACACTTTCGGGACCCCTGAACAAATTCATTCCGACAACGGCCGTCAGTTTGTGTCCAAGGAGTTCAGGAAATTTTTGGACGAGTACGGGGTTAAGCATGTGCGTACAGCGGTGCATGCACCGCAGGCCAACATTTCGGAGAGGGTAAATCGAAGTCTACTTAGCAAGCTAAGAATTTTGATTTCAGAGCAACAGAACGACTGGGACATCCATCTGTCCAGTATAGCCTGTGCGTTGCGTTCAGATATACATGACTCTCTGAAATGTCAGCCCTACTTCGCTATGTTCGGTCAGAACATGGTCACTCATGGGTCAACATACGCCCTGCTTAGGAAGATTAACGCTTTACCCGATCCCGAAATGGTGGTCACACCCCGCGCACTGAAGTTTACCTTGGCACGACAGAAGTTGTCGGAGAATTTGGACAGGGCATACGTTAAGTCTAGAGATACATATAACAAACGTACAAGAAACGTTACTTACCAAGAAGGACAAGAAGTGTTCCATCGTAACTTCGCTCAAAGCAATTTCGTGCAGGGAATTAACGCCAAACTGCTGCCAAAATTCCTTAAATCCCGTATAAAAAGAGTTGTAGGAAATTGCATGTACGAACTGGAATCACGGTCCGGTAAACCCCTCGGCGTTTTCCATGCCAAGGACATACGGCAATAAAGCTGGAAAGAAAATTAGAACATTTCACAAAGCATCGGATTTTGTTTTGGAAAATCATAAATTGACTTATCTGACGATTTTCGTATCTAGTGCCCGTCTAGCATAAGTGGGTTCGCGTCCCACGTTGATTGTAAATGACAATATCCTTGTGTTCGGTTGCCTATTTACTTTTTCTGACGAACAATATCCCGAACCGACACATAATATTAACGACTTTCGCACCATAGGACAATTAGAACACTTTTTATTTATTAAAAATTTCACGAAAAACTGACCATCATAACAACATTGAAGACGAAGAGAATTACCTCTGAATATACTAAATGAGATACACTTGACACTAAGATTATCGACATCCATTATTTATTTTCACAAAATGACACTAATTTTATTTATTTTATGTATTCACACTTTTAAATACGACTCGCTTATTTCTATCAAGCGATTTAAGACGAAACACTTTCCCGACGATACTTATTGCAAGTGAATAATCCCGACGGCAAATTGCAATATTTTGTATGTTTTTTTTGTGTTGTTGACGTTTGGGGGTTGACGACCTCCTTTTTTTTCGATTACCGAATACCGATAGATTTAGGAAATGCAAACGGATGTGCCGTTGCTTTGTTTATAAATAAATGAATAAATCAAGTCGATGCTTATATGACCGTCTCCTTCACACATCAACGATCCCGTTTTTGTTTTTTTTGTGTTTACCGTTTTCATGAAAATTTAATAGCTTTATTTTCATATAACTTTTTCATAAATTAACACAAATGATTCAAACACTATAAATAACACCGAATTGTATTTTGACTAACGAACATCACAGGAATTGAATTTTAAACCACTGCAACAAATTGCTTTCAATTATACTCAGAACTAAACACCCAAATTTGTGGTGTATTGTGGTCTACCGTCCGCACGATTTCCTATTGCTCGAGGTTTATACGTGGGTTCGTTTGCATATTTCTGACAACGTTTTTATCAGAAAAAAGCAAAGCCCTGTAACCGAATTAGATTTTTTTGGTTTAAAAAGAAATGCTCGTATGAATAAAAATGTAAACAACAACGACGACGACGACGACGACGACTTTTATGGTTGTTTTGAAAAGCTCGACGAACTGAGCTGTCAGAATGATAGGAGGGAAATTAGAGAATGGTAGGAAATTTAGAATTTAGAACAGAGAAAAGCTTTTCTAGGGATATTCCTCGAGGGTTTGTTCGTAAAATAGAATCTGTGAGCGGGACAAATTGAGAGGGAGATTTTCGATCCGGCGAGAGCATAAGACTCGAATCCGATATCTCACGATCGAACGGTAGGAAAGAGTTTGCGGAATCTTCTCCGGTATGAATGCACTAAATGGATAGGTTGGGTAAGAGGTTTGAAAGTGAAAGTCTTTCTTTTCAAAGAAAACCTTCAAAGATACCACAAGGGCATTCAACACCGGTATAGTGAAGACGGTTAGCGAAAAACTTAAATTTGAAAATCGATTAAAGTGATTTTAGCCATTGCAAATTTTTGATTAGATCGAAAGTGAATTCTTTAAACATATACCTACCCAAAAAAGGGAGCAAAGTGAACGAGAAAATAAGGGAATATCAGGATAAATCCAGGAATTTCGAGGAAAAGTCCAACATTTCCGACTGAAGAGGCACAGGCGCACAGCTAATTGGGAAATATCCCGATCGCCTGAAATTATACTTCGACCTATAAGGAAATTTCAAGTGTTCAACTTTCGCCCCAAATTATAGAGGCTCCGTGGTCGTGATCGTCTAGGCGACGTATCACGTACCTCCGAATCTGAGGGTTCCTGGTTCGAATCCCATCGAAGACTTCATATAACCTTTTTAAATTTTTATTTTTTTTAACTTTTAACTTTTTTAACTTTTAAATTATCAAATAGTTTTTGTATGCTTTAAATTAACTTTTGTTTGAAATAAGCTTTGCTAGAGCGAACAAAGAAAGAAGGTCAAACTCAACAGCATACCTTATAAAATACATACATAATCTGATTGAATTGGTATTAACTTGCTAAATCAACAAGTACGAGTATCAAATTAAATTTCAAGTGAAGGCGAAGGAAAACATAATTACAAAAAAAGTAAAGCTGACTCCGAACGTAACTATTAGCAGCAGTGGCCACTTCTACGAATAGGGTAAGTTTGTTTGAGTATAATTTACATATATACATATACACATATACTATACTTTATTTGAAATTTATATTGTGAACTCGAACTGTCGCGACTTAAACTGAGTGAAAACGTTAACATAAGTAAAGGAATAAAATTTCCTCCTACTTGCGCGAAAGCTAAGAAAGCTAATCGAATAGGTATAGTGTTGAGATAGATTTTCTTTATTTTATCGCATGATTGCCAACTAATTTAAAATAATTAACAATACTTAGCATGCATACCTTCTTTTGTTTTAATCTTTAATAATTTAAATAAGATTTTAAAAGTAAATACTAAATAATATACCTAAAATTGAGATATCATTTTGAATTACCTTATTATACTTTCACTATTAATGAGTTAAAATTTATTTTTACATCCAACCAATAAAATTGAAATTGTATTATGAAGATGAACCAACATTGCGTAATTTATTGAACATTATGAGAATTATTAGCACAATGTGCAGGAACTAATTTTTGAATATTTAGGATGAGGGTGAGGAAATACGGAGAGGACATGGGATGATAGAAGGGTAAGAAGAAGCCTGGAAAAGGGGTTGCTCTGGCGAGAGTAGCAACCGAGGTAGGGAGGGTAGAGGAAATTTACTCGCGCGTCGTTCAACATCTTGACGCTGGCTGGATTTTTTTTGTAAACTCCAGAAGGTTCAAGATCCCACGGCCGAGCTAGCCTAAGGGAATAGTTCCAGCCAACCGAACCAAGGCAAAATAGGAGGTTACAACTATGTAAGGTCATAACAACACAAGACATGAATACAAAACTAAAGGACAGAAGAGAAAGAACAATAGACAGAAAGAACACATGACAACAGCACGCGGTAGGTTTCGAAACGGTCACCCATCTGTCTACTAACCACGCTCACTGATGATTGATTTCGGTGATCGATGGGAACCGAAGCTTTATCAGTGACTAGGCCGTTGCCATGGAGTTATCATTTTTCATGTTCCTTATTAAAAATATCTTTAAAACTTTACAATTAAAAAGTCTCTTTCTTACTGGAAAGAAAGAGACCTGTTTGTCTGAATAAATTTAAAGAATGAGCTGACTGCCTAGCGTTGCATTGGGCAGGTTCAGCCGACATAAGGGACCTGAAAGTAAGGCAAGTTTCTTGCATCTGATTGGCCAGCTGCCAAAAAATTGCCTTCCAATTAAGGCAACTTTATTGGAAAGTTGACTGGAAAGTTAGGCAAGAAAAATCTCCCTTACTATCAAGTCAAGTCAACTTATGTCAAAATGACAATTGAGCATGTTTTTTAATTCAACTAAAAGCTGAACTTTATTACTCAATGATTTATTTATTTTCTGCACAACTTCATTTAATGCTTTCTGTAAAAAGGTTCCTTGTAAATTTGGAAAAGAAATAAGTAATATTTCTTTAAAATACAAAATACAAATCATGATAGACTTGTAGCTTGCCTGAGGAGTGTTTTGTAGAAAATAATGATTTTGGTAATTTTTGTACTATGAACTTGAAGTAGAGGTTTGTGAAGTAAAGTTCTGAATTTTAATTTCATGACACTTGAAAAACTAACTAGTTGCCTTGGTCAAAATTTACGTTCAAAGAATGAAGTTGACTGCAAATGAAGTCCCTTATGTTGTCTGAACCTGCCCATTATTCTTAAGACATATTTTTGAAGTACTGTTAATACCATATTGCAACTTCGAGTGTAGAATGAACAATATTTTTGCGACCGATAAAAAACATCTTATGCTTGAAAGCAAATATTGTACATTTTCAAGCACGTACTGCAGCAGATCAATTCGAAATTGAAGCTAATAGAAAACAGTAGCTCGTTTTTCAAAATTGTGTGATAACTATATATGAGGTTCTGTAACAAGGTTGCCGTTTTGGTCTGCATGGAGCAAATATATCGATCAAGCAAAAACGTATGTTCGTTTTTCTTTACAGAATGTCACCACTGATTTCGAACACTTTTGTAATCTTCACTTTTGTGGTGGCTTATCTCAGATTTTGCAATAGAAATGTTAAAATTTATGATACACTAAACTAGAAGAAGTTGTCATTTTGTGCATTAAGTTTAGTGCTGAACAGCATGAGTACTCTCATAAAGAACTGGTCAAACAAAACGGTATCCGGTGGGAAGGTCAGAACACACCGCTGCCCTCCGGGTTTTGATACGCCAAACAGACCGAAGTCAGCTTTCGGCGTTTCGACAAAAAATAATTCAGCAAACGAATCCAAAAACTTCCAGTGTTCTTTCTTTTTTAACAGCAAAAAAATGAGTAGCAGCAGAAAAGATGAGGCCCTTTTTTCCTTTCCCTCGCGTTCTATTTGTGACCACTGGCCTTAATCGCGTTCTGTTTGAACAACAACGTATTATTCACCAGAAGACAGGGTACGAGACGGTTAAAATTATTTGCCGTCCACCCAGACCGCGTTCTGTTTGACAAGGTCTTAAGTGAATCTTATACAAATAAAAATGGTAGATCAAAGACCGAATTTAGATAAATTAAGAAAAGAATGGCCCCAAAGACGGATCCTTGTGGTACACCTTTTTTTTTACAATTAGCGAACACTAAAAGGGTTTTGTATACCTTAAATATGCCAAAGACACAGTGTGAGCATTAGGAAAAGAGGGAAGGGTTGGACAGGAGGTGTCGGTGTACATTGATTTTGAATTCCTGAACATTAAAATGACAGGGAAAGATAGAGCGTGGCAAAGCGTTCCACAAGGCGTTATGTATTCGCTCAAAAATGAACCTCTGTACTTCATAGTACGGCCGAAGAAGGGTAAACTGATGGGCAATCCTAGAAGCGCGGGTATTACGTTTAAATTGTTTAAGGGGAGGAATGCAACTGGCTATTTCACTAGACCATAGTCCGTTAAAATAACGGTAAAAAAGGGTGAGACAAGAAACCTTGCGTCGATGTTCGAGTGACGTAATCGAGTTGATGATGTTAATGTCACCAATTATTTTAAAAGCTCTTCTTTGAATACTGTCGAAGAGGCTTAAATAAGTTACTGGAGCACCAGCCCAGAGATGAGGGTTCGAAAGAAAATTTCTAATCCAACGAAGAAGAGATTCGTCGATACCGAAAGCACGCATTTTCGATAAGAGAGCAAGAGGCCAGACTTTATCAAATGCCTTTGAAATATCAAGTGCAATAATCTTACTTTCTCCAAAACGATGTAAAGATTTGTTCCATTGTTCAGTGAGATGAACAATGAGATCACCAGTGGACCAATTGCTATGAAAGCCGTATTGCTGGTCATTAAGAAGCTTCGGTTCCTCAAGATATTTCTTAAGCTGATAATTAATCAGCGTTTCTATGACCTTAGAAAGAAGGGACGTTAGTGCTATCGGTCGATAATTTGTGGGAGAAGAAGATTCGCCTTTTTTTGGGATTGGCTGAACAAATGCAGTTTTCCAACTACTCGGCCCAGAAGAACAGGATAGATATAAAAGCTTACGCAGTGGTTTTGCTAGCGTGGAAGAACACCTCTTCAGAATAATAGGGGGGATACCATCTAGGCTAGCGGATTTATGAATGTTGAGATCTTTAAGAACTCTCACCACAGTCCGAGTACGAAAAAAGATTGTTAAGTTAATGTTCATCGAATCACTTAAAACAGCAAGAGAAACTTAATAAAACATTTTCTATAGGCATTCCCGATCTAAATCTTTTTTGTCAGGTGTCACAAATTCTTGTTTTTATTATTTTTTCATTTAAAATTTTAATATTTTAAAATTGATAGTAATAAAGAAAAAAATTGGTCTAAAAAACTCTATGCTTTTTGCTGCCATTTGTAAAAATGCTTATTTTAAATGAATTGTTTTTTGATTGGCCAATTCTTTGGATTTTAAATAATGTTTGGGTTTTATAAGGCTTTTTGGGTCACCTTTTTCTTGTATGGATGTTTCCAACCAACGTCTTCTTAAGGGTAGTTTATTAAATATCTACAAATAGAATTTTTTGTTTATGTAAAAAACTTACATGAAATACTTGTTAAATTTTGCAAAATTTTAATACCTCTTTTTTTTTTATTTTTAATATAAAGTAAAAGTTGTTATAAAAGCAAATTTTAAAACGTTTGGAAAAACAAATTGTATTAGAAATATGCGTAAAATTCACTCCTCAATAAATTGCATTTTTTAAACAATTAATTAAAATACTCTGCACGGCAACTAATCTTGGGTAATTCAATGAATTAACAGTTTTTAGTAAATTAAGTTTTTGCTTATAAAAAGAAACTTTTTCGACTATGGACCACATTTGGAGAACTGAAGCTATTCAAATTTCTGCTAGAGTTTGTGATATCATAACGAAAAGAAGTTATACCAATATTTGTACAACAATTATTAAATAAATTAGCATTAGCATTTTGTATTCGAGATATTAACTAGAAATTAAAGGGTGTTTTTCTTTTATCTGCGCAGAAGTATTGATTATTGTTATCTATGGTTTGATAGAACAACGCTTTCAAAATGTGAAAATTACCTGCAACAAATTAGAGAAGAAGTGTGTTTGTTTTCAACAATTAGTCATTACATCCATTCAAATTGACTGTTTGGGGCGGTTTGCACACTGGTGGCATTATGGGTTCGTATTTCTTTGGAAATGAGGAAGTAGCTGCCGTTACGATGAATAGCGAGCGCGAGCGATTTTTTGTTTCCAAAAATTAAACGATATTTGGTTTCAAAAAGACGGAGTCACTTGCCGTACACTTAATATTACCTTAATGAAAATCAGTCGATTATAAGCCTATATTATGTCATTATCGAAGAAAAAGTAGTGGAAAATGTGATTTATCAAATTGACTATGACATTGGTAGCCGCTGCGGACATATGTATGTCGAAAATCATATTCAAAAAATAGATGCCATGACTAATATATCAAATTAAAATTATACAAAATTCATTCACACATTTCTGTACTCATCATCATTTAAAATTCTAAAGCTCTTAAAAAACACCTAAAACTAAATACCTATAATAAATTATTTCCCTAAACTAATTTAAACTTACCGTAAATTCTTAAATATTTCCATACAATCAACAGGAGTGAGTTCTAAGATATCATTTTCTTGCAATCCAACCGATAAGATATTTGGCCATAGTTTTGCAGTCGCCTTAACATCTTCCCAATTCTTGAATCCACAATTCCCTAAATTAATATGTTCCAAGTGTCGAAAAGAAGGTTCCAGTTTAACAGTTTGCTCATTTGTAGGCACTTTCATTCGGTTGCAACTAAAAATCAATGCACACAAAAAAAGAACATGAAAAACCATTACTCCAGCTCTCACTAATCTTAAAAGAAAAAACTCACCTCAGATTTAAGTTGACAAGTGTGGGTACTTGTGATGTTATATTAGCAACATCTGTCCAATTCCACATAAGTGTGTGACTCAAATTTAGTGTTGTTAAGTTTGAGAATTCCATTAAGTATCCGGCTGAGTTAACATTTGATCCATCCACACTTATTTCCGTGAGATGCTCTAATTTGCTTTGTTTTCGAGCTATCTTATCCATTCCAACAATTTCCATCAGAGAAGCTTGCATGTGAGCCTGAGCCTCCAGCAAAAGCTTTTGGTCCAAAATGCATCCCGAAGTATTTAAATATCTCTCCCGTGCTGCCTCTTCGAGTGATTCAAACGCTGCTACTTTACCCACTCGGACAAAACTGCCCGATGAAGGATGACCAGTTTGGAAGTACCTTTGCCCATTGACAATTCCATTGTGTTTACCCCGACTGGGATCGTCCCACTCGATACCAATCCAAATACCGTCATAACCATTTACCTAACAAAACAAAAGTGCGAGTTATTTATAAACTTAGTTCAAATATAAATTATTGATTGAATTAAATCGATTTGACTTTTACCTCTCCAACGTATTTAACAGTGCCAGTATTATTGTTGATTCTAATTCGGGAACTTATTGGAAATTTCACAAAAGATTCATCTACGATTCCAACCATAATAATCGATTATTTTGTTTTCGTTATTTGTGGCTTTCACTTTGTTGAAATGTTTATTTCTTTTAAATGAATAGATTATTTGTTCTTGGATTTTGATACTTGACTGATTTCTTTGTTGAAGAGAGATTAATTTATCAGGAAATAATTAAATTTTTTAACATTTGTTTTTTGTGTAAATTGTAAAAAACACAAAAATTTAATTGCAGTCAAATGTCAAAATTGTGACTAATGACTGGGTAGAACTTTGGAGAGATTAATTGGTTAAGTACATGGGCACTTTAGCAAATGAAAAGGGTGTTCTTGATGTCCCGATTACACTTATGTTTTGTGAATTTTTTTAAATTTGAGTTAAAATCACAACAAAAAAGCTTATTTCAAGAACATATATGTATATTTTAAAAATTATTCCGGGGGCGACTTTCGATTACCGCAGCAGGAATTTCGGTCTGATTTTTTTTGTACAGTTAGGTAGGGGTCTCAATAGAACATGTTTTAAATTTTAAGGCGAGGAAACACCGTTAAGTCATAAAAAAAATATTTTCTTTTTCGGACTTAACCCTACTTTTTTGTATTGCGTTTTTTGAGCCTAAAACAAGTTTTTTTTAATTGATATTACGGTATACTAAGAGCTAGGTATGTAAGGGGGCATGCTGCCCCCCTGCAACCCCCCTGCTTAGAATCACTACAGGATTTGGGGTGGGTGCGAGTTTGGGTATTGCAAAGTACTTTTCGCATTTGAGCACTAAAAACAAAGAAATTTCCAACGAAAAAAAACAAGCATGGCAACACTGAACAAAAATCAGGGAAGAAATGTCAAAATCAACCATTTTTGCGTGTTTTGTAGGTAAAAAAGTGAACTTTGAAAATTAATTAAAAATAGAAATAAATGTTTCCTCGCTCTGAAATTGCTATAATTTATTATTAATTTGTGCATATCTATCAAATAAAAAAACCAAGTGTCGAAATTCGTGCTGCGGTAATGGAAAGTTGAGCCTTATTCCGTTTTATTATTTAGAATTAATTTATTTTGAAATACAGTGGATTTTTCCTCTTGGTTAATTTCAAACGTCAAATCAGAAAAACTGTTTGCTTTATTCTTAAGACATTTTGACAGATTCAGAAAATTCTATATTTTATAACTTCTTTATTACGCTATTTTTGGAAAACAAATATGAATGACTTCAATTTTAATCCATTTCAACAGTTATACGTAATGGAAGTTATATAAAAGTACTCATGATGGAAATAATAGCTAAAGGCATTTATTAATACATTTTGAAGAAAAGAATAAATAATTTTTCATCAGAAGTTTGCATGAATACCCCTTAGAAACAATTGGAAATATATGGGGTATTTTTTTTAAAAGCATGGGAACTTTTAATAATAATTAAGGACTAAAATGTTGTGGGAATGAGTTTTATTACTATTATCTGATGGCATTTATTTTTTTCAATATGATTTCTGAAATATATATGCATCTCGGCTACGATAGTTACATATTCCATTCGATTAGTTTACTTTTTCTCCACTTGTTCTATTAAATCTATCCGTAAAGCGTCAAGAGTCGTTGATTTGTCCTTATAATGACTAATCATAGCCCCAAAAAAAAATTAATGAAGAGGCGATAAGTCACACGTACGAGTGGTCAGTTAACAGGACCACTTCTGGAAAAAAGTTTTTACTAAATTGATTTAGAAAAGAATTTATTGTTAAGCGCACTGTATGACAAAGTTGCACCGTCTGTTTTGAAAAAAAAAATGTCATCGAAACTATAAATCAGTCAGCATAGTACGAAAGCACATTCACCGTCCTATTTTTCAGAAGCGTAAAAGCTGCACCAAACAGTCAATTTGCCTTGAGGATTGCCTTAACTCCATACACGACACATTGTCTTATTGAGGAAGTCATCAAACAAGGAATGAGATTTATTATTTAAAACTGTTAAATAAATGAAGTGATCTCTTTTCATATTTTTTAAAGTAAATTTCTAGAATTTGGAATCGTTGTTTTTTCAACAGAAATGTATATTTCAAAACGGATGACTTTATTCATTTACAATGGTCACCGCATTACGTTCTTGTTCACGCTTAGCTTTTTTTCCTTCTGATATTGCTATTCATATTATCATATCATACATAATTTGTCAGGTTTAATAGTTAATAACACTTTTATGGGCTTACTAGGTTAACTAAATGGCAACACACCTTAATACAGTTTTAGGAGTACTGAACAAAATTGCAATTTCTCCAACTACCTGTGTAGACTAAATTGACAACTAAAATGTCATTCAAAACATGACCACATAACCTTACTTTCCTTCCTTTCGTTTTGTGCCAGCGAACGTGTTTACATCACGTTTTCGCAAATAAAGTTTAATTTTTTAAAAAATCATAGTTAAAAATTAAACACTAAACATGCCGAAAGTGCGAAGTACCACCGGGGCTCCCCGGAAACAGGGATTCAATAGATCTAATCACTCCATGAACCCGGAACGCCCAAAAAGTGGACTAAAAGGAGTCGCACATCCCCGTACCCAGGGAACAATTAAGCGTCTGCAAATGTATCGTAATTTTAAGGCAAAGCGTGACCGTACCGGAAAAGTTATCGTTGCAGCACCCTTTCAGGTAGGTTAACGATATGTCTATATTGTTTGTGAGAGAAGTGTTTAAACTTTATTCTTGAATTCTTCTAGGGTCGCCTCAAGTCCGGAGCCATGGTTCGGGTTGAACCAACACCAAAGTGGTTCAGTAACTCTCGTGTTATTTCCCAAAACGCCTTGCAAAAATTCCAGGATGAGATTGGCAAGGCTGTCAAAGATCCCTATCAAGTTATTATGAAGCCAACCAATCTTCCCATCACCTTGCTTAACGAATCGGCTAAGCATCAGCGTGTTCATTTACTTGATACTGAAAGTTTTGACAGTGTCTTCGGACCAAAGAAACAACGCAAAAGGCCAACACTGAAAGTTCGGGATTTGGAAGATTTGAGCAGGGCTGCCGACGAACAAGCTGACAATTACGATGACACCAAAGACGTGGATCTTGTTCGCGAGGATACAGGAGTTAAGGACGCTAAAAGAGATTGGATCTTTGCCGCAGGTCAAAGTAGACGTATTTGGAACGAACTTCACAAGGTCGTTGATGCTTCCGATGTGTTGTTGCAGGTTCTTGATGCCCGTGATCCCATGGGCACCCGCTCCAAGTACATAGAAGAGTTCCTGCGCAAGGAGAAACCTCACAAACACTTGTTCCTCATTCTGAACAAAGTGGATCTTGTTCCCGTTTGGGTAACACAACGTTGGGTGGCAATTCTCAGCGCTGAATATCCCACTATAGCCTTCCATGCTTCGATGCAGCATCCATTCGGTAAGGGTGCACTGATTAACCTCTTCCGACAATTGGGCAAGCTCCATGTGGACAAGAAGCAGATAAGTATTGGATTCATTGGATACCCCAACGTTGGTAAGAGTTCAGTCATCAATGCCCTCCGGAACAAGAAAGTATGTAATGTGGCTCCAATTGCTGGAGAGACCAAAGTCTGGCAATACATCACCTTGATGAAGAGAATCTTCCTGATCGATTGTCCGGGTGTGGTTTATCCCTCGGCCGAGACAGACACAGAAAAGGTGCTCAAGGGTGTGGTGCGTGTCGAACTTGTCACCAATCCAGAAGACTACGTCGAGACGGTGTTGCAGCGAGTCCGCAAGGAGTACATAAGTAAAACCTACAAAATTGATCAATGGGAGTCATCCAAAGATTTCCTCGAACAATTATCGAAGAAGAGCGGTAAATTGTTGAAAGGTGGTGAGCCCGACATAACAGTCACCTCAAGGATGGTTTTGAACGATTGGCAACGTGGTAAGCTGCCATTCTATGTTGCTCCAGAAGGCTACGAGATTCCCAAGTCGCAAACCGACAAAAAACCTGAAGAAGAAGTAAGCCCAGAAACCGCAGACGATGACGCCAAGTCGGAGAAAACATTTGTCAGTGAATCGGTTAAGAAGGCCAAGGAATTCAAACAACTTCAAGACTTCAGAAAGATTAAAGTAGGCTTGGAATTCGATAAGTCCGATGTCAAGGAACTCGACAAGATCGACTTGGAATTGTTGGAAGCAAGAAAACAAGAACGTTTAGAACGCAAACGAAAGCGGCAACAAAATGAAGAAGAAGATTCATCTGATGGCGCCAGCGATTTCTATTCCGAAGATGAGTACGATGAAGATTTGCAGAGAGTTGTACATAAGAAATCCAAACCAAAAGAAGTACCAACAGCTAGTGGTACTTTCAAAGAGGAAGACGCCGACGCACCAGCTCCATCGAAGAAACAGAAGAAAATGACATCAAAGGAGAAACGTGCCGCCGAGAGAAGTCTCAAGAGGAAGAAGATCGGAAGTAATTTCTATGAAGCGACAAATGTTAAGAACAGAAATCGAAACAAAAAGAAGGCGTAGACGTAGAGGGGCAGGACGCGAGGAGCTTTTGATTTTAGATTTTTCTTTTTTTTATTTGTACGATTTCGATTTAATAAAATGATTTAAATATAACTTTTTGTTTTTCTTTCTTTTGATGGTCAAGAGTGAAGTCTTCATATTTTGTTAGCTTTGAAGATGTCCTCCTTTAAGCGTCCAAACTACTGAAATGTTCGAGTTAGCTATGTTATGTTTCAAGCAATTTCGTACAAAAATAAAAACTGGCAAATATTTGAAGAAAAAGCTTTATTAAAACGAATTATTTCTGAGTTCCTAGGTTTCTAAACCACCATCGCCATTACTCATGTTGATCAGCTTTCCTCTTTTGTCGCTTTCGACCCACCAAATCATATTGAGTGTATGTCTGTGGCTCATCTTCGCTATCGCTGCTCATCTCCGAGTCACTGGTATCATTATACGGACCGATTCCCGGTAGAATTGCTGTACACTTGAAATTTCCCTTGTCAAATTGATTTGTAGTGATGCTTGTGGGTAGTTTGTTGGGCTCTGGGTCATTGGCAGGTTCTACCTCTTCGGCTTTCTTGGGACTCTTTGAAATGGTCTCAGTTTTAGCGACTTTAGGTGAAACAGCATTGGATTCACCATTTTTGCGTTTTACTACCGCACCCATAAGAGATTTTTGCGATTGTCTGGACGAAGAGTTACTGGCATGTGGTGTTTTAGGTTTGGACTTACCTATTTCTGATTGGATTTTCTATAAATATCAAAAGGAAATTGTGACAGCTTGGTGCTTGGAGGTGTCTTGAGAGATATTACTTACCTTATCAATAGATTCTTCTTGAACTGTAGCAACACGCTCTCGAAACTCTCGCAGTTCTTTAGCTTCTTCCTGCATTTGAAGTTTCTCTTTGTTCATTTTAGTCCTATCGACAAGGTCCAGAAATTCAACTTCATCATCATCCAATCCACGAATGAGATTTTCTTTAAAATACAAAAAATCATAAAGAAGTCAAAAAAGGTTTTAATTTGAACGCATTTTGTTACTAAGTTTATGTGCCTCCTCGTATTCCAAATCTTTTTGCATTTTCTGGTCTTTAAGTTTGTCATAGAGTGTTCTGTTGTCGTAGGGCTCTTCAGGACGTTCTATTTTTAAATTCAATTAAATAAGAAAATATATTAATTATCCAAGTTTATGAAAAAGTAGAAAGATGAAGAAAAAAAAACAAACCCAGTGGCTGGTCTGGTGTGCGAACTTTTTCCCATTCTTCTTGTCGACGTTTACGTGCTTCAGCTGCTTCGGTTTCAGTTACAAATCCTGAACTCATATTTAATATGTTTATAGGTACACTTTTTAAATAACAATCGAATAGAATTGTTTTATTTAACTACCACAAAGTTGATGTAAAATCAGAAAACAAGAAATGGCCTTCTTCCAATGAAGCAAAATATCGAAAAGTTTTCTGTTCTGTTTGACATTTGTGAGAAGTTTTGTAAGAGACTTTAGAGGGAGTTGCAATCATTAAAAAGACATTAAGGACCATGTTATATTTGTGTTAATTATTCTGCTAAAAAACTCATTTTGTTTTTCATTTATTCACTAGATATTAATAAAAATGTTTGCGTGTTGTTTTTTTAAACAAATAGTTTTAATAATTCGCGCAATTTAATTATTCTTTCCAAGCGGTTTTCCAATAAGATGTTTCGTTTTAAAAATGCCGCTTTTTGGACATCTATCATATTTTGACATTTAACAAGTAAAATTTCACTGGTATGGTTAAAATTCACTACGAACATTTTAAATACTTGTAATTACAGTTTAAACTAATTTAAAACTGTTGGGTGGTCTTCTAGCACAAGGGTTTCTGTAAAACATAACAGTTCGCGAAAACCTAGATTTGTTGTCCATTTTAAAGGCATTCCATAAATGAAATTACACCGTGTTTTGCAATAACTCTATCAAAGTTCAGCAAACACGCAATCTGAAGCCTTGTAATTGGGTCCTTTAAATGCTTCAAAATATTCTGGATTTTTCTCAAAAATCATCTTCAGGTATGGGCCTATTTTCACCTCAGAGACTAAGTAAATAATCAGAATAGCATCATTTAGGGCCCGGAAAATCCAATAACGATTGTTGAGCAGTCTCTCCAACCTCAAAGTGTCACTGTTTATTCCGGTTTTTGGGATGGATGCTGGTGTGATTTGACCTGGGAATGGATTGTGCTGCGAACTTTGGTTACAATTTTTTGTACGTCTATAATTGAAAGATATTGGGTGACTTTTATTTTGAACAAGACCCGTAAAAACCCGCATTTTTGGAAGAAAAGTTTTCTGACCTTGTTATTTCTCGTAGTGGTGATTACAATTAACCTCCGAGATCTAGGGATTTAATATCTTTAGACTTTTTTCTTCGGGTTAAGTTGATTTTTTGACTAATTTGTGTAATTAGGCGTTTTGGTCGCTGTAATTTTTGCAATAAAAAAAATAAGTTACATTAACATTCCCAACCTTTCGGCAGGGATTCAGTGGAACTTTATTAACACAAAAATACAAATAATCCTAGTTAAAAACAAAAAAGTATACTTACTCAAGCAAAAGGGGAAAAATTGATTGTAAAAATAATTATATAAATTAAAAATAAAATTATAGATATGATTAACACTTCGAAGAATGAAGTTAAGTCTGTATTAAATAGAGCACACATTACATTTAAGAAGAAAGAACAGAGCAAAAGACAGCAGAGATGTTTTGTACGTCTTGATTTCGATTCATGTTGTTTTTGTTATTGAGAATATGTAATGTTTCTAACGTGTATTGTTTCGAAACATGTTTCTCTTTTTGCAGAAATTCCACGCCTGGAGAATCACCGCTTTCAGTGCTGTGACTAGCCAAGACTGTCTTTTCAGAATAGAATAGAAATAGAAATGCGTTGTTTAAGAAGTTGCCGATTTTTTGGAAATGGATTTTTTGAAGTTGTCGGATAAAGTTAGGATGTAAACTACTCTTCCAGACGCTGTTGGTTTTTGACACCAGTCGAAAAGCAAACGATTTTCTTTACGGTAGATTTTTACATCTAAGAACGATATTGTTTTGTTGAGCTCATTTTCAATTGTGAATTGAATTTTTGGGTAGAATTCGCTGAACATTTTTAGTACCTACTTTGTCTATGTTTTTTATGTCGTCAAAATATTTTGCTATCAACGCAGGTTTTTCTGTAATTTTATTTAAACATTCATCTAAAACGTAGTCTAAAGTACCTTGCACATGAGCAACGAACTGCGAACTGCAAATGGACGAACAAACGTGATTTTACACATTTCAAAAATTCAATTCCACACAAAAACACATTTAAATTATAAGAAACCAATTGACACTAATATTAGGATAATAAAATTTGCATTTTGTTCTCTAAAACAAGAGAATTTTGTAAAAACAATTTGGTAGTAACGAATCGCAGTGTGGTTGCTGCGAACTGTCAAACTCTATTCGCGTTCCACATACCATCCACACTGCAACGAATAAATTGTTCGCGCTCAACTAAACCTCAAAATTATACCACTCTTGTTTTGTTTTTGTGTGAAAGATGATGGCTGAGGAAAATATGGAGAAAAGGGTTGACAATTCGTCGCTACCTACGAATAGAAATAAAAGCTCATGTGAAAGAAAAGTCAAAATATGCGAACATCCACAGTTCGCAGTTCGCAGTTCGCAGTTCGTTGCTCATGTGCAAGATGCTTAAAACTAGATCAGCAATCTTCGGAGATAGCGGGCTGCCCATTGGCATCCCAAAAATGTGTTTGTTTGTAAATGGTGTCTTGGTCTTGAAGACAACAGTTTTCTTTAAGACAAAAGTTTAGAATTTCAACAAATATGTTTTCGGGGACATATGAAAAATATGGTCTAAGCCAATACCCTACAATCGATTGAAGACCTTAAAGATGGAAATACTAAAGTTATCAAAGACATTCAGCTGGGGCTACTTTCCATTGCCGCAGCACGAATTTCCTTCTGATTTTTTTTTAAAAGTTAGTTAGGGGTCTCAATAGAACATGTTTTTAATATTAAGGCGAGGAAAGACCTTTAAGTCTTAAAAAAAATATTTGTTTTTTTCGGACTTAACCCTACTTTTTTTATATTTCGTTTTTTGCCCATAAAACAAGGTTTTTTGAATTGATAGTACGACGTACAGCTAGGTATGTAAGGGGGGCATGCTGCCCCCTGCTTGGATCACTATAGGATTTGGGGTGGGTCCGAGTTTGGGTATATGCAAAGTACTTTTTGCATTTGAGCACTAAAATCAAAGAAAAAAAGAAAAGCTTACTGTGGCTGTTCTAGTTTTTAAGTAGTTTTTAAGCAGTTTTAAGTAGTTTAAGTAGTTTTAAGTAGTTTTAAGTATTTTTAAGTAGTATTATTGGTTTTAGTTAGTTTTAAGTAGCTTAAGTATTATAATGGGTTTCGGTTTTTTTTTAAGTTTTAAGTTTTATATAAAATAAAAAATAATGATAAAGATACCAAGTTTTCTTTTAAATTTTCTTGGTTTTAGATTAAGTTCTTGTTATTTAGTATTAAAATTGTTCTTAGGCCGAAAGGCAGTAGATATAAGATAATGGATTAACTTAGAGCACCCGCATTGGGCCAGTAAGATATTTTTTAAGTTTTTGAAATTTAAGCTAGTTTTTTAAGAATTTTTGTCTAGCTTTAAGATAGCTTTAAGATTTTGATAAAATAAAAAAAAAAAAAAAAAAAAATCAAAGAAATACCCAACAAACAAAAATCATGTATGGCAACACTGAACAAAAAACAGGGAAGAAATGTCAAAATCAACCATTTTTTGCGTGTTTTGTATGTGAAAAAGTGAACTTTGAAAATTAATTTCCTCGCTTTAAAATTGCTATAATTATTATTTATTTGCACATATGTATCTATCAAATAAAAAAACCAAGTGTCGAAATTCGTGCTGCGGTAATGAAAAGTTGAGCCTTTAGCTGTAAATATGCAAATTGGTTAATGGCATACCTTTCCCATTAAATAAACATACATTGATATGTCTTTAAAAATTACTCAAACTCAAATTATATATCTCAAACCTTTTATTGGAAAACCTTTTAGTTAAGCCTTTACATATATCACCCTGTAAATATGTTCCTTCAAACATTTTTAACGCCCCCAACCATGGAGTAGCAAAACCCTTATGAAAATTAAAAAACTGAGCGAGACAATCGCATATTCATTTTGTGTAAATAAAATTCTTTGTCTTTCACTCATTCAGAAGTAATATGGCCGCCCTACTGTCCACTTGTTGGATGTTTTAGTTTCAGTTATAACCAGTGATTTTTGATATTTTTCATTTATAAATTTCATTTAAAAAACACCAATTTCTTTAAAAATCCATCCAGTTCTTGTGTAACTCATTTTAAAACATAAAATATCAACTTCTTATCCAATCTATCTCTTGGAAAAACTATGAATTGAAATCAAAGGTTCAATTTCCTTTTTTTTTCGAAACAGTAAACATTGAACCCAACTAGAAGAAGCGGAGGAAGGGGAAAAAGAAGAAACAAAAAAGTACTCGTTCGCGCATGTCCAACAAAATACAGTGAATTTTTGTAATTACTTTTTCGTGAGTGGTTTCTTGCTTCCAAAATTTTGAGTGAAAATCATACAACGAAAAAAAATTCAAAACAAAAACAAAAAAAAAGAAAAAGAAGAAGAAAACGTCTCGTTCCACAAAACCATTCAATTTGACGGAAAAGAGACAAGATACAGTCCATATCGCCCATTCGCTGGTTACGTACGTCGGATTCGTTTGCTCTCGGTGTGTTTTTCTTTTATTTTTCTGAAATATTATATTGGAATTTCTAAAGTGTACTTTAACATCGTCCGTCGCTCGTCGCGGGGAAATTTCTCCCAATTATATAGTTTCTCATCTCAATTTATTACAACTCGATTTGTTTATTGTACGAAACATTTTATACCGAAATCGAAATGTTTTAGATAAGATAACGGATTTAATAGTTTTTCCTGTTTTCTTTTTGGGTTTATGGTTTATGTCTATTCTATTCAATTGATCGCCTTATTGAGAATAGAACTAATTAATACCAATTATGTGCCTAAATTGAGTGTGGAGTCGAGGGAAAGAGAAAAAAACGTATTTTCCGTGTAGATCGATCGTGTATATGCCTTTTGCCTTCTTTCCTCCTCCAGTGTTTGAATTTGAAGAATTTCGGGGTATTTCTGTCTTTTTTTTTTAAATTAAAATTTAAGAATTTCGATTCAAAAGAAAAGTGTTCAATATAAAATAAAAAGTGAGATGGAAAAAAGTTTTGTTGCATTTTATTGAAAGAAGAAGCAAAAGAAAAATAATTAAAAATGCAGAATCTAATTAAAGTGAAACAGTGCCTTTTTTGTTAGTTTTAAAAAGAATTAAAAAAATAACGAATAATCTTGTTATTCGATAGAAATATAAAAATTAAACAACAGATATTTGTCTGCTTGAATTGAAGAAATACAAAAAAAAAAAGTAGGAAACGACAAGAAATTATCATTTTCATGTTTTTCCCCTTTGTGTTGCAATTTTCATCATCTCGAGAAAGAAGAAGGAAAGACACGACGACGTCGACGACGAAAAGAACGACAACCACAACGACGAAGAGGATAGAGGAAGCAGAAGCAGAAGTGAATAACACATAAGTGTAAAGTGTGTGGAGTAGCTGTAGAGTGGAGTCGCTTCGAGTCGCAGCGCAGCGGATAGCGGTGTTATAGAATGGAGGTGAGGCTGAGGCGAGACGTTTGGTCGTTATACGTTGAATCGTTTTCGTTTCGTTGGTTTTTGTTGTTGGTTTTGGTTTTGGTTGGATGTTGTTGGAGCTGATGAAACGACGATGATTTCATGTGTACGGCATTTTTCGATTCCATTAGAAGAAATTCCACTCCTTTCCTCTTTTTTTTATCCACCCACCCCTCGTGGAACATAAAATTAAAGTTTCTCTTGTTATGTAGCGGAATATACAAACAAAAACAAATTCACTCACTCACTCACCTCTTTTGCCTTGCTCCTTTTTGTATTATTTTTGTTTATTTGTTTTTCTTTTTTTTGTTTAATATTATTTATCTAACTTTATGTATATCTCCCTTGTTTCTGGTTTGGTTGTGTATTTTTCGTTCGTTCGGCAATCGGCTCCGGATTGAGTCAGTTCCGTTTTCTCTGTTTTGTTTTGTAAAAGAGGATGACGAAGAAGAGAATTTTTATGTGCAGTCAATTGTAGAAGTTTTTTTAATTTTGTTGTTTGTTTGAATAGGAATTTGGACCTTAAATTGTATGAAGTTTTTTTAAATTCAGATACAAATTTAAAAAAAAAATTCATTAAATAGTAACATTTTAAGAGGAAAAAGAGTACCTAAAGTTTTTGTAATGATTCTTATCTTATGTATGTAGGTACCTACCGATCCTAAGAAACGTTCAAAACACGATTCAAAGTTTTTGAATACTAAATACATCTAACAAAATATAACGCCTATTATAAATTAGTTAGTTTAATGTATCAATCTTTCAAGATCATTAAAGTCTTCATAATATGACCTATAAAAACTCAATAAATTGTCTAGCAACTTGATAGGTTTCATAATTCAATAGAATGACATTTCTTTGGAAGAAGTAACTGCTTCTTGATTTTATTTCAAAATCAAAATTTCAGAGTTTGTATAGGTACATTTATGTAGATGAGATGACCAATAAAAAAAACGTTAA
The DNA here is from genome assembly GCA_951509635.1 of Eupeodes luniger. Lineage (NCBI taxonomy): Eukaryota > Metazoa > Arthropoda > Insecta > Diptera > Syrphidae > Eupeodes > Eupeodes luniger. The sequence continues at coordinate 53,016,793 of OX608073.1, forward strand.
CAACACAAAAGTTATTGAGATTCTGGTTTTTAAATTTTGTTCAATAATGACATCACTTAGATCTGAGCAGTCTCAGAAACTAAAGGAAAATTTTAATACTTGATTTTTTACATAGGTATAACGCTACTTACCATTTATTTTTGTCAATAAATTTAGCTCGATTTTTTAAGCATTATATTTTTTTTGTACCCCTAGCTATGTATTAAATTAAATCGTTAGAATATGTATTACTACTTTTTTATGTTTTTTTTTGTTGCAAACAAAATGAAAGGGTACCTTCGTACCTAGAAACAACTACAAGAAAATACCTTGCAAACCTTAAAATGCTTCTAAAGGCTTAGAATGCAACTGTTTGAGTGAGCGAGCAATTTTAGCGGCTAAGAATAAAGATGTAGATGACCTAAACTACAAAATTTAAAATAAGATCATTGGAACAATGCATTCATTCAAATCTATTGATTGCGTCACAAATGAAGATAAAGCTACCAACTATAAAATTGAATTTTTAAACTCCTTGGACGTGCCTGGCTTATCACCGCAAACTTTACGCCTAAAGGATGGCTCCGTAGTAATCATGCTTCGAAACATAAACCAACTAAAACTGTGCAACGGTACGCGTTTGGTGGTTAGAAAATTGATGAATAATGTAATTTACGCGACGATACTGAAAGGAAAATTCAAAGGTGAGGAAGTTCTCATTTCGAGGATCCCGATCCTCCCAACCGACATGCTGTTTGAATTTAAAAGACTTTAATTTCCGATACGTCTTGCATTTGTTATGACCATCAACCAATCACAAGGCCAATCCTTAAAAGTTTGTGGTTTGAATCTAGAACATCCATGTTTTTCCCATGGTCAATTATATGTGGCATGTTCTCGGGTCGGAAGACACTTTGCGTTGTTTGTTTTCGCGCCTGATAATAAAACAAAAACAACATAAAATAAGGCGGAACCGAGTTCGCGGGTCATCTAGTTGTTTATGATTATAATAGCCAAAAATATAGTCGAAAAGTGATATCCGTATTTTTGTGGAATAAGTCGGGATATGGTAAAAATGGGTAAGGGTCGACTGTATCTCATGATAATATATTTCAAAATACTGTATGTACAAAATACTGCATCTCAAAATTCTGTATTTCAAAATTCTGTAAATAAGGCTAAAAAATAAAAATCGTTTTGACAATGTAAAAAAGTAAGCACTGAGCACACCACAACTGCAAACCCAAAGGTTCTGCGACCTCTCGTTTCGGAAAAATTCGTCAAAAAGTAAAATTACTGAATTTCGGTTGTTCTATTTCCTCAACCAAACCTCCAAACAGACCCATCTATCAATTGCACCAAACTGATTGATCTGTCAAAACTTCCAGTATTATAAAGTAATGGGTGATTTTTTTGAGGCTAGGATTTTCATGCATTAGTATTTGACAGATCACGCGGGATTTCAGACATGGTGTCAAAGAGAAAGATGCTCAGTATGCTTTGACATTTCATCATGAATAGACTTACTAACGAGCAACGCTTGCAAATCATTGAATTTTATTACCAAAATCAGTGTTCGGTTCGAAATGTGTTTATCGACAAATTTTGTTCAGCGATGAGGCTCATTTCTGGTTGAATGGCTACGTAAATAAGCAAAATTGCCGCATTTGGAGTGAAGAGCAACCAGAAGCCGTTCAAGAACTGCCCATGCATCCCGAAAAATGCACTGTTTGGTGTGGTTTGTACGCTGGTGGAATCATTGGACCGTATTTTTTCAAAGATGCTGTTGGACGCAACGTTACGGTGAATGGCGATCGCTATCGTTCAATGCTAACAATCTTTTTGTTGCCAAAAATGGAAGAACTGAACTTGGTTGACATGTGGTTTCAACAAGATGGCGCTACATGCCACACATCTCGCGATTCTATGGCCATTTTGAGGGAAAACTTCGGAGAACAATTCATCTCAAGGAATGGACCGGTACGTTGGCCACCAAGATCATGCGATTTGACGCCTTTAGACTATTTTTTGTGGGGCTACGTCAAGTCTAAAGTCTACACAAATAAGCCAGCAACTATTCCAGCTTTGGAAGACAACATTTCCGAAGAAATTCGGGCTATTCCGGCCGAAATGCTCGAAAAAGTTACCCAAAATTGGACTTTCCGAATGGACCACCTAAGACGCAGCCGCGGTCAACATTTAAATAAAATTATCTTCAAAAAGTAAATGTCATGGACCAATCTAACGTTTCAAATAAAGAATCGTTAAGATTTTGCAAATTTTATGCGTTTTTTTTTTTAAAAAGTTCTCAAGCTCTTAAAAAATCACCCGATATTATGAGATACAGTATTTTGAAAATACAGCATTTTGAGGCACAGTATTTTGAAATACAGAATATTAACCATACAGTATTTTGACCATACGGTATCGTTCAGTATCATAAAGAAAAAAAAAAAAACACAAAAAAAAAGAAATGCTTACTGTGGCTGTTCTAGTTTTTAAGCAGTTTTAAGTAGTTTTAAGTAGTTTTAAGTAGTTTTAAGTATTTTTAAGTAGTATTATTGGTTTTGGTTAGTTTTAAGTAGATTAAGTATTATAATGGGTTTCGGTTTTTTTTTTGTAAGTTTTATATAAAATAAAAAATAATGATAAAGATACCAAGTTTTTTTTAAATTTTCTTGGTTTTAGATTAATTTCTTGTTATTTAGTATTAAAATTGTTCTTAGGCCGAAAGGCAGTAGATATAAGATAATGAATTAACTTAGAGCACCCGCATAGGGCCAGTAAGATATTTTTTTTTTAAGTTATTGAAATTTAAGCTAGTTTTTTTAGAATTTTTGTCTAGCCTTAAGTTAGCCTTAAGATTTTGATAAAATAAAAATAAAAATAAAAAAAAAAAAAAAAAAATAAAAAAAAAAAAAAAAAAAGTATCATAAAGAATTTTCACCATACAGTATTTTAAAATACAGCATTTCAAACCGCTCCCGGTAAAAATAACAAAGGTTGTAAGAATAAAATAATTCCGAAAGGTGATAAGATTTTTTTTTTGAGGGAAGCATCAAACTCTCATAACTCGGTTTCAAACGTTAAAGTTAAAGAAAAAACCGCTACTTAACATGGCTTGAAAGGAAATCCGCTTAAATTTTGACATGAAATTCTGATTGTCGCTACGTAACTTTTCAGATAAATATGGCTACAATTGAAACACCATCCAGTTGGATGGGCTTCATAGTCGTGGGGGTGTGGAAAGAATTTTCCCACTGTGGAAAGTGTTACACTTTTTTAACATCAAATAAATGAAAAAACGAGCTTGAAAATGGTTGTTCCCATTTTGAAAATTTGTTTGTTAGATTGCCATGACATCTTTTATCTAAGCGCCGAACTTGCCATGGCATTTTCATTATTATAATGCTCCAATAAAAGCTTGCGAAGTGTAGAACATTTAATTCATACCTTCTATCAACTAGGCGCTATTTGTTAAACAGCTCGTTCTCATCATCAGAGGTTTATTCGTTTTCAAATTTAGTTCGATTTAGATTAGGAATTACTGATTTTTATTTACAGTTAGGAAAGGGAATAAATCTCAAAATCAATCATTTTTGCTTGATGTGTTGTATGTGAAGAAGTGAACTTTGAAAATTAATTTAAAATATAAAAATAAATGTTTCCTCGCTCTAAAATTGCTATAATTATTAATTATTTGCACATATCCATCAAATAAAAAAAAAAAACGCGCGTCGAAATTCGTGCTGCAGTAATGGAAAGCTGAGCCATGTTTTCAATTTCATCTCACGAGCATATGTTAAAAACTTGAAAATGGTTAAAAGTAAGCTAGTGTAAGGGGAGAACGAACTATATTTAATATAAGTTTTCAAGGTTTTAATAACCTACATTAGTGTCAATTGGTTTCTTATAATTTAAATGTGTTTTTGTGTATAATTGACTTTTTGAAATGTGTAAAATCACGTGTGTTCGTCCATTCGCAGTTCGCAGTTCGCAGTTCGTTGCTCATGTGCAAGGCACTTAAGATGTAACGAGGAAATATATATTATAAACTTGGATACTATGCTTATTTAAATTCAATCTATTTATTCAATTGTCTACATAATCTATTTATACACTTATTATAATCTTAAACTTTCTTTTTTTTTATTCTCGATAAATGTCAATTTCAGGCAGACGGCAAATATATTTTTTGCCATGCTAATGTTCTTATATAATTTTTCAAATGTATTTCGAGTTTTGGTCAAATAAAGAATTTGTAATAATAATAGTATAGTAGGATTTTACACGAATAACAAAAACAATATCCGCAGTATGAATACTACCGATAAAAGTTAAAGTAGAATCTTTTATACGAGTCTCGAATGGATCTTATGTGATTTCGTTCTCAAATGTTGGTACGATTGATATTGCATTTGTATCTCGATGGCTGTGTTCGTTGAGCAGTTGTGCATTTGGAATCATGTGTTTTCCATTGGGGAAACAATCAATCTGTAACTGTTGATATTATTTAGTTTTGTTAATGAAAATGGACTAACTAAGCTTATTTTGCAAGAGAAAACAATAGAAAAAATAATTAAATTTTGCTATGTTTCCACCAAAGTTTTATCTCAGTTTAGATTAAATAAATCTTTTTGGTGTTTCCACCTCACAAGAAGATTTAAAAATTATTAAGTTTGACAACACTTTCTATAATGCAAATGGTGTTTCGATGTTTCTTATGAAGTGCAAGTGAGATAGTTTGATTTGTTTTAAACGATAAAGAACTGAATAGTTCAGCACCATATAAGAATACTCCATGTGAAATTTTTTTGTTTTAATTTGATTAAAACAAAACTATGTTTTTTGTACACAAACATGCAAATAAACAGACCATAATGCATTATCTGTACAACCAACTCCTCCACACAGGTTTTTCTTCACAAATTTTGACTCGACTCCGATCCCCGACCGAAATCGAGGCAAATCAAGCTCATTTCAACTCGATTCAGGTATATAAAGAATTGAGGCGAGCTTCAAACTCGCTTCAACACCACATGTTAATGTAGTAGTCTACGAACAAACCCCCTTCTTGAAGTTTTTATTTTATGTCAAATTGTTTGGTTAAAACTTTGACTATTACCTTACACAGACGTATTTTCTTGATTTTGATAGTCAACTATCAAAAATCAGCTTACACGATTTCACCCCTGGTCTGAATTTCGCTATTTTTTCTTTGGAATTTTTTGATAAATTATTCTGGCAAATATTCAATTGTATCAACTTTCAAATATAAAAACTCGACTACTGCGGATCGTTTTTTTGGCAATTTCCCTTTGTACTATATATGGAATACCAAAAAATCACGGCTAATGTGGAATTTTTGTGAGACTGACTGAAAATTTAATCCCGTTAATTCTTTTGTCAAAAAAGTGAAGTGATCAGCTTATCATTTAATTTTTTAGAATTAATTGTAGCTCCAGCTGAGTGAACTTTTAAGCTATTCTTTTTTTCGAAAATAAAACGGTCCAATAATTTTTTTAAAACTCCAATCCAAACAGTAACGCGTTAGTTGTGAAGATGTTGACCGACAATTTTGTTTAATCTCATTAAGAAGCCATGTCAATGTAATGTTAAAGAAAAAATAAAATGTAAAATAAAAATAATAATAATAATAGTACACTACGAATAACTAACAGCCTTCTTTGAGAATAAAATCATTTAACTCGTTATTTTCGAGAGATTTTAAAATACAAAAATTAAACTGAGTACTCGTGAATATATTCAATCTACGATGATGTTGAAGTAATGTTTTTTTATTGAATGAAAATTCACAATTTAATATTTTTCGAAAATAATAGTTAATCGAAACAGAAGGAATCATACCCGCAATGAAGAAGATTTATTTCTTGACTGTCAAATCCTATAGTGTGCCCAACGAGGGGTGTTGCATAGTTTATTGTTTATACTCGCCGTAAAAATAAGTTAGTCTAATTTAGACTTAGCTCACTTTGTCATAGTGCAATATGTCCAAATGCTGAAAAATGTACTTATTTCACTTTTTTTTTTAAAGTGCAATAAGGCCAATTTTTCACGACACCTATTCCTTGGCAGCTTCAAAGACATCATACCTATTAATCGCTGATAAATCGGTACATAACTACACGTTTAAAATAGTTTAATCGTTCTTAAATTCCTTAAAAATTATGTCTTTCTTAAAATTTCCTAAATCACCCGAATTTACAGCGTTCTCAGTTCCCCGAAAGGGATTTATGATACATTTCTTGCTAAAAATCATGTTTTCAATGTAAAGCTGAACGATAACAACTTTTTGCAATGTTCCAGGGTTGCCATATGCCAAAGGTTAAGCTGAATTGGTATTAGAGTGTTAAAATTTAATCCAGATCAAACCCCGAAAACGATAAAAATAAAACATTCCAATCATCATCAACTACCCTTAGAAATTTAACAGAATTAATTGGAGTTAACTATCCAGCTGCACAGCCCAGCAACTTCATTTGCAGCTGCTGCGTTGTGTTTATAATACGGAAAACTGTGGAAATTGTGTTGAGGCATGTTTATCTCAATAAAATTAAGTCCCTTTACAGTGGTCGGTGGAAACGTGTCTAGGAATAGAAGTAGGCACATTTTTTGACGATTGCAAGTGATGAGAACCCCTAAAAATTTAAACCAACTTGTATGACTTAATATGATTAATCTTATGAGGCACCTATTTATTTGACCTACCCACTATACCTACATTGCATTGAAATCAATACAGATGATTAACTTATAGATATGGATATGTATAGGCACTTGTTATGAATAATTATTCTTTTATTTTAAGTCTTTAAAAAGAATGCATTTTTTGACCGTGTTCCACTATTGTCCTTCATATTAAATCCCTTATCACGCACAATTATTTATTATTGCAATGCAATTAAATTAAAGAGAGAAAAGTGCCGTTTGTATACGATTGCACGCAGTGTGAGAGTTATAAACAAAACAATTTATAATTGAGGTTCTGATAAGCGCCTTTATACAGGAACAAAGAAAACAAATATAAAAATAAATAAGTGTGCCCTCGTAGAATCTTTGGTTGAAAAAAAATTTAACTTTCTTTTTTTCTTCTTTTTCTAGTGAAAGTTGTTGATTAAAAAATTGGATTACATATTTAAACAAAAACAACAACAACAACTAACATCGAGCATACGGCACCACACCATCGGTATCGGCGAAAACAAAGGCAAGGATTATATCAATTTGCAATATATACCTACATGGAAAACGCATCTACAGAACGGTAAGTTCCACAAGAAGGAAAACCAACCTATTTTGTTTTATTTGATTTTGTTGTTTGTTTTGTAAATTTTATATTCATCTATACATCTTTCTATGCCATTTTTGACTCTCTCTCTTTGTCCACTCATTCTCATGGATTTTCCACTCAAATGTTTGTACTTTTGTTTACTTTTTTTTTTGTTTCTATTTTATTCTCATCTTTTTGACAATCGTTTTAAGTGAAGTACTGTCCTTTTTACTTCTGTGTTTTAAAGAGAGTTGTGTGCGGGTATGTTTTGTTTTGTTGATAAAAAGGTGAATTTTATTTGTTCCTGTAGTGTATTTTTTTTTTGACTGCTCATTCGTAGTGGTTCGAAAAAGGAAGAAGAAGGAAAAAAAGGACACTCCTTTGTGGTTTCCCGATATTTGTTTTCTTTTCTTTTTTTTGTTTTGTTTTTTTTTTTTTTTTACGAAGGGGAAAATTGAGTTTCTTCAACTTGGTTTATACTCCATTTCACTACTCTTTTTTAGTACTTTCTTACTTGGAACTGTAGGTATTTAAATTTTGCTAAAGATGCCTTATTGTTTATTCATCATTCAATATGCATCATAATAATGTTAATATGAAAAAGTAAGAATGGTATGTTTGAAATGATTTTACAATGTTTACCAAACTTAAAAGAACCTGTAAATTAATGTCAATGTCAATTCATAGTCAATTCATAGTGTCAATGACAGTCTTTTAAAACGATTAATTTTGAAATTTCATAGTTTTATATCCATATTTGCAAACAAAATAGAATATAGGTACCTATGTCTCAATTTTCCGCCACGAGAAGGATATAAAATTAAGAGACGTCAAAATGAGTCGCCTCAAATGAACCCAATGTAAACACCGCCTTACACCTAGAAATCTATGTGCGACATTAATATTGTCAACTTATTAAACAAATTTATAAAAAGTAATACAAAATACTAAATTAAAGAGACAAACGGGGTTCGTTTTATAAATTGCGAAAGGTTAGACAAAAAAACGGTACCCAAAAACACGAGAACCACCAAATGGATCGATAATGAAATATGAAAATGGATTCTGTTGCTAGATAATATAAAAATCAATAGTTTTTGAAGCACATCCAACTTCATACCTTCAAGTTCTGTAGATATTTTTTGTAGATTTTTGATACTAGTCGTTGGACTTTATTGAGTTTATCAGTAGCTGTTTTGATTTTAAATTCGTCCAAAATCCAATTGATTCTGACGAGCTTAATCATTATCGTTTCAACTGGATTTTTAGAAACTTAGAAATCGATCGAAACAAATTGGCTCGATAGTGTATGGCCAGCTTTAAAAAAGTAAGAAGTCGGTACAAAAAGTAAAGCGTGATTATTATCTTTTTGGCAACACTGGTTTAAACAGCTGACGCACGTTTCGTGTTTTATTTCACTGTCAAACATCTTCAGTTTGGTCTATAATTTAACCATGAATCGTCTTACAAACGAACAAAGCTTTCAAATTATTGAATTTTATTATCGAAATGCGTGCTCTGTTAAGAAAGTTCATTGCGTTGAAATTGTGTTAAGCGGCAAAGCTCATGTTTGTCTCATTGGGTACGTAAATAAGCAGAATTCTCAATTTTAGAGTAAATATCAGCCAGAAGCTGTTGGTCTCTTTTATTGAAGTGAAATAACGAACGAACGAGGGAATGGTTATAAGTTACTGGACACCTAATTTCCAAAACGCTTTAAAAACTTTTTTTAAAGGTTTGTACTATGATCGGATCATAGCAAACTCTCTGGTCAAATTTGTGTATACTCGTATATAGTCGTATTTCACTAAACACCTAAGCAGTATATAAGCGTTTTTCAAGGCTAAATGAAACTTTTTGTAAATCTGTAGGAACTTAAGAAAGATTTGTCGATTCAAAATATGTAAGTTAAGTACAATGGCGTTGTATCACGTAAAGTAGCAAAGAGATCCACAAATTTAAAGTATTATGTAGGGAATTCTTAAAATGCCTCCTTTTAAAGTTACAAAACCTTTATAAATATGTTTTTGGCGTTTAGACGTATTACAACATAACACTGCCTCTCTGCAGAATTATCAATACTACTTTTAAAGAGTTATTACAATCAAATGATAAAAGAGTATGAAGAACACTGCAGAAATGGCATCACTGATTTACTGCATTGCAACAGTTTTGTTTTGATTTTTTTCCAATTCCCCGAAAACAACTAACTTTACTTCTCCAAGCAATCAGTTTTCTATTGGTTTTCTTCTTCTTCTCTTCCACTTGATTTTTGTTAATGTATGTGCGTTTGATTTTTGTATGTAGTGGTTGAATGTTGTTGTTGTTGATGGCGGTAGATGGTGGCGGGCGTCCGGTGGTGCACTTGTGTGTTTAAAGGAATTGCATTACATTACATTGCACATCCGAATTAAATCAGGGTTGCCATGTTTTGAACTAACTGGATAGCCCAATTTAAAAAACATTTGTAGCTCAAATCGGGGCCGAAAAAAGTAGCCCAAATAATAGACCAATATTAACTTAAGAAAAATGTTGGTAGTTCAATTAGAATTTGCTTGTATTTAAAAGAAAACAACGGAAAATAAAGTATACATTTGAGAGTTAAACCTTAGCATCAGTAATCGAGGCACAACTGCAAAATTAAATTTGGGCTACTTATAGCCCAATTACTATTGGGCTGCCATGTTTTTTGTTGTCAATTTTGAAAATAAAGTAGCCGATAAATAGCCCAATCTGGCAAGCCTCATCCGATTCCGATGTTATGATGGCCGAAATTTTAGAAAAGATGATAAGGGGTTGGGTGGAAAGTTATATTGTTATGTTGTAGCATGCTGCAATGTATATGTTGTCCTGTGTATCCAATTTAATATGAAGAGGCAAATTATGTTTTCCCTTTTTTACATTTATAAAGTACACACCAACAACGCCCTTAAATTAGTTGCAATTGCGATTAAAAGAATAATGACTCTTCTGTGGTCTTTCCACAATAAACCTACACTAACAATATGCTACGAGTTTTATGATAAGGGTTGCAATGACGATGATTATGATGGTGAATTATTATCCGCCAAAGGGAGTGGTTAAAGGGAAAGCATTAGATAAAAAAAAATTTTGTTTTCTTTATGACTCAGATTATACTCTGAAATTATACTACTAGCGTTATGTATACGCGCATAAGTTGCTATATAAATGTATTTATGTAGAAGTCGTTATTTTGTTGTTCAAGTTTGACATCAATAAAATAAAAGTTACCCATGACACTTTTATAATGTTACACATAATATTATTATTATGGTAAGATATACGAGATTAGAATATTTTAAAATGGGAGCTTTAATGTTGTTGTTTTTTTTAATATTTATAATATGGAAATAAGAAAAAAAGTGAGCCAATCTGACTCACTCTCTACCTACACTGGTGATTACTATTGGACAGACGAGACGAGTGACGACGACGAGCAACGATGACGACGAGCAACGGACGGGCGAAACGCTTCCTTATTATGAATCAGCTTTGCGGCACTGCCACTGATTAAGTACTTACCATGACTGCATACACAACTACATAGTTTTCTTTTTAATTAATCAGTAGAAGTGTGCTATTTGTTTATAAACGAAAATTATATTTAAAAAAAAATATTCGGACAAATCATATTGACTTTAGAGCCTAATAGCCAAAACTCTTTCATATGCGATGCGTTTTAGGGCATCTAAAGATAGGTGCCTTTTGGGATATAAGATTTTTTCATACCCATGTATTCATATAGGGAGAGGGAGGTTAGAGAGGTGGTACATGTGGCATGATGGTTAATGCGAAGGACTGTCATGCCAGAAGTCTTGGGTTCAATCCATTCCTGTGCCATCTATAGCTTTTTTTCGCGGGTATTGCCTCCTGCGAGAAATTGGCAAATTCCCCAAGAGTAAATCTAGTTATGAAAAGTTTTTTTTCGGCTTAAAACTGTGGGTCCCCTCCATCTCTGACAATATTACTTGCACACAATAATGGTTGAGAGCTGTAAGTCACTAGGACCTAATTCTCAACGAACTGTTGCGCCACCTTACAACTCTCAACCATTCCTGTGTGCGAGTAATTGAATGGGTGGAGGGGACGTACAGTTTATATGCCGAATCCGCACCGCTAATTTGAGATAGCACTTTTCATGACAAGAATTACTCTTGGAGAATTTGTCAATTCCTCGCAAGAGGCAGTACCCGGTAAAAAAAAAACTTTTGGTGACACAGGCAGGGATCGAACCCAAGAAGCGAGTCCATAGAAGTCGATTATTATTTGGGTTATTCAAAACACTTGCACTTGTAACAGCAATTTTTTGGACTGAAAGAATGTTACGAAATTAAATTTCTTCAAACATTTTATCGTATGCTTGCTACGTTTGAATCACCACTTTTATAACGGGTTTTTCAACAGGGGCGCTATAAAAGTAGAGCGACAGGGACAGCAAACGACGCCATATTTTTTGCCGCTCATTTGACATTTCTCTTCAGTAAGGTTTGCCATTTCACGATGGAAAGATATTCGAGCCAACAACTAGTCGAAATTATTATAATTTACTACCGAAATTCGGAGTCAGTGGCCTCAACGTTAAAAGCGCTACGTCCAACTTATGGTCGTCATAATCGTCCTAGCAGATCAACAATTGAGCGTCTAGTGGAAACATTTGAATCCACGGGTACAGTACAAAATGTTTCCGTCCCAGTGAGATAAAGAAGTGCCCGTAGAATCGAGAATATTGCTGCCGCTAAGGCTTCAGTTGCAGAAAGCCCAAATGTGTCTCTCACACGTCGTTCGCAAGCGTGGGCATCTCTGTGACGTCGTTGTGGCGATTTTTTCGAAATGATCTTGGCTTACATCCTTACAAGATTAAATTGACGCAAGAACTAAAGCCACTTGACCACCAGAAGCGTCGTATGTTCGTAAATTGGGGTGAGCAACAACTTGAAAATGATTTGGATTTTCATCGAAAAATCATCTTCAGCGATGAGGCTCATTTCTAACTGAATGGCTTCGTCAATAAATTAAAAATGCGGTATTGGTGAGGCAGCAATCCACACGTACTTTATGAGTGATCATTGCATCCCCAAAAAATTAGGGTTTGGAGTGGTTAATGGGCCGGCCGCGTCATTGGGCCGTCCTTCTTCCGTGATGATCTAAAGTTCAATGATAACCGAATATTTTTGGCACCAATTGGATGATATGGACTTGGTGGACATGTGGTTCCAACAGGACGGAGGCGCCACAAGCCACACAGCGAATGTCACAATAAATTTATTGGAAACCAAGTTTAGAGAACGTGTTATCTCACGAAATGTTCCAGTCGCCTGGCCGCATCGGTCGTGCGATTTGACGCCGTTAGACTATTTCCTGTGGGGCTATGTCCAGTCTTTGGTCTATGCCAATAAGCCAGCGACGATTGATGAACTTCGTACGAATATCGAACGTGAAATTGCAGCCGATTTATGCTTGAAAACCGTCGAAAATTGGGTTCAGCGTCTGGACTTCTGCTAGCGTGCCCGTGGAGGCCATGCAAAAGAAATCGAGTTTCATACATAAAAGCATCGAACGTACTTTGACAGGAATAAAGAATTTCATTGATATCCAAAACTTTTGTAGCGCTCTTATTGAAAAACCCGATAGTAAGTTTAAATTATTTTTAATGCGTTGTACGATTATAAAACGATCGATGACACTTCAAATGACATCTGAGTTTGACAGGTGTCAAATGCCAGCGTTACAAACTAGAAACCAAGAAATAATTTACCCTATTTTGAAAACGTTATTTTAAGTGAATCGAAGAGTCTAGATAGGTATTTCGACCGCTATATGTTATACCGTTCGTATTGAAACGCTCGAATTCGTGAAACGAAATGGTTAAAGGCCATCTTGATCATGCGGCAGTAAGTAATCATAAACGTTGTCTAACTTTTCGATTTCAGTGAGCAAACTATATTGCTTCTTCGAGTGATGCTTATGCTATCAATTTGCTTGTGCCTATAATGTGTGATAATTAGCATTGTTTGATCACATCTATTGGATCCAATTTGAACCAGAAAAAATTGCTATCATTAAAAATTTCTGCCATTGAAAAAATTTCCTGATTGAAATATACCGACAAATTTTTACTGACAGAAATCTGTAATTGGAATTGTGTGAAATTGGAACACAAATCAGTGGAACGATTCGTTTCACTTTTGAACATAAAAGTATCAGCTGTTCAGGAAAATGATTTTCCGTCCGGAAAATAAAAAAATACAATTGTAACGAAAAATAGATGCGTAATTCTCCTTTTTTTTTCTCAAAAAAAAATCTTTGTGTGATTTCCGATCGATCAGTATAATAATTTGTATTTCTAATCAAAGGGAAACATAGACAAATATCCATTTAAAAATTTGTCTGGGTTGATTTCATTGATAGCTATAACTGGCCCCTAACTATCGATTCGTAGAACTTTTCATTAATGCTAATTTCAATTTCATCGTCGTTAAAAAAAATGGATGCCACTTGTCAGCAAATTACTCCAAAAATGAGTGGAACAATCCCAGATCTGTCACTTAAACTCGTTGGTGTGGTTATTTTAATATCTCTATGCAAAAATGCAATAATCCATACAAATTTTCAATAACACTGATTTTTATGGTCAACGTACTTACAACCTATCAATCATTTTCAAATCAACTTCTTCACCTGCCAAAGGCACTAAACTTTCATTTCATCAACAAAAAAAAAAACAGTTATGACAAAAAGAAAAACGATCATTTGAATTTTTTGTAACTTAACAATTGCAAACTTTTCGAGGTCTTTGATGCATGGCTAAACATTTCCGTAATCCAAAGGCTAAAAATCGATTATGACTATAGGTTAGTTAGGTATGTGTTATCTGTGTAGCAAAGACAATCGGTGAAAATCTCTAAAATGTCCTTAGGTGATTTTTTATTTTTTTTTTCTTAAATGATGAAAAACGAAAACAAAAATCCGCTTGGCCTTCCTTTTAACATCTCAACTTTTCACACTCAAAAGTAGCCACCTCTAAAGGGCATTTATTGGTTTCGTGTAAGAAAATTAGTTTTAAATCAAAATTTTCGATTAGTCTCCTAGTTTTTCTTCTGTGTTTATAGCCTCCCTTAACGGGTGTACCGATTTGCTCCATTTAATTTGTTTTTTGTACGAATTTTTGTTATTATTCCAATTTTTTGCTATAATTCCAAATGTTTGCTATAATTCCAAATTTTTTTTTTTTGATTTTCTCAGTTGATGCAACGAACTTCAAAAATTAATATTTCATGTTAAATTTTTGACATATTTCTTGGTAATTCCCGCTCATAGCCAAAACCACAAAAACAAGTTCTTGCGATAAAGACGTGCATTTTATTCTTATGTTGTGTTGTTGTCATATTGTTTCCGATTGACCAGTCGTGTCGCATAGCCGTGGTCAGTGAAAGTCCAAAAATCCCCTTCAAGGTTATGTAATAGAAACTAAGAGGTGTTAACATCAGCGACATTCAACTTCCTTCAATTCAGTCAGTCAACGCGTTATGCGCAGTGTTGAAAACGAAATCAAGCTCTAATGACTGAGCCCGACGGAATCAATCTTTCCCATATGAATCATCATTATCCGTTGGTTTGCTAGCTATCTCCATCTCTAACACCACACACCTCTCCCTTACTCTCTCTTTTTCTCCTAATCTTACTCTCACTCTTACTCATTGACTGGCTGACTGAAGGAGGTCTGAAAAATTCCATTAAGCTGTCAAAAATGGAATTCTTTTAACCTTTTTCGGAATCGAATTCTTGACAAATTGTATATTTAGAGCGTTTAATTGATTGTTAATAGTGATTTATTTTAATTGTTGTCATGTCACCGTCTTGTCAGTATGTCAATAGTTTTCTTTAATTCTCTCTTTCCCCTTCTCCCCCTTATCCCATTTTGGCGTCTAGCTACGAATACGAAAATAGTATAATTCTTATGCCAAATGCATTAATTGCTCAAGGCCAACCAGACACAAAAAGTTGTCGTTTATGGGGTTATTGCTGCTGCGGCTAGAGGGGGACCTGGTAGGGAGTGGGCTAGGAGGGGTGTTTTAACGAATGCAAATCAATAAATATTGCCAACGTTGCAGATCTTGTTTTTGTTGTTGTTAATGGTTTTTTTTTTAACTCTTTTACGGTGTGTTTCTGTTTCGCAAGCGCAACATCGCTGCCGCCGCCGCCGGCCGCAAGAGGGTAGAAAATGAATGGCAATAATGGCAACAGGTTATGTATCAACAACCCACACCACATGTTTGAGGTTAGGTTACGTTTGTGGACAGTAAAAGAAAAGAACGTTAAAAATATTATATACAGTAGGGCTTAAAAGAGAGTCTCAATATGATATCGGTAACTTTGAAATATAGTTTTTATGTGATATTATTTGAAATGAATCCATCGAGAACCAATCAACCGGAATATGCTAAAATTAAAACAAGTTTTATAAGAGTAGGGGCTGGCTTCCATTTTAATTGTTAGCAAAACAAATTAATAAAATCAAAATTTTACTTTTTTTCTAAACTAAGAAGCATTAAAATAATTAATCTACTTATAATTCATTTTCATTAACTTGCATAATAAAGGGTTTTCCATTAAGATGTTTCATTTTGATTTTTAAAGAGTAATAGTATTATTTAATATTAAAAAAGAAAATATTATCAACCAAATGGCTATCACGAAAAAGGTTGCAGCGCCATATTTTTTTTAAGAAGTTTTGAATGCCCAATTCGAACTTTTGCGGCTGCAAGTCCGTGATAACTCCAAGAATGTTTCTTTTACGTACAGGCAAAAATTACTTAAGTCAGAAACTGGACCAACAGACTCAATAATTTTAAGACGTTTATATCAAAAACATTAATTTTGTTTGTCTTATTTTCTAAAGACAAAATTAATACCATATTTAGCAGTTGTTCTAGTCTAGACTAACGTTGTTAGTATATCGAAAATCTTAAATGCAATTTTTTAACTTAAGATCCTTTTTACATAACGCCAAAGATTTTAGTCAGAGCTGTAAAAGAATGCAGTCTTTTTAGTATTGCAGTCAATTGAATTTAAAGACTTTTTTTTTCAAGTCTTTTGATTTAACCTCAATCGTTTATTTCAAATGGATTTAAATCAAAAGAATGTATTCTTTTTGGACTGCTTGCAGTCTTTGAAGTCTTTTAAACACTCTTTGCATTCAGTGTATGGAAGTCTTTTTACTGATTAGAAGTTTTATTACCAATTGGAGACTTTTCACTGCTTATGAAAGCCTTTCGACTACTGCAAAAATTATTTTAAATCTTTATTTAAAATGAAAATTTTGACAATTGAGAAGTAGAGATCTAAATAAAGTGCACAACTAGGTCGCACGAACTTGCTCCTGTATGCAAAGATTTTGTTTAAAAAAGTATCTATATAATATTTAAAAATATACCTGTAAAATAAGTTTGTCTTCAAAGATATACATACATACATATATGCCATTTGATTTGTCGAAAAAACCTCCATTTTTCAATTTTTTGGGAGGGGGTTACATTTAATACAGTTAAAATAATTTAAAAAAAACTAATTTAAGATTCAAAACTTTACCTGAAAAATAAGTAGTAAAAACACTTCAATTGAATGCATTTAAAAGACTGCAGGAGTAAAAAAAGAAAATCGTTAGAGCGGTTTTTTTTAAAATTAATTTTGTATATGTATATAAAATTTTTCAATTTTGTTCTAAAAATATTTTTGGTATGCAGTTGTTTAGTGATTGTAAATATACGCTCTATATTTCAATTTCGTAAAAAAATGTTCACCCGTTTTTGAGATATAGAATTTTGAAAAAAAATTTCAATATTTTTTTAAAAATCCAAACAATAAAAAATTGCATTTTTGATAATCAAATATTGTTAAGGCAATTTAAGAGCTCGTTCAGAAAAAAAAATGATTGAAATCGGTTCAAAAGTTGCTGAGAAAATTAAAAAACAAAAAAAAACGGTTCTATGAGCGTTACCTTTCCTGAGCAATACAAAAATATGTTTTTCTTATTAAAAGAAGGCAAGTTAAAAAATAAAATTTTAGAGAAAATTTAAAAAAAATCTATCGGTTTGTTTTTGAGAAAATTCGAATATTCGTTTTTTGACCAAAAAATTGTATGGGGGCCACTGTTAGTGAAATGAAAAAAACGCCTAACGCAAATCTGCTCAAAACCTTAACTTCCAAGTTTGAACTCAATCGACCCAATGGTTTAGGATGTAGGAGCGTGGACAGACAGACAAAATTGACCGGCCGGAATCGCGGGACCCACTTTTTTCGACTTCTCTACCATCGTAATATCATGTTTGATTAAAATCTCAAGTTCGAAATTTTGCACGAATGCAAAACTTGCCATATATACATATGTATGTAGTTCCTATGTCGCAAGTAAATATAGTTCCTATATGTATGTCGCAAGTAAAAAATTGTTGAAATATATACATTTTAACGGCGGCTTCACAGTATTCGAAAGACTTTCATAAGCAGTGGAAAGTGTTTAGTTAGTAATAAGACTTCAAAGTAGTAAAAACACTTCAATTGAATGCATTTAAAAGACTGCAAGGATAAAAAAAAGAAATCATTATTTTTATTTAAAGTCTTTTGACTGCTTTTCATGATTGCATTATTTAAGACTTCAAAATAGAATGATTTTCTGAAGTTAAAAGAATGAGCTGATAAATTCTATTGCATTTTCGAAAAATCAGTTGAATGAGTGACACTTTTCGGAATGCAATACCATAATATTGCATTCTTTTACAACTCAGATTTAAAATCTTTAATCAGAGCAATCTTTTCCCCCAAGGAAAAAAAGTCTCAAGGTAATTCACAAGGTTTCGGTGGCCAGTGATAAGCTCTTTGAAAAATAACACGGTCATGATGCTTTTCTTTCGAAATTATGATTGTTTTGTTGCTTTCGTGGCCTGTAGCGCCCCTTTTGGGGGAAATAAATGTTGCCCACACCAAACAAATTTTTAATTCTGGTCATAAAGAATCGTCAAACAAATTCGGTATCGCAATCCATTCACAGTAATTGTTACACTAGTCTCATTTTCGAAAAAGTATGGTCAAATCACCGGGCGCCGCACAGTGGTTCGGTTTGTATGGTAGCGCGGAAATAAATCGATAAAACCTGTAATATAAATCGGAGAGACATGAAATTTGGCACACATGTGTGGGTTAGGGAAACACACATTTCCTCAAAATTTGGATTAAAAATAACAATTAGAAGATGAGTTATTGAGATTTTTCTAAATTTTGGGGTTTATTGTTCATATAAAAAAATAACGGCAAGAATACGATAACTCAGGCGACAAGATATTATAACGGATTTGTTAAGAACAGTTAAAAACAAGCATTTTTTACTATCGGAGGGGGGTCTATCTCCCCCCGTTTAGGCGGGAGGGGCAATTTAAAGAAATTATATTATTTAAAATGGAAAAAATAATTAAAAAATAACGGTAATAATTACAATTAAGTTTTATACATTTTTTTAAAGCCAACATTCTGTTCTATTAGCCAGTTTTTAAATCAAGTCAAAACTATGCGTAGTTTTTGAAAAAATTAATTTTAAACTCAAAATTTTAGTAAAAAAAAGTTAAAAAAAGGTTTAAAGTGTAATTTTTCAATACTTCAAGATTATCTACCATTGTTTTTATTTCAGAATTTATTGCTCTTATTTGTTTTTGATCAAAAACTAAAAACTAGATAATTGTATGTCTTCTAGTTCTTGAGAAAATTGAAAATTACCAAACAAAATATTTTATTTGTTTAAAGAATTCTAAAAAAACAATAGTAGATAATCGTAAAGTTTTGAAAAATTACACTTAAAACCTTTTTTTTTAACTTTTTTTTCCACAAATTTTGAGTTTAAAACAAGTTTTTTCAAAAACTATGCATAGTTTTGACTTGATTTAAGAACAAGCTAATAGACGAAAGTGTTGGCTTTAAAAAAAAATGTATAAAACTTAGTTGTAAGTATTACCAATATTTTTTAATTATTTTTTTCCTCAAACGTACATATTTTTTTAATTTCCCCTACCGCCTAAACGGGGGGAGATAGACCCCCCCTCCTATAGTAAAAAATGCTTGTTTTTAACTGTTCTATACAAATCCGTCATTAAACTTTGTCGCCTGAGTTATCGTACTCTCCCCAAAATAACAATTTATGCTTTGTAACCTTTTTTTATTTTACCTGTCCCTATTTTTTGCGTAATATCATACAAAATTTAAAGATTATACCTGATTTCTTTTCATATTATATTTAGGTACTTACATATAGTTTAATACATCATAATTTTTTTTATTTTTATTGTAATTTTTTAAATAAAAGTTAGGAAACAATTGGAAAATAAGTCGGGAAAAAAAAAGTTTTGCTCTAAAAATTGAATATCTCACAGATTAGTCAATGGATTAATTTTATTTTATTTTTTAAAGAAAGGTACATATATTTTCTAAAAATTAAGCTCTTATCTAGTTATCTGTGACAAGTATTTTCGAAGAAATTGTAATTTTTCGGGATCTATCGTCGTCAAAACCGTGTTTTTTAAGACCTGATTCAGGTGAACAAAATTGAACATAAGTCACAGGGTTGGATCCAGACGGATTTCATTCTTTTTGGACTAGTTAGGTGAATATTGTAGCTTTCAAGTGAATGTAGTCAGAGCGTGTAGGCAAGTGTAGCTAAAATTGTAGCTCTAAGGAAAAAACATAAAAATTTTTATGTTAGAGCTCTCTGCTCTGACTTATCTAAAATATACATATATACATATATATATATATGCATATGTTTTTTTTTAAGCTTAAAGTACATGTTTTTGAAATAAAAATAAAAATTCTGGCTTAAAGTTTTATAAACGCTATTTTTCGTGCCAAGAAGTTAGTGCAAGAAAATATAGGAATTTCAAAATTGAAAAAAAGGGTAACTTTGGAGCCCTGTATCTTTAATACTTATGAACAAAAATTGCTCAAATTTTCAAAAATCATAGACCAACTATATAACTATAATAAAATAAAAAAAATAACTTCATACTAACACTTTCATTTTTTTGATTTTTTTCCGCATTTAAACCACTGTGCGCCGCACAGTGGTTCGGTTTGTATGGGAGAGCGGAAAAAAGTTTGTAAAATCTGAACGGTTCAACGGATTTAAATGAAATTTGGCATACATGTTAAGATTAGTCTTATACACATTGGTCAAAATTTGGTTGAAAAAAAATTATAAACAAAGTTATTGACATTTTTCTAAAATTTGAGGGTTTTTGATTTTTGTGTGGGAGCGGAAAAAAGTCTGTAAAATCTGAACTATAAAACGAATTTTAATAAAGTTGTACACACACTAGTTAAGAGTAGTCTTATACACGCTTGGTCAAAATTTGGTCAAGAAAAAATTATTAGAAAAAAAGTTATTGACATTTTTCTAAAATTTGAGGCCTTTGATGTTATATTTAAATAAAAGTTTTTTTTAAGTAAAATCTTAACTTTTTATTTTGAACAAAATATTATTACTAACTATGTATATTATAAAATTAAATAAATAAATAGATAAATACATACAAAAAATAAATAAAAAACTATATATGTATGTATGTTTGTTATTATATTTCACTTCACTTTCACTTATTGGTTGATCAAAGAGTAAAAATTTTTCTTAAACACCTTGCACAAATAGTCAATAACTCAATACTGACTTTTTTTTTAAATTTAATCCTTTATATATATATAGATAGATTTAAGTAAGAGATTTTATTCTAATAAGCCAGGTAATACAAAATTACGCAATACACAACAAAACCAAAGCAATAAAACTTTAAAAATAACACCTTTTTTATTTCTACCTGCCCTACTTTTAGCAAAAAATAAAGGATTATCCCTAATCCTTTTCTTTATTTTGTATTAAGCTCTATCATATAATTTAAAATATCGTAAAACTATATTGTTTTTCTTGTGTTGTTTCCAAGAAAATTGAGTTCAAAGTTGAAAAAATTTTCCGGGCAGAAATAAATGGTTTCGCAAAAATCGAAATTCTCAGACCTGGGTCAATGTATTAATTTTGTTTTATTTTTAAAATAAAGTTTGACATTTTTTCTTAAAATAATGGGCTTAACCAGTTCATTCTGACAATTAATACCGAAGAAATCAAACTTTTTGGTAAACACCACCGTCAAAACGCAGTTTTTTGAAATACGATTCAATGACACATTTTTGATCATAACTTCCACATCTGCACGTATCTGCAGCTGATTTTTGCTGTGCTTTAACATGAATGTATGGAGCATATGCTGGCATACTTACTTTCTTGGTATCTTTTGGCGCTTTTTTTTTAAATCAAAAAGTTTAAAAAAACCATTTTTTCCTAGTACTAAAGCTTCAGACCACTTATAGAAGGTATCTTTTATAGATATTAAATTTTTTTCTTTTTAGATTTTCGAAACTAGACCAATTAAATTATTTAAGAAGCTAGAGAATTTATTTAAAGTAACTTCGAAAAAAAACATCTCAAAATTTGTTGAAAATAAGGTTCGCGATATGAGTAAAATTATTTTTCAACTTTGAGGGCTTGTAAATCAGAACATACAATATATATGTTAAAAAATACTTTTAAATCATACGCTCGGGTTATCTAAGAGTACTTAAACATAAAGTTTAAAAGGATAACTATGACTTTTTAAAAAGACCATTTTCCGCTCTCGCACCACTGTGCACCGTCAGCTCAAAAATCGAACCAATGAATGACATATTGAGCATGGAGAGGCTTTTCAACAATTACTCTTGGTAAGGCCGAACTCTAAATGCGACAATTCTGCTTATCAACTTAGCCTTCAAAGAAAAATGTTGTAAATGAAGATGATTTTTCGATGATAATTCGCATCATTTTGATACATTTCAAGTACCCAATCAGGGACCTGATTATGAGGTTCGCGGCGCGGCGGATCGTTTTCAACTCGACCTTTCAAATTCAACTGGCGTCATATTTCCTTATTAACGAATTCGCGGCGAAGCGAAAATAGTTCTTCCTATATTCCAGTGATTTGACACTTTTGGTTTGACTTTTTCTTCCTATATTCCAGTGAATTGACAGCTTTCCAAACAAAATTTGGTTTGTTTTGATTGTATTTGTGAAATTTGCGGTGATTTATTTAAAATTTTATTGTGGATTGTGGATAAATAATAAGAAAATTAAAATAAAGCTAACTCAAATTTTTATATAATTACAATCAAGAAAGAATCCACGAAATCGAACAGTGAATAATAATGAACACTCTTTCGCTTGTGAATCCGCCAAAAAAAAAAGCTATCGGATTTCAACTCGCCAACAAACATTATGCCATTTCAAATTCGCCTTCGAATTCGTTAATTGGTCGAATTCAAAACGAAGAAGGCGAAAGCGAAAGCAATAATTGGAAAATGGCAAACTCGCTAGCAAAACGATTCGCCGTGAATCCCATAATCAGGCCCCAGCAATTATACGACGTTGTATACAAAATCTATAGTGCTGTCATCGAGAGACTTTACGGGGGCGGCACCTAGTGGTTACGGCGGGATTAGCTCGTGTAGTTTTTTTGTTATCCTGGGCTACGGCCGGCGGCGTAAGTAAACAATAAAAGCTCCATGATAATATTATAATGTTTTTATATTTGCTGTTCGACGCGCTTGATTTCTTAGGTTAACTGTATTTTTAAAGCCTTAAGAATTAAGTCCTTATGCGAAATACAGTATAATCCTGTTTTTGAAATGAACTAATTTCAAAAATACTACAACAGCGATATTTTTGAGCAACATATCACTAACTTAGTGATAAACATTTTCTGCCACTTCCACTATATTTCGCCGAGAATGTGAACAGCCTAAAAATGCTTTAGGCATGTGAACTTTGACTGCAAAGCGTGTGTAATGTTAAAATTTTTAGTAATGGCGTAGTTTTTACTTATCAAATTTCAAAAGATGACAGCTTCAAAAGTGACAGGTGTCTAAATAGAAAATGACACATAACTCTTGTCACTATTTGTTACTAAGATTTTTGTATTTGCAAAGTTTTAAATTATTTATAAGGCACCCTTTTGGATCAAAAATTAAAATTTCACACACTTTTTATTAACAATTTTAATAATAATTTTGTTAAAATGTCTGATTTTTAAAAATAAAATATTCATATTTTCCATGACCATTGATGTCCGTCAAAAGTTCTGCATCTGCAATAAGAACAAACGAAAAAAAAACCAACAACAAATTTTTTTTGGAATTAAAAATATGTGCTATATGTGCACAAGTTTGGAATGTAAACAAGTGAAAAGAAAGAACAAGGTCCCACGTACATACATATATTCAACTCGTATACAGTCAGTTTTAATTCAAATGAAACTTAATTGAATGCAAAAATTAAGCAAATATCCAACTCGGAATAATAAACTCAACCGAGATAATAGTGCACATCATGCACACGGGTGTGTGCAAAGTTTATTTTAATTTCAATTCTGTTGCTGCTGCACGAGTCAGATCGGTTCGGTTCGTTTCTCTGAGTTACGTTCTGTCCAAGTTCTGTGCTATGATGGTGAGTGCTGACGCTGCGACTGCTGCTTTTGTTGCTATTGGTTGTGCTGGTTCTGTCTCTGGTTCTGGCACTGGTATTTCTGAGATGCTTCTGTACGTCAGGTCTCAGGGTTTATATTTTGTTTTCAAATTAAATATGCATAATATTTGCAGTTTGTATTGCTGCTGCTGCTGCTGCTGCTACCATTATTATTATCATCTTCCAAAGAGGAAAGCCTGCAAAAAGGCACATCATTTTATAAACATACATAAGTATGTATGTATATAGGAAGGTACCCTCGTTCATATGATCAAATTAAACAGAAATCATAATGATGAGATGCTGTGCAACTTGCGCCTTGCATTGCCGTCCATATAACCTCCTAACTAGTATGTGATGAATATGAAGACGAGGATGCATTTATTTTGTTTGACGGATACGTCAAACTGCAGTATATGGGAGAAAAAGAACACAACCGGACAGCCAGACAAAGAGGCATAACAATAGCCAGACATAAAAATAAAACAAAACGACTAAAGAAAAGTGCATAACAGAGGAAGCAAGGTAATGACACTAAAAAAAAAGTCAGAAAAGAATCAAAAAGGAGTGAACAAAATAAAACAAGATTGAAAAGCTACAGAAATTGAAAGCCGTTCTAATTGCCGGAATACGGAAGATATTCTGCGCGTTGAAACAATTTTCAATAAACCCCTTGCTCCGATGGCTTTGGATTTCACTTAATAGGTGTTATCATTATGCTTAGGTGAATAATGTTAAAAAAAAAGAAATACGTCCCGACAAGATTTGTACTTAAGCTTTGGATTCATCTCTTGCTTATATTAAATAAGAGGTTAACTACATTCCAAATGTCAAGTTTGACACAAGATAATCAGTTCATGAAGCTTAAAAATACAATACGTAACTTTAAAGTCTTCAATCATGACAATTGTAATTGTAATTGTAATTGTAATTGTAATTGTAATTGTAATTGTAATTGTAATTGTAATTGTAATTGTAATTGTAATTGTAATTGTAATTGTA
Organism: Eupeodes luniger; assembly: GCA_951509635.1. Classification (NCBI taxonomy): domain Eukaryota; kingdom Metazoa; phylum Arthropoda; class Insecta; order Diptera; family Syrphidae; genus Eupeodes; species Eupeodes luniger. The sequence goes on from OX608073.1 coordinate 53,041,671, forward strand.
ATTGTAATTGTAATTGTAATTGTAATTGTAATTGTAATTGTAATTGTAATTGTAATTGTAATTGTAATTGTAATTGTAATTGTAATTGTAATTGTAATTGTAATTGTAATTGTAATTGTAATTGTAATTGTAATTGTAATTGTAATTGTAATTGTAATTGTAATTGTAATTGTAATTGTAATTGTAATTGTAATTGTAATTGTAATTGTAATTGTAATTGTAATTGTAATTGTAATTGTAATTGTAATTGTAATTGTAATTGTAATTGTAATTGTAATTGTAATTGTAATTGTAATTGTAATTGTAATTGTAATTGTAATTGTAATTGTAATTGTAATTGTAATTGTAATTGTAATTGTAATTGTAATTGTAATTGTAATTGTAATTGTAATTGTAATTGTAATTGTAATTGTAATTGTAATTGTAATTGTAATTGTAATTGTAATTGTAATTGTAATTGTAATTGTAATTGTAATTGTAATTGTAATTGTAATTGTAATTGTAATTGTAATTGTAATTGTAATTGTAATTGTAATTGTAATTGTAATTGTAATTGTAATTGTAATTGTAATTGTAATTGTAATTGTAATTGAAATTGAAATTGTAATTGTAATTGTAATTGTAATTGTAATTGAAATTGAAATTGAAATTGAAATTGAAATTGAAATTGAAATTGAAATTGAAATTGAAATTGAAATTGAAATTGAAATTGAAATTGAAATTGAAATTGAAATTGAAATTGAAATTGAAATTGAAATTGAAATTGAAATTGAAATTGAAATTGAAATTGAAATTGAAATTGAAATTGAAATTGAAATTGAAATTGAAATTGAAATTGAAATTGAAATTGAAATTGAAATTGAAATTGAAATTGAAATTGAAATTGAAATTGAAATTGAAATTGAAATTGAAATTGAAATTGAAATTGAAATTGAAATTGAAATTGAAATTGAAATTGAAATTGAAATTGAAATTCAAATTGTAATTTAAATTGAAATTCAAATAAAAATTGAAATTGATAATTAAAATGTGTAAAATTCGTCTGCTGCTGTTTGTCTGAAATAAGTAATTTATCGCATCTAGGGAAAATATTGACATTTAAAAATAAACATGCATATAATAAACGCCTTAATTAATCAAGATGGCAATTTCCGGATAAGTTTGTGCAAAATGTAACCCGGTTTCTGAGACCACACCATGCCGAGCCGTACTGTTGTAATTATTCATTTTGTAAAAAAGGTGTGTAGTTTGATATGATGGTAAAGTAGAGCAACATTACCGCTTTAGAACTTAAGACTAAACCATCAAAAGTCGGCAAAATGTATCCACCATTTCGAAAAACTCGCATGGACAACTTTGACTTCGGTGGAAATGTTTTTTTTTGTGTGTCTCTGTTATGTCATATTTTCGCTTCTAGGTATATAAGTAGATATTGTATAAAGGTACCTACCTGCATTTAGCAAAATCTACACAAGGCACAGCCGCAAGCAATAATGTGGTTCTGGGCAACTCAAACTTGGAGTAGCGAACACTCCTACTCAAATACAATGAGTGTTTTTTTTTTTAGACTTTGTTGTTGTTTTTCTAGACCTTTGTAAACGAAACCAGTTGAAATTGGTCAGATGTGATACGATACACGATACAACACAATATACACTGTGTGGAACAGCGTATACCTACCTCCCAATAAAAACAACAACAATAACGATGATGATGTCAAAAAAAGAATAACATGGTTTTCTTACTACCGTTCAAACGTTCTTTTTTTTCTGCTCACTTTTCGTTGAATTTCTGAACCAGCTGCAAGAAGTTGCCGAGAAAAAAGAAAACGCATACAGAAAATGTTAAATAACCTTTTTTCGAACCAATTTGATGTTAGAAAGGTTTTTAACTTGAGATTATTTTAAATCAATGTACTAGAAACTTGAGCTCGGTTTAATTGTTAAACTTGAGTTCAGTCGTACAAGCTAGTTGATCCGTTTTCTTTGATTTTACCTTAATTCTCTGGACGGAATTTCGCTGGTTTAACAGAGGTTTAAAAAGGGTTTTTAAGTTGACTTCAATTGGCTTTTATTATCAGACAAGTTGTACAGACTTGACCTGTTGATGCTTGGAAATCTTTAGATTGACGGAAATTAAATATTGGTTGAGAATTCTAAGGCTTTAATTAAAAAGATTAATCCCGGGATTAAGAGAAGACTAAAGGAAGACTAAATTTAATCTTAGTTTACTATTTAGTCCAAATAAGTTAGTTTTAAAATTATATCATCGTAGTTGATCGCATATAATTTTTAACTGAGTTTTAAACGCTCAGCATTAGTTTCTTTTGTTTAATTTAAAATTAATGCCAAACTAGTGAAACACACCCTATAAACAGGATATGTTCTTGGTAAAGAATATAGGGGAACAACATATCGAGAGATTGATATAAAATAAAATATATATAACAAAAGAATAACCGCAAGAAAAATCACACACACAAAACCATGAAGAACACTTAAAAATTTCCAAGAATTTTCGATTGTGCTTTATATGAGCTGAGCTGAGCACTGAGCAGGCTTCGAGTGTGCGAAAAAAGGAACATGACGAAAATAAATAATAATAATAATAATAAAACAAAAATGCTGAGAGAGTAAAAGATTAGGTTATGCTTCAGAGCATTTAGCATCATCATGGCTCAAGGGTTTTGAAACATAAATTATTATTGTTTTTTTTTTGTTTTTTAATTTCTTGTAATTATAGATTGACTGATTTTTTGAGGTTAACTTTAAGACTGGCTTTAATAAATTTTGTCTGATGGGTGTTTACCTTATAAGTTAGATTTAGAAGTTTTTAACTTTTTTTTTGAAATGAGTTAATACATGTAATTAAAAGTTAACGAATTTTACAATAGAATTATGTATGTACTCCTAACATTGTTAGTTTAGTTATTTTATTGTTTTTGGTATAGTGCAGAACTGTAGTAAGAAAACACTTTTTGGTTAAGAAAGCTTGAAGAGCGTACATTTAAGGGCATTCAGTTTCTCACGAAAAATATATACTAGTAGTTTTTTTAACGGAATTTTGTTTCCATTTTTATGGCCTTATTAGCAAGAGCAAACTTTTCAATTAATTATGGAACATAAGACTGTTGCGCATTTTGTCTCAATTCCATTTTTGAAGATATTGGTGGTATTGGTAACATTGGTAGTGTAAAGTTCTTCACAAAAAAAGGGCCGAATGGCAACTGTCAGACTTCTAATTAACTTCGTCGAGACGGTTGATAAGACCAATTGTGAATTTAATCCGAAAAAAAATGATTGAGGTACAAATCCCAGGCTCTTCTACCAATTTTTTGAAATTAAACGTAAATCCGATGACTTCCTCTCAACATTAAAATTACTCGATATGACACCGACCTTAAAACTATTACAAACCTATTTTCCTCATTCTTCAGTCAATCGTTAGTAATCATCTTTTAGAACTGACGATTGTTTTTTTGATAACTTAAAAGGTACCTCATGTACCTCTTTTACCTAAATCAAAATAAGTCTACTTAAAGATGTTTTCTTCCCAAAGCTTTGGAAACATTCCAAAAGGAGCAAAAAATGATGCCATATGAACTACAGGCCAAGCTTTCTTCAATTCCCAAGGATATGAAGTGGACGTTATCACTACAGACTTTAGTAAAGCCTTTGATAAAACTAGTCACCAAATTATTTATCTTGAACTTAAAGCCTTTGATTTGCCACCCTATTTTTATTTCATAGTCCAGATCGCATCTAGAGAACCGTTGCTATAGAATTGTTTTCAGGTTCTTAATCTCTGATCCCATTTATGCAAACTCAGGAGTTCCTCAAGGGAACCACCTTGGTCCTTTGTTATATATCTTAACTATCGACGACGTTAAAAATGTCATTGATAATTCCACTGCCTCTATTTACTATGATGGCATGAAAATAATAAAGGTTATTTCTACTCTATCTGATCTTGACTCATTTTAGACATGAACTCAATGTTGCTAAATGCTTATTTATAACACTAACCCGTAACGAACACACTATTCCTCCAGAAATTACAGTCTTCACAATGTTACCATCCATTATCTATTTTCTAATTGCGACCTAGGGGTTATTCTGGCAACACTCAGTTAAATTTTCGAGCCCATTTTGATCGTATAAACAAGGCCAACTTATCCCTTGGTTTCATCAAACGTTAGTCTAAAGAATTCTCGAATCCCCATGTCACTAAATCCTATGCAGACTACATTTTTTAGACCTCTCCTTGAATACGCTAGTCAGGTCTGGTCTTCCCATCGGAACTCTTACTCTCAAAATATTGAATCTGTACAACGCAGATTTCTTCGATTTACACTCCGCGGTCTTCGTTGGGGTGATGATCTATTCTTAACAACTTATGAAGATCGTTTAAAATATTTTAATCTGCAAACCCTCCAAAAACGCTGCGAAGTCGCTGATATTTCTGTTTCCAAACCAGCTTTTAGAAGAAGTCACCATAAGCTCACCAATTCTTCTAGAAAAGATTGCTATTTATAATAATCCACGCGAACATCAGACAGAATGGTGCGCATAAATAACAACGTAAATACCACCTTTGACTTCCAAATCAGTACTTCCTACCTTGGAAAAAAATTCATTAAAAAGTAATGTGTGGGCCTTTGGGCAAAAGCCTAAAAATAATACAAATAAGTCTAGCTTTAAGTATTTTTATCGTTAATAAGTTATGTATAAGCGTAAATTCAGCCTCATTTATCGCTCTCTAGAGGTTGTTGTTTTTTTTTTTTTTTTAAATTCATTTTTATTACTTCAATCTTAAATCTATCTTAAAGCTAGACAAAAATTCATAAAACTAGCCTAATTAACCATAACTTACAACTAACTTACTGGTCCCATACGGACGCTCTAAGTTAAACAATAATACTTAATGCTAATGCCTTTCGGCCCTAAGATCTATTTAACTTCAATTCATTTTATTTATTTTTGTATTCATTAGAAAATTTAGAAAAAACTAATGTCAATATCCTTTTTTTTATTTTTACTTAAAAAACTACTTAATATAAGGTCCTTAATATAAAACTTAAAGCTAACTAAAACTACCTATTCTACCTATAAACTACTTAAAACTAGAACAACCACAGCAGCAAATCTAACTATCTAACGTTTGGTTTTTATATTTTGTTGTCTTTTTTTCTTTTTTTTTTATTTATTTATTTTTTTGTATTTTTTTTGTTTCTTTTTTTTTTTTTTTTTTTGTATTTTTTGTGTATATTTTGTGTATATTTTGTTTGTATTTTTTTTTCTTTTTTGTGCCACCATGCCTATTCTACTTAAAACTAAACCCTAAAACTATAAAACAAGTATGTAAGCCGGCCAAGGCTTAAAACCCCATCCCGACTACCCACTCTAGAGGTTGTTAACAGCATTGTGTGGACTTTTCGAGCCCCTAATTTGGCATTTTTTTTTGTTAACGTTGCCACCGAAATAAAAATGCGCTCTGTCAGAAAAGATGATTTTTTGATCAAAATCGTTGTCCAATTGAAGCTACTCTAAGATCCAATCTGTAAAGCGTATGGTCGAGTGTCTTCAATTGCTAAGTCAATGAGTCTTATATGTATATGATTTCAGCTGCAGCATGAGTTCTTGTAGTTCCTAAATATTTATTGTTGATACTCTGCGAAGACATTAAAAACTTAACATATACACTGCAGGCCAAAAGTTTGAGTCCATTCTCATTTTAAATTTTGTTTGTTAAAACATTGAAAAAAAAGTAGCTCGATTTTTCGCCAAAAAAGCCTCCTTTAGGCGCCAGTTATAACGGGTGATTTTTTAAGAGCTTGGGAACTTTTTTAAAAAAAAAAAACGCATAAAATTTGCAAAATCTCATCGATTCTTTATTTGAAACGTTAGATTGGTCCATGACATTTATTTTTTGAAGATAATTTCATTTAAATGTTGACCGCGGCTGCGTCTTAGATGGTCCATTCGGAAAGTCCAATTTTGGGTAACTTTTTCGAGCATTTCGGCCGGAATAGCCCGAATTTCTTCGTAAATGTTGTCTTCCAAAGCTGGAATAGTTGCTGGCTTATTTGTGTAGACTTTAGACTTGACGTAGCCCCACAAAAAATAGTCTACAGGCGTCAAATCGCATGATCTTGGTGGCCAACTTACCGGTCCATTCCTTGAGATGAATTGTTCTCCGAAGTTTTCCCTCAAAATGGCCATAGAATCGCGAGCTGTGTGGCATGTAGCGCCATCTTGTTGAAACCACATGTCAACCAAGTTCAGTTCTTCCATTTTTGGCAACAAAAAGTTTGTTAGCATTGAACGATAGCGATCGCCATTCACCGTAACGTTGCGTCCAACAGCATCTTTGAAAAAATACGGTCCAATGATTCCACCAGCGTACAAACCACACCAAACAGTGCATTTTTCGGGATGCATGGGCAGTTCTTGAACGGCTTCTGGTTGCTCTTCACTCCAAATGCGGCAATTTTGCTTATTTACGTAGCCATTCAACCAGAAATGAGCCTCATCGCTGAACAAAATTTGTCGCGAAACACATTTCGAACCGAACACTGATTTTGGTAATACAATTCAATGATTTGCAAGCGTTGCTCGTTAGTAAGTCTATTCATGATGAAATGTCAAAGCATACTGAGCATCTTTCTCTTTGACACCATGTCTGAAATCCCGCGCGATCTGTCAAATACTAATGCATGAAAATCCTAACCTCAAAAAAATCACCCATTAGCTATCATTGAAATCGATCCGGAAAAATTTTCACACAAAGAATTTTTTTTGAGGAAAAAAAGTGTAATTGTACATTTATTTTTCTCTAAAAATGTATTTTTCTATTTTCCGGGCGGAAATTAATTTTCCTCAACAGATGATACTTTTATGTTCAAAAGTGAAACGAATCGTTCCACTGATTTGTGTTCCAATTTCACACAATTCCAATGACAGATTTCTGTCAAAAAAATTTGTCGGTGGATTTCAATCAGGAATTTTTTTTTAATGACAGAAATTTTTAAGGATAGCTATAAACGACCTGTCAAAAAAATTCCAATGTTTGTTTTCAATGATGAAAACCAATAATCGCTATAACTGGCGCCTTACATTCGATTAGTTTTTTACAATTCTGGTCATTCTAGAAATAAGTTGTTTGATTGTTTCATATTTAATGAATTCCACATTGCAGATTCCGATGAAGGGCATTGATCTAGAACCTTTCTATCCAGCTCCTCCCACAATATCCGTAAGATTCTTGTAATATTTCTTCGTCTTCGATATCTTTGAGGTTATCCCGGCAAGTCTGGACATGTGTTTTTGCCCTATTGAAATACAAATTTTTGGCAAATCTATCTTAATCCAGAGATTACAGCGTTTTCTTAGAATATCTTCGCCTCCTTTTTCAAATTTTCCAATTATGAGGGTCAAATCTACCATTCCACTTAAAGAGAAACATCCCTATACCAGCACAGAACCACCTCTATGCTTGAAGGTAGGAACTATACAGTCGGGAAGCAAATATTGTTCAGCGCTGCGTCCAACGAAAACCCTTTGTTTTGTTCCAAATATCTCAAACCTAGTTTCATCGCTCCATAAAACTCTGATAAAATCTTCTTTCGTGCTGTCTCATTTTAACCGTTTCACCTTGTTTTGTGGTCGAAAAAGTAGTTTTCGAACTGCAACTCGTCCAATTATTCCAGTATCTCTTAGCCTATGTTTGACCGTTGTCAATAACAGCGGCTTGTCTCGAGTTGTATTACTTTCGACATGTATTGTGGCACGTTGAATGCAGCCCTTGGATTCTCTAATAAGATAATGGCAGAACGTTTTTCAAATGTGATTTCCAAAATTTTTCCCACTTTGAACTACTTATTTGCTCAATAGATAAAGAATCTCAAATAAATGCTTATAACTTCAAAACGTGGCTTTTATATTAAAAAATTGTAAAGTCTGGTCTAAAATGTTTAGGTTTTGAAAATTTCTGTGTGCACGAAGTCATACAAAAATGCTAAATCAGCAACCAAAATTCATAAAAATGAATTATAATGAAAAAGCCAAGTAATTCCCAATAATCCATATAATCGGCTTTTCCACATTTTAAAAACAAAAAACACCATTTTACCTCGGTTAACCCTGAAACCAGTTAATATCGAAGTTATTAGTTTCGTCTAAAACAAAATTAATACAAAAATTAGAGTGTCCGAAATGGGAGTAAAAGCTCGTTAAAAATCTTTATTCGGGCCATCCAAAGTATTATTTTCCAAGAATACTATTGAAAGTTTGCCTTTACCAATATTAAAAAGTAAATTCTAGAAATTTTGCAGTCACCTGAAATGTGGAAACATTTTGTTGACTTTTGATGAGAAGCTTCGATATTTCGTCTGAAATGTGGAATGTTATCCTAAATACACTTTTTTTTTTCAAATCGATAAAATTTCGTCCAAGTTATATCAAAATACTGATACTTTTCACTTAGTAGTGTTTTTTTTTTTTAAGTTATTTCACATGTGAAAAAGTTATTTCACATGTGAAATTATTTCTTCTCTAAGAATTTTTTTTTTAATCTTATAATTAATTAATGAATATTTTATGTGTAATTTAAGCTAACCAATTCTTAATTATTTTAACTATCTAGGAAATTGTCCACTTGTGTAAACAAGACTTTATGATTCTGACAGATTTCTGAAGTTAAACATGTAATTTCTGGAAGTTTAAAACCAGTTCTTTAGAACTTTTTTTTTTTTATTTGTTTGTCATTTCCATTAGGATATCAAATAAGAAACATAAATCGAACAAACAGATCACCCTTTCCTTTTATATACATATGTGTAGGTACATTATATACAAACAAATCAATAAATAAAATTTCAAATACAAAATCTAAAACTCTATAAAATTGACATTACAACATTAAGGCAGAGGTATACCATGCTAAAGCTATAAACAATAAACATACATCACATCACACGAAAAATCAACATTTCCCGTTCAGGTTCGAATAAGACATGACGTTTTGATGGTACGCACATTATAAATATAAACATACATACATACATACATACATCAACGGTATTAATGTACATCAATGGTTGACCAAATTTAATTTTATTATGTAAACATTCAAGATAAACTCGGTCTAGCTTTAGACAGTAAATTCAGTCTATTCAGTTAAATTCATATATGAGAGCTCATAAAAGACCGGTAGTGTTAAGTAGTCATTTCTCAAGGCCGTAGTTGGAAATCTATATATGTATTTCAAGGGGGAGAGGTGAACAATTGGAATTTAAACTAAACTATCTCAAATTTTAACTCGATTTGTTAAGAAGTATATTTTATCTTTTTTTTTTTTAAATTAAGTTATTAACGAAAATTAATATTTTAGTTATAAATGACAAAAATATACAGCTATGACCAAAATAAAAGGAACATTTCTAAGTCTTGAGTTTTCCTTTATATTTTCATGAAAGTAAAGCTAACACGTCATTAAAAAGCTAAATTATAAATTTGAAGATTTGATAACTTTTTAGTAGAAATATTACGACAATTGTTTAAACAAATTTCATGATAATAATCCCTTTAGAACACGTACTTACTTTAGGGAGGATTGTTATTGTTTTCCTTAAGAATAGTTCATTTTGGATATTTTTTTTATTTGGGAGAAACTTTTTTTTTGGAAAATATGTACTACGACAAATTTACGACTATTAATTCCATACTCAGTTTTTGAATTTGAGTTTATTTTTACCGATTTTGTGGAGCTAAGTGAGTTATTACCAGGAGCAATTTAAAAAAAAAATCGCGAATATTTTTGTTCACGACAAATTTACAACAAAATTACAACAATTAATCAAATTATTAGTTTCCTAAAATTTAAAGTGTTAATGCTAACTTGACGAACATACATTTTACTACAATTGTAGTTAAACAAATTCCATGGTGAAAATCCTGTTAGAACACAAATGTAGATTAAGTAGAATAGTACTCGTACTAGATTTTGTTGAAAACTGCTTTTTGGATAGTTTTTAGTTATTGTGGATTTTTTTGCAAAATAAGCACGATTCAATTTTTGTTTGCTTACCATCTATTTGCGACAGTTAAATGCATACATACTCAATTTTTTAATGTATCTTTATTTTTACCGTTAGTTTCAAATATCACGAATTTATTTTATTTTACGACAAATTTACAACAAATTTACGATAATTAATATTATTATTAGTTTTCTAAAACTATAAAGTGGCAGTACTAACTTTACAGACGTCTCTGACTTTAAAGTATCAAAATGAAACCTAGACCGGCGACCCATTGAAAACCATTTTATTGATGCAAGATTAAAAAGAGAAGACATAAGCCTCTTAACAGAACGAATCTTTGGAGAATTGTCACTACTGAAGAAAAATGTCAGTACCTAGTTGGCTCTTTGAAAAATAGAATTTGATGAAATTTAAATAAGGATTTAACAACTAAACATCGAATATAATCTATCAATAAATAAATTAAAATGACATTGTTTGATTAGTTGCACTTACGTCCTTTCTTTCCAAGATAATTTTTATACAAATCAGGAAGAGTGTCGGAGACAAAACGGAACCCTGGGGCACACCAGCATTTATTTTGGGAATATCAGATTTGAATCCGTTTAATACTAATTAAATTGAACGGTCCGAAACGTAATTTCTAACCCAAAAAAGAAGAGATTCATCATTACCAAATGCACGCATTTTCGTTAAGAGAGCTTGATGCTCCTTAATTACAATAACCTTACTTTCTCCAAAATGATGAAAAGATTTGTTCTACTGTTCGGTGATAAAAACTATGTGTACCTATTGCTACGAAAGCCATACTGACGGTCATTAAGAAGCTTTCGTTCTTGGAGATATTTTTAAAGGTGGAAACTGATCAGTTTCCACCTTTAGAAATATCTCCAAGAACGAAAGCTTCTTAATGACCGTCAGTATGGCTTTCGTAGCAATAGGTACACATAGTTTTTATCACCGAACAGTAGAACAAATCTTTTCATCATTTTGGAGAAAGTAAGGTTATTGTAATTAAGGAGCATCAAGCTCTCTTAACGAAAATGCGTGCATTTGGTAATGATGAATCAGTTTCCACCTTTAGAAATATCTCCAAGAACGAAAGCTTCTTAATGACCGTCAGTATGGCTTTCGTAGCAATAGGTACACATAGTTTTTATCACCGAACAGTAGAACAAATCTTTTCATCATTTTGGAGAAAGTAAGGTTATTGTAATTAAGGAGCATCAAGCTCTCTTAACGAAAATGCGTGCATTTGGTAATGATGAATCAGTTTCCACCTTTAGAAATATCTCCAAGAACGAAAGCTTCTTAATGACCGTCAGTATGGCTTTCGTAGCAATAGGTACACATAGTTTTTATCACCGAACAGTAGAACAAATCTTTTCATCATTTTGGAGAAAGTAAGGTTATTGTAATTAAGGAGCATCAAGCTCTCTTAACGAAAATGCGTGCATTTGGTAATGATGAATCTCTTCTTTTTTGGGTTAGAAATTACGTTTCGGACCGTTCAATTTAATTAGTATTAAACGGATTCAAATCTGATATTCCCAAAATAAATGCTGGTGTGCCCCAGGGTTCCGTTTTGTCTCCGACACTCTTCCTGATTTGTATAAAAATTATCTTTTTTTCTGAAACTTCTACCCCACTTAATTGTTTCGCTGATGATAGTACCGCCAGCTTTTTATATTCGTTTTAAGACTCCCATCCTTGTCTTTCGGACGTGGACTATCAACAGGCAGCGTATGATAAGCTCACCCACTATCTATGGGCGGTACTTGCTTCGAGGAGACTGAACAGCTTTCAGTTCAAGGTATGTGCATCACAAACCATCCCTTGTAGAGCGAGCATATATATGATAATGAAGTCGCCAAAAACGTTGCTAATTGGTTAGGTTTTTTCCGGTGATGCAAGAAATTTATAAAGCCTTAGTACAATTCTTATATCTAGGCAGGTGCCCCAGTAACCCACTTGAGTTTCTTGAGAATTCAAAAGAGAGGTGCCCGTTGTCTTACTGAAACTTTTGTATCTCTTGAGCCACCGTCCGTCGTAAGATTTCATGTCTGTCATTATTTTATCGCTATTTTTATAAACCTATAAAAAGCTATAGTTAAGTAGCCACTTGCATTCCTCCCCCGTTCTTCTTGGAATGCTCAGCAGCTTACTTTTGAGCCCAATTTTGGGCGTACTGTAAAGTACAGAGATTCTTTTTTTAGTCGCACTACACGAATGTGGAATGTTTTACCAGGCTCAATATTTCCCACTCATTACAATATGCAGACATCCTTTCTAATCCTGTCTTCCCTTACTAATTGCTCGCACTGTGTTAAATCATTATAAGGGTATTCATATCCCCTTGATATGAATAAAAATGTAAAAAAAAGACTATTGTTTTTTGAAATTAAATGAGTTGTTACTATAATTTTGGCCAGTCTTTTATGACCAATATTATTTTTTGAGTATCATAAATTATGATCAAATTTTTGATTTGTTTAGCACAAAGACATAATTACCAAAAATTAAGTTGTGTTCCTATTATTTTGCCCATAGCTGTTTAAACAAAAACATTTTAAGTGAATTGACATAAATTCACCCCTGAAATCATTTTTCAAAAATGTCTGATTAATTTTTTTTTATATATTTTAATTTATTTTTATTTTTCGTTTTGAATTCGTTATGGGCGAAAAATTTATTAAAAATAAAACATTTGGGGGCACCTAATATATACCCTGTCTACGTCCTTGATACTAATAGATTTATGTATTGACGCATGGATAAAGTATAAAATAGATGTTGTTTGGTTAGTTGAAACTTAATATTGGTTTTGATTGAGGCTAGCCGCCGCCCGCGACCGTTTCGCCAAGCTAACGTCAAAATATACCTACGTAAACCACACACAAATTGTCCCATTTTACGCCACTGCTGTTTCAAAAACAACGGCTAAAAAAAAAACAAAACAAAAACAAACAGAACTTTTTTTTAAATTTGTTCTTGCTGCTTCTATTAATGGTGTTATAGAATATAACATTAAATCACCAACCAACTCTTTATGAATCGTTATATTTATCTCTTATATTGTTTATGGATAGGTATGGATTTTTTGGGCATAAAAATGAGAAACGTGCTAATAGTCATTTTGTGGTTTTAACATTAAGTTTGTGCTAATGAAAGTCATGGTACGAAAATACCATAATAATAACTAAAAGAATGTGCACATAAGAAATATGTATTTATTATTAAAATATACTAAATAATATAAAGAAAAAATATAAATATCCACCTTTTTGTTGGTGTTTCTATATTTTTGCCTTCGAAAGAATGTAAACAAGAGCCAAGGTGAGGTCATCAGCACAGAAGTTACACTATATAATACACTCACCCTATACTATACACTATACAGTTTATTCACAGAGAGTGAACATCATTTATGTGGCTGGCTGAATCAGGGTTGCCATGTCTAAACTTAGTTAAATAGCTCAGTTTTTTAAAATATTTGTAGCCCCAAAATGTGAACCGGAAAAGTAGCTCAAAAAGTTACTCAAAAAGTATCCCAATAACAATAAAACAATCTGACAAATTTAAATCAAAATTCTTATTTTATATATGTACCTTTATTTAAAAAACAACAAATAAAATATATGATTTATTAAAAAATCGTTCAAAATTAGTTTTGGGCTATTTTTAGCCCAATTATGATCGTGCTATCAAACTGAAATTTTTGTCGGGAACATATCCCAGTTTCCGATGAATAGCCCAATTGTTAAAGAGCCCAGTTTTTAAAATATTTGTAGCCCAAAATGTGAACAGGAAAAGTAGCTCAAAAAGTAGCCCAATGACAATAAAAAAATCTAAACATTTTAGTCAACATTCTTATTTAATATAATATGTACATTTATTAAAAAAAAACACAAAAAATAAAATATATGAGTTATTCAAAATTCGTTCAAATTAGTTTGGGCTATTTTTAGCCCAATTATTATGATCGTGCTGTCAAACTGAAATTGTTGTCGGAAACATATCCCAGTTTCCAATGAATAGCCCGATTTGGCAAGCCTAGCTGGCTGAAGAAGAAGAAGTGCAAAGACATAGAGAATTAACACAACAACAAAAATAGAAAAAAAAAGAAAACAGAATACGGAGAAAAAAGAACAAAAAAAGAGCGAAAAACAGAGTACCTATGGTGGCGTGGTGGTTCAGTTCACAAAGATGATATGAGACGATGACAATACAAAAAGAAATATTTTGTACGTGAATGTTGTGTTTTTTTTTTATTTTTGCTTTCGGGTATTAATTTTTTGAAACCACAAAATTAAGACCTTTTCAATGTTAGTGGTTGCAGACAATTCAAAAAGAAATTAGGTGTACTAGAAGGTTGGTATTATATGAAGCTCTAAAATTTTAAGCATAAGCAAGGCTAGGCTTGGGTTACTTTATGAGTTCTGGTTAAAAACAAATGGAAATTAGTGGGCCTTGAAAAAATAAAATAATTTGTGTCTAATTTTACATAAGATCATTGAATTCAACAATAAATAAAAAAAAAACTTAAGTATTCATTTAAAAATGACATCTAAATAAAATTCATAGCAGATTGAAGCAAATGATTTAGTGCGGGTGGCATTAGAGGAATTCTGGTCACGGTTGTTGTATAATAAATCACTGTAAATAACAGCATTTTCGTTTTCGGAAAAATTCATCAATTTAGTTTTTAAAATTTTAGTTTCATAAATTATTTTGGGTGGCGATAAAAGAAAAGAGAATTATCATCACATTTTAATTTTTATTTTCAAAAAAAAAAAAACAAAAAAAACTAAGAAATTTAAAGTTTATTATTCTTGGAACAAAACTGACCTACTAATTTGACCTCTTTAAAGCAAAAACCGTATACTGCCCTTGACCGTCTTCAACCCTCTACAGAATGATAATTATAAAACGATTTTTGTGGAGGTTAATTTTTGTCTGTAGAGACAGTTCTAATTTGTAGTGTCTTTAGAATTATTTGTTGCTTTTTTTTTTTTTGTAAAAGTTAAGTTAACTTTAAACACCAAAATTTGCGCCATCTTTTGGAAGTTAAAGCTACGTACATCAATACCCGTGTTTTGTTGGAAAATCTATCAATAGTATAGTAGGATTTTACACGAATAACAAAAACAATATCCGCAGTATGAATACTACCGATAAAAGTTAAAGTAGAATCTTTTATACGAGTCTCGAATGGATCTTATGTGATTTCGTTCTCAAATGTTGGTACGATTGATATTGCATTTGTATCTCGATGGCTGTGTTCGTTGAGTAGTTGTGCATTTGGAATCATGTGTTTTCCATTGGGGAAAAAATCAATCTGTTACTGTTGATATTATTTAGTTTTGTTAATGAAAATGGACTAACTGGGCTATTTTGCAAGAGAAAACAATAGAAAAGATAATTAAGTTTTGCTATGTTTCCACCAAATGTTTATCTAAGTTTAGATTAAATAAATCTTTTTGGTGTTTCCACCGCACAAGCAGATCTAAAAATAATTTAGTTTGACAGCACTTTCTAAAATGCAAATGGTATTTTGATGTTTCTTATGAAGTGCAAGTGAGATAGTTTGATTCGTGTTAAACAATGAAGAACTGAATAGTTCAGCACCATATAAGAATACTCCATGTGCAATTTTTTTGTTTTAATTTGATTAAAACAAAACTATATTTTTTGTACACAAACATGCAAATAAACAGACCATAATGCATTATCTGTACAACCAACTCCTCCACACAGGTTTTTCTTCACAAATTTTTACTCGACTCCGATCCCCGACCGGAATTGAGGCGAATCAAGCTCATTTCAACTCGATTAAGGTATATAAAGGATTGAGGCGAGCTTCAACACCACATGTTAATGTAGTAGTCTACGAACAAACTCCCTTCTTGAAGTTTTTATTTTATGTCGACTATTACCGTACAACGACGTATTTGCTTGATTTTGATAGTCAACTATCAAAAATCAGCTTACACGATTTCACCCCTGGTCTGAATTTCGCTACTTTTTTTTTTGGAATTTTTTGATAAATTATTCTGGCAAATATTCAATTGTATCAACTTTCAAATATAAAAATCGGACTACTACGGATCGTTTTTTTGGCAGTTTCTCACTGAAATATATATGGAATACCAAAAAAACACGGCTAATGTATTTAAATTAACACAGTAGTGACGATCCAAATGACTTCCAGGCGTTAACGCCGCCGGGACATTTTCTAGTTTAGCGTGAACTGGCTGTTCAGAAAATTTTCATCCTACCAATTGAAGATAAAGACTAAAAATGTAAATATTGTACAAATAGTATTAAGATATTTAAGGAAAGACTCTTTGTTAATCAAATAAGCAAGAATTGAAAACCGTAGGTTTTCGTCGGGACTGTATTCAAGGCCATATTTTTTAGCTATGGACTTCCATGTAAAAAAGAGAGAACAATATTATTTAATGAAAGAATAGCTTTTCGAACTTTATATTTCTATAAGTTCTATGTTTTCACTCATTACAATATTTTCGAACTTTATTCTATCAAAGCTGAGGGATTATCGTTAAATTTGAATTGTCTGGAAAGAATCGTGCTAAGAAAAAGAATACAAAAATAACGATAGAGGTTTTCTAAGCGTTCTGCTTTTTTCCACTTTAAAAAAAGGTGTGTTTCATTTTAATTTACATGGTTTTGGTATTAATTCCGCTAAGCTACGGAACAAAAATTTACCAAACCGGAACGGAACAAAAATTTGAAAACTATGTATTTTTAAGCAAAAAATTACTTTTGTTAAGTATTACAATAAATGATTATATTTTTATTAAATAAATCTATGTATGTTTTAATTTATGTGTCAAAAAAAATTCATAGTTTTTTATTTTCCTCGTTCAGGATTCGAAAGGGAAGGTTCGTTTTCAATCGCTCCCTGAAAATTAAATATTAATAAATAAAGATGGTATAATTCAGTTGAATAAATTGAATATTCGTGTAATGTCAATGTTCTTTGCTTCGTCTGCTAAGACCAATAGTATCAGACTTGGTTATTTCACTTAAAGAATCCAAGGTGAATTGCAAACAAGAAGACTTGTGTTACGTTATTCGAAATGTTTCTTGCAAATAAAAAGCAAACCCAATCAATTGTAAATATTGCTCCTCAGGTTGACAGTTTGTCAAGTTAGTATCGGAAATGATACATGGTTGTCCAAAGATTTCTGAGATTTGATACATTTACACATAATTTAACACAGCACACAAATTACAATATAATGACTAGTGAATGCGATTGTTATTTTAATCGATTTCATCTTTGCTTTTTAATATTTATTCCATTTTTATATCCATTATTACACCAATACTCAATTCACACATCAAAAATAAGGAAAATAAAGAGAAAAAAAAATCCCGAGTAATTCTAATTCTGAAAGAGGAAAATTAAAAAACTATGTTTTTTTTTGACACATAGTTTTAAGACTCACAAACAAGTACATACTACAATGTTTTCATTTATTCGAAATGATTTTCCTAAATGTTTTCATTTATTCGAAAAGATTTTCCTAAATGTTTCTTTTTAACAAAATTAAGTTCGTCTCAGATGCTAAAACAGAACACAAGTCGAAGTTGTCGAAATTTGACTTAGGAAATTTCTCGTTTTTAATTTTGTCAACAAAGTTTTGTAGTCACAAAAACAACTGTGAAAATACACACACATTCTCTCTTAATTTTAGACTGATATCCGTTATTTATACGAAAAATTTGACATTTCACTTTTAGCCTATTGTGAATTTCAACCGAAAAGTTATTCATGTTCGAAAAATTCGTTTCAGATCTAATTAAGAATTGGGAACCACAATAAATGTCCTTCTTATTTATTATCTCTGATGCAAGTTATGTCGTCAAAAAACTGATGCACGAAATTTTATTTTAGCACTATTTTAGCTAAGAGAGACTTGGTAAATAATATCTCATTTTCCGTTTCCATTGTAGTGGAGTGATAATTTATTGCAAGCCTCATTTTTCTGAACGTGCCTATGTTTCGAAATGTCACTCTTGATTCAAATTGAAATTTTTATCGCAATAGCTTTCAAAATTTTGGGGGAGCAAACATTCTTCGTGAAAACTTTTTTCGGGGCGAAAATCAAAATAAGGCTGATAGGGAATGGTAATGGCGTAGACATTTTGATGAAGGTTTTTCAACTTACGTAGAATTTTTCGACAGAAATGGCGGTTGCAATTGTTTGTCGACCGGTTTCTTATGATTGAAAATAAAAAATTTGTATTTGTAAAAGAAAGGTCTTGTATTTTTTGAAAAAGAATATTAGAAGAATTTAAAGAAGTCTATGGACAAACGATTCTTATTTTAAAAGCTTTTGAAAGAGTTTGGCATCATCTTTTATAGAAAATGCGTGCTTTCGGTTTTTATGAATCCCTACGAGTATTTTGTTGGATAAGGAATTATCTTTCGGAACTTTCAATACAAGTCCTGTTTGAAGAGTTTAAAGTCCGGTACTTACTTAAGGGGCCGCTACTGTCCGGGGCAGACCTGGGCCTCAACCAACATGCGTCTTCAGTCAGCTCGGTCCCTAGCTAGTTGTCCCCAGTTTCGCACGCCAAGTGGGTTGAGGTCCTCTCCCACCTGAGTGCGACACCTGAAACACGGTCTTCCTCTACTGAGCCATCCCTCTAGATTGGATTCGAAGACTTTCCGGGCTGGAGCGTTGATGTTTATTCGCTCTACATGACCCAGCCATTTAAGTCGTTGGACTTTTATTCTTTTAACCAGGTCAGTATCGCTGTGCAGTTCGTCGTTGTATCTTTTCCTTCACTCTCCATCTATGTCGACGGGACCAAAAATCACCCGAAGAATTTTTCTCTCAAAGCATCCGCTCTCATCTTTCTTTGAAAGGGTCCAGGCCTCAGTGCCATAAATGAGAACCGGAATGATGAGTGTCTTATAGATGGTGATTTTAGATGCTCTAGAAAGGACTTTACTACTTAATTGCCTTCTAAGTCCATAGAAGTAGAGATTTGCAAGAATTATTAGTCGTTTGATTTCAGCGCTGGTCTGAATTTAAAGCGGTGCCTAGGTAGACAAAGTCCTCCACTACCTCTAAGTTATAACTGTCCATGGTGACGTTTTTTCCAAGACATCGTCGTTCAATTTCCTTTTTTAATGACAGCATATACTTGGTCTTGCCCTCACTGACCACTAAATCCATCTTCTTCGCTTTCGTCGTAATGCTCAAATACGCTCCACTGACATCACGCTTTGATCTTCCAATTACGCAATATCATCCGCGTATCCGAGTAATTGGATGGACCTTTGGAAGATTGTGTCTCTAGTGTTGACGGTTGAGTTTTAGACAATTCTTTCCAGAACGATGTTGAAGAAGTCGCATGACAGTGCATCGCCTTGTCTAAAACCTTTTCCGA
Organism: Eupeodes luniger; assembly: GCA_951509635.1. Classification (NCBI taxonomy): domain Eukaryota; kingdom Metazoa; phylum Arthropoda; class Insecta; order Diptera; family Syrphidae; genus Eupeodes; species Eupeodes luniger. The sequence continues at coordinate 53,061,142 of OX608073.1, forward strand.
CATCAAATGCATCGGTGAGATCTTTTTCGACCTTGATAGAGCAGCTTACATTCCCCATCGTCATTCAAAGTCTGATACCAACAAAAAAAAAAACAACAAAAAAAACCATGGTGTGCCTCAGGGCTGTGTCCTGCGTCCGATACTCTTACCCATTTGAGTTAATTATTATCAAACATTACCCTAGGATTTGTTTTTTCTTTCTCACTTGTCGTTAAAAAAATGTAAACCATTATAGTTTTGTTCAAAGTTTTTCAAAAGAGGTCTTTATAAAGATATTGGAAACAATAAATTTGCCAGACGGTTTGCTGTAACTATTAAAACTTTGAGTGGCGGGGGTACCAATGCTCTTGCACGAAGCATATTATCCAAAATAGTTTCAGACATAAATAATTTACATGTTGAAATTATAGTTACATCGTCGCAGTCGGCGACAAAAAATAAAAACAGTAACAGTAAGAATAAACACCACAAAATAGTTGATCAGTTTGGTAAAAAGCAATTTGTTGCAAATTTTCACAATTTCCCATAGACAAAAACAAAGTTTAGTAACATTTTCAAGTTATCGAACAAGCTTTATCTTTCGTTGAGTTCATTTTGACATTTCAGTAATCTTATACTAAAAACGATAGACGAGACGATAAAGTTACGTGAAGCAAATTATTGACGATATCGTGAATGATAATCGTTTTGACGATTATCGTTTCGAAAATTACGGAATGACTCCCCTGTTCTTCGGATGTGTTTGTTGACTTATTTAACTAAAAATAAATGGAAATGGTTCACCTTAAACCTTTTCCTCCGTAGAAAATAAATCACAAATGGTTAAAATGATAAATTATATGATTTTCTTTATTTTGCAAGTAAAAAAGTTAATTCTTAATTATTAAGCCTAACTAAAAGTAAACACTCAAGAGTTTTTGGATTTAAATTACATATATCTTCTTTCACTAAGTGTAAAACTTAAAGAAGAAAACGCCCTTTCCAGTGATACTTGCGTTGCTGGAACGCCCAGTACAACCAGAGCGATCTCAAAAATGTTAGGAGATTTTAATTTGAGATTTTGAAAAAATGAAAGAATGTTAGTGTCCAACGGCAAACGAGGGTAGACCGAATCAAAATTTTCGATGTCTACGTATAATTTTGAAAGTGTTTCGTTATTACTGACGTCACTCCAAATGAGATTTATTTTTTTCTCTCAGCAATAAGTGGTCACCGGTTAACCAAAACCTAAAAAAAGTCAAAATAAAAGTTTCTCTCTCAGAAACCGAAAAAAAAAAATTGAGTAAACTGGTTATTAAGTGATCATTTTTGTAAATCTCAACAAGTGAGAGTAATTTAAGAGACCTTTCAAAAGGTTGAGATTTACTTTTGATCTCTGTCCAAAAGTCAATGCTGATAATTGTCGTTTAAGCGAATTCTACTACCTTTGCCACTATCTATAAATGGAAATTGCATGAAGGGAACTAAACATCTTAAAGTTCTGGACATGTGTATCACCGTATCACCATTCACCTTATATGGAACGATCACACACTTGATGTCGGCAAAAATGCCGCTAGATTTTTTATTAGCAATGTATGTAACTTATATACTTACAGGGCTTGAGAATAACTCCCATCTGGTAAATACCCAGTTGTTGACTCATAATAAATTCAACCGGAATACTCGCGTCACTAGGAATATTTGTCAGAATACTCCAGAGTCAAAGTTTGGTATTAGGTTTTAGTTCAGAGATTAGTTCTTTAGCCGTACTTCTCGAATGTGGAATGCTTTATCACAAGCTGTCTTTCCCTGGCATTACAATATTCAGAAAGTCAAATTCACTGTGTATCGACTTCTTTCAAACCCTCTTTCCCTTCCCTAACGTTCGCCTTTGGCATACAAATTGTACTAAAGAACCCTTCGAGAGGGCGGTCATTATACAAAATAATTGGTCCAATCATCAATTGTTGGCGATAAGTCACTAATTTTAGTAAAAGGGGTGTTCCTATAAAAAAAGAAGAAAACATTACAAGTTTTTACCTGAAGATGGATAAACTCGACAGAAAAACGAATTGTCAACATTTCATGGTTAACTATTATGTTTGTCAACAATATTTGACACAAGTCTAATCAATTTTGAGTAACATGAGTGTAAAAATTTATCTATTTTAAGTTTTTATAAAGAAACTAATGTGAAAATTGATTTTCAATTCTTTTGTTAGAACCGAAGTTTATTGTAGGGTAAAATGAGGTAAAAACAAAAACAAAAATATTTTACTAAAAGAAAAAAAAGTTGCTTTGAAACTTAAGATCAACTTACAACGAGGGTTTAAAATCTGTTTGTAATTTATAATGCGAAATTAGGTGAAGTTACGCAGCAAGACAGAAATCCAATTTTAATTCTTTTTTTTATCGATATGAAAGCAAAAAACTTGCTTAAGAAATAAATCCTTTTCAAAATATTAAATAAACTTGGGTTGAACCGAAAAAGTTATACGTAATCATAAAAATAAAAATAGTTACAGTTTTGAACTTCAAAAAAATTGATTAAACTTCTTTTTTTATGATTTCCTTACAAAATTTTCAGAGTCTAATTAATTGGTCAAATTATTTGGGATTATCTAAAAATATCATCCCTTTAATCATCCGACTTTTTAGTTAAAAATTTCATTGAGTTTGAAAAAATCATTGACCCCAAACGTTGTATCAGTGTTTTTCAGTATAGATACTCCAATACTCGTTTGTATACCTACTCTAATCTTTAACGCCCATTATCCTACAAAATCATCCAAGTTCGGAAGCACATTATTATACTCTGACTTGTTATCTCGACCCTCCAAAAACCTCCTTTCCTGTCTTTTTTTTAATTGTCTTCCTGTGCGTGTGAATATCGATTCATTTTCAAGTAAATGTGTCTGGAAAACCATCACGCCATGCTGTACTGTGTAATGTAGCCATATACCATCAAACGGTTATGGTGGCGGCAGCCCCAACCGAACAATTTTATGGAGAGCGGAGCGAGCGTTGGCCCGATTGTTTAGTAGAGGTAGCGTGTCTGGGTATAAAAAGTCGAATATAAATATAGTTGAGCGAGCAGCCCTAACTGGGGGAGGGTGATTTCTTTGTTCTCAAAAACTCAACTCTGGTGGTGGATTTTTTAGATTATAAAAACACAACAACAAAAAAATACCCGTCCATTATTTTTAACAAAAGTATTCTGATATAGCAGTTTTTATTGTACGAAGCACAGCGAATATTCCTACGATTGCGGCCAGCAATATACTCGACTTTTATACCGTATCCCCATCCTCAAGTGTTTTGCTTTTTAAAGTGCTGCACCATGGGAATTGCGTGCCAGAGAAAGATAAGGGCAACAAAAACCCCTACAATCGAGAACCATATTCATTTGGGTGCAGTCTCGATGAGCGAAGTAGATTATCAACTGCAATAAAAATCGATTACAATGTGTATGTTATCGAAATGGGGAGCTATATTTTTATCTGCAAAAAAAGTTTAAATAAAAAATAAAAATAATAAAATTAAATCAATGTTCATTCGTTTATAATGTGCATTTTATTGGTTGTGATTAATTTTTTGAAAACAAAAAACAAAAAACGATATACACAAGTTTTTAAATCGTCTTTCAACAGCAAAGGCTTATAAGAAAATATTGAAATTTTGCTTCTTTTTTTTTTTTTCTTTTTTTCGAACTTTTAATGTTTTTGCACTGCACGTAGTCATTTTACATTTTGTTTGTTTGTTTGTTTTTTGGAATTTACAAGAAAAATAATATTTATTTTGTATTTTTGTTTAAAAACAATTTTCAACTTCAATAAAATAAATCTTTTTAAAAAATACGTAGTTTAAATGGATTTGCGAAACGAAATTTTATTTTTAATTCATTGCTTCGAAACAATTTTGTTTATGATTTATTTAAAAAATGTGCTTTTTTGTTTATTGATATTTTTCATATTACGAACACAAAACAAAAGAAATTGATCTGAAATATGTAACTAATAAGTCTGTTTCTTATCACAAGATTTTGGACTTAAAGTCAAATGAAAAAAATTAAGATTGAAAAAGAAGAAGCTAAAGGGTCTTGAAATTGAACATTGACATTTTATAATGAATTCAAACATTCAAATTTTTCTGTTGGGTCTGAAAGATCATTTGAAAAGACGCACTCAAGTCGAAATATATGCACATATCATTTGAAATATAGATGTGCTTAAAAATCTTCAAAAAAGCGTATAAAAATTGTGAATTTCTGCAAAATAAAGAAAAACATAGTTTAATAAACAAACGAATTTAAGAAACTTTGTGTTGCCCAAAAAAATAGGTTTAAGAACTTGAAACTGAAAAGTGTCTGAAAACAAAGAAAAATCTATGAAATTTTGATCCAAACTTATTATTATTTTATTTTATTATTCGCCCATTCCGATCGAAAGTGAATTGAAATCACTTTCCAATTTCACGCGAAATGAAATTGCATGTTCTTCAATTCGATCGATTTCGAAAACTTCGAAATTGCTTCGAACTGTCAGAACTGAAGGATCATCCATTTTTATTTTGTTTCTGAAGTAAAATGTTTGCTGTTTTGAAGATGGATGTAATATTATTGGCAATTTTAAGTGGAAAAAGGAAGCAGAATTCAAGAGAAAAAATAAGAAGATGAATTTTTTGAGACAAATCAAATATGTATATTGGATTTACCTGACACAATGTAAGTGTGTGAAAATTATGTAGAATTGTTATGATAAAAAAAGTAATTTTAGATTAAGAAAAGACGCTTTTTTATATGTTCTAAGGGAAATAGCACCTTTTATAATACATTCATCGATTCCTAACAGAAGGAAAATATCAAAGATCAATTCACAGAAATAAAAAATGTGATTTGAATGCGTTCAAAAAATGGAACAAATCGAAATACAGAACATCCATTTGCATGTTCCAAAATCCAATTCACAATAACGAATTGTGGAACATCCAAATTCACTTTCGCAAAATGTATTCACAATAAATGAAATGCAGAACATGGGTAATTATTATTTTTTGACACTTGTCAATTCGAAGTTTTTTTTTTTTTTACTTTTTCATCTTTCGAGTCATTTTTATTTTGACATTTTTAATATGACATTTCTAATATGACATAACTAATATGACAATTCTAAAACGACACTTCTGTCATTAATAGCTGTTATTTTTTCTCAAAAGTTTGTTTTGATTTTTCTTGCAGTAAAAGACATGAATTTTGAAATCGAAAAAATTGAATTTATCGCGGAAGTAGCTTACATCGTAGGTAGGTTCAGCTCATGGAGCAAGAAGAAGCGCAGACTGAGAGACGCAGACTGGTGGGTCCTGGAGCTCAATCTACGAAGTTCTTCAATTTATTAGGAGTTCTTCGAAACTCATTTTCTGTTCTAAAAATAAAATTTGTTCAAGAAAAAATTATTGTATAGTTATTCTTTGTATATTTCAATAACTTACTTTTTTACTTTTTTTAATAACCAATGGTTATCCCTCCAAAAGCAAATGTATTTTTTGGGCTTGATGTTCAAAGAAAAATGAATGCAATCAAATAAAAAGTTAATCCATTCTTTTCCCAACGTTTCTCCGGTTGTTTTCTGGCATCATCAGGGGTTTTGAATTTTATTAAACCTTATGAAATACAATAATTATATAAGATTTTGAATGTAAATTAATAAATAAATAAACATACTTTTTTACAGTTTTACAAGACCATGAACCACAAAGAAGACAGTGATAATATAAGTGCAATATATAGTGTTGCCATAAGAAATAAGTAGTCTGTGATATTAGTTTTTATTTTTATTTTGCTAGTTTGTTTTTCTTTTTGTCAAATAAGTGTTATTTATTTAAGTGTTATTTATTGTATTTTGTTTGTTGACTTTTTTTTACAGCTTTAGAGCTGTCAGACAAAGCAAATTTTCAGCAAATTTGAATTAAAGCTTCCTTTGTGGTCACATTACGTAACATTACGTTCTTTTCTTTACGATTGTCAAACGAAACGTGAGGTCAAAGCTTCATTGTGATAGCATGCATTGAATTCCTATGGCTGAACTCGTAAACGTCAGGCGAAGCCGAAGCTGAAGCGTGTTTGATCACCAAAGGGGCATTTCTTTCCCAGCATACGGCAACATTACCTTTTCGAGAATATTTATATACCTTACTAAGCTCATAAGTTCCCGTGGCGTGATGGTTAGTGGTAAGGTCTGTCATGCCAGAGTTCTTAGGTTCAGTCCCTATGTGTGCCACCTAAAGTTTTTTCACGGGTTCTGCCTCTTGCGATGAATTAACAAATTGTCCAAAAGTAGTTTTTAGTTATGAAAAGTGCTTTCAAAAACTACCTGTTTCTATTAGGCATAAAACTGTAGGTCCCCATTATTCCTCATATTACTGTACTCTGTAGCGACATCCAAATGAATTCCATTGAACGCACTACAATAACCACGCACTTGAACGCGACACACAGCTGACTGCCTGTCAACTGTCATCTTTTTGACAGCCAACATGACCGGCCATTAACATCCGTTGAAGAGCTTTTTAGTTCTCTTCTTGTTTGGAACTTCGTGGGCTCTGGTCGATCGGCAGCTGCAGTGGATGCAATTTAATTTATTTTTAAGTGATTAGTTTTGTATACCTACTAGTAAAAAAAATATTATAATTATTTATTATAAAGTTAATGAATTTAGTGTTTCATTACAACTCGCAAACAGAAATTGTTGAGAGGCCCTGGTTCTCAACGATCTGTTGCGTTACCTAATTAATTTATTTTCACTCAAAGGTCATAATGTCTTTTATCCAGAATGTTGGTCTATCCCAATACCATAATTTATTGCTGTGAAAACGCTCTTTATTTTGGTCTTCTAAACCACCATTTGGGTAAAATAAATTAATTTTTGACTTGACACATCATACGATGTTTCGCCATTTTTGGTGCTGCGGAAAGTGTTTCCTTCTTTGTCGAATAGTTTACAATGGGTATTTCTTCGGCCTTCTAGAGGGCAGTTTGTTTTCAAGCACATTTCTCCTGATTGTTGAGGTGTTTAAGTTCAGGTTAAGTTCCATTTTTATTTGGTTTGATCTTATAAAAGGGTACTGCCCCTGTAATCTATAAATAAGTGATTTTTATGGTTTTTCTTGGTCTCGCTCGGTTGGGCATTTTGAGTGGTTGGTCAATTTAAAGGCATTCTTGAACATGTTTTGAGAATAACCAACTTGTCTAGCTATGGTTTTATAAGTATCTTCTCTAAAATGATGAGATTAATTTTTAGTTTTTTAAATAATTAAAATAAATTATACGAATAAACAAAAGATAAGCAAACTTAAAACTTACTGCTCTTGACTTTGAAACAACAAATGAGAGTGAATTTATTTCAATACACAGCGAATTTTGACAATGGTAAAAATTAACGGGCCAATAAATCAGAAACCAAGGCTGGATGCACGTGTAAGGGAATTAAAGCCTTTTCGATCTTTATGCAATATTGCACCTATTATTTTTCACACTAATGTAGAAACAAATTAATAGGGGTTTTCGTGATTAGTTAGTGCGATTCATAACAAGCTTACAAAAACGTTTTTCCTAATGTGTAAGTTTTGTTTATTTGGAACTTTGTTCTTGAGTTGTTAAACAAAATAAAAATAGTTTTAGTGGCACGAGTACGATAACTTTGGCGCCAAGATATAATAACGGTTTTTGGTAGAGGGGCTTAATACAAGCATTTTTTACTATGGGGGGGGGGGGGTATATCTCCCCCCGTTTTTGGCGGTAGGGGCAATTTAAAAAAATTATTATTTAAAATGGAAAAAAATAATTAAAAAATAACGGTGATACTTACAATTAAGTTTTTTAAATTTTTTTAAAGCTAACATTCTGTTTTATTAGCCAGTTTTTAATTCAAGTCAAAACTATGCGTAGTTTTTGAAAAATTTAATTTTAAACTCAAAATTTGAGTAAAAACGTTAAAAAAAGGTTTAAAGTGTAACTTTTTCAATACTTCAAGATTATCTACCATTGTTTTTATTTCAGAATTTATTGCTCTTATTTGTTTTTGATCAAAAACTGAAAACTTGATGATTTTATGTCTTTTAGTTTTTGAGAAAATTGAAAATAACCACAACTACTATTTTAATTTAATTCTTTTTTTTTGCTTGAGTGGTCTTATTTTGATAGTAACAATGGTAGGTGCGAGTTTGGGTGTATGCAACAGTAAGGTGTGTGCGAGTTTGGGTGTATGCAACAGTGGGGTCTGCAACCCCCCTGCTTGGGCACACTATAGGATTTGGGGTGGGTGCAAGTTGGAGTGTGTGCAAGGTGGGGAGGGTGCAAGATGGGGTGCATGCAAAGTTTCTTTTGCATTTAAATAAGCTGGATTTAAGAAAAATTAATTTACCCTAGGTGTATCTTTATCCATATTCGATTATTACTATCAAAATAAGACTACGTTAATACTTAAGCAAGGAAAAAGTAATTTAATTATATATTTTTTTTGGTAATTTTCAATTTTCTCAAGAACTAGAAGACATAAAGTCATCTAGTTTTCAGTTTTTGATCAAAAACAAATAATAGCAATGAATTCTAAAAAAAAAACAGTAGATAATTTGAAAGTTTTGAAAAACTACACCTTAAACCTTTTTTTTAATATTTTTTGCATACATTTTTAGCTTAAAACAATTATTTTCAAAAACTATGCATAGTTTTGACTAGATTTAAAAACAAGCTAATAGACAAAAATGTTGGCTTCAAAAAAAGGTATAATACTTAATTGTAAGTATTACCGTTATTTTTCAATTATTTTTTTTCCATTTAATGTACATATTTTTTTAAATTGCCCATTCCGCCTAAACGGGGGAGATAGACCCCCCCTCCCATAGTAAAAAATGCTTGTTTTTAACTGTTCTATACAAATCCATCATTAAACTTTGTCGCCAAAGTTATCGTACTCTCCCCCTTCTTTAGATATTTTCGCTAGGTATACCAAGTACTTATACATACATTGTATTAAATGTGATGATACTCTTTCCGCAAAGAACTTTATAAAATGTGGAGTTTGTTACTCTGGTTTTCATCTACTCTGTGCTAATATTAATGACAATGATATATGCTTAATAAATTCCAATGACAATATATATTGGATTTGCGACAGTTGTAAGAAAATTAACATTTTGAAATGCATATCAATGTTAAATGAATTATTTGTGTGTTTCTCTGAGAATTTGATTGAATTTGCTAAACTATCATCTTGTGTGAGTGGTCGTTCTTCTGAGTTACCCACCCGCACTCTACGCTCTCATACGAAGCTTATTAACGTTGATAAAAATAAGAATAATCGCTCATCACTCTTAAGAGAAAAGCAGTTTTCATCTTCTCCCGCGCTGAATAAACTGTCATCATCCCCTTTCCCTTCCCCTAAAATTGGTGTTACTCCCTCAAATAAAAAAACGATAAAGGCAAAAAGCATTAATAAATCGACTTCGCTCTATAAACCGGTTTCGTCTTCAAAAATTAAAAAAAAAGCTATCAACAATAGCAATATTGATAATAACTCCTGTTCTTCCAATTCTAATCCGAGCGGAGAAAGTGTTAAGAATGTGGACATCGATGTTGTTGCCTCGTGCTCTCACTCGTCATCTGCTCAATGTCAATCTGATAATGTAAATGTGAGGTGTGGTGATGAAATTTCTCTTAACCTAATCGATGATGATAAGGGGAATGAGAAGCCTGGTTCTGTTGATGTTGCTGTTGTTGATAATGTTGCTAATGTAAATGTTGCTGGAGCTGCAGTTGATGGAGTTGATATTCCTAATAATGTTTCTGATGTTGTTGCTATCGAGGAGTCTGGTAAACAACTCGGGGATCTTGCTGTGAAAAATGGATCTAATATTGATGCGTTGAATAACGTCAATAATGCGGTTGAGCTTGAAGCTGCTCATCCTCATCATGGTGACGATGAAGTTTCGACTATTGTTCATGGACAGCCTACTGCTTGTGAAATTTCACGGAACGATAACAACATCGGCTAAGTTAGCCGCTTCCAAGTTAACTCGAAAGAGTCAATCAGTTTTGGTCGGACGAGACTGCAACTCTAATCTCGGCGTTGTTTTCAATTCCAAATGGATTCATATATCTAGATTTAATCCAAAAACGGAACCTGATGACATCATTAATTATATTTCCACCAAAACTAACATTCCTGTTAATGCCTTCAAATGTTTTAAACTTATTAAAAAAGGATTACCTTTTGAAAATGTTAAATTTGTCAATTTTAAATTATGTGTACCGATCGAACATTTTGATTATTTATTAAATGATTCTTCTATTTGGCCTTATGCTGTACGAGTTAAACAGTTTGTTGAATTTTCAAAAAACGACAAAATTGCCTCAATAATGGAATCCGTCACATAAGTTTGAATAACAATATAGATTTAAGCATTGATAATACTTCCAAATTTATTTCACAGAATCTTTTGAACTTATCTATTTATTATCAAAATGTTGGTGGTCTAAGAACCAAATTAAGTAAATTATTTTTATTTCTTTCTTCTGAGCTTTACGATGTAGTTATATTAGCTGAAACATGGCTTACTGAAAACTTTCTTTCTTCTGAGATCTGTAGTTCATCTTATACTATTTTTAGAAAAGACAGATGTAAAGAATTAACTGGATTGGAGCGTGGCGGTGGAGTTTTGATTGCCATTAGATCGTGTTTAGCTTGTAAATTGGTAAATTTACCATCTGACTCCTCTTCCATGCATTCCAATTTAGATATTGATCAAATTATTATTAATATTTCACTGTGCAACAAACAAGATCTTTTTATTATTTGTAGTTACATACCACCTAGAAGCTCTATTGACATTTATCAAATACATCTTAGCAATTGTGAGACTCTTCTTGAAAAACTTTCGAATTCTCAACATATTTTTTACGCGGGTGATTTTAACCTAGGTAATATAGATTGGGTTTTTGACCAAGACGAGAAATATTTGGTTCCTCTTAATATAATGTCGGATACTGAAACACTTGTAGTTGATTTCTTCAGTCAGTATGATATGATTCAATCTAACTACATATGCAATGAAAATGGGCGCATACTAGATCTAATTTTTGTTGACAAACAATTTATTGTTGAAGTTAATAAGTGTCTTATTCCAGTTTCTTCGAATACGTTGCATCATTGTGCGTTAGAAGGTAATCTTGGTTTTTATAGTTTTATAAAAGAAACTTTTTCAAACAAATCTAAGTCTGTTTATAGTTACAAGCATGCTGACTATAATGCAATTGAAGCGTACCTTTCCTCCTTATCCTGGGGTGATATAGAGAGTTCAAGCGATCTTTTTTCTGCTTTCGACGCCTTTAAGACTATTATTAAAAATACGGTTGAGCAGTTTGTTCCTACAAGAAACATATCAAGCAACTCTAATCCCGTATGGTTTAATAAAACGCTGTCGCGTCTAAAGAATCAAAAAAACAAAGCTTATAAAAGATACAAATCTAATAAAGAAAATGAACTTTTACGTGATGCGTACTTATTGCTACAACAAGAGTTTGATTCCCTTAATTTAATGCTTTATAATGATTATATTACTTCAACTGAGTTCAAGATAAAAGAGGATAGTGGTTATTTTTGGAAATTTATTAACTCCAAGCGTAAAAGCTCCGGCTTCCCAAATTGTATGTACTACTCAGGTTCGTCTTCAAGTGATATTTCTGAAATATGTAATTTTTTTGCATGATCAAAATTTTCAATGTCTTCCTAATGTTTCTGAACGGTTTAGTTTAGGATTTCTCCAAATCACCTCTGATGAAGTTTTGTTAGAATTACAACAAATTGATGCTTCAAAATCAGCTGGACCTGATGGATTTTCACCATACTTTCTTAATAAATTAGCTTCCTCCCTTGCTGAACCGCTGTCGATTATATTCAATCTCTCTTTAAAAAATGGTCTTTTTCTAAATGAATGGAAAGTTTCATTCCTATCTCCTATATTCAAAGCAGGGCATAGGCAGAATATAACAAACTATAGACCAATTTGTAAAATTTCAGTCTTACCGAAATTATTCGAAAAAATCATTTGTGATAAAATTTTTTTCTTTGTGCGAGAACACATATCGGTTTATCAGCATGGCTTCATACCTGGCAGATCTACGGCAACGAATTTATCTATTTTTGTCAATTCTGTGATATCGAACTTTGAAAATAACTCTCAAACTGACGTTATTTTCACTGACTTTGCGAAGGCATTCGACAGGGTCGATCATAAAATTTTAATTCATAAGCTTGCATGCCTTGGTTTCCATTCCAGTTTGCTGAAATGGATTGAATCTTATTTAACTGATCGTGTTCAGATTGTTAAAATCGGATCATGTATTTCTGATTCTATTCTTGTGCCGTCTGGTGTACCCCAGGGTAGCCATATTGGGCCCTTGTTGTTTCTGTTATTTATCAATGATATATCAGTCATATTTGTTCACTCTAAGTGCCTTCTATATGCTGACGATTTAAAACTTTTTAAAAAAATCGAGTCCATTCAAGACTGTTATTTGCTCCAAGAAGATTTATTTAGGCTTTTACAATGGTGTAACAACAACCATCTTCATCTAAATGTTGCCAAATGTCAGGTGCTAACGTACTGCAGAAAAAAAAATTTTTTGAATTACAGTTACAATCTGTCAAATATCGCCCTTGAAAGAATAACTCAAAAGAAAGATCTAGGTGTAATTCTTGACCAAAAGCTCACATTTAGACCGCATATTGATCTAACTGTAAATAAGAGTAATGCGATGCTTGGATTTATAAAAAGAAATACTCGTGAGTTTTCAGATCTTCTTACTCTTAAAATTCTTTACTTCTCGTTGGTTCGTTCAATTTTAGAGTACTGCTCTATTATCTGGAACCCCTGTTATTCGAATGCATCTGATAGAATTGAGAGGGTGCAAAGAAGATTCACAAGATATGCACTTTCAAAAATAAATTATTGGAATAGGTTTATGCCTTGCTATAATGTAAGGTGTTTATTAATAGGAACTCAATCTCTCGTTGTTCGCAGAAAATATTTTTCGATTATGTTTGTTCGTGATATACTTTCTTTTAGGATTAATTGCTCATTTCTTTTAAATGAAATGCGTTTTCGTATCCCTGCGAGAAACTTCAGGGCTTCTTTTCTCTTCGTTGAAAGGTTTCATCGTACTAATTATGGCTGCAATGAACCAATTACAAGGTGTTTAAAAGAGGCTAATTCGGTTTGTAATTCTATTGATTTTTTCGAAATTTGTTCAAGAGAATCCTTTAAAAACAGACTATTGATTTTACTTGTTAATTCTTAATTTATTTTTACATATTTAATTCAGTATATTGTTCTATTTTATGGATGTTGTATATTTACTTGTAATATGATTTTTGTACTTATTCTAGTCTATAAGAATACTGTATTCTGTTTGACCAAATAAACTAAACTAAACTAACTAACTATACATATGTATATCCTCTGTTTCTTGTCTTTAAATTCCGATGACATTGAACTTAATGTAGTAATAATAGAAACAAAAAAAAACTAATTACAAAACACTTTAAAATTAATTTCTCTCCTTCAGAGGCCCATTATCAAAACCTTCATTCCAAAAAATTACATCACCAAAATTTTCACCAGCTTGTATTGTGTGTATTTCTTCTTTTATTATTGTTTTCACTATCTCTCTCCGTATCTCTATTTTTTTTTTTTTTTAATAAAATCACCCACAAAATGTCAATAACTTATTAATTGCCTATCGCATTAAAGCAAACAAAAGATACTATAATAAAAACAACAATAACATTCCACAAAATAACTGTCAATGTCAAAGAGATAGTTTAAAAATCGAAAGAAATCAAAACAACAATAAAAACGAAAAAGAAAATACGATTATGATCTACAAAAAAAAAAAAAAAAAAACATACCTATTCACTCCCACATAAAGAGACAAACAAAAATTCCAGTCATACATAAATTATATTTTATTTTTATAAATAAATTCAACCGAGAATAAAATCAAAATAAAAAAAAACTAACGATTAGATATTTTATATTCACCACATAACCGCGTCACACCACATAAGAACACAACCCAACAACACACTGGCCAAAACCACCTGAGTTGAATTTTTATCAGCTCGAGCTCTCACTTACCGTTAGAAAGTTCTAAAACCTTACCACACACAACAACTAAATAATAATACAAAATCTATCTTCTATTATTTTCCTATAACAACAACAAAAACAAAAATAACAACAAAAGAGAAAAAAAAATAAATCATTTAAATTCAAAATTGCACAACTCTTCGCGCTGCTGCTTTATGCTGACTTGACTTGACTTCTTCTTCTTTATAAAGTAGTGCGTGGGCATGTTTGCACTCGGTCACCTAACAAATTCGTTGCTCGTTGTTGTTGTTGTTGCTGTCACTCGGAGGCACCACCGCACCGTAACAACAACAACAAAAAATGGCTACGCATTAGGCTAATCGACGACGAATGACAAAAAGAGAAACTAGTTGAAAAAATAAAATGGAATGTGTCCGCTCTCTCAGTTCCAAGGTGTAACCGCAAAGAAGTGTGTCATAGGCGTTCCATTTAGGACAAGCGTACCAACAACAATCCTCCATTGCCCAAGCCATAGCCATAGCAGCCATCGATCGCCAAGCCAAAGCCACCAAAGTGCCGAACTTTGAACACACGATCTGCACGATCACATTCGCTCAAGAAAAACCAACAACCAGATTCCTCATCACCTCTCTGTGCATACAAAATCGAAAGTAAAAGAAATAAATTTATTTTATTTCTCTTATCGCGTTTTAATTTTTTTTTGTTGTATTCTTCTTTTCTTTTATTGCATTTTATATTTTTCTGTCCCGTTTTTCTTTTGAAATTTTCTGAGGTGTTGTTGTCGTCCATTGATGCATCGCGTATAAACACAAACTGCAGTGTCGCACGGTTTAGCTCTTGGGTTTACATCCTGAAGTAACTCAACAAAATTGGTGGTGAGTTAGGTGAGTTTTGTTTTTTGACAAGTAAGTGTCATAAAATCAATGCCTTACACTTTCTATGCAGGATTTTATTAAATAATTTGGAAGGTTTATGTTTCTAAGATCTCAGAGATGTCTGTATTCTCAGAAATATAAACAACATTTTTGACTTTTGCTGTCAATGCAATTTGTATGATTTGATTTCTCAACCACTCTCTATCGCACAATTCCAAAAGGAAGAAAAAAGAAATGCAAAGTTGAGAGTGAATAATTAATTGTCACATTTTATTCTCTTGCTTTGTCAATCCGACTGATACAATTATTACACATCTTAGAAATATAAACTATCCATTTGTCGGTAAAAGGATTAGCTTATTTTTCTGAGTTTAATCAAAGTAAAATAGGATCCGTTATAAATTCTTGTTTAAATTTGTAATTGGTATTTGACAGATTTCGGGAAGGTAAGTGAAGTTAGGCAAGGTTCGAATTTGTAGTAAACGTCAATTAACTCCTAACATAATTAATCCTCGGTTGAACCTCGGTTAAACTCAACTTAATCTGTGATTAAAAATTGCTTACCACAGTTCAAGCATTGAACCACAAACACCAAGTATAGCCACCTTTATTCAAGCTTTTATTTCAAAAAATTAGTCTGATTAACTGACGTTTAATGATTGTGTAGTTGAGGCATATATTCTGTATGGTCACATTTTTTTTACTCTAAAATCGAGTAAAACCTTGACCAATCTCTAAACATGAACTGATTACTTGAGTTTTTTCATTGAAACTTTGAAGTTAACCAAGAATTGCCAAATTAAATGAGTTAATTCTGGATTGACTGATCTTTTTGAAACAGCATTACATACGCATAATTAATATCTAAAGGGAGACAACAATTGTAACTTAACACTGAAAAACTCGACCAAGATTAACTAGTTTTCAAAAATCTGTCGTACTCGATTTTTCTTTTATTTGATTTCTATCAATTTGTTTGTCAAGAGTATTATTCTTATCAATTTATATTGTTTACTAATTCAGTTTAGTTTAGTAGATAACTTTATAAATTTAAATGAACTTTGGTTCAACTTTAAACCTCCGATGATCTGACATTTTAGTTTGTACATTTGAAAGTGACAGTTGGCTGTTAGTTCAGTTGATCTTTAACTGTGGAAGTGAGTGGTAGTTATTGTCGGCTTTCGCAGTGTATTCAAATTTCCAAATAAATAAGAGTGTTCTATAAGCAACTAGTTTGCTCAGCTATCTTCAACATAGCTGATAGCTCAGTGGAAGAGGTGGCAGACCGTCAAGGCAAGGTGTGGGAGTTCGAATCCCAGCCGGGCATAAAACATTTGGCTGCTTTTTTTCACAATCGTGAAGTGGAAGACTTCATTGATTGGGAAAACAAGCGGATGAGTGAGAGTAAGGAGGCGGGGACATCGAAAGGTGTCCCAACAACAACAAAGCCTACAAAGGCTATATTCACGAAGCCAGCAGCAGAGGCAATTGTTACCAAGCCAGCAGCAACGGCAAAATCTATGAAGCCAGCAACGGCAACAACAGCAAAATCATCCGATGTGGTACAGGTTGTGCCACCGGTCGAAACGGTCGAAGACATCGTACCATCTGGTGTAGTACTGGAGGTACAACAAAAAAGAAGGCGGTCCATAAAAGCGACACCAAACATGGTAAAGAGGAGAGCGACGGGTACCTCAGCTAAGCTGCCGGCTGGGGGAAGCGAGTTGCGGTCAGCTAAGACCACGGCAGCAAAAAAAATTGCTCAGCAATTAATTTCCTCACCATCCGATGACGATATCGAATATATGTCAGAAGATGGTGAGGTACGATACAGGTCCGGGGACAGCAATGGGATTGCTGGACTGTCGACAGAGTCGTCCTCGGACGAAGAAGAAGAGGGCGAGGTTGAAAAGGCCCAGTCAATAGTGAACGATCTATATGACGAGATCGAGAAAATCAAGAAGAAGATGGAGCCTTACCTCCAAGTGTTAAAGAAAAAACAGGAGGCGAGCCGGCAAAAAGAGGCTGAGATACGGCAGAAGCTCGAAGAGGTAAAACGCAGAGAGCAACAACAGCAGCAACAACAAGAACAGCAGCAGCAGCAAGAAAAAGCAGCTATACAAAAGCAGTCGGCAGCACCCAAACCACAAAGGGTGCCACAACAAAAACAAAAACAGCAGCCCAAACAAAACTCAGGTGCGGCACAATCAGGCCCCAGTACATCGGGGGCCCCAAAATCGGCAGCGGCCGCTGTTCCAAAGCGCTCCGCAGTTCCAATTCCGGCTGCAGTATTAGCTGCAGTACCTGCTGCTCCTGTAGCAGCACCAGAAGCAGTACAAGCAGCAGCATCAACATCAGCAGCACCAGCACCATCAGCAGCACCTGCAGCAGCACCATCAGCAGCAACAACATCAGCAGCAGTGAGACAGCAACACCAGCAGCAACCACGGACAAAGTCCGAGAAAGTGCCACCAATTCGGACCTATAAGGTCGACCTTGCAGACATAAAACAGGTATGTAAGTCGGCCACTAAGAACAATTTTTCTATTAAAATTATTAACGAAAAACAAATGAGGTATTCGGTTCAATGCTTCACATTGGCCGAATACAAATTAGTTAAAGATTGCCTTAGAGAAGCCACTGCTGAATTCTTCAGCTTCACTCCTAAGAGTGAAAAAGCGAAAACGGTCCTGTTAAAGGGAATCAGTTCCTACACGGAACCCGAAGAGCTCCTAGCTGAGCTCCGTCAGAAGGCCAGCGATGATCTCGAATTCGTCGGGGTCAAGCCATTTTCCACGGTCAAGTCCAGACGGGAGGGGCATAAACTGCCAATCTTCTTAGTTTCACTGTCGCCCCAAAGTAGACTGGAGAGTCTGAGGAATATTACTGTCCTAGACTACCAGGTCATACACTGGGAAAAATTAAAGAGGCATGACGACATGCTGCAGTGCATGCGCTGCCAAAGGTTCGGTCACGCTGCAGCCAACTGCGAAATGCAGTTGCGCTGTGTGAAATGCGCCGAAACCCACAATAGGGGTGAATGCAGGTTAGGGACTGAGCGGGTCGAAGACATGGCCCAGCTCAAGTGTGTCATCTGCGGGAACGAGGGGCACCCTGCTAATTATCGGGGTTGTCCTAAGGTCCAAGCGATACGGGAAAAACAGGCCAGACAAAAAGCTGAAAGTCAACCCGTAAGACAAGCTCCAACAACAAAATCTTCTATCGTTAATCCCCAAGTTTCTTACGCCAACTATGCGAAAGGAAGGGTAAACACGAGACAGGTTCCACCACCGGTCGCCCCACAGGCCCAAGTGCCTCAGGTGTCGGCGGGGCAGCCAGACATTGTATCCTTGTTGCTGAGCATTCAAGGCCAGTTGACAGGACTGCAAAGTCAGATCAAGGAGCAAGCCGAAAGAGTAGATTACCTCTACTCTTTGTTGCCTGGCCGAGCGCAAATTCATGGTTAAGGGCGCGCTGCCGAAGTCGCGCCTTAGGATCCTAGGTTTGAATGTAAATTCATTGATTAGGATCGAACGTAGAGCCAATTTGTTCCAGTTGTTGAAAGACCACAGTCCTGATGTGTTTATGGCTAGCGAAACTAAGCTAAACCAGAAACACAAATTGACTCACAATAATTACAATATCGTAAGAAGAGATCGACCCGGTTCTAATCAAGGAGGCGGTGTTGCAATCTTCATACGTAAAGGCATTAATCATAAAGTTATATACAATAATGATTTGCGAAAGCTTCAGACGTTAGAAGTTTGCGTCGTACGTGTGTCCCTCACTAGAGGTAAGCACTTATATTTGATTGCGGCTTACGCGGCTGATGCTCCGCAGCCAACTAACTTCATCACAGAGCTCGAGATTCTTTTTAGAGTACTCCAACTGGGCTTGGAAGAGAACTTTTTTATATTGGCCGGAGATTTGAACGCCAAACACGGAGATTGGGGAAATAAAATAAGTAACCCAAGAGGTAATCATCTCTTTAATTTGATGAATCTTTGCAGTGTTGAGGGCGGTGTCGACCTGCTGGCCACTGAAAGGCCATCATTTCCAAGGAGCGGCTCCTTTCTGGACCTTTTGCTGTACGATACAAGACTGACAGTAACTGACAAAGTGGGTAACCACCCGCGAAATTGTCTACAGACAATTGAGTACGACAGTGACCATTGCGGCTTGGCTGCCTTAATAGAAATCCCGAACGAGCTTGTGGAGCTGGATGAATTCGTCCCAACGCATTCTTACAATTATAGTAAGATGCGCTGGCCACGTTTCACCCAAGCTCTATCAAGAGAACTCCATTCGGGGGTCATATCCCCACCAAACAACAGAAATTTGACAAACACAGAAATCGACAAACACCTTGAACAGATGGACGATGTAATAAAACGAACAATGGAACGGACAATACCGAAGTACAAAGAACGCGACCAAACTAACGTCTACAGTAACGCGACTATAGACGCACTTCACAGACAAAAAAGCGGACTACTGACAAGACTTAAAAACTTATACAGACGATTTACAGACCCCCACGACCTGGAGATTAGGACATTGAAGTCGTCAATTAAAAACGTAAACACTTTGATTAAAGAAAATTACAGATTGTCTGTTAATTTGTACTGGGACAAGAAAATTCGGGCCGTTAACTCTAGCGACCCGAGTATGTTCCCGCAAATTAATAAGATTTTCCGGAAAAATAATCAAAACGACCTTCCGTGTCTTAAGCTCCAGAGAACGACAGAGAACAGAGACGTACTTCTGACAGCGCAAATTAATCCAGAGGAAGCCGTCTTGGACGATGACTTCTTTGTGATTGAGGATCCGCAGGAGAAAGTGGAGACAATTGGTGCTGCTTTCCAGCAAGTGTATAAGGTGAATGCTTGCACTCGCCCGAACCACGACCTGGAGAACAGAGCCTTACTTCACCACTTATACCTAAGGAATGATATTTCTCATTGGCGATCCGAGAACTGTGGTTTCACCCGGTTTGATGACGATTTCTTAGCAAACGCTATAATCGCCGAAAGAACGGGTTCAAGTCCCTTGCTCATCACGAAGGTAGAGCTCCAGCTCATCCTCGATTCAATAAAGAACAAAAAGTCAGCAGGTGTCGATGGTATACCCAACATTGTTCTAAGACATTTACCGATTGAAGCTATAGACATTTATGCTACACTGTTCAACAACGCGCTGAATAATGCATATTATCCAGTGCATTGGAAGACAGCTGTGGTGCATCCTCTCCCGAAAAAGGGAAAGGACAACTCCAATCCTTCAAATCTGCGTTCAATAGGTCTTCTTCCAAGCATCAGCAAGGTATTCGAGAAGGTAATCAATAGGGCTCTGGCTAAGTGGGCTGCGGATAACACAATAATTCCGGATAATCAGTTCGGGTTCAAGGCAGGACATGACTGTATTCATGCCGCGTCTAATCTCGTTTCTGATATCCAATGGAACAAGTCAAAAAAACAATGCACGGGTGCTGTTCTGGTTGACTTAGAGAAGGCCTTCGACACCGTATGGTTAGAAGGGTTGTACCTAAAACTCACCAGACTAGGCATCAGTAAACCATTATTGTATATGCTTTATGATATGCTCAATGGTAGAAAGTTTGTTGTCAAAAGTGGCAATGTAACCTCTACCAGCACCTTCGAAATTAAAAACGGTCTTCAACAGGGGGCGGTCAATTCGCCGATCCTCTTCAGCATTTTTACCAGTGATCTGATAGGTAGCCTAACTAACGCAATAGCGTATGCCGACGACCTGATTGCGTACAGAACGGCCCGAAAGGTTGAAGTTATTAGAATTCTCTTGCAGCGGGACTTCGAGAAGATTCAGCGATACTGCGACGACTGGAAACTGAAAATAAATGTCCAAAAGTCGGAGACAATTCTGTTCCGGACTCCTTTGGCTAAGGCCACGAGAGATACGCGCAAGAATTGGCGCAAGATGGTAATTGTGGGGCCCGACGGGCGGCCATTGGCGAGTAAAAGTATAGTGAAGTACCTCGGTATCTGGTTGGACCAGTATTTGTATTTCGACAGACATATAAATGCTGCTCTGACCAGAGCCCGAGGAGCCCTCGCTCTGACGAAACAGCTGTTTTACAGCAGTCGGCTTGACCCCAGGGTGAAGGTAATTTGCTACATGGCCCTCATACGGCCAATGCTTGTCTATGGTTGTCCCGTTTGGTTCAACATTGCCCCTTCCCAAATGGAGAAGTTTCGGGTGTTCGAGAGGCAGTGTCTACGGCGCTGTCTCGGTTGGTATCGGACACCGGAATCTTCTTATTTGCATTATTATTCTAACGAGGTCTTGTACAACGGAGCTCGGATCAACAGAATTGACAATTTCGTGATAAAACTTGTTCGGGGTCACATAGCGAGAGCTATGACTTCGACCAACAACTTAATTTTCGGGGCGTTCTATCCAAACGACGAATACTTCGGTATGGCACGCTTGAGCGGCTTTATTCCACCAGAGGCATTCCTCTATTTAGATAAATGCGGCCTGATACAGGATAGATTGGCAGTACCGCTTATCTACCACGTCAGGCGTAGAACCGTGGACCGGCGACTCTTGTACGAACGAGACATCCTCGCCCGAGATGGAGCAGAGCTCCTACGGTTCAGTAGGGCTGTGTCCGAACAGGACCGTATTGATAGGAGGAAGCAGGAGAACCAGTTTTGGTGGCTAAAAGAATTTAATATGGGGTAAACCGGGGTGGGGTATTTATTGCCTTGGCCGGCTTACATACTTGTTTTAGTCTTAGGTTTAGGTTAAGTAGAGTAGGGACGGTGGCACTATAAATAAAAAAAAAAAAAAATACAAAAAATACAAAAAAAAAAAATACAAAAATACAAAAAAAAAAAATACAAAAAAAAAAAATACAAAAAATAAAAATAAAAAAAAAAAATAACACTTACAAACATAATAAACAACACACACATATATGGACATGGACATAGCTTTTGCCGCTGTGGTTGCTCTAGTTTTAAGTAGTATGTAGGTAGGTTAGGGGTAGTTTTAAGTTTTATTTTAAGGACTTAGTATGTAAGATATAAAATAAACGAAAAAGATGTTAGTTTTTTATATTTTCTAACAAAATAAACGAAAAAAGAAAAAAAAAAAAAAAATTAATTCATAGGCCGAAAGGTATTAATTTAAGAAATCATGAATTCCTTAGAGCGCCCGTTTAGGGCCAGTAAGTTAAATTTAAGTATTATTAGTTAGGCTAGTTTTCTGAATTTTGTTAGCATGTAAGTAGATATAAGTTAATATTGAATAAAATTTGAATTTGAAAAAGTTGGCTGTTAGTTCTGTTTGATCATAGGGACAGTTTAAGAATTTAAATAATTTTTTTACATGAAACCAATATTAACGCGTAGTAAGTACCAAAGCTAATAAAATGCGTATATTCAATAATTTTCTTATAGTTGGAGATGGCGGTGTTGGTGGCGTCGGTAGTAATGTAAACAAAACAAAGTAATGTAAGTGAGACAGACATGCGGCGAATTGAAGTGTTGGCATCATTTGGGTTGTTTTATTTCTTTTGTGCAAACTTCAGAAACCAATCCACTTTATGTGAGTTATATACGAGGACCGGCTGTGTTCATAAAGCGTGTTTCCTGCTTACTTCTTTTCTTATACAGTTGAAGTGGTTGAGACGCTTGGTCTCCATCCTGTTTTGAGAATCGTTTTTTTTTTTTTAAATATATACATATTTAAAACAAAACTGTGGAACGCAGACTCTTGTCAGATTTTCAATTAGCCGCTGAACATCGCATCAGGGACGGCAAAATCAACTTAAGATATACCGTTTTACAGTTAGTCAAATAAATAAATAAACAAACAAACAAACCCATAAGTACATAAAATGAAAGAATTTAAGGAATGTTAAGCTGTTTTACCTCGCGCCACGACTGACTCGATGATTCCGCATCATCATATCTACCAAAATATTTAGGTTTAAATAATCACAAGATGAAATGAAAAGTTGATTTTATACCAGATTATAAAGTCAGATTAGTAGAGAGACAAACAAAGATAAGAAACTAGGGCATACAACAGGTTTTATTCAAATTTCAAACTTATTCTTATCATCGAAACTATCACCTTCTGAGAATCTGAGACAGCAAAACAATAAGAATAAAAATTAAAACGTTTTGCTATTCGTTTTAAATTATCATAACCTTATAAATATAAATATATAACTGGTTTTTGAGTAGAAATACGTGATCGTTGCTTGGATCATGCTAATTACGATGAAATCATAGATTAAAATTTTTTTAAAATAATATTTTTGTATTTTACAAAGTTCGTATTTCAATAAATCTGAAATAAACATAAGAATTTGTTTCAACAATATTTCATAATTCAGGCAAACGTTTCTACCAAACGTAACAGAGTGTCCACTGGAAGATTAGTAGTGCAACAACTGTCAAAATTTTCAATTTAATGTTGATTTCCTTTTGTCAATAGGCGCTTTGATAGAAATCCTACTGAATTCAAGAACTAGATACTGAACCACATGTGTCATCGAGCCATAAACTCTAAATTACTAAAAATTCTTTGTTATTCTGGCAATACCGCGCCACAAGAATAACTAAAACAAAGCAAAATAAAAAAAAGGCTCGAGAATTTTCCACGCCATAGACCTAACCTGATTTTTGATTAGAAATATGTACATAGTCTGAGTAGATGGCCGCAGTTTAGAATTAAAATTAAGAATTCATACCTATGTAAGTTTTTCTTATAATTTTCTATTTTTTCTTTAAAATCTAAATTGTAATTGTAAAGTAAAATTCTCACATATAGTTCCAGTTCAGTTTTAAAAAATTAATTATGCTGTTTTTCGTATTGTCCGTCCGGTGGCAGCACATATTTAAAGAAAAAACCTAAGATAATTCCTCCATTTTGTCTGTCATTTTTTTTGTATTGAAGATTATAGACAGGAGAAAAAGTTGACTCGAGACGTAATAAATCTTTTCTTGTGGAAAATACCTATGTAAGTAGGACATTAAATTATTCAAGAAATTTGTAATTAATATAATTTATTTAATAGTAAATAAAATCCTATCTTTTTGCATAATTGTTGCAAGAATTTTATTTGGGAATTGAAGCTGAGTCGTCGAAGGTCAACATAATTTTATTTAATAGAGATGCCTGATGAAATTGCACATAGCTGCGTCGCCGAAGGCTGCAATTTGCCGGACGATGAAGAAATGGTCGCGTGCGAAAATTGTGCTCGTTGGTGGCATTACAACTGCGCTAAATTTGAACCTTCCTTGTTCGATACTGCAACTCCGTGGTACTGTCGCACAAATGAATGCGAGGATGTTGCCAAACATCAAGATAAGGAAGGGGATAAAAGCAAACAAGTTGCTGCCAGAGATGAAAACTCTGATGATTTATCTGATGCTATCGATGTTCTGATTGAGGCAGCCAAGTTAGCTCAGTCGACTGTCGATCAGAAAGAGAGCGAAATCGAATTACTTAAAGCTGAGATGAATGCGCTTAAATCCAAATTGCATACTGCAGCAAAGGAGCCGCCTGGTCAAGTTAATGTTAGGCCTGTTGAGTTGACAAAACTCGCCAACGAAAGACTGGAAGCGGTTCGTCAGATTGGTAGCAAGCATAAGCAAATTTTGGAAAATTCGTCTCACGCTCATTCAACTCCTCATAAGGCTGAAGATCATCTTGAACCAAGAAGTTCCGATACAAGTTTATGCCAGCAATCAGATATGTCAAACTTGTTAACAATTCTCACTCGCAATCAGGTGCAAGAGTTACCGTCGTTTTCGGGTCACGATCACAAGGAGTGGCCTTATTTTGAGTCAGTGTACAAGTCAACCACTGAAGAGGGAAGGTACAATAGTAGAGAGAACGTAGCTCGTCTTAGAAAGGCGCTGGTTAGTGAAGCTCATAACCTTGTGAGCGATCGGTTGCGTTACTCGACTGATGCAGATGCGATTATGGGTACATTAAGAGCAATCTATGGCAGGTCGGATGTACTTGTGCACAATCTTACTACAAACCTTCTCAAATTGCCGGTGTTAAGTTCTGGAAGCGATATGAAGCTGCGTCAATGGGCCGTGGCATTAAATGGTTTCGTTGGTGATATCAACTCCATGAACCTGGGTAAAGAACTCAATAACAATTATGTTCTCACAGAATTGGCTGGAAGATTGTGCCCGTCGTTATATCATGATTGGCAGAAACGAAGGATGAAGAATCCTGATGCAAATTTAGAAAATTTTGCAGTGTTTATATCTGATAAATTGTTTGACTTACCTCCAGAGTTGTCAAAGTATTCGAAGCCACTAGGTAGAGAGAAGGTAGTCAGTGCAGCTGTGTCAAAAAGAGTTTTAACTCACCAGTCAGTATCCAACAAAAGTGTTTGTGTCAAGTGTGGGAAACCTGTGCATGTGATGAGTGAATGTGACGCTTTCAAGGCGATGAAAGTAGACGAGAGGTTTGAGTTTGCCAAAAACAATGCCATTTGTTTCAGATGCCTAGATCCAGTCCCACACAAGTGGAATAGGTGTTCGCAAAGGAAGTTTTGTGGAATTGAAGGCTGTTCAAAGCACCACCACCCGCTTTTGCATCTGACTACTCCAAGATCGTCTTTAAATTCATCTGCCCCTGCGTTCACTCCACCCGCACAGATTCACTCGTCACATCTTGGAGTTAAGGCACCAGTGATGTTCAAGGTTGTTCCGATTCGATTGTACGGAAGCAACGACAGTTATTTGGACACATATGCCTTTTTAGATGATGGATCCTCGGTCACGATGATTGAACGAGAGGTTTATGAATTCTTGAATCTGAAAGGTGAGCCTGAATCTCTTGTGCTGCAATGGACTAAGGGTGTTTCGAGAACAGAGCAATCAATGCGAACAACTTTGAGCGTCTCGGCTGTAAGTAAGGCCAAACGATTTACACTCAAGGATATATACACAGTTAATGGTTTAGAACTTCCTATCCAGACCGTGAACGTCAGCAAATTACAGAAATCTTATTCTCATCTTAGAGATTTGCCGTTAATTGAACTGGATAATGCAAAACCGAAAATCCTTTTGGGTTTAGACCAAGCTAGGCTTCTGTCTGGTAGTCGGCAGAGGTCAGGAAAAGGCGATGAACCAAGAGCTATAAAGACACCCCTAGGTTGGGTTGTGTTTGGAACAACTGGGCTGCAGTCAAGTGTGTCTTGTCTAAACTCTCCTAAAGTAGCGTCAATTTCATATTTCCATGGAATATTCAAGGAAGATGAAGAATTGCACGATCTTGTTAAGAAACATTTTTCAACCGAAGAGTTCGGAGTTAAACCACCAAGTGGTGTTTTTGTGAGCAAGTCCGATAAACGAGCATTGGAAGTTATAGAACAGACGCTTTGTCGAGTTGATGAACAATATGAAATCGGGCTTCTTTGGGATAGTAATGAAGCCAAGCTTCCAGATAGTTACTCTATGGCTGAAAGGCGACTTGTGAAGTTTGAGAAAACTTTATTGAAGAACCCAGACCTAAAAAACTGGATGATCAAATACATAGAAGACCTAGTGATGAAGGGATACGCTAGAATAGCGACTACTGAAGAGCTGAAGCAGGATTGGAAGCGAATATGGTATGTTCCAATATTTATCGTTTTAAATAAGAATAAATGTCCGCCAAAACCGAGGGTCGTAGCAGATTTTGCTGCGAAGGTAGATGGCACTTCTCTAAATTCACGGCTGTTAAAAGGTCCAGATAACCTTGTTCCTTTGCATGCTGGACTCTTTAAATTTAGAGAGAGAAAATTCGCTGTTAATGCAGATGTCAAGGAGATGTTTCATCGCATCCGAATACGTGAAGCCGATCAGCAGTGTCAGCGATTCCTTTGGAGAGATTGTGATTCCACCCGTCAACCAACAGTTTTCGTCATGCAGGTGATGATGTTTGGGCCCCGGTGTTCCCCTTTTTGTGCACAATTTGTGAAGAATCACCACGCCAATCTCTACAAAACCCAGTGCCCAGAGGCTGTTGATGGATTGGTCAACCGTACTTATGTCGATGACTATTTCAATAGTCATAACACACTTGAAGAGGCAGTAACCGTAAGCAATGATGCCATAAGAATTTGCAAAGCTATGAATTTCGACCTAGTCGGTTTTCAATCAAATAGTAGAGCTTTTTTAAATCAAATTCCAGAGACAAATATTAAGGCTAATCTTGTAAGCATAGATCCAAATGAATGCGAAAGTTACGTGACGAAAATTCTTGGAATGGTTTGGCATCCCTCTTCAGATGAATTAATTTACAAGTTAAACGATGAAGAATGTTTGAAGAAGATGTCGGACGGAGCAGTCGTGATGTCAAAACGTGAAGTCTTACGGACCATCATGAGAATTTTCGACCCGCTTGGTTTGATCTCCTGCTTCATTATTAAAGGTCGAGTCATCTTACAAGAAATTTGGCGTGAGGGATTTGATTGGGACGAGCCGATTTCTGAGCAGTTGAAAATCCAGTGGCTGGAATTTGTAAGAGACCTAAGAAGAATCGAGTGCATTCAAATTCCACGCTTGTATGCATCTTGGGCTCCTGACTCTTCCACTATAAGTTTGATCGTGTTTGTTGATGCTTCAGAGCAGGCGTTTTCTGCGGTTTGTTATTGGCGTTTTGAGAGAAGTGGTGTGGTGGAGGTGGCATTGGCTATGGCGAAGTCGAAAGTGGCTCCTGTGAAGAAACTCTCTGTACCTCGTTTGGAGTTACAAGCCGCAGTGCTTGGTACTCGTATTGCGGAGACCGTCAAGAACTCACACTCGATCAAGCCACACGAAGTTATGTTTTTATCAGACTCTAAGACAGTGCTGTCCTGGATTTGTTCCTCGAGTTTCAAGTTTCCCAGCTTTGTGGCAGTTCGCATCGGCGAGATTTTAGATGTATCGAATCCAGCTCAATGGTTTTATGTGAGGTCATCCGATAACGTTGCCGACGATGGAACCAGGTTTAGGGAAATTCCAGAAGACACCGATATTAGAAAATCAAGGTGGTTTACTGGTCCGAACTTTTTGATGAGTCCTCGAGATGAATGGCCTATTACGGCAGGAAAGATTGGTAGTTCCACCGACAAGGTAAGCGATGTTGACTTTTCTATATTTCCAATATATATCCACAGAGAGTCGATATCGTTCAAAGTTTATGATGAGTTAAAGGCAAGGTTTCAAGCTAGGTGGTTTTCGGCAATAAGAGTTCTGGCGTTTATCTTGCGGTTCAGAGATTTGTTAAGAAGGCAGCCTATTGAGAGAGAGCCATTTGTTACGCCTTCAGAAATTCTACGTGCTCAGGATTGGGTATTTAGAAAAATACAACAAGAAGCATTTCCTGACGAGGTGTCCTGTCTGAGACGAAAGAAAAGTGTTGCACCTACCAGTTGTTTGTCGAGCTTATCGCCCTTCATTGACGATGAAGGTACATTGCGGCTAAGCTCAAGAGCCCAAAATGCAAAGCTTTCGTATGCTGCACGTAACCCAGCAATTTTGCCCAAAACCCATCCACTGGTTGAGATTTTAATCATGCATTACCATGAGGCTAATTTTCACAGAGGAACGGAGACGACCATAATTGACATAAGAGAGCGGGCTTGGATTATCAGCATCCGTGTTGCAGTAGCTCGTGTCCAATCGAAATGTTATATGTGCCGGCGACTAAAGGCGAAACCAGCTATGCCAGTAATGGGACAACTCCCGGAGAGTCGACTAGCCTTTGACTTAAGACCGTTTACTCACGTAGGAGTCGACTGCTTTGGTCCGATGTATGTCAAGTATGGAAGAGGCACTGTCAAGCGATATGGCATGATATTTACATGCTTGAGCTTCAGAGCGGTACATATCGAAGTGCTGAACGACCTAAGTATGGACCAGTGTATTATGGGCCTGCGTCGCTTTCTAATCAACCGAGTTGTCACAAAGTTCATTTATAGTGATAATGGACTCAACTTCGTTGGAACACGAAACTGCCTCGAAAAGGACTGCAAGGAGATGGAGAAAGGACTCGGTGAGTACTGTGCGAAATACGAGGGTATAGTTTGGCAGTTTATCCCAGCTTATTCTCCCTGGATGGGCGGTGCTTGGGAGAGACTTATAAGATCAATCAAATCCAGTACTGAATTTATACTGAGAGGAGTGACACCTCGAGAAGACGTACTTGTAAATAGTCTGTTGGAAGCACAAGGCCAGATCAACAGACGACCACTAACCCACTTGCCCGTTGATCCAGAAGATCCTAAGCCGCTCACCCCTAACTCAATTCTTTTCGGCGATAGTGACAGAGACGTCACCGCACCAGGAGTTTTTTCTGATAGTGATAAATGGAGCAGATTGTATAGCAGAAGAGCACAACATCTTATGAAAGAATTCACTAGGCGATGGTACACCGAATACCTACCAGAAATAACAAGGCGTTCGAAGTGGCATAAGGTTACAAAGCCGGTGAAAGTCGACAGTATTGTTTTGGTAATCAATCCGGGAGAGGTAAGAGCGGCTTGGAGAATGGGTAGAGTAACGAACGTTTATCCTGGACTTGACGGAGTTGTTAGAGTAGCGGACGTGCGTGTTGAAAATGGAACTGTTTTGCCAAAGAGGTCAGTCGGAATGCTCGCTGTTTTGGATATTGAGTCTTCGGATACAGCTTCAGACGGGGCCCGGGATGTCATCTCGCCAGATTTGTAAAGTAAAATTCTCACATATAGTTCCAGTTCAGTTTTAAAAAATTAATTATGCTGTTTTTCGTATTGTCCGTCCGGTGGCAGCACATATTTAAAGAAAAAACCTAAGATAATTCCTCCATTTTGTCTGTCATTTTTTTTGTATTGAAGATTATAGACAGGAGAAAAAGTTGACTCGAGACGTAATAAATCTTTTCTTTTGGAAAATACCTATGTAAGTAGGACATTAAATTATTCAAGAAATTTGTAATTAATATAATTTATTTAATAGTAAATAAAATCCTATCTTTTTGCATAATTGTTGCAAGAATTTTATTTGGGAATTGAAGCTGAGTCGTCGAAGGTCAACAGTAATTTTTAGAAAATAAAAACAACTTAACGAATTTGGACAAACACGGTTTTTGTTTTGGAAGGAATTTGTTATTTTTTCATCAGAGTCTGCGCGCCGACACCATGAATTCGATATTTTTTTGACAAACAAGAAAATTACAAAAAAAGTCCACGATGCAGGGGCCCTGAAGAGTGACAGCAATAATTTACAATTTTTCTCAATTTAAATCCAAAGTGTATATTGAAAATCAAATTAGGTTAAATTAGGAGAAAACAAACAAAAAAAAATTAGGTTAAATTAGGAGAAAAAAAAACAAAGAAAACAAACATACCTAATTCTGAAGTTTTCAAATAGAAAGCGTGGTTGAGTCTCAATAATACATTCCAACTGCATCCAAATTTACAAAGAGCCAATCTCTTTTCAAACTTAATACATATTTCCACGAACTGTCAGATTTGAGATTTTTTTGTGAAAAACTATTTAAGTAGTGCACAAGCTAAAAAAAACATGTATGGTAATTTTTTCAAGATATGCCAATACCAGTTAAAGAAGCAGTTTTAAGTATTACTTAAAGTTTAAATTAGGTCTTAGTGATTTATCTAATTCATGGCAAGAATGCAGATTTTGCGAAAAAGCAAACTTTTATTTAGATGGCCGACTCTTGGGATGACACTCCTACGCCCCGCGCCCTGCGCCCGTTCCGTTACCATAACTCCACGGACATATCCATATTAACAA
The DNA here is from genome assembly GCA_951509635.1 of Eupeodes luniger. NCBI lineage: Eukaryota > Metazoa > Arthropoda > Insecta > Diptera > Syrphidae > Eupeodes > Eupeodes luniger. The sequence continues at coordinate 53,091,938 of OX608073.1, forward strand.
CAATTTGCAGCAAATTTACAACAAATTTAAGACAAATTAACGACAAATTTACGACAAAATTACAAAAAAGTATACAGCAAAATTATATCAACGATAAAAAAATGTTCGACAAATGAACAACAAATCAAATATAATACAATTAAATTGACTACAAATTTATGACCAATTTACAAACAAAATTTCGACAAAACTTACGCCAAACGTACAACAAACAAAGGGTGGTTATCTCTTGAATTTTTGCTGGCTTATCGACATACACATTTACTGTCAAATAACCCCAAAGAAAGAAGTCCAACGGTGTCAAATCACACGATCTTGGCGGCCAATTGACATCGCCACAACGTGAAATAACACGGTCATTGAATTAGTCGCGCAAAAGACCAATTGTTTCGGCCGTGCTGTCGAAACCACATATCATCCACATCAATATCTTCCAATTTGGGCCATAAAAAGTTCGTTATCATCTCACGATAGCCAACATCATTCCCAGTAACTGCCTAACCGGCCTCATTTTGGAAAAAAATACGGCCTGATGATGCCGCCAACCCATACCTAAACCACACAAAACAGTCACAGTGTATTTAACGTACATATTTTTTTAAATTGCCTCTACCGCCTAAACAGGGAGAGATAGACCCCACCTCCCATAGTTGTTGTTGTTGTTGTTTTTAACTGTTCTATACAAATCCGTCATTAAACTTTGTCGCCTGAGTTTCGTACTCTACCCGACATCGTCCCTTAAAATGTAACCACAGCAAATTTACGATAAATTTTCAAAACAAAAAAAAGTTCGACAAACCTACGCCAAATGTACAATAAACTACAGAAAATATTATTAAATGTATAACAAACTTACGGTAAAATTAAAACAAATTTATGACAAAGTTTTAACGAGTTTATAACAAATTTCCAAAAAAATAAAACAAATTTACAAAAATAAAGCAATTTACAACTTTAACATTAAATGTTATTTTACTACGTATTTACGTTACAATTTCAACAAAAATAAAACAAAATAATTAATAATTATAACAAAATACTATAGAAAAAATTATAACAAAATACTATAAAAATGGCTTAATATTTTTTACAAAATTACAACAAATTTACAAAATAATGTAAAACAATTACATACTCCAAATTAATTACAACAGCTTTTTAACAAATTTATTAGAAAATTCGAAAAATATACTCCCAATGTACAAGAAAATACAAGAATACGATAACATTTACAAGAAATTTACGATCTATGTACATCAAAATACGACAAATTTACTAACACTACGAACAATTTACATCATATTCACAGCAAAATAACTACAAATTAACGACAATCGTAGTAGAAACATACTCAAAATACTATCTAACTTGGTATCAATAAATGTTGTACATTTATTAAAGTATTATGTATTTTATTTTTAATGTTCGTCAGTAAAAGTTTTTCTTAATTGAAATTGTTTCTTTTGGAATTTAACAGAGTTTAATTTTCAATTGTGAATCACACGTTAATTGAGTGCCAATGCTCTTTACATCTCCGTTTTGTTTTATTTGCTTTTAATTTTCAACCCTACCTTTAAATGGTTGATTGAATTTAAATCTTGAATGTTTATTTGCAAATTAAATAACAAACCACCACCATAGAATTTTTTTTTTGTTTTTAATTAAGTACTAACCAACCACCATCACAAGGTTTTCCATTCAAAAAATAAAATTCTAATTTATTCTCCTTCTCCCGCATGTGATCATCCCAAAAATATCATCCACCTCCGCAGTATATATTTTGGCTGAGTCACAATTCACAAATTATTATATTTTTATCCAAGAAAAATAAAACAACAAATAGAAGAAAAAAATATTTTTTGCCATAACCAAACGAAATATTTTGAAAATAAATTCTTTAGAAACAAATTCAAAATTTGCATTTTTGAATCTCTCTTATGTATAAATTTAAATATCGCAAAATATAGAAAATCTACCTCCGTTGTTGGTTTTTGTATTTTTGTATGATCTTTTGTAAATACGTTTGAATTTTCAAACAAAAACAAATAAATTTTGACTTGTTTGTGAATATTGAAATTTCTCCCATTTTCAATATCAACTGCAAATTTTCCAATTTTATTGCATTTATGAACTCTTCTCTGTGTTATTTATTAATTTCGAGCTGAGAAACGGTCTAAATTAACTTTTGTTATTGTTTATATTATCAAAGATTTTTATTGTTTTGACGCTGATTTTGAAATTGATTCACAAGTCTTTGTTGAAGTTTTTAAAGGTAGGTGAACAAATTGTAACGAGCGACAATACAATTCCCATGACACAAAGTTGCCAATTTTATTTTATTTTTTCCCATCACACATAAAAATCACAATAATCAGGGAAAATGTATTTAATTTTTGTTCGTTTTGTTTTTAATTTTTATATAAAACATTTATGACATGAATGGGGCATGGCGATTGCGATGGATGGCGTGGCGAGGCGTTTCCTACAAAAAATGTATTATGTAAGTTGCAATATTTTTTTATAATAATGTGGCGCTTTCTGAATGACAGTTGTCACACAGTCACAGCCATAGCCACATGAGCGACATCTATACTCGCATAAGGAACGGAACTCCTGGGCCAAGAAACGAACAATGATTGTTATGGTAATTACAGTGATGATGGCATGATTATTAAATTCATTGCATTATTATTGGCGAAATAAATGCAAATGTAAATGGAAATGCAAAATATAAAATGTTGATGTTGATTTTCGTTCACGAGGAAACTTGTGAATTGCTTGTTTGTCTTCAAAAAACATATTGAAGCAATACGATGAGATTTTTATGATTTCCTGCGTTGTTTTAGTTCAAAATAAAATAATTGTGTGAAAAAAAAGGACTCAATGCATTGTTTACGTGTGACCGTTATATTCGTCTTCGGTGGTCAAAGTCTATGTTTCTATAGAGAAAATAAAAATTGGAAGTGACTGGTTCACAATACTGACCTTGTCAATACATTGTTGTCAGATTTACTTTGCTCTTAGTGGTTGCTTTGGAAGTTAAACAATATTATAAGTTAATAGTTTTAGAAATAAAACCAACCATTGAAGCAAAATGGTTGTTTCAACTTATTTTATCCTTTTTGGATCCTCGCAAAACGGATTATCTTCTACCAAATTCTGTTTGTTTGACGTGTACGCAAATGGCACTAGTGATTTTCCTCCAATCTCAACTTTATCAAAATAAGGTACTTCATATAAATTCATGTTAGATAGAGACAATCGAAATAAAGAAATTTTAACGCCGCGCCGCAATATTTAATGTCTTTCGATGTTTTACTTATATTTATTATAAACAGTGTTCCATCAAAGTAGCAATTTCTATTCCCCTTTCAAACAGTTCATCCATTATACTCACACTTCCAGGAATGCTCGAACATACTGTAAAGTAGATAATCTTTTTACAGCCGCACATCAAGAATGTGGATTAATTTCATTGTTCGCGGGTACCTTATGCTTGCACTGTGTTCAAACTTTTAATATATTGAGAATAACCAACCCCTCTTATGGGCGCTAAATGTATTTAAAAAATGTAAAATGGGATAAATCTAATACAAAAAAAGAATGTAGCTTTGTTCAACTTATCTGCTGCAAATATATTAAGCATCGCAAATTGTCAAACGAAAAGTAGAATTGTATGATTTCGTTTGGGATCCAAATTCATTTTCGAATTCATTCTCACATTGATACCTTTGTTTGTGGATCCAAAATGGTCAGGTTTTTTTTAAGCGGATCAGAGATTACAACATTAAATAAAATAAAAACCATACACGTCTTCAATTTCAAATAATTATGAAAATTTTCACGTTTTGAAAGTTTAGATTTATTTGTCCTCAAAACGCTGAGTTTTTATTGTGAATTTGATGTTAGTGTGTTTAGGTTCCACTAAACGTCACTTTGAACCCTGTTGGATTTTTCGATAAAAAAAAAAAATGACGTGGAAAAACATTGAAATTTGAAACTTTCAAATCTGACGTTACCCAAAAATAGATCCGTTCCGGTACCGTTTTTCTCTTCTTTGTTTGACAGAATTCGAAAAGCTGTCAAATTTGTATTATTGTTTCATTTGGTTTATTCCTTTAAAAGAACTTTATTCTCCAAAAAGAAAGTAGAACTTCACTGTTGTATTTTTTTATTTTTTGATACTGTCATCGAAACTCATTTTTTCATATTCTAAAGCTCACTATCGGAAATGGAACTTCTTTTTACTTAAGTGACAAAGTTTTTATGATATCAACTCTTCTCGATTATCCTATTTCCCTTTGTACTATTCCGTAGCATCAGTTAGTAAAATGTAAACTTGCCTTAATAAAACTTTTTAAAATTCACATATGTACATGAATTGACAAATACGCAAAATGATTATTGTGAATGCACAAATGTGGCCAATTCACATCTGTCAAATAATCATTCTCAATATAACCTGGAATTAATGGCAAAACAAATAATTAAAAGAAACAACAAACAAAACAACTTAATTCTCATGCATGAGGAAATAATCAAAAAAGCAACAAACAAAGTTGGTTAAGTTGAAAAAATTACCTATATTTTACCACCCTGATGTCTGACATCAGGAATGAAAACGAAAAAAAAAACATTTCAGAATTGCCATCATGATTGTTTGGATAAAATATGCAAATTTTCATAAACAATAGAGTGTAAGTATTATTGTTGTAGTTGTAGATCGTGAAATCTCAAACTAATTTTCCACAATGAACTCGTACTCGGTGGAAGCATCAGCCTGACACTGAGTGATTCGGTAGAGCAATGTAATTACAATAACTTAACCAGTAACGTACGAGAAACTTCAAATCAACATAATCGTAGGTACTTGCTGCATATGTTTATAATATATGCACAAGAAAGTAAAATCTTCCTTCTAAGCAAAATGTGTTGCAACAACAAAGGCAACTTCTTGGCTGCAAGTCTCTCAAGTAATTGTGGTATAAGGCATACTTATGGAAATAGCGTACGCATAAATTAATTCATACCGTTAAAATGCTTTATACAAAAAAAAAAAAACATATTAAGGCTCTCAAGCACGAACACAATGTAATGGCCAAGCTAAACCAAACTGAAATGAAAAATAATAAAACTTCAATGTAGGTGGTATATTAGGATTTAGTGATGATGGTGGTTAGGTCTTATACCTACTTGGCACTTATGGACGGATGTTGCAATATTATTCTTTTTTTTTTTTCTTTCTTTCTTTAGTTTTCTTTTTCTTTCTTTTTAACCGGAAATTTTTCTTTTACGAAATAGCAAAACGTGCAAATTACTTGAAATATACAAAATATACGATTATTTAGAAAACGTGCGTTTCAAAACCAAAACAGGGCAAGTTGGAAAAATCATTTTGTGTATTTATGCAACCGAAAAGGAGTGGCGAAAATTTGAAGAAAAACAAATTATAAGAAATGTTCTTTAGGCACCTCCTGCATTCATATGTATACAATTACGGCTTCCTTAAAGAACGACCGGACCCCTACCAGCAGACAACTCCATCAACATTGTTTTTGTCCCGTATTGGGTGTGATGTAACATTCTCACCAATTCCCCATCGACACACCCTTTAAAATATATCCACATTTCAAATTATATAGGAAACTATAGTTTTTACATATATAAAATGGCCATATTTCCCTTTGTTTGTAAGAAGATAAACAGTAATCACTTAGGTGCCAGTTATAACTATCATTGGTTTTCATAATTGAAAAATCATTGTATCAATTGTAATTTTTTTTGACAGGTTGGTTATAGCTTTCATTGAAAATTTCTGTCATTTGGGGTTAGAGTTCATCATTGAAAGTAAAACTGACAGGTGGGAATATAACGAAATTGGAACGCTTTCTATGGAACGATTATGTTCCGAAATGTGAAATCTACAATCAGCTGTTCATTGAAAAATTAAAAATGAACTTAAAGAAAAGTTCTGGGTTAGATAATGTATTTTTTAAAAGGAAAAATATATTACACACATTTTAAATCTCGAAACAAAATTTGTTTTCCATATTAATTCTGATGTTTCAATTCTGATGGATTCCAACAAATTTTAAGGTACAAATTAACTTCTTACCTCTTTTTTTTTGTATATAAAGGAAGCACTTAATTGTAGTCATCAGTGTTTTAGATGAAAAAACCTTTTGACAGCTTGTCATTTACAGACGTCAAAAAAGGTTATTTAACGAATTGTTTTAGGAGTGTTCGGCTGATTTTTACTAAGGAATAACGTGCACAAATCAAGATAATGTGTTTTTAAAATTTAATTTTTTTAGATTGTATCACTCTAATAATTTTATACTAGATTGTATAAATTGTTCGCCTTATTCAAGATAAAACATTTTTTATTTTTAGTCTTGCTCATGTCTCAAAATAGAAATAAATGTTCTTATTTAGTGACTTTTCATATGTCATATACGAGTACATTACAATATTTATGCTGTCAGTCAGTATCAGTTGGGAATCCATGTTAATTTTACTTCAATTTTGACAACTGTGAGTGTGCAACAGTAAATGACACATTACTCCATAAAAGAACAGGGGTGCCAGCACGTAACTTGATACAACCGAGTTTAGTTGATACAATCGAGCATTGACAGCACACATTTTGGTTCAATCGAGTGTCCTCGATTGTTTCGCCAGATTCGGCAGCACACAAACTTCAAATTGACGTTTGAAACAAAAGTTTTCACTCGACAGAAATTAGTTATCGTCGGCAGTGATTTTTGTATGAGAAAAATGGAAAAACAAAATAATATGTCAATAAATAAAAAACAGACTGAGATTTTGACCAATTTTATGAGTTCTCACGTTGATTTAGCGAGGGGAATTCTTAAAACTGCCCAAGGGAGGAAAAATAGCAATATGCTGTGGGGAAAACTGATTGAATCCCTAAACACAGAGGGTCCTCCACAAAAAGATATTAAAGATTGGAAAAAGTAGGTTGATGTTAAATATTATGTATATACATATGTATTTACATATTTACAGTTAACTCCCACTGGCTAGAAGATTTAATGTTGCACAAAGCTGGAGAACTGGTGGAACTGATGTTGTTCTTCTGTCTTCTGGAAGATCTAACGAGTTGAGTATCATGTGAAAACATTCCTTGTTGATTCTAAACTGCTGCACAAAGCAAAAAAAAAATTGTTTTACAAATGTTATACTACATGATCTTCCTTTTCTTTTTGAATATTTACTCATTTTCACTCAATTCGAATGGGTTACTATTATCTCTCAAATATCTTCTTTTGATTTTAGCACAGGACACTTCTTCGCCTTCACTTTTACTCTCCGAATCAAAGAAAAACATTTCGAAAAAAAACTTAAAATTGAAACTAGAATGAAGTTATTTCAAAGAAAACTCATTTGACATTTCATTTTATAGTTCACAATGACTCTTTTAAGTAAAAGTCACAATGAAACTCGTCTCAAATTACGTGCTGTCAAAAATAATTTGTTTCGAGTTGATCGACGATCGACAATCCTCGATTGTATCAAGTTACGTGCTGGCACCCCAGACGAGAAAAGTGCTGCTTCGGTCTTATACTATTTGTGAAATTTTAACATAATTCATTTCCAGAACAAATGATATTGAAATATAGTTATAATGAATTGTTTGTTATTATAATGTAGGGGTTTTTAATATGTTGATTTTGACAGCTCGTGGTGGCCATATTGTTTCTCCCATTTTCTGTCAAAATAATCTCTTATAATCGGTCACTAAAGAGAAATCATTATGACAGTTAAAGCGTCGAGAAACTCATTTTTGAATGAATGGGTACGTGAATAAGCAAAATTGCCGGATTTGGGGCGAAACTTATACTCGCTAGATTCACGAGGTGCCAATTAATCCAAATAAAGTTACTGTTTGGTGTGGATTTTGGACAGGAGGTTTTTTGGGGTTATCGGGAACTTCTTTTCCCATGGATTTGTTCCCATATTCGAAAAATTGGTATCGGGAACTTTTAGAAAATGGGAAAAAAATTTCTATGGAAAAATACCTATCGGCAACTCTTTTTTCATGGGAAATCTTGTGTTTTTTCTGTCTGAATATTTCCCCCTTATTTAGTTGTCGGAATTTAAAGCGGAGCAAACAATGTAAGCAATTTTCAACAAAATAATAATGAAAATATTAATAAAAATGTATCTTTTTAAGGTCGAATTCAACAAATACTCACCAAGTTCAAGTTTTAATCAGTTTTATGGAACAAAAACGAGAAATGGTAATGGTTTCACAACAAATCGGTCTAAAGCATCTTGCACATGAGCAACGAACTGCGAACTGCGAACTGTGGATGTTCGCATATTTTGACTTTTCTTTCACATGAGCTTTTATTTCTATTCGCAGGTAGCGACGAATTGTCAACCCTTTTCTCCATATTTTCCTCAGCCATCATCTTTCACACAAAAACAAAACAAGAGTGGTATAATTTTGAGGTTAAGTTGAGCGCGAACAATTTATTCGTTGCAGTGTGGATGGTATGTGGAACGCGAATAGAGTTTGACAGTTCGCAGCAACCACACTGCGATTCGTTACTACCAAATTGTTTTTACAAAATTCTCTTGTTTTAGAGAACAAAATGCAAATTTTATTATCCTAATATTAGTGTCAATTGGTTTCTTATAATTTAAATGTGTTTTTGTGTGGAATTGACTTTTTGAAATGTGTAAAATCACGTTTGTTCGTCCATTCGCAGTTCGCAGTTCGTTGCTCATGTGCAAGGCACTTAAGGAAGATCAAAAATCAAAATATTGGAAAGAAATAGAAAAAGAACTTAACAGTAGGTGAAAAGTTGGTAACCATGATTTTTTTCTTAAAAAAAAAAAAAAAATAAATAAATTATGGTATGGCTTGATAAAAAAAAATACGTGAGGAAAAGGAAACGATAATACGAATTTGTGCCTTAGAAGAATCGGTGGAAGGATGCCCAGATGCTTTAACTTTTGGTCTCCCTTCATGTAGCAAAATGAGAAAGACAGACGGTGATCGAAATCAAATCGTCCATAGTGATAATTGTCCAAAGTCATCATCAGTCAGCCGTTCTATTGAAGTGTTAAAACACAAATCCATCGACGAGAATGTTTTGTTTGCTATGATCATGAATGCAACTGAACCAGAGGAGTAGAACGTTGAAACGAATGATTCCCAGATGAACATTGAAAACAGAACTTCAACTCCTCGTCCTACAAAAAAGCCACAAAAAAGCATAACTTGTGACGTCGCGTCGCTTTGGAACGAAAAATTGAAATCGAATACAGAACTCTGCAATTAGGTTGAAGAGGCAGTTGAGGCTATAAAGCGACACCAAAAAGAAATGAAATACCATTTCAAGAAAATATACAGGTCCATTGACAAAATTACAATTTTTTTTTTTCACTAAGAACCGACTGTCAAATCATTCCAAAACTATGTTCGAAAATTAATTTATTATTTTCATATTGGCAAAATTTGTTCCCAAGGAAAAAGAATTCCGTGGGGAATGCCCGATAGTAGGAACTTGTTCCCGGGAAGGGAAAAATTCCTAGGGAAAAATATTTCCCAAGGAATTCCCGATAAGGCTGATTGTCGGTCCGTATTTCTTTGAAAATGATGCTGGCCAGGACATTACCGTCAACGGCGATCGCTTAAGGTCGATGATCACCAATTTCTTGAAATAAATTGAATGGAATGGAAACCGAATTGTATATTGTTTCAACAGGATGGCGCTATGTGCCACAAATCTTATTCTGCGCGAGCGTTTCTAGGGAATGGTTATCTCGCGCCGAGGCGACGTGAATTCTCCAATTTCAATTTTGAATTCCACCCGCCTTTAATGGAAAACTATTAATATTATTGTGTATATATGATTTTCGGCACATAACCGCCTCGCCTAGGAGTGATATTTTCCATTCTATCAGTCCGTTTTCTTAGCACTTTTTCCAATAAATCGTTCCGTAAGGCGTCAAAGGTGGCTTAAATATTTGCTTTCAATGCTTTAAGAGTTGCTAGAATTTCGATAAAATTAATGACTTAACATAGCCCCATACAAAATAATCGAGAGGTGTTAAGTCCCACGAACAATGGCCCAGTTAATAGAACCACTTCTGATAATAAATGTGTCACCAAAATTGATATTGCAATAATAGAATGGCCGAATGCCGCTCTATGACAAGTGGCGCTGCCGTCTTGTTATAACCAAATGATTATTTTTTTGGAAATAAAACAAACAGTTGACATGGCTTAATACCGCTAGACATTCACCGTAATGGGGGTGCCGTTTCAAAATTTAATTTCAAAAGAAATACGGACTGTTGATTCCGCCAGATGGTGAACAACACCAAACAGGCTTGAGTATTGTCTTCGCTTTATAAACGACAAATTTGCATGTTGAAGAAGACAATTAAGCAGAAATAAGTTTACAAAATTTTCTAAAAGATTAATTTTTTTCCCAAAGAAAATGTCAACAATTTGAAAGCGTCGTTCGGTCTTAAAAATATTCTTAATGAATTACCAAACCTTACTAAACAGATATGAACTCAGTTTGACATTCTTACCTGTCATCGAAACCATTTGACATTCTCAACTTTCAAACCATAGACAACAACTATCAAAACTTCTCTTAGAGCTAAAACAAATACTCCATATATTTTAGTTCTCACAAAAATGTATAGTTTATAAAAATTTAAAATTAAAAAAAAAAACTCCATAAAAATTAATATCTAAAATAATAAGAATTCAATTACTTTTAATTTGTATTGCTTTATTACATAATCCGCGAAATTTACACATCTGGCAACGCTGAATATTTCTTTTATTCAACTATTGTGCGTTAAGTCACGATCAAATGTCACTAAGTTATTGTTAATGATGTGTTTTGACGTAATCTTATGTTTCATTAAATTTTATCTGAATGGATTTTTTTTACGAGCACATAACTTGACATTTTAGAATTAGCTATCACTTCCTAAGAGGGAGTTAGTTTCAATTTAGCACAAATCAATAAATAATACAAATTAAAATGGTTTTCATTCTTTTTATTATTTTATTTTGGAAAAAAATCAAATTTCATCAGTTTGTCATTGAATCTTTTTTCAGTTTAAACAAGCTATTAACTCACAATACGTGCAATTTTTTTTTCGTTGGTTTTTGATAAATCAACATTTTGGAAATTTTCAAAATTCCAGCTAATCAGCATATTTAACAAATTTGTGTTTTTGCTTTAAAACTTTTTTTGTCTGTAGAAATCATTTAACGACCCCCAACAGACCTTGACATTAAGACAAAAAATAAAACTAAGTCAAAAAATTAAAATAAACTTCATTCGATCGAAATTGCAACAAAAAAAAATTAAATATTTATTTTGACGTCAGCTGAACAAAAAGTTTAAAAAAAAAAAACAAAATTTAAAAACAGCTAACAAGCTAAAGTATCTACTGTGAACGACGTGTGTCCATCTGCAAGTTAATAAATTTAAAAATCTTATGTTTAAAAAAAAAATTATCTATAACAACTTGTGTATTTCCTTCCTCATGGAGGATAATAAAACAAAAACAAAATAAAACAAAGCAAAGTCAAGAAGAAGAAATTTCACAAATATAAAAAAAGTTTATTTTAATCTGTCTGCACCAGAATTGGGTGTGATCAGTAGCAGTAGCAGCGTGGGAAATAAAGTTTATTATGTTTAGTAGAGATATTTCATCTAAATATCTGTGCTATTCGTGTAAAGACCTCAAAATGTGGTCAGTCATATGGAATTGACATGAAAACAGATTAAATTATAACTACGCTATTTTTTGTTGAAAATTTTTGCATGCGAAACAAAAAACCACTTGTTTTTGATTGCGACACAATTATCGCCTCAACTAATTCAAAGCAATTTTTTCAAGCTTTAAGTTGGCTTTAGTAATTTAATTATATTATTTAAGCGCCATGGTTTTTGTTTTTAAGTTGTTGTTTGTTCGTAATTAAGGCGCCTACCCTTTTATTTTATTCATTAAATTTAAATTAAGTCCAGGAGTAGGTCGCGTAAATCTGTTTTTAATTTATTTAAAGCTTTCTGTTTTTTTAACCGTCTTGTTTTTGTTAAAAATTAAATAAGGGGAGAGAGTTTTGAAATAAAGAAACTTTGACTGGTATAAGGTTTTCCAATAGTATGTTTCGTTTCGAATAGGCTAAATGTCACTTTGACACATTACAAGTAAAAACTCTGTCATAACTGAAAACTTCAGGAAACCATAAAACAGTTCGCAGAATAGTTTCTCCTGATCGTGTTATTTGCGGAAGAGATCAATTTGCCACCGAGGTTTTATGATTTAAAACCCTTAGAACTTTTTGTTTGGGGCCATGTAAAAGATAAAAGGTTTGCCAATGCTCAACAATGGATTCAAGACCTTAAAGATGGAATTCGTAGATTTATCAAAGACACACAGTTGCAAATGTGCTATTCCGTTAATAAAAATTTCATGGAAAGTAACTCTTGTATGCAAAGGTTAAGCTTATGCCAAAAATTGTAAGTCGAGTTTTTTTTTGACAGTCGTGCATTTTTCTTTGGAATGTGTATCTGTCAAAATTATAATTTTTGGAAATGTTGACAGGAAATAATTTAAAGTTTTCTACCTATACTTCATTCATTTAAAATAATCAGTACAGTGAAAGCAGGATGTTTCCCTCTCACTCTGATTGCATTGGCTTGCATAAGCTTGTCACTTTTTAAAGCTCCGACAGAGTTTTGCTCTCTAAAGCTTTAAAACCTAAAAGCTCCATATAAAATCCACTAAATAAGCTCTTTGCTTGCAACTAAGAGTGATAATGGTAACTCTTTTGACATGTATGTACTGTAGTGTTGGTTAAAAAAAAAACAACAACTTTTTGACTCGATTATTAAATAATTAAAAAACAAATTTATGATTTAACACCACAATCGAATTTCGAAATTCTAATGATGCAGAAATTTAGGGCTCTTTTTGTGCTTGACGTCAAGCTGGAAACACCACACCTTTAAATTCATAATTTCAAAAAACTGATGACGAGGGAATTTAGGGCTATTTTTGGGCTCCTAAGTTAGTGAAACCCAATTTGGTATCTTAAGCCCTTACCCCCTTAATCACGTCGCAAAGTTGAAATTTTTGGAGACTTTCTAAACCAAACAAAATTTTAAACATCTAATGATGGGGTAATTTAGGGCTCATTTTATGCTAGTTAAGTGCTCTTATCCCGGTTTGGTTCAAAAATCCCTTCCCCCTAAAAATTAATTTCAAAAGTTCAAACATTTTTTTTATAGCATTACCCTGACGAAATTTGAACAATTTTTAAATTTGAAACTCAAAATAAAATTTCTGTCGAGAAATTATGTACCCGAGGTTTTGAAAAAAAAAACCATTCCATTAAAGATAAGATAATTTGCAAAAAAAAATACCAGTTTCATGTTTTTATTCCCACTGGTTTGTGTTTTACAGGTGAAAAATCAGTTTGTGATGACGTCACTCCTTACTAACTTAGGAGCCCAAAAAGAGCCCTAAATTCCTTAATCATCAGTTTTTTGAAATTATGAATTTAAAAGTGTTTGAGGGGGAAGGGATTTTTGAACCAAGTCGGGATTAGAGCACTAAATTAGCATAAAAAGAGCCCTAAATTTCTGCATCATTAGAATTTCGAAATTCGATTGTGGTGCTTCCAGCTTTACGGACCTTAAATATTTACAGTTTCTCATATGCATAATAAAATATAGTTGTTTTTGTAATAGTTCATTAAATATATAGCACAATTAGTACAATTCGTTAAATATTAGGCTGGTCAAAACAAAAGCATCTTTTAAAATATACATACATTTTTGAAGACTTATTTAAATATTGCTAATATTTGGTAGCAAAGCTCTTGTTTTTAATTGCTTCAGCGATCTTCAATCCGATTTTATTGAAACCACGTCTTAACTGTATTGGACGTGTGCTTAAGGTCGTTGTCCTGCTGGAATATCTATTTGAGAGGCAACTGATCCTCAGAGTGTGGTAGCATTATATTTTGCAAAATGTCACGGTACATAAAACGATCCATTGTACCATCTTTTTTGCTGAATCGGTCCCAGTCCATGCCCTGAAAAACATCCCCACACAATTACGTTACCTCCACCGTGTTTTACAGTAGCTTTAGTATAACGTGGATTTAGTGACTGGTTGGTCCTCGAACACGACGACGATGGAAACCATCGGAACCCTTGAAATTGAATTTGGACTAGGCCGAAAAGAGTACGTTCCTCCATTTTCTAACGGTTTAGTTGATGTTGTCATGAACAAATTTTAATCTCGCTAGTTTGTTTTTTGTTGAAATAAAAAGCTTTTTTTACAGCTTTGAAAGATTTTAATCCACCATCAACAGCTTGTCTCCGAATTGGTCCGCGCTTACGTTAAGGTCGAGTTCTTATTTCTCTTTATAATATAAAAGGGTCTTTTTTATTTGATCGTATTATAGCAGAATCCTGTCGTTTTTTTTTGTTTCCTTGGTCTGCCACCTCGATGAACCGTTTGGAATGCCTTTATCGATTTGTAACATTTTATTAATGGGCAAATCACTGATTTTGGAATGGAATATTTGTCCGATATTTTAATTTAACTCTTTCCACTTTTATATTGCTTTATAATTTTTTCTCATATTTCGTCAGAGTATTTGTTTCCGGCCATTTTACAAAAGTTATTTAAGAACACTGATAAGCTTGCCCGTGAACTGAATACCTAATAAATATATTCAACTGCACTCGTTTGCCAAAACTTTCAATATGAGCAATGGATTTTGTAATTAATGGACTATCTTTCCTCTATTATTAAGAAAAAGAGAGATAGCAATAAAGAGTGACTTTTGTTTTCACCAACAAAACAAAAACAAAACATCCAAACAAATTGTGTTAACTGTCCTACTTATGACATATTTAAATGAACCGTTATGAAAACTCTTGTGGTCTATTTAGAAGTACATACATAATATATTAAATTTTAGAACAAATTAACATGATTTGTTTAATTTAATAATTTTTTAATTACATAAAGATGGAGGTGGTTTTAGTTGCTAATGTAGATATCAAGCGCACGATTGTATTGACTTGACAGTATCCCATCAGCAGTGGGATACAATGGTCATGTCGGGTGTACAACACTTTTATGCCAAAAATGTCAACAACAATTCTTTTAGGCATGTGAGTAGTTCGCCGATAAAGCCTGTACTGACTTTTTTTTTTGTTGAACAGAGTACAATTCGAAAATTTGTAAAAAGTAAGGCTTTTTGAAGTAATCTTTGTTTTTTTATGAATCTCCAACTTGTTCCTTAAAACCGCAAAAATCTACCTTTTAGAGTAATTAAACAAAAACCTCAAAAAAGCCAAAAAAAAGTCTGAATGAATTAGGTAGTGGATACCCGTTTCTGGAATGTTGATGCTGAGTCGAAAGTGATTCATTCAAATTCGTAAATGTTATTTTACTTTTACTCTTACACTATTAAGTGTCGCAGTATATTTTTTCTTTTGATGAGATCATAATGACTTTTTTATATTTTTTGTTTTAATCTCATTTGAATATAAACAAAATCAGAGACTTACATATTAAAAAAATTCAATTCAAAATGACGCATTTTCAATATCTATGTTAGTTTTTATATTCGGTTTATATTATAATATTTTCGTTAGAGGTAAACGACATACCAGGTTAATTATTTTACAAATAAACATAACAAAAAAAAGTAGTTAAACTAGATTGTTTACAAATTGGTAACACCCGAAAATAAAAAAATAATAATAAAAGACTGCATATTTATGACAAGGTAAAACTTGATAATTAAATTTTAATAGATATTTGTGGTAACTGTAAAACATGTTTTTATGTTTTGTTTTTAAATTACGATAAAATGCATCAGTTGATAATTGAAGTAGGTGTTAAAAGTCATTTGGAAGGAGGAGCATGAATCATAACTATTTTTGGTTAATTATTTTTAGTTTTAATTAATAAAAAGAATGTATTTCTGAAATGTGTGAAGTGAGCATAACCACTTCAAACCAACTGCAGTTGTAAATTTATCGTGTTAAAATCATGAATACAAATATTAGTTGGTTGCACTTTAAAATGTAATCAAAATTTCTTTAAAAATCGTTTAAGTTAACCCCAAATAGAAAATATAAGAACAGAATTTGTAGTTATTTTTTCCTACAGTAGTCATTAAAAAAATGGTGGTTTTAAATTTCTAAACAAATTTTTTATTAATACACTCTATTAAACGAAAAAGGTTTTTTTTTTACCACAAATTATTGAAAATTAATCCGGAATGAAAAGAAGGACACGTCTGTTTTCTTCTGTGTTTTTATTTCAATTCAAAAGTTCTTAACCTACTTACAACTATTTATACCTACTTAAATATATGAACAATTATTGTTTTAATTTAATTAACATTTATGAGTTCATTATAACCAATTCTAAAAATGGTTGTTTTAACTTCATTGAATTTGAACATTACTATAGCGGTTATCTCTTGCGACACGAATTAACGACATTTGTAGACTCATTCATTTTGTAGTTTCAAGTTGGCAGCGCTGGCTTTTGATACCTTTCAAACTCAGCTGTCATTTGAAGTGTCATAATATTAGTCGAATGTTTGTCATTTATGAAAATAGATTGTTTAGCAATCGAAAAACGCGTTCAAATTATTAAAAAAAACTATTAATTATTATAATCGACTGATTTCGCAAGCACTCTGTAAAATTGTAAAGAAATTTGAAAAAAGCGGAAGCGTTATTGATGTCGTTAGACATTGACTTCATTGTAATGCAAGCTCAGTCGAAACTATAGCTCCTACAAATACAAGTGTTGCTAATAGGATCTGAATTCATGGATTTCACAGAAATATTCGACCAAATATGGTTTAATTTCACGTTTTGTCGACTATAATGAAATTAAATTTTCATCAAAAATTTATTGTTTATAGACTTTTAAGGTCGACAAATAAATGACCCTTTATTACAAATTTTCGAAAAATATACAAACAATTTACTACCACTGTAAAATAAATGTAGACAAAATTTGCGATAAATGAACGATAAATTCAAGACTTTATGACATAATTACGAAATATATTACGACAAACGTACTAAAAATGTATAACCATGTAAGAAGGGTTATTATTGATAAATGAACAAAAAATATTTAATAAGAAATTTACAACAAATATATTAAAAATCTACGACAAATGAACGATGAATTAACGACAAATGGAAGATAAATATACTACAAATATTATGAATTCATATAGATTTACGATAAAATAAAATAATAAAAAAATATAATTTAAGTCTTTAAAATCGTAAATTCATTAATTCATTCATTCATTCATTCATTCATTCATTCATTCATTCATTCATTCATTCATTCATTCATTCATTCATTCATTCATTCATTCATTCATTCATTCATTCATTCATTCATTCATTCATTCATTCATTCATTCATTCATTCATTCATTCATTCATTCATTCATTCATTCATTCATTCATTCATTCATTCATTCATTCATTCATTCATTCATTCATTCATTCATTCATTCATTCATTCATTCATTCATTCATTCATTCATTCATTCATTCATTCATTCATTCATTCATTCATTCATTCATTCATTCATTCATTCATTCATTCATTCATTCATTCATTTATTCATTTATTCATTTATTCATTTATTCATTTATTCATTTATTCATTTATTCATTTATTCATTTATTCATTCATTCATTCATTCATCTATTAATTTATTTATTTATTTAGTCATTCATTTGTTTAATCAATGCAGTTTTTAGTTGTAACAATGACACAACTGTTCCCTTAAATGTTTGCCCCAAAAGATGAACCAAGAGTAGTTTTGTTGCACTCATCTTGCAATTGCAATTCATTTTCTTTTAAAGGATTTTTTTTTTGAGGTACAGAATTTTGAAATAGAATAAAATATGATGATTTTTTAAATTTGAAATGAAATTCACTTTATTCAAAGATAATATTCTGACAAAATTAAATTCAATACGATTTCTGGCATAATGTTGTCGTCAAAGTTGTCAAGCGTTTCAGGCTTATTGTCGCATCTCAGCAACTTCACATTTTCAAACAGAAAATAGTCATGCAGCATTAAATCGCACGATCCTAAAAGCCAATTCACGATAACGTGAAACTAAGCAGTTACCAAACGTGCTGTTTTATTCAAACCACAGCTTCTGCACAGCAATTATCCACCAATCTATAAAGCACACCAAAAAGTTGGTTTTCAAAAAACCATGATTTTCAAAAAAAAATAAAGCACAATTTAGAAGCGTTGTTCAGGTGTTAGTCTATTCATGTTGAAATGCCAAATGAAACTTAAAATAAATCACTTGACAGCCGACAAATGGCCGCCTGTAAAAAAAATATTGACAACTTAAAGTTATGTACCTCTAAAAATGAACCCTTTGCACTTTTTTTTTGGGACAGCTTCCAACTGTTTTTGAGCCCAATGGGTTAATATTTTCAGAATACAAAAATGCGGAAACTAAATGACATATAAAACAATATGGCAGTCTAGAACTGTCAAAACATAACATGGGTTTTTGAATATTCGATTTTTTTTCTACCACTTTTATTTATAAAACGAAGTGTTGGTTGGTATAATTTATGTTTTGCATTGGGTGGCAACTGTTTTGAAGGACATTTTCCATAAATTTCCTGAAAGCACCGGTTTTTTCAATGATCTCTGGTGCTGATATCTTTTATAAGATAAATACAACCTCATATTGTTGCATATTTGTTAAAGGTAGCGTTTAGATTTTTTCTTGAAATCAGAAATACTTGCAACAATAAATAAAAATCAATATTCACATCTATATACTAAGATTTAAGACCCCCAATTTAAAAAAATAATCAAACCATTCAGCCCCTAGGTAAATCCGTTTCTCTCTAATTTACACACAAAACAATTGAAAAATCTAATCAAACCAACAATTTACGACAATAGTGGGTACTTCAATTGAGAAATAGATTAATTTAAAGTTCATTGTCTGTCGCCAACAAAAAAGAACTCTGTTGTGATTTACTGCCAAATTAAACCCAACGCAACAAAACTGAAAATACAAAACAAAAAAAAACATAAATAAAATAGAAGCTGATCTAATACTCAACGCCGCGGGCTAACTATGACGACCAATGAAACGCTGCAACAACGACAACAACATCGACGACGATGACGACGATGACTTCAAAAACTATACGGACTTTTATTCAACATTCAAATACAGCAAAACCAATTAAATTCTCTTACCGAACCGAACCACCCGATAGGAGGCGTTCGGGTGTAACTGAAATTACCAATAAATATATACTCTATAAAATTGCAGTTCCACCCCACTTCCTCCCTTGGAGCGCAATCTATATTCCATCCCCACTATATCAAGTGTCTAGATGCAAAATAATATGACCATTTCAATATATAAAATAAAAATAAAAATAAACATTAAAATAAAAGAATCGATTTGAGAATTTATTACTAAATGCAGCAAAAATTGGTTACATCAGTTTGTGTATAGTAGGTATAGCCAATGTTCTCAATGTTGTAGGTGAAGCTGTATCTGACAGATAGCGTCATTGATAAATGGGATAATTGCTTGGAGTTTAGCTTAGATATAAATTGTATTGGGTGGGGCTCTCTATTTCTACATATACGAATACTCCCTGAAACCAAAATGAATGTATCAATCCTATTTATTAAGCTACAAATGGCTTATGTCTGGGATCGATTTGTATATTCATTAAGTATAGTTCTTTTTTATGGAATAAAAAAATTAATAAAACTTATAATATTTGTTGGTGCTGTTGCCGCGAGCCGCTAGTGCTGCCACTGTCGGCCGCTAACAACGACACTGCAACAGTCGGTATTTGCAATAATAATAACGATGATGGTTCTGATTAAGGGGCTATTGTTTATATTTATCTGCAATAAATTTACACTAATTGCAATCAATCATTTTTAGTGTTTGCTGCTCTTTGTATACTGATGGGGTTTTAAATTTGTACGCGTGCCTTGTCTGTTTTATGCCAATTAATATATTCATTTTTTTTTTTTCAGTTTATGTTTGTCTAAATAAAATCAAGAATGTTTGATTTGGATAATGATGATAGCCTTAGATAGCCCTAAGAGATTGTTTTTTTTTTAGGGGGAGTAAAAATCGCATCATGGTCTTCAACAGATATGTTATGGTCAAAGCTGTTTTTTTTTTTTTTTAAACATGAATCCGGAATCTTTTGCTTCTTCTGTCTTTCCTTTAATGTGCTTCAAGTTAGAACGATCACGTACAAATTTTTTTTAAAAACTAATAATTGTATTAATTGTCGTGAATTTGTGGTGATTTCGTCGTAAATTTGTCGTTCATTTGTTTTAAATTAGTCGTGAATTTGTAGTGAATTTGTCGTAAATTTGTTGTAAATTTGTTGTAAATTTGTTCTAAAAGTTATAGGAAGTTATTGTAATCAGTCCGATTTGGAAAATTTAAAATGTTGACATTTCTCCACTTTTCAAAGTCCCTAGAATCTAAATCAAAGGTTTTTAGAGAGATGTAGTGGGTACGTCGTATTTGGGATATTTTTTTCCATCGGCCATATCTCAAGAACCGGCGGCGTTGATATCGACTTCAAATAATTATTTGTTTTACAGATAAAAAACATCGAAAGATGCAGAAAGGACATTGAACAAACTTTATTGGGTGTTTTTTTTTTTGTACTATGGTAATTTAAAAAAAATGAAAAAATTGCGTGGCCCCAACATTTCCCAAACCGATTACGCTAGGCACTTCAATTTAATTCTAGATTATACAGTGCCGTTCGAAAAATGTTGGTCATCATTTTTTTTTCGATTTTTTTTTTTTTTTTTTTTTGAATTTTGTCAAATGTGTTGAAATAACATCATATTTTTTAATGTGGTTTTGTTTTATTATGTGGTTCAAATCGTTTTATAGTACAATAAGAATTTTGAGATTTTTCTAAAATGGTCACGCGAACCAAAAGTGATTATACCGAAAAATTAGTTTTTTTTAGGTACCTGCCTCATTTTTAAGGATTAAAGAAAAATCCTTTATTGGTGCAGTTTTTTTGTTACGGCTGCACATCGGCGAGACATTAAATGAGATAGATTTTTCCATGTGTTCCTGATGGCAGGTATCGTGTTCTAGGTCCGGATAAGTAATTTTTGTAATTCATCAACTGACTCTGGGCGCTTCTTCACAACCTTAAGTTTCATTATAGACCAAATATTCTCAATTTGATTGAGATCTGGACTGTAGGGAGGCCAACTTAGTACATAATATTATTATTTGTTTCGAAGTACTTTTTAACCTTAGAAATAAAAAAAAAATCCAAATATTATTTTTAGTCATAAAAAATTTAGCTTTTTTTAAAGCTTATTATTAGCCAGTCATGGTAAAAATAAAAACAAGTTCATACTTACAATTTTGGCTGTATGACAAGGAGTATTGTCCTGTTGAAAAATGAAACTACAAGTGTCCCCAAAAAGCTCTAGCACCGTGGGCTCCAATACGTTTTCCAGGACTCGAAGGTAAACTTTTAATTTGACTTTGGATCCTAGAAAGCTCATTCTACCTTTTTCATCTACAGAGAAGCATCCCCATACCATCACACCTTCACTTTTTGGGGGGATTCCGCAAAATGCAATCAGGTCTTAGTTTTTCTTTCAGTTCTCTTCGCGCAAGGGTCCTCCCATCTCCAACATGAAGCTTGAATTTTAATTCGTCCGAAAAGATGACATTGTTTTACATGTCTTGAGTCCAATTTAGGTGCTCCTGGGCCCAGAGCAATCGTTTTTCTTTGAATCTTTTTGGAAAATCCGACTTCTGTACCGGCTTGAGTGTTCTAAGTTCAGCTTTCACGACCATTTTTCTCACTGGACTTGACAAAATGACTTTGCCTGTAGCTCGACACAGATCGTTTTAAGGTCCACCGAAGTCCTGAACCGATGCCGACGACTGTACAACACCAAAAAACGATCTTCCACTGGGGTCGTCTTTTTTGGCCTCCCTGAGTCTTTCTTCCTTCTAGTAGTCCCGGTCTCACGATATTTTTTCAAATTCCATACCACAGTTTGTTGAGCAAAATTCAGTCTCTAATTTCACGTGTTGTTAAATTGAGACTTGACAGACACAAAATATTGGCTTTATGTTCTAAACTGATTTTTCCCATTTTTTTTCCAACAAAATCACTTCGGTTGGTATTGGACTACTATCACGAGCCAAATGCAGCTCTTATTAATAATAACATAACTTTTATACAGTGTTTGAATGACCCGTAGGTTTCCTTAATTCCAAGAACTAATCTCGAAAAGGGTATACAAATGTTTGACCAACATTTTTCCAACAGCACTGTATATTATTAAGTGGTATTCGATAAAAAAATCTAACTAATAAAATACGGTAGACTCTCCCTAAGTGGGAACTCTTCTTAACTCGAATTTTTTTTAGCATTTTTCATCGTTGCCTTATGTTTTCCATACAAAAAGCATTCTCTTAAGTAGGTATACGAACTCTAACTCTCTAATTAGAACAAATGTTAATACATCTGCACCGTTTTTACTCCTTAAATCAATTATTTTTCTTGTTTCTTTGAACTTAAAACCAAAGGCCATTTAACACAAATTTTTTTGTTTTTACACAGTTATCAGAGCAAATAGAGCAAACTATCACATTCATAACTACCTGCCTAAAAAGTTATACAACAAATATCATCAGTCTTCGTTTACTTTTTTCTACTTTGTTAGGGTCGGGGTTCTAAAGAAGTGTAGAAATATGAAAATCTGGTTCATTGGAGATATTGAAGAAAGGAATCAAGACAAAATCAAAAATTTCAGAAAAATTCATTCTAGGGCACACTTTTCTCGCAATATGTGCAAAAATTACAGACGCGTTATAATCTTGCTAAAAGCAGTATTTTTATTAAATGTAAATGGAGTAAGGGGCCATTGTTTTTTGTTTAAGTCATTAAATTTATTTTTTACCTAATAAACATTTTAAAAAAGGAAAACAAAACTTGCCTCTCTATAACGAGAATTATGCCAAAACTCTTTAACTCGAACAATTACTGGTTTCCCCTGAGAACTCGACTTAGGGAGAGTCGACTGTATTTGCCACCTCTAATATTTTGCAAACAAAAAATGATATTACCTCCAAAATAATTTTATGCATCGAAGAAAATATCGTTTTGATTTTCGACTTTAATATCGTTGCAACAATTAAATACACTGGCTTTAAATTATTGGTACTTATGAAAACATTGTTGTTTTAGATTAAGCAACATTTTTAGAAAAAATATAATTGAAAGTTACGAGTATTTTTATAGAAAATTAAAATCTACAAAAAAAATATTGCACAGAATTGGTAAAGACTGATATTTTATTCGAATATCTCGAGAATAAATTAAGGTATTGACTTTAAAATTACATATGTCATAAGAAACAATATATTGTTTTTAACATAAGGTAGTTTTATTAAAAAAACCCATTTGGCATTTTATAAAACTTCAAAAAAATGCTAGTATCTAAGAATTATTAAAAATTGGTTTTTGAAAAAAATATCTCGGGAAAAAAACACATATTATTGAAATTAAAATTATTTTATCATTTGCAAAATATTATTTTTAACTTTTAGTAATTTGTTTTAAAAACATCGTATTGACATTTGTTTTACAATCAACAAAAACTTAAAAAAACTAAAAACAAATAAGAAATAGTTTTTGGGTGAAATATATAAACACTTCCAAAAAGTCACATGACATGAAGAATTTTACAGACATAAAAATAGCCATATAACCAATTTTACCTTGTGACCCTAACAGACAGAAAACATGGTCATAAATGTATGAGAATATCAATCTTAACAGACATTTCCACTATTTAAAATCGGATGACTGCATGGTTTCCGGTAACCCTTTTCGAAAGATCTAGAGTGTCTTTAAAGCGTAGGTACTTACAATGTCTATCATGTTATTTAAAATTATAATATCTCAAGAGTTAGATTCACTGTCGTAAATTGGTCGTAAATTTATTGTTAAAAAATACTGTCGTAAACTTGTACATTTTTTGTAAACGTCAACAAAAAAACCTCTAGTAGCGCTCACTCGACAGTGAAGTTCGCATTTTTATATTGATTAAAAACAAACTAAAAATAAAAAAAGTGGCAATTAAATGTCGTGAATTTGTTGTAAAACGATTGTAAGGGGGTCCCGAGACGCTCAATATTATTGTGCAAAATGAGGCGTTCAGAATAATAATGGTCTAAATCCACTTTTTAAGAAAAATCGAGATTTTACCTTTAAACACATTATTATAATGTGTACCTTATAAAAAAAAGATCAGCGTCAAAAATGAGCAATTTTCGAAATAAATAAACATTATATTTCTTTTATTTTCCCTGAATATCTTTAACGTCTTTTCATTAAACTTTAAATATCTCGAATTTAAAATATATGGACATATTCCACTAATATTCTGAACGCCTCAAATATTGCACAATATTATTGGCTAGGCGCCCCAGACGATTCAATATTTTATAGAATAATTTAGTTTAAAGCTGATACTTGTGTCGTGTAGACAAAATGCCGAGTGATGCTTTCTTTATGGATGCTGCTTTACAACTTGAACGGTTCCACCATGTTTCTAAGAAACTGCATTGCGTCATCGCGACAAATAACACTATGTCAACTGCACCACTTTTTCCAGAATCCAAATTTTTGTTTCAATTCTTTTCTATATGTGGTGCTCAAGGAATTAAATTTCTGTATTACTTGATGTTTGTCAGCTTCGGGATCGCTTTCCCTGTATTTTGAAATTAGCTTTTCATATTTATTGTTCACTTTTTACTTGCGATATATAGGAACTATTGCATTCGTAAAAAATTCGAACTCGAGATTTTAATCAAACATGATATTACGATTGCAGAGAAGTCGAAAAAAGTGGGACCCCCGATTCCGTCCGCCGGTCTTTCTGTACTCGCCCCTACAGCCATTTAGGGATTGACTCCAAATTTGGAAATTTTGAGCCGATTGGACGTTTTTTTTTTATTTATTTTTATTTTCTTTTATTTTTTTTTATTTTTTTTTATTTTTTTTTATTTTTTTTTATTTTTTTTTTATTTTTTTTTTATTTTTTTTTTATTTTTTTTATTTTTTTTATTTTTTTTTATTTTTTTTAATTTTTTTTTTATTTTTTTTTATTTTTTTTTTATTTTTTTTTTATTTTTTTTATTTTTTTTATTTTTTTTTTATTTTTTTTAATTTTTTTTAAATTTTTTTTTTATTTTTTTTTTTATTTAAAACAAAATAAATATGTTTGTATTGCTTCCGAAGTGTACACCGTAATTTCGTTTCCGTTTTAAATTTTCTCAAAAACCAACGAACCGTTTTCAAAAATGCTTTTTTTTGCACAAGCTCTAATATTGTTTAATAACATTTGATGATCAAAAATGTTATTTATTTTTATTTTTGATTTTTTTTTTTAAATACATATTAAATTTTTTTCGAAATTCCATGTTAGTCTTTGGTCTTTATATTCCACAAAGCCGTCAGAGTCGCAAACACGTTGACACATTCTAAAATAAGTGTTCCTTCAACCTCAGTTTCACTCGCGGAGGTCTTTACTCCAAAATTAAATGAATAAATATTGTGCAATTGTACCCACAGACGATACAATATTTTTTTTTTGTGCAATAAATATCAAAAGTGTTTTGGATTTCTTCAACAATATTGTACAACCTTGCAATATTATCAAAAAATGTACAATAATATTGAGGGTCTAGAGACCGTTTTAATAAATTTGTTCGCATTATTTTTTTCAAAAAAAAAAAAAACAACTTCCAAATTCTTCAAGCAAATCTAGCATCTTGTAAAACCTTAAAATAACTTCCCACTTTCAATTTTGACATTTCATAGACATACAAACGACAATCTGCTACGTTTACTTAACCGTTTGACATGCGTATTGGCCAAAACGTATTTTAGCGCCAAACATACCTCAACTGTCAAAACTCAACTTAACCGAATGAATAAAATTTGTATCGTCTTATCTGATTCATGTAGAGTTGTTGGGATTTAGTTGCGGATTAGGGCATATACCACATATTCTTTTTGTTGTAAAACTTCGAAAAATGATTTTTCTATAATCTTTAAGACGACATTTATTTGCCACTTAAAAACAACCTGTAATTTAGTCAAAATTCAGGATGATTCAATGAAACACCGCCAAAATAGGAATCTCTACAAAATCTTCCCCATCAATTCGAAGCCGAATCAAATTCCTAGGGAGCACAATGTGCCACATAGAAATCTGACAAATTTACGACGCTCAATCCAATTTTATTGATTTACAAACATTTTCAATACTCAACGCTAACTTGACAATTGTTTTTAGCAACCCATTTTTATTTCTCTCAAGTTGATCGAAAATTACCTAAACAAAATATATTTTGGTTCACTGAGGCGTATACGCACTTTTTTTGAAACAAATAATTCCCATATTTTTTAATGCATCGTTTTATGTCAAATTAAAATTGTGTGTCACGTTTAAATTTGTAAAACTCAGCCTCGTTTATGTATATCAAAATTTAGTCCAACCGAATTATCAACATTTGAATTGTTGGTTGTTGCAATAATTGATATGAGTAAGAGTAAGTAAAATATATTCCCTAAGTAGTTTATGTCTCTGTAGAGTACCCCCTTGTTCTTTTTGGTAGTGCATGTTGGTTTAATTGTTTAAAAATATTATTATTGTTGAATGTACATTTAAATATTTCTCTTGTTGTGTAATTGTATAATTGCTTGTCTGTCAATCATTTCCTCATTTCACATACCAAAATATATTTATACTTTTATTTATTGTCTTAATTTATATCAATTATTATTTTCTTTTGTTTTGTTTAATTTTTTTTTGTTTGTCTTTTGCATAAAATATTTTTTTTTAATTAAAATAAAAATAGTTTGTATAAAAGTTATACTATCTTAGTTTTTCCTTTTTGTTTTCTTATTTATTTTCATTTTAAATCAACACCACTCAATTTCCAACCTGATGCCGCAACACACTTCATGGCGTCGCGTCGTGTGCATTTAATCAAAATTAAACACAAAAATTACAAACTGATTGCCTTCAATTGCCTAACTTAAAAAATGAAAATAAAATGAAAATACGAACAACAAATTTTCAAACCAACGAAACAACTTTATGCCATGAAAACTGACAGGCTATTAAGCAGTGGTCCCGAATACGATGACAGTGATGACTTTAACCGAATGAATGCAGCAACAACAACAACAACGCCACCATTGACGACGCAGACGACGCCGCCAACAACAACGACGACGACAAAGGCAGCGACACCAAGTTTAGCAACCGTGATTACAGGAGTCAGCCATCAACAACATCAACAGCCTCCCCAAACGCCCCCGTTGCCCGTTCAATATACCTTGGGATTGGGAGTAGCTGCATTGACAGCAGCCAACTCGCAACATATGAATGGTTCAGCGGGAAATGGTTTAAATCACTCCTCATCTATCGCCAATAATAGCGTCGCTGCCACCATCAACAGTGCTAATAGTGCTGTAACCACTGCAGCCGCCACCACCGCCGCCGCCGCCGCCATTACTCCAACTAACAACATAATCAGCAATAACAGTAATAATAATAATAACAACAACAACAACAACAACAACATTAGTATCAATAGCAATAGTAGCAATAATAACAATAATGTCAGTGGTGGCGGAGTGATTGGGGGCGGCGGTGTCGGTGGCGGTGGTGGTGTCACTCGACTGGCATCGTCTCGTCGCCCCCAAATTCAAATATCACCAAGTGAACCACAAAAAACATCGCAATTACTAACGCTTACCATACACAAGGACGAAAACGGATACGGAATGAAGGTTAGTATTTTCTTTTATTTTTATTTAACTTTATTTTAATTGATCCATAAATATTTTTTTTAAATTAGAATTTTTAGAAATTACAACTAAATTAATGGGAATATTTATTTTTCGTTTAGCTCTTTTGTAAATTTAATGAATGCAAAGAAAATTTAATCTATCCTGTAGACTGTATCCGGTAAAACCCGGCTTGTAGAATTAGTAATTTCTTTTTTTGTTAAAATTTTTATTTGAGGTGTTTTCGAAAATTTTCTTTTTAGTAGTTTTTTAAAATGTTGATCGACGTAAAATCTTTAAAATTGTAGCAAATTGTTTGGAAAGTTAAGTTAGTTTTATAATTTATACATTAATACTTTCTTTTAGTTAAATTTTCTACTTAATATTAACTTTTGAAAAATTAAGTCACATTCTCTTATCGAAAATGTGTGCTTTTGATATTGATGAATCTCTTCTTCTTTGGATTAGAAACTACCTTTCAAACCGTTCAATACAAGTTGTATTGGATGATTTCAAATCTTCTGAAACTCATAAAATAAATGCTGGTGTCCCCCAGGGCTCCGTTTTGTCTCCGAATCTCTTTCTCATATTCATAAACGATCTCTTGTCTGCCACTTCTAATCCATTAAACTGTTTCGCTGACGACAATACCCTCAGCTTTTCATATTCGGGTCTAGATTCACATCCTTGTCCTTGGGATGTGGAACTTTAAGGGCAGCGTATGATAAGCTCAATAAATTCTGATCTCGACAGCATTGTCCAATATAGAACTAAGAACCGTGTAGTATTTAATGCTTCCAAAACTCATTGCTGACTCTTGTCGTTAAAGCGTTATCGACCCCCAGGAAACTAATCAACTTTCAATACTTGGTATGTGTATCACAGATCACCTCTTATGTGATTAACACATATTCGTTATCGCCAAAAACGCTGGAAGGTGCTTAGGATTTCTCCGACGGTGCAAAAAATTGTCGACCCCTTCTGATCTGGCTGTAATTTACAAAGCCTTCATTCGTCCAAAACTTGAATATAACTCACATATCTTGGCAGGTGCCCCTAAAACAAGTTTATGTCTTTTAAATATAATCCAACAAAGAGCTTTGAAAATAATAGATGATAGAACTATAACCGAAACATTTACATCACTTGAACACCGCCGCAATATTTCATTCCTTTCGTTGTTTTACAGATATTTTTACAAACAATGTTCTGTCGAATTAGCCAGTTGCATTCCAAATCCCCCCCCCCCCCCCCCTTCCCCCAACAATTGAGCTGTAATATTCGGATTTCCAGGAATACTCATCAGTTTACCCTTGAGCTCAATTTCGCACGCACTGTTAAGTATAGAGATTCTTTTTTTAACCGCACATCGAGAATGTGGAATGCTTTATCCAATTCTGTTTTTCTCTATCATTTTGATATTCAAAATTTTAAGACCAATGCGCACCGGTATCTCCACTTTAATCCTTCCCTATTTTCCTAACACTCGCACTTTGTTTTTATACGTATACATGTTAAGGGTATTAATAACCCCTTGAGTGTCTCTACATTATACAAACAAATTGGACCTTTCAAAGGTGGGTTATCTTCAGAGTTGAGAAATAATGATAACTTTTCGTAGTTAGTTTCAACTTTCAATTTAATAACGAGTAATTAGTAATTACTTGTAATTGAAAAAGTATGCATTTCAAATACTTTTAGTTGTAACTAAAAAATTAACTTAGTAGTCACATGGAATTGAAACTGTAATAAGTTTATTTAAATTACAATCATCTTATTTGATGAACTTTGAGCTCCTGTTGGACGTTGTACGGGTGTTGGTTGATTGTTTACTATTGCTATGTTGATTTGGCATAAACAACTGAATAATAAACAAAAGATCTGACAGATGTCACCTAAACAAAATGGCCGCCACGGGCGCCAAAATCTAACCGCACCAGAGATGGCAGAAATGCGATTTTTTTTATTTACTACATTTGTTACGTCTGCTACATAAATGAGGTAGTTAATGTAGTTAAATGTAGTTAACGTAGTTAAATGTAGCAGACGTAGCGGTAGACGTCAAAACGTAGTTTGAAATGTCAATTCAACCACCAAATTGACAAATTGCATCGAAAAGATAACTGTGAAAGTCTGAAAAACTAACTCTCGTCGTCGGCGCCGGTCGCCGCAGTGGTCGTTCGTCCATACGAAAATTCGGAACAGGCTTAACCAAGAACATTCCAAAAAATTGATAGATATACACTATACTCTTAAAATGAACGACAAAAATAAAACAGATGATTATTAAATTTGCATTTTTCTTCCATAAAACTTCTAATTCCTTGATTTAGTTCATTTACGCAACATATTTGGTTCTTATGTATAGTTCAGTGTTTTTCACTCGTTAGTCGTTACTTATTCACTCCTTTTTTTTAAATTCTTTTTAAAATTTAACGTTTTTTGTGAAGGTAGCACACGTAACAAATGTAGGTAGTAAATGAAACAAATCAAACGTGTAGTTTATCCAATTAACTACACGTAGTTTACCGAGTAGATTACCTGACGTAATCTACTCTGCCATCTCTGACCCGCACCAATTGAAAAACCTTTTACATATCCTATTTGTTGTTTCTTTTAAAAAAGAAGATATTATGAAATTATGTCTGTCTCATTTCATCATGGACGTCAAATTACGGTGACATTTGACTTTTATGTTAAGAAATACAAAATTTGACACCATCAGAAAATAATAAGAAGATTTTATAAGATATTTTTATATTCTTTTTAATATATCAATCAAAGTAAAGAGTTTTTAAATGCGAAGTTTCATTTTGGGCACCTGCCACTTTTGTAGTTGTCATTTTTTGACATTTGAAAAGTAAAAATTACGTCATTATATTTAAAATTTAAATTGTTAAACTTCACTACAAAAATGGTGAACATTTTGCAGACACAGTTCGTAAAACTAAAACTCTTTCAAGTCGGTGGCATGAAACACCTTCTTGCGGGCAATAGTAAAACTGGTGGACAAATTTAAAAACTCAAGCTGGGCGATCAGCATAAAATTCGCACCTTTGTTCATTGGGTCCTCGAATTGCTTCAAAATTATCAGTATTTTTATCGAAAAACCATTTTCAGTTATGGGACCTACTTTGTAAGTAAAGTAGCAGTCATTTGGCTGATATCATTTTCCATTTACAACGAAGTAAAAATCAATTTATTTGTCTTCAAAAACACATATTTAGTAGAAATATCAAAAAGAAACTTCTTATTGGAAAACAGTGTATAATAAAATATACATAGGTTGTTTTTTTTCTTTTAACATTACACACATTTGAAATAATTTGATAGTTCTTTAATCAAGCATCCTCCAAAAATCTTAGAGTACTCCGCTCACCAGGTTTTCAGCTGTTTTCTTATTTAATTTACATACCCAATTTTCTACTAAATTACTAAATCTTTAAATCTTTAAATTTTTAAATCTTTACATTTTAAAATCTTTAAATTATTTTTTTTTTTTAAAACATAAGCGATAGACGAATTTGTGTTTCATATAATTTTTCAGTGTCTTTTAAAAACGAGCTCACTTTGTTAAACTGACATACATTTAGATTTCTGTCAAAATTTCATAATTTGAAAAGGAAAAATGGCTTAGAACTGCCACATCATTAAATAAATTTTGTATGTTTGAATATGAACGAAAATAAATTAAAAAAAAAAAATCTTTAAAAAAGTATTGTTCTCAATTTCGATTGTCAAATTATTTTTTGACATTTATCAAAAAAAAAATATTTTGCTCAAACTAATGCGGTTGATTGTGATTTACACGTTCACTTCATTTTGTGAATTTTAAAACAATTAACAACTGCCTGACGTTTATGAACAGTTGGTACTGCAGTTGATCTGTAGATAATGTAGTTATTTCATATTTTGACTTTTATACTTTTCATCAACAAAATTTTAAATTTACAAACATTTAACAGGTTTATATATTTTTAAATGACAATCTTTTTTGCAAAAATGTAGGGGTCGTTTCCAAAAGTCTTTAGAAATCATATCACATAAAACGAATTCCATAACTTTGTTTCTTTGCAAGGGTAAACTTTTGATTTCTTTAAGAAAACATTCGTCCATAATTCTTAAATTGGTTGAAAAATCATTCTAAGTTAAGATTTATTTACGTTAACAAAAAAGTAATCAAAATTCAAAATGTTTTGTCTAAATGTCTTGATGTCTATTTTATTTTGAATAAAAATCCCAATTCATTTCACAATTCTATTCACTCTGGTGACATCTGATGACAGTTACAGTAAACATTTTATGAATGAATTCGACACTTTGACATTTGTTGATTTCGTAAGAATTCTAATTTTATTCAGTAATTGACAATTTTGTATACTACTGCTTTTTCTGGTCATAAGCGATGTCCAAAAAAATGCATAATTTATATAATTTTTTGAAACACTACATGACACAATAATTTCGTTCAGTGCTTGACAGTTAATTTCACTTTTCATGTGTCAATGGTGAAAAAAAATAAAAATATTAAAGTGAAGGTTTATTATTTTGTTCGTCTTATTTTTATGTATTAACATATGAGTGCATCTATTTTTGAATACTGTTGTTGGAATTGTGGTCAAGCGTTTCAAACTTTTGAGTCGTAATTTTACAAGAATTCTGATAAAGT
This sequence comes from Eupeodes luniger, assembly GCA_951509635.1. NCBI lineage: Eukaryota > Metazoa > Arthropoda > Insecta > Diptera > Syrphidae > Eupeodes > Eupeodes luniger. The sequence continues at coordinate 53,124,579 of OX608073.1, forward strand.
GACATTTTGACATGTTTAGTTTTTTTTTTACTTCCATTTTCATTCCAATCATTCAACTTGAACTCAACTCTTCCTTAACTTCCCACATTCATTTATTTCAACTTGTTCTTTAAAAAGAACAATAACACACCCAGACAGACTTATTCAGAATAGAACTTTAAAATTTGAAAAAAAAATATAGTTTTTAGGTTATTTAAATTCCTTTAAAAGTTCGCTCCATTGAATATAAAATTCATATAAAATTTATTTTACTGCAAAATGTGAAAAACACAAATCACTTAAAAATTTATTTTACTATATACACATGTATGTACATATATCGCTATTTTATTAATGGGTCTAATTTACTAATTTCTTAAGTTTTTGCTTTGCAAATTGTCTACATTTGGTTTATCTAAACAAAAATCTCTTTTAAAATATAGAAAAATACAGAAAAATATTAATGAATGAATATTCTTATCGAACTAAACTATAGCGCATCGCAATATAACAACACTCAATTTTATCGATCTAAAAACACATGAAATTTTCAAAAATAAAAAAAAAGAAAAATACTGTCTTTTGCATGCCGCCTTATGTAATCTAGGAAAATTATTTATTTCCGTTGGCACAATTCCAAAAAACGTAAGAAGGAAAATAAAAATCGAAATGAAATATTTCCCAGCCAGCTTTGATTTGTGAGCAGTAAAAAAAGGTCAACTGGAAGAGGTGGAAAATTTATTAATTACATAATATTTCATATTCTCCTCCGCTGCTGGTTGGTTTGGTTAATTGATTGCTATAGGAAGCTTTTCGCAAAACAAGGAAAACTATAATGAAAACGAGTTCAATGCTCAAAGCAATGACACACATGTTTTTGAAAAAAAAAAAAATGTTTTAAATAACATTGCAGTTGGGTTTCCATTATTGTTTTTGGATGTTTTTCTTCTTATAGACCTCCTCCAAAACAGTGTGACCACTATGATAGTTTTTCAATTTAAATAAAACCTTAAAATTTCAATTTTACATTTCCGCTGTACAAGAATCGAATAAATTTTAAGTCCTATTAAAATCAATAATTTCTGCCTGATCAAATGTTTTGGGACATACTTTTTTAATGCATTTAATAATGTCCCAAATTTTGTTTCGTGTTTAACTTCGAAAATTTTAAATCCTTAATCAACAGATAATTTCATCTGAAATTTCTTAACTTGATCACAGAATCATGCAATTTTGGGACACCGTTTTCTATGTTTTTGATTGTGTGTCCCATTTCCAATTCCTTCTGTTTATATTGAGTTCAAACAACGTGCAATTGCTCTGACTAACAGAACATTTGAATATTTTAGGACATAATCTATAATCGATCTATTTTTTTTAATCAAAATTTCTTGATCTATATAGGACCATAATTCTAAATAAATATTTGTGGCATAATTCATACTTATATTATTTTGTCATATTTGGTTTAGTATTTAAAATCGAATATTTTCAACATAAAATGCATTTGAAACCTTGAACTGGATACCTATTCACAAAATTGTGGGACCTCATTTTTAAAGTGTTTTGGTCCCAAATATATTTTCCGTATACGAAAACAATCAATTTAGCCTGATTACAATTCCTCATTCACAAGGAACATGTGTATGTATATATTTTAACATTTTTGGGACTTAATTTTAAGGAATAATGGGATAAATATTTGGGACATAATTCTTACTTTTCCTTTATTATTTATGTCTCTTAACAAATCAAAAACATTCAACATTTTGGAAAAAAAAAATAGATCGAGGTCTTAAATTGGAATATAATTCGAAACTTTAAGGACAAAATAAATATTTGGAACATAACTGTTCTTATTTTTAAAATGGTTTAATATTTTTAATCAAATACTGTCGCCATTTTCTAATTAAAATACAATTGAAATCTTAAACTAAATAAGTACTTCCAAAACTTTGGGACATCATTAAAAATGTTTAATCCAAAAATATAGATTTCGTATTTTATATATTTATTTTACAGCCTGACCACAAACCTCTTTAATCAGGGACAAATTTCAAGTTTGGGACATAATCCTTATGAATAAAATTATGTCCCATATTAAATTTTATTATTCGTATCTATTTTGACTCTATTTGGTCTTTACTTTGTTCACTATTTAGAGATAAAAGCTACATTTTGGAATCTAGAAATAAGTTAAAAACGTTTGGGACAAAATAAATATTTGGGACATAATTCTTAATGTTGGTTTTTATTTACATAAATCTCTTAATAATTCTAATATTTTCAATATTTTGCAGTTAAATAAAATCAAAATCTTAAAGTTGAACATAATTCAAAACTTTTGGGACAAAATAAATATTTAAAACATAATTGTTGCTGTTCTTATTGTTTAAAGTTTTCTATTCCAAAGTTAAATATTTTTAATCAAACGCTGTCAACACTTTTATTTTCATAAAACACAATCCAAATGTTAAACTAAATAAGTACTTACAAAATTTTGGGACACCATTTAAAATGTTGTAGTGAAAAATATAGGTTTAGTATTTTGTAGGTACACGCTTGACTATAATTCAATATATTATTTATATATATATTCATGAATATAATTATGTCCCATATTTAATAAATATTCATTTTGTTCACTAATTTTGCGATAAAAGCTAGATCTTTGAATCTAAAAATAAGTTAAAAACGTTTGGGACAAAATAAATATTTGGGATATAATTCTTAATGTTCCTTTTTTATTTATATCTCTTAATAGATCGAATATTTTCAACATTTTGTAAATGAAATAAAATCTCAAATTGGAAAATAATTCAAATCTTTTAAGATAAAATAAGTATTTGGAACTTACTATTCTTATTGTCAACATTTCATGAATATAATACAATCGCAACTTTAAACCTACTTAAAAAATTATGGGACACTAATTTTAAAGTATTTATATCTGAAATATAGGTTTCATATTTTATTTCCAATCGTTTCTGTTTCCTTTGAGTACATTTAATTTAGCCTGACTGAAAAACATCTTTCACCAGACACATACACTTAGTCCAAAAAGTCTCCGTACAGCAGCCTAATTTTAGTGTTTTTTTTTTTTTGAAAAAAAGTACTAGGAATAAATGTAAAAACAAAAGTGGTAACATTGAAAAAAAGTTAGTTTCCACCTTCACCTTTTTACTAAATTTAAAAAAATTGCGATTGTGGTTTTCAAAAACCTGTTTCTAATATATTGTTATTGTAAATATTTTATCTCGAATCAACTAAGAGAAAGCTGCTGTACGGAGACTTTTTGGACTATGTGTATTTTAACTGTTTTGGGACATAATAATAATAATAAATAAAATTATGTCCCATATTTCATATAGTGTTCGTGTCTATTTTGAGTCTAGTCAATCTTTTTTATAATAAAATATATTTATTATTTCAAAAGAAGCTAAATCTCTTGATCTAGAAATAAGTTAAAAAAATATTTGGGACAAAATCAATATTTGGGACATTTGCTATTCCTATTTATTTATGTTTAATATTTAGAATAATATTTCAAATCGAATATTTTCAACATATTTTAAATAAATTAAAACTGAAACTCTGATCTGATTTTGGGACACAACTTATACATTTTCTAGCTATTTTGTACTTTATTTTCAATACTTTATCGTACTTTGACAAAGTGTAAATCAATAAATCTGTACTTTAGTATATCACATAAGTTGGTAGTTAAAAAATTCTTTTATTTTGTGTCCCAATTTGTTGTCCCAATTTCAGTTTTTGGAATAGTATATCATTAATTTTGTTTTGACTTAAAATATTCATAATTTTAATTTTAGTTTGTGGAACAACTTTGAGAAAGATACAAAAATTATTTTTAACCATGGTCACACTGAATTCCTCTTTATCCAAAGATCAAAGAAAATTGTATTAGTTCGCCGTTTACTTAAATTTGTTTTTCTTTGTCTACAATTTTCTCTCTGTGGCATGCACAATGATGTTGTATTTAGTGGTACACATAATTTTTTGTTTTATTATTATTATTATTATTTTTTTTTAATTTTGTATCTATTAAGCGGGGGCACAAAAATTAAAAACAAACTAAAAATTATATGGGCATTGCGAGAAAGATAAGATAAATAAAGACACATAAATAGTACCTAAAACCAGAAATGCGGAAAACCATACTGCTGCATGCTCCATAACACTATTATACAGCTATGGCAAAAAAAATAGGAACATTTCTTACGTACTGACGACTATAATTGTTGTTTTTAATAAAGTAAAGCTAACACGGCATTAAAAAGGTGTATTACATTGACAGTTAATAAGTTGTCAAATTATTCAATTAAACATTGTAGGAGTACATAAATGAAATGTGTCATACATTGCACAGTTAAGCTGGTCAAAAAAATAGGAACCCTTGAATTAATAAGGATTTTCCAACTAAATAGCAAATATTACCTATCAATTAATAATGTTAAATACAATTTCTTGTTGAAAAGTTTTTTTTTTTTTAAATCAGGTGTTCCTATTTTTTTGGCCAATTTTTTTTTCAAAGCTTACAGACTCCAAAATCTTGACAAGCAATATAAATTTTTAAAAATCACAAATTAGAAAACATTACTAAAATATTTGCTATTAAAATTCAAAAATTATATTTTAAATTTGTAGCCTTTTACCATAAAAATTAAGTTTTGTTCCTATTATTTTGGCCATAGCTGTATGCATATGTAGTCTAGTCGTATCTGGATGAGTGCTAGAGGTTTATATAATTTATATATACAAAAATTATTAGTTACATGGTAAGGGTAATAATAATATTACTCATTTTAAAAAAAAGGGGGAGAAAATGTATGAATAATGCTATAAAAAAAGGCTTTTTGTTTGCCAATAACTCTGAAGCACATATTGTCCATGTCCAGTCCAAGGAATGAATTTATTAAAAGAAGCAGAAGTACCATTATTGCAATTGTAAAATTTAGTATACACTATGTATCTGCCGGATACAAATGTGCAAAAGAGATATTTTCTACTATAGATTTAATTGTTTCTTTTTTTCAGATAATAATGGGGGTGGTGCACTTGCCACGAAAATAGCAATGAACTGAAAAGTTTAATAGGTTTTGTTTGATTTAAATACAAAACTAAATTGGCAATGATTTTTGTATAAGATGTTTATGGCGATTGATGGCTTTTCAAGTTTAAGATCAATGTATTAAATAGAAGATGGAGGTTAATCTCATTTGATTATGAAATTCATACTGTACTTTTCGACTCAGAAATAAAATAAAGGATTGAAAAAAATCGTTCTCAACTTTAGTAATTTAACTAACATTTCTAATTTTTTTAAAACTGCCCACTTTATGTCTTTTAAAGAAAAGCTTAATACCTTTTTCTCCAAACATCATCTTTTTTAGTTTTCTAAAACTGAAGATAAATTCGGCTGAATTTCCAGACTATTGCTAAATAAAAAAAAAAAATAGACTACGCAAATTTTCTTTACTGATGAAAATGTAAGGCTATAGATTGCAAAAAAGCCTTTATTTCAAAAAAATTAAACAAACTATTTTCACAAAGCCACACAGAAATTTCAAAACGCTGAATAGAAAATCGAAATGCCTTAAAGCCGAAATTAAACAAAAGGTTTTATTTTGATATTTAAACAAACTAGTATTTTTTAAGAGGAATAAATGGATGTTTATTTCATTGTTAAAAGAAAAGATATGCAATTTTAAATAGAAAACGATATCAGCCAAATGAACAACACGGTTCCGGTTGCAGTAACATATCCTTTTTATTTAACTTTCCATGATCAATTTCCAAATTTGCTGCTGTATGTTATCGATAAGCAATTGTGACCACCTCCTAAAAAAAAGAAACATTGCTTCCAAAATTGCAATTGTTTCTGGCCATACAAAATAATTAATCATAGCTTGTGGCGCAAACCATTCACTCTAACATGTTGCACCAGCCCCATTTAAAAGAAAAAGTAAGATCCAATCACACCAGCCAGCCCAAAAACCTCAAACATCAAATAGTGACACGTGTAGGATGGAGAGACTTTTCAACTTTATTATTGGATTTTCCGAGCACTAAATTCAACAATTATTTTATTGAAATAACCTCCGAGGTTAAAAGGGACCTCATCACTAAAGTTGACAAGTGATGGCTTTGCCGGTGATCTAGAACTTTGAGTTCTTATGTTAACTGAATAAAGGAGTAATTGTTGTTTGTGCAATGTCGAACTCCAAACATCGACGGTGAATCGACAAACCTAGGTTTTCGTCAACAATACGTTATAGCAGCAATATTCTCAGTTGTTCTTGAGCGACGCCCACGGTTTTGATTTTAACATCACTTAATTCTCAACAACAGGACAAATTTTTATACCAGTTTCAATATTGCGGGTCCAAAAGTTGCTTCACGAAGGCGACCCAAAAGTACTATAGTTTTGCAATCTGTGATAACAAAATGTTAACCATTTTAGCGTGTGTCTATACATTTGTAGTTTTTACGTGCCAAATGTCAAAAAATAACAATCGTTAAAGTGCAACTGTCCAGTCGCTATTCAAAATGAAAGCTTGTTAGAAAACCCTTTAAAAGTAGTCTTCTTGAGATCTTACTACAGAGTCCTGTGTGAACTAGGGCCTCACCCAACAAACTTCTCCATCTATCTCGGTCCCTAGCTAGATGTCTCCAGTTTCGCGCTCCAAGTTGGGTGAGGTCACTTTCCACTTGTGTGCGCCACCTGATCCGCGGTCTTCCTCTACTGCGCTGCCCTGTGGGTGTGGATTCGAAGACTTTCCGGGCCGGAGCATTGGTTTCCATGCGCTCCACGTGACCCAGCCATCTTAGTCGTTGGACTTTTACCCTTCTGGCTAAGTCTACGTCGCTGTACAGCCCGTGTAGCTCGTCGTTCCATCTTCTCCTCCACTCCCCTTCGATGCATACGGGACCGTAGACCACACGAAGAACCTTTCTCTCGAAACGACCCAAGGTGCTTTCATCCGCTTTTGTCATAGTCCATACTTCTGCACCGTATAACAGGACGAGGATGATGAGGGTCTTATATAGCGACACTTTGGTCCTTCGAGAGAGGATTTTTCCACTCAAAGTCCAAAGAAACAGCGGTTAGCAAGAGTTATTCTTCGTTTGATCTCAGCACTGGTGTTTGTGGTTTTCTGCGTTTACAGCGGAGCCTAGGTAGACAAAGTCCTTCACTACCTCAAAGTTACGTCTGTCGATGGTGACGTTTTGACCAAGACGTCGGTGTTATATGTCCTTTCTTGACGATAGCATGTACTTTGTTTTGCCCTCATTAACCGTCAATTTATCTCCAGCTGCTTTAAAGAGCTCGGCATTCAAGCCATCCGCTCCATCGGCCTTATTAGACTTCAGCTTAGATATGGCAGTCTTTACTTCGTCAAAGTCGGGAGGACGGGATTGTTGGCTTTCGTCGTCTATGTTGAATGGATCATCCTGCCTGACAGCGGAATTCGGTTCGTCGTCGCCGTTATACAGTCTGCAGAAGTGGTCTTTCCAAATCCTCGGCATTGACTGCGGTTCTTCCACTATGATGTTTCCACTTTCGTCTTTGCAGCCTTCGGTTCTAGGTTTATGTACTTGTGAATTTCGTTTCACCTGTTCATAAAACTTTCGAACTTCATTCCTGCTTTTAAACCTCTCAACATCTTCGACCGCACGCTTCTCATGCACTCTCTTTTTCCTTCTGAGAAGTCGGTGTTCCTCTCGCCTCTTCTGCTCATAGAGCTCATGAGCAGCTCTCGTCCTTTTATGCAGCGCCGCTTTGCGTGCCTGTTGTTTGGCTGCATTTGCCTGCCGACATTCCTCATCAAACCAGGGGTTCCTTGTTGGTGGTTGCTTGAAACCCAGCACGTCAGAGGCGGCTTCTCTGAGTGCATCTTGGCAATGTTGCCACTGGTTTTCGATAAATTGTGTTGGCGGCAGAGAACTTCGAGAGAGGTTACTTGTAACTCTGTCGGAAAAGGATTTGGCGATCTGCGATTGTAGCCGTTCGACGTTGTACCTTCTCCCAGCATCTCCCTGTTTTGACTTGGGTCTGGAAACCCGAATTGCTACCTTGGCTACAACGAGGTAGTGGTCCGAGTCAATGTTAGCTCCTCAGAAAGTTCGGACATCCATGATGCTGGAAGCGTATCTGGCGTCGATCGCAATATGGTCAATCTGGTTGACGGTAGATTGATCTGGAGAACTCCAAGTTCCTTTGTGGATGTTTTGGTGTGAGATCTACAACATTTTATATTAGTTCTTTGGCGCAAGGACATAAGGCAGGTTCAGGCAACACAAGGGACTTCAATTGCAGTCAACTGCATTATTTGGATGTACATTTTGACCAATTCAAATAGAAGTGTCATAAAATTCAAACTCTAAGCTTTAACTCACTACCAAAAACATAATTGTCTACAAAACACTTCTCAGGCAATCTACAAGTCCATTTCAACTTGTATTTTGCTTTTTAAAAAAAATATTACTTGTCTCTTTTCCAATTTGACAAAAAACCCTTTTACATAAAACATCAAATGAAATTGTTCAGAAAATAAATTAGAAAAAGAATGATTAGTCGTCATTTTGACAATTGGAATTGACTTGGTTTTTAGGGAGATTTTTCTTGACTAACTTTCCAGTCAACTTTGCAATAAAGTTGCCTTAATTGGAAAGCAATTTGTTGACAGCTGGCCAATCATATACCAGAAACTTGCCCTAACTTCAAGTCCCTTATGTCATCTGAACCTGTCCATTTTTTTATTTGGTTTACTTAATAACTCCCATATCCAAAATCATAGAAATTATGCATAAATCCATCAAATCATCCCAAGTCAATTTAGACTGCCTGCAAAGTCGAAATATCTTAATTATAAACTCAACAAAATACACTGCCTGTGAAATAAATCCTTGGATGCTGTTCTGGATCATATTTGTGGTGTTAATTAAGTGAATTCTTCTTTTTTTTAACTGCGCCATTCTATTGACTTAAATTGATTTTTTTTTTGTCTAAAGAAAGCTTATCCAATTATTCCTTTCTAGTTTCTTAAAAGTCATCAGCAAAATTCTTCCAATTTCGACAATTTTTTGTATTAATTTTTTAACACTCCAACCACTAAAGCGTCTTTGATTTGATTCTAAGTGTGACAGATTGATTCAAAAAAGCCAATATTTTCAGAACATTGTAACTACAAAAGTTTTTCTTTTCTTAAAGCTATTGCTTGATTTTGTTAGACTGTTCAGTCACTAAATTGGCTTCGTCAATAAATTGAGTGTTCATTCTAAAAACTACAATTGTTCATATTTTTAAATCAACAACCAATAACAATGGATATTTTTCTCCATTTAGTCGAATGCTACAGGAAATTAAAAAATATCTGAACACAGTTTGGATTGTTTCAAATAAAAGGTTCTGAATAAAATTGTCTTCGAAATTTGTGTCTGTTACAAAATTTCGAAACACAAAAACTTTGGTAGAATTGAGTCTATTAAAACAAATTTCTTTTAGAAACTTCATTTCCTATATCAATAAATATTAAATCTTATGATGGAAACAATTTTTGAGGGAAATTTTGTTCTCTGTAGCTGCCGTAATAAAACTTTTAAACTGTATTGCTTCAATAAAAAGTAGAAGTTTAACTTTTTTGAAGTCTAAGTTTCAAGCAAACAAAATTCAAAAAAACAAATGTTTGCCATAAGCTTTGTCTAATCCAATACCCACAACTAATTACACTTGGTTTGCAATGTAAACAGATTTGTGTATGTCCGTAAAAATGAATTAAATCTAACCTTAAATTTATCTTCATTAAATGTGTACTTTGTACGAAGTTCAGTACAACTATTCAACACGTTAAAAATATTTATTTAAACTTTCAATAAATAAACTTTTCCTTTTTTTTTCTTAAAGGTATCTGGCGATAATCCGGTGTATGTGGAAAGTGTTAAACCAGGTGGAGCTGCTCAAGTCGCCGGTTTAATTGCCGGTGATATGATATTGAAGGTAAGTACAAAATAAAATTATACAAATTTGTGTCTCAAAACCAATTATTATACAACAATTTTCTATATTTTAGGTCAATGGTCAAGAAGTGCGATCGGAAAAACACACAACTGTTGTTAGTTTAATTAAATGTGAGTAACAATTAGTAATTAATAATAAATATGTACTGTAATGTACATACGAGTAGATACCAGTACGACAAATGTAGATAATAAGTTATATATTTATTATTATTTTCTCCATTTACAATAAATTTCACTATCAAGCTCATGTCTCACTTATTTCATTTGTGGTGTTGTTTATGACAACGACAACGACAACGACGAAGACAAGGTATCGAGTGGGTTTAATCTGATTTCCTTGTCATTTGAGATGCGAATTAACCACATTGGCCGGATGTGTTCAAACAGTTTTGCACAAAATTTCCGTGTAAGATCAAATGACCTAAACGATGAAGACAAAGTGACAGTGACACTGACAACGACGATGACGATGACGCGGCAGTCTCTAAAACTGACAATCAGCTAGCAGTTTGTACTAGAATCAGGCTTTCAAGTCTCCACTATACAAATTTCTGTAGATAAACTCACAAAAGTTGTCACTCTCTTGAGTTTATTTTGTTTGCATTAAAAATTTTGAATAAATAATTAAGTTGCCAATATGAGTGTATTTAAATTTCAGTATTCACTGGATGTATCTAAACTAAGCTCAGTGCTGTCTTTTTTTTTTTGTATTTTCATTTTTACCATGATTAATCCGATTAGTCTATTATTTCATGAAGCTCTGTCGTAGTCGACAACGACGACGAAGACTATGAGCGACGAGTGACGACTCGACGGTGGCGATGAATATGATCATCATCCTCATCATATCGCACTTGAGACAGGTGGACGGACGAACGACCGAAGAGACGTTTATTTTGTTGTCAACATTTTTTTTTGACTCAGGTTTCAGTATTCATTTAAAACTAATGAACCGTGGTTGCTTGGGACAGTATATTAATTCAGGGGTGTGAATTGTATAGCTTTTACTTCTCTTCAATTATTCGTTTAAAATATTTTCAGAAAAAAACAATTGTTTGCAAATAAATGTTTATATTTTGATCCGGAATTACATCACCCATTAAAGAAATACTACAAATATATTTGTTCTCATGAAAAGTGTTTGGCTTTTTTGTTTAATAAGTTGACCTGTTTTAGTCAACCCTAGGCAATTTAATTGTATAATGGATGACTTTATCAATGACGTCAAAATATACACAAGTGAGTCAGTTTTCTGTTTCTTTTCTGTTTTGCTTTTAAAATAAAAATCTTTTTTTTTGTTCTTATTGACAAAAAATATTATTTATTGACTAAGTGCCCATAGACAAAGTGTCGCCTTAAAGTACAAACATATGAATTCGTAGTATATAGACGTTTGCTATCTTTTAATAAATTTATTTGGATGAAGTCATGGTTTGTTTGCTGTAGAAGCAGCCAGCGTGCGGTTTGATAGAAATAATAAAGATAAAGATCAAATATTGTCCAAGTTGAAAATTCATAATAATAATAATAATAATAACAAAAACAACAACAGCAGCAGCAGCAGTAGAAAGCAAGGGTTGTTCGTTTTGAAACATTTCAAAAGATCTCATCTTGTTTATCTTGGAAAAATTGAGACCTGATTGTTTTTGTTTCTATATTTTTATTGAATTCATAAATATTTGAAGGAAATATTCAGATTTACTTTGAATACGACAGACATACAAAATACGAAATCGTTTTCATTCAATGGAATGCGAAAAAAAAACAACTTAAGATTGTGTCATCAAAATCATCGATGACAAAGCCCAATTGTTTTTCACTTTAGCGATAAAGTTATTTCATTGAGTAGGAAAACCTTTTGTGAATTTTTTTTCCAATATAACGTGTTTAAAATTATTTAAACTTTATCTTTATTGTGTGCAATTTTTGTTTAAATGCATAATTTATGTTTTTTTTTTTAAATTTTTATTGAATTCCTCGTGATTAGGTAATTAATGGTACTTCATGTTGAACTTTTCTTTTTGTTCTATTCTCGATGAATTCAAATGGATATTGGGTATTTAAACTAGGAAAATTAGATATTCACTTCGCACAAAATTTTGAAATAGTCGAACTTTGGTGGAGAGCTTTACTCATCGTGTTTTTCAGGATGGTGGCATTTTCTCAATGTTTTTAATCGTTTTCTCCAAATCTATTAACTGTTCGAAAAAAGTGTAAATTATATAAGCTCTACGGTGTGAACATAACTTTCAAAACAAAACTATAGACTCCGAGTAATTGTTATAAAATTGCACTACAATCCTTTCAAACCTCCTACATTTTGTAGCTCCTCTCCAAATTAATATGTTTTCTTAGGAAGTTTTCAGGTAAAGAAAGTTATCCACCAAAGTTCGACTTAGTTTTTTTCAAAGTAAGATTATTTTTAGTCTAATTTTTCAAAAGTACAATAATTTTTCTTGAGTGTATATAATAAGTAGAAGTAGTACCCGTAGCGTGATGGTTAGTGCGTAGGAATTGTGCAATTGCGTTAGTTGAACCACTTTTGATAATTTTTAATGTTTCACTTGCCGAAGTGAAATTTTTGGATACCTGGAAAATTTAATTTTTGTCTCCAATTTTTAAATCTGGATCGAGGCAGGAATTCACTAACTATAGGCCAAAATGTAAAATTTCTGCATTACCAACATTTTTCGAGAAACTAGCTTGTAACAAACTTCCAGATTTGTTTCTCAGCCACATATCAGTTTTTCAACATGATTTTATGTCAAGTAGGTCAACCGCGACAAACTAACATAGTTTTGATTACACATGACTTAATATCAAATATATGGAAAAGTTGTGCCAAGCTGATATTATTTTCACAGACTTTGCGAAAGCATTCGATAGAATAAATCATAAAGTATTACTCCATAAATTATCTTCTTTAGGTATTAACTTTTTTTTTTATTAAAGTGGCTTAAATCATATTTAATATGTAGAATCCAAAAAGTTAAAATTGATCGCTTGTTCTCATATAACATAACTGTTTCATCAGATGTTCCACAAGGAAGTCATTTAGGGCCATTACTTTTTTTGTTATTTGTAAATGACACTTCAAATATTTTCAATAGTTCAAGTTGCCCCCTTTTTGCGGATGACCTCAAACTTTATCGTAAAATAAGTTTTGAATCTGATTGTTTTCCTCTTTTTGAAAGATCTAGCAAGATTAGATGATTGGTGTAAACGGAATCGCCTTCTACTTAATATTTGTCAAGTCAAGTCTTGTGCTTCAGGAATTACAACCCAATTTTGTTTCATTATAGTATTAATCACATTAAGTTAGAAAGAGTTTACCCAGAACAACACGTTGATTAAATGTAATCTAATTGATGTAATAAACTAAACTATAATGTCATGCTAGAGATCTTGAGTTCAATCCCCGCGTGTGCCACCTAAAAGTTTCTTTCACGGGTACTGCCTCTTGCGAGGAAGTGACAAATCCTCCAAGAGTAATTCTTGTCTTAAAGAAATGCTTTTTCAAATTATCCGTTCGGATTTGGCATAAAACTGCAGGTCCTCTCCATTCTTGACTTGATTCGCACACATGAATGGTTGAGAGGTGTAAGTCACTAGGTCCTGGTTCCTTACGGATTTTTTTTTTTATTTTTATAATACGTGCACACAATATTTAGAAAAAAGAAACTATAGATTTAGAGCAATGGTCCTGAAATTGCACTACACCTTTTTCACATCTCAGATATTTTGTTGCTCCACCAAATTAATAAGACTTTTTAAGAAGCGTTGAGTAAGTTTAAAGGAAGCTCTTTAAACAGAGGAAAGTTCCTATTTTAATCTTAACTTAGAAGAATTTAAGGCCGTAGGCTACTACTAGGTTTGAAGATTTTTTTTTCAGAAATACTACAAAATTAATCAAGATTACAGAAACATAATTTTATAATTTCAAAATAGCGGCTGTTAAACATCCAAGGCCGGACTAATAGGTCCTGTAATTTTTGCATTTTTTATTTACAATAATTGGAACAGAAGTATGTAGTCGTTAAAATCATCAGATATTTATTATTAACAGATGAACTCTTCAAACAAATTTATTTTCAAAGACATATTCAACGTTTCCAGTTGGAACAACTTAAAAAATGCAGTAATAAGGTAAATGTGTTTTAAATTTTGAGTATTAGAAAATCATGCATAATCAAATCAAATAATTATGCGATAACTTTTTTAGAAACATTCTAAAACCGAGCACAAATCAATAATCACTTGGGACACAAATAAAGCCTTATTCAAGTTTCTTTCATTATATCTTAATTTCGAATTTTAGATTTTAAAGGTCTCAGATTACCAAAAAACGAAATTTAGTTAAGGTACAAACAAAAAGTTAGTTCAAGTTCTTATCACGTCGGTCCTATGTCAATTTTTGAAAATTCTCAAATTCGACTTTAAAGTTGTAAAAAAATTGTTTTAACCTATTATTTTTTAACGTTAGTATCTATCTAATTTTTAAATCTCGATTTGAAACCTATGGCTGAGATCATCGATACAAAAGATGAAAATATTTAACTTACTCTTGTATTTTAACTTCAATTATTTGTTGTGCTTATCAAATGCTCTAATCCTGGCTTATCCCAAAAATCGTTTTCACTCAAACATGTAGTGTTCCCTCGATGTCAAGCTGAAAACACCACACTTTAAGAATCAAAATTTTGAGTTAATCATTTATTTGAAAAAATTAAGTCGAAAACTTCAAAGTTTTGAAGGGGAAAATAATTTTGTTTTCTGCCGATTAGAGCACTAAAACACACAAAAAAATCCCCAAATTTCTGCATTATTTTAAATTCGAAAATCTATTGTGGTGTTTCGAGCTTGACGTGCCTAAGATCATTGCTTTAGTTAACTTGGTAGTATATAAAATTGGTTTCTAGAGTAGCGAACACTGATTTTATCTTTATTTCATAAAATAACAGAGGTGCAATGAAAGCTTATAAAATACGTCCTTAAATATTTATAATACCAGAAAGATAAATCAAAGAACATGAGACTTCCTTTTACTAGGAAACAAGTAGTGAAAATAATTAGTGGCGCTTAAAGATCAGATTACATAACAATCTATGTATGTTCTTTCCTTACTGCTATTTTTGTATTTGATGATTAAAAATAATCATAAACGGTAATGACAATAAGTAATTGCAACTTGTACTTTGAAATACATAAATGTACATATGTAGGTACAAATAAAATGAGAAAATTAACAAACAATTTGTGTGGTATCTAATAATTGCACTTTTAATTAAGAGCAATTAAAAAAAAAAAAACATAGTGTGTGACCTTATACTTTAGTTAATGTTCATCGACTGTTATTCTTATAGTACTACATTGTTCGTATAATATAAAAGCTTTTATAAGTTTTCACTCATTTGATTCTTGTTTTGCGCTTCAACTATTAAAGGTAGGTAACCGTATGTAGTTTTCTAATTCACTTTCAATGTCTTTCCAATTGTTCTTTTCTTTCTTTTTTTTCTAGTTGATTTAATTTGAATTAGAAATAGAAAATAACAATGAGGATTGAAATAATATTGATGTCACTGTCAGGGAAGTTCATTTTTAGTTGACTTGTAAAAATTTTAAAATAAAAAGAAAAAAACTATGAGAATTTTTGTATTTGTTGTTTTGAAATTGGTTCCCTAACCCAATTCAAATTACCATTTGATTTATCAGATTTATGATCTGCATTTGTCATAATTTTAAAAGCTTAAGCGAATGACGTTCTATCGGTGGTGATACTATTTTATGTAAGAAATTGTTTCATAGTTTAACAGAAAATAGGAAGTTTTGACTTTTTATTCATTTAAATGTTTGTCTCCTCTACTTAGGCCGATATTTTACTTAGTTAGATTCTCAGACCTATAAAGACCGTAGGTGATCCCTATCGGGACCTAGGGCCTGTGTTTGAGCTCTCTCCAGTTCTTACTCAATCTACAGAATTCTTCCTCGACTTTCTTCGTCACGCGCGTGTGCCTGTCCTGCAATGCAGTCATTACCCTTTGGAAGCGTATGTCCAATCTTCTGCCACTTGCGCCTTCGTATAATAGTGTTAATGGGTTTCTGACCCGTTGTCCTACAAAGGTCTTTATTGTATATAAAATTCGCCCAGAAAACCCTTAAGATGTTTAGTATACACCTATTAATGAAACCTTCAGTTCCTGGTAAGAGATAGATAGATAGATTAATTCTTTATTTTTTCGATTCGATGTTGATACAATTATAATCTTAAGAATACGGACATGGCTATCTGCTGTCTGCCGGATAAGACATTTCATGAATAAGTGATAGAAAAATAACAAAAAGAATCATGTAATAAACAACAATTTTACAAAATGATTTGCATACGAGTATGTTGATATAACAAAACAAGTACATTTTTTTTTTTTTTTTAATCAGAAACTTTTAATTTTAGCTAATATTTAGTCTCTGTGGTTCTTAGGTTTTCATAATATTGATGATACACAAAAGAAGTGAATATTTTAATTGATTTAGAGCAACAAACATAAGTATAAAAAATATAACTAAATAATGGGAGAGCGATAGCCCTGAAGTTTTTGCAATTTTAATGATTTGCCACATAAATAAAAAGTAATAATTTTAAATTATTTTGAATTTTTTGCAATTGTAATGATTTGCCACATAAAAAGTAATATTTTGAAGAAATATTAAGAGAATCCAATTTTCAAAAACTATTCCGATAATCTAAAGCGTGTTTGCAAAATTTAAATAGATTAGACCAACCACGACCACCACTTAATATTTCATACAAGCTATTGAGTGATATCAAACTTTCTTGAAAATACAAGCGCCGAACTTCTTGTAATATAGGGCAAATAGCAATGAAGTGGTAAACATCATCAAATTCTCTTCTGTTGCATAAATCACAAGTCTGCTGAAGATCAGTTCTATGAGGGATGTAATTCAGATTAAGGATTTCTACTCTTGCTCTGAAAATGGTACTTATAGCCTCAGACGAGTACTTAATGTTGAAATAGCTATTCTCAGTTAGAATTTGATGGTTAAGGTTCTTGTAGAATAACCTCGAGGTAGACGAAGAAGCTCTGGTTAGGTGCTGGTCATATATCCTTTTATCGGTCTTAGCAATAATCGATGTAAGTATATTGTGCCATTCGAAAACGTTCGCCTCTGTTAAAGACAGAGAAAGGTCATTGGACAGGGCCAACTGATGCCACTCCCTAAAAGGATACTGATTCAATTGCAGTTGTCTCAACAGAATTGATTTATGAAGACTGGTATTATTTCTCCTCATCACTTTTATTATATAGTCTGCATGCGCTTTTAAGTTGTTAATGTAGATGGGTGGTAAGCCAGATTCCACGTATATTGCATAGGTTGGTGCTGAATTCGGTAACCGAAATATTCGTTTGAAGAAAAATCTTTGAACAGCTTCAAATTCTTCGAAGGGCGTAACACCAAAGGCTTGCACCCCATAGCACATGCAAGTGTTCACTGTAGCACTAAACACTTGATATTTTGTTGAATGGTCAATGTTTTGGTTAGCAAAGAACCTTTTCCACAAGATATTTAGCGCCAGCTTAGCTTCAGTGCTTTTATCCTTTGCATGCTTGCCAAAGTTTAAGTTCGATGTAAATAAAACTCCAAGGTACTTGAATTCACGTACTATGTCAATCTGTTGATTATTAAGCCGCCACGTTTCCTCAGGTAGCCTCACCCTTCTATGTCGACTCTCAAAAATCATAACTTTGGTTTTTTGGACATTGATGTGGAGATCCCAAGTTTTACAGTATTCATCCAGACGATTAATTTGGAGTTGAGGAGTAAAGGAGTTGTCAGCTATTAGTACCAGGTCATCAGCGTAGAGAAGAACTTTGATAAGAGTTCCAGCGAACATAACGCCTCCAGGAAGCATTTCAGAGATATCATTGATAAAAAGCGCGAATAAAAGGGGCTTAGAATACATCCCTGCTGACGTCTCAAAACACTCTGACAAATTGGAACCATCCCAAACTGCTGCACTAGATGACGACAAGAAATTGTTATAAAGCATCAGAAACTTCCGAGACACTCCAAGTCTCTCCAGATTATAAATCAGAGCCTGTCTGTTGACGGTATCAAATGCGGCTTTAAAATCAACAAAGCATACATATAGTCTCTTATTTTTCTCAGTATATTTTCTAGCAATGCAGTTCCTGGTAATAATGATCTTATTTTCCGTATAAGCTAAGAGTGTTGTTCCTCCAAACATTAGACAACATTCCAAACGCAGCATTAGATTTCTCAATACGGCTAGTGGTATATTGTTCGGATCCGCCTTCAGTAGAGACAATACTTCCAAGATACTGTAAACTCTCTACTTCTTCCATTGATTGTTGAACAATATTTATCAGAGATAATGACTGGGAGGTTCCAAGGCTGAACATCTTTTTTTTCCCGTATTGCATTCAGCCCCACGTTATGTGCTTCTCCATACTTGTTGTCATTTGATGGAGTTCCATTACCATTATGAGATAGCAAGCAAACATCGTCTATGTAGTCTAGATATTTAGGGTAAGTTGTCAGAGTATGTACATTTTATTTCTCGGCTTTCTGTCAATATTGCCCGCAGCACATCCCTGATCATCAATAAAAAACAGAATTGGACTTCAAACTCTTCTGACAACCTACACAAATTTTAGATTTCCAATTTCTAGAAAAAAAAGTTACAAATTCCAGAAGCACAATTCGTTAAATAAAATTCTGACTTAATTTAAAACAAAGCATTCATCTTTTAAGTATTTGAATAATTAAATAAAAAAATATCAGTCCATTTCTAAACATATAATACATTTTAGTTCTGTCTGAGCGCCAAGTTACTCCTCGTATTCCCCCATGGTTCATCAACCAGGAATCTCTAATATTAACTCTAGCTAGTTTTAAAAAGTAAATACCAGCAATAGTATCTACCACCAACTCTACACAGCCATCTCACTCGAATTTAAATCGGATGGATGGAAATTTATATTTACCGATCGATGGTTCTAAGAAAACTGAAAACACATCATTTGCGGTGACACTCGAAAATAGTGCCATTGCTTGCATTGGCAACCTGCCTGAATTCGCTTCAGTATTCACTGCAGAAGCATTCTCTATACTTCAAACTACTAAGATTGCTTCTAATTACCGTGGAAAACACATTATATGCTCTGATAGCATATCCGTACTTAACAATATTGAACTCATATCAGAAATTAGATACCAACTCACCAAATCACCAAACAATATCAAGTTAATGTGGACCCCTGGACATGTAGGAATTCAGGGCAACGAATACGCTGCGTAATAATATCCACACCAAACAAGATCTGCTAAAAATCATCCAAAAAGAGTCAAAATCCGTCATAACCCACGACTGGAGCCTATACCAGCATCATTACAAAAAACTCAATCCTAATAAACTCGCCCCCGTATACCCAACGAACGTTTCCAAACATAAAATCTCTAATTTTGTCCGACTTCGACTTGGACACACATCAACCTCCCATCAGCATCTCCTCAAAAAAAAATCCGCCACCACTTTGTACAAATTGCAATACCAGGTTGGGCCCAAGGCAGTTCAGTTATCGACCTTAGTCTTACTGGAGGAGAATGGAACCACATAATACAAAATTTCGAGGTACAATCACAGAACTTCTCAGACCATTTACCTTTAGTTACAACCATTGCATTAAGTACCCATGAAACGATAAATACTGATACTGCATTGAAGATTAATCTACCAAAATACAAATGGAATCACAAGGAAATAGATAAATATCGCTCAATTATGAGTAGACAGATCGAAATAATGAACATGGATGGAAATATTGAAGACATAACGCGTCTTATAAAAAACACCATTTCATTAATGCCAACAAAACAAAATAAACAACATTATAAACAACCATGGTTTGATTATGAATGTGAAAAACAGAGAAAGAAATCTTTCGCTCTTTTAGAACTCTACCGTAAGTACGATGAACTCAACTACAAGCTTATGTATTTAAATGCAAAAAAATATTACAAAAACACCTGCCAAATCAAAAAATCAGAGTTTCAAAGAATCACAGCAACAGAAATTTCGCAATGCAAGGACTCGGCAACTCTGTGGAAAATGCTCAATAAAATAAATGGAAGAAAGTTTAAAATTGGACTTAATATCAATGCAGCACAGCTGAAAACATATTTCAGTAATATGCTGAATCCTCTCGATTCTTTACTCCAGCCTCGTTTTCAGTATGCAAGACCAGATGTACTAATTTGGATTTTGGATAAACCCATCACTCAAGCAGAAGTAAGAGGCTGGTTAATAAAAAGTAAAGATCGCAAAGCACCAGGAACTGACGGCATTCCTATTGAATTTTTCAAATATGCCAATGATGATTTATTACAAATTCTTACCAAAGAAATAAATCGAATATTTGAAACTGGAGACGTCCCTATGAGCTTCCAGCAGAGTGTAATCTTCCCAATCCTTAAAAAAGGAGACCCTAATCAGGCTGATAATTATAGAGGCATTTCATTTTTAAACTCAGCGCTAAAAATATTAATGGGGGTTATGTCAAATCGTTTTAAGAGTTGGACTTCACAAAACAGATGCTTAAGCGAATTCCAGGCAGGATTCCGTGAGAACTACTCGACCTTAGATCAAATCTTCATTCTGAATACGACAGCGCAGACATTTATTAGAGAAAAGAGAAAGCTCTATGCGTTTTTTGTTGACCTAAAAGCTGCATTTGATACGGTGGACAGAAGCGCACTTTTTTATAAATTGTACAATATAGGTCTATCAAGAAAATTTGGCAACTTGATTGAAAAATTGTATGAACAAACGACTTCTACTGTTTGGGACGGTAGCCAACTGTCAAATTTTTTTGAAACGGTTACAGGTGTGAAACAAGGATGCAATTTAAGTTCGCAAGCATTCGTAATGTTTATAGACGACATTTCCGATTATTTATGTGGCGGTGTAAAAATTGGGGGAATCCTTATTAAAGTTTTGATGTATGCAGATGATTTGGTGCTCCTTGCGGACACACCAGAACGTTTACAGCGAATGATTAATCAGCTGAAAAAATACTGTGATGAATGGAGGCTGAATGTAAACATAAATAAATCCAAAACGATGGTGTTTAGAAAAGGAGGTGGGAGCTACGCTAGGAATGAGAAGTGGTTTTTTGATGGACAGGAATTAGAAACAGTAAAGTCCTATAAATACTTGGGAATAAATATCTGCTGCAACATGAACATGGAACAACACTTTCAGGAGAAGCTATCTTCATCTAAATCAGCTATAAGTGCCGCATGGAAAAACTGTATGGAAGATAAACATATATCGATGAGAATCAAATACCAATTATTTCAATTATTTCAGTTTTCAAATCAATAATGCTGTATGGAGCTCATGTGTGGGGATACAAATCATACGATACAGTAGAAAAACTGCTCCGATTTTTCTTAAAGCGAATTTTTAAGCTTCCACAATCCTCACCAAACCATATGCTATTTATTGAAACAGGAATCTCACCACTATTCATAGAAACATTGCGACTCCATTTCAACTTCATTGCGAAAACTATGGTACTGGACGGAGAAAGGTTGACCAAACGAATAGCAAGTTACGTGATAGAGAAAAGAATATTGTTTTATGAACATTGGAAAGCACTCGCAGAGTTCGCTGGTCAGACTTTAAGGATTACTATGGATAATATCCATCAATGGAAGGAAGAGTTCGATAGTTTAATTAAAGCGGTGGATGAAAAAATACGATCGGAAAGCATTGAAAAAGCACTAACTTCAACCCATCGCGAAATATATGCCAGCTTAAACCATAATCTTTGCGAAAACAACTATTTTAATGAAAAATACTCAACGGACACAATATCTACTGTTTTTAAGGCCAGAGGAGAAATTATGGACCTTAACTTTATACCCCACAGAGAAGATTTGCAAATTTTCTGCACTATGTGTAATATGCGTGAAAGGGAAAACATTTATCACTTCCTGGGAAGTTGTCCTGTCTTAAAGGAGTTCAGGATTAATTTTTTTGGGAAACTAGAACTGGAGGAACCAGAAATGAAAATGATTTTAAATGGCGCTGACTGGAAAAAATTGCACAACTATTGTCAACAAGCATCGAAATATAGAAGAGCTATAATTGAAGAAAATTTTTAACATAAGTCTTACAATACTTTATTATGTACATTTTGTTAAACTCGGGCAGACGGCTTTTATAGTCATGTCTTAAAATTAAAGAATAATACTTTTTTGTAAACTTAAATTTGGAAAATAAACAATAATCTATCTAAAAAAAAAAAAAAAAGGTTGAACCTGAATCACATCCTAGAACACTGCCCTGTATTGCAACCCATAATCAAAAATTTATTTAAAAATAAATGTATTTATGAAATTCTCCAAAACCCTAGTTCCACAAATATCGACAAAATATCAGATTTTCTTTTAAAAGCAAACATTTTAATTTAAATTAAAACTAAAATAAGAGCCAATAGTCTCCGCAGCTAGGCTCGTTAAATTAAGTATTACCATGTAATTAGAATTACCTGTTAATAAATAATAATAATAATAGTTCTGTAACAAATGCAAATAAAATGTTTGAAAAATATAAAAATAATGTTGAAAACAGGTATTTTTTAAAATTTAAGTAGATAGTTAAAATCGAAGTTCGGATTCAAAATCAGCACTAATTATTATTATTAACTCCAAAACGTATTTTTTTTTTAAATAATGAAAGTAGAAAATTCAAGGTTTCTCAAAATTTCGTATAGAATCTTCAAAACTGTATCTAGAAGACAAAGAATTTTACTTTGCAAAATCATTATACAATTTATTGCTGTTTTTCAGCTTATCCATAAAATATCGTTTTTAGATGTCTTAAACATTTTTAAAGAGACATATTCTAAAAACCTGATGTGATAGAAAAATTATAAGACATGATTTGAATTCAGGACAACTGAATGCAACAACTTAAGGAAATTGTTGTTCTGTTAGTGGGACAGGAAACAAAAAACTTAATTTTGCTGACCAGTGACAGACAAGGTGGTGGCATCTTTCAAAATGTATAGATTTCCAAAAGCTCTTTTGGTTAGACCAGAAGTCTTTATCGTAACTTGGCTGCATAGATCCACTTTTTACTTTTTTTAGATACAAAATTCAATCGGATTGAAGTTTGCGACTGTGCAAGCTAGACACTTTTTCTAATAGTTTTCTGGTACAATTCATGTCGTTGTCCTACTGAAATAACCAATTTCACAGCATCTCTTCAGATGCACAAGAAAACATCTCATCCCATTCCGAATCCACACAAAAACCGACACCTTATAATTCTAGACAGTTTTATACTTTATAATTCTAGACAGTTTATTTTTAATATTTATTTATTCATTTCCACCGTTCCCACATAAATTATTTAACATAATATAATCCTTTAAAACCTTGTGCAGTGCTTAACATTTCCTATTCTTTTGTATTTTTCAGCTCATATTGTTGTCGACCTGGCGGTTAAACGAAGTCATAAAATGCAACGTCCCAGCTCAGTGGGTATTGGTCCACCCACTCCAATACTCTCTTCAAGAGATCGAACAGCTTCCATCACAGGACCACAACCAGTTGACGTAAATCATAAAATAAAAATTCAAAACATAAAACATTAACTATTCAAATAAAAATTTCAAACTAAAATCAATTTATTATATTTCAGAATGCAAAACGAAGGGAAATGGAATCATATAAAATCAAAACACTCCAACTTATGCTCGAACAGGAAAAGAAAAATCTTGAACGTTTGAAAGGTGATTCGAGTAATCCAAGTTATAAAACTTCAGAAACAAATATACGCAAATTAAAAGAGCAATTGCGTCAAGTTGGAGGCGAGGTATGAAACAAAAAAAAAAGAAACAAATTTATTAAACAAAAAAACCATTCAACAATAGTTTATTTTTATTTATCATATAAATATTTTTTTTTAATTTTTTGTTGTTGTTTTATTATTTTGCAAAAGATGACGTTATTCTTTGACTAAATCATTTGAAATGTTTTCAGGGGACATAGTGTATTTTTATTTTTTTTATTAGTAATGATTGATGTTATTGAATGTTGCATAATGATTTGTTGTTAGCGCCTTTTGTTTTTTAAATTACTAATTTTTTTGTTAAAATGATTTGTTACAATGCTTGGCAATTTAATATAATGTCTTTTTTTTTTTTATTTTCTCTCTAAACAATTAAATGTTATTAAAATAAATTTGCCAATGCAAATTCAATGCATCTCTCATTTTATGTCCAAACAACCAAACCCACAATTTATTAACAAAAAGAAAAAGAAAACAAAATATTATAAAAAAGAATAATAAAATCAAATGATGATGTCATTTAATAAATGAAGTCATAACAAATATTTAATTTTATTTTTGTATTATTATTATTTTCTTTTTTGTATTAATTTTTAATCAAATTTTGTTATTTTTTTCCTTTTGATTTTTATTTAATTTTTGTTTTTGTTATTCATGTAATCGTATTTAATCGTATATAAAAAAAATTATTATAAATTATGCAAGTTATTCAAAAAATTATAGTCCTTAAAATAAATTAGGTCCCATATATTGAAGTTCTTTTAGTTAAAGATCTTAAATCTCCAATAAACCTATTATATTGAATTTATTAAGTTTACCATTCTGAGTTTATCCTATATAATATTTAATTCTTTATTTATTTAATTCTTTATTTATTTAATTTTTTATTCATCTTGTAAAGTATTTGCAAACAAAAAAAAGAACCGTAACGAACGTTAATTTTGCTCCTCTCTTTATACGTAGACGTAAACCAAATAGTATTTCAAGTTAAAATTCTTAATCCGATTAAGGTTTATAATATTTAATTAGCTTAGAATTTTTCTTCGCCACATTGTTGACCATTCCTTTTATTGTATTTATTGTGGCATTTATGAAATTCTTCTTGGTTAAGGATGTACAATGTATTATTTTTTTGATAATTGGCTACTTGTAATTTTGAAAATATAGATAGAAAATGTCTGTAGAAACCCATTAGGAAGTTTATGTTATTGAAATCACTTGAATTTTTGTGTTTCCATTTCAAATTTTTGGAAATACCTAGTCGTGCCATAAGTTCTGTTACAAGCATAAAACACCATAAGACAAGAACTATATAATATTTTTGTTCTATTTATTTGGCCATAATATTAGTTTAATTAAAATAAGTAGTTTCACTCAAAATTACCGACCTCATCTTTTTTTTTACATTAGGTAGCGCGACAGTCCATTAAGAACTAGGGCCTAGTGACTTACAACTTTCTCGTGAAAAAAACTTTAGATGGCACAGGCAGGGATTGAACCCAAGACCTCTGGCATGACAGTCCAACCACAAACATTACGCCACGGGTATTTCAGCTTTAATGTCAGTCCCTTAACGTTTTTGCCATCGACCCATAGTCGCACGCATTGTTTCTATTGCTATTTTTGACACTGTTTCAGTTAACTCTTACTTAAGAATTTACAAATTTCTGTGGTCTTTCAGGCACTCTCTCCAATTCCGATTTGAAGAATTAATTTTAAGGATGAAAATATGGAGTTCCCGAGAGCCAATCTCAAGCTTCCCTAAGACCTACGATGTTGACCCTAAGGCACTTTTTTGTTGTCTTTTTTTTAGAAGATTTTTTTTTCATTGAAAAGGGTCGTCTCTACTTTTCACGTTCGTTCCAAAAAATGACGAGATGGGACACTTTGGAGTGAGACTTTCAATCAAACCATTATAGAAGCGTAGCTTTGGTTACGCTTGACCCTTAGATCAACAGCTTTAGTTTGATATAATGATGTCGCTTAACCTAACCTAACCCAACTTTTGTTATCATCTTCTACAACGGTACAAATCTATTCATTGGAATTAAAGAATTATTTCATGTTTATTTCTCGCACGCCACAGTAAAATCCCTTTGACTCTTTCCACATTAACTTTTTAAAATCGAGATGTTGACACATGATCTGTAGAGCGTCGTTAGCACTTTATGTGTAGATGAAATGGATCTGGTGAATATATCCATTTCTCTGGACATTATCTTTCTCTTTCGAAGGGGTTTTAGTGGTATTCGTTCCCGTACTGCTATCATTTGTATTTGTATTTGTATTTATTTATTGAAATTATCTAAAAGCAACAAGATAATGAATCTTTTAGATGCATGAAAATTTATAGTTACCAGGTTTTCATATTTGACGAATACTTAAAATATAAATTATACACAAAAAATTAATTTTAATACATACATACATAAAATTGAAATAAAAAGAATATATAGAATTAATTTAAGGAAGCTGAGAAAAACAAAGATACCCTTTCCCTGAACAAAATTGATGAGGTTATTCTCTGCAATTCGATTGGTAGAGTATTCCACAAACGAACTACAGACACGAAAAACGATCTTTCTCCAATAGTATGTGAGAAGCGCGGTAATATTAGTCGCAAGCCTCTCTGTGAGTGGGCAAACCGAAGTAGTTCTTCCAAGTAACTCGGACAATTTTTATGAATTATGTTGTGAAGTAGTATCACATTCTTACGTTTAAGCATACAAATGTGGGCAGCGCACGGACGACTACTTTTTGGACAGTCATCTCTTCATAAAGACATAACAAACTGACAGAGAATCTGATTTCCGAACATTATTGCGGTTCCCAGTGTTTTTTTAAACTAGAAAATTTCGCCAGAACTCAATCCTTATCTATGTTAGGCAAATATTACGATTCTATTTTCTTTAGCCCATCACTCCATGGTAACAGAAGCCAAATTGAAACTAAATTGGAATTTATTCATTGCTTACTAAATACATTGCTGTAAATATTTGGAAAAATAAGATAACCATTTTATATCATATGGATGTTTTGCGCAACAAGGTCTTGAAGTTTTGTAACAGAATTTATGGCACAAATAGGTACACCAGAAAAATTAGAAATTCACTTGGAAAAAAATTCGCTGTATTTTGTGAAAAGCTGCATATGTATATTCTTAATGCTCCTCAAAAAGTTCTCTTATTTTGGACTGAAGCAACAAATGAAGAGGGGGTACCATTATTGTCGGCTCGAAAACCAGAATCCGGTCTTGGACTCGTTCAACAAGTCTCTTCATTTAGACGACGCCATCCAGCGCTGGTCCAAGCCATGTCTCCAGTGTAAGCATGGTCTGCCACTCTTTCGCCTATCATAAAATGTACTATATAGTTCTTTCTGAATGACTTTTTTGACTGCAATGATTTTGGATTATTTTTTTCGAAGTACTCGTTAAACCATTTTTTGTGTCTAAAATACAATCCTTCAAAGTCAAAAAAGTATATTTTAAACAATCAAAATCTTGGTAGCTCTTAATTCCACTTTCAAAAAGCGTTTATAATAAAGTTTTTTTAAACTCTTCACCTGTAAATGCATTTATTCAATAATTAATAATATTTATTCCTGGTGTCTTCGTTATTTAAAAAAATAAGTCCGATTTTCAAAAATAAGTTGATTTTTAATTGTTTTTTTTTTTTTTTTTTTTTTTTTTTTTTTTTTTACAAAAAATAGTTTTTGTCATGATTTTCTATGTTGTCCCTTTCAAATTAGCCCCTCGTACCAAGAATATACTCGTACCAGAGCTTTTTTCAAACCCTCATCTGCGCTCTCCTGAAATGCACTTTTTTGTATGTTTCTTTAAGCTTTCTCAGCGATTCAGTTTTTATCTCCAAAACGTATTTTTTCACATGGATTTCTTCAATCTTAGACAAAAGGGTGACATTTGGAAAATAAAGTTAGCTGAAGAATGATTACAGTGTTGTTTTTGATCACAAAGGTGATGACCATGCAAAATGTTTTTTTTTTTTGTTCAAAATCCAAATTTAAGCTTGATGATTGGATTCAGAAATCTAAACAAAATTGCATGGCATGGGAAAAATTATGTACCGATATTCTCAGGAGCAATTCGGCTTTTTTTCATAATATTTTTCTTCAGTGCTTCACTTGACAAGCAGGGCTGTCCAGTTCATTATTTACATCTTTTCGAACTTCTGTGAAGAGCTTGGATAGTAAATATTTTATTATTTTCATTTACAGCATACTTAAAGTATGCCAGTTTCAATATTACTTGTACTTTCGGCACTTTCTTTCATTTTTTACCCTTTGCATTTCATTTATCTGAGTTATCTTCTGCTTTTCAACTTTCCAATTGTTATCTTTCCGTGTTTCACTTTTCCCAACATACCTTAAACAATGTTATTTTAGCTTTTAAAAAAAGAGATTTTACATTAGTCAAAAGGCAGCAATTTTTTTTAAAATGAAATAAGGGAATTAATTAAAAAAGTGGTCGTAACTTAAATAGGAGATGCATTATTTTTCATGTCAATAAGTGTAAGCTTGGTTTACCTGAGGTGTTGGAAATAAGTTAGCCTTCAATTTCATTTTTATTCATCTTTGCAAATAAATAAGTCCTAGAATTAAGGTTTTGTCATGTCTTTTTTTCAGTATAAGGTATTCTATAGATTTTCCTACTTTTATTTTTTGTGATGTTTTTCCCTAACTTATTTGATAGTACAGTTTTTTAATCAGTACTTAAAACAAACCAACCTTTTATTACAATGAAAAGTGCAATTTTTTAAGTTTAGCTTATGAAAAAAAAACGAAACCAAATAAAATAGACCCATAGATTAGTAAAAGCGTTTAAAACTCCATTTTTGGTTTTGTCCACTCATATTCCCTGTTATAAAGTTATTTTTCAAATACTGTTCGTTTTTACATAACCTATCATTGAAAAATTTATAAATAAAACATTTTTCTTTGTTCTATAATTGTTATAGATATTGCATTTTATTAATTTTATTTATTATTCTTATTCTTGTTCAGCCTTTTCTCATCTAAATGAGATTCTCTTTTTTCAAGGTGTTATTGGTTTATCATTATTTGTACACAAAAACAAAACAAAAAGTTATTCACTCATCGAATGATTACATTCACCAATATATATTTTTATTTTTTATTTTTCAACTCATATTATGCGTTTTATTATTTTACTTTCAACTCTTTAAACATGTTTCTTAAATAATAAAAAAAAAAACTCATTCATTTGTGAAACACACAAAATCAATACACAGTGCGCCACAATTCACACTTTCAAATCAATAAAAACGCCTTTTTGTCTAAAACCAAACAAAAATAATTAAAAAACAAACAAATGCAGGCAGCTTTATATCTTAACCAAAGCTAATTAATTTAAAAAAGACAAATTTCAGCACAAATTAACTCTTAATGCAAATTTACCAACAAAAGCGAAAGGATTAAAAAATAATAATATTAACAACTATTAAATAAATAAAACAAAAAAACAAATTTAGGTTTTTTTTTGTGAAAATTACTCAAAACAAACAAACCAAACTTCCTTCAATCCCCAACAGGAATCACCAGCAGGAATGAAATTCCAAAATTCATCTTCTCAATCGTCGGTAATGTCGCCAAGTCAAATCCTTCAGCAACATTATTCCCCACATCAACCAAATCCCCCTACAAACATCCATCATTTCCATCATCCTGCTACAACCCCACAGGCTCCACCACATACAAGTCCGGCATTCCTGTCGCTTCTCCCGCGCTCCTTGTCCTCTTTGAGCTTGGGAACGCGCAAGAAACCCGACAAAGAAATCACATCACCACTAAGCAATACCACAGACTTCCTATCTGCATCCTCGACAACAACAAACACCCCGAGTCCTTTGCTAACGCATTCGATGTCACAATCGTTGCATCAACAGAAGGGTTCATCACAACCACATCAATTCTATCCGCATCATCTGCATCAACAGCAGCAACCGCAACAACAACATCAATCGGGAAATTCACAGAAATACAGCAAGGACAGTGCGGTAACACCAAAATCCTCAGCTCCCAAGAAGAAATTCTCTGGCAGTACAAAGAATCTTAAAGAGGACATACCGCCCCCTCTGCCACAGAGGAATCCTCCCAGAAATCTACTCCTCGAGTCAGCCAATATGGATTGGCGACGCAATGTCCCCGTTTCGGATCTAGACCATTCAACCATGTCAAGTCCAAGCACCCAACGTGGCTCACCCACCCATGGCATTTCACCTGGGCCAGGAGCATCTGGTGCTGGTCCTCAGAAAGCCCCCAATGCCCCTGCTTCGGGCAAAAAGCGTCCCAAGACAAAAACCAAAGCTCTCTCCGATCCGAAGATGAGCACTCAGATGTTCTTGCAAATGGAGAAAACTCCTGGCACCGGAGAGGATGGTGATGACGACCATTGCATTCCACCACCTCTTCCACCCAGACAGCCAGGCATGATGGAGGAGGCACAAAATATCCTCAACGCCAACAAGAAACCAGGCAGCAACAATTTTGGCGGGCGACCACCCCCCAACAGTATTGACACATTGATGAACTATCCCCTGGTGACTACATGCACTCCTGTGCGTGACAATATGTCAGCGAATTTCCCACTCTCACAGAGACCAAATATCGTGCAACAGCTTCAACAGCATCAGCAGATGCAAAACCAGATGCTTCATCATAACTCTGCCCCACCGCTACCACCACCAGCTATGCAGAGTTCCAGTTCGTCCGCTGTAAGTAGAGCCAACACTTCTAGTAACTTCTGCAAAAGAGTAATAAGACCAACAAATCTTCTATCTCTCTGTCTCTCTGGATATATGGAGTGTTGTGGGTCACAAATTATTTAAATAAAAAAAGGCCTTTGTGTGTTTATGTAAAAAATAAAAAAAAAACAATAATTATTTTGAGTAAATCATCTTCAATTCGATGCAAAACAAAATTTTTAAAAAATCAAATTTTTTGGTAGAATTTATGTACAAACAACAAAAATAAACTCACTTGCTTATAAATATCTACTAACTAACTTTTATAAAAATAAAATTCACTCAACAAATTTTAGATTCAAAATTAAGTTTGTAAAGCAATAAACGCAAAATAACAACAATGCACATGGATACTAGTTACTAACAAATTTTATATTTCTATAAATTAAGATACTAATAAATATTATAAGTTATTAATAATAAGCTTGTAAATATTTGAATAGCTGTAGATTTATTTTTAAGGTAGAACTACTATGTATATAAATATTGGGCGGAAACTAACCAAACCAATGTTATAACGGCACCGAATTCTAAAAAGTATCGTATTAATAATTCTAAACAAATTTTTTTAGAAATAGTATTAAGAAATGTTTAGTTAAGGGAGATATAAGAGAACTTAAATTCATTTTTAAAAAATAGTTAACATTTAATGAAGACGAAAAAATGAAAATTGATTTTAGGAAAATTCCGGAAGCAGTGATTTTGAATTCTAGTTTTTTTTTTCAGATTCTTTTCTTTTAATTTTCGAAAAGAAAGAAATTAACTTCTTGGTTAAACAACAAAATTAAACGATTTTAATGTTTTTTTTTCAGTCAATTTAAAAGAAATATGAATTTGATAAAACTCAATCCAAAGTAGTGATTATTAGTTTTGAATAGATACATTTTTTAGAAGCAAATGCAAACGCGATGAAAATCTTAATGTGGTCTCGAAACGCAAATAAAGCATTTAATAAAATCGATATATCCTTTTTCCCCTGGGAAATACGGTATTACCACCAATACTTATTATTTTTCTGCGACATGTACTGATCAATGCTTAACGGGCCAGTTAAATCTATCATTGAACTTTTTTTCGGGATTAAAAAGCGATTAGAGGGTCAAATTTGTTATATTTGGTGTAAAAAACAAAACTGATAAGTTTTAGATTTTTTGTATTGAAAAAATACATAATCTAGCCCAGATCTTTTCTCTAAAATCGTTTTTAATGTATTCTTTTTGTCCACCTGTCAGTTTTACTTTCAATTATCAACTCTAATCTTAAGTTCTTGAACTAATCAAGAAATTTTTGGTTTAATGACAGAAATTTTCAATGTTATAGCTAATAACCAACTTGTAAAATAATTCCAATGATTGGATTAAATGAAGGACCAGTTAAAGCTATTATTGAAATCAATCCGGAAAATGTTTGAACGGATATTTTACTGTGTTTTCTTTTGATTCGAAATAAAAACAATATATAAAGTGTATATTGGAAATCTTTCAAAGAATTAATTTTGGGAACAAAAATGCCAAAGATTTCTGTCAGAGAAAAATGTACAGGGACATCAATCAGAAATTTACTTTTCTACTACAAAATTTTTCATACTACAATTTTTGACATACTGATGAGTTTTAGGAGGACATAATATCCTTGTCCTTAGTTTCCTTTAAAAAAGTTGTTTTGATTTTAAAAAATATGTACTAACCTCATTTATCCAAATTTAGTTCAAGTTTATAGAGTTCACTTTTAAAATTGTAATTTTCGATCAGTTTTTTTTTAATTTATCTGGGGTGGAATCGGCTAAGGTGATAGTTGACTATCATTTTTTTGATAATCAAATTGACTATCATTTTCATTCCGTCTGTGTAAAATGATTCAACTCAATTCAATTTCAGATTCAAATTGTCAAAATTCATTGTTGCCTTGGTGAAATTTTAAATTGATTCCTATAAAATATCTAAATAAAAGTATGAAATTGGCTCTGTTTGAATAAAATTCTTATTTCTCTTGCTTTTTTCGAATGTCATAACATAAGCTTTGTCGGTCACAGGAATGTGTTTTTGTACTTAAAAAAGGTAACTGAAAAAATTTTCCATTCGTTTTTTGTAAGCGTCTGGTAGCTCTACTCAGAAACGACATGTTTGTAGGAAAACGACTATCAAATTTTTCTAGCGACAGCTTTTTAGGTATCAATTTGACTATCACCTTACACAGATCAAATTCGATGATTTTGACTGTCAACAATCAACAATCACCTTAGCCGATTCCACCCCTGGTTTTCAAAAATTGTTCTCATTTTTTTTTCTAAATAAAATGGAAAATGTAAAAATGTATACTAAAAACATGTATTAAAATCGATGTCGCTCATATGCCCACTCACTAAAGACTACGTTTGCAGCATTTGTCGATTCTCCAAACTCTTAAATTAACTCTCTCTCGGTCAATATTAGTTTTGATCTCTTCTGACAGCGGCTTATTGAAAGAGACTATAAATACAATTTAAAGGCGTTAGTTAAATCGCACCATCCAGGTGGAAAATCATCAATTTTTAAGTATACCACATTTATTTAGCAATATTAATTTACTCTATACTAAATCAATTGTATTCTTTGAAACTGTTCTTTGTTGGTGATAAGTGTTTTGAAATTGACAGCTAGGTCAATATCAAATTGGAAAAGTGGTCCAATAATCCATACTTGAGCCTTTTGGCCGAAATTCAAAAGAGAGTTCTAAAAAGGTTAATCCTTTCTTACGTTTTTAATTGCTGGGTATTTTCAAAAAAAAAAAAAAAAAAAAAAAGATCATTGGCTTAAGACGTTTCTACTTGGCAATTCGTAAGCCTTCCGGACTCTTCTGATAGTATTCACTTCACAAAAAAAAAGACAGTTCCGATACGGAATGGACATTAAAAGCACTCAAAAATTCATATATTTAAATGAGTGCGGAATAAAATTTTTTGTAATATGCAGGAACTCAAGGGGTTGTTGGTAGCTTTTTTATGCCAAAAACACAGTATGAGCATTAGGAAAGGAAGAAAATGTTTGAAAAAAGGATTCTATTTCAAAAACCATTATTTTTGATTTTAAAGTTATTACATTATAAAAATATTTTCGGTTTCGAAAGTAAAGCTAAATAATATACTGATCGATACATTCAATGAACATTTTATTTCATTATAAAGTTGGGTCTTTGCCATTAAGTTTCAAAAGCCATTTCCATTTCCTTGGAAATTTTTAACACTTAAAAAAAAAACACAGTTTTGCAGTAAGTTTGAATTAATTCTTACGCTTTTTTTAGCAACTTAATTTTGTAAATGGAAAGCGTTCAAAATATTTTATGACAATTCAAATGACAGTCGAGTATGACAGGTGTCAAATGCTATCGCCTTCAACTTGAAATTACGAAACGAATACTCCTTTACAATCACACCAAACTTCATATTCCGGCATCGCAGATTGAAAAAAGATTCCGGATTGTCAAATAGTGAACGTTTTCGAGTACCAATTGAAAAAAATAACATATTCGCCGTTCAAATTAGCAAAGTAGCCAAAAGTGTCGATTTTGTATTAGTACAATGTTATTTATCTTTTGAATGGAAATGATTGGTCGGCTCTTTTCAAATTTGTAAAATCCGCATTACGATATCGAAATCAAATTTTAAGAGAAGCATTTTAATTATATTAATTATAGGCAACTTGAGTAACTATTTTGTTAAATTACATTTATATTGTCAATCTGACAGACGGCTTTTGCCATGTCATAAAAGATTTGTAAAACTTATGTAAATTCTTATAAATTATTGTATCTAATAAAATCTTATTCTATTCTATATTCTATTCTATCTATTAGTACAATGTTTTCTTTGACAAAAACACAACAGATGACATTTTTAACTTCCCATATGAAGTTATTGTAATGATTTGACGAATTGAAAATTTTGACATTTCTCGACGTTTCAAGGTCCCTAGAGTCGAAATAAAAGATTTTTAAAGAGATATCTGTGCATGTGTACGTGCGTTCTTACGTCCGTGCGTCCGTACGTTCGGAAATGACTCTCAAAGAAATTGAGTGGGTGGTTTTTTTTACCATAGCAATTTAAAAAAAGTTGAACATTTTGGTTAACCCAAAATATCTCAAGAACCAATAACGCTAGCGACTTGAATTAAGTTTTATATTATTTATTGTACCGTGATACCATACAAGTATATTTTTGGAAAAAAATCCAATTAACGTTTTTTTATAAATCAAAAAAACTGAAAAAAAGAAATAATTATCACCTCGAATATTTTACGAATAAAAAAATGATTTTATCTCCAAAATAATTCTATGCAACGAAGAATAACGTTTTTGACATCTGGAAAAATGTTGAGAAAAAAAATTACTACAAGTTGGTAAAAATTGATTTTAGACTTAAATATATCTTAAATCGAATAAACAGTTTTTTTTTTCCAAAAAATAAAAACCAAAAAAAATATTACTAAAAGTTAGTTAAAGTTTACTTTCGACTCAAATATCTTTTCAAAGTTTAAAAATATTGACTTCAAACTACATATTTTATCTCACAGAAAATATGGTTTTCGACATCCAGTAATTTTTTTTTATAAAAATCCATTGGTAAAAATTGGGTTTTGACTCAAAATCAGATTTTGAAATCAAACTATTTCATCATATGCAAAATATTGTTGGTAATTTTTAATTTTTTTAAAATAATTCAACTGGCAACTTTTTTAACAAAGCACTAAAATCTAAAAACCTTGTAAGCAAGACAAATCGACAGACGGGATGGGAAGTTATCAGTGTGGGTCACATCCCAGCCTCTTTTTTTGTATTAAATTCTGTTTTCTTGAACTGAATAACAACAATAACTTAATAAATGTAGCAACAAAACTTCTTTTTTTGTAGAACTGGAATTCATAAATAAACTTATTTTATTGTATTTTTCTTTATAAAACGTTTTTAAAAACGGGTTTAAAATATAAAACATAAAAAATGAAAATGTACAGAAAATAATTTGTATATTGACAAGTTATTGTACAAAATTATATACAAATTTTATATACATACTAACACCATATTTTAAAAGCATCCAAAAAGAATTTTGTACGAAATCTAAGAAAATTTAAGTGTAAAAATATGAACTCAACTCAATTCAACACAATAAACAAATGAAAATATGCTTTAAAATGCACGTACAAGTATGTAGGTACTACTTACTAACAAAAACACACAAATTGCTTTGCTTTTTTATTATTTATTATTATTTTTTTTTTTGTTTAAACATTAGTAGTTGCGCTTCAGCAAAAATCTCGCTATTAACACTCATCATTCATTTTTTGTGTCACATTCCCTCAAAAAAGAAAAAATCCCTTCACATATTTCCAAAATTATTTTTCGTTTCTTCATTGCAAAAAATAAAAAAGGATTAAACGCTTTGAGGGTAGAAAATTAGATAAAAATCCTTATCGTACTTCCCACAAGTAGAAAACAAATATTAAAAATAAAACCCTTTTGGTTGGTCTTAAAAACGCACACCATATTATGAGTACACCAGAGTGCCATACCTACAACTATTTTTATATTGGTAATTTTTCAGTAGAATTTGAATTTGAATCACATTATCGGCTTTTGAAATATAATATTTTTGTGTAAATAT
The DNA here is from genome assembly GCA_951509635.1 of Eupeodes luniger. Classification (NCBI taxonomy): domain Eukaryota; kingdom Metazoa; phylum Arthropoda; class Insecta; order Diptera; family Syrphidae; genus Eupeodes; species Eupeodes luniger. The sequence continues at coordinate 53,160,922 of OX608073.1, forward strand.
AAGAAAATTTACTTTTTTTTTTTTCTTATTTGGAGGATATCGAACTAACAATGGCTAATCTGATGATAAAAAGAATTCGCATGTGCGTCAGATATGATTTTACTTTAAAAATTTATTTTAGTTTAAATCGTCCAGTTTCTCTGAGATTGGTCATGGTCACGGACGTAGACGTTTGGAATTTTAGTTTTAAAATTGCATGATTTTTTTTAGACTTTATTATAGTTTTTGTATTTTTCGGTTGAGTTTTGTAGTTTGTTTGATATTTTTTTCAGTAGAATTTTGTTGAAGTATTTTTTTTTTCTGTTGTTATTGAAAATATTAGTTTTATTATTGCGGTGTAAATTAATGCTAAAGCTTATGGGTAATTTGATTGTTTATTATTTTTGTGTCTCAATTTACATGTATTTTAATTTGAATTCAATCAATTTTACAGGCACTTGGTCAGACACCACAGAATATGAATCATTTTGGTAAACATCGTCGTGTTGTATCGTCACCGGATAATATGCATCCACGCCATGAAAGACAACTGGGTAAGAGTCAAAATTAAGTCGCTTCTTATGAAAATGTTATTCATGTCATACATTTTGTTTCAATTTCGTTAGATCGTCATAACAAATCGACATCAGGCTCTTGGGAATTGGTTGAAAAAGACAATGAAATAACCCCACCGGGAACACCCCCACCGCCTTATCTAACCTCAGCCTCGCATGCCATGGCCCAACAACAGCAACAGCAGCAGCAACATCAACATCAACATCAACAACAACACCATTTACATCACCAACATTCTCAACCTGCCGGCGTTGGTGGCGGCAGTGGCATGGAGGAAATTGACAATGGTTTCATGATTGATATCAATAGTGGCAATCCAATGGTCCTTGCTGGTAGTCCAACACATTCCAACATATTCGCAAGTGGCGGAGGTAAAAGCCCTGCCATTCATCCGAATGCCATTCAAAAAGAAATCCTCTCAATGGAAGATGAAGATGGTTCTGATCAAGAATTTCTCGTCGATGAAAATGGTCCTTTCAATCATTTGCAACGTCTCCTCGAACCCGAGAATGTTGCCCATCTGGCTGTTTTCCTCAATTATGTTCTATCGAATTCAGATCCAGCTCCATTGTTGTTCTATTTGATAACTGGTCTCTATAAGGAGGGCACAGTAAAGGATATGCGTAAATGGGCCTATGAGATACATTCAACATTTTTGGTACCTCGAGCTCCGCTTGTATGGTTTAGTGCTGATGAATCATTGGCACGTGAAGTGGATAATGTGTTGCAGAGTGAATACGATAAAGTCGAGATATTGCGTAAGGTCTTTTGGAAGAGTCGCAAGCGTGCGAAGGAGAAAATCTGTGATCAATTGAGAGAATTCCAACAGAAGCGGACAGCTGGCTTGGGTACTATTTATGGTCCAAGTGATTCACAGCTAAACGAAGCAAAGGGAGATAAGAACAAAGAACAGAGAATATTCGAGGAGACTTTATTACCAAGGTTACAGTTTTGGATGTAAGTTTTTGTTTTTGTTTTTCTTTTATATCAAAATTATGTATGACTAATTGCGATTTTCTATTTTTTCAGAGATGAGCTTGATAAAGAAGCTCCAGTTGAGGATCCCAAAAAGTTAGCCCTATGCTCTGCACTATCAACGGTTCTACATCGAATATTCATAACTCGATCGAATCCAAACAGTATTATCGATCGTGTACATCATTTTGTTAGTCGAGAGAAAAGCTTCAAAAGTCGTCTCATGGGCAAGAATCGAAAGGTGAGTTTTACTTGGGTATGTCGGACTTCTGGATGTTTCGTGTGCTTTTGGTTTTATTTTGCAATAAAACTGCCTAACTTTTGCTTAATTTATTTTTATTTGGATATCATTTTTTAACATTTGATTTTCTTTTTCATTGAAAACCATTTTTTAGATGACTGTGCGTGGTCATCCGTTAGTATTACGTCAATACTATGAAGTGACCCACTGCAATCATTGTCAGTTAATCATATGGGGAGTTAGCCCTCAAGGATATCATTGTACAGGTAAGAAAACTAAAAATTCTATTTTTAAGCTCACCCTAGAGAGGACTAATAATAATAATGTGTTTTGTTTATTTTTAGACTGTAAATTAAATATTCACCGTCCTTGTTCGAAAGTTTTGGATGAAAATTGCCCTGGTCCAGTACCACAAAAGCGTAAAGACCAACATAATGACAATAAAATTAGTAAATTTATGGAAAAAATAAGACCCACAACACATTTTATGCAACGTATGTTAAAACATATTTTTTTGACTAAGAATTTTTTTTAAAACCTATTTTGTTTGCTCGTTTTTAGAGGAACGACGTGCTAGACAAGATGAGGAAGGTAATATTGATGATCTCTTCAATCCTGGTAAGTGTTAGAATTTTTAAGTTATTTTCTAAGGAGTGATTTAAATAATGTAACCGAAGGCAGAAGTTTATAATAATTTGGATCAGAGAGGATCAAAATTGAAGAGTGAATTAAAAAGTGAGTAAACAAACAAAAATAACGTTATTTACAGTGAAATAAAGTTTTGAACGGATAAAGTTTCAGTAAAAGCTGCGATATTAAAAAAATGCAAACAAATATCTAAAATAACAAAAATAATATATAATTCAATACAATTTGATAATTTTAAAGCTTAAAATGGGACATTCTCTTGTGAAAAATTAAAGTTATACCTTATAAGCATTATATTAGTCTTTTTTTCAGTTAGCTTCGTTAATATTATTTGGAGGAAGAACATTTTAGGTTAGTTTTACATATTTAACATATATTTCAAATTTGTATATCATTCGTTAACTATTTATGTATTTTCCAAGTCAAGGGTGAAGAAGGAACTTGAAAATTTACGATTTTCTCGATTTTTAAAGGCTACAACAAATTAACGACTTATCTATATAAGTTAGTATCTAAAGTGTTTAAAACTGACTGCCTAAGTTGTAGTTTCCTATGTCGGGACCACAATTTGTGGCCAATGACATCCCAAAATGTGTACTGTTTTGCTCCTAAGTAAGAGAACTAAGGCGCTGAACAACAGCTTAAAATGCCTTGATACAGATATTGTTTAAACTACGCTGATAACAAAAACTAAAGAAACTTTAATACCATCGTTTTTGTTGTGTTCCATTTAATTATATTTTCTTTGTACTTTAAACTTTCCAAATAGTTAATTTCATGAAAATGAAACAAATCTAAACTAAATATCATCCCGGCAGAGTATAAACATACTGTTGGGGTCAAAGTTTAAAGGTCATTAAGTTCTTAACCTTTATTCTGCTTTATAAGTTCATAAGTTTAGTCTTTTTATAGAGGTCGTATCAATTTCTGACTTACTATTGCTTAAAAGTAGCTGATTTTAAGATGCAACAACTTTTAAACCATTTTTCTATTGAAAAGTTATTTACTTTTTCCACGATATACCATGTTTTGGAGTTTTTGTATGGTTTCACAGATGTTTCCTTTGGTAAAGGTTTACCATAGGTAAACACCATATGTTAAATCGGGTTTTAGTGCTAAGTATACTTTTGTTTTAGATAAGTGGGTCAGAATTCTTTCGTAGCCCCCGGATTTTTTTGTGTTAAGTTCTTCATTCTTCTGCACAAAAAATTATTCCCAAGTATTAGGCATTACTGACATAAAGTACAACTTTACTGTTTATAAAAAGAGTAATATTCCTTGTCCTTTTTGTTAAGGAAATGTTGCTTCAGTAGCCTTGAAGTATATTGGAATGGCCTTTAAATATTTCATATATAATTATGTGGGTTGTTCGCAAGACAGTATCTTGAACTTTCCAAATTATTTCAGTAAGAAGAAAATCAGTAAAGTATTGCTGCATACAAAAAACCTGAGTCTACTTATATTAATTAATACGTTTGATGAATATAAGCCTTCCCCTTCGTCTTCCACCTTCTTCGGTCTAAAACTTCTCTCCAGTAATTTGGACAAGAAGATTATATTTCGTCTCTCCACCTCTTGAAATGCTTCCTACACTTCTGTTGTTATTTCGGTTCATCGATCATTTGACGTCCGAAATATGTGTCCAGTCCAATCCTGCATACATTTTCTAGTTTTGTGAAGAACGTCTTTAAACTTCGTCTGGGTTCGTAAATTTTCGTGGTTAATCCGTTGAGATAATATCAGCTTGAGAATCGATCTTTCCATAACTCTTTGACAGGATTGAAGTTCGAGGACTCTCGTGCATTGTCATGTTTTGAAGCCATATGTTAAGACTGGAGGAATCTTAGAGTCAAAAACGCATTTCCTTGTTTTTGAGTCGAGATATTTATATCCAGCAGATTCCTCACATTTAAAAATTGTCGCCAAGCGTTTATTATTCTTTTCTTAACATTTTTCATATCTTTATCAGTGAATGATATTCTTTTGACCCAAATAGGTACCCGTGGCATGATGGTTCGTGCGTTGGACTGTCATGCCAGAGGTCTTGGGTTCGATCCCTGCCTATGTCATCTAAAGTTTTTTTCACGGGTACTGCCTCTTGCGAGGTATTGACAAATTCTCCAAGAGTAATTCTTGTCATGAAAAGTGCTTTCTCAAATTAGCCGTTCAGATTCGGCGTAAAACTGTAGGTCCTCTCCATCCCTGACAACAGTACTCGCACACAGGAATGGTTGAGAGTTGTAAGTCACTAGGCCCTAGTTCTCAACGGACTGTTGCGCCACCCAATTTATTTTTTTACAAATAGTTATAGTCCTCCACGTAATCTTAAGTTATAACATCTACTCTTATTTCAAAAGGATTACCATTAGACATTATTTTGGCTTTCTGTCGATTAGTGGATGAGCCCATTTTTTTATGTTGCATTTCATTTCATTTCATTTCATTTTTGTCTATGGCGACCAATACAAAATCTGCAAATTTTAGATTTGGTTTCAAACTATTATTTTTCCATTTCAACTTACGGAAAATTTCTTTCAAGGTTGAAGAAAAAGTGTTGGTGATAGTGGGTTACCTTGCCTTAATCCAAGTGTCGTATGAAATATTGGCCCAATACTTTCTGTTCTAATGCATGCAATATTATCATACGAACAAATTTCGGTTTCATATCTTTTTTAATTAACGCTTGCCAGATAAATACTTGCTCAACTATATCGGATGCTTTGGTAAAATTAATAAATGCAATATACATAGCGTTAAATTATACTTCTTGGACTTTTCTATGATTTGGCAATTTAGCTATTTGTTTGAAGATTGTTAAGAACCCAGTTCTGAACCCGGCTTGTTCAAAAGGTAAATTGAATTCAAGACTTGCTTTTATTCGATTAAACAGGCAATTTTCAAATACTTTATAAACGCATAATATGATGCTAATGCGCTACTTACTTACTTAAGTAAAGTAAAATTAAATAATATTAAAAATTCTTGTTTCTTTTAAAATGCCACCTTTTCATCTCATTAGAAGGTTTTTAAGATATTGGTATGGTTTTTAATAATGAGTTATTTTGAACACAAGAAAATAAAAACAAATTTTACATAATATGTTTTAAATATTGAACTTATTTTTAGTTGTGCTTTCGAATTGAACGGTCTTGTCAATTATTAAAAAAGATCTTCTTTGTCTATGTAGTTTCAACTGTCTCATAAAAACCTAAGAGCCGAGCCCTTAAATCAATATCGTGACTGACTTTTTTCCATCGACAAAATTTTCTCATTTATTTGCAAACTCTAATTTTGCCAAAGTCTTCTAGAAATTGAAATCGCTATATAAATAAATTCACTTTAACAAATTTTAAGACTTGAAAAATTCAGAGATACATTTTAGGCACAATAGTCTGCAAAGATTTTGGTAAAAAGCTTTGAATATCAATTTTCAGAGTAAATATAAAATTACATTTGATATCATTAACTTCCTCTTGCGAGGAAATGGCTAAGCCTCTTACAGTAATTTCACACCTGAAAATTGCTCCTCATTAGTCGTTTGGATTCGGCATAAAAAATAATTGTGAGTTATAAGTCAATAGCTGCAGCACCATATAATTTACTATTCATTAAAAGTGAACGGTTAACCCCACTCAATTGATAGATTCTAATCTGCGATCGATCTAAGGTGAAAAATAGAAAAAAATACAATATCTCATACCGATGTTTCAGCAGGAATACAAAATTAAAATAGAAAATAAAAGTTATAACAACCTCAAATAACCAATGCAGACGATTGATTTTTTTTTTTTTTAAATATATTTCAACGTCAAGTTCAAGTTTAACATCTTTTGATGTGACTACATTTGGTATTTCCAATTTATACCCCTGTCTACATTATTAGTATTCTCTATCACATAGTAATGCACTGTTTTATCTTTTTTTATTTATTTATACATTATGTAGTTTTTTTTTGTTGTTGTAAGATCTCTCATAATAAATCTATTTTATCAAAGAATTAACATGAAGGTCAATGGTTAGCAGCAAATATCGTGATGCTGTCTGTACTGAGATTTGTTTTGTGAGTCATGTTGCATTTTTTCTTATTAGGTATGAACAAGACCATTGTCGTTAAAAAAAAATTGGAGATTTTTTATTTTTTTTTTAATGTTTCCGAATGACTTCACAGATATTGACATATTGACATAAGTAGTCTTCTAACCAAAATTTTGAATTTTATATTTTATGACTTGCTTATTTATACAAATTGTTATAATTATTGGTTTAAGGTTGGATGATAAGTGGGTGTTTTCAATGAGAAATTCCTATCTCTAAGCTGATGTGGTTTATTTATAACGATAATAAGTTTGATGTTGTATAGTATATTTTTTTTTAAATGCAAAACCAATCTTTTTAAAACTTAACCATTCAATTTTTATGGTAAATATTTTTTTAATATTTCTTAATTTTTGAATTTTAAAATTAATATTGGATGTCAAGTCTTCATAAAAAAATGTTCATAAATTTGGGAGTCTTGATTTAAAATTCAAAAAACAGTCTTAATCCACAAAATATCTAAATTAATTTAATTTGTTATTATTTTTTCTATTTATAGTTTGAATTTAGTTGACAATTGAATAATTTAACTACATCAGTGAAAATTCTGTGTCTATCCTTCTTAATCTTGGTTTCCAATTATGTTCAGGTAAAGTTATTGAGAATACCACTCAAAAGCATGCACTTTGTTTCATTGAAATGAGAACTTTGTTAACATTACAGCAAATTTGAGGTCGTTATGCTGTTGAAGACACCATCTATGGTGCATGTTTTTGTAGACAACATTTAATACTTTTTCTAAATTATTCCTTCAATAACATAAATAAATTGTACACACTGTCACCCAAAAGAAGTAAACCATAAGTTTAAAGCTGGGACCTCCAAGTTTGAACATTGGTTTTATGAGCTTTGGTTTGATTTTTTTCTCACATTGGTCGACGAACAAACATTTTTCAATAAGTTCCAACGAAATTAATTTTTGTTTTAACACTTTATAGTGCATTATACCCCCTACTTAATAGGCCTTTTTTGTTTTAAGTTCCTCTGTCTCTAAAATTAATTTTAAATGGATGTCTTCTGGTTTTCTTAAATTTAAACTTATTGTATGACATTAAGTAAAATTCTTGCGGAACTTCGATCTGCTTTCTCGATCCAACTTATACAGTTACGAAAAATTTAACTGAAGGCATTTTTTTAAGTAGAACAATCCAACCCCAATCTTTTGAACCAAAGTTTTCTGTCATGAATCAAAAAATAAACCTGATCAAAGCATGTTCAAAAAAGGTTTACTTTAACCATCAAACACTTCTTCGTGCAAATTGGAATTATTTAATAATACTTTAAAAACAAAAAATGAAGTTGAATTTGTTTCGACATGATGGGAAAAATAATGCCAGACGACGGAGGGACTCTAAATTCGATACCAAATGCGCGCAGAGAGAGACAGTTAAGGATTTTGGTTGAAGCACTATGATTTTGGGCCAGTTTTTTTCAACATCTGAATCTGGACCAATTCTTTGAATACAATTTTAAAAAAATGTGCTCTAGACTTAATCCGGACTCTTATCTTAGAAATTATGCCTTTTGCCAAAAAGACATCTTATGGTTAAAATACAAAAAAATAATACAATTTTCTTGCCAAAAATATTGGCTTAATACCAACGTTTTTAACAATAATTTGAACCATTAAATAACTATTATTTAATGACTAGAAGTTCTTTAGACAGAGAAACTGATTGTCATGCACGTTATGTTGAACTTGCAATAAGTTCAAAATTACAAGCATTATCCGTTAGTATCAGCCTTCAATATTAGTTTTTGACCGCCTATCTTCAATTTTTAATAGTGTTTCAGTATAGTTTCGTGAGTAAATGTCATCATAAGAAACGCCTAATGATAGGCAACGATGATGGTCCAAAAGCAGGCAGCACCTAATGATATGCTACTAATTAGTGTTCTAAAAAAGAATATATTGAATATTCGTCGGTAACACTTATTGTTTAGTGTTACTGGTGGATCTACTCTAATGAGCTGTGAATGAGATACAGTGCTGTGCAAAACATTTGCAACTAGAATCTCCAACAGTTTTCATTAAAAAAAAATTGTTTAGAAAGTCAAACAGGCAAATTCTTTCTTTAGTTTTCTAAACTGTTTTGATATTACGTTATAATTGTTGGAAAAAAAATTAACACTCTTCACTTAAACAAAAAATAAATCACTAAATACTTTAATAGTTGGAAAATTGCTGTGCAAAACATTTGCAACTTAGGCCTCACACCTAAATTTCAAACTATTTTCTTACTTTAAGGCAAGGAAATGTTAATATTTAATTGCGTATCCTTTATTTTTTATAACGGCTGTAAATCTTCTGGGCATCGAAGCTACAAAGTCATTAATAACCGTTTTTGGAATGTCATTCCACTGCCTCTGAATTTCAGCGAAAAGGTCACTTTTGTACTTAAAAATGTTGCTCCCAATTCTTCTGTTCACAATTTCCCACATGTTCTCTATTGGGTTTAGGTCTGGGGATTGGGCTGGCCATGGTAAAACCTCAATCATTTTTTCTGTAATCCACTTTGTGGCCAACTTCGACTTGTTCTTGTCATCATTGTCGTGTTCGAACGTCCATTTCCCAATGGGCATAAGGCAGCATGGTGTTACAAAGATGTCTACATAGTCTTCAGACTTTATTATGCCCTACACTTGTCGAATTTGCCCGATTCCTGAGCCAGAGAAGCAGCCCAAAACCAAAATTGAACCACCTCAATGTTTGATCATCCCTTTATTGTTTTTTTGATTTATACTTTCACTTCTTGGCCTCCTGACATGTTGTTTTTCACCCGATCCGTGCATATTGAACTTTGATTCGTCAGAAAACAAGACCGTTTCCCATTTTTGGGGACTCCAATTGAGATGAGTTTTTGCAAAAGCCAAATGAGCTTTCACTTTTTTTTTTAAATAAATGGCTCTTTTGCTATCTGAAAACCTCGTAATCCGGCCTGCAGTGCGTGGCGTCTGATAGCTGATGGGTCAATTGGTAACTTAAGTTCAATCTTTGCTTCCCTGGATGATGCCTTGGGGTTTCTTCGGAAGAAATTAGTTATTTTTCAATCATCTTTTGCTGAGGTGCTTCGAGACCTTCCTCCTCTATGATGGCATAATACCTTTCCACTTTTGATGATTCTACAAATAGTTGATTTGTGAGTGGAATATTTCTTTGAAATTTGTTCTTGTGATGCTACTTTTTTGAAATCACTCAAAATTTTGAATTTTACATCCGAGAATATTTATTTCCCGCCATTTTTAAAACAAAATCTTTTTTTTCAATTTAAAAAGAATTTATTTAAAAAAAAACCGTTTTATCGATCAAAGTCCCGGCAAAAACTAACTAAACAAATCAAGCTACACGTATAAACTTACCAACCTCAAAATAAATCAAATTAATCGTTATCAAAATGAGACGAAAAGAGAAATGGCCACTAGTTGCAAATGTTTTGCACAGCAGAAATCATTATTGTTTTTGTAAAAGCAGTGCATTTGTAGAATTTGCCTGTGGATCAGTGCTTAAAGATTATGAACAATAAGGTGATACATACAAAAGTCTAAAGCAATACAAATAATTTTATTGGAACAACGTTTATACATACGAATGGTCGTTTTTTTGAAAGGCGGTGACAGTTGCAAATGTTTTGCACAGTACTGTATTTTACCTCGGTAAAAAAATACTATACAAAACTCTCCAACCTCGTTAGAACCTTCACACAAAAATTCATGTCATAATATTGCTCCGTTGCAACGTGAAGGACGGACAAACAAACAAACAAACTGACTTTCCCATTTATAATATTACTAGCGGCCCGTCCCGGCTTCGCACGGGTAGACATAAATAGGTACAGATATTTAAGTTATAAGCATGCTTATTAAAACGACCATGAATCACTAAATTAGAAAACATTTTTATGTCCAATCATTAATACTTTTCGCAGTGTATGCGATGAAAGACATTTTATGGCTAATTTTTGTACACCTTCGTTTGGTTTTATTAGGAATTTCTAAATATTTCCATAGTAATCTAGTACTAAATATAGCCTATGTTACTCAGTGATAATGTAGCTTTCTAATGAAAAAAGAATTATTAAAATCGGTCCAGTACTTTTTGAGTTTATTCGTTAGATACAAAAATACAAATCTTTCCTCTTTATAATATTAGTGTAGATTATAGTAGTTAAATATTCTCTTGCTTCCATCGTCTCTGGTTTATCTGCGTAGACAAGCGACTTCACATAACCCCAGAAAAAGAGTCCAGCGATGTTAAATCGCGCGATCTTAAAGCCCATGTCACATTCCAACTTTTTTATTATTATTTTGTTAATAAATTTGCAAACATTGCTCAGGAGTTTTATGCAAAATGTCAAACCAAACTGAGTATAAATCAAGTGACAGTTGTCGAAAAAGATTAACTCCAAAAAAAGTATTGAAAACCACATGTCAAAAAAAAAAAAAAAAAACAAAAACACCAGTTTTATGTGCTTATAAAATTTTTTATTGAAAATTTAATTTAACATATACGATAAGTTAAACTCAAAACGAAGAAATGTTAATATTCTTCTAACCATAACTGTATACAGTATTATACAATTATTTTGCTTTAAGTTTTCAATACAATCCAATGACGTTCTGTATACTTTTCTTTTTCTTTTAAATTAAATTGTATGTCCTTAGATATCATAACTAGTATCCATCTAGGAAATCCTTTCAAATCTACAAATCTACTTCCTCAACACTATCTTAAATTTAATATTTGATTTTATTAATATATCATGCAATATGGTTCAATAAATACTTTCAAAAACAGTCGAATGTTTCTGAAACTTCTAGAGCAAGAGCCCGGGCCTGCCAGACATACCTCATTTTATAAAAGCTGAAAGTTTGTGTATGTGTGCCTCTAGTACAGGTAAGAACGATCCCCAACCATGGTACCTGGGTAATGGTTCCTTTGGCAGATAACTGGTAGCAAAGGTGCATAAAATTCCATCTAACTTACCTTATTTTATAAAACTCAATTTTTTTATATTTCAATCGTAACAACACCAAAATTCGCTTTCCTCATTGCCAGACATCTGGCATGGTTCCAACCCCCTGCCAGACACCCCTAAACTATAATAGTTTGTAATTCAATTTACGTTATATTATAAAAGCTACATTTAATATATGTTTTTTGGGGAGCTATTAAACGATGTTTCCTTAGCAGCCAGACAATTTCTATCATCCTGCCAGACACTTTGAATTGAGCAGAAGTTGCAAGAGCGCGGAGCATATGTAGTAGTCGGTGCAAGCGAAACAGAGCATTCAATCGCAATTTTATTGCGATATTTTACTGCACATCAGTTGTTTATGCTGTATTATTCGGTGAACAGTTATATACAGAATGTTGTCTGTAAAAAAATGTAATATACTTAATTGTAAGTGTTACCGATGTTTTTTATATATTTTTTTCCATTTAACGTACATATTTTTTAAATTGCCCCTATCGCCTAAACTGGGGGAGTTAGACCCCCCTCCCATAGTAAAAAATGCTTGTTTTTAACTGTTCTATACGAATCCGTCATTAAACTTTGTCGCCTGAGTTATCATACTCTCCCCAAAGATCGCAATAAACCGAATGCTCTGTTTCGCTTGCACCGACTGCTACATATGCTCCGCGCTCTTGCAACTTCTGCTCAATTCAAAGTGTCTGGCAGGATGATAGAACCCTCGAAATTGTCTGGCTGCTAAGGAAACATCGTTTAATAGCTCCCCAAAAAACATATATTAAATGTAGCTTTTATAATATAACGTAAATTGAATTACAAACTATTATAGTTTAGGGGTGTCTGGCAGGGGTTTGTAACCATGCCAGATGTCTGGCAATGAGGAAAGCGAATTTTGGTGTTGTTACGATTGAAATATAAAAAAATTGAGTTTTATAAAATAAGGTAAGTTAGATGGAATTTTATGCACCTTTGCTACCAGTTATCTGCCAAAGGAACCACTACCCAGGTATCATGGTTGGGGATCGTTCTCACCTGTACTAGAGGCACACATACACAAACTTTCAGCTTTTATAAAATGAGGTATGTCTGGCAGGCCCGGGCTCTTGGACTATTCTATAATCATCCCAAATGTTGTAAGACTTTATCATATAGAAAAAAAATAATATAGGAATAACGCCCAAATCAAGTTATTTTTTCAAACACAAACAATCTTTACATATTTGTATAAATATTTATTTAAAAAACAAAACTTGTGTTGTGTTGTGTACCCCAGATACATATTATTATAATTTAGTTTAGTTTAGATATAAATATGTCAAAAGGTCATATCCTTTCTTTTGCACTTCATTGTGCTTGCCTATATATGATATGGTGACTCAAAAACTTACCTACATAACATACCTACCTAACATGAATCTCCCTTTAAGTTAATCATAAATCTTTTATTCTATACCTACATATCCATGTGTCCGTATCCCTTGTCAAAATTGTCTACAAATTGGGGATTATTTTTAGACTTTCCTCCAACTCTTCTTACCTCCGACGACGACGACGATAACGACACAAGACAACATTTCCTTTCCTTTTTTTTTTTTTTTGATAGGAACTTTCGATTGCTGCTGCTGCTGTTGCAAAATAAAATATAAGGAATCCCTTTCTTTTGAGACATTCGTGTGTCGTTTATTATACACTCTTATGTCATATCCTCTCAAAGGTCTTGAGAATTTGTATGGGGGTGTGTAAATACTAAGATGGGTAAAGTACATTATTTAACTTTCACGTGAACCTAAAAAATAAAGAACAGAACAGAACAGAAAAAATTGCCTATGACAACTTCAATTCCAGTGAGATCTTAGGTATTTAGAGGAGGAGGTGGTGATTATTTTTCTTTTACCAAACTCCACTTATGTTAGTCTTAAATATAGAAAAACATTGAATAAGTAAATATTTAGATAAGCTTGCTTTTTTTTTTTTCTTTCTTTTTACTTAACTTACATAAATTCTTCACTTCCTCGTGTGTAACATGCTCCACACGTAAAATTTATATCTTTTTGTTTACTCCACGAGGAAGAAGCAGGACGTCGTCGCTCGTTCCTTTAGTTTTCTTTTTTAATGTTTATTCTAACCAAAATGTTTCCAACTGCACCTGGAGCGTTGCGTTGTTTGTATTTTGTAATTGCGTCACCTTGTGTTGCACATACTGTAAACAAAGTGTTATTTCTTAACACAAAAGAAAAAATATAAAACTTAAAATAGCGAACCGCTTTGAAGTATGCACACGTTGTTGGTAGGGAAGTGTGCTGAAGCCAGAGCTGGAGCTAAAGCATGGAGTAGTTAGATACCTACTTATGGAATAGATATACAGAGAGATAGGAAAAAGATGAAGAAGTTAATTTGATTTTTCTGTAAAGAGAAGCTCCAGCATCTTCCCATTCCAAGTCTCAATCTTCCAACCTCCCAATCTCCCAACCAACCCCAAGAGCCATCGCATAGTTTATCTATATCTTTTTAAGTGAATTATTTGTCTTTTCTGTCCCATCTGCCATATCAGGGATGAGTGTTTGTTGAATGTTGAAAACCACGAGAACGACGACGACGACGCATAGCGAAAGCGATGGAGGACGGCTACGAACGATGTGCCGTGAATCAACTGTTTCGATGTTAAGTTGAAGCTGATGGGGTGGATGGCCTTTTATTCTAACATTTATCTTATCATTTGTTCATAGATCCTCTTTAATCTTTTTGTTGTTGTTGTTGTTTTTTTTTGCTTTTTAGATTTATCAGTAGGTATCTATCCACCTGCACATGATTGCATTGTACTTGTACCTATTCGTGGAGGGCATATACAGTTATGGCCAAAATAATAGAAACACTTGTTCGTTTAAAAAATTCAAATTTTTTGTTAGGATTTTTAATTTTGATTGATTTTAAAATGATGTCTCAGTTTATGCCACTCTCTTCACATCTTTAAAAAGTCATTTTCGAACTGTATGATTGGAACATATCCATACAAAAAATTGGGAGGAGACCGAATTTCTGCAAGGATGTCATTAAATGTCATACAGGAAATGTCATCGAAGGAAACTAGAAGATATCTTTTTGAAATGACATTAAAGTGATATATCGACTTTATTAAAAAAATTTTAAGCTAATCTTGAGTTTGACACGCAAATCAGGTCTAGAATGTGGTTATTTTCCTGAGAGAGTCTTACCATCGCACAAAATTCATGAAAGGTACAATTGTAAAAAAAAACACGCACTAGTAAGCGGATTTATTATATGAACCATAATGCCTTAAAATGTTCGTAGCCCAATGTCAGAAGCATTCAATCTCAAACTCATAAAACCAATGTTCGAACTTGTATATGACAGCATAATATTTAAAATAGAAAGATAGTCAATTACAGAGAATGAGAATCTTAAGGGCCCTACCCACGATCAATGTTACTTGTCAATTTTACTTGAACGAGTCTCGATTCAAGTAGTATTGATTGTTCGTAGGGCCATCAATGTTACCCACAATTAAAACTGACACATTATGTGCGTTTTGTTCGCATTCCATATATAGTTAAATGAGAAATTGCCAACAAAACGATCAGCAGTAGTCCGGTTTTTATATTTGAAAGTTGATACAACTGAATATGTGCCAGAATAATTTATCAAAAAATTCCAAAAAAAAAAATAGCGAAATTCAGACCAGGGGTGAAATCGTGTAAGCTGATTTTTGATAGTTGACTATCAAAATCATGAAAATACGTCTGTGTAATGTGAAAGTCGATTTAAAAGTTTTAACCAAACAATTTGACATAAAATAAAAACTTCAAGAAAGGGGTTTGTTCGTAGACTACTACATTAACATGTGGTGTTGAAGCGAGCTTGAAGCTCGCCTAAATTCTTTATATACCTGAATCGAGTTGAAATGAGCTTGATTTGCCTCGATTTCGGTCGGGAATCGGAAAGTTGTTAAGAAAAACTTGTGTGGAGGAGTTGGTTGTACAGATAATGCATTATGGTCTGTTTATTTGCATGTTTGTGTACAAAAAATATAGTTTTGTTTTAATCAAATTAAAAAAAAAAAATTGCACATGGAGTAGGTAGCATATTCTTATATGGTGCTGAACTATTCAGTTTTTCATTGTTTAGCACGAATCAAACTATCTCACTTGCACTTCATAAGAAACATCGAAACACCATTTGCATTATAGAAAGTGCTGTCAAACTTAATCATTTTTAAATCTTCTTGTGCGGTGGAAACACCAACAAGATTTATTTAATCTAAACTGAGATAAACCTTTGGTGGAAACATAGCAACACTTAATTATCTTTTCTATTGTTTTCTCTTGCAAAATAGCCCAGTTAATCCATTTTCATTATCAAAACTAAATAATATCAACAGTAATAGAGTGGTTTTTTCCCCAATAGAAAACACACATGATTCCAAATGCACAACTACTCAACGAACACAGCCATCGAGATACAAATGCAATATCAATCGTACCAACATTTGAGAACAAAATCACATAAGATCCATTCGAGACTCGTATAAATGTCAAAAACCCATCCATAGTGAGATTCTACTCTAACTTTTATTGGTGTTATTCATCATACTATGGATATTGTTTTTGTTATTCGTGTAAAATCCTACTTTACTATGGATAGATTTGCCAACAAAACACGGGTATTGATGAGAATCAACAAAATTTTGAGTTCCTTCAATTTTACTTGACAGAACCATGATGGTGTGGTGGGTATATCAATTTTCACCCCCAATGTTTATGTTTACATTTGGAAAACTTTACTTATTTAAGCAAGATTTTCGGCAATATTCACCAGAGTTTTTAAGTAAATTCATCAATTTATACTAAGAAATAAGTTGTTTTAAGCAATATCATATTCAATTGATATTATGTGGTGGCTAATTTTCATCCGTGATACTTGACAGAAAAAGGTGTCAATAATACTTCGCAATAATAATAGATTGTGTGTAAGGCCTTTTAGGCTGACATTTCGTTCAGATGTCTATACAAGCTGTGAAGGACTATATGTGAGAAGGTGTGCGTAAAATCATGCAAAAATCAAACACATTCTCGCATAACTACCTCTGACCAATCAAATTATGTACTTCTCTTTGAGTGTTTCATGGGCGTGTTCAAGAATAAAGCAATTCTAACTAACAGAATATGTAAAGTGGGAACATGGTCTTAAATTAAAAGATTTGTGTATTTCGCTAAAGAACTTATGTTCTGCAACAATTAACAATATTTCCGATAACGGATTTGATCGTTGAATGATTTGCGGGTTTATTTAGTGTATTTTTTTTTGACATTTATAATATGGCAGAAATGTCAAAATTGTTACTTGTAGATTCCGCAAACTTCTCTTCCAATTATTTTGTTAAATATTTTTTTTTTTTTTTATAAAGAGCTATGAATACATTTTTTTTAGTAAAAATTGAAATATGAAATGTTTTACTGATGAGCGTTTATAGCAATCAGTAAAGTTACGTTACTAAATTACATACCTCCATTTCACTATTAATTTCATCAGTATTTTTTTTCTGATGCCATCGGAATTGTACAAAATTGGAGCACCATCAGTAAAACAGAATAAAACAAAAATTGAATTCATTGGCGGTAATAAATTGTGCCCTCGCCCTTAGTTTTACGATAATTTTTCGAACACACCCCTGATACAATTTTCCAGTGAATTCTGGAATTTGAGAAATTCAATGTTTATTCTTGTTAATTGTTGAATTTATTTTATTGAAATGATGTTGTGCAGATTGGATATTTGTTTTTACTTGTCAAATCGCGTCAGCTCTCACCATTGTATTTGTTGTTGGTTTTCACATGTATATTCATGGACATAATGTCAAAATTACAAATACAACAATTTAAAGAACCAGATTTGAAGGGTGAAACGTACGAAAGTTTCTCATCTTAGGCAAAGTTGGGGAACAATTTTCGTAATTAATTTCAACTTTCATTACAAGTAATTAGTAATTGACCTGTTTTTGTAATTTAAAATATTTAAATTTTAATTACTTGTAATTGTAATTGAAAAAAAATATTCATTTCAATTACTAGTAATTGTGATTTAAAAAGTGCTTTTACAAATTACATGTAATTGAAAACTGTGATGGGTTTCTACAAGTCCTTGTGTTTTTAGAAGGATAACGAATGCAAATATACTATAATTTCAACAAAGCTTTAATTTTAGAGAAGCAGCATTTATGTTTTTGAGTGTAATTTTTAATAACTAAACCTGAATCTGATTAATGAGAGTAGAGAAAAGACTTCTAACAAAACGAATATTTGGAGTATTGTGACTTCTGAGAAAATGTCAGTACCTAGAGTGCTAAGAACATAAATACAAAAAAAAATAAGTTTTGTTTCTATTATTTTGGCCATAGCTGTATGTAAACATAGATATGTAGTTGGTATTTTTATTGCTGATGAAGGAATCAAGAAGAAGAAGAAGAAGCCACTTTGGATTGAATTTATTATCCAAACCATACTTTCCATGTGACGATGTGTGCTTTGTGCCTATAAATGATGCTGCCTCCTCTGTTGTTCATTGTTCCATATTCTGTATCTAATCTAATCTGATTTTGTTCGTCGTCCTCATCCACATCGTCATCCCCATTCTCCCCATCCTCGCCGTTCGCCGTCGTCGTCGGTCGTTTCCTCTTGACTCTCCAGACTTGTTGTTCCAGACGAAGAAGAAAGACAGAGCGGCCTTGTTTTATTTTACATCTTTCTTTGCTTTTTTAGTTCCGATTGTCATCTTCTGTTTTTACATGGAAATTTTTGCAAAAAGAAAGAAATTCAAAAAAGAAAAAAAGAAAAGCCGGTAATCAACTTTATAGAATTTCTACTATCTACTTCCCTTTTGTCATCTTCATCATCACCACATCATCCCCTGGTGCACGTCCGACCGACATCGATCTCACCGCACTCACCTGCAAAGGTGCGATGTACCTAAATCTGCAGCTATCATTTATGTGATGATAGAAGCTCGATGTTGGTTATAGAAGATTCCTGCTGACGATATGAAGATGACGACGACGACGTCGACGCGACGACATAGTCGAGTCAAGTCAGTCGCATTGACATATCGATTTGTTCCAAAGTGATTGTTGGAATGATTTAGCATTTTAAAGCTTACACACATGCTTTGGTGTATCTCTTATCTTCGCTCGTCCTCATCATATCGTCCTGATGATGAGGAGAACAATCTGTGTTGTCTGGCGGGCTAACTGAAGAGAAGAGATATATAAAAATCTCTCTTTCTCTTTGTATCTCTATTTAAACCAATTTTGTTATTTCAATACGATTACAAAAGGTAGTAGAGACATAAATTCATGAGATTCAAATCGAATCAAAATAATAATCCAAAGGATTTACCTACATTTATACGAGTATGTATAAAATTCAAAATTTTAAACTTTATATTCGACCTCTTTTCAAAGGTATCTATCTTTTATAATATAGATATATGTGTATGAATATAATATTTAAATAGAAATATGATTTAGGTTAGATATTTATGTATGTATCTTTTATGTTCTTTTGACACAAAGGCAGAGAAGATTTTTGAATTTATAAATTTTTAAGTCTATTTTATAGAATATAAAGCTTTAAGTTGGGAAACTTATATGGGGAAATGCCTTAATTTTGAATGAAGCATTTGCTTTATATTTATATCACGTATATTGCAAAATTCTAGAGAAATGAAAACGAAAAAATCATTCTAAGAAAACTTTTACCTATTTTTATAAAATTGAGTTGAGCCGATTTTAAATATAATATAAGATCAAATGTCGAATGAAATGATATTTCGGGTCTATGAAATAACTCCCACGAAATAAGTCCCACTTTTAAAAACGAAATAAGTCCCACCAAAAATTGCTTAAAAAAATGAAATAACTCCCACGAAATAAGTCCCACTTTTGAAAACGAAATAAGTCCCACCAAAATGAAATGATTTAAAAATTTTCTTGAAATGAAATAACTCCCACTCAAAATGAAATAACTCCCCCTTGAATAATATATTTCTTAAAT
The DNA here is from genome assembly GCA_951509635.1 of Eupeodes luniger. NCBI lineage: Eukaryota > Metazoa > Arthropoda > Insecta > Diptera > Syrphidae > Eupeodes > Eupeodes luniger. The sequence goes on from OX608073.1 coordinate 53,180,472, forward strand.
GAATTAAGTACCACTTTCATAAACGAAATAAGTCCCACTAGTAACAACGTTTGGATTCGTAAAGGTGACGTGAAATAACGCCAAATGAAATAAAGCCAAATTCAAAAAAATTGGCATTATTCGTTTTTGAAAACGAAATAAGGCCAAATTTTCAATTTGGGTTTATTTCACTTTAGAAAACGAAATAAAAGCAATTTGGCATTGTTTCGATTTAAAATTGTGCAGAATTAGGAAAAAACATAAAGTAAAATTATCTTTTGTTTTCTCTCTATGCTAAAACAAGTTTTTTTGAATTGATAGCACGGCGGCGTACTAACAGCTAGGTATGTAAGGGGGGGGGGCATGCTGCCCCCCTGCAACCCCCCTGCAACCCCCCTGCTTGGGATCACTATAGGATTTGGGGTGGGTGCGAGTTTGGGTATATGCAAAGAACTTTTGCATTTGAGCACTAAAATCAAAGAAATTCCCAACAAAAAAAAGCAAGAATGGCTCACAGTTATGAAAGAATCACAACGCATTCGTGTTCTTTGCATATACCCAAACTCGCACCCACCCCAAATCCTATAGTGATCCCAAGCAGGGGGGTTGCAGGGGGGCAGCATGCCCCCCCTTACATACCTAGCTGTTAGTACGCCGTGCTATCAATTCAAAAAAAACTTTAGAAAAGTAGCTATTCTAGACAATAAATCAATAATTTTTGCGTGTTCTTTTAAAAAAGCAACAAAAAGAACATTATGAAATTCAATGAGAAACAACGTGAAGAGCAACAAATAACGGCAACAATTATTAAGCATTCACTTAAAATGCAAAATTATGAAAATGAAATAAGTCCCACTTAAAACGAAATAAATCCCAACAAAATATAAATTTAGGGGTATGAAATAACTCCCACTTTACAAAACGAATTTATTCCCACTCAAAACGAAATAAGTCCCACTTAAAATAAAAACGCGTAACGAAATAAGTCCCACCATTTGACGAAATAAGTCCCACTTTTAAAAACGAAATAACTCCCACTTTCAAAATAGCAGTTTTTGGTGGGACTTATTTCGTTTTTAAAAGTGGGACTTATTTCGTGGGAGTTATTTCATAGACCCGATATTTCACTGAAATTCAATTTAATTTCGCTTTCTACCACGCCCACACTTTGAAAACAAAACCAAAAAAAGGATTGAATTTTGTAAACGAAGATAACTGGCATGATTCTAAGCTTTCTGTCGATTCTTCATTATTGACAGATATTCCTTTCATTCAGTTTCAATTTTCGTGTCTTGTTGTCTCTTCAAAAAACTAGAAGTTACTTCAAAATTAGCGAACGAAGTGAACATTTTTCATATCACATCAAAATCAAAAAGTTTGACAAATAACATGACATTTAAAATTAATAATTAAAAGGTGGCATACAACTGTTCCTTTCGTTTTCAGACATTTTAACAGTTATTTTGTTTTCCATCCAAAGCGTTGGCTATCACTTTTGATACACATTAGTGTACAATTTCAGAATTTTTGGGATTAAATACTTCGAATCGAGTTGTCACATTTCTAAAATATCACCTAGACGTATGATTCTAAAATTGTTTGTTTCAAAAAACTCGAATTATAAAAGTTAAAAATTAGTAAACGATTTTATCTTCTTAATATAACTTAACAATTCGCTAAAGTTAAAATGGCTATTTTAACTGTAATTTTCTAAATGACATCTGTCATAATTTGCTATGACATCTGTACAATCAATGTTATAAGAGCAGTGGGTGAAATGGTTGGGAATTCTAAATAAATTGTCTGTTTAAGTTTGTTTGCTTTTTTTTATTTTCAAGAGCTGTCACTGTTTAGACACGTTCGGATGCCAGTTTTTTAATAAAAGAGACCTAGCGATTTACAAGTTAGAAAGACGAAAAGAAAGTTTAAACAATTAAGAGTCGCTTACTAAATTGCTAAATATTTAGAAAATTTTACTTAGTAAAATGTTAAAGTTATCGGATTCTTTAAAAATGCACTTGTGCTTTTTAATTTTTTTAAGAATTTGTACTTGAAAAACAATTAAAGAAAAATAAAGTAAAGGGTTTTCCAATAAAAGGTTTGATATTTAAAACAAATCAAGTATTTTTAAAGAGAAATCAAAGAATGTTAATTAAATTGTAGAAAAGAAGAAGTATGCAAAACGATACTAGCTGCGCTCGAAGCACCAAATCTATTTAATGACATTTTTTTGGCATAGGGGAGAGTACGATAACTTTGGCGACAAAGTTTAATGACGGATTTGTATAGAACAGTTAAAAACAGGCATTTTTTACTATGGGGGGGTCTATCTCCCCCCCTCCCATATTTTAAATTTTCTCAAGAACTAGAAGACATAAAGTCATCTAGTTTTCAGTTTTTCATCAAAAACAAATAAGAGCAATGAATTCTAGAAAAAAAAAAATAGTAGATAATTTGAAAGTTTTGAAAAACTACACTTTAAACCTTTTTTTTTAATTTTTTTTTGCATACATTTTTAGTTTAAAACAACTTTTTTCAAAAACTATGCATAGTTTTGACTTGATTTAAAAACAAGCTAATAAACAAAAATGTTGGCTTTAAAAAAATGTATAAAACTTAATTGTAAGTATCACCGTTATTTTTTAATTATTTTTTTCCATTTTAAATAATAATTTTTTTAAATTGTCCCTACCGCCTAAACGGGGGGGAGATAGACCCCCCTCCCATAGTAAAAAATGTTTGTATTAAGCCCCTCTATCAAAAACCGTTATTATATCTTGGCGCCAAAGTTATCGTACTCGTGCCTTGGCATAGATCTTATCTTTTACGTGGCCAGAAAGCAACAAAAAAAAGTCTAAAGATGTGGAATCACAAGATTTTATGCGTGACCAATTATTATATTATTACTTCTTTTAACACGGTCAAAAAGTTTTTCATGTAAAACAGGAAACTGTGAATGGTTAAAGTTAAAGAGCTTATTGTTCCATTTTAAGTAATGCTGTAGTTTTTACTTGTCAAATGTCAGAAGATGACAGCGAAAAGTGACAGCTGCCCAGTCAGCGTTCTATTCAAAATAAAACCGGCTTTTTTTTTAAATTCAGTTGAGGAATTGCAGGTCTCGGTATTGTGCAGCTTAAAATTTTTAAGAAGTACAAGCACAAATAGAACTGGTTATTCCAATTTTCGAGTACCAATGAACTGTACTTAATTGCACTAGAGTACTAAAATGCTCAGTCAATTAAAAAGACAAGTAGGTACTTTGCACTTACTTCTTCTGATAAATTTGTTTGTTTTTATTTGACTTTGAAATTGAAATAAACATTACTCAATGGGTTTAAAAAGACGGTCAAGTACTTGAAGTACTGATGCTCAAGTACTTGAGATCCTGTTAAAATGCTTAAGTGGATACCTATATTTTAAAACAACCGAATCTTCATATTTTGTTAAAAGTATTTAAATCTATCAGGGTTTTTAAGTACAAGTACAAGACCCGAACTATTCATTACCTAGTACTTGTACCTACTCGAGAACTTTGAAATACTTGTATTTTACTCTATATAGATCTTGCGCAAGTGCAAGTAAAAAAACTGAATTTCTGATTACAAAATAAATCTTTGTTATAATTTGACATTAAATTTGAAGCAAGCATTACTCAATGGGTTGAAAAAAAGCTTTTCAACTACTTGAAGTACTACTAAGTACTTGATATGTATACTTTAAATTTGTATCCAAATAATTAAAAATAACCGATTCTTCATTTTATTTGTAAGTACTTAAACCTACGTGGGTATTCAAGTACAAGTATAAGTACCGTACTATTCCATTATCAAGTACTTGTGCTCTGAAATACTTGTATTTTAACTTTACAGTTTTGTGCAGTGGAGATGAATTAATTCGTTAGAAGAAAATAATTGTTTCTTTGACTCACAAACCACAACACAATTCAAGTCGATTGAATTTGCAACATTTCTGGAACCTTCGACATTTTCAATATGTGTTTGCTTTAAACTGTCTTTCAATTTCTTCAAAAGTATTAGACATGAAATCTACCTACTTATGTATGTACTAAAATTCAATTAATTTATGTCTCACTTCCATTAATTATTATTTATTATAAAAAACAATGTCGAAATTTACCTGCCTATTCCCGAGTAGGTAGGTCAGTATGTATACATCCAATATCCATCATTATTCAATATAATAGAACCTTGATACAGTTCTCAAATTTCAATTATTACCTTCATCACTTCCTTTTATAAAGGAAGAACAGAAAAAAAAAATGTTGATGAAATGGGATTCTGTTAATTATTAATTATGAGTCAAACAAAAAAAAAAAACACACACATTATTTTATCTCATTGTTTTTTAGTTGTTGTTGTTGTTTTTATTATTATTTACGTCTTATCAAATTGTGTATGGTGGTAAATTCTTAAAAAAAAGAGCTTTAAGTTCCATGTAATTAACCTTGTTCTTTTACATAAAATAATAATAATCATTTGCAAAAAATTCCTCAGAACCTCCATCCACATTTTCATCCTCATTCTCATCGTATCCTCGTTGAAGGCGTCGCGTCGGTCGGGTGGGTCTTGGCATTGAAACCCCACCACGCAGCACCACACACCAAACGACACGTGTTTGACGCCCATCAAACTTCAATCGAATGTAACTTTATATTACCGCATAGGTTTTTTCGTGTAATTGAGTTCTGAATAAGCTCCCATTTCATTTACACATCTACATCGACATCGCATCATCATCATCATCATCATCATCATCATCATCATCATCATCATCTTCTTCACGTTTTCCCATCATCAGAACATTCTTCTGTCCCTAGAATTCCAATGATCCTTCAGTCAATGCGATGTCAAAAGCTATTCGATGTGACAATCTGACAAATTACCTATAAAGGTCTGCCCAAGCGGCTGCTGCTGATGCTGCTGCTGCTGGCGCATAAAGTAGAAAGATGAAATCAGCGGCTGGCGTTGTTGGTGACTTCCTGGAGTCGAGAATCATATGTAATTGCGTGACACCTTCAATGTGTGTTTTTATTGTGGATAAAGTGCAAAAGTGCTACACACTCAAGATTCAGCTGCTTCACTGAAGCTGCTGCTTCTACTACTTCTGCTGCATCATGATTCTTAAAAGTAAATTGCTATCCAACCAAATGGAAGGCTGTCAAATATGGTATTTACCTGCCTTAAAAAAAAAACAACAACAACAAAAACCGAGAAAATCTGAAAAAATGGCACATTCCTTTGGAATGTGCGGTCGGTCGTTCGGTCGGTAGGTATTATGATGCGTCATTGCACTTGAGGCTTTAAGGTGCTGGCAAACAAAGAATTCCATTCATAGAATGACCCCTCTAAGTTGCCTGTTGCATCTTATTCGATACGATGCCTACCTTCTTTACGGTTTCTTGAATAAAAACCGGAAAATCGCCTAAAACAGAATCAGCTGCAAAATTAGGTTCAACCGTGAATCGCATACAATTTTCCCATACCTCTAATGTACACTACTAACACCTGGGGTAGGTAGGTACCTTACTTTTTTTTTTTAATTTTGTTTATGAAATGTCAAAATCTCTCCAGTCTCCACTTTTTCTCTTCTAAGATTTCTCTTATATAAATTATTCTCTTTCTCAATATTTGTTCTCTCAAATTTTACTTAAAGGAAAGCAGGTTTATTTTTCTAACATTTTTGTGTATCTTTTTGTTTTGTTAAAAAAAAAAGAAAATGCCGCTTTTGAGAATTTTTCTAAGAGACACAGCCTCTTCGTCATTAAATAAAATGTTTGTGTTCTTCATCAGAAAAAATAAAATAATGAACAATGAACAAGTGACACAAAGATCCTTGGGTTTTGCTTTTTTTCGTTTTCATCATTTACTTAGAAAACATTGCCTAAGCCTACCAACAATGTTGGCTTTGTTAGGCACGTGCAGTGTTGCCAAAAGTACTCCCATAGGAGTATTGTACTACTTTCAACAGCTGCGTACTCCCGTACTCCTCCTTTCACATTCGTACTCCTATTTTTTAAAGTCTTAAAATATCCTATACTTGCAGCAAGCTGTGATGTCAAGTGTCAACTCAACCGAAACATATTTAATTCATTCATGAATTCTTACCAAATATTAAAACTTTTTACAAGACTATCTTACAAAATGTTCTTAAATCGGAGTTTTTAAGCGACGATTTTCTTTCTAATCCGAATTTTTCTGATGAATATTTAAAAAACATTGAATCTGTATACGTTGGGGCTAAGGCTGAACTTTTTATTAAAGTTAATAAAATTGAAGTAAGACAAGTACTTGAATTTAAAGTTGTTTGTCGAGAATATTATAAAACCCTATGTGTGCAAATTTCTCAGCGTATCGATTTTGATTGCGAAATTTTGAAATGTATTCAAGGCATTGACCCTTTAAATTTAGCAGAAAGTGCAACCACAATTATATCATCGATTCCGGATTTGATCAATGAAAACGAAATTGAAAATCTTGACATCGAGTGGCGAACACTACTAAACCAAACAATGGTTCCTAAAACCTTGGAAATAGAAACTTTTTGGTCGTAAATATTTGTATTAAAAAATGTTCTTAACGAAACACTTTTACATTTTTAGAATTGAAATTTATTTATTTATGCTTTGTTTTTTATTCAAGTGAATTTTTTCTTGATTTTTGTCTGTATTGATGATTTTATTCTTATTGATGATTTCGTTTAAATAAAGTTACAAAAATGTGTGCCGAAGATATTTTTGAAGACTAAAAATGATGTACTCCTATTTTTTTCAAAATACTCCCCTTTTCTGGCCTCAGTACTCCCTTCTTATATTTTTCTCCGGCAACACTGGGCACGTGCTCCTGAAAGGAAAGAAGCAATAAATGCACAAAAGTAGAAATGAGGTTTTTGGAGTGAGTAACAAGGGGACGACGAACGTTAGTGTGATGATGAAGTTGACTTTTTGCCGGTTAGAATTATTGTTATTGTTTCTCTCTCAAATAGTAGTGATAAGTGTTACCATTTGAGTTTTTTTTTCTTAAACGTGAAATGTAGTATTTAAAAAAAAGTATTGAGAATTATTTATTCAAGGTATCCATTTATTTTAAAATTTATCATTTTAAGGCTTTCTGACATTTGAAAAAAACAAAACAAGTGGTTTGAAATTTTGTAAATAAATGTAAAAAGAAAAAATAACTCAAAAAGCTAACTCACATTTTTGCCACGCCCACTTTTTTCTTTACCTACATAGTTGTGGTATAACAGCTTATGATTGTTTTAATTTGAAGAACTTGATTGATTTGCACAAAACTTTCTCAGTTATTTTTTAAGTCCATTTCGACGGCTAAGACGAAGTTGTTAGGTTTCGCTTAGAACTCTGAATCGTGTTACATAGTCTTTGTCTAGAAACATAAAAAAGTGTTAATTTTCACCTTGAACGCGAGTTCTGTTGGTCTTTGGCTTAAAATCGAAATCTGATCGTCTTCGTCTCAATCGTCGATTTCTGCCCAGTGAGAATTTTGACAAAGTTATGACTTGTTGATGCGGCTTCAGTCATAGTTTAAATTTTAATTATTTGAGATTCTAAAGTTATTTATGTTTCTACTAGGTATACAAAAAATTCACCTTGCAATTTATTGAAATTCAAGAAGTCTTTGGCCTTTTTTGACACCAAAAATTGAATTATAAACGCCTGAAATCGAAGTCTTGCATTTTTATTTTTTATACATTGAAAACTTTTTTTTAAATGGTTTTCGGTATTTTGTTTTTCTTTCAAGGCTTAAAAAAATCTTATTTTGAATTTTTATTTGTTTTGATATTTTGAATTTGAATTCTGTATTTTTTTGAAAGTTCTAATTTGAGGTTTTCGGAATTATGGGTTTTCGAGGTAACGTGTTCATTTGGACTATTGAGCTTATGCCTTGGAAAACTTTTATTTTTGAGGTCTTAAGTTTTCAAAAGTATAATATTTTCAGATTTCTAGTTTTTGATTTTTTTTTTAACTAAGAGTTTCCCCTAAGCAATAAGCTTGTCTTTCAAGTCGTTGAATTTTGAATATATCGAATTTATAACACAATTTTCTAATGTTTCAGAATTGTTAGTTGTTATTCCGGATTATGCATTTTTGAGATTTTAATATCTTAAAATAAGGAGACTTTGCGTTTTAAGGAATAGTAACTGTAATACTGTGTTGATTGAGATTTGTAATGTTTTAGAGGTGTTTATGTTTGTTTAAATTGATAAATCACTTCTATGTTGTTTGTAATTGAGTTGCAACAATTAGCCTCAAAAGCGGAACATAATTAGCCCTGCAGTCTTCGTCGTGCGGATTACTATTGTAATCCACTCATACAAAATGGAGTATTCCTGAAAAACTAGTGGTGAGGATTTTTTGGTGCGCAACGACTGCAGGGTTAAAAAGGTGTTTTCGTATTTGACTATATATTTTTTTTTTTTTTTAACAATATCACCCTCTGTAATTGGATGGGAAAGCTTTTACATAAAAAGGGATTTGTTTAACGTTTGCATCTGGTCTTCAAACAGCGATTGACCCCTCATTAAGAATATAAAATGGTTAGAGATAATATTTATCAACTACACTACTGAGTTTACATGCAAATTTGTTTTTGAAAGTTTTTTTTAAAGAGAATGCTTATTTGGTATTTCATCAAAGGTGTAGTGTGAGTCGCCTTAAAAATTGAGTTATTTGAATACCATTTTTTTATCAGACTTTCGGAACAATCCACAACAAAATCTTACTTATTTTTCTTTCAAACACTTTCAATTCATTTGCAATCGACATTCAGAATCGGCCTTATAAGTGTCTTGTTCATTATAATTTAAGTTTTAGTGGCCATTTTTGCTTTTTTTAATACCGTTGTAGCATGTTTATTGAATTGAAATTGGAAATTGGTTCTGTAAGTTTATTCATATGTATGTACATACTTTGATTCTAGACGTAGTGGGATTGCTGAGTTATATGTTTTGAGATCTAGGAACTTGCTCCTTTAACAGCGAGATAGTTTTCTTTTCCGCTGACGGTTCTGAAACAAATCAATCCACACTTATATATATTGATTTTTAATCTTCATTTCTTGAAGTAGTTTTCTATAAGTGGCAACCTGCGTTTAAGAGCTAAAATTGGTCGACTATCACTTGTTAATATGATAGTATCATCAGCGTAATGTATTGAACAAGGTTCATTAGAAAAGGAGTATGAAAGAGGGAAGTCTTGAAGATAAATGTTGAACTTTGAAGTTCCTAATTAGCAGCGACAAGCCAGCATCGGTAGGTAATAAAATGCTCTTTCCTTAAAAGTTTCTCCACTAACTAATAAACCAGTGCGCCATAAAAGAAATTTGATTTCGCTATAGTTTCAAAGACACTATGAATTTGTGGTTTAATCAATTTGTTCAAGTTGCGTTTAGTGCGGTTCTCGCCTTAGTCAGTTTATCTTTCAAATGTTCATCCATTTTCATATTTTGAGTGAATGGTACTCTAATATATTGGTACTCTTTTACAACCTCATAGCGTTCCCTTTGTATAACAATTTCTTGTTTGCCGTTGTTCTACACTAATATTATTTACAAGATAAAATAAATTTATAATCAATACCTACCTTAGTTTTTTTTTAACCAAAATTTCGAATTTTCTAAAAAAATATTTTTCTTCGTTCTATAAACTCATTCTGAAAGTAACATCATTTTTTATTAGGAATATTTTCAAACGGTTTCAATAACTTCCAATGGGAATCTTTCCAATAAACCAATTTTTGTTACCACTTCTATTCTTACAATTTTAAATGTTTTAAAAAATCTTTGCCATTTTGAACGTATGCATTTTCAATTTAAGTGAAAAAAGTGCCATCTTCATTGCATTTCAAACAAAAAAAGAGCATACAACATGCGATGTGCATCTAAATTATGCCATCTCACCGAATATACCACCCTTTTCAATTAACATTTCTCACCTCCTTGGTGTTATAGCTTCGGCGCAATGGTAACACTCACGATATTATAATTCTCCAAATTCTAGTACACTTGCTGAGAACAGTGATAGTGGTGAGTGAGTGAGTAATACACAACAAAATAGTGCTGCAATTCGCCAAACAAACAAACAAACAACAACAAAAAAACCACCAACAAACACAATGGAGACTCTTAAAGCCGGAGCAGAAGCAGAAGTAGTGTGTAGAGTTCCTCATAGAGCGGAGCGGCATGACAAGAGAATAGAAAACCGGCAAAAAAAAAATTGAAGTGTATATTTTTCTCAGTTTGTATTCTTCTTCTCCAGTATTTCAACGACATGTCATATGTACGCACGTAACGACAACGACGATGGAGAGGAAAACATTCGCTTAGTCGGTTCTCGTAATTTAAAACAAAACTTTCTTCATTCGGTCGAATTTCCTTCGATACCTTTTTTCCTGTCGATTGTTTCCTCTCGTGTCGCGCCCATCCCTAAAATTAAAATTTGTTTGCAAATAATTAATGATTCTATCGAAATTTGCACATTTAAAAAAACGGCGACGACGGTAAAAACAAAGCCAAATACCATCTCGAAGATACTTTTATATTCTCTTCAGCAGTCTACGATTTGTGATTGAAGATATTTTTCTATCTATAAATGGGTACATAGTTTCCTCTCCAATTTCTCCAAATTCTTTTCGGTCGTATATCACAGACAAGACAGTGAGTGTATCACACAAAGTATCAATGACCGCGATAGTACTGTAACTGTAACTTTAGCATCTCATATAAAGTATCTATAAAATATCTATAGAACTTTATAAACTGCACTGCACTTGCTGGCGGGCGGCTGAGCTTTGTTATACGAATATTGTTTATTTTTCCCTTCACTTTTTTCTTTTTGTTTTGTGTCTCTATATTTGACATCCCTTCGAAACGGGAGGTGTTTTGTTAACTTGTCAACTTTACTTATTCAATCAATTGTCCATGTTTCGGTTTTTTTTTTCGGTGCGTGCAAATAAAAATCATAATATAAATAAAATATATATAAATATAAATATGATATAAAAGAAATTGCGTGCGAAATAATAATAAATCAGTTATTGTGCTGCTTAGTGAATGTTTCGCACTTAATTGAAACGAGTGGGTTCCATTAAATTAATCATTTTTTATTGTATTAATAATTTTTAATAATAATTGTGCCATTGAGTGATAGATATAAAAGAAAAAGGCATAAGCAAAGCAAAAGAAATAAAGAAAGAATTAAAAAGAATTAGAGCAGTGTGTTACAATAATAATTGAGAAAGTAATTATTAAAAAATGAAATAAATTAATAGCGAGTAAATTAATTTATTAACACTTTTTCTTTTTTAAGTTTTATTAGTTATAGTTTTTTTTTTTTTTTTTTGCCACAAAGAATTTAAGAGGATCACAGGAGCAGCAACAAGTTTCATTATAATTGGATTACATTAAAAATTATTTGAAAAATCAATATCAAAACGTACCTTTTAAAGGGATATGCATTTTTTGGTTTGTTTGTTTTCTTATTTTTGTTTCGTTTGATGGCAGGATATTTCCTTTTTTTTTTAATTTGTATTCGCTTTAACTACCTTCGTTTTAATTGAAAACCTTTAGCATTTAATCTCGTTCGTGCAATCAATCACTTTTTTAATTGAAGAATAAAAAGGAGAAAATAATCAATTGGAAATGTATTAAATTATAAATGGTTTGTTGTAGTAGCTTTGAATTGCTGTCTATATACTTTCAAAGATGACTTTTAATGTTTTTTTTGTTTTAATTATGACTAATTTATGTCAGTGATCACCTCATTTGATGAATTTTTATCGTTTGTTATTTTTCCTACGAATGTTCTTTTTTTTAATTATGGATTTTAAAAGATTTATTTGATATTTTAAAATAAAGTTAGATCATCGTTATTTGATCATAATATATTTTTGTTTATTCTGGAGGTTAGTTTTCATAGTTTCCATTTAAGGATTTAAGTTAGACTTCTGTAACTTAGAATTTTTATCTGAGCCTTTTTTTTATAGTTTTTTGTATAAATAATTGATTACCATTGACAAGCTTTAAAGATGAATCTTACAATAACCAAATGTGATTTTTAATTTTTTTTTTATTAAATTTAATCCTGATTTAAAATGATTTATTTGCCAGAAGTACACTTATACTATTCTATTTATTGGACTTTCTTAGAACATACTCTTAGACAGTTTTCCAACTTGTAATTATGTAAATAATTGGATAAATCTTTATTTAATAAGATTTCCAAGTCTTGTCAAAAGATACTTCATTTATATTTTGACTTATCTGGGCATATCACAGTCGAAGGGACTTTTTGGGAGCGTTCGATATTCCGTTCCGGGCAAAGGTGCTCGCTCTTATATGAGAAATTTAAAAAATAATTACTATTGTTAAAAGTGCTCCCGAAATTGACCTTAGGTCCCATCCCAGGAATGGTTCTTGTTCTTCAAATATTCAGAGTTTTTCTTTTATACGGTTTTTCCAGTAAGCAATTTCGTATTTATAAAATCATACGATAGTTGCATGAACATGCCTCATTTTTATTCTGACATATAATGAATTATGACAGTTGAGAGGATTTTTTGGGTGCGTTCAATGCACATTTTTAATTTAAATGGCATTTTTTAATATATTGTGCATGGGACGTGCTCAATTTAAAATAACTTTTGACAGCTGTTTTCAGTATGTAAGTTAGATGATCTATAGACATTTGATTTAAATAAGGTTTAAGATAAATCCTTTAGTCCATGTTTATATTTTGAGATAATCGTATTTACTTAAAAAGTTTTCTATGTTATTTCGAAATACAGTGACATTAGATTTATTTTTTGTTGTTTTAATATATTGTATTTGTATTTATTTGTATTTGATAGTTTTTCACCTAAATTCACATTTACCACTGTTAATCCTTTTTAAATATCAATTTAATTAAATCGTTAGTGGTGCTTATCGATTTTATTTAACCTTTAAATCTAATCCAATTACACTAGATGTACGTCAAAAGTGATTTTTTTTTCAGAGGTTTTTTTTCTGTCAGAGGTGCAATTTCATATTTATTGAAATTGAAAAGAATTTAGACAAAAATTTGTAGAAAATGTCAGTCAGAATGGACAAAAGTTATTGTTCAACTAACGATTTATTCTGCTATTATATTTTATAGTATAATTTATTATTAGATATAGAGTTTTTACTCATCAGACATCCAAACAAAATTAGCAGATGGCTCCAAGTAAAAATTTCAGTTATCGACGTAAGAAAAATAAAGTCTAAAACAGCAGACTTTATTAAATTGGGAGCGTATCGGAATCCCGGTTTTTAAAATCCCGTTTTTTAAAAATCCCGAAAAAGTTATAATCCCGTCTTTTAAATTGTTTTTCTAATTTTTTTCTAATTTAGATTTTGCAATCAAAACTAGTTGTTTAATTTAAAAAAATCGCACTTTTGGTTGCAAAATCGGATATTAAAAAACGGGATTATAAGAAACGGGTTTACAAAAAGCGGGATTATAAGAAATCGGGATTATACAAAACGGGATTTTAAAATCGGGATTTTAAGAAACAGGAATATAACAACCGTGATATCGAACCCAACCCTATTAAATTACTGTTTAAGATAAAAGACGTCACTTAATTTCGATCTATTTCAATTCATTTCAATTTCAGCAAGGGTTAATTTTTTGTTTACAATTTATAAAATGCATCAAATAAAAGTTTACCATGTCATACGTCATAAATTAACAGTTGTTGATTGTAGACGTCACTTAAAAACTGTCTGAAATAACAGATGTTAAAAAATTGCAAACGTCACTTAAATTCAATAGATCTGTTCCTTTACCCTGAATCTCTTTGCTTGTCTGTGTATATCTTTCCAAAATTCTCTAAAATTTATTCAAAACAAAAATAATTGACAGGAATAGTCTTAGCCAAAACACATCAACAAATAATTGCTGTCTATAAATAAGGCATCATTAAATTTTGTTCTGGGCTTTAAGTGACGTTACTTGCAGTTTGTCAGTTTAACTCGTCAGAAGTTTTAAACTATAGTATCAAAAAGCAGAAGTAACTACATTACGGTCTAAGATAACAGTTCTTCTTAAAAGTGTACAGTGTACACACAGTGTTTACGTATACCTTACTTAAAATTCGGCTTCTGTCTTTTTGTTTATAGACTAATTCAGCAAAAGTGTTGTCCATTATTACAAACTGTGTTTGTGGTAAAAGCAGATATCAATTTAACACTAGTTCATCCTTCAAACACTTTTTCTGTGCAGATCTCCATTAAATTAAGTTTACTTTATTGACAGGAAATGTCAAACAAATTCCTTTTTCTGTTAAGGCCACAACACACTTGCTTTGATTGGGCAATTTATCAAAAAAAAAATGTGATTTTTTTGTGTCTATAGTTTTGCGGTGCAAATATGGTTTGGAGTTATCTTAAGTTTTTTTTTTTGTTGTTGTGGTTTTTGCTTAATTTATTTTTTTTAGAATTGCCTAAAATGTTAAATAAAAAAATTCACAAAAAATAATTGACACAGTAGGACATATTGTTTGGAAAAGTGAATTCAATTTTAGGAAAAAAAGAGTTTGATAAGATTTGCGAGAAAAGTTAATTTCAATACATAATCATATCAAATTTTCATAACCTTAAATAAAGTAAGGAGATATTATTCTTTTCACTGTAAATATTAATACTCATTTTTTATTTATCTTAAAAATTTTACAACTTAATCAACTCCTCGAAATTTGGCGCATGATATTTTTTCCTCAAGCTTCTATTCCACTTTTTATCGTAATTTTGTTTAATTTCTTATCACAAAAGTCACAATCGTCAGCGTTGTCGTATTCGTCGTCCTTGACTTTATTAAATTGTGAAGTCCCAAAGATTGTTTTATATAAAATATTTTTTCTTATTTTCAAGCCCCCAAATGTTTTTTTTTCCTTTTGTGATCAAGAATGTTTGTTGCCATTATCGCGTTACGCACCAATGAAAATTTAAAATTATTACAATTTTATTAGCATGATGCCTACTTTTCTATTAAAGTAGTGTAGCTAATCAATTAAATTGCCATATGATGAACATTTTTCAATTTCATTTTCAATTAAAGATTTATTTTTTTTATTGTCAGATGGTTTACATTTATTTAAATGGACGAAGACTACAAAACACAAAAAAAAACAGATTCCATTTGCCAACAAACTGATTTGCAGTTACTATAATTGACAATTATCATTGACACAAAGAAATTCTGTTTCGTTCATTCTAAATGACAAAACACATAACAAAAATTAACGAAACTTTTTGTTTTTGTTTTCTAAATCGATGCAAATGACATGGGATAGAGTAAATTCTCACGCATAATTATTAATATTATTCGTTAACCTATAAACTCTTTAAGTTATAGTATAGTGATAAAAGTTACTTAGTATAAATTCATAAAATATGTCCAAAGGCTTTTAATGACTCACTCATTTATGTATAATAATTATTTTGTCTTTCCTTCCATTGTGACGCATTCGATGTCAAATTTAACTTTATTAAATTTTCCTTTTATTTTTTTTGTGTTTCCTTTTCTTTGCATTTGAAGTTTATTGGGTTAAGACAAAAAGAAAAAAGAATAAAACGTGTGTAAGTTGATCTTTTCTGTTACAATCTTAGCGTTCACAAATAAACCAGCTGTATAGCGCCACCTTGTAATTTTTGTTGACATGAGGCTTTAGCAAAATTGAAAGAAACTGAACGAAAAGAAAAAAAAAAAACATGGCTGAATTAAAACCTATCACAAAAGAAATGACATTTTGAGTAATGACTTTTGACAGTTGACAAAAATGGTGGGCAGTTGTGAGAGCTTAATATATAAAAATAAAATCGAATTTGATTCTTAAAGATATTTAATATTATTTTCTGCATTTACACGTAACATTTGTAAATTGCTTTTTTTTTTCTCGTTGACAGTTTCTCACAAAATCCATTGTGACATTATGTATCTCTTACTCGTATATGTACATATATATTAAACAACTATATATTTGAAATATGTTATATTTTGATTAGTATAAGATTAAAAATTAAAAAAAGGGAGTCATAGATTATTAAGATATTTAATATTATTTCTTGCATTTAAACGTAGCGTTTGCAAATTGCTGTTGTTTGTTGACAGTTTTTCAAAAAATGTTGACATATCTCTTTCTCGTATATACTAAACAACTAGATACCAATTGACCCTTCTTCCTTTCGAAATTGAAATATGTCATGTTTTGATTACACTAAATAATAATTATCCCTTCCTCCCTTTCTCATCCCTACACTTTATAATCTTGAAGTGAGAATTATTATTTATATGTTGTGTATAGTTAGATATTATTATCTTAAGTGACAGACTGACATCAACTGTCATATTCAGCCCAACAAAATCCTCTCATCCTCTCTCTCGATTTAATCTTGCTTGCATCGTTGCTCCAGCATACACAGTACATACGTAGGTACTTATGTATTTGATTTGTGAGGTTTCTCTACCTCCCTTCCCTCCCTATTTCACATAAGCGACATCTACCTAGTTTCCCACACTCAGTGTGTGTGTGGTTTAATTTCTGCACTTATTTTGACATTAAGTGCCCTCTTTTTAATTTGTTTACTTTTTTAACTAAAAGTTAAATACATTTTTATGATTTATTGCCATCTGTCATTTTCTCTCTCCATCTCATCGTTAAATGTTTGACATTTAAGTATAACTCTTTTATGAAAGTGGATCAAATAACAAAATCACACCCACCACAATAGGTGACATTAGTTTGATATTATGTACCGTACCTACTTCCCATTGTCTATTGGAAGAGCTCTTTTGTTTTCCTTTTAATGAATGAACGTGCTTCAATATTTTATAAGAAGAAACGCAGTCTGTCTTTTTGAAAAAAAAAAAAAAACTTATATCAACATCATCATAATACAATTTCGAGTGAAGTTGATTTTCGCAAAATAAAAAAAACGAACGGGAAAAAAGAAAATCATACTCTATACCGTCTGTTGACATTGATAATGCACTTATCACACAATGGCTGTCTGACAGATGAGATGACAGTTGATTTTGTTGTTGTTGATGTTGTTGTTTTTTAAAGTTTATTTTTGCTTGTAAAATTAATGTTGTCACTTATTTAGTGGATGGGGTGTGTAATAAGAAAAATATAATGAAAAACTATATACTATATAGAAGAAATTTCTGGTTTATGTGTTGTCATCAACATCATCATCATCACCAAGTGTCAATTTTTATATGACACTTGTGTTATAGTGTAAGTTGTATGGAGAGAAGGATGCTCTGATATTATTTTGCAAAATGAAATAAAGAAAGTATAAAAACAACAATTCAGTATAAGAACAAGTGAAATGTTGTGTTTTTGTGTGAAACTACATATGTGTAAGCAACAACGAACGAAATGCGACGGGCTACATTGAATACGACGCAAGACGACGTCACTGTGCATTATTATGTATTTGCTCTTTAAAGATGTGGAACAGCAAAGTCTTATGATAAAATTTAAGTAAATTATTATAAATGGGGTGACTATGAGATATCGTGAATGAGAATTTATATCATATAAATGTTGGGTTAGGTTCGGGTTCGAGTTTGGGTTGAAAAGGAAAAAGTAAGAATTATTATTGTGAATAACCTAATTTGCTTTTGGGAATGCACAATGCTACTTTTAATCTATAACCTAAAGAATATGCTATTTTCCTTTGAAAATTTAATAGTCTTTTTAAATTAAATTAAGTCTATTCGATCATAAAGACTATTTTTTCTGAAATTATTGCATTAAGTTCTTGATGCCTATATGAGTAACCGAAACACTTTTCAATAGCTTTTTGACATGTATCGAGTTAAAGTTATATTAATTTCATGTGATTGCATTCAACGAACTACGTTTAGACAATAGTTTTGACAAGAGAGTTAGTTAAAGTTGTCATTTGAAAAAAAAAAAGCATTTTGGATTGTTTGTCTAAAGATATAGAATTATTTTTAAATCTACACGATGATATCATTAAAGTTTTGAAAAAAAAAAAAATCAGTGTAATGCATCCCAATTGTTGGGATATGTGTCAAAAATAGCAGTGAATTCATTCAGTGCATTAAAGGTTGGAATGCAATGAATTCGTTCATTTGATTTGAGATTATTTTTTTAATAACTTTTGTTTGCATCAAAACCATCAATGAATGCGTTCAGTACGTTTTTGAATTTGTTTTTAAATAGCGAAGTATTTTTTTTTATCACAGATACTATCTTATGCGTGGAAAAGACAAACGAAAAACTCGTAAACGAATTGTTTCAAGTTTCAAGTTTTCCTTATATGTGTCAAGCTTCTGTGATTGCCTATTTGTTTTTTTTTTCTTGTAAGAAATAAGTTTTGTGTTGTGAACTGTTAACACGTAAAACTTTTAGAAATTTGTTTCGAAATATTTTGACAGATAACCAGACCATGGAGCATGAGTTAATATTCAAACTTGCGGAACGATGTCGCTGTTATTTCAAGGGCTGTTCAAAGGTCTTCCAATCCAACTAACGAATATATTAATCCTTATTTTCTAAGATCTAGTATAGAATTATCCAGGAAGGGAATTTTGGATGCTTTTCTGTAGCATTTTATGTACATTTTTGATGATTAGGTGGCTTTGAGTCTAGTATATGTGTGCAATCCAAACTTATTTTAATGTCCTTAAGATTTTGAAAAATATTAATCAAAAAATCCCAATATTGGTTCATTCGATAACGGTCCTCTTTGTCGATTATTATTTTTTTTTCTAAACACCATTTTCTATAATCTATTCTAAGTTTATAATTTAATCAATGTTATAACTTGTACTGTCTTTAGTCTGTACAAAGTTAATAGATTGAAGAAAATATGGCTGCTATGTACATATGTCAAGGTATAAGAGGCGTTAAACAAATTTTAAATTTTACTTACTGTCACAAATCTATTAAAAATAAAATAACATTTTTCTAACTTCTGAAAACTGAGAAAATAGTACATCTTATTGGATTGATAAAAATTGATGCACGTTTTGCAACAAATGACTTCTAATATCAAAACCATTAGTTTAAATGTCCATGTTTTTAAGTGTAAAAATATTATTGACTAGCGGCCCGTCCCGGCTTCGCACGGGTAGACATAAATAGGTACATATATTTAAGTTATAAGCATGCTAATTAAAACGACCATGAATCACTAAATTAGAAAACATTTTTTTGTCCTATCATTAATACTCTTCGCAGCGTATGCGGTGAAAGACATTTTATGGCTAATTTTTTTTTTTACACCTTTGGTTGGTTTTAATAGGAATTTCTAAAGATTTCTATAGTAATCTAGTACTAAATATAGCCTATGTTACTCAGTGATAATGTAGCTTTCTAATGAAAAAAGAATTATTAAAATCGGTCCAGTACTTTTTGAGTTTATTAGTTACATACAAAAATACAAATCTTTCCTCTTTATAATATTATTATAAGTGTAGATAAACTTATCATTTATTTATCACTCTCCCAAATTATTTATGATTTGGATGTAGAATATTTTGAAAGTTTATTTATTCTCTTAATCAAACATTCTATTAATATTCCATCCAAGGTATATTGGATGGAATATTATCAATTTCAAGCTTACAAACAAGTAAAGAGATTCTTTTTTCAAACGCACATCAAGAATGTGAAACGCTTTAACTAACTCAAATTTATAAAACTAGTGAATTAGTTTTCAGTTTGCACATACATACATATATAAAAACAGAGCCAAATCATTCAACTCAAATTATCCAAATCTCAATTTTAGCCGAAAATTCTATTATTAAAACGTCATTTCTAGAGATCTTTGAGTAGCAGTTTGAGTAATTCCCGTTAGTAAAAAGGAAGGACAAATTTCTAGGTACTGAAAAATATACTTTCCAAAACCTAATTTTGTTTTATTGGTAAGAAATTTCAAAACATAATTTTGGCCTTTCTTCAACATTTAACTAAATTGTTTAAACTGAAAATTGTAAATCGTTATAATATTGACCTTTATATTATAAGGCTTTGTTTAAAAAAAAAAACATTAAAATTAACTCCTTTTCATAGTGTATTCCATAAAAAGGTCGACCTAAGCTTATCTAAAGTGTAATCCTCCCCGAACAAAAGTTCAATTTATGTGTGAACTTTTTTTTTTCAATCATCTGAAGTTGACTGACATGAGTAATATTATAGATTATCCGTTCATTTACCTGTCAACAAGTTGCCTATTTCACCTTTATGTCTAATTTTTGTTTATTGTTTGTACTTCTTTTCGTAAATATATCATCCACAGGTTGGTGTTAATTTGATCCCAAAGCTCTAAGGTCAGTCTTTAACCAACCATATACTTTCTGATATCCCTTTGTTTTGTGCTTAATATTTTCAAAAAAAGAAAAGAAAAGAAAAAAAAATATCATCTGTCAAAATGTCACAAAACAATTTAATAGACTACCTTTACCTAGTCTCTCCAAAGTGAAAACGTTCTCCTCTCCTCTAAAAAAAAAGTAGAAAAATTGTGTACTTTTCTTTTCCATCTTAGAAACAACAGAATGGTTCATATAATCATTAGTTTTATATTTTCTAGCACAAATAAAACAACAACAAAAAAAAAGCAATATCTAGAAGCTTCTGACATAAAAACACCTCTTCTACTAGCTCCATCCATCTTTGTCAACCAACGAACAGAGTGTAAAAGTTCGAACAAATGAATCTTTTTTCATATATGTACATGCTTTTACCATACCTATATAGTTGAAGTATTGAAGTATCCTTCTTCACATTCTTTCTCTTCTCCCATAAATTGTTAGGCATCCTTTGAAAACATATAATATACCTATTCTTGGTCTTGTAATTCATGTGTTACAAAAAAAAAGGTTAAAGGTCCAAGTCTTAACCATGGTTACGTGATCTTTCTCTCTCTCTCTATTTTACTTTCTGTACACCTTTAATATTTTGTATATTTTCTAGAATAAATATAATCTATTCTATAATGACTTATTGCTTAGCAATCCAAAAAAAAAGAAGAAAAATTCGAAGAACAAAGAGCTTTTTACTCAAACCTTATTTTTTTTCTAATCTTATTTGAAATTCAAAGTGCCTAGGAAGGGAGGTTTTTTGAATGTTTGTTTAAAATGTGAAGAATTGTTCTTCAAACCCAATTAGATGGTTAATTTGAATAAATCAAACTTTTTATACTTCATCGAAGCCAATAAAATCCTCAAAAATATTTTTTTTCTTTTTCAAATAAACTTTCGAAGAATTTCCACAGAACTCTGTGCAAAAAAAAAAAGAAAGAAAGGAAAATTTATAGACGAAGAAGGATTTGAATATTTTGTTTCATTTTTCTTTCGAAATCAATATTTCTGTTTTCAAACTGAAAGAAGAAGAAGAAGAAAAACAACAACAAAAAGAAGATATTGTATCTAAAATTAAATCAACCTAAAAAGTATCGTAAGGTGAATAATTTCTGTCATTCACAATCTTCATCCATTCGTTGTCATCATCATCTCTTAGAAGATACCAAGAGTGTCATAATAACTTCTTAACGTTTTTTGTTGACAAATTGATCAACGAATTGGAAGAATTTATGTTTGAATTCTTGTTTATCGTTTATCCCCTGCATTCGACAGGATTATATTAAATAGATACAATCAATATAATAAAATTCTAAATTTGGATTCCCTCTTTTATATGGAAGAAGAATCTATAAATAGTTTCTTTCTAGCACTTTCACCTTTTTCGCAGTGTCAATTTCTTCTTATATAGATATTGAGTTGAGTAGTCAGTCAATCATTAGTTTTGATACGATATTATATGATATGATTCTTTGCAATCAGTTTATGAATTAACTTTGATATTAAACCAGTAATAAACCTCCCTTTTTATACAAAAAAAGAAAAGCCTTCATTATTTTGTGTGTCTTTTAAGTAAAGATGGTTTTTGTCTTGATGCTAAAAATAAACTTGTCAAATCGATTGAAGAAGTCAATGACAGGGCTTTGTGGAATTGTATCTATTTTAGAGATACACGGTAGTCTTTTTTTTCTCTCTTTATAAAAATATAAAATATGTATATACATCCACTCTACAATTTACATATATTTTTTGAATGATTTTGACGGATGATGACAGAAGGAAAATGGCGATGGTGATTCTTTTTTTTTTTTTCGTTTTTGGAGGCGAGGTTTCCATGAAGTAAATTCCATCATTTCATAATATTATCTTAAATTATGATGAAACAAGATTGATGAAAAGGGGATTTGGAAGAATATAAACTTTGTGTTTTTTTTTGTCATTTTTCTTCATTGTTGTTTTTGTTAGAAGTTCCATTTTTGTTTGTTACTTTTTATGATTAAAGTGATAAAATGGCGGGGTTGTTAACAGCGTGCTATCACTTTAAAAAACGCGTTTTTGTTTTTCTTTAGGGAAATTCATTTTCTTTCTTTTTTTAAAGGATTTACACCAATTTCAGAGTTAAAGTATCGGACAGTTTTCTTTTGTTTTTGTTAAGTTTATTCCACTAACTGATTCTTTTTTCAACTCTTTAGAAATTTCAACCGACTCTTATAAAAAAAAAGAGGCTGGGGTGCGACCCACACTGAAGTTATCAGTCATTAAAACTTTAACAAAATATTAATAACAATATTTGGTGTGAGATAAATATGTAATGTTAAGTCAATATTTTTCTTTGTTCTCTTAATACTTGAGTCGAAAACCATTTCTTATCAATTTTTTGTTGTTTTTGTAGGTTTTCGTGTTTTGTTAAAAAAGTTGTCAGTTGATTTTTTCTAAGAAATTAATTAAAAATTACCAACAACAACATTTAGCATATAATGAAATAGTTTGTTTTCAAAATCTATTTTCCTTAACAAGATTTTTAGTCGAAAACCGAATTTTTACCAATTTTAGTATTAGTGGCATTTCTTGAAAGTTTTTATTTCTTATGTATAAATATAGATTGGATAGTTCTAAGAAAATTTAGCACACAAAATAAAATCATTTTGAAGTCAATACGTTCATTTATTTACGAGATATGAAGAATCGAACATCAATTTTTACCAATTTTGCGTACTATTTGTTGTAGATCTTAATTTTTATGAAAAAAAAACTTACTGTCGGATTTTTATAAAAAAAAATACTGAATATCGAACACAATATTTTCTATAAGGTGGAATCAGTTTGAAGCCAATATCTTAAATTGTTGAGAAGATAATCAGCCCTATTGTGAGTTCCATGGGAACAAGATTCCACATGGAAAAATTCCCATTTCCCTTTTCCCTAATTGTGAGTTTCGGACGAAAAAATTCCCCATGTTCGAAAAAATCCCCTTATTGTAAGCATTTTTTCCGTGGGAAATGTTACGTTCTCAACAGCTGAAATGTTCACTTATTTTTTTGTGGGGAACGAGAGAAGAACAAAGCGGAAAAAGTAAGTTGTTTGTTGTTTTTTTTTTTTTGTGACCAAAAATAAAAGTGAATTTTTCCAATATTTCAGGAGCAAAACTTTAAATAAAGCCGAAAGAACAAGACTGAAAGAGCTTTGCGCCAAACCAATTTCATAGTCTTTACCTACTCCTTTTTGATACGCACCCTCTGCAAAAAATCGCAAACAAGCGGACAATTTGACGATGGGTGATATCGCAAACTTTTGTTTCGTTTGCGGCAAAGCATTGGTTAGCACATCGAGGAGGAATTTAAATGTTGGTTTGTTGATTCTGTAGTATTGCTGAAATCTGAAAACTTTGTTTTAATATACAAAAATGTAGATAAGAATTTTATACTTACAAGGAATCGCGCAACTCCAAGGGATTGGAATGATCCCTTAAAGATCTTCGAACAGTTCGTTCTTCGCGTTTTCCTTCTTCATCCAATAAAATTCGAGTTCCAATGCTAAACATAATTATTTCACTTTCTTTTTTATCAAAATACAACTTAAATTTATTTTCTTTCGCACTTGTCTTCATAAAAAAAAATAAACATGCAATAAGATCTGTTCATTTTAAAAACATCAGTGCACATACATATGTTTTAAAACGGAGAGGGAAATTTTGTATACGTGGTCGTTAAGTTACTCTTTGTTTGCATATAAGTCGATGAGGGTTGAATTTAAAGAATGTTTTTGCACTCAGTGGGCACAGTTTTAGAAAGTAATTGGAGCACCACATTAATTTCTTGAATTTTTTTCATTAATAAGAAGAAATGATTTAGATTTCAGTCTCTGTTTCCATCATAGAGAAGGGAAATTTATTTAGGTCTCAGTTTTTTGAACATGTCTATTTTTCGAACTGTCATTTCCGATTCGATGTGAAATTTTATTCGAGTGAAACTCCCATGGCTTTTGAAAGTCCGTGGGAACGAAAATTTTCCCTGTGAATGGTTTTCCGTGTGAAACTCACAATAAGGCTGAATATTTAAGTCGAAAATCATTTTTTAGCAACTTTTAGTATAATTATTTTTAAAATTTACTGAATGTTGAAAACAATATTTTTTATAAAATGGAAATACTATGAAGTCAATATCTTTAATTTTTAAAAAGATATTTCAGTCAAAAATTAATTTTTACAAACTTTTAGTAATTTTTTTTAGGTTTTTATTTCTTGTAAAAAAATTGTCAATTCGAAATTTTATCAGATGTCAAAAACGTTGTTCTTCGTTGTATAAAATTATTTTGGAGATAAAATCGTTTTTGTTCGTAAAATATTGGAAGTGACAATAATTCTTTTCTTTTTTAGTTTTTTTGATTTCTAAAAAACCTGTTTGTTGAATTTTATTTTTCAAAACTTTAATAGTTTGGTATCATTTTACAATATATAATATAAAATTTAATTCAAGTCGCTAGCGTTTATGGTTCGTGAGATATTTTGGGTTAACCAAAACTTACACTTTTTTTTAAATTGCTATGGTAGAAAAAACACCTACTAAATTTTGTTGAGAGTCCTTTCTTTATTTTATAACAAAATTTATTTGAAGTCGATATCTCCACTGCTTCTTGAGATATGAACGACGAACAAAGCTTCCCGAACGTACAAACACAGACATTTCTCTAAAAATATTTATTTAGACTCTAGGGACCTTGAAACGTCGAGATCACAAAATTTTCAATTCGACAAATCGGACCCATTACAATAACTTTTATGGGAAGTTTATAAATAATTAAATTACTAAGGCCCATGTTCTGCATTCCACTTATTGTGAATACACTTTGCGAAAATGAATTTGGGTGTTCCACAATTCGTTATTGTGAATTGGATTTTCGAACATGCAAATGGATGTTCTGTATTTCGGTTTGTTTGTTTTTGAACGCATTCAAATCACATTTTTTATTTCTGTGAATTGATCTTTAATAGCTTCCTGCTGCTAGGAATCGGAGGGTTGCAGCAAGTTTTTGAATTAAAGCAATCGATGAAGGTATTATAAAAGGTAATGTAAAAAGCGTCTTTGCTTAATCTAAAATTACAATGAAAGCTTAAAAGAGGAAATCAAGAATTTACTTTATTTATCAGAACAATTCTACATAATTTTCACACACTTACATTATGTCAGGTAAATCCAATATATTTGATTTGTCTCGCAAAATTTGTCTCTTGAATTCTGCTTCCTTTTTTCACTTAAAATTGTCAATAACATTGCATCCATCTTCAAAACATCAAAAATTTTACTTCAGAAACAAAACAAAAATGGATGATCCTTCAGTTCTGACAGTTCGAAGCAATTTCCAAGTTTTCGAAATCGATCGAATTGAAGAACATTCAATTTAATTTCACGTGAAATTGAAAAGTGATTTCAATTCACTTTCGATCGAAATTCGAAACATAGGCGTAAATTTTAAAAGACAATTTGGTTATCAAGTGAGTTAATTAATTTTCACTGGCTTGAATATTGGGGGCTATTGTGAATTCAAAGTTCCCTCGGAATGTTTCCCTCTCTTGAATATTTGGGAACGTAAACAATGCTTAAAAGTTTTCCTCGGTATTTCTTGCTATTAGTAATAAATTTCCAGGGAAATTGAGTTGTAATTGTTCGAGGGAAATGTATTTCCAAGGATATTCCCGATTAAGGAAAAAATTCCGTGGAAACGAAAAATTTAGGAGGGAAATAAAATTTCCATGTAGATTCACGATGGGTCTCATTGGTTTTCAATGTTTGAAGAGTTGCTGAATTGTGTCGGCATAAATCAATGACTACAGATAGCCCCAAAAAAAGTATCTGAGAGGCGTTAAGTCGCACGAACGAAGAGCCAAGTTAACACGACCACTTCTGAAAAAAGGTGTCATTAAATTGGTTGATAAGTGCGCCGTTGCCGCTATGTGACAAGTTGTGGCATCTTTTTGGAACCAACTTTCGTCAATGTTTAGCTGATTAATTTTTTGAAACAAAAACATCATTCACGGTAGCTCTTACCTTATTTCAAAAAAAAAATAAGCTTCCGTGAATGATGCCGTCATTAAGGCGCCAGTTATAGTTATCATTGGTTTTCATCATTCAAAACAAACATTGGAATTTTGTTGACAGGTCGTTTATAGCTATCATTAAAAATTTCTGTCATTGAAAAAAATTTCCTGATTGAAAACCACCGAAAAACTTTTACTGACAGAAATCTGTCATTGGAATTGTGTGAAATTGGAACACAAATCAGTGGAACGATTTGTTTCACTTTTGAACTTAAAGGTATCAGCTGTTCAGGAAAATGATTTTCCGTCCGGAAAAAAGAAAAATTCATTTTTAGAGAAAAATAAATGCGCAATTACCTTTTTTTTCAAAAAAAATTCTTTGTGTGATTTCCGATCGAACAGTATATAATTTTTATTTCTAATCGAAGGGAAACACCGTCAAATATCGATTCAAAAATTTGTCCGGATCGATTTCAATGATAGCTATAACTGGCCCCTAAGTCAGAAACACCGTACATGAACGAAGATTTTTTTTTTAATTAAATTTATACAACTTTGTTCGGGCGTTAAATGATTTACGATGAATTCTTTAACCTTAACTGAAGAGAAATGTCAAAACACAGTTTGACATTGTCAACTGTCAAACCATAAACAATAACTATTCAAGCTTCTCATGCTGATAAGAAAAATACAATAAAACAGCACATTTCATCCCGAATGTGCTGACATTTTTTAAGGATGGCAGTGATTAAAAATTCTATAATAAGTATTTTGTAGAGGATTTGATTTGCTTGAATTTTGTAGTATTTTTATTTTCTAAAATCAAAAAATACACAACTTTTTTAAAAATCCCAAAAACAAGTAATTCTTCAAATTCGGTTGCGGGTCTATAATATCGCGGATTTTCAAAGTATTTAATTTTTGGGCATGTATTTTACTCAAAATACGTCTTCTGTTCCCGATTTGATAAAAGCATTTTAATACAAAACTTTCACACAAAACTCGCGAAATTTTATTATTTTGTTGACTTAACTTAACTTTTTCGATTTTGTCCTTACCATACAAGTAAGATGACTGTGATCAAAACAAAAAAAAAGTATCCGAATCGGTTTGAAGCAGGGTTCATAGGTAGCCTTTAGGCTCCTGAACAATTTCAAGTGAAGAATAGCTGAACTTTCCTGGTAGCTCTCAAAAACCATAACTTGTAAGAATCAAATTTGTTCAAGTAGGTACTACTGAAACATATCCACAAGGTCTGATCACAAGGAGCAATCTACAATGGGCTATCAACAGCCTCGAACCATTTAAATCTGTAGGACCAGAGGGTATAGTACCAGCCGAACTCAAAAAAGCCTAATTGCACCAATTCTTGATACAAATTTCAAAAGCTGTCTATATCTGGTCCATATTCCTTCAGCATGGAGAGAAGTGAAAGTTGTCTTCATACCCAGAGCAGAAAAATGGTCAAAAGTCAATCATAAAGGTCTAATACCCTTAAGTCTTATCATTATTCCTTCTCAAGGCCTTAGAAGGACTGATTGATATTCATTTAAGAGGAAGTATTGATACAATAATTCTGCTTTTGTCTCAACATGCGTACTATAAGGGCAATTCGGTGGAAACGACGTGGAGTTACACACCTTAGGAATTTAAGTGATAAAAATCACCAACAAATTGGTAAATTTAACTCTCTTGATTTAAAAATGGACATGATTCTTTTTACACAAGTTTATTTAATTGTTTTAATATTTGAACAATCTAGGGTTTTCTAATTGCAAAATTCAAGATTTTGGTCAAGAGGAAAAAGTTTGTCTTTCGATTATTGTGTCTGTCGCTCATTATGCAACCTAAGCAAAAGTCAATTTTTCAAAAATATTTTCGATCGGATTATAAAGCTTAGTTATAACTCTTGACAGTAAAAAATGTCCTTGCGTTGCAAATCGAGAAAGTTGAATGTTTTAAAAGTCCTTGACACACTTCCCAAAAAATACCCTGAATTTGGAGTAAAGCAAATAATAATTTAAGGAAGGGTTTGCATTTGATTCCTGAATTTTCTTACTCATCATAATTTATGAAGTAACAAACGTATGTAATTTCTTTTTATTGTTTCATTCAATAAAAACAAAATAAGATCCTTCTACGAACAAGTTGAGTGAAATAAAATTAGGACCATTCATACAAATTTCAGCTTTCCAGTAACATGAACTTTGGTTACAATTGAAAAATGTACATAGGTAAAACCTTTTTTTTTTTGTTGTAAATATTATCGAGTTATGTTGCAAATCCTTTTGACATTAACAACTTTTTTGAAGGTCTTAACCTTTATAACAAAAATCATACCTTATTTTCTATAACATTTATTATTGCATAATTTAATGTGTATTACCAAGTCGTTTTTTTTCCGCTTCTGTCTATGTGAAATAATCCCTAAGAAACAGACTTAAAAAATGTGTTTCCTCGGAAACATGAAACACACGCTAATACACACTCCATACACACTCCATACACATCTGTTTTTGTTTTGTTTCCAGAGTTAAAAATTGTTCCCTTTAGGAAAATTATATACAAAAATTTTCCTATTCAGGGATGTCTTCCTAAAGCACTGGTGCGTTCATCTTTAAAGAGTACGAGTTCAAAAAAAAAAGAACACACAAAATTATCTACATCATGCATTTGTACATCCGAAAAGACTAAAGCGAAAAAAAGAACAAACCCTTTAATGCTTAGACATCAGCAAATTTTACGAAGAGATACAAACAAATCTATATCGCACCCAAAGTGAGACCTTCAAAGAATCCTCCAAGGATAACGGATATGATGGTGAAAGTTGTGTGTGTGTAGATTGAGCGTGTGGCTATTATGGATGACAGTTGGGAATACGAATGGTTTTTGTTGTTTTTTCGTTAGTTAATATCTCGAGTTGGCATTGAAAAGCAGACATGTCGTAATCGAATTCACATTGTCTGTCCGGTGTCCATTTTTTGCTTTATAAGTAAAATGTTGATTTCAATTCTAGCAAACTTCTCAGAATCACACCATATTGACATTGTTCTACTACAATTTATTAACACATTTGCTCTGTTCATTCAGCTGAATTAATTTTAATTTCGAAGTAAGTCAGCCAGGGAAATTGGAAAATTTAGTGTCTCCTTTGAGTTCTTTTTTTTAGTTATTTTTCTAAATTTAAATTTTTTTTTCATTAATTCAATTCAGTGCAGTAAAATAACAAGTTATTGAATGGAAATTTTTATAGACGTGCTTATGAAATTTTTGTGTCTAAATTCAGCGCGCTTTAAACCAATTCAGCAGAATTTTTTAAAACGTAATTTTTTTCTTTAATATTCAATTTAACATTTTATTAAAAACAATTGTGAAAAATAGTACTGTCAGCCTCAATAGTGATTAATTCAGCGCATTATAAGTATCAGTTATAATACTTACAGGAAATATTGTTTGTTTTTGGAAATACAGTGCACTTTAAATAAAACATTAAGTCAATTCAGCGTTTTAAAGCAAAAAGTTGTTCAATAGGAATGGAATGTTTATTGTCAATTGCTAGAAATCTTGCATCTCCTACTTTAATATTACGCCGAATTTTCCTGAATTTTGTATTGTTAATATATTTATTAAACCAAATAGATAAAAGAAAACTGCAGCAATTTAAGTTTAACTTCAAGTTATTGAACAACAATTCAATTGCTAATTATGTTTCATGCTCTTTCTATTTTCTACATATATAGTAGAATGTATAATTTATTAAAATTCATTTTTTAAAATACATACATTGGCATCATCATCAACTTTAGCGTTTAATGAGTATGAGTTAATGAATTGATATCGGTGTAACATGTCATTTTTCAGTTTAAATTCGATTGAGTTAAAACTAATTCAACAGAATAAACTAATATTTTAATTAGGTTTTGATTAAGGAAATTGCATTTTTGGAAACATTGCAAATTGTTTCATTTAAGCACGGTTCAAAACTTATTCAGCAAAACATATAATGTTAAACATTGTAAGTAAATGTTTTTCCTAAATAGATAGATTGGTACAGTAAGTTAAATGCTGCGTATTTTAAATATACATCGTCTATTAAGTCTGATTTTTTTAAGTTTGTATCGGTAAAACATGTCTGCGTAAATTCAGCGCAATTACAATCAGTTCAGCAGAATAAAATATTGTTGTAATTAAGTTCTAATGAAGTGTTTTTTAGAAAAAAATGTAAGCAGGTGTTCTTTTTATTCAATTCAGAGCAGTTAAAACTAATTCAGCGCATTTAAAACTAATTCAGCGAGGTTGGAGCTAATTCTTCGCAGTTGAAACTATTTCATCGCAGTTAAAACTAATCCAGCGCATTTAAAACTAATTCAGCGCAGTTGAAGCTATTTCTTCGCAGTTGAAACTAATTCAGCACAGTTGAAACTAATTCAGCGCAGTTTGAACTAATTCAGCGCAGTTGGAACTAATTCAGCGGAGCAATACATTTGCTTAAATTAATTATTGAACATAAATTTAAGCACATTACATTCATTGTAATAATAACTACATGTTGTTTTTTTATACAATTCAGCGCAGTTCAAACTAATTCAGCAGCAAGTACAATTTGTTTAAAATCATTTCTTTCAAAGATTTGTGCACTTCATCAGCTTAAAATAAAAAAAAATGCCATAGAAGCTGCATTATCAGCTTTAATTCAGCACACTTAAAACCAATTCAGCACAATTCAGCGATTCGAAAAATTGTTTAAATTCTTGTTTCCACTTATTTTCCCATTACTGTATTTTGTAATTTTGTCTAGAATAGAATAGTTGAAATTTAATTTTAAATTGATAATTGGTAAGATAATACCCAACAGACAGACTATGAACAGTAGACAACCAGACAACTGCCTAAAAGTTGAAGGAGAATCAATTTCCAACCCCCCACCCCCCTTCCATCATCATCATTTTATTATTACGAATATTATCTTCTTCATCCTGTGTGAAAACACGTTGCTTTAACTGATGTGGAATTTAAGGATACTGACTTGAAATTTTCTTGAAAATGATTAAACATAATATTGTTCATTGAGTTTCGCAATGATAATAATAATAATACATACCTAACCTAATAACAAAGTGCGATATCATAAAGGATCCAAGGTAAGAAGTATAGGTATGTATAATAGCATTAACTAAGAGGCTATAATGTACATAAGACATTATCAAGGTTGACTTGAGTCTTTGCTTCTGTTGATATTTATAATATTTTCCAAAAAATAAGTAAAATTTAAAAAACAAAAGAAAAAAAAAACTAAATTAAGAGGATAAAACAGAGAAAACTGACAGCTGTGCAAACGACACGAGTATTGTTTCGTATTTTGTCTTTTACTTTTACTTTCTCCGTGTTTCCTTGTGCTTGAAAGGATTCTAATTAGGTTTTCTTGTTTTATTTGTAAATGAGAAAAAAAAATTAAATTTCCAAATCTTTGAATTTTACAATCGAGACGACAAAATAAATTGGATATTCTCGTAATAATTTTTGCCTCCCAACCAACAACGTAGACAAAAGGTCTATCTATCTATCTCTTTATACAAACTTAACAAACGAAAAAAGGATAAGGTTAAATTTTGTAAGTTAATGAAAGTTTCTTTGAAGAAATCCAAGAACAAAAGATATGAAGTAGGCTTTGAACACAAAACAAAAAAAAAAAAAACAAGAAACTTCTTTAATATCAAATAAGAATAAGAACTTGTAAATCATTGATGTGTTTTAATTTAATTGTTGAAAAATTTAATTTTTTCCAATTCTAGTCAGATGAGAAAAGACAGACTTTTGGGCTTTTAATATATCAGGCCTTTTACTTATTCAAGATTTATTTTTGTTCGGGCTTTCAGGGACATTGAAAAGAAATTGAAATTGACATTAAATATTAAATTCGAAACAAGACCTCAATCCACAAAAATGAGAACAAAACTAAATCAGCTGTCTTATGACATCCACCTAAAATGTCTAGTCAATTAATTTTAACAATTAAATTCGTACAATTTTTAAATAATAAAAATATTTTAAAACAAAAATGTAAACAACACAAATTCAAAGTAAAACCCGACATTGATTGAATAAATGGTTGAAAACATTTTTTTTTTTTAAATACATACTCGACTCGTACTCAAAAAACATTTAAGTTTATGAAAAATTCACAATTTCCATTTATCCTATACACCCACCCCCTTGTCACCACACCAACCCTCGATATTTTTTGATCATCCCCCATATCATCATGAACCATAAAATTTAAATTCGTTATGAACAAAAAAAAAAATACAAAAAAACGACCATCTGTCAAATATTTGTGTTTAGTGGCGCCGCGCCGCGGTCTCTTTCTACAATAAATTCACATAAAATGTATTTGCTCCAAATATGTAAGATGTACATAGATACTTAAGCTTTAAAAAAAAGCCAAATTCTTCAAAACGTTAAGATTTCTTTTTCGTTTTCGTTTTCTTTTTCTTTTTATTTATATTTTTTTTTCATCACAAAACTCATGAATTAGTTAAATGTAAAATTTAAATTCGCGCAATCGAATTGCATAGAAAGTACAATTTGGTAGTAGTAGGTTCCCCCCCTTAAAACCAATTGAGATCCATTAGAGATGAGGGCTAATTTTGGCAGATTGTTTTTTTTTTTCTACGCGTTGCGTGATGTTGAGGTGGATTGTATTTATATTCCCTCCACCGGGCACCGATTTGGATATAGGATGGATTTTTGAAGAGGAAATTATATACTCGTATTTTTTGGTTATGCTCGGAATTTAATTGATGTTTGTTGTGCTATTAGATTTTATTTATACATTTTTTAAGACAAGAAAGAACCAAAAATTAAAGCTGGAGAAGGAATGATGTTTTGTCTGTGAGGAATTTAAAAGGTGGATTATTTTTTTTTTTTTTTTTTTTTAATTTATATTCAAATTGGGCGAGTGTTTTTACTGACTACACACCTATTGAGGTTGACCTATATATGTATCTGCATATTTCCAAACAAATATTATACTTTGACCTAAATTGATAAAAGATACCTAAGTTGTTTATTGATCTTAATAACACTTTATGCTTCATAAACATAAACTTAGAGGTTTTGATTCTGAAAATTCTCAACCAAATGGGGAATTTTGAAATTGAATTAGTACATCAAAGAGAGGTAATTTAGATAGGAGGATATGTTTTGATGAGGAAAGTATATATTTTATAATGAAAAACTGACGAAATTAAGTGAAAAACTTAAAGAAGTTCCTATTTGTACTCGAAACTTCAATACATACTTGTTTACTTTTGGCTGCCATTTTTAAATGGAACAGATCTTTTGCTTGTTTGAATACGTACTGTCAACTAATTCAGAATCTGTCACAGCAAAAATGTCAAATGTTACGACGCCATTTGCAATGATTATAGCATATTCACATTTTGACATTACATTTGTCTAGTTTTGTTCGATTTTCATATTTCAAGTTCTCGTAATTTGAAATTTGTCAAAGCAAAAATATCAAATGTAACGACGCCATTTATAATAATTATGGCATATTCACATTTTGACAATACATTTGTCTAACCTTGTTCAATTTTCATATTTCAAGTTCTCGTACTCGTTTAAAAAAACAAATTCTTTTGGTTGCCATTTTTTTTTTTTGTTTGGAAAATTACAAAACGGAAATTCTACTTATTTAAATTAAGTGCTGTCAAGTTATTTAGAATGTGTTAAAGCAAACATGTCAAATTTCACGATGCCATTTGCAATAATTATGGTATATTCATATTTTGACATTGCATTTGTCTAACTTTGTTCGATTTTAATATTTGGAGTTCACGTACCTCTTTTAAAAAACAAATTCTTTTGGCTACCATTTTTTTTTTTAAATGAAACAGCTCTTTTGCTTGTTTGAATACGTCTTACGTACTGTCAACCAATTCGCAAACTACCACAACAAAAATATCAAATGTCACGACGCCATTTGAAATGATTATAGCATATTCACATTTTGACATTATATTTGTCTAGTATTGTTCGATTTTCATATTTCAAGTTCTCGTACCTGTTCAAAACAAAATCTTTTGGCTGCCATTTTTTTATTTTAGAAAATTAGAAAACGGATCTTCTGCTTGCATGAATAATGTGTTGTCAAGTAATTCAAAATCTGTTAAAGCAAAAATATGAAATGTAACGACACCATTTGTAATAATAATGGCATATTCACATTTTGACGACACATTTGTCTAGTCTTGTTCATTTTTCATATTTCAAGTTCTTGTACTCGTTTAAAAAGCAATTTTTTTTTGCTGCCATTTTTTTTTTGTAATGATACAGCTCTTTTGCTTGTTTGAATACGTACTGTAAACTAATTCGAAAACTTTCACAGCAAAAATGTCAAATGTCACGGCGCCATTTGCAATGATTATGGCATATTCACATTTTGACATTACATTTGTTCAACCTTGTTCAATTTTTATATTTTCTCGTATATATATATACATATATGTATATATATAAGTTCTCGTACTCGTTCAAAAAACAAGTTCTTGTATCTATCATTTTTTTTTTTTTTGAAAATTAGAAAACGGATCTTCTACTTGTTTGAATCAAGTAATTCGAAGTCTATCACAGCAAAAATGACAATTGTCACGACGCCATTTGCAATGATTATAGAATGGTTACATTTTGACATTATATTGTCTAACCTTGTTCAGTTTTCATATTTGGAGTTTTCAAACTCATTCAAAAATCAAATTCTTTTGGCTGCCATTTTTTTTTTTTTTTTTAATTTGAAAATTAGAAACTGGATCTTTTTCTTGTTTGAATATGTGCTGCCTGTCAAGTAATTTGGAATCTGTCACAGCAAAAATGGCAAATCACGGCGCCATTTGCAAGATTATGGTATATTTACATTTTGACATTAGATTTGTCAACCTTGCTCATTTTTCAAGATAGTCACATTGTGTCAAAAATTAGAACTAATGGGATAAGAACACAAACTTCTACTTGGTGAAATCCTCCATTATATATGTTGTCCGGCTGCAAGTTAAGCAGCGCTTTAACTCCTCCTGGAGCATAGGGCAGCAACAAGATCCTTCCACCTATCCCGATTCACCGCAACTGACCTCAGCTTTGGCCACGATTGAATTCCTTTAGAGCGAGCTTCTTTCAAAACTGATGACCTCCAAGTTGTTTTTGGTCTTCCAACGCGTCTATTACCCTGGGGATTCCATTGGACGGATTGTTTTGCTATATTGTCGTCAACGCCACTTCCGTTGCATGATGTCTACGTCCAATTTTTTCTGTTCGGTCCTATTCCACAGCTCAACGTTTGATATGGTTTGCGGCCATCGGATCTTCAGAATAGAGCGCAGACAACGGTTAACGAAAGCTTGTAGTCTGCTCGAGATGTTGGCAGAGCATTTCCATGTTTCAGAAGCATATAACAGCACTGATTTGACGTTGGATTCGAACAGTTTCAACTTGGTGCGTAGCGATATTTTGCTAGAGTTCCACACAGGAGAAAGGATTCCAAATGCACTACGGGCTTTGTTTATTCTACTGTTAACATCCAGGTCCGTTCCGCCATCGAGAGCTATAAAACTTCCCAGATAATTAAACTGCTCGACCTCCTCTATGGTCCCCTGCCTTAGAATAACTTGTGTGCTTTGGCCCGTGGTCATTACTTTGGTCTTATTTGTGTTAATCCTTAAGCCAGCCACCTCTCCATTCTGATTTAAGCCTACCGTGTTGTTTGCCATGAGACATATATCGTCAGCATAATCTATGTGGCTAAGCTTGTCAAACAGACTCCATTGGATACCGTGTCTTTCATTTGTACCCACCGTGGCAGTCATTACATCGTCAATCGCCAGCAAAAACAGAATTGGTGACAAGACATCTCCTTGTCTCACTCCTTGACGCACATCGAAGGAGTCGGTAAGCTGTCCATTGTGCAAAACAAAACACCTTGCGTTGTTGTACGATTCTTTAATAACAGCAACAATTTTCTCAGGGATTCCTCGCGCAATAAGCGATCTCCAGATGCATTCACGATTGACCCGATCAAACGCCTTCTCAAAATCTACAAACATTAGGTACAGCGGTGATTGGTACTCAGACGATTGTTCGAGTATGATTCGCAAGGTGTTGATGTGATCGACGCACGATCGACCACTGCGACTTAATCCTCTCGAGAATAATAGTTGCCATTAACTTCGGAAAAACGGACAGAATTGTGATACCACGCCAGTTATTACAATTTTTGAGGTTTCCTTTCTTTGGTAACTTTACAATAACTCACTCTCCCAGACAGCCTGCACGAGTTTAAGCAAAATACGGGAAGCTGCCTCAGGGTCTGCTTTTAGGAATTCTGCGGGAATACCATCAAGTCCAGCTGCTTTGTTTTTCTTTAGAAGGTGTATCGCATTACTTATCTCTGCACTTGTTGGGGGACTGGTGTCAATACCCCTAGAAGATCTGCGCATGTTGTTCAATTGTGGATTCAATTCTGCATTCTGGTCGTCATTTAGCAGCGCACAAAAGTGCTCCTTCCATCTTTGTAGCTGATCTTCTATTGTCACTAAAAGGTTGCCGTTCAAATCTAACACGGGATGGTTAGTGTTAGTGCTACTACGCTGTCCGACAATGTCCTTAGTGATTTTATACAGCTCCCTTGCGTCCCCTCTTCCTGCAGCATGTTCCGCATTTTCCGCAAGTTTGTCCACCCTTGCCCTCTTGTCACGTCTCACACACCGCTGCACTGTCTTATGAGATGCTCTATACTCGTTTCGTAGAATCAATTTCCGCTGAGCATCACTTTCTGAATTGATTCTAATCTTAAGTGTTCTTCGATATGTGATTTTGTCCCAGGTGTCTTGGGATATCCAGGAATCTCTAGCTCTTGTCTGTCTGGGTATAGTTTCAGTTCCAGCTTCTATGTAAGTGCTCTTAATTTGGCCCCACAAAGCATCTACCGATAAGCCAGCATTTTGTATGTTCGATGCTTTGTCGCCGAGTGTGGTGACGAAATTACGACGTACATTAGGATCATTTAGAACGCTTGCGTTGAACCTTGGTCTCCTTGTTATACCCTCTGAGCGACGCTGTACAGCAGCTGTTCGTAAGCGAGGCAAACCCAGTAATAAGTGATGGTCACTACCTGCATCAGCCTTTCTTTCGTTACGAACATCGCTTCCTCCATTTCTGCTGTATAATGAAGTGATCGATTTGATTTTTGGTTCGACCATCAGGAGATTCCCAGGTGATTTTGTGGCAGGTCTTGTGCGGAAATAAAGAACCCCCAATCACAAGTTGACGAGCGTTGCAGAAGTCGACAAGCATATCACCATTTTCGTTACGTTGACCTAAGCCATGCTTACCCATAACTCGCTCGAGGCCTACGTTATCAGAACCAATTTTGGCATTAAAGTCCCCCATGATGATAATGATATCGCCCTCTGGAACACCGTTGTACACCGAATTAAGATGAGTATAAAAAGAGGTCTTTTCGTCCGCTGAAGCCTCATTCGTTGGAGCGTAGCATTGAATAATGGTGACTTTTCTGATTTTTGAGCTAAACCTCGCCGTCATAAGCCTCGCCGAGATCGGTTTCCAGGATATAAGACTTTTGGTAGCTTCTTTAGTCAGCATGATGCCCACACCGTTGCGTCTTGGGCCTCTATCTGCCTCCTCTTCGCCAGAGTACAACATTCTCGTTTTGCCCGATTCTGCAGTATATTCAGCTCTTCCTCTCCATTTGGTTTCACTCACTCCCAGAATGCTGATGTTATGCCGAAGCATTTCACGCTCTACCTGCTCGTACCTACCTGGTGCGTACAGGGAACAAACGTTCCATGCTCCAATCTTCGTTCGTGTTTTGTAGCCAAAAGTTCGTTTTGTTGAATCTGGAGGATTTCTTAATCTTGTTACTGATTCATTATTGATAGCATCACGATTGCCATTGTTATATGAAAGATGCCGCACCCCCAAATCCGATGTGCGGTTTACTACAGTCGGAGTGACTATAGAAGGATTTACCAAAGCTGGGTTACCTCTTGGGGAATTATTTCCGTTCGTTGTCATATTTCATAAAAAATACATTTTCGCTCCACTACCGTGTTTTCCCGGTTGCGGTTAATAACGCGTACCTGTATAACATATTTACTACATTATACACACAAGCCTTCGATTCGACAGGCACACTACGCCTTTTTGGATGGTCGAATACATACATATACAGGCCGCCCACTATGGGAAACAGACGCCTTTTGCAGCCGCCCACTATGAGTACAGACGCTGCTTGCGGCTGCCGTTGGCCTTACAGGATAGGCTCATCCGCCATCAGACTATCATACCGTTGACCGCCATATGCAGTTCCTCCGCTTTTAGGGAGCTTTTAGTACTACCCAAGGACAAGATTGTGCCCTGACCAGCAGTGCTGGCTTGTTTGCTTATACCGGCAGCCATTCGGTCCCCTTGTGCGTTAGCGTTACCCGCTCTCTACCGCAAGGAGGTGCACATAGGGATTTTTCTTTCATTGAGCCTAGGACCACCGAGGTGGCGTTTCCTAGCGCTCTCCAGTACTTTAGAGAGCATTAACCTAGTATTAATGTTTGAAGTGTTAGCATCTTGATGTATAATTAAAAAAAAAAAAACTTAAAAACCTTATATATTGTAATTATTCTTTAGTGTTGCCAGTTCAACATTGTTCCTAAATCTATTCAAATCTGACTTTTCGACTGAATTTTTTTCCAGCTATCAAAAAAAGTCAAACATTTGGCATTATTTCCAGCCAAAACTAGTAAAATAGATCTAAAGTTTTCTTTTTAATTTAACTGTGCACCCATTCAAAGAATAGAAAAATATCAATATAGCCTAAAACAAAATCTAATGGACTATCGCTTTGACGTTTCGTTGGTTTGTTTGTTTATTATGCACTTCCAGTTCAGTTTTTAGTGTCAGAGAGATTTAAGAACGGGCGTGTTCGTTGATTTTGAATAAACTGACAGCGCTGCGTGTTGCTGTTATTCCAATGCAGTTGCGATACAGGAAATAATTTTTGCGGTTCGATTTTAAAATTTCGATGTCAAAATTTGTAGGTGAATGCCGTGTCGTGATTGTCAGCTGTTGTTGACAATTTGGGGTCAAAGTTTTTCCGATTTGTTGCTAATCCAGTTTTGATGTTTGAGGAAAAATGTTTTTTTTTTTTCTTATTGACATAGAAATAAATGATGTAATCACTTTTGAGAATAATTTGAAAATGATGTTTGGCAATTAAAAACCTCAAATTTTGTTTGAATCAAAATAATTTTAAAACTACAAAAGATACAAACAAATTGTAAAACCTAAATTTTGTAGAGAATTTCATTAGCTCTATTATTGCTTCATCATTTGTATTTGCTTAGAAGAAATGTTTCAATGAAAACCTCGAAAAAGAAAACAACAGCATGTTGCACAAAAATGCCGCTAGAGCGCGTTTCTGACTTCTTTAAAGTACATTTCTAGTGAACATGCATATGAAGTTATAAATTGACTGCTTTTATGTTCTTCTTTTGAGGTTAA
This sequence comes from Eupeodes luniger, assembly GCA_951509635.1. Lineage (NCBI taxonomy): Eukaryota > Metazoa > Arthropoda > Insecta > Diptera > Syrphidae > Eupeodes > Eupeodes luniger. The sequence continues at coordinate 53,220,448 of OX608073.1, forward strand.
CATCTTTATTGAATGCAGAAGAAGAAGAAGAGTTTGCTTTTCTATAAGTTTCGGTTGGGAGAGTCACTATACAAAGAAACTACTGCTCCAAGTAGATAACATATTTCTTCCCTTATCCTTGTTTACTTTTATTTTTTCATAAATATGTCGTGAATCATGAAAAATTATGTGACCTATGTGTACGTACGTATATTGAAAATAATATCCTTTAGTCCTTTATTTTTGTCCTTCGTACATAAAAAAAATTACATAAAATATTGGAATAACTTGAAGCAACAAACATAATGCATAACAATTTTGTGTTGCATTTTTTGTTTTTCTAGAATTCAATGTCATGGGTTTATTTTTCTGTCCAACTAATATATTTAGTTTTATAGTTATGCAACATTTTTTATTTTTCATTTTGTAACTTTGATTATGAGAGAAAAAGAAATTTTATTATTTATTTATTTATTTTTTTCTATTTTTCAAAACTTATGGAATTTCCAAGAAAAGTTAACATCACCATGTTGTTATATTTTTCCTCTCCAAGAAATAGAAATACACAAGAGTTGATGCAAATTTTGTTTGATTCAAGGAGGAAAAAAAAATGAAAGAAAACAAAACTAACTTGAATAATGGAATCCTTATTTTTGTTTATATACATCCATAATAATGTTTGTCCATATTGTTGATATGCAAGGAATGGAATAAAAATAGGTGCATTAACCTTTTGTTTTGATGATGTTGTTATTTCATATTTCTTTTGCTTCTTGTTAATTTTGTTCACCTTTTTTTTTTTGCCCATAAAAAGGACACAAATTCTAGGATAATAATTCAGATGTGTTTGCGTTTCATCATCATCATGAATATAAGCATAACAATGTAAATCACCGTTGGCGTCGCGTCGCGTCGGTTGAAAATGAAAAAAGAAATAACTTAAACAAAAGGAATGAAATAATAATAATACATCTTAAATAAACAAATGAATATAGGTAGAACGAAAAATTGACGAAAGTTCACTGAATATAATTGGGCTTTTTGTTATTTTGATACATTAAATTATTTATTTTTAAATGCTGACGTATAAAATTATGTAAGAACACAATATATGGTTATGTTTTTTTATTTATCGAGGGCTTCAGTTTTGGGTAATATAAAAGATGTAACAGCATATATCTACTGGCTTAACGCAATAGAGACGAAACTACATTCGCAATAGCTGTCAAAATATTTAATACAAATAAATTAAATGTTACTTATTGAAAAAGGAACCCTGTGAAGCTGCAGGTGATTCTACTTAGAAAAGCCATTCGGATTGGCTAACATTTGACTTTTGTGTGTAATATATTTGACGTATACACGTTTCATTTTAGAATTGAACTCTAAAATAAAACTCTAAACTAAACTCTTGTTAGTAATATGTCATGGTAGTCTTTCGTAGTTTCGTTAAATATTTATACTTACGTAAAGTATCGTTAAATTCGTTTAGTATCGTTAACTTAGGTTAAGTATCGTTAGCTTAGGTTAAGTATCGTTAACTTAGGTTAAGTATCGTTAACTTAGGTTAAGTATCGTTAACTTACGTTAAGTATCGTTAACTTAGGTTAATTATCGTTAACTTAGGTTAAGTATCGTTAACTTAGGTTAAGTATCGTTAACTTACGTTAATTATCGTCAACTTTCGTTAACTTTCGTTAAGTATCGTTAACCTACATTAAGTTTCTTTACATTTATTGAGCTATCGTTAATTTACGATGCTTATTGTTAACTTTCGTTTACTATCGTTAACTTATCATTTTCCTGTATGATCAATATCTTTGCTTAATTTTTTCGGATTTGTGTTAACTCTCAATTTTTTTCAAAATTGATTAGTTTTCATTTAGTTTGCTTGAATTTCGTTAAGTTTTGTTAATTTTATTCTAATTCCTATGAGTCAAATAGTGTTAATTTTTGTAAAGTTTAGACAACTGTAGTTAAATTTCGAACTGTTGGAAATCTTTAATGAGTTTCGTTAAATTAACATTTGGAATACCTTCCATCCAATATAATAAATAAACATCTTTCTTAAAATTGAACTTAACAAAGAAGCTATAAGTCCAATAAAATGTCCTTAAATATCAATCTATCAGCAAATTCTGATTAAGATAAAAGAAAATTTAATCCCCTATTAGAAGTATTACATTAAGACAATGTCCAACTTTTTTCTCGTCTGCCACAGCAAAAGTTACATAAAGATTACATCTTTTTGTTGAAGCAAATTGTTCTGAAGTAAAAACCAATCCTGTTTATTTAACTAGGAGTTGTCTTCTATAAAAAGTACTGTTACATTTCCTAATCATAATGACAAATGTTTATAATCTATGGTAATTGACAATGTGTCTATTTTTTCTTCGCTTAGGCTAAAATAGGGTTCTTGTATTCTTTGCTCATTAATATTGTATGAACTTTGTTCCAAATTTCTATATCGACCTCAATCTAAAAGGTCAAAATGTGTCAAGAATATTATTTATTCAATTTACTCTGTTCCTCTTTTTATTGTTGTTGTTGTTGTTGTTGTTGTCTTTATTGACTAAACCGAAACATGGTTAATTACAATTTCTATATATATACATATTTCCATAGACATCGTCATAAACCAAAAGTAAGTAAGTTCCATGAAAAATTTCCTTCCAAACACTCGGAGTGTTTAATTATTTCCTTACGAGCTTAACTTGACAGAGTATCTCTGTTGTAAACTAATTTTAGCCACAAAATTACATTCATATACATATATAATTACAGTCTCATCTATCCCAGTAACTTATTTTTGGTAAACCCTATATTCTAGGACAACAAACCAAAAAAAAGAACCTACATTCGGGTAAATGACAGCTACCGTTTTTCTATCCTTAATATCTTTGTCATTTATCTTTAAGTTTACACCCTAAAAAAAAATGGACATTATACACAACGCATATAGGTTCATATGAAAAATTGACCGAACGAAATGGGATATCAAGCCGATTCGATTAGATACGCTTATTATTTGTGTTGTACTATGGACAGCAGTAAAAAGAAAACGAGAACGAGGAAAATATATTCAATAAATTATTCAGGACAACAATAAGGACAAAAAAAAAACATCACCACTTCCAGTTTTATGGCCACCCAATTAAATGGACGTCGTCGTCGATTTGCTTTCGATACATGAAATGGCCTAGATTTTACAAAGTTTAACATAAAAATCGTTATAAACCAAGATTGCCACTTTGTGGTTGTGGTAAGATTTGACAATTGGAAAAATCAATCAATTAATTATTATATAGACTTGCACTAGGGGTCAAAAATTCGAAATGCTAAATGTCCCAATTTTACACAATATACAAAATGATGACATCCCAAACACCAGAATAAGAACTGTCAAAATGTTAAGTTCCAAAATCCTGAATAGTTAAAATCTCCATCGGCTAAAATTCCGAGAAATAAAATTTCAAATTAAGAATGACAAATAGACGGAGTTTGAAATCCCTAACGAACAAATAAAAAAATTTCACTCTTAATTCCAAGTACCTTAAAACTGACACGTCAAAATTTAGAACTCGCGGCCCGCTTAAAAAAAAATCGAATGACAAAGCCAGAATTTCGAATGTCAGAATCAGTTTATAGATTGACGAAGTCCTTAATAGCCAACATTTTAAATGACTTGTATCCTAAATCCCAAAATCTTGAACTTCAAAGTACCAAAATCAGGAAACGATATAACCCCAAATTACTAAATCTCGTGTTCAAAAATCGTGATTAATTAAGTCTCGAATAGACAAAAGACCAAATTACAAAATCTGGAATACTAAAAACTGAATTTATAAAATTCCGAATAAAATAAAATCATAAGTGAGAAGAGAATTGCGTATGTCAATATCTCTGTTATATATTAAACATGAACTTGAAATGTGCTACATAATTAACTTTTGAAATTATATTCATGTTTAGTGTTTAGCATCACCCGTTCCTTACTACCAACCTATGCAAAGTAAATTTCAGGTTTATACCAGTTACTAATTTGTACCTTACTTAGTTTTAAGCATAAGATTATATCTCTCCTTTTATTTCTAACCATGGACCTGTAAGCATCTTACATAATAAATAATAATATTATAGAGAAATCTAAGTGGTTTATTTTGAACAAGATTAAGTCATAAAATTGGCGACGAGGATTAGCGAAACACGTGTTAGAAATTATTAAATTAAAGAAATGTCGCGGCTTGTGGGTAGTATTGAACCTTTTGTTCCGGGCAGTAACTTCAAGGCATACGAAGATCGTATTAAACAATTTTTTATTGTAAATGATATCCAAGAAGAGGCAAAAACACCACTATTCATCACCGTAGTGGGAGCCGAAATTTACGAAATTCTAATGTCATTAACTATTCCGAAATTGCCTAGTGAAAAATCGTTCGAAGAATTGATTAAAATGTTACGAGACCATTTTGCCCCAAAAGAGAACAAAAGAGCAGAGCGCTACAAATTTAATAAAATTTATCAAGAAGACGGCGAATCGCTGAATGAATTTATTGTGCGCCTCAAATCTGCAGCCCAATTGTGTCGATTCGGAGATTTTTTAGAGGACATCAAAGACGATAAGTTAGCGAAGTATAAATCGCTCATTCTGGATGAAGCTCTGGCAGACAGGTTTATTGTCGGAGTTAAAAGTGATAAACTTCAGGAAATGCTTCTTCGTGATGACTCATTAACCTTCGAAAAAGTGTGTCAGCAAGCATTGAATGTAGAGGCTTCACACAACGCATCACGCGCCATTCAACCTATGTCACAAAATGTTATCTATAACAACAAAAAACCTTTTCTACGACATAAAAGACATTCAAGTATACGTCATGATAAAACACCACGTGCAACGGCGGCGCCTAGTTCTCACAACTCTTCTAACAAAACAAGTTCCAGCAGTCTTTCGCTGCATAGTAACAGCAAGCAGAATTGTTTTCGTTGTGGGAGCAGTGCCCATAAAGAGGATCAGTGTCCAGCAAAAGAATGGCAATGTTTTGCCTGTAACAAAAGAGGCCACATAGCTAGCAAGTGCCGTTTTCGAGCGAATGCGAAGAGCGTTAATAGCGTTAATATTTGCAATAAATCTGAAGAGGTAACATTAAGAGCAAGTGGACAGCTGCTTTCTATGGAGATCGATACTGGAGCAACAACGTCCATCATAAGTGAAAAAGAATATTTAGATAAGTTTCAAAATATAAAATTAGAAAAAACAAATCTTAATCTTTGTTCAGTCACAGGTTCTAGGTTAAGTGAGCTTGGTAGTTTGGAAGTCGAAGTGAGTTTTGGAGGTCAGGAATTAAAGTTGCCAATTGTTGTTGTTGTTGGAGATGTACCGCGAAGAAGTCTGATGGGACGTACGTGGATCGATAAATTATATCCGAGTTGGAGACAACAATTTCGCGAGCCAAACATTTGTGTCGTAAGTAACCAAGCACAATTTTTGAGTAAAATTAAGTCTAGATTTCCTAAAATAACTGAACCAGAACTAGTCCATCCGATTGTGGGGTATGAGGCAGAAATTGTTTTAAAAAGTGACCAAACACCAATTTTTCATGGCGCTTATCAGGTACCATATAAGTTGCGTGAAAAAGTAGAAATTGAGTTGACAAGGTTAGTCAACGAACGAATTTTAGTTCCTGTTGAGTATAGTAATTGGGCCAGCCCTATTGTAATAGTGCCGAAAAAAGACGGTGACATAAGAATCTGTGTTGATTGTAAAGTTACTTTAAATAAGTGTATAGAAACTCAATATTATCCACTACCTCGTATTGAGGATATTTTTGCAGGGTTGTCGGGATGTTCACACTTTTCAATAATTGATTTGAAAGGTGCTTATCAGCAACTTTCTGTAACAGAACAATCGCGTAAGCTCTTAGTCATAAATACTTTTAAAGGCCTTTTTGCTTTTACTCGTCTTGTTTTCGGAATAAGCAGTGCACCGGCAATATTCCAATCCGTCATGGATCGGATTCTTCAAGGGTTGAAAAACGTTGCATGTTATTTAGACGATATTTTAGTTGGAGGTGCCACTGCAGCTGATTGCGAACGCAATCTCTTTGAAGTTCTAGGTCGTCTAGAGAGTCACAACGTTCATATTAATGTAGAAAAATGTAAATTTATTTGCGATAGCGTAGATTATTTAGGTCATACACTGTGTTCTAAAGGGATTAGTCCTAACCAAAAGAAAGTCGAAGCAATTGTTCAAGCCCCATCACCAACAAATCTTCAACAACTGCAATCTTTTTTAGGTCTTTTAAATTATTATAATAAATTTCTTCCAAATCTCGCATCACACATTCAACCTTTATACAACTTATTGAGAAAAGATACACATTTTATTTGGACAGAAGATTGTCAGAAAGCTTTTGAGAATAGTAAAGCCCTCCTTTTGAATAATCAAATTTTGGAACTATACGATCCAAATAAAGAAATTTTTTTGTTTACGGATGCCAGCCCTTATGGTGTTGGAGCGATTTTATGTCATCTAGTAAATGGTAAGGAAATGCCAGTTAGTTTTGCATCTTGTACTTTATCAACAGCAGAAAAAAACTACTCGCAGTTACACCGCGAGGCACTAGCCATTATCTTTGCAATAGACAAATTCCACAACTATTTGTATGGGCACAAATTTACGATTTGCACTGACAACCAGGCGTTAAAGGAAATTTTTCACCCTAGTAAAGGGAATTCCGCTGTTGCTGTTGTGAGATTACATAGATGGTCTATAATATTGTCCCAGTATGAGTATAAAATTGCGTTTAGAAAGGGTTCTAAAATGGGACACGTAGATTGTTTGTCAAGATTGCCATTGGGTGGTGGCTCAAATGTAGAAGAGACACCAATAAATTATTTTCACGTTGATGATAATTTGGTGAATACGGAAACTGTTAAAGTTAGTACTCAACAGGACAAAGTATTAAAAAGTGTTTTCGAGTATTTGCAAATAGGTTGGCCAAATAATATACCAGATGATATAAGGCCGTATTTTAGAAATAGAACAGGTTTATGTATTGAAAATGGTTGCATACTATATGGACACAGAGTTGTTGTTCCAGAATCCCTTCAAAAGAGTGTTCTCGAATTGCTACATAAAAACCATGCAGGTATAGTGAGGATGAAGATGTTAGCAAGGTCATATGCGTGGTGGCCAGCAATTGATAAGGCTATTAGCTCATTCGCAACAAATTGTGAAGTTTGTGAAAAAACACAAAATGTTCCGCGAGAAAAAGTTGAAACTAAATGGACACCATCGGAGCTTCCTTTTGATCGTGTTCATTTAGATTTTTTCTTTTTTGGTGGGAAAACATTTTTAATCATTATGGATTCTTTCTCGAAATATTGCGATGTGAGGCTAATGAACGCAACAACTGTTCAGTCATTAATAAATGAACTTTCAAAATTGTTTTTAGTTTTTGGATATCCGGGTTGTATTGTGACGGATAATGGGCCACCTTTTAACTCTAGTGTTCTTACAAAGTTTTGTAAATGTAAAAGTATTGATTTGGTTAAGTCCCCTCCTTACCACCCACAATCGAATGGATTAGCAGAACGGGGAGTGCAGACAGTAAAGTCAGTTTTGAAAAAGTTATGCTTGGAACAAAATAATACAATGTCGTTATTAGAAAAAGTAAATGAATTTCTTTTTAACTACCGTAACACTCCATCAACAGTAACTTCCAAAACTCCTTCTGAAATGTTGTTTAATTTTAAGCCCAGAATTATGTTAAGTTCTTTGAAAAAAAATATCAAAAATAATAATGAAATTGAAGCTGTTGACAAAAAAGTAGGCTTAAGAGCAAGCGTTGAAGAAAAAGAAAATTGTAAAATAATTTTAAAACCAAAATACAAAGTGGGGGAAGAAGTCCTTTATAGAAACCACTATATGAATATGATTAAATGGATTCCAGCAAAAGTTTCAAAGATTGTTAGTAAATTAACTTATTTTATAAGAGTAAATGAAGTAGAACGCTTTGTACACGAGAATCAAATTCGAAAAAGAAATTTAAATGATAAGATTTTTGTATCAGATATCGATCCTTCACAAATTAAAGAGAATACAAATAAACGAACTCGTAGAGTAAAGAAAAAGTTCGTACAAAATGAAGACATGGAATGTAGAAGATCGAGTAGACTTAAGACAAAAGAATTAATGAAATCTTTCAAACTGAAAAACAATCCAATCATATTGGAATAACTATCTTATAGATAACACATTTATCAGTTTGCTATCAATAAATTAATGAATTCTTTAACTGTTTGAATTGTAATGGAAATGTAGGATTATGAATAAATATTATATTAATTATTGTATTATAACCTTATTTAGTAGCGGAAGATGTTATATATTAAACATGAACTTGAAATGTGCTACATAATTAACTTTTGAAATTATATTCATGTTTAGTGTTTAGCATCACCCGTTCCTTACTACCAACCTATGCAAAGTAAATTTCAGGTTTATACCAGTTACTAATTTGTACCTTACTTAGTTTTAAGCATAAGATTATATCTCTCCTTTTATTTCTAACCATGGACCTGTAAGCATCTTACATAATAAATAATAATATTATAGAGAAATCTAAGTGGTTTATTTTGAACAAGATTAAGTCATAAAAATCTCCACTTCAAAAATCCAAATAGTTATATCCTTCTCAAATCCCTCTCAAGTAGTTGAAATTCCAAACGACAAAATCCCAGAAGCGGAAAACTTAGAATGCCAGAAGATTAAATTCTTAAAATGCTGAATAAAAATGTCTCAAATAGACAAAATTCCGAATAACTGAAATCCCAATTGACAAAATCCTAAACTCCAATACCTTGAAATTCCAGATAAATAAGTCTTAAGTATACAAAATCCCGAGTGGTTGAAAATCCCAACAAACAAAATTTGTGATTTCAATATCCCAAATGCAAGAATACTAAAACAGAATAGCTTTAATCCCAAATGACGAAATTCCAAATTTCAATAGCTTGAAACCCTTGATAAAAGATTCTGGGTATACAAAATCCCAATTGGTAAAAATATCAACAAATAAATTTAAGACTACAGCATCTTAAATGCTAAAATATCGATTTTTTTTAGTCGCTAACTCTCGAAGAACTTAAATCCCAAATGTAGAAATTCCAGATGGAGGAACTTAGAATGCCAGAACATTAAATTCTTAAAATGCTGAAGAAAAATGTCTCAAATAGACAAGACTCCAAATAACTGAAATCCCAATTGACAGAATCCCAAATTCCAATACCTTAAAATTCCAGATAAAGTAAGTCCAAAGTATAAAAAACCCAGAATGGTTAAAAATCCCAATACAAACAAAATTTGTGATTTCAACATCCCAAAATTGAATAGCATACTCAAATCGAATAACTTAAATCTCAAATGTAAAAACCCTAAATTCCAAAACCTTGAAATCCTTCATACAAAAATCCTGGGATTACAAAATCCCAAGTGGTTGAAAATATCAACAAATAAATTTAAGATTACAACATCTTAAATGCTAGAATATCGATTTTTATGGTCTCTAACTCTCGAAGAACTTAAATCCCAAATGTAGAAATTCCAGATGCAGGAACTTAGAATGCCTGAACATTACATTTTTAAAATGGTGAATAAAATGTCTCAAATAGACAAAACTCCAAATAACTGAAATTCCAATTGACAGAATCCCAAATTCCAATACCTTAAAATTCCAGATAAATAAGTCCTAAGTATAAAAAACCCCGAGTGGTTGAAAATCCCAACAAACAAAATTTGTGATTTCAACATCCCAAATGCAGGAATACAAAAATCGAATAGCTTAAATCCCAATTGACAAAATTCCAATACCTTGAAATCTTTGATAAAAAAATCCTTGGTATACAAAAGCCCAAGTGGTTGAAAATACCATCAAACAAGTTTAAGATTAAAGCATCTTAAATGCAAGAATATCGTGTTTTGTAGTCTTTAACTTTGAAGAGCTTAAATTCTAAATGTAGAAATCCCAAAAGCGGAAATTTTGAATTCCAGAAACTTAAGTTTTAAATTCGAAATGAAAAAGTCTCAAAAAAAAAAAAAAAAAATAGCAAATACCAAATAACTAAAATCCCAATTGACAAAATCCCAAATTCCAATACCTACATTAAAATCCCAGTTAAAATAGTTTTGCGTAAACAAAATCCCAATAACAAAGTTTGTCATTCATTACAATATCTCAAATACTAGAATGCCGATTTTTGTATTAAAAATATAAAATTCCAAATGTCTTCAAATATTGAATGAGGAAACCTTTAATTTCAAAAACTTCAATTTCCAAATTACAATATATCGAAGTCAGATTATGGAACTCCAAGTCGAGATAAACTTTAAAAATAATGACTGGCATAACCATGAACACAAAAATTCCTAAACCTTAAGTACCTAAAATCTTGCACAAAATCCCAGAATTTCGCCACAAAAACCCCAAATGATAACATCACAAATTCCAGAATAACGACTGTTAAAATTTTAAGTTCCAAAATACTGAATGTCAGAATCTAGAATCTAAACATTTCGAATACAAAAAAAAAACATGCGAATATACAAAATTCCAAATAACTGAAATCTATGACTTAAAAATCTCAAAAGCCAAAATCCCAAATTCCAAAAATCCTAAATAACTACCCCCTGAATGTAAGATTGGTTAAAATCCCACTTTCCAAAATTTAAAAATCCTACATAAAAATGCCTCGACTAAATAAAATCCCATGTGGCTAAAATCCCTAACTATAAATCCCTTATTTAAAATCCCAAATGGGGAAATATACTCGACGTTTTCAAATTTCCTTGAATTAACTCAAGTGGTAACCATGTCATTCGTTTTCCATCTATCTATCTATCTCGCCTGTCCACAAAATTCACTCTCTGTGAACAAAGATAGATTGTGATTTGGAAAGGGATTCGATATCTGAATCGATTTAATAACTATACAAAGCTGTTTCCATTTGTTTCATCAATCTTCCATATATCTACTCGTTTTTTCATAAATATGGTCGTAGCAATAAATTTGCATATTATTTCAGAATTTTTGTTTTATTTTTTTTTTATTTTTCAATATTTCACTCTCAATTTAATCAGAGATAACGTAATTATAATTTCAAAACGTGTGTTCGCTGTGGCGCTTTATTTTCTTCTCAATTGCATGTAATATCCGCATCCGAATCGACAAAAATTAAAATTAAAATTCAAAAAAAAAAACAAAAAAAAAAATAGATCGATCCACAGGAAGAAGTAAATTAAAATTTTACAGATAGACAAATATTATTTTCGTCCGAATTATTGTTGATATTTGTGTATTAAATAAATAAATAAAATGTGGAAAAATCGTATCAATTCTCTCCAACGCTCGTTATTATATTTGTACAAATTGATGCAAAAATTAAAAGAAAAACCTTTCAACGACGACGCGACTCGGACGACGACGACGATGACAACGACAGCAACAACCACAGCGACCGCTCGCGCCCTGTGATCAATCGAAATTAACCAGATGCTACCAGATTGGATTTTTGTTTAAATTTAAAAATGAAAATATCCATACGTGATGTGGCGTCGAGTGGCGCCCAACGCCAACACCACGTTTCGACTAAACGACCAGCGGACACATGATGCAACGATGCATGGGGGCAAAACGAAAGAAAAATGATGTCTAAATCTGAGTCCATGTTCATATATATTTCAACTAACTACTTGGGTATTCTTACAAAAATATACATTACATTACTTTTACACAAAAAAGATGAATGAAATTTTACTTTTTTTGCCACAAAAAGAGCAAACAAAATAAGGCAAGAGAACTTTAACAAAGATATTATTATTTATCTTGCAAGTTGTAAATCAAAGCTTTGTCCTGTTTGTTTAAGTCAAATTGAAATTGAAATTGAAATGGAATGCCACAAGGTTGAATTATTAATCCGGATGTTTTAATTTTTGCCTCCCTTTCATTTAATTTCAGTTGATTGTTGATTTTGTGGTTTGTGTCTAATTTTGTGTTGTTTATTTGTTCTTTTATTTTTGTAACATATAATTTTTGAGAGAAAAATGTGTCTAAGGATTTGTTCTTAACAAACGTTTTCGAAAATAGAAATGTATAAAATTTGTTTGTAAAAGTTACGTGAGGTTTGAATTATCTTCCTTGACTGAAATTAAAAAGGTAACATTAAGCATTATTTTGTGACAGAAATAAACTGAACTATCAATGCCATAAATCAATGAATTAGCTTAGACGTCCTTAAACTGAGTTTTTTAAATCCATAGTTTCTAATTTAAGTTTGAAGTCAAATTAATCTCTCTTAAAGCATTTTCTCTTTTAAGAGATCAATCTTTTTTGTCAACTCAAAATCCGAAGTACATCAGAAAACTATAAAACCATTTTTAGACAAAAAACTATATTTGACGAATGTCTAGTCGTTTTAGTACCTTGACTCCAAATAAAAAAAAAAAACGGCATTCGATTGTTTTAAGAAAGAATGAGATCCCCTTCTTTATGTAGATTCCAAAGATACGACGGACGACGACACGCAACGACAAAAAAAGTATCCAAAAATAGGATTCAACAAGAGCATCACACACTTCAAGTATTATATTCGTACAGCTATAGCACACGCCAAAAGCTGAAGCGCGCCTTTTTCTTGCTCTTGTCTTAAACTAAACGCATAAATCTATTGCTCTCATGATTTATTTTCAGAACAATTTTTCACGACAAAAACTTTTTGTATTTCCTTTTTTTTTCACTTCAAACAAATTGTTCCTGTCTACTTTTTTTCTTTGTAGTTTATTTTTTGATACATGCAAACAAATGGAATACAAATTAAATGTTTTGAGACTTGTACACTTTGTTATAATGTTTAAAACACATATTTTAAAGAATTTAGCAAACATTTGAAAAAAAGTATTAGACCTTAAGCCAAGTTATTGGTTTCAAAAAAAAAAAAAAAAAAACTGCAGAAACACAGATTAAAAAGTAAGATATTTTAATTTCCATCTCAGCCTGAGTAACAGGAAAACTAGTTTTTTTTTAAGTTCCAAAATCCTCAATAGTCAAAATCCAAAGCGGGATTTTTCTAAAGATAATATTTCAAATGCCAAAATTGCAAATGTCAGAATTTGAAACACCAAATGACAAACAGACATATGACAGAGGAATGAGAAAGTCAGAATTTCAAATGTCAGAATCAGTTTAAAAAATCACTCATCTGTTAAAATTTTAAGTTCCAAAATCCTCAATAGTCAAAATCCAAAGCTGGATTTTTCCAAAGATAATATTTCAAATGCCAGAATAACAAATGTCAGAATTTGAAACACCAAATGACAAATAGACAGATGACAGAGGAATGAGAAAGTCAGAATTTCAAATGTCAGAATCAGTTTAAAAAATCGTAACTAATAAACACTTCAAATGACTGCTATCCAAAATTTCAAAATCTTCAACTCCAAAATAACAAAATCCCAAACGAGAAAAGCCCAAGTTATTAAATCCTGTTTTACAGTCTCGTTTTTAGTCTTGAATAGACAAAATCCCAAATTACAAATATTTCGAATATTAAAAACTAAAATCATAAAAATTCTGAGTGGCTTAAAAAACAGTATTAAGGTACTGATGTTTACTCTAATTTATAAGATATTGTATCTTACTGAGTAAATTATAAGAAATAAATAAATCTAAATCTAAAAAATCTAAAAAACATAATTGTGAGTGTCTATATCTGCTCCTCTTTTAAAATCCAAATGACAAAACCTCAAACTCTCGAATATCTTAAATCCCAAATGACAAAATCCCTGATGGCGGAATTTTAAATGTCATACATAACCTTAAGTTTTTATATCCTGAATGAAAAAAGTCTCAAATAAATAAAATTCCAATTAAAATTCCAATTAAAATCCCAAATTCTACTACCTTGAAATCCCAGATAAAAAACTCCTAGGTATCCAAAATCCCAAGTGGTTGAAAATCCCAATAATGAAATCTGTGATTTAAACATCATATAACATCCCAAATGTCTTCAAATGGTGAATGAGGAAACCTTGAATTTCAAAAACTTTATTAAATTACAAAATATCAAAGTCAGAATCACGAACTCTAGAAGTCGAGATAGACTTCTAAAATAATGATGAGTTGCATAAAACACGAACACAAAAATTCATAAACCTTAAGTAGCTAAAATCTTGAACAAAATCCTAAAATTTCGAATGTCAGAATCAGTTTAAAAATGTTACTATACAAAATTCTTAATAGACAAAATTTCAAATGATTGCTAATATTTAAAATACTAAAATCCCAATGACAAAATCCCAGGTGCAGGAATTTTGAATGCCAGAACCTGAAGTTCTTCAATTCTAAATGAAATAGTCTCAAATAGACAAAATTCCAAATCCCAATTGACAAAATCCCAAATTCCAATATGTACCTTGAAATCCCTGATAAAAAAAGTCCTGGATATACAGAATCCTGAATGGTTGAAAATCCCAACTACAAAGTTTGTGATTACAAGATCTCAAATGCAAGAATACTTAAATAGCTCAAATCCCAAATTTTGAATGCCAGAAACTTAAGTTCTTAATTTCTGAATGAAAAAGTCTCAAATAGAAAAAAATTCCAAATCCCAATTGACAATATCCCAAATTTCAATACCTTGAAATCCCTGATAAAAAAGTCCTGGATATACAAAATCGTGAGTGGTTGAAAATCCCAACAACAAAGTTTGTGATTACAACATTAAAAATGCTAGAATACTTAAATCAAAAAGCTTAAATCCCAAATGACAAAATCCCACATGCCGGAATTTTTAATGCCAGAACATTAAGTTCTAAATTCTGAATAAAAAAGTCTCAATTAGACAAAATTCCAAATAATTAAAATCACTTTTAACAAAATCCCAAATTCCAATACCTATATACAAAAGTTCTGGGTATACAAAATCTCGAGTGGTTGAAAATCCCAACAACAAAAGTTTGTGATAACAACATCTCAAATGGTAAAATATCGATTTTTGTGTTCGTAATATATAAAATCCCAAATGTCTTAAAATGAGGAAACTATTAAATTTCAAAAACTTTGATTTCCAAATTACAAAAGAAAAAACTAAGTCAGAATTTCAAATTCAAGAAGTCGAGAAAGACTTTAAAAATGATGAGTGGCTAATCCACCAAACGTCACTTATTTTCACGAACAAATTTTTTAACCATAATTTTCGAAGTTATGTCTTTATATTTTTAAATGGTTTTGAAAAAATATGGTTATCTTGATTATGTATTATCTTGATAGTCAAAATTTCCAAATCAAAAACCTTAACCTAACAACAAAAAAAAATGAGCCAATGGAATACTAATTTAAGTACCCGTGGCATGATTGCTAGTGCGTAGGGCATGTGAGAGGTCTTGAGTTCAGTCCCTGTATGCGCCACCTAAAAGCTTTTTCACGGGTATAGTCTCTTGCGAGGGACTGCCAATCTTCCAAGAGTAATTCTTGTCATGAAAAGTGCTTTCTCAAATTAGCCATTTCGGCTTAAAACTGTAGGTCCCCTTCATGACTAGTAAACAGGAATGGATGAGAGTTGTAAGTGACTAGGCCCTGGTTCTCTAAGGACTGTTGCGCCACCTAATGTATTTATTTATTTTATTTAAATAAACCTATTTACTCCACTTCATTTAAACCCCTTCTTAGTATTGTCATATAATCTTAAACTTTGTATAAAATTTGTTATTATTTCAAGACTCGAAAAAAACATTTAAGGAACAAAAACCAACGACACAGTGGATTTCCCAGTCTGTTTATGGTTTAATTTTTTGTGTTGTATTTAACCGAGAACTGACGACCTTACCCTTCTTTAATTTCAAAGAAAAAATAATTAACTCTGATTCAAATAGGGAAGCTTTTCCTTATCCTCCCTCTCTTCTCTCCACTCCATAGCCGCAATTTGAAGAATTCAGAATAAATTCTTGTTGCCGAAATAAAGTAGAAAAAAAAGTTAAGAGTCTATGAAAATTAGTTAAATGGGAATTTTTATGGACTATCAAATTTTGATGGTTATGTTTTGTACATTGTAAAATTTACATACTACATTTTATACGACACAACAAACAAAACAATCAAGGGTGCATATTTATTTATTTGGTTGGTTTTAAAGGTTATTCTTTGTGGCAAAAATCTTATCATGATAAAAATAATTGTGTAATTTTGTATAATTTTTATTTTTAAACTTGGAATAGAATTCATACAAAATAAAAACAAAGTGCTAAAGAATGTCAACGAAGATTTTAATTAAAAAATAACGCAAAGCTAAAAACAAAAAAATAAAACCATAGTTAAAAAAGGAAATTGTCATCATTTCCCAATTCACCACATCCTATCACCAATCAAAAAAAGAAAAAAAGAAATTTTTTAATTTATACCTACCTGCCTGATAAATCACAATTATAATGGATTCTTCTGGTGGTGGTAATGGTGGAGGTGGTTGTGGTGGTGGTGGTGGAGGAGCTGCTGCTGAACCAGTTATTGCTCAAGCCGTTCGAAGAAATCCAAGTATAAAACGTTTGCTTAAACTTCCATGGGGACAAGGTAAGAATAAAAGAATAATAATTAAAAAAAAAAAATAAAGTTCTATTTTTAAATGATGTCATATCTCTATTTGGTCTCATAGAGAATTATTTATTATAAATAAGTGTCTCTACTTTTGTTTTGCTTTGCTATTACCTAATTTATTTTTATAAGAAATTTGCATTTTCTATAGTCTATACGGCTTAGCCTTACCTGAAGACAGTGGAACAGGTTAGAGGAGAAATTTGAAACAAAATAAAAAAAATAAAATAGGATTTTTTAGTATGAGACTTAATATACTCGTACAGAAATATAAAATAGAGCTAACATTTTCAATTTTCGTCTAGATTTTTAACATTTCGGTCCACTGTCTGTAAAAAGTGGGGTATATACTATTTTCCTAAATTGTTTGATCAAAAACGGTTTATATTTCCAATTCTGACTAATAATGTCAATATTTATATCAACTTCTCATACGAAGTTATTTAAATGGGTCCAATTCGTCAAATCGAAAGCTTAGACATATGTATCTAGCTAGATTCTAAATCCATCCGACAAAATTTTAGAAAAATCCAATTCGTAAAGCAATGTTTTTTTTTACATAAATGCACTTCTTGCCAAAAATTTTACTTAGCTCATTATTTTTGTTTTAATTTGTAAGATAATCTTTCCCACTGTAAATGCGGCCACAACCAATAACACGGGAAGTATCTGTCTAAAGAGAAACAATGTGCAAAAAAAAAAAAATAATGTAAAATAAATGTGTGCCTCGGTTAATGAATGATTTTTAAATGGTTTAACCATGAAAAATTAATCGGATTACTCACTAAGTAAATAATAATAATAATAATAATAATGCAGTATTTTTGTAACTACCTATAAGTCTTTACCTTAAACTTAAATCTGACCTATCTATAAGGGTTAATCCTTTGGAATATACTTATGTCGCTAGTAGTATGTAGGTGGGTGTTGATGTTATGTCACGGAACTATGGTACGAGATTAAGGTTTATCGATGACAAGTTCGTTGCTTCGCAATCAATTTTCATTTCGATTTAACCTTGAAGAAGTAGCGTAAAATAAAAATAAGATACAAATAAAAAGATTTTTCAATCTTTCAAACAAACAACACACATATTATTGGAATTGGTACCGGATATTAAAAGTCTCTTCAACTTTAATTGAAATTATTGTGATTTATTGATAGATACTGATGGATAGATGAATGAATGAACATCGATACAAATCTATGTATAATTCTTGACTTTGATGTTACAATATTTTATTTTGCATTGAAAGGGTTTTGCTGGTTTTCGGTTCATGATAAATTTCTTAGACATGTCATTCCAGCCATTAATATAGATCAATTCTCTTGATTTGTACAATTCTCTTGGACAGCTCTTGGTTTTACATTTAAACATCACAAGAATAGCAACTTGTCACGATATCAAATCAAAATCAATATTAGAAAACAGAAAGAAAAGTGAATACTTATTTTTTGCTCAGGAATTCAAATATCCCATAATGTGGGATATTCGAAAAAATTACGCTTAGTAAACAATAAATAATTGATTATCAAAGTCAGTTAGTTAAGCCATTGATTTGATGATTCCTTTTCATAGGTATATTTTAGAAAACACTAGTACCCTTTTTATGGGATATTCAAAAAGATCATAGGTTACATTTAAAAAAATAAGGTATCACACAAAAATCAGTTCGGTAAAGAAACTGATTCGCCTATACGGTGATTTCAAATGTGTTTCTTGTAACTTTTTAGATTAATTTGAATTCTTAATTATGGGATTTTCGAATAAAAACGTATGCCATATAGAAAGCATTAGTACCTTTTTATAGGATAATCAAAAGAGAGCATAGGTATTATTTGAAAGAATAGTAATTAATCACACAAAAATCAGTTCGTTTGAGAAACTAATCCACAGCATATGATTTCAAATGTGTTTCTTGTAACCTTTTAGATTAATTTGAATTCTTAATTATGGGATTTTCGAATAAAAACGTATGTTATCTAATTATAACTGTTCGGTAAAGGACTGTTTGTTTCCATAATTTCCAAAGTTTGGCCAAAGGTATCTTTTCTCCTTTGCTACCTATTGAGGATTTAAGGATCGTAACTATGGGATATTCGAATAATTAATTTTGTCGACTTAGGAAAAAGAATCACTTAGTAAAATTATTTTCATTATTTTTTAAACTCTCAAAGTAATACTTTTTAAGTATGGGATATTCGAAAAAAACAATATTCCAACTCAACGGTTAACTCGATGAAAATTCAGTTTCATTGCACTAAATGATGGATCAGTAACATTCAAAGTTTGTTTACTCTTAAACTAAAAGAAACGTGAGTACTTCATTTATGGGATATTCAAAAAGATAATTCTATCAATTCGAAATTCAAACAAAGTATTCCACCTAAACGATAAAGCAATCTGTTGTAAAAATTTAGTGCATATCGGAAATGTTTAACCCTAGGATGATCTTTAGTTTTTTCTCAATAGAAATGGGAAGTTAGTACTAGATTAATGGGATATTGGAAAATGAACTTTACCACAAAAATAGAGTAATTCATTTTTAAAAGCTCAACAAGCATAAGTGATTTTTTTATTTTTTTACCGAGAAAATGTTAAAACCCTTTTAGTGGGATATTCAAAAGAAAGAAAAGAAATAAATCCATTACCAGCAGTAACAATGTTTTAGTAGAAGTAAGATTTAAATGAAATCGTTAAGCGTCTTAAAGTTGATTCAACTTTACTGGTGGGATATTCAAAAATAAAATTTTTATCATTTTTAGGATTTTCGAAAAAACTATACGTAATTGAGGGTCAGCAACAAGGTCTATAAAAATGTAATGCATTAATATTGTTCTCGACAATTAATCAATTTTTTTTTAACACCCAAAATTCTTCCAAACCCTCCCGAATTTTTATCTTCTTGGAATATCCCACAAGTTTTGTTAACCATTGAAGGTTAATTTTATTGTTTAAACGTCATAAATGAAATGTGTATTATGAAGGTGAAAGTATAACATTAGCCTTTCAAAAAATAAAACAAAAATATCGTATTACTTTCGCATTATATGAAGAAGAACATATTATATCCTTTTTTACTTCCAATTAATATGACGTAAATTCGTGACAACCAAGGCCTTCTTCTATTTAATAACGATGTCATCACTAACAAGTGAGACAAATTCACTTTTCTCATAGAAATAAAGTTTCAACAAAATATTAATACAAACAAAAAAAAAAACGTTAAACTGAAACTTATATATATATGTATAGTATAGTAATAAAGTCATTAAACCTTTCATAATTAGCTCATAACGACGAATTAAAGAGTTCGCCCACACTAACATCCATCCATTCTAAATTCAATTTGAAGCTTTTGCCTCCTTTTTCGTCCTTTTTAATTAGAATACTCGTTTAACTTCTCACTTCATTTAACTTTACCCTCAAACTTTGAATAACAAAGTAGAGCGGCGAGGTTAGGGGAATATTGCATATATAAAACCAACTAAACAAAGAATATTAGCGCCTAATTTGAAATTATTGATCCTTAAGATCCTTAGTAAAGTGAGTATAAGAGAGTAGGAACGACGTACAATTAAGGTTTATGAATATAGTACTTTCAAATTAGGTATGCTTATTTTATTGGGCTTACTTTTATGAGTTAACTTAAGTTTTAGTGACGTACAATGTGAGTTTGTAAATACGTCAACAAAGAATACAAAAAAAATGTCGTGCAATTTATGTGTTGAAAAATAATATATTGCGGTAGACTGTGCCAAGAGAGGTTTTATTTTATGGCAGCTTATCTTACCATTTTTAGTGCGAAAGTGATTAATGACCATTTATAGTTGGCCTAATTTCTTATGGTGGTTATAAATGCAGATTACAAGAAGATGAGATGAATTTTTCATTTGAGGAAGAAAAAAAAAATTCAACCTATATGAGCTGTTAAACGCCTTTAGGATATTAGAATCTCATGTGTGGGATATTCACACAAATATCATTAAGTGATCAAAAAGAAGCCGATTGGCTTCTGAGACATTTGCTGAACAATCATTGACATATAGTTGACCTTTTATCTATGTATAACCTTTCAAACTGCGAATATCCCACTAATTATAAACTCTAAAATTTATTTACTTGTGTGGATTGCTCAAAACCGTGACTTTGACTTTTTATCTATGTATAACCTTTCAAACTGCGAATATCCCACTTATTATAAACTCTTCAAATTTTCTGCTTATGTGGGTTATTCAAAAACGTGAAGGGTCAATTGGCTTCATGACTTGCTAAGACATAGATCATAAGTAATATTAGATTCGCAAAGTAGTGTAGTATATAAAAGGTCACTTAATCATAACAATATAATACTTGTATTTCAGTTGTAAATGAATTGTGCTTTTTAATTTAATTTGAAATTTGTTCAGGCTCTTTTAAGTTAAATATTTTGTGTGTCATTTATGGGAAAAAAACATTAAACATTTTTAGATTTGTTTAAATTATGAATATTCAATTTTCATTATTCTTATGGAATATTTTATAACCGTTATTTTTAATAACCCACATCTGGAGTTATTAAAATTTCTTATGTTTTTGCATTTAAGTTTTCCTAGAGTTTAAATCAATTAGTGTTTGCTTTGGTAGTATTTCATTTTACGAATATCCTATATTTTTGATTCTGAAACAACTGAAACAACGGTTAAATTACTGCCTTATTGAAAACAAAAAATTTAATTTGTTCGGGAATGTCATCAGCAACTCATTTTTGCGATATCGTTATACTTTTTATTTGAATATCCCAATAGTAACAGTGCTTAAAATCACTGATGAATTTGAACAACTTCAACCAATTATTAATAACATTCTTAGGTTTATTACAATGTTACTTAATTAATACTCCCTTTCTTACCAAATTATGAACCAAATGCTCGTTGCGAATATC
Organism: Eupeodes luniger; assembly: GCA_951509635.1. Taxonomy (NCBI): domain Eukaryota; kingdom Metazoa; phylum Arthropoda; class Insecta; order Diptera; family Syrphidae; genus Eupeodes; species Eupeodes luniger. Next base: position 53,241,989 of record OX608073.1, read on the forward strand.
CCACCTTAAATTTCTTAGATTTTGAAGCTCACGCAATACAAAACAGCATTGCAAAGACATATTTTAATTTGTTAAGGTCATGAAAATTGTTAGATGCGGCCAATTTATTTTTTGAATATTTGAAATGCTTTTCTTTTCGAACATCCCACAAATGGGTTTTTTGAAATCCTTAACTATTTGTTGTTATCCATCAATATTTTTTTTGAATGCTGACCTTTTTTCTTTACAAAAAACAATTTAAAGCATTTTATTTTGAAATAATTAATCACATTCTGCTTTTGAAATTTTTGTTTTGATAGTGAAAAATTGCATATCATTTTTTTAAATCTCTCATTCAACACCAAAACAAAACATAAATTACTTTAAATTTTCATTAAGAAAGAAATTAGAAGCTAATCAATTTTAAACTTAATCAATAGGAAATCAATCAAACACATAGTTAAATCCTGCTGTTAATGTTAATTTATTAAAAAAAAAAAAACTAAACAAAAATTAACAACAACAATAAATACAAAATATCCCACCCCCTCAATATTTCAATGTACTAAAAAATATTTTAAAAGGAAAGTAAATATTTTTACTTCGATCGATTGTTGGCCAACAACGTGTTGAGAAAAAAATCAAATAAATGCTCATGGAAAATAAAGTACTATACTTAGCTTTAACAAATTACTGCAAAATTGTAAACAAAATTCACATGAGTTTATTTTTCTATGTTTTTTTTTTTCTCTTTACTTAATTTTCATCATGCTTAAAGAAGCTTTACATTGATGAGGCGTTCCCAGATAGATTCAGATTTTATTTGATTTTGTGTAAAAAATAAAAACAAAATAAAAATCTTTGCAAAATAAGTTACTGGAATTTAAAAGTATTTTTTTCGTTTTGTTTTTGAAAAAAAAAACTCACATTTTGAAAAATTACATGAGCAAAATTTTCTTCTTTCTTATTTTAATCTTTTTTTTTTTTTAAATTTGATTATTGTAAATCAACCTAATCATTCACGATATAAAACTGATAAATCATTTTGGAGAAAAACTAAAATAAAAAATAAATTTCCGATCAAGTGCAATAAGTTTGTTGCTATACTCATGGAAAGGTCAGATTAAAAGTGGATTTGATTTGAATTTTAAATGATACAACAACACACAGTCAGTCATGTTCTGTCTTTATTTTGTAAATGGAAAACATTGCTTAAAAAAGAAAAAAACATGCTTTTTTATAGTAGAAAACGTGCGGCATCAATGAATTTTTTATCTGACCTAGAGTACGGGATTTTATTTTATTTTTCCTACGAAAAATTGGAATTTTATAGGAAATTTAAAACCATCGCCATTCTCATTCATGAGCAAGGGGAGAAAAATACGTAAAGTACCTACGCATTTTTTGAATTATTAATTTGAAATGTTGCATGCGAGTTTTGTGAGAGGGCTTTTACCTCTTATTTTATATATTATTTAAAATGACTGGACAGATTATAATCGATAATTCATTGTTGAAACGCGGTTAACATGATGAGTATTTAGTTAAATTTGAGTTTTTGTTAATCCTTCTCTTTTACTCTCATAGAAAATAAAGTTTCGTTGAGATCCAAAAATTAAATTTTGACACATTTTAGGTGGCACGTTGTCAATAGGCACGTTCAATACTTATCCTATAAATCACTGTTTAGAAGGTCATTTACTTAGGATATCTTCCTTTGCTATGTTTAAGCTATGAAATGCACTCCATTAACAAGATGGAGGCCAAAGAAATTGTGAATGTGCCGCAAATTTTGCAAATGGCGGTCAAATGTCATTGTGAATATACGATGACATTTAACGCTATTTGTTTTGTTTTATAAAGACAGATAGACTAAATTTATTTAGAACAAAACGTTGTGAAACATTTTGGAGGATCAGTTCATTTAAATGGCGGAAATAATATACATATGTTAAATCAGAAAATTATTTTGATTTAAGTCTGCAATGACGTCCATTTTGTATTGGTTTATTTATTTAACAATTGTCATAGTCCATCATTTGACAGGATAATGACTTTTGTTCGCCAATTATTATTGGTGTCCCTTCTGGAATAACTAGATGGAAATAGCTTTATAATCACATCCGTGAAAATGTAAGCTGCCAATCAGAAAAGCGAAAAATACCTTTTCATTTCCAGATTTTATGTCAAACTTCATTTCTAAGGGTCAGTTTATAAGTCAATAAGAAATATAGAAATAATACGAACTTAAGATTAGATGCTGTTGGAAGGGGTGCTTTTTTAGACTAGTGTTTTTTTTTTCAATCTGATAATACTTTTTTCGGAGTTGGTTTTTTTGACAGCAGTCACTGGATTTATGCTCAGTTTGATTTGCCTTTTTATAATAAATAGATCATGCAATTTATGTAGTACCCGTGGCATGATTAGTTGAACTGTCATGCCAGAGGTGGGTTCGATCCCCGCCTATGCCATCTAAAGTTTTTTTTCACGGGTACTGCCTCTTGCAAGGAATTGACAAATTCGCACACAGGAATGGCTGAGAGTTGTAAAATGTAAGTCACTAGTTCTCAACGGATTGTTGCACCACCCAATTGTTTTTTTTAGATCATGCAAATTTATAACCAAAATAATAGTTCGGTTCTCGTGATGCCTACAAAACAAATAAATTAATCGCATCGTGGGCGTGTGGCGTGCCCTCCAAGATCGTGAGATTTAACACCGCGTGACTATGTCGTCTTGTTGTGTTAAGTCACTTGTCTACGCAGATAAGACCGATTGACGCCTTATAAGAGAATATTAGGCGCGATATTGCTGACACACGGCCCAACGTGGCCCCATACGTTAAAAAGTAGTCGATGATTGGACCTCTCACCTGGAATTCATTTTAACCAGCCGCAGCGACTACTTGCCCGAAATCCATTATGTTTTTGTCATTGAGCTAAATTCTTTTTGAAACCACACGTATAAAAAATCACCCTTTAATTTAAGATATTGCGATTATCAAATAATATTATTTTTATCATTAAATAGTGGAAGTTGATTATAATTACGAGGAATTAAACGATCGGCCCGTAGAATTCAACCAGTCAGTCTGTCAGTTAACCAAACAGTCAGTCTTTTAGTAGAAAATTAATTAGTGAATCAATCAATCAGTCAGTCAGTCAGTCAGATATTTAGTTAGTCAGTCATGCAGTTAGTAGTCAGTCAGTAAATCAGTCAGTTAGTCAGTCAGTTAATCAGTCAGTTAATCAGTCAGTTAGTCAGTCAGTCAGTTAGTCAGTCAGTTAGTTAGCCAGTTAGTCAGTTAGTCAGTCAGTTAGTCCGTCAGTTAGTCAGTTAGTCAGTTAGTCAGTCAGTTAGTCAGTAAGTTAGTAAGTTAGTAAGTTAGTGTGTTAGTGTGTTAGTAAGTTAGTAAGTTAGTAAGTTAGTAAGTTAGTAAGTTAGTAAGTTAGTAAGTTAGTAAGTTAGTAAGTTAGTAAGTTAGTAAGTTAGTAAGTTAGTAAGTTAGTCATTTTGTAAGTTAGTAAATTATTCAGTCAGCTAGTCAATCAGTTAGTCAGTCAGTTAGTCAGTCAGTCAGTCAGTCAGTTAGTCAGTCAGTTAGTCAGTCAGTAAGTCAGTCAGTTAGTCAGTCAGTTAGTCAGTCAGTTAGTCAGTCAGTTAGTCAGTCAGTTAGTCAGTCAGTTAGTCAGTCAGTTAGTCAGTCAGTTAGTCAGTCAGTTAGTCAGTCAGTTAGTCAGTCAGTTAGTCAGTCAGTTAGTCAGTCAGTTAGTCAGTCAGTTAGTCAGTCAGTTAGTCAGTCAGTTAGTAAGTCAGTCAGTTAGTCAGTCAGTTAGTCAGTCAGTTAGTCAGTCAGTTAGTCAGTCAGTTAGTCAGTCAGTTAGTCAGTCAGTTAGTCAGTCAGCTAGTCAATCAGTTGGTCAATCAGTTGGTCAATCAGTTAGTCAGTCAGTTAGTCAGTCAGTTAGTCAGTCAGTTAGTCAGTCAGTCAGTCAGTCAGTCAGTCAGTCAGTCATTCAGTCAGTCAGTCAGTCAGTTAGTCAGTCAGTTAGTCAGTCAGTTAGTCAGTCAGTTAGTCAGTCAGTTAGTCAGTCAGTTAGTCTATCAGTTAGTCAGTCAGTTAGTAAGTTAGTTAGTTAGTAAGTTAGTAAGTTAGTAAGTTAGTAAGTTAGTAAGTTAGTAAGTTGGTAAGTTAGTAAGTTAGTAAGTTAGTAAGTTAGTAAGTAAGTTAGTTAGTAAATTAGTCAGTTAGTCAGTCAGTTAACCAGTCAGTTAGTCAGTCAAGCAGTCAGTCAGTTAGTCAGTCAGTTAGTCAGTCAGTTAGTCAGTCTTTTAGTAGTCAGTCTGTTTGAAGTCAATCATATAGTCAGTCAGTTGGTCAATCAGTTAGTCAGTCAGTTATTACATCAATAAGTCAATCAGTTAGTCAGTCAGTTAGTCAGTCAGTTAGTCAGTCAGTTAGTCAGTCAGTTAGTCAGTCAGTTAGTCAGTCAGTTAGTCAGTCAGTTAGTCAGTCAGTTAGTCAGTCAGTTAGTCAGTCAGTTAGTCAGTCAGTTAGTCAGTCAGTTAGTCAGTCAGTTAGTCAATCAGTTGGTCAATCAGTTGGTCAATCAGTTAGTCAGTCAGTTAGTCAGTCAGTTAGTCAGTCAGTTAGTCAGTCAGTCAGTCAGTCAGTCAGTCAGTCAGTCAGTCATTCAGTCAGTCAGTCAGTCAGTTAGTCAGTCAGTTAGTCAGTCAGTTAGTCAGTCAGTTAGTCAGTCAGTTAGTCAGTCAGTTAGTCTGTCAGTTAGTCAGTCAGTTAGTAAGTTAGTTAGTTAGTAAGTTAGTAAGTTAGTAAGTTAGTAAGTTAGTAAGTTGGTAAGTTAGTAAGTTAGTAAGTTAGTAAGTTAGTAAGTTAGTAAGTAAGTTAGTTAGTAAATTAGTCAGTTAGTCAGTCAGTTAACCAGTCAGTTAGTCAGTCAAGCAGTCAGTCAGTTAGTCAATCGGTTAGTCAATCAGTTAGTCAATCATTCAGTTGTTCAGCCATTAGGTAGTTCAAAAGCTTGTGGTCTATGTCTTATTTCAAAAATCGCTTACCGTTAATAGTTGCAATTTTGGCTAGAAAAGCTTTCGGTCTTTTACAAATATTGGTTCTTTATAATGTGAGAACATTATAGTTTTACAAGACTGTTTTGCTCTGATGTGTATAGTGTATGTTTATTACCAACAAATTGGCAGTACTCTTTGTTTATAGTTTGATTGAAAGTCTTTTGAATTTCTATGGATGAATCAAAATGTTTGTATCTTTGGAATAAAAAGATAAAGCAAAAAAAATTCACCCACTAGTAATTTTTATTTTCAAAAGTCAAAAATTCGTCATCGATCTATGTATACAAATCATCTTTTCAAAAGCAAGAACTTTATATTCTACATTTTATATAGAAACCCCACAGTCTTCTCATTTATTTATCTTACGCAAAAATGTTCGACATTATTGTGGTTCTTGTAGTTTTATTATTTCACAAAGATTCATGCGTCATTAGATACACCCCAACACGATACGCTCAATATATGTACATTTATACAATATTTTGTTGCTGATGAAAATGATGTTTTTGGAAGGCGCACATGCAACAAGTGCCAAAATATACATTCCTTTTCAAACTCACACATATGTAGATAGATAACCCCAAAAACCGCAGTTTTTAAAAGCTATAAAAATATTATTCAACTATTTTTGTGAAAGAATGCAAAATAAAATTGTTTTTACAAAGCGACTACGACGACGACGTTTTGAGATTCTTGTCTTCAACCCACCCATATTTTTTTTTTTTTGGAAAGATTCAAAATATGAAAGAAGATTTTAAAAATCCTTTGATACAAGAAAATAGCATTAATTTGTGACAAATTTGGAAAAACAAATAAAAGAATTTTGTGTTGTTTCTTTCATGTTTTTCCTATGTTTATTCTGTCCTAATTATTCAATGGATTTTCTTGATTTGAAGATGTTTCTTATTCGTATGCTGACGAACTTGAAACATTTTCCCTTCTGCCTTTTTTTTATTTTCTTCTTTTCTTTCAAGTTCAGTTTATTGTAAATACATACGTATATGAATTATTACATGATATATCTTCTCAAAATCGTTCAAAAGCTAGACATTTCTCAGCCTTGAATTTGAGGCTCTAATTGACTTCGATTTTTCACAACACAATGCAATCGATTTAGCAAAATAGAAGCAAAAGGTTGCATTATATGCCATAACGTTTATACAGTGCGGCGGAGGCTTCAACCCTTGAGAGAAAATGCTAATACTTAATGTATAAGCTGCATTACATTGCACCTTATTTATTTTTTTTTTTATATTTTGTCAATGATGGTTTTTATTCTCTCACACTTAAGACAAAAAATGAAAAGAAAAAAAAGAACATTTTAATTTTCAGTTGAGAAAATGTTTTCATTTTCTTTAAGAAAATTTATACGAAAAAAAAACGAACCTTTTCAGTCTAGATCGGATACAAGTTTAAGGCGGTCTATTGTTTCAAGTGTTTTGTTTATCTCGTTGTATCATTTTTTGTCAATTTTATACAAGATTAGATTAATTAGTTTAAACAAAAACGGTGATTAAAGAAGCTAAACAATTGACGAAAGAACCGGTCAATTAGTGGTGTTTCGAAAGAAACCAAAAACTGGCTTTGTTGCGGGAATTACTTCGTTTATTCGACGACAAAGTCGAAGATTTTCGAGAAATGTAGGTAGGTGCTAAAAAAAAGTTTGTGTTTCTTTGTCTCCTTCTCCTAGTTTTAAGTTCGAACTTTTATACATTATATATTAGGACAAGGAATAAAGGGGGTAAAATGCCCCCTTTGGGTTAATCTTATAGAAAAATTAAATGCATTAAATTATGTTTACGTAAATTTTATATTTATTTCGTATACCTGCAGTACAGTACAAATTGTGGAAAAGTGATTTTTTTTTGGTTTTTAAAAATGTTAAAATTGACAATTGAGTTAATACATTTTACCAACATTAATATAGGTTGAAATGTCATCAAGTCCGATGTAAATAAAATCTCCTGTCCTAATCAAGATCATTTATTGTGATTGAGTAAATTCAAGTTCGAATTATCTACTTTTACTTGACATTCAAAATGTCACTTCTTCGAAAAACAAAGAACAGAATTGTCAAAGCCATGAGACGTCATTTTAGTCTCCAATTTCTTTATGATTTTTTATATGAGTGGTGTAACTACATGCGACTAATTTTGTTTCATTCTTGACGGTAATGAAATCAAAGTGGAATGACACAGAAGTTTTTTTTTTTGTTCAGTGAGTGAAAGTGAGAAAGTAAATTCAACCTTAACCTAAAAGAGGCAAAGAAAAAATTAATACTCGTACGTTTTTGACATAAGCTATACGAAATTGGGAAATTCAAACCGAAATACGTCAAATGACAACGCACCATGTGTCAAAAACTATCGAACGTCTTTTTTGACGTGTTCACAAATCAACGCAAACAATGTTTGCATCAAAAACGCTCTCGGTTTTAAACGTCAAAAATCTTCAAAAATAGGTTTAATGACCGTACAAAGTGTGAATCATCTATTATATGCCTCTACTTGACATTCAAAATGACACTTCTCCGAAAAAAAATTACTTTCCAAATAGAATGCAAATTCAAACAAAGCGCAGGCCTGTGAAAGTCATAAAACGTCATTTTATTCTCCATTTTTTTTTTTTGATAATAGTGTCGCTTAAAAAAAATCTTATGAAATCTGTTGAACTTTGCAAAAAATATCTGGAAATTTTAAGTACTTGGAGAAATGTGCTTCATTGCCTTAGGCTATGGTTTAGACAAAACAAAAAAAAAAGAATAACACTACTGGGACTTCACTTTTAAGTCAGTTAAAAGTCTCCAATTCCCTTCCAATTTGAGACTTAGACTAATTTTTAGAATTGAATTTGAATTGGGAAGAATATTTTTTGACGAAGAATCTAGGCATACATCAATATTGGCACAAAAGTGGAGTTCCATACATTTTTGGTCCACGACTTTAATTGTTCTTTTATTTCTGCCATTGCCTGAAACAGTTTGGGAAATATAGATAAACCACGAGGTCTAAGAACCGCCAGGAATCACGTTAAAGTCCTTTCGAAGGCGTTTCTCACTCCAAAGGCATTGTTCTTTAAAAGGTAGGAATATTAATTGACGCTAAACAGCATAGCTCTGCGAGGGTGCAACTGATCAAGAACGCCAAGAAGATCACCGCAATCGCACCTCGAGATGGTATATTAAACTACATTGAAGAGAATGACTTAGTGTTGGTTGCAGGGTCTGGTTGTAAAGGTTACGCTCTTGGTGATATTCCTGCAATCATTTTAAACGTTGTAAAGGTTGAAAACGTTTTCCTGCTGGCCCTGTACAAACAAAAGAAGGAAAGACCATTTATCAAGTGTTAGTTTACTTTTTTAGATATTCTAATATGTCGAACAATTATCGGGGATACAAAATTTGTTTGAGATAAGCGGAATTTTCTTTTAAGCGATATTAATTAAATAGGGTTTTTCAATAAGGGCCCAAAGTCCACACCAAACGGTAACTTTTTGGGGATGCATTATCACCTGGTAAACCTCGCGAGGGTTGGTGTCGTCCCATATACAGCAATTTTGCTTGTTAACACAGCCATTCATCCAAAAATGCGCCTCGTCACTAAAGATGATTTCTCGGCTAGAATCGGGTCCTCTTCCAAACGATTCGAAGCCCAGTCAGCGAATAAACGGCGTTGTATGTATATGGTCATGAACTTTGAGCTCCTGAGTCGGTTGGATCTTGTATGGGTGTAGGCCCAAATACAGACGCAAAACTCGCCAAGTTGAAGTCTGCGAAAGGCCGAGTTCTTGTGCATGGCGAGGAATAGACTGCCTCGGGTTCTGCTGTACACTTTCACGGACGGCGGCGATGTACCTACGGGTGAACGTACGGGTGTTGGCTGTTTGTATATTGAACCGGTCGTCTCAGATTTGGCCACCAAACGTTGAAGAGTCGACTGTGAAAGGCAACCACGTCTACCGTAAAATAGGCGCAATGCCCGCAACGTTTGCGTTAACGAACACTCATTTTGATAATAAATTTTTATATTTTAAACGTGCTGTTTAATCGCGTAACTTGCCGTGATGATTTGGCATAAACAACTGAATAATAAACAAAACATTTGACAGATGTCACCAAAACAAAATGGCCTCCACGGGGCGCCAAAATCTACCTGCGCCAATTTAAAAACCCTATACAATATAAAAAATTGCATTACAAAAAATTAGATCATGGATGCTTTTGTCTATACATACAACTTTAACATCTCCTAACTTAGTCAGAAGACAATTAAAGTTCATTAGTTCGTTGAAAATTGCTTTTAAACTGTTTTGCTCAGTTCCTATTACGGATTGTCTTTTGACATAATACTGTCTATTGTATGGACCCGCCACTTTCGAAGTGACGATTGTAAAGCTTTTACATCATGGGCGACATAAGACTTAAAAATTCTCTAAGTATGCCCATAGTTTGCCTAGCAGTAGCTTCATTTCGTTAGAATCGCACATTTTAATGGTTTTTCCTCCATTTTCCACAAAAAGTTGTCAATGTTCTAGCAAATCATTTTCGGTATTTCATTCCTAATTCTCTAAGAAATTTGACCCGATAACGTTTTCGGCGAAAACACATTGCCTTTAGATTAAATGAAGCCCACTTGGTTAAAGATAAAAGTAACTCACGTTTTAGATTAGTACCTGGGTCTTATTTGGTTCACTCTGTAGATAATTAACTTCCCATAGTAAGTTATTTGTTTGTGAAATTGGTGCGGTTTCTACATCGTCAAAGGTCCTTGATTCATTGTTTAGAATCTCTACAAATCTGTTAGAAGGTGATTTTCTAAGGAAAAACACAACCAACATTACAAAATCTATTACTTGATAACTAAAATGTCAAACAAAATATCAATTCACAATTGTCTTAAATTTATTGTTCAAATTCACAATAACAAAGTTAAATTTATCAATAATTGACAACCAACATGTTTTTATGCAATTGTCAAATGATATGACAATTGAAATAAGAATGTCAAATATAAAAGGTCACATAATAAATATTGTGGAATTTTTTCGAATTCGAAAAATGTCTCAGTAGCAATTTCTATCGTAAATTAATTATTCGAAGAGGAGTTCTTCCGTAGTATTTTGCCTCTCTCCGAAAACAAAGTATTTATATTATATTTACGATAATCATAAGGACGATAGCTTCCAAAAGTAGCATGAGTTCCAAAAATAGTCCAATATGTTTTGTGTGTGAATTCTTTTTTTATATGTATATTCTTGAGAGAAATTTGCATCAACAAAAGTCCTCAGCTTAAATTTAATTCCTCATCTGAGGATTATTCCTATCGTAGTCGTAGCATTTCCAACCAGACACACTCATCATGAATTGCCCATCATTAAATACCACCTCAAAAATAGAGCCAAATATACACTCTATCAACATACAATAGATACTTATGTACAGCAATGGCCAAAATAGTAGGAACACAACTTAATTTTTGGTGATTATGTTCTTTAGAAATTGTGTAAAGCAACAAATCTATAATTTTAGAGTCAAATATTTTGTTAGTGTTTCTAAATAAAAATAATTTAATAAAAAAAAGAAAATCTGTTGTTAAGATTTTGGAATCCATTTGCTGCAGATTGCTGCCACAAAAATAGGAACACTTTATTTAAACCCCAAAAAAGCATAACATTGCAAAAAATGTAAAGAATATGTTTTGAAATCCTTAAGTTAAATTAAAAAAACCAATACAAAATTTTAATTTTTAACAAAATAGACAATTGTATGAGATTGTTCTTCAAGTGTTCCTATTATTTTGGCCATAGATGTCTCTATCTGTCGATTTTGTTGCAAGCACACAAGAAATACTTAGTATGAATAATATTGTGTTGAATTACAAATTCACACAAAATTTACTTATCAGAGAGGAAATTTCTACCAGAAACTTTTGAATTTGATTCTTCTTCTGTTATTTTGGATTAATATTTTACTGTAGGTTTTTGGGTTTTGGTTAAAACACAGCAAAAACAACTATGTACGATTAAGTATTATGTCCTTATGTATGTTTTTAGGTTTCCTTTAAATTTTCCATCGGAATGATGATAAATCTAATTTTAGAATTTCCCTTTTTTTTTATTTTTGCTCCTGGCTTCATTCTTTTTCAATTCTTATTTTGTTGTGTGTTCTGGCTTTGAAAACCAAATTTCTGCTACGGAATTTCATACGCTTTTCTTTTTTGGGTTGTGAATTTCACGATTTAAAGAAAATAATTTAATTTAATTTTTGTTTTTCCTCAACTGCTGGAAAGTGTAATTTACTTAAGAAAACAATTTGTCTCTTTGATTTTTTTTTTTTTTTTGAAACTTCAATATTTTGCTTTATAAATTTCCTTCACGTATCATGTACCTTTTCTTTCAAAATTTCCAGTTTGGATTGAGGAAGGTAATTTAAGGAATTTAATAATTTATATATGTATGTATGTACCTTACCTACCTGGAAAATGAAAAGAAAAAAGGATAAAAAGTAAAACTAAATAAAATAAAGGATACCTCTAGGATAGATTTTTGTTCTTCGTCTTCTTCTTGTTCATCGTTTTTCTATAAAAGACAAAGACGTGTGAATAACAGTTAGCTAACATTTTGTCAGAAGAATGTGAAGAGGATGAAGAAGAAGAAGAACTGACTATGGAATGGTTGTCGTTTTTATTTTATGTGCTCTTCTCCTAGGTATGTAGATTGTTTACATATGTATGTATGTGTTTTATATAAAAGTGATTCAAGGACTTTATGACAATTTGTTAAGTGACAACATTGTGAGATAGGATACAAAATTAAAAAAAAACAGGTACCTGTGTTATGTACCTTATCTTGACCTAATTTAACATTTCAGTCATTCAATTTTGTATAAGGATAAGCATAAGTGTGACATCTCTTAACATATTGTGTGATGCTATAGAAGGTGTGTTGACTTGGAAATTGCTTGAAGTGAAAAATGTCTTTATTTCGCGTGAAAATGAAATTATTTCGGGCATATTTTTTCCTTTAATAGCAGCAAATTAGCAGGAAATAGAAGAATTTTTGACGTATCTTGATTTTTACGAATTAAAAATCAGTTTTCATAGAACTGACAGAAAAAATGAAGCATCAAGCTTCGCTTCAAATTATGGGGAAAAATTAGAACTATTCACAACATAATGAGTCTTATTAAAAATTTCGCTTGAACGTACACATGAACAAAAACTTCTCCATTTTCTTTTCCGTTATTATGAATTTCACTCGAAAAAAGATTCATGTTCGGAAGATTTTTATTTTCATGAGCATTCCATTCGGGTGAAATGTAACACATTTAACACCTTAAAATTTGACTTAATTTTTGGAGGCGAAAAATATGAAAACAAGGTTAAATTTAAGTATTTTAACGGACATACATTACCCGTGTTTTGTTGGAAAATCTATCCACAGTATAGTAGGATTTTACACGAATAACAAAAACAATATCCAAAGTATGAATAACACCGATAAAAGTTAAAGTAGAATCTTACTACGGATGGGTTTTTGACATTTATACGAGTCTCGAATGGATCTTATGTGATTTCGTTCTCAAATGTTGGTACGATTGATATTGCATTTGTATCTCGATGGCTGTGTTCATTGAGTAGTTGTGCATTTGGAATCACGTGTTTTCCATTGGGGGAAAAAAAATCAATCTATTACTGTTGATATTATTTAGTTTTGTTCGAGAAAATGGACTAACTGGGCTTATTTTGCAAGTAAAACCAATAGAAAAGATATTTATGCTTTGCTATGTTTGCACCAAAGGCTTATCACAGTTTGGATTAAATAAATCTTTTTGGTGTTTCCACCGCACAAGAAGATTTAAAAATGGTTAAGTTCGACAGCACTTTCTATAATGCAAATGGTGTTTCGTTGTTTCTTATGAAGTGCAAGTGAGATGTGCAATTTTTTTTTTTAATTAAAAAACAGGTCTCCGACAGGTCTTCTTTCAGTTGTACCAATTTTTAAATACAAAAATCTGGCTACTGCCGATGGGTTTTTTTGGGAATTTTCTACTATACTATTTATAGAATGCCAACAAAACACTGATATTAACATACATTGATTAATTTGTGTTTTTTTTTTTCAAATCAATAAACTCTAAACAAAGTTATGCTTTGCTGAAAATGTAAGGAAACCCTGAAATTGCGGCAAGTTTAACCACGGGTGTAATTCCGAAGTATTGCACTGCTAAGGGCAATATGGTGGTTAAGACCCCTAGAAGTACCATACGTAAGAGCTACAGAGCTTTTGTAATCTGAAAATTGTTAATAATAATTAGAGATTAACAATGTCCAACGGATTAGAATGATACATATCTCCAAACAGTTCGACGCAGTGTTGCCTCTTCTTCTTCCTCAATCAACAGTTTATGCATGGTTACGGTTTGCATTTCAATACATTACATTTCCCGAAAACATGTTTAAATTACAATTATTTTCAATACTAAACAGATATAAACGAAAACAATTTTTGTATTTGTCGCTTGATTTAATCCTTGAAGTTTGTCAACAACAATAACAACTCTCATAATAAAAATTCAGATAGTTAGGTTCGTTCATTTTCTGAGCACCTTGCTTAAAAACGGATAGGGAAATTTTGTCAATCGATTGGAGAAAAAAAAAAGAAAAGTCGTAGCAAGGCACTCACTGGCCATACATTTTGAAATTCAATAGGAAATTGTAACATCTCGTTCAAGTTGTATTTTTTATGTCCAAGAAACACCGAATGTTCAGATTTCACTCTCTGTTTCCAATAACAGAGATTGGAACATTTATTAAGGGCTATTTTCTAAACAAACCTATTTTTCGAACATTCAATTCTAAATTGGAAATTAAATTTTCTTTTTCGGCCGAAACTCCTGACAGATTTTTAAAATCCGGGGGAACAAACATATTACAAGTGAAAGATTTTTCGGGCGAAACTTATGCTAGGACTGAACGTGAAGCTGTGAGTTACTTGATTGATTTTATTTTCTAAAATTTTAGCAGAGTTTATTTCATTACAATTTCTATCACAAAATGGTTATGTAAAACAAATAATTTCGACTTAAATCAATGATAAAATAAATGCGTGCACTGTGGCGTATACGTACTATTTTTTAAGAATTTTCTTTTCAACAATTTGGCTTCAGTTTTCGGTCGTTGTTCCATGGGTGGTTAAATATTTGAATAATAAAATAACTATAAGTCTGTGCATAAAAGCAATAACAGAAATATGTTCGACCATATGATCAGCTAGTAGCTTATTTTGCGTCTACTTTTTTCCATAATATTAAAGTTATTTCAGAACGAAGATTGTCGAAGGTTCAAGATATATTTAAGATATCTATCATTGGAAAAGATAATTCTACATAAATGCTGAATGATCTGAAGACTAGACGATAGTCGTATACAGTTGCGTGGTGCTTTTTCGTTTACGAGGGTCCTGGAAACACAAGTTCAAGAATAACTACTAAATGAAATACAAATTTTTAATTCTAAGTTTTTAGTTCATATTTTGAACACTAGTATTTTGATAGATTCGTAAATTGACAATGAAAATAATGTCTTTATGTGGTGGTCAAATGTTATGATAACTAAATTAAGTAAAAGGTCACACAATAAGCATTTCAAAAAATTAGAGTAATTCAGAAGGAGGAATTTCTATCACGTCGTAAATTTATTACTCGGAGAGTTCTTCCGTAGTATTGCTTTGTTCTGGTTAAATAACTACATTTTAGTCCATTTTTACAAATGTTCGTCATTTTGTTCCTGCAAAGTTTCAAAAGCTTGTCAAGTCTACTAAACAGCTCTACATATTTTTTTTTGTTAAAGTAACTTATTTGATGGTTAGGGCTCACCTTAAAGGACCTAACGGTATTATGGAGACGAATGGGCAAAGCGGTTCAAGGAAGGGCGTGAATCGGTGGAAGGCGATCCACGTGAAGGAGCTCCCGTCACCTCTCGTACCGACGCGAATGTTGATCGTTTGCGCATGTTGATCACGTCTGACCGTCGCCTAAGCATTCGTGCATTGTCTTACGAGTTAAACATCAACAAAGAAACGAAACGGTTCGTGTTTTTCGTGTGCGACCCGAACTCGCCAAGGATGGCTGGATCTTGCATCACGATAATGCACCGGCCCATTCCTCGATCGTTGTGCAAGAGTTTTTGGGAAAAAAGGCATCCCAACGTTGCCTCACCCACCCTTTAGCCCCGATATTGCTCCCTGCGACTTTTTTCTATTCCCCAAGATGAAGTTGCACCTCAAGGGAACTCATCATGGCGGCGTACAGAAGGTCCAAGAAGCTCTAACCGTAGTGCTAAACGGGTTAACTTCGGAGGACTACCAAGGGTGCTTCCAATCAAGGGAGAAACGTTGGAATCGTTGTGTAGAGTTAAAGGGAGATTATTGTGAAGGTCGATAGTAAAATTTTTCCTAAAACTTCATTTTCTTGTTTTTTATTGACAAATTCCCGGAACTTAATTGCCACACCTCGTATATTATTGTCCCATACATGACTTGACAACATGCCGTCAAAGTCATTATCTTTAAAATTCGGTAAGACAAAAATTTTCAATTGCTTCAAACGCAGGGAAATCGATGAATTCAAGCGTGCATTACGATGATGCACACTGCACACTGCACAACTTTACGACACCAAAAACGCTTCCTCTATCTTAATTTTTGTATGTTTTCAAAACCTTACCAAATATTTGGGTAGTCGGTCGATAATGACAATTATAATCATCATTATCATGTACAAAAACTGGCTACATTATGAATTCCCAGACTTGTAATAAATGAAAAGTGGTGGCACGAAATAAAGCCAAGTGAAATAAAGCTAAATTTCAAGAATTGGCCATAGTAAAAATAAGTTGGTCTTATTTCTCAAAATAACTCGGTCTTATTTTACTTTGTCAAAGTTCAAAATTGGCTGAAAATCGGCCTTATTTGTAAAGTGCAATAAGGTACATTTTTGAGAGTTAATTTTAATTCACTTAGCCTTATTTCACGGCACCGAATAAGTGTTTATATAATTTTAACGCTTTCTTATATAATTCTACGATCTGTTATCGTAAATGGCAAGCATTTAACTAATTTTATTACAGCTGAGTTTGACAGTTGTAAGATCCAAGCGTTATCAATTTAATATACAATAAAGTAAAATCATTAATATGAGACGAACAAGGCTTAACAAAATGATATTCAAATGCATTTTTCATACATTTAAAAAATTGAATTTTTCAAAGATAATTTCGTTCTATAGTTCTGAAAATTGTCAACACTCTACTCTTTATTTCCAAAAGCATCGATGCTTTCCTTAAATTACTCAAAAACCATAACAGCAAACGTATAAATTGTCCCTAGTTGAATTGCCTTCCTAAACAACAAATATCAAATGGTACACTTAGGCGTACACGCACTATTTTTAATTCATTGAATTTTCATCACTTTAAATTGCTTATAATTGCACCCTACCTCTCCATAAAATGTCAAAACAACGTAAACTAAGACAGTTACTAACACAATAAATAAAAAGAACATCATTTATCAAGAAAACTTAACTATATTACAATCCAATCAAGTAGAATGTTGAATTAAAAAAAAAAAACTAGAACTTTTTATTTATTAAAAAAAATTCATTATCTATAGTACTGCAGCAATTATCTCCATCAGCTTATACTCAGTACAAAACATTGCCAATCCATTTATTAAGCAAACAAATTACTGAAAACAAATATGTATTCATTTACCACACCTTTATAGTGTTTAATAATAAATTAAGACCCTATGCCTTGACTTGTTGTTTTTTCTTTTTCTTGTTTAAATGTTGTTTTTTTTCTTTAAGAAAAATTGATAAACATTAAACAATTTAATATTTGTTTAGAGCTTCCCAACACATTTTATACACTTTTATGATTAAAAAACAGACCAGTGCTATATATAGGTATTGCAAAACTAAAAACTACAACAATTTTTATTGAAAATTCAACATCAATTTTTTAAAGATTTCAATATTTTGATTACCAACAAAAAAGAATTGAATTGAATCATTTAAAAATAAAAACATAACAAAAAGCTGTGATGTAAACGTTGTGTGTTCTCTGTTTTGTTGTGAAAGAAATCATCTTCGTAAATTAAACAAGGAAACAAATTTAAAAACATTGTTTAAACAATATCAAGAACTTACATACTACGTAGTAAATTCATGTTTATCTAAAGAGTGATAAAAAAGATATTTATTCTTTTTTTTGTTGTTGTTGTCTTAAATAGCAACAATAACTGTTAAATAGACACATGCCACCACCATAACCTTTGGCTTTAAGTCACAATCTAGCTTAGTTTTGTTTTCTTTTTTATTTTTGTTTTTGCTCAAACAAACTATGCAAATAAATAATAAAAAAAGAAAACTATACACTGGACTTATGAACAGTTTATTCAGGTGGATGGGTGGGTGGATATGTTATATGCACTGCACGCGTCAAGCAATAAGATACAAATGAAAAAATGTTTGTGTGTTCTTCTTAAATTGATGATGTCAAAAACAAAAATTCATCATTTTACAAATTTAATTCTTTTGAAATGAAAATATTTTCAGTTTCAAAAAAACAAAATTGTTCTTGATTAAAGGTACATACGAGTTGTATGTATGTATATACGAAATACGAGTACTGCTTTTTTGTTATTTTGAAAAGTCAAAAGTAATTTATACTTTTTTATTCGCCTACCTGTTGTGTATTTTAGGTGTGGTGGCATTTGGGTTAATGCCCACGCCGCTGCCGACCACTATAGGATAAATTGATGGACATATTTCAGTCAAATTGAAAAGAATTCCCTGGAAGACTTATACGACCATTGTAGCACAGATAATAATTTTATACAGATGTCTCATCCCTGCAGGAAAAAATGAAACATTTTTTTCCCTTAACAGACAAGCCTTAACAGACAAGAGCTTTTAAAAATAAAGCTGAGAAAGCTCTTTTTGCCTTGCATATTTTCTTTTTCTTTTTTTTTCTCTTCTCTTTTGTCATTTTGTTTGCCAATGAATACAAAAACAAAGTTCGGACCATTGGAAACAAATGTAAACAACAACAACCCTATTTTTTACAAGGAAGTATATGGGAGTTGATGTAGGTTATGTCTGTATCTTGTTTTTTTATGCGCGTTTTGGTGCGTAGAAGAAGAAAGAGTTGATCATTTTTGTTTATTTTTTTGTGAATGTTAGATTGTTAGGTGTCCGGTAAGGAGAATAGAAGAAGTTGCTTGTGTATTGATATATGAAAATTGTGTGGGCAAGTGAATGTGCACATGACTTGGTAACTGTGTTTTCTATTTTTAACTTCCCATAGGAAGTTATTGTAATGGGTCCGATTTGTCGAATTGAAAATTTTGACATTTCTCGACGTTTCAAGGTCCCTAGAGTCGAAATAAAAGATTTTTAGAAAGATGTCATAGCTCAAGAATTTTGAGAAAAATCAAGTTAACATTTTCCTTACAAAATATAAAAACATTATCTACTAAAACTTAGTAAACATTTACTTTCGACTCAAATATGTTTACAAAAATTAAAAATATTGGCTTCAAACTAATTTTATCTCACAGAAAATATTGTTTTCGATATTCAATAATTTTTTTATAAGAATCCAACAGTCCATTTTTTCATAAAAAAAATCTACAAGGTTGGGTAGGTACCCAACATGGGTTAAAAATGATGGTCGGTTCTCGATATCTCGTGAACGATAGAAGATATTGACTTCAAATTAATTTAATTCATCCAATTTGTATTTGTTTATATAAGAAATAAAAACTTTTAAGAAATGCTACTTAAATTGGTAAAAATTTATTTTCGACTTAAATATCTTTTCAAAACTTTGAGATATTGGCCTTAAACTACTTTTATCTTTTAAAACATATTGTTGTCAACATTCAGTAAAATTTTGAAAAAAATCGAATTGACAGTTTTTGTACAAAAAATTAAAAACCTAAAAAAAATTAAACAAAAGTTGGTAAAAATTGTTTTTCGAAGTAAATATCTTTTCAAAAATTTGAGATTATGGCTTTAAACTAATTTTATATTATAAAATATATTGTTTTCAATATTCAGAAAAATTTTAAGAAAAATGGAATCGACAATTTTTTTACAATATATAAAAAAAACCTAAAAAAAATTAATAAATGTTGATAAAATTTGATTTTCGACTCAGATATATTTTCAAAACTTTGAGATATTGGATTTAAACTAATTTTATCTTTCAAAAAATATTGTTGTCAACATTCAGTAAAATTAAAAAAAAATCGAATTGAATTATAAAAAATAAAAACTTTAAGACACATTACTAACATTAAACAAATCACAACAACAAACACATAACAGGCCCCCGAAGAAATCACCGAGCGCATCAAAGGGTTTTATGTATTTCGATGGGGGTGATAAAATGCAACAACAAATAACGTACGTTACCGCGAACAATATAAACAAATACAAATTGGATGAATGAAATTAGTTTGAGAGATATCGAGAACCGAACATCAGTTTTTACCAAATATTGCGTACTGTTTTTTGTAGACTGTTGGATTCTTATAAAAAAAATTACTGAATGTCAAAAACAATATTTTCTGTCACATTAAATAAGTTTGAAACCAATATTTTTAAGTTTTGAAAAGATATTTGAGTCGAAAGTAAATTTTTACCAAGTTTTAGTATTGTTTTTTTTAGGTTTTTATTTTTTGTAAAAAAAACTGTCAATTCGTTTTTTCTCAAAATTTTATCGAATGTTGAAAACAATATTTCTTATAAGTTAAAATTAGTTAGAAGCCATTATCTCAAATTTTTGAAAAGATATTTGAGTCGAAAATCAATTTTTACCAACTTTTGTTAAATTTTGTTTAGGTTTTTAATTTTTTGTAAAAAAAATTGTGAATTCGATTTTTTTCCAAATTTTACTGAATGTTGACAACAATATTTTTTGAAAGATAAAAGTAGTTTAAAGCCAATATCTCAAAGTTTTGAAAAGATATTTGTGTCGAAAGTCAATTTTTACCAAGCTTTATTAATTTTTTTGTTAGGTTTTTAATTTTTGTAAGAAATTGTCAATTCGATTTTTCTCAACATTTTATCAGATGACAAAAACATCATTCTTTGCTGCACAAAATTGTTTCGGAGATGAAATCATATTTTAGTCGTAAAATTTTAGGTGACAAATTTTTTTTCAGTTTTTTTGATTTATAAAAAAAACCGTTAATTGGATTTTTTTCAAAAAATATAATTATTTTTTATCACGTTACAATATATAATAAAAATTTAATTCAATTCTCTAGCGTCATTGGTTTATGAGATATTTAGGTTTAACCAAAATTTTCACCTTTTTTTTAAATTGCTATGGTAAAAAAACCACCATTTTCTTGAGAGCCCTTTCTGCATCTTTCTGCCTTATTATCTGTATAACAAAATTTATTTGAAGTCGATATCTCTTTTTGTTCTTGAGCTATGGACAACGAAAAAAACGTCGCGAACGTACGGACGTATGGACATACGGACATATGAACGTACGTACACACGCACGCACAGCCATCTTTCTAAAAATCTTTTATTTCGACTCTAGGGACCTTGAAACGTCGAGAAATGTCAAAATTTTCAATTCGACAAATCGGACCCATTACAATAACTTCCTATGGGAAGTTAAAAATATTATTTTAATTGTTGACTCATTATGTACATTAAGGTACATCATCCAATTGACACCAGTCAACAACACTTCATTACGTTTAAAAAGATATAAAACTGAAAAATGTATTCGTGGAGATTTTAGAAAATTGAAGAAAAAGATGAATTTATAAAAAAAAAAATCCACATGAATGCACGCAGCTAGCATTTACATATCCGATTATACGAACTCGAGCCATAAAGACAACTTGTCCTTGCTTTGTTTCTATTTCCAAAGACAACTGTAAATATTTTTTTTTCTCGTCGTCGACAAGCGATCAACTCTCCTGCACTTGTTTTCAACGCATCACCACCAACCACACCACAAAAAAAAACAAAATAAAACGAGTTTTGGTTTGTGAAGAATGATCGTGGTGTATTATGTGTATCTGTGCATTAGGAAAAGAACATACAAAAATGATTTCAGTTTTTTCTTTGCCTTAGTTTTCATTCATAGGAAAGAAGACGAGTTAAAGCTTTTTGAAAAAGCTCTTTTTTTTGGTTGATTTCAGTTTCATATATCATTTCTCGCCATAAGGGTGAGACATCTGTATAAAATTATTATCTGTGATTGTAGGTAGGTTTACTCATATATGTGCGAAAATGTCAAGAAACTTTTTAATTTCAATATCGTTTCACATATGAGCTTGATTGAAATAGTGAATGAGTTTTTTTTTTATTTTCAAAATTATATCTACAATCTATTTTTTTTGGAAAAGTTCGATGAAAAATAATCACTTAGGCAGTTTATTATTTTCAGAAAACGAGTATGTTTTTGAGATAAATAAATGACAATGGAAAACAATCAGTTACACGTTAAGGTTCGCGAGGTTTTTCATCACTCATAACTTGATTTTCTTGCCCAAATTCGACAATTCTGCTTATAAATGTAAATAGAACACATTTTGATTCAATTGATCGAACGGGTTGAGTTCTTGTGTCAAATAAACTTTAAAAACCTAAATACCTTAGCCTTAATCCTTAATTCCAAAGATTAACCAGGAATCGACACACCTAGGTGTTTGTCAACGGGCTACAACGGCAATATTCTCAGTTCTAGAAGCACGAGATATCAATTCTTTCAGATCACTAAGTTTTCTCAACAGCTCATAATTTCATAACCACTTCTTCTATTGCTGTCTGAGAAGGTGCTGCACGATGACCCAAAAATGCTCAACCTTTGCGAACTATGACTGCAAAATATTAACAACTTTTTTTAAGTGAATTTTAACAGTTTCAATTCGCTGTTGAAGCTTAGGTCGTGCTATTTTTAGTAATGGCGTAGCTTTACTTATTAAATGTCAAAAGATGACAGATTCAAAAGTGACAGTTGCCTAAATGGAGGGATATTCAAAATAAACCCTCTTATAGGAAAACCATTTAATTTTTAATAATTTTAATTTTGATTCGTGCGATTCAGAAGAATTTTTATGATTTTATGTATTAAATGCACCAATGTAGTTTAAAAGATTTAAACTAACACTTTTGACGTTTCTGAATAACATTTTATTGGTAAATTAAAATGAAAACTCATGAAGCTAAAAAAACGTCGAAAAAATATTAAAACTATGTATATCATTTTGTCAGCCCAGAGTCACAAGTGGTTCAGGTCCAGTTGCAATTTTTCAACAAAATTAATTACACATTTTTGTAAATCTTAAAATTTGGTTTTTGTGTTTGTATTTGGTATTGAAATAGCAGGTGTTTTTTCTTTTAGAGTTATACAAATTTAATTTGGCATCACTATTTTAACTGGCGGCCATTTTGTCAGCTGTCAAATGATTTATTTTAAATTTGATTTGACATTTCAACATAAAAAGACTGACTGCTGAACAATGCTTCTAAATTGTGCAAATTTATTTTGAAAATTAATGGTTCTGTTCGAAATATGTATGTATCACTTATTTTCGTAAACGAGCGTTGAAGCTCACTTTTAGTTGAATGGATACGTCAATGGAATGGATACGTTTTTCGATCTGTTAACAACTTTGTTTTTTTTTTTTTAAGTGGATTTTAGAAATTTTTTTATTTAATGTCAAAGGATGATATTTTCAAAAGTGACAGCTGCCAAAATAGCGGGCTTTTTAAAATAAACCCTCTTATAGGAAAACCATTCAATTTTTAATAATTTTAATTTTGATGCGTGTGATTCAGTAGAATTTTTATGTATGAAATGCACCAATGTAGTTAAAGATTTAAACTTACCCCTTTGACGTTTATGAATAACATTTTATTGGTAAATGAAAATGAAAACTCATGAAAACAAAAAAAAAAAACATTGAAAAAATATTAAAACTTTATCATTTTGTCGACCCAGAGGCAAAGTGGTTCAGGTCCAATTAAATTTTTTTTAGAAAAAATCAATTACACATTTTAAAACTTTGGTGTTCGTGTTTGTATTTTGTATTAAAATAGCGGGTGTTTTTATTTTAAGAGTTATAGAAATATAATTTGGCAACACTATTTTAACTGGCGGCCATTTTGTCAGCTGTCAAATGATTTATTTTAAATTTGATTTGACATTTCAACATAAAAAGACTTGCACCTGAACAATGCTTTCAAATTGTGAAAATTTATTTTGAAAATTATGGTTCTGTTTGATATACGTATCACTTGTTTTCGTAAACGAGTTTTGTTGGGCGTTGAAGAAAGTCTATTCAAAATAAACCCTCTTATAGGAAAACCGTTCAATTTTTAATAATTTTAATTTTGATTCGTGTGATTTAGTTGAATTTTTATGATTTTATGTATGAAATGCACCAATGTAGTTTGAAAGATTTAAACTTACACTTTTGACGTTTATGAATAATATTTTATTAATAAATGAAAATGAAAACTCATAAAGCCAAAGAAAGTCAAACAAAAATTAAAACTATATAATTTGGTCGGCCAAGGTCCAGTTGAAATGTTTCAACAAAATCAGTTGCACATTTTTTAAAATCTTAAAATTTGGTTTTTGTGTTTGTATTTGGTATTGAAATAGCAGGTGTTTTTACTTTTAGAGTTATAATTATGTAATTTGGCATCACTATTTTAACTGGCGGCCATTTTGTCAGCTGTCAAATGATTTATTTTAAATTTGATTTGACATTTCAACATAAAAAGACTTGCACCTGAACAATGCTTCCAAATTGTGAAAATTTATTTTGAAAATTATGGTTCTGGTTCGAAATAGGTATCACTTGTTTTCGTAAACGAGTTTTGTTGGGCGTTGAAGCTCACTTTTAGTTGAATGGATACGTCAATGGACAGAATGACCCAAAAATGCCCAAGTTTTTCGAACTGTGACTATAAAATGTTAACAACTTAATTTTTTTTTAGTGGATTTTAACAATTTTAATTCGATGTTGATGCTTACGTCGTTCCATTTTTAGTAATGGCTTAGCTTTTACTTATTAAATGTCAAAAGATGATATATTCAAAAGTGACAGCTGCCAAAATGGCGGGCTATTTAAAATAAACCCTCTTATTCATAGGAAAATCATTCAATTTTTAATAATTTTAATTTTGATTCGTGTGATTCAGTAGTGTTTTTATGATTTTATGTTTTGAAATGCACCAATGTAGTTAAAGATTTAAAATTACCCCTTTGACTTTTATGAATAACATTTTATTGGTAAATGAAAACTCATGAAACCAAAAAAAACGTCGAAAAATATTAGAAAAATATTATTTTAGAGTTATATATATAAATTTAATCTGGCAACACTATTTTAACTGGCGGCCATTTTGTCAGCTGTCAAATGATTTATTTTAAATTTGATTTGACTTTACAACATAAAAAGACTGACTGCTAAACAATGCTTCCAAATTGTGCAAATTTATTTTGAAAAATATGGTTCTGGTTCGAAATACGTATCACTTGTTTTCGTAATCGAGTTTTGTTGAGCGTTGAAGAAAGTTAAATGGATACGTCAATGGACAGAATGACCCAAAAATGCCCAAGTTTTTCGAACTGTGACTATAAAATGTTAAAAACTTTATTTTTTTTTTAGTGGATTTTAACAACTTTTATTCGATGTTAATGCTTACGTCGTTCCATTTTTAATAATTACACATTTTAAAACTTTGGTTTTTGTGTTTGTATTTGGTATTGAAATAGCAGGTGTTTTTTCTTTTAGAGTTATACAATTTTAATTTGGCATCACTATATTAATTGGCGGCCATTTTGTCAGCTGTCAAATGATTTATTTTAAATTTGATCTGACATTTCAACATAAAAAGACTGACTGCTAAACAATGCTTCCAAATTGTGCAAATTTATTTTGAAAAATATGGTTCTGGTTCGAAACACGTATCACTTGTTTTCGTAAACGAGTTTTGTTGAGCGTTGAAGAAAGTTGAATGGATACGTCAATAGACAGAATGACCCAAAAATGCCCAAGTTTTTCGAACTGTGACTATAAAATGTTAAAAACTTTATTTTTTTTTAGTGGATTTTAACAACTTTTATTCGATGTTGAAGCTTACGTCGTTCCATTTTTAATAATCGCGTAGCTTTTACTTATTAAATGTCAAAAGATGATATATTCAAAAGTGACAGCTGCCAAAATGGCGGGCTATTTAAAATAAACCGTCTTATTCATAGGAAAACCATTCAATTTTTAATAATTTTAATTTTGATTCGTGTGATTCAGTAGTGTTTTTATGATTTTATGTTTTGAAATGCACCAATGTAGTTAAAGATTTAAAATTACCCCTTTGACTTTTATGAATAACATTTTATTGGTAAATGAAAATGAAAACTCATGAAACCCAAAAAAAAAAAAAATGTCGAAAAATATTATTTTAGAGTTATATATATAAATTTAATCTGGCAACACTATTTTAATTGGCGGCCATTTTGTCAGCTGTCAAATGATTTATTTTAAATTTGATTTTACATTTCAACATGAAAAGACTGACTGCTGAACAATGCTTCCAAATTGTGCAAATTAATTTTGAAAATTATGGTTCTGTATGAAATACGTATCACTTATTTTCGTAAACGCGTTTTGTTGAGCGTTGAAGCTCACTTTTGGTTGAATGGATACGTCAATACACAGAAAGACCGTATTAAAAGTGATGTTGACCGTTATATCCAGAATAACGGGGATATTTGATCCGCCACTTGGAGAACAAAATTCACAGCGTTATTGTTAAAATATTGGCACAAATTTTTGAAAAAGTCATACAAAATTGTACCTCCAAATGAGACTGAACGTTCAATCCAGTCGTGGCGGTCATATGTCAAAAATCATATTTAAATTATAATGTCACAAGATTATTTTTTCAAGCAAGTAAATTATTTTATGTCAATTTAAAAAATTATCATCATTGTTTTATTCCATTTCAAAGTTGTTCACTTGTCAAAACAAAACACCCTTTTAAATATTATGTCTTTTAAACATTTAAATACTTCTTTTAATTTTTGTCCAAAAATTTATTCTGTCAGTTTATGAGTTTTACTTTTTGAACTGAGTACTTGAGGGGACAAGTTTCAAGATAGCCTTTATAAATATTTAATTTAGAAACATTTATTTTCATAACTTTTACTCAATCAAATAACTTCCTTCCCTTGACTTTGAACTGAAACATGTAAACAACAGAAAAAATCAAAGAAATGTCAAAAAATGTTTTAAAATCATCAAAATCTGTCCAGAGCAACAAAATTCCAATACTCAATCATAAATTTCTTTTCAATGCGTCACAGTTAGTGAAAAGTTTTATTTTTGTATTGTTTAATAAATAATTACATTAAAATTCTGAATTATCTTCCTATTTATAAATTGTACGAAATAAAACTTTGTGTTCAATTAGAATTAGAAAAAAAATATTTATTAATCATTCATTTTCAATAAAACTTGTCTTTTAAAGTTTTATTTTATATTTTTATTTTGCTTAGGTTTCCGTTTGAAATCACTTTTTTTTTTTTTTGTATCATTCTTCAAGTTGAAAAAGTCGTGAGATATAATAAATCGTTGCAACTTCTTAAAAGGAAGAAATAGAAAAGATACAACAAAAATAAAAAAATTGATTCACTTCCGATTTTAAGTCGACCTTGCAGTGTATCAGCATCAAATCTATCGACTCGAAGCAACGACGACGACTCGACGAGAATCTATCGTTGGTTAAACTTTTACCCTGTCTCATTTATCTTTCAGTCAAGATTTCATAAACGATTTAGATTCAAAATGACTCAGTTAAATCAACTTTCAATTCGATTTAGATCAATAAATTGAACTAATTTAAAAAAAGAAAATCTTTCAACAATTTTGTGTGTGTACAAAAATTCTAAGTCAAAAAAGAAAAAAAATGTACCTAATTGATTTCTTATTGAATTCCGGTGGAATTTTTTTTTTCGAAAAGTAAAATTACGAACATATAAATTTTATATATTTTTTCTATTTGTTTACCTTTCCGGTTCCTATATAAATACCATCCTATCCTATACCCCTATTTGTCAGCTGTCAGTCTAGTCAGTCAGTCAGTTTCGTTTACAATCGATCTGTCAATAAATTGGTAACCTCCCACTTAGCTTTTAAATTTATTCTTGGCCTTCATTTTTATTTTTGAGGAAACAAAAATTCCATGACTTCCCTTCTTTTTCTTTTATCCAAATATGTTTTGTATTCTTTTTGTATCATCATCATCATCCCTATAAATTTTGATGGAAATTCTTAAAGCAATTTTAAAGGAACGGAATTTCTGAATTTCTCATTCAAGGTCGATTAAAGTTACGAATGATTTTAACAACAAAAGCAAAAATTATTATTATTACACGCATTTTTAAAAAAATGTCTGAATTGATAATTTTCTTTGAAGAAGCGTATTCCATTAACGCACTGCTGTTGTTGTTCTTGTTACTTACCATCGACAATATTATGTGAGGCAATCTCACATACCTAGTATTTTTTTATAGCACCTAAAGTAGGCCAATCGATTAAATCAATTTCTTTTTTGATTCATGAACGAGATATTGTACCTAAATGTAATTGATATTATGCATTAAAGTAAAGTACATTAAATATTCCCCTATGTTCTATAATATGATGAATGTTAAATTGATTAAATGACACTAATGTTTTTACTATACAACTTTCAAAGAAACCGCTAGTTAAGTTACATGTTTGATATTTTTAAAGAATCTTCTTGTTGCAAAGTACGCCATCTATGAGCTATTAGATACAAAATAACAAATCATTGGGGAGCTTAAAGCTATAATAATGGCAGTATACTTATTAATAAATTTGTGTGGAAGTACTTGTTAAAAGCAATGAGAGAGCTTTTCCCCAAGGAACTATTTAAATAATTAATTTTGTGTGTCAACTGTTAGTAATGTGTTTTAAACTTTATTTTAAGCCTATCATTAAATTATGAATATTATGTTTCAATTTTGTTTTCTTATGAATATTGATTTAAATTTGATACTTCAAATAGTAGTAAACCATTAGTTAATGAAAAGAAAACAAAATAATTCTTGTACCTAGAAATGTATTGAATTTTTTAAAAGTTGCATTGAATTTAAAACTTGACATTTGGAGCCATTCACAAACTGAAGCTTGTAATTAAGTTTCAAAAATGTTTTAATTCACTCAAATATATTTTTACATATGTTTTTTCTGTGTTTATTTATTTGCATATTCAAAGTTTTTTTTATTCATTCAAACAAAATTTGGATGGATTTGTATTTCATGTCAACGTAATATGCTTTATGTATTACAAAATTATAGTAAAAACGTATAAATCTGAGAGAAACATTGTTTTTACAACCTTGTGTAGAAACAAAGCATTGTGACTTACCTCTAAAAACTATTTTTCATACCATTAACCTATGCCAGCGCCGCCGCCGCGCCCGGTGTGACACCTGTCAAACTCAGCTGTTATATTTGTACTCTAAATGTTATAATTTTAGTTGAATGCTTGCCACTTAGGCCCCTTTCACACCAAACGAATCCGAATCAATCAGAATCATTCCGAATCAAGTTGAATCTGATTCGTCATCTCCACTCTTTCACACCAGCTGAATCAAACTGAATCTATAAACATCCTTTCATCTTCTTTTTGTTTTCCTTCTTTTAGTTGCTCTCTCTCTCGTATGGTTGTTGATTCAAGACTGACCGGACGAGGAATCTGACAGGTCAGGGGCGAACGCAGAATAATATTTGGGGGGGGGGGGGGTTTTCAAAAAATTAATATTATATTATTTTTTTATTTTAAATGTCAAGTGTTTTTTTCTTTTTGGCACTATTTTATATATGTAGGTACTAAGAAACATGTATGAATAAAAATTACATATATACACATATGACTTGCTTTCACGATTGACAAAACAGTTTGACTTTGACTTCAAAGCTAAAACTTAATTTTTATATGCATTATGCATGTTTAAGTTTGAATGCCTTATTTTCTAGTTGCCGTTGTCGATCCCATCATTCTAAGACTGAACTCACACATAAATAAATGTGAGTTACAGAAACAATTTGACCGTAGATTAAACTCACCATGAAAATACTAGAAATAATGATTTTGAATGCGTACCGA
This sequence comes from Eupeodes luniger, assembly GCA_951509635.1. Classification (NCBI taxonomy): domain Eukaryota; kingdom Metazoa; phylum Arthropoda; class Insecta; order Diptera; family Syrphidae; genus Eupeodes; species Eupeodes luniger. The sequence continues at coordinate 53,271,300 of OX608073.1, forward strand.
ACCTTTAGACCGAATACATAGGGTCATATTCATAGTTCCTTGATAAGTTCTGATTTTGTCTTTGCTAAATTAAACTTCAGTTTATGGTATTCATCGACAATTTAAACCCATTTTAAAACGATAATCTGGAGTCTAAAAATAAACACGACGGAACCTATGTTTAAGCTGTTTCTTAATCTATTAAACGTCAAAAATAAACAAACTGATTGAGAAAATTAAGTTACGAGACATTTTATTTAAAAATTTAAAAACAAAAATTAAAATGTCAAAAGACTTAAGCATATATCAAAATTTTGATATTTTGCTGGATGTTAGAATGCTACCAACTAACAGAAAACGAAAGATCTACCCCGATTGGACTTCTTTGAAATAGATGAAGACGATTTGTATGAAAGGTATCGATTCGAGAAAAAAACTGTCAAGTTTATGATTGACCTTCTAAATATTATAGATCGAAATTCAATGTCTAAAACCACCAGCCCGACTTCATAAAATTTCTTAACTAACAGCAAACAAAATAGTTTAAAGGGTTTCAAAGATTTTGGCTCTCCAGCTAACGCAATTTATTTTGTTGCCCTCTACAAGCCATTTTGTATAGGTTTAAGTGAAATTTTTCAGAATTGTAGTGGAATATGCCTTAAACCTGTTTCTAACTAAACAGAGCTGGCAAATTCTTTATGAATAGCAGCTGTGTCTAACCTATATGTTAAATTTAGACTCCAGTTCAAATAGACTCGGGTTTAAAATATGACTATGAATTTGTTTTGTGTCTTACACTAAGGTATGTTTAAATGCAGAAAGGCATTCAAATGTTTAAAAATATTGAATTTAAGAGACATCACGTTACTTTCTTTATTAATTTGATTCTTGTTCTTGAAAAATAGGGAAAAAAACGCGTTAAAGGCAAACAGGGTTGCTGTTTTAAAATATTCTTGTGTCACAATTTAAGAAGTGAAAAAAGTTAAGTTAAAAGATTTTTTTTTTTACAGTTAAAACTAACATAAATTAACCGAACAATTTTTCAGTGTTTTGATATATTAATTTTTTTTTTGTAATGTGTCATAAGTGGCCGTGAGATCGTTTCAAAAACGAGTACAACAAGGTCATTTTCTGTTTTCAATTTTTCATTTTTAGCCATAAGAAACATGGCGAAAGAGAGCATCTCTGTGTTAATTATAATACTTAGTTTCATACAAAAGGTTAAAAACCCTTCATCCTTCCTAAGTGTTGGAAAATAAAAATACTAAGCATTTTAATTGTTAGTATGAATTAAAAGAAGAAAAATATTTTTCTTTCTTTACCAAAAAATACAGAAATACATATATTGTTATGATTTAGCGTGTTTGTGTTTTGTGCACAATTTCTATCATTGTAGCAAATTTATTAAAATTTTTCGTTTAACATAGTTTGAGAATTTGAGTTGGAAATTAATTTTATACCATTTCTGGTTTTTTTTTTTTTGAACAATAATGGATATTTGATAACTGCACTTATTCTGATATTTCGGGGGGGGGGGGGGTTTAACCCCAAAACCCCTACCTGCGTTCGCCCCTGTGACAGGTTGAATCAAGTGCGACCTCGAATCAAACCTGATTGAACCAGATTCGTCCGGTCTGAAGGCGGGAAAAGAATCCCTTCACATTTAAACGGAGCGCTCGAAGCCGAATCTTGGTCAATCAGATTCAACTTGATTCGGAGTGATTCTGATTAATTCGGATTCGTTTGGTGTGAAAGGGGCCTTACGATAGTGTATCGCTTAGCAAATAAACAACGCTTAATATTGTTAAAACTTACGAATACAACATTTGGAAAGTGAAAGCTTTAATGATGGCTAATGCTTATGCATCAATAAACATACTCGGAAAAAAATTTCAATAGAAACTTTTTTTTCGTTCTTGCTAACAGATTCGAAGAATAAATTTTGACGTTTACCAACACATTAATTTGACATTTTACAAGTTGTCAACGATTGCTTTTCAAATTGCCTTTGAATTGTCGTGAATTTCATTTTCCTTAAAAAGTAATCTAATTCAAATTTTTTGTCGAAGAAAATTGGAACAAAAATTGTGTATACACAGGGTGACGCTTCGTATACTTTTGAAGGCATGCATTGCACGAGTTTGACATTTTCAGCGTACATCAAAATTTGTTTCCATGTTTGTTTGTTTCTTCGATTTGTGTATCCGACTAATTTTGATGATACAAAATTCGTATATTTCGGACAAATCGGAGAAAATTCCTAACAGATCGGTATTCCGATAAGGGTGATTACCTCATAGGAATCGCATGCTGCGAATCTTCCCGAGATATGATATTGTTTTTCACATTTAATGGGGCACCTTCGCGCTGAAATTTTGGGCCTATTATTCAAGGATGGATTGCAAAAAAACTACACATGATATTTGAACACTTTTTTTTTAATTTGATTAGTCAATTCTTGAACTTTAATGAAAAACAAAAAAGGATGATAAAATGTTCCCTTGACTCGTGGTTGAATGCACTACTGCCGGTGCGACGTAGTAGAACAGCTGTCACGATATATAGTCTTCAAAACCTTGAAACAAAAAAAAAGGATGTTTAGCTTAATTTTTAAAACGTTGATTAGGTCTAGACACAAGCTTTTTTGAATATTCGAAAATTTCACAAAATGGCAGCGATTTGAAATCTAAAAAAGACTGTTAAAAAAATCGAAAATTGAATAAAGCTTGTGTCTAGAGCTAGCGAGATGTTTTGTGAATAAGTAACGCTTTACAGACTTAGGACATCTTCTATAGTTTCGACAAAATCATGCCAACAGTTTTAAAAAAACACTACTTTTAGGAAAACGCGTTAAAAGATATATGTTACAATTAAATAGGCAGGGCGGGGCAGGGTTTTTTAGTATTTAAGAATAATTTTCAAACATGTACATGAAGATAAAATGCATTGTACCCCATTCCCCCCCTTCAGTTTTGAAAATAAAAATATTGTCTCTTAACCGTTTAAAAATTTTCTTTATTAAATAAAAAAATAGATTGGAAGAAATATCAAATTTTCAAAAAGAAATTGATAAATTAAAATAAATTTGTATTATTAGAATCTTAAATTAAACAGTTTCGTTTAAGAATTTATACCTAATAATTAGCCCTTAGCGAAGTTTCTCTTTGAACACAAACATTTCTCAGAGATGTTTTCAATTTTTAAATTTTTCCAAACGGATTTTCATTTCAACAGAATGTATTTCCAATATTATTATTTTGCCAAAAAACAAATAAAACTAAACAAAAAACACTATGGCAGCGGTGGGATTCGAACCCACGCCTCCGAGGAGACTGGTGCCTTAAACCAGCGCCTTAGACCGCTCGGCCACGCTACCTTATATTTGCCGTTAAAATTTAATAAAAAAATAAATTTATTTTCTTTTGTTTATAAATACTAAACATATTTAAGTTTTTTTACACCAAAGAAACTTTAAATATTGAACAACGAAAATCAACTTTTTAATTGAAAATTATCCTCATTTGTTTTTGCTTATTTTTTTTTATTCAGTGGAACTTAGCTCTAAAAATGATCTGCATTAATGGGTTTTTTATTTTTGACTAAGGTTTTTAAAGTTAAGCATCCTTAAAAAAACGTGATGTTAACTTTTTTCTCCAATTATGATAAAATCATACAAAAGATGTTTTGCACATAAAGTTCGACATATCGAAGAGAATGTTTAAGTTTATTGCAATTTTTCAATATTGCTCTTTTGAAAATCTCTACGAAATTACTTCTGAATTATTTTCTCTTCAAAAAGCATTACGAATGATCAATTTCTACAAATTGGTTTGAATCTTTGCTTTTCTCCAAAAAGAGCTTTTATTTGTCCGTCATTTTTGTTCTGTCTTAAAATTTTCTCTTAATTTTTGGAGCCAACCAAACTAAAGTTTCACGTGGAATTAACGATTAATAAACATTCGTAATAAAGAGTTCCCTTGCTCAACATCAACAAGTTAATGACTCACAATTCACAAACCATCTGCTAAGTGCTAAGCTAAGCTAAAACTGCCCTGCCTGCGCGATCAGCGCAATCAACCAGCAGGTCTAGGCAACTCTCTTCCGCCCCGGCCGCCGCACTGCAGTCTGTAACCCCTTTTAACGAACTTACTTGTTGGTTTGATTTCGATGTGTCGTTCGTTGGCGGTGCGGCGTTTGCGATCGTCTCTTTGCGGGACTCCGACCTCAGGTTTTTCAGCTGCTGATGTTTAGTTTTCGTTGAGTGTTGAATGATCGTGTCGTGTAGACGGGAGATCGACCGACAAGTACTTTTGCGGGATATTAAAAAAAAAATTCAACCGGGGTGACGGTAGCGCAACGCACATCGAATTTGTTTTTATTCTTGTCATTATTTATTATTTTATTATATTAGTTTTGTGCCCCCCCCATCTTTCAAAAGATATAATAAAATAAAACCTCAGCGTTTGTGCATCAAAATGCATACGTAATAAATATAAATGCGTGCGGCGTTCATTGAAAAAGTAAATTGAAAGAAAAATAAAAATAAAATCCCCCTTTTATTTATTTGTTGTGTTGAAAAGAGTGCATTAATCAGTATGTAATAAGAACCATAACAACAACAAAAATGGTTTCTTCTAATAAAAATAAAATAAAAATTATAGTGAATTGTTCTCTTCCTTCCTCCGGTAATGTGGTTTTAATTTATTTCTATTGTCTGTCTCAATCTTTGTCTATCCCTTTCCGTCTATCTAATGGGAATTATTACAAGAAATTAATATCTACGTTTTGATAAATTTCAATGAAAAATTGAACGCGTTTTTGTTTTTATCTATCCCCAACAAAAAAAAAAAAATCATCCACATGTGTCAAACATTGTCAATTAAAAATTAATAAAAAGAAAATATGTCGTATGATGAATTATCAAAATAAAGTTATGAATAAAATAATAAAAAAAATATAAATAATAATGTGCACTTGAAACGCAAGGAAATCCCCAAAGTGTTAATTAATATAAATTGTGTGATTTTTAATCTGTCATCTTTTCTTCGTTTGTTTTTTTTTTTAAATTGTTTGTGTTCTTTTTTTTAGTGAATTTAATCAAAAGAAAAAAAGGAATTGCAGTTAATTAATGGTATACAAATCACCCTGGAGTATATTTTCTTCTTTGATTGTTTCATCTCGTGTAGATTAAACACGACAAGCTGACAAAATGGATTAATTGGATTACATTTGCGATTTTAAACGAAAGGCGGTTAATGAAAAACATGGCGAATATCAAGAACGTTGGAAGATCTTTGCAACGAAGAACTGTCAAGGAATTTTTGTTTGAGTTCACTTTGAAATGTCATTTTATTGGATGACATTTAAATTTCTTTGTAATTATGACAGTTTTCTGTTTACACAGTGTTTAGATAGTTATAAACTAGTTAGAAAAAAACTTTTCTGATTTTAAAAATATCACATATGTACGTTAGGAACGTCACAGATTTGGAAAAAAACACTTTCGGTGCTAAAAGTAGACACGTACCTTGGACTGTTTTTAATATGAATGGCATATAAAATTAGAAACAAATATGAACTAGAAAGTTAAACAAAACATAACATTTTTGATCAAAAAACAGATTCTTTATTGAAGGTTAATTAAATGATGAACTTGGAAATAACTTCAGTTCAGGTCAGGTTTTATGTGGCGCTTAAGATCTGTTTGGTTAGCAAATTTTACCCAAGATAAACTTTTATATGAATTCGCTTTAAACTATTCTTGATTTTGAAATGTATGTGAAGAGAATTGTTTTTGTCAATTTTTAATATTAAGATTATATTACACTCAAAATCAGCTTTTTAGTTGTGATTTAACCTGGACTTAAGCTAAGTCTACACGATTGGAAGGCTTTTGACCGAACTGTCAAAAGTCTTCCATTATCATCCAATTAGGTGACAATTGCCAATTTTCTATCAAGTGGCAAATGTCCGTTTATGCGGTTGTTTGATATTTTTCTAAATATTAGACAATTTTTTGGTAGAAAAATGGCTGACAACTGTCGACAATTTTTGTCTTCCAATCAATAATTGTCTGTTTAAACGCTTAGAAGACAGAAAACAACAGTTGGTAGACTTGTAAAACAATTTTCTTGACAGATGACAGAGAAAATTGCAAATTTATTTTAGAAGTGAAAACTGAAAATTTTTAAAATTATAAAACCTAAAAGCAGCAGGGGCTTAGAGAATTTGTAGAAGATCGAGACATTGTCACTCGTCTTCTGGCCGAAGTTTTTTGTTCGCATCTGTCAAGGTTAAAAAATGAGGTTTTGCTTTACATTCATTGACGGCCATCTTAATGGCGTCGCAAACGTCTTGTCAAACCATGTCCTTCTGTGGTTTATATACTCCGCACAACCTGTATCCCAAGAACATCGTGTGGTCTAGATTTCCTGGATAAATTGTAAAGATGAGCGTCCAATTTTTTAAATGACTTCTTCCTTATTTTGCCAGACGGTGACTTCTTATTTCTGTTTATATTCGTATTTTTAAATTCTTTCAAAATCCTGTAAACTTTTGTTGTTGTTTCCTGCTCAAAAACTTTCTGCCAATTAAAAATTGGATCATTTTGTTTTAAAGAACATAATCCAATATCCTATTAGTGGACAATTGTTCAATTTTTGGGAAATACAAAAAATTTGGTGTTTAGACAATTTCAGACGATTGCAAGATTTGACAGAAAATTGTCCGAGCGACGATTGGCTGCCAATTTTTTTTCTGTCACTTTTGACAGATAAAATTGTGTGTTTACATGGTTGAAAGAAAATAATTTAAAATTAAACATAGACTAAAGCTTAGTGTACACGATTGCCAGGTCTGACAATCATTGTCAGATCTGCAAACGTCTAACAATGTGTGAAAATGAGCTGACAATGAGCTGAAAATTTAATTTGTGTGTACACGGTTTGCAGATATCTACAAACATCTGCAAATCTGTTGCCAAATATTTGTCTGACAATGTCGACAAACTAATTTGGCCAAATAGCTAGCAATAGATTTGCAAACATTTGTAGATTTTCTGCCAACCGTGTACACACCAAATCAAATTTTGGATCTGCAAATTTATTTTCAGCTCATTGTCACATATCGCATCAGTCAGAAAATTTGTCTGCCAATGAATAAATTTGCAAATGTTCCTCAAATGCCGATCTGCAAATTTATTCATTGTCAGACGTTTGCAGAAACGTCAGAAAATGAAAAAAATTTAGTGATCTCCCAATGAATTTTGTGTACACACGATTGCCACATCTGCAAATTCATTTGTCTTCAAAATGATTGATGAACAAATTTTTCTGCAAATCAATTTGGTGTGTACACGGTTGTCAGCTTGCTTGTACACGATTGCCAGATATTATCTACAAATTAATTGGCAGATATTTGTCTGTAAATTAGGAGCCAAACCATTTGTCTGCAAACTAATTTGGTGTGTACACGATTGTCAGCCATTCGAGACAAATTTTTCAGTGACAGATCTGGCAATATTTGCAGATCTGGCAATCGTGTACACTTAGCTTAATGCCTTCTTTGTTTTAAAAAAAGTCAGAGTTAACTTACCAAATTTTATGGTAAAACTCGGTTTTAAGTTGAGTTACAAAAAAAACTAGACCTTAGTAGAAAACAATTTCTTTAAGTTTATTCCGTTAAATGTGTTACACATTTCAAATTGAATCAATTTTCTTGAAATTTTGGTTGAATAATTTTAAACAATAAGTCAATAAAAAATAAGCTAAGAAGACTTTTTAAATTTTACGCCAAAATTAAAATGTAAAAAAATTACAATAGAATTTAAGTTCAAAAGTTTAGCAAGATGCAGCCAAAGCTATAACAATTATTTTGTACTCGTACTTAAAAATTTTAAGTTCCTCAAGTACTTGAATTACCTTCCAATTCTTTTTGTTTTACTTTCTTTTCAAGTTCAAAAGAAACTAAAAAGAAATCAGAGTACAAAAAGAATTTAAAATAAATTCAAGGGACAAATACAAGTCCCGGTAAAAATTTAAAAATTTCAAGCACAAGTAAAATTATTGTACTAGTACTTAAATTGAAGTATGCATTAAGAAAATATACTAGTACTTGTACTTAAACAGTATAAAGTCTGAATAGAAATTGAGATATATTTAGAGAACTTTAAACAGTGTTACGAGGTTATTACCTTGAATAAAATTTTGTTTCTTATATCAACTTTTTATTGTATCTTAGTTTTGTATTTATTGTTTATGTTTGAATTGTTTTGCGTTGTAGAAAAATCCAGGTCGTTAAGAAGTAAACAAGAACATTTTATTTCAAACAGATGTAAATTTTATACTTTCTTCTCAGATTGTACAAATAAATGACATAAATCGGGAAATCCGTACATTTCGATCATAGTCTGAGAGGTACCAATGTCTTTTTGTACCAAAGATGTTTAGTTTTTAGAAAGTCACAAGTAATTTAATTAATTTTCAATTTGTCTTTCAAATACTTAAAATTAAATACCTTACTTTTGAACCAAGAAATACATTTTTACTCATGACGACGTTAAAAATGTTTCCATTAAAGTTAATTTAAAAGAAGCAACTTTTTACACTTCTACATACGATCAAAAGTAGAAATATTTTTTAGTTTTCATTACAACTTATTTTGAACTTTGGACCTTTATCTCTTTTACAAGACTACATTTGGTCTGTTATTGACATTTAATTCAGTAATTCCTTGATTAAAATAATCGACTTAAAAATTAGTAAATAATTGCTTTAAATCCTATTTTTTTTTCACAAAAACACCTTCAGTTAAATTCCGTCAAATCAAAAAAAAAAAAAAAATGGCGCTAAAAAAATTTGACAGTTCTGTTAATTTCAAATCAGCAGACATTTTTTTTTTCGAGTTTAAGTTTGTTAAGTAACTCAAAAATTTTTGAATTCGACAAAGAATCCAGAAATTGACATCTATAATAAATAAATTAGGTGGCGCAACAGTCCTTAGAGAACCAGGGCCTAGTGACTCTCTCAACCATTCCTGTGTGCGAGTCATGTCATGCCGAATCAGAACGGCTAATTTGAGAAAGGACTTTTCATGACAGCAATTACTCTTGCTGGATTTGTCAATTCCTTGCAAGAGGGAGTACCCATGAAAAAACTTTTCAGGTGCCACAGACTGGCTGCGTTCAACCTCGTGTTGTATAGGGTATCTTGGATAGGTGGATTTTTAGATACCTTGTTGAACGAGTTGGCTTGTTGTATTGAGATAGCTGTCAAAAAATAAAAACAACTTTCAGCTGTTCACAAAAAGCAGAGAAACATTTAAGCTTCGAAGTCAAAATTGTTGTAAGATAAAACATTTAATGGAAAAATTCGTAGGCAAATAGCTTCTTCATCGTCTATTAGGTACAGAACATCCTCAAATACAACTTCAAATAACATTTTGTACCTTTTTGTTTACCAACAAATACAAAAAGCTGAAATCAATTTTTAAGTTTCTTGAAATTTAACCAGAAATTCTTTGATACCTTTGGATTCATTTTTTGACATCTCAGCTGCTTTTGGTCAGCTGTTATTTTACATGTAAAACACTAACAAAAAGGTATCCGGATACCCTATCTGTCTGAGATTGAACGCAGCCACTGGGATTGAACCCAAGATCTCTCGCATGACAGTCTTCGCACTAACCATCATGCCACGGGTACTACAATTGACATTTGTGAAGTTAAAAAATTGTAGCTTGAAGATTTTTCAAAATAATGCACTCCTAACTAAGTTAACTAAATGAAAAATTAAGCTTATTTGATGAAAATTATTTGTAAAAATAGAAAATACAAATGATTTGATACAAATGAAGTGCTAACTCAAAATTTACTCACATTTAGAAAAAATCCAAAACAAATACAAGTCCTGTCAAGTGACAGGAGAAATTGACAGTTAAAAGAATTTGCTGTCATTTTGAATAGTTCTGTTTGTTCACTTCATTTCGAAACTGATTTAAACTGTAATCAAATTGAAATTGACATACAAAATATGGAACATTTTGAAAATGATTTTGGAAAAAATTGTAAAATTTTGTAATTACACATTTTGTAAATGGGAACTCGATAAACTAGGGAAATAAGAAATCATCGTTGAACTAACAGTTAAAACGAATTAATTAACTAAAGAAACTTCAGATAAGACATTCAACATTATGAAATCAGAGGTTTTACTGTATTTTCAATATATTCTTAAATTGTTTTTAAACTTCTCTTTCCCTCTTCTATGTTTTTTTTTTAAATAAGACTGTCTATATGTATAAATATACTGAATACCTTATGTTTTTAATTGTCATCGTTTTTCATTCTTAATTCACGCGATGCCCTCCTTTTAATAATAACGATAAGAATATTTAATTTCCAATTCAAGTTAATAAAACTAAAAAAAAAAAACATTTTATCTACCGTAAAACTACTAGAAAATACTATACTTTGTTTAAATTATTTATGTTCATTGGAAATTATGTACATTTATTTATGTAAGAGAAAAAAAAAATGCGGGAAGAAGAGTTTTGACTTTATAATAGATACTAAAGTTTTGTTGTTGTTGTTGTTTTAATGTTTGCTTTTTAAAATTCTATCTGCGTATTTTTTGAGAAACAAATTGTTGACCTGTAATGTAATCAAATGGAGAAGAAAAAGTACAAAAAAAAAGGTGTGTTCATTACGGAAACGAAATAATTCCCACCTTTTGTTTCTTTTTTTATTTTAGTATTTGCCTATATGTACTTTTATATCGTTTGTACATTTATATAAAATTTATTACCCACGTTTAAGAAAGTCATCAGCCATTCAAATTGTTGATTTTTTAAATTTTGACCAAATTGAAGTAAGAAGCTTTTAGATCCTGTTTGTTCATCACACGAAAATCTTAAACTAATTATACGAATACCTTATTTCTTTTTTTTTAAAACTTAAGTGATTTGAATGAAGGATAAATAATTTACATTTTGTAACTTAAACATAAAATGTTTAGATAAGAATATTTACTTTATTACTTTGGTGTTGTAAAAATATAAACTGCCAAAAGATTCTTATAAATATTTGGTTATTATATTATTGTTAATATTTATATTTCATGTGTAATTTCGTTTTATTTTTCAAAGAACATTTTGGAGAAAATGCGCATTTTCTTCAATGAGCCTGAAAATATCACTCTTCATTTTTATGTGGTTCAATGGCAGAATTTTAAAAACAAATTTTGTAAAATTTTGTTTAATTGCGTTAAGGAGGTTATCAATCTTTACATTTAAAGGCGAAATAGAAAGTTTTCCAATAAGAGGTTTCATTTTGAATAGCTCTCTATTTGAACAGCTGTCACTTTAGAAGCTTTTATCTTTTGACATTTGAAATGTAAAAACTACGACATTCCTAAAAATGGAACAATACACGCTTTAACAACGCATTATATTTATTTAAATTCGAAACAATGGTGAACATTTGCAGTGACAGTTCGCAAAACTGAAACACTTGGGAGGTCGTATGTCGTGAAGCTCTGAAACTGGTGGAAACTTTTGAAGTTTTGAAAAGTTATTGAAGAATTGAGAAGCATGTCCGGAGTTCAAGAACAGTGATGAGGCTTTTTTTTAACCTTACGAGCCCTCAGCAGCCATTTGACTGATATAGTTTTGTATTGTCAGTGGCATGCTCTCCTCTTTACAATGCAATAGACAGCAATTGATCTCTCTTAAAAAATAATCGTTTTTAAATATCAATTTTTATTTATTTATTTTTTCTTATCAATAACATATTTTAAATATACTATTAATAAATGACACATATTGGAAAACTCTGTAAAGTAAAATAAATCAAACTTTTGGCAATATTTTCGATTTCGATGGCTGAAAACCCATTTCAATGATGTCACTTCCGTCAGTTTGAAAAGATTAGGTAATTTTGTTTTACCTGCAAAATAACGCAATTACTTGCGAACATCTTTTCCTAAAAACTTTTAAAATTATAATTAATGTCTTGTTTTGTCAAATTCTTCTTCAATCACTTTTTCAAAAATAAAATCATGACTCATCAAAACTTATACTCAATGAATTCTCGAAATGTACAAAAAAAAGAAATATGTTTGAATATTAATTTTATTGCGTTTAATTTACAAAGTGCATTTCAAGGAAATTATGCCTTTCAATTTTCGTCTCATAAATATTTAAATTTTTGTATTTAATAAACAAAAAAAAAAAAACTACCAAACACTATTCGTCAGCAGGGTGTTGCTTAGCTGCCAAGATAAATTGTGTGGGCTGTCACTTCGTCGTTGTCGTCGTTGGTTGTCAAATACAATCGCCCAACACAAAACGCTAATTAAATATGAGTTCATCGGTAATCCATTATTATTATTTTTCATATGTATGAATTTTTATCCGAGTATAACCGTAAGTGAATAAAACCTAGTTTACCTTCATTCATCTAAAATCTAACAATAAATTCAATATAAATAAATTTAAAAAAATTTAATTGAAAAAGTTTTATTTGTTTTGTTCTTAGTGTTGTAAACCTACATGCTCGCTCGTACATTTGAGGATTATACCTAACAAGATTGCTATTGTTTATAACTTGGTTTTGTTCTTATTTCTAAAGAACTCATACATTTTTTCTTTAATGAGTTGCAGATGTTAATGCACCTCAATTGCTTTTATTGAAAATAGCTATTTAATTAGCTTACCTATAAATAGACTTGCATTTTGCAAATGATAATCTTAATGAACATGAACTGAACATTGTTTAAATATTGAGCCAAAAATTTAAAAATAAAATAAAACATTCATTCATTTATTTTTTAAGGAAAGATTCAAAATTAGTTTAAATATTTAAATTTAATATTGTACAAGTAATTTAGTGGAACTTTATGGCTGAACTATTGACAAAAATGTACCTAGCTAATTTTTGTTCAAAAAGAAGAATGCTTTTAGTGTTTTTCTTGTTTTTTTTTTTTTTTTTTTGAAGTGAAAATAGAATACAAGAAGTCCCACAAGGTTCTATTTTTAGACCTTCACTATTTAGTTTTGTTTTGTTGGAAATTTTTGTTGTTACTAGTCATCTGTTCGTGTTTAATTTATTTGTTTAAACGTGACATTTTAGTCGCTTAAATTGTATGTGGATTTGATAATCTTTTCAATAATTATTCCACCTTATTTAGCTTAAGTCGACAAAGAATTGGAAATTGGAAGCACAATAAGATATCCATTAGTTTACCAATGTTTTGAACTCCAAGATTTCTAGGCTATATTTGATATTAACTCGTGATTGTTTCTATGATTTTACATTAAAGTCAGTTGAATATATTCTCAAAAAACTTAAGAAACTTTAAATTTGTTTGTTTTGTATGTTCTTATTTTTAATTTCGAGCAAAAATGGTCAACAAATTTTAAATGGTAACAGTGTATTTTAAAAGAAAAAAGTTGGAATATTTTTAGAAGTTTTCTATTTCTAAGAACAACGATAATTCAATAGTATATTGGGGGGCACTTTTTCGAATGCAAATTTTCAAATCACAAGTTACATAAAACATCGCAGCATTTAGCGACTTATAATTTGTATCCTTGAACAAACGAGAAACCGAAACATAATATTCATTTAAAATATGCTCAAGATTTCAATTAATAGACGAAAGATGTAAACTTAATAATTTTTTTTTTGAAATGTTTCCCAACAATGAAAACACATTTAGCCCTTTTATTAGTTTATTTTGCATGGCTAAATGTGTTTTCAATCTAAGGAAATATTTCACTTGAAAATATTGATCATCCTTCGGAAATTTAAAAGCTGTTGAGGGCTATAGTGAAAAAAAAAATTCCCTCGGAATGTTTCCCTTCTTAGAAAATTCGGAACGTGAATATGTATACGGAATTTAATTTCTAGGAACATTTTGTTCCAATTTCAATTAACATGTCTCACATGCTACAGTGAAGGTTATCAAGTATTGGCGCTTCCAAATTTCATTGATGGAAAGAACTCAAAAGGGGAAATTTTATTAACGATACTCCAAATTAAAGCTGAGATCACACGATTGGTCAAATGTACCGATTTTTGTCCATTTGTATGTACAGATCGTGTGAATGGCAGAAAATATTGGGCATAAGGCAGATAGGACAATTTTTTTGGCAGATAGGCAGATAGAAATGAGCTGTCTTGTACCAATCGTGTGAACTGTTCATACACCGATGAAGACAGAAAAAATTCTTAAATGTGCAGATAATTTGTTCTGCCACTTAATTACCGATCATAGTGACCAATCAAAGCAGATAATTCTATTTCTTTCATATGAATTAATTACATTTAATTTGAAATTTAATAAAATTATATAAATATGTCATACATTTGTTTTTTTTTTTTTACATATACATTGGTAAGGTATTTCATCAGCAGCCGACATGAAGTATTGCTCGAATTCCTGACGAATTTCTTTGGCTTCATTGCTTATGTACGTTGTTGGGCGTTCTTCTGTTCCTTGCTGGCGTAATTCAAAAGCATTTTGGTTGAGTTCCCCTAGAAGTACATAGGTTGCCTTCAGCATCCATAGAAAATCCATCCATGTAATTGGTGTTTTTTTTGTATTAAAAAATTGTGCAAGGCACATCAAGCCAGGGTTACCAGGGTTGTTTTATTTTCATTCAGCTGAATAGGCCGATATAATATTTGGAAGCGCTTCGTCATTATTCCAAATTCATTTTCAACTATACTCGTCTGGCCCGTGACAATCGGTAATTGAATATACGTTGACCTGCACTTAAACTTTTACCTGGATATGGTTTCAGTATGTGTTTTTGTATTCGAAAAGCATCGTCCGCCACAAATAGGTATGGCACATTCAGTACACGGCCCAATAAAGGTTGCGGCGGAGGTAATCCAAGAGATTCATTGTCCAAAGCGTGCTGAAATGTACACTTTCCAAAAACTCCTCCGTCCGAAACTCTTCCATTGCAGCCGACATCAATGTATACAAATTTGTATTCGGCGTCAGCAATGGCCATGAGAACTATGCTATGAGCAATGGCGGATCCCGGGGGGGTCGTAGGGGTCATGACCCCCCCCTGGGAGACAATTTGTTTGTTTTTTCTTAGGAATTCCCTTCAATTCAAAACTAATCGTATTGCTATGAGTGCCTTTGTAGTTATAAAAGGTACTACCAGACCGCGGCGTCATAACAATATGCTTCCCATCAACTGCGCCGATACAATTGGGAAAGTTCCATTTCGCATTAAATTTTTGGGCAATGTCAATCCACATCTGTTCATTGTTTGGGACCTAGCAAGAGCATAATGTGATATTAATTTATATATTTTAAATATGATTATATATAGTATACCTTTAAATATTCATTTTTTAATGCATCATAGATGACCTTGCACACTTCTGGCACAAACAAAGATATGGTATTTGGTGCTATTCGAAAGTGAACCGATAAGCTTTTGAAGCTGTCTCCAGAAGCTAAAAAACGTAGCGTGACTGCCAATTTTTCATTTGCTGAGATGGCTTGGCGCATGTTGGTGTTATTTTTTTTATTTGTGGAGAAACTAATTTAAGCAGATCATTAAAAGTGGCTTCATTCATTCGCAAGAAATTTTTAAATACAAATTTCTGATTTTCGATTTCTCGGAACTCCGCCAAAGTTTTTACACACAAGCGCCATCAGTACTCCTTCTCAGGAGCCAATCCCGCACCCAAACACTTCGCTTCCGTGCCTTTCTTCTTTTTTGTTGTTTTTCAATTAAATATACACAAATGCACATTATGGCAGCTATTTTCGTTTTTTTCCGTATGGACATCATTTTAATTTTATATAATTTTAATTTTCATTTTAATATAATAATGACAGATCGTGTGACAGGGTTGTACAGATATCGGTCATATTTTTGCAGTGTACAAATAAGCGCAGAAAATATTTGGCTAAAATACACCAATCGTGTGAACACCTAAAAATATTTTCGGTGCACAAAATTTCTGTCACCAAATGTGTACAGAAAAATTTCGGCCGAAATCGGTACATTTGACCAATCGTGTGATCTCAGCTTAAGACTTTCATCGGAGCGAAATTTCGCTTCACATAATAAACACGATTTCGAACATTCTCTCAAATCAATAATTTTAGTTTTGAATAGAATATAATTTTGATCGAAATGACAGCAAATTAATTTATCGAAAATCAAAAATTTGCTGTCAAAAATTCACAATAAGAGAAAATTAAAATCAATTTTTTCTAGATGAAATAATTTTGAAGGTAAATTCTGTCTGATTTTTTCCCTTTTAATATTCCAACTTCAAGTAATTTTGGAAGTTTATTTAAGATTATTAATTTTTCAAGAGTATATTTTTTAGAACCTCATTGACAACGAAATTGAAATTAAAGTTTCAACATTTCTAATTGTTTTCTACCATTTTTGTTTTTAACCATTCTTGTGGAAAGTTCTGTGAGCTGGATGATTGTTTTATTAATAAAAACGACATTCTTTCGAT
The DNA here is from genome assembly GCA_951509635.1 of Eupeodes luniger. NCBI lineage: Eukaryota > Metazoa > Arthropoda > Insecta > Diptera > Syrphidae > Eupeodes > Eupeodes luniger. Next base: position 53,287,780 of record OX608073.1, read on the forward strand.
TAAAATAAAAGTTAAAATTATTAAAATTTATACTCATCATTGTTTAATTGTTTTTAACTTTAAATTTATTTTCGACTTGGTGATCAAAAAGGAATTAACATACTTAACGAAAGTCAACTGTCAAATTGCTTTTTTTAAGTGTTGCCAACATTTTACAACAAAAATGGCGGCAAATTCAAATGTTGTATTTTGACGTCTTATTCTTATTCACCTCATTTACGTCAAATTTGTATCTTAGATTCAAAATATGCAATTTATGAGCAACAAAATGGTTTTTTTTAAATATTTTGCCATCTACATTTCTTGTTTAAAAAATTAAATATTATTTGAACGAAAACATTTCGGACATAATATTTCCGAAATAAAAATTAATAACACTTAAAAAACAATTAATGAAGTAAATATAATCGCACATTCATTGAAGAAGCAGAAAAGTTTCTCGAGTGTAGTATTTTTGTTTTCTATAAATTTCTTTCAAAATTTGTGTTGATTTTGTTTACTTTAAATAAAAAAAAACATAATTTCATTTCAAATTAAGCAATAAAGATGCAATTTTATTGCTGCCTTAGTAATTTGATTATTTTTTTTTTTTGTTTGTTAAGTTAAATGCGTGAAAATAAAAACGTTTATAGAATCATTTATCTTACGTTAAAAAATCTGGAATTTAAATTTTAACCGGCATTTAATTTGAATATTTTTGGTACATATTTTTGTTTGTTGTTAAAGAAACTCTTTATGCAAATATTTCACTAGAAGAGGTGAGTATATCAGTAAACAAAAATCTAGAATTATTCAACTAATTTGAATGATTTCTATTTTGTTCTGTTTTAATTTTTGATAGCACATGATTTTTTTTTGTTGTTGAAAGATGAAGTCACACATTTTTATAAATTTGTTTTGTTTTTTTAAAACTTGGTAAAATGAGAATAATGGGACACGCACAATTCAATATAATGTACACAAAGTCTATTGTGAAGAACCGCATGGAGATTTCGCGTCATACATACATATGTTCCAATTTCAATTTAAATGACCTTTGGTCGTATAATCATAAACATTAATTAAACAAATATCCCAATTGTTTAAATGGTTAAGTTGTAAAAACACTCGATTACAAAATGTTGATTATCCGAATAGATTAACCCTTTGGACTGATGTCGTTAGTTTCAAAAGATAATAATTTAGTATTATCAATGGTAGACTTAAATTTGTTATTTTATTTTTAAATAACATAATATTATTGATAAGAAATTTATGTTGATAAGTAGAAATATATGATGTGAAAAAAGGGGCGTACAAAACACTCTTTTTTGATAGAGTTATGTTCCCATGACGGAAATGAAAATAAATAATAATAAATTATTGCTTCTTCACTAAAATTGGATAGTCAAACTGATGCCTGACAGCTCGTTCCTCAATGTGCGATATCAATGAAAATACATTGCATGTATGTATGTTTTGAAAAGCATTTTATATTTAAAAGATAGCGTTTTACTCTTATGCAGTGGTTGCAGAAAGATATTGATTGAGTTTTTGTCGAAATTATCACAATTACCGAGTGCATAAATTGATCAATTAAAATTTTAGAATTCTGACGCTTAAATTTTCACACACTGTTTTGCGCGGAAGAATCAATTTCAATAAAGTCAGTAAGTAAGTTCTTCAATTAATGATTTTCGAATACCAATTCTTTGATTCTGTTGACGTGTAGCTCATCAGTTAATATTATTGTCGTGTTACCTCTTCAATGTTCTTAACCCTCTCTGAATAATTTTGACCACCCATTAACACTTTTTCATTAAAGACCTTTTACAATATTTTAAACGTTTAAGCGACAGACATTGTTGAATTGTTTCAAATTTAATACGAAATGAAAAATTCTCTGATCATATGAATTTTTACATAACTTTATTTCTGGTCGATGAATCAATTTGGTTTAACATTTGAAAAATATACAAGAACTCTGCAATTGTTACGTTTGTGACAAATATTTTATTAAGTTAAGTTTAGTTGTAACAATACAATAATTTCTGTTCCAAAATCCAAAAGAATCAAAACCCAGTTTAATTTTTATTTGTTGAACACGTTTAAGTTTTTGACATGCAATTGTTACGGAAGTGATTAACTGTGATTTTCACTGATAAACATGACTGTAACACAATTTTACGTGATTTTCCTGTAAATACTGGGGGCCCTACTCTGTAATGCGTTTCGAAAGCCAATCCGATTCGAATCTGATATTCGATTCGTTTATGAATTCGTACTCTGTAAAATATTCGAATCGAACAAAACAATCATCTAGTACTTTTTCTATTTATAGAACAGATTTACCGAGTCTCGAAGTATTTCTCATGAGATGTGTCAAACCAAAAATACAAAAAAATAAAATCAAAACAAATCACAAACAAGACGAGGAAATTTAAATTAATTTTTAAAGAGAAAATATAAAATTCAATAAAAAGTTAATAAAATGGATTCAGTTGCGCTGTGGATGGATGAAGAAAATAGAGAAGAATGAGTTGAACGTAGAACAATACGCGATAAATCAAATAATTTCAAATTGCTTTTGTTTGGTATTTATTTATTTGCTTAAATTTTGAATAAAATTATTATTTCCTTACTTACATTTTATCTATTTTACACAACTTAACATAATTTTCCTTTTGTATCCTTCAAAAACGACCTTCGAATTGCAATCCGTTACCTCTCTTGGTGTAGAAACAAAAATATCCTTTTTCGAACGCTAATGACATTCGGAAACGCATTGCCAGGTACGAAAAATCCGAATGCGGATTTGTCATTCCGTAAGTACTAGATTTCTTATCCGCATTAGAAATAGAGAGTAAAAAATATTCGTTTTCGAAAATATTTGCTCTCGAAACGCATTACAGAGTAGGGCTCCTGGTTGCATATTCAGGCGAATTTACTATATATTTTTCGGATGTTCTACGTCATTTATTTTAAACCAGATTTAAAATATAATGTCCATTAAATGGCCACCTGCATTTCACAAACACAACACATCTCTTTTGCGGATTTCTGCATAACATTGGCGAGAATTTGGGGCGTTATAGCATCTTTTATCAGTTCGTTTCTGTTGGTCAATGTTCTTCAGCTTGCTGGAATAAAAACTTAAATAACCGTACCGAAAAAAGTCTTGTTCCTTTACTATAAATCTCCATTTTTTGAAACAACGCGTCCTAAGAACTTGGTCTGCAAGAATTTTATCAAAGCGGCTTCGGTATGAAAAGGTGTGCCGGCCGTGCCGACTTATTGACAATGGTAGTTTTTGATACTTTTTTTTCTAAATTTGGGATACATAAAGTGGGCCAAAAACCAACGGTAGCTTGTACCGTCGATGTTCTTTCCAACTGTGCTACAATTTCTGAGTACGTCCTAGCGCAACCTGCAGTTCTCTTTAAAATTTGTATGACTAAAGTCAATTTTTGACTGCAGTTAAGTCATTCCTGTGGTATATCTTAAAAGTCTTTGGGTGATCAAAGTAACTTTCATTTTAAAGTTAAAAGTTAAGCGATGACTTAAAGTCAATTGTGAACGTCAATTCGCCTACGGTTTTAAAACTCAGTTAGTCATTTGACTACAATTTGTTGAAATAAGTCTTACTTGTGTTCCTTACAAGGTAAAAGGTCCATAAAGCTGGAAACACCACAATCCAGAATTTCGAAATTCTAATGATGCAGAAATTTAGGGCTCTTTTTGTACTAATTAAGTGCTTTAATCCCGACTTTGTTCAAAAATCCCTTCCCCCTCAAACTTGTGGTGTTCCCCGCTTGACGTCAAGCTGGAAACACCACACCTTTAGGTTCATAATTTCAAAAAACTGATGATGAGGGAATTTAAGGCTCTTTTTGGGCTCCTAACTTAGCAAAACTCCAAATTAGTATCTCCAAAAAAAACGCATAAAATTTGCAAAATCTCATCGATTCTTTATTTGAAACGTTAGATTGGTCCATGACATTTACTTTTTGAAGATAATTTCATTTAAATGTTGACCGCGGCTGCGTCTTAGGTGGTCCATTCGGAAAGTCCAATTTTGGGTAACTTTTTCGAGCATTTCGGCCGGAATAGCCCGAATTTCTTCGGAAATGTTGTCTTCCAAAGCTGGAATAGTTGCTGGCTTATTTGTGTAGACTTAAGACTTGACGTAGCCCCACAAAAAATAGTCTAAAGGCGTCAAATCGCATGATCTTGGTGGCCAACTTACCGGTCCATTCCTTGAGATGAATTGTTCTCCGAAGTTTTCCCTCAAAATGGCCATAGAATCGCGAGCTGTGTGGCATGTAGCGCCATCTTGTTGAAACCACATGTCAACCAAGTTCGGTTCTTCCATTTTTGGCAACAAAAAGTTTGTTAGCATTGAACGATAGCGATCGCCATTCACCGTAACGTTGCGTCCAACAGCATCTTTGAAAAAATACGGTCCAATGATTCCACCAGCGTACAAACCACACCAAACAGTGCATTTTTCGGGATGCATGGGCAGTTCTTGAACGGCTTCTGGTTGCTCTTCACTCCAAATGCGGCAATTTTGCTTATTTACGTAGCCATTCAACCAGAAATGAGCCTCATCGCTGAACAAAATTTGTCGATAAAAAAGCGGATTTTCACCCAACTTTTCTAGTAATAAAATTCAATGATTTGCAAGCGTTGCTCGTTAGTAAGTCTATTCATAATGAAATGTCAAAGCATACTGAGCATCTTTCTCTTTGACACCATGTCTGAAATCCCGCGTGATCTGTCAAATACTAATGCATGAAAATCCTAACCTCAAAAAAATCACCCATTATAAACAACGCTTAGCTAATACTGACATCAAATGTTAGCTTTTTTCAAGTTGAACAAATTTGGTTATGAAATATATTCCCTTGATGTAATATCCCTCTATCATAATGTCTTCATCGAAAACTATACTATTTATGTTCAAAACCAAAAATGGTTAACGGATTCGTGTGTGACACAAAACACAAATTGTCTTAACTATTGATTCTAGTTGAAGGCAAATTCAAACTTCACATTTTAAACTGGTTAAACTTAGATACATATATTTGTTCTAATTTTGTTGTTACTAAAATTATGCTATCAGTGTAATAGTTACCACTTCCGGAACCAAATTAAAAAAAAAAAAAATTTAACATCTTAAGGTAAATTCTAAAATAATCTTATCATCGAAAATCTACAGTTTTGTTTACATTTTAATTAGCGGAAGATAGGTTTTCAAATATAACACGATCGTGAGTTTTGACACAAAAATGTAGTCTTGAAACACTATTATTTAAACATATAACACGTATTATTGAACTTTAATTTTTGCTGGTAGTTTAATTTACTGGAAATTGTAAGAAGATGTTTATACATTTGTTTACAATTACAATTATTCTAAAGAAAGTATGTCTTTTTGTTTGAAAACCTTAGATTAATTTGAAGTTACACTAACATGTGTATTTTTGTCCACATGGCATTGAAATGACACGATTATTTAAAAAATGTGTCTCATTTCATTCCGTTTTGATGGAAATGTTGACTGTTTGAATTTTGGCAATTTTGATTCATTGTAATTTGAATCCCAACAGAAAGATATTCATATCTTTCTCTAAATTGTGAAATTCATCATTAAACAAAAGAAGAACATAGTGACTTGAAGCACTTCCTGTCGGTAACAATAAACACAACAAATTTCCAAAGTATGAAAAAGGGTTCTAAATAAGATATTCATCTCATTTAAACAAAAAGTCAAACAAAACAACAAAAAAAAAATGCACGAAATACATTTTTGTTTAACATTTCAATTCCATCACTTTAGGTAAATTGAGTTCAAAATAACATCAACATCGAAAACAACAACAACAAAAAACCACCAAGATATGAAATAAACATTTTTTTCTATTCCACCACTGGTTTATATTATTATACAGTACAGTACAGCGCACTCTTCTGTTCCTCCTTCTTGGATATAGTGCGGCTGATGAGGGGTGGTCGGACGGATGCCGCCTCATGCTTTGCTTCGCTGCCGCAAATCTTTGAAGTTCATCTGAACTAATTGTGAAAACGTTCCGTTTCGTAATAATATTCAACATCTTTATCTCGATAATATTTATTTTGTTTGATTTATCCATAAATTCATTTCATTTTCTTTTTCTGCACACTGAAAATGACTCTCCGTATGCCTTTCCACTAAAGTTCCTTCTCAGGGAACTGAAGGCTGGAGGCTGAAGCTGGAGCCATCAGAGACAGCGAAAGAGGGGCAAACAACTACTGTGGCTGTTGCCATCGCCGTTGCCGTCGCCACCACCACCGCCACTATCAAAAAGGTCAGATGAAAATGCTAATTTACATTTGCATTCATTAAAAATGCTAAATTAGCAACAACAACAACAACAAGAAAAGCAGAAATATATAAAAATCCAAAAGATACATCTTTTGAGAGTGAAAAATGAATGCAATGCTGAGTGATTGCCAGCTCGCAGATGGCAAAAGCAAATTGTGTGCATTTTAAAATGTATATTATATACATTTTTGTTTTGTCTGTACATTTTTATTTTGTATTTTTTAAAGTTTTTTTTTTGTTTTTAAGTCTCTTGTGTTTTACTAAGCGTCAATTACACTCTAGGGTTCTTACATAATTATGGTAGAGTTTATTTTTTTTACTTTTTTTTTTATAAATAAGTTAAGTCAAGTTAAGTTGCGCTGCTCAACTTTAAACGAGTTTATTTTGCATTTTAATACGATCGACAGAACGACGACAACGCGACTCGACGTGTAACTAGTAAGAATTCAGATATTTTTGTTTTTGCTTCTAACTGGTTTTTAAATTATTTTTATTTTTATTATTATTTCTCGGTTGGGGAGTATTGCACTTTACCAGGTGATTCAGGAATGCATTCGAGATTTAAGATTTTAATTTTGATTTACAAAAAAAAAAATAAAAAAAATGTTAAGTGGCACGATTGCCCAGAGACCAATTTGAAGTCACATAGTTAAGTAGTAGATAGTTGATGTTGAAATATATAAAATATGTAAAATTCCATTTCATTAGATGAAGTGTTACCAAACAAAAAAGAGTCTTTACTGTTGTTAACTGTTATGATTAGATTTTAAATTTGGAGGAAACAAAGTTATGTAAGAGACTTAAAGAAATTCCAACAGAGTTACAAGTTCGCGCTGTCCCTACGTGCAGGCTTATAAAACAATGCAATCTTTTGGGAATGCAATCATTAAATATCATTGACTTAATTCAACTTTAGGATTGCATTTATTGATTCGTTCTTAAGATTGGGAATTGAAATTCTGCAATTACCAATTATTTGACCTTAAAAAGATTGCGATAATTTCTTTTTTTTTTTAATAATTTGACTGCAATCAAATGATTGTAATCATTTAAGACTTCATGCATTATTTGTATTAACTTAAAGTCCTTACATTCTTTCCATTCTTTTGAAGTCGTTGCATTCTTTTAAAGTCTTGCAATTCACTTGGAGCCTTTGCCTCCTCTTGAAATCTTTGCATTCTGTTGAAGTCTTTGTATTTACTTAAAGTCATGCATACTTTAAATTTGCTTACCTCTTTCCTCCCTCCCTGTAATGAAATTTCACTTGAAAATGCAAAAGAATACAAACACTTCAAGTAAACTCAAAAACTTTAATAACATATCCGGCTCGAAGGACCAAAATGATCTGAGTTAAACTCTCTAAAGAAGTTAGTATAATTTTGAAATAAAATAAAATAAAATAAATTCTAAATGCAAAAATGAAGAAGGAATACAATGAAACACACTCTTTGATCTTTTGAATAGAAGTATTATCCATTTTATTCGTGACCTTTATGTCACCTTCAGTTTCTTAACATTATTTATAACACATATAAATATAATAACATGACATAAAATATTAGACGAAGACATCGGGTAGCGTTCTGAATTATTTGTGATTGGTGATTTTAAAATTCGAAGTCCGAAATAAAGTCTATTAATGCAATCTTTTAATTAAAGTCATAAATGATTGCATTCAAAAAGGATTGCATTCTTTGTTGGAATAATTTCTCTCGTTTCAATATAAATTAATATTGTGTCAAAAAAAAAAAAACAAATAAGCTCCTTTATTTATTTTGCTTTTGGTATTCATTGATAATGACATGTCATCATAGTTTTTGAAAAGGACAAACTTTCAAATCGCAAATTAAACACTGAATTTCTTTTTCTTTATAAACTTAATAAATCTCTTTTTGATGTTTATTGACACGTCAACTCATTAATATAAAATTGGACCTTGTGAGTCTAAATAAAAGAAATACAATTTGTTGCTTCAACAGCTCGTATAGAACCGAAGTCTATTGATGTGCATTTAATGCAGGAATGGAAGGGACCTACAGTTCATGACAAAAAATATCCTTGCTCTGAAGAGATTACAAGAAGGTACTGAATTTACAACACAAGCGAAATTGTTACGCACTATTAGGCTAAGGACCTATGAAGAGTTTGAACTATATTTGCTTTAAAACTTCATTTAAACTAAGCAACTTATTTTGAAAGCATTGCGCAACGCTATAACTTTTCATCGTTTAAACTTTCTAGGAGATTAACAAAAAAATTAACTTAACTTTAGACAAAACAATGATTTCCCTCGGAATTTTTCTCATCATCTAATTTGGGGGAAATACCCATGATTTGTCACTTTTTCTTGTACGCCTAAATTAAAAAAAAAGTCTAGGTCCCCCATCAGAAACTGAATTCTTAACCTAAACAAATTCCAAGGAATAGTTTTGATATAACTCACGTTTCCAATATTCGAACACGGGAAAAATTCTGTGGGAAATTTTACTCCGCTAGCTTTCAATTGCTGACAAAAACTGTCAAAATACCAAAAATTCGTTTGTTGCGTTCATTTGTCCCTATTTTGATCTCCTTTAAATGTTTCTTTTCATTTCTAAAATAAGTTTTCTTAAGTCTTTAAATTTTAAATTCAAAATTCTCTTCTTAATTTACCTCATTTTACCTATCTTATACAAAACATGCGTATTCGATAAAATGTCGCTCACTAAGTATTGAAAATTAAGGAGTCTGATGATCCAGTTTGGCATTCTTAGAACGTGTTTTAGACTATGTGGTGTCACAATCATTTTAATGTTATAACATTCATAAAATTTAGCAAAATTTAATATTAATTTCCATTTTTACCCCATTTCACCCTATAACAAGGTATCAGCATTTTAAAGAATGTCTGTTCTTTTAAAGCATTTTTTCACGTAAGTCATTAAACTCTGACTCTTTACGTTCTGTTCCTTCAAAAAATTTATTTATTTAGGTATTTCTATACCATTTTTATCATTACCCTATTTTACCCTATGAATATGATCTCGTTATTACAAATACAAAAATAGATAATTAAAAACTAATAATATTTTTTTTTAACAGATTGTTCCCGTTTCATAAATTTGGTTCGTTTGCACTGTCAAACCGACCCCTTAAGCTGAATAAGCATTAAATTTTCAGTCAGTGTCATATTTCCCTTTGTTTTGATAAAATAAATATTCACCAATCAGTAGCATTCTTTGAAATCCTTCAAATAATGAACGGTTTTTCTCAGAATTGTTTGATTTCTTCAAACACAAATGAATTGAACGAACGACGACGTTTGGTAGTAAAAATGATGATTTCATTGTTTTTTTTTCTTGTTCGATGTACTTAATGGAGGGCAAGTATTGGTTTCGTGTAAAATTGTTTGGTTTCCTCAAAAAAGTTCCACAACTGTCACTTTATTACTTTTAAAAAACAATCTGTTCAATACTTTGATATGTTTTAGTTTGACACAAGAAGAGCTAATTCTTACGATACATTTGACCATTTAATACTTATTCAAGCCAAATATTCACGTTGCTTTATTTCTCCTCTGACACACTCAAAACAAAGAAAAATACCAAGGGTGACACTTAAAATTTTTCATAAATCATACGAGTATACCGAAGAAGAAAAAAGAAGACACAAAACAATGCTGCCAATAAAAAAAAATGTAAACAAACCTTTATACGCATTCAAAAAATGACTGCTAGGGAGATGCCAAGTAAAATCTCCATTAGCATTAGCATCATCACTATTTATTGTCGCACTGTCATACCCGCCATCTCCCATCACCATCATCATCACCGACTCAGCTCCGGGTGTTTTATTGTGAAACTATGAAAATGTCTGCCATTGCGGTTTGTTGGTGCTCTTTCTGAAGTCTTGCCAAAAAGAAAAATCACACTCATTCCAAAACAAAACGCGAACAGTACCTACCTAGTTGACGTTTTGAACATAAAAATAAAACAAAAAAGAAACAAAAATTGCACTTGTTTCATAAGAGAGGTATTTACAACGGAGGTTGTCACTTTTTTAGACAGCTACTATACGTCTGTCGTGCTGTTTGTTACCGATCGCAATGACGATGACATCACACTGACAGTTGCATGGATGATGAGTGTCAATTGGAGGAGAGATTGCGAATCGATAAATTAACTCGTTGTTGACGTTGCGTTCGTTCGTCGTCATCGTGGTTACTCGTTGTTGGTGTCGTAAACAATCAGCTTGTTATCAACCAGGAACCCAAATAAACGGAATTCACTTTCTTTCTTATGTGTTTTTTCCTTTTCTGTTTTTGCAAACCTCTTGATGGGTTATCTGAGTTTGAAGTGAGTTATGAGGAATTTGACAGAACTAGCGAAGGGTTTTAAAATGGCCGATGACATCATTTTTAAATTATTATATTATCTGCGTTTTACCAAAACGAACATACCTACTTGTATACCTGAACCGGTTGATGATAATTCAATGAGTTTTGATTTTAATTTCGATTGTTTTTGTTTTTTTTTTGTTTTCGTTTTCGTTTTAAACAAATAAAAAAATGGAAGTACCTAATAATAGATAGATATTCTTTATTTTCGTATTAACATTTACATTTGGTAAGCTACCGCACAGTTTACATACAGAGATTTGATATTTGATATATCTTTCTGCTGAACAAGTATATTAATTTGTATAAAGAATTTAGATAATAATAATATAAGTAATATTTTTGAAGGAAAATACAAACAAAACCTTCAACGCAAATTGAAAAGGGCAGGTACATTTTGACTCAAGTAAAACTAAGATTTCTAAACTTTTGTTTAGAAGTATGTTAGTAAAAAGAGGTTAGTATAAATGATAATTGATAAATATATTTTAATATATTAGTAATTTGTTAGTATGAATTAAAAAATTGTTAAATAAATAAATATAAATAATTGAATAAATTATTGTATAAATAAATTAATTAATAAATAAATAAAATAAATAAATAACTAAGCAGATAAATAAATAAATAAATAAATAAATAAATAAATAAATAAATAAATAAATAAATAAATAAATAAATAAATAGATGAATAAATAAGTAAATTAATAAATAGATAAGTATTGACAAATAATGCATAAATAATGAACATAGAAAAAATGAATGAATAAATTAACAATTTAACGAGTAAAATTTAAATAAATAAATAAATAAGCAGATGAATAAATAAATAAATTAATAAATAAATAAATAAATAAATAAATAAATAAATAAATAAATAAATAAATAAATAAATAAATAAATAGTTAATTAATAAATAGATAAGTATTGACAAATAATCCATAAATAATTAACATAGAGAAAATGAATGAATAAATTAACAATTTAACAAGTAATATTTAAACATAGGTACGAATAATTCAATCTAACTAAAACATATCGGAAAAATGGTTAATAAATCAATTGATTAGCACCTAATAATAATCTGGCTTTATGAATTATTATATATTTTCTATCCAATCAGTCTTACGAAATTCATTGATACGAAACGAAGTTGGGCATTTTAATTTTGTTCGTTATTGGTTATTATTTATTTATTTATTATTGGATTTACGTGATCTGACAGTTTGTGTAATATTTTTAGTTTTGTTTGTTTTTCGATTTGACCTCGAAGTTAAAATTTGCATCATTACTGACTGACAGATAGACAGACTGTCTTTGTTGGTGTCTTCTTCGCATGGAGTGTGTTTCTCAAGTTTATATCTAAAGATATTTAGTCTATGGTTGAATGTACTTTATGGGAAAAGAGGAAGGTTATTTTGTATCATTTGTGTACGTCAGTCATCTTTTGAACAAATTAATTTGTTATTTTTTTTTTTTTTTGTTGATGTTTATTTTTATTTTGAAACTATTTATCCAATGGGGAGGAATATACTTATACGAGTAGGATGTATTTTTCGTAATTTTTTGAAAACATTGTCATTTTACAAATTACCCAAAGACATGATGGATTTTAGTTCTGTTCCTGTTCATAAAAAAAATTATCATTTGAAATTCTTTGAAAAAAAAAATAAATAATTTTTGTTTGCTCTGTTCGTTTGTTTATTTTTTTTTCCTATTGATAATTTATTTTTGTTCAGAGGTAAAATCTTGTTTGGTTCTTGTGGTTCTAAAGAAAATTATGACAAATTGTCAGAAAATTCAAAAGGTGTGCAAAAATGTTTTTTTTTTTCTTCCAATAAGCTCGAGTAATTATTCAAGAAATTGAAAACTCCCTCTCATTCAAATTGCGCGTGGTCTATTTTAAAGGTACGAGTTTGTTTTTCAATAGCAACTGGTTTGTTGTTTAGCTATTTCTATTTGTTTAAGACACGACTTTTACTTTTTTTTTTAATTTGTTCATAGCTAGACATTTGAAATTAAAAGCATAACATAATATTCTTGTTTGCTTTTAGAATTGAGTATTTTTTATTATGAATGTATTAATGGGAGTAAAGGGTGTTTTTTTAAATTATAAACAAGGTTTTAAAAAAAACTTCATATTTCTTATTGGCATTGCATCACTTGCCGTTTATGGGATGACAAATGTGGTTTTAAGTGTGTATCATATATTTATTGTCGCAATGTTTCATGTCTTGTTGTTTTATTGATATTTTTCCAAACAAAGTTCGATCCAAGTAGGTATTACGCCCCCCCCCCTTCGAACAAACTAGCCGTAATGCTCGCACTTCCATGAATGTTAATTTCGGACGTATTGTCAAGTATAGAGATTATTTTTTCAACCGCACATCAAGAATGTTGAACTGGTTTTTTTTTAAACTTTCCTGTTTTTATCGCACGCAATGTGCTTCAATATTTAACATGTTAAGGGTAGTAATAACCCCCTTTTTAAAATTATGTACATCAGACAATTCAAAAAAAAAAATCAAACGTCTTTTAATAAACACCGTATGTCTTTATTATTATTTAAATTTTTAAGGGTTTTTTAAGTGTTTCAGATATGCATATAATAAAGTTTTAAGAGAGACTCAAACAAGTTATAAGCACTCGAAATGTAAAGGTACCTCCTATTATCCATAAACGCTAAGATGTCATTATTAGGAAAATTGTGTTCTTATAGAACTCTTATTTGAAATATTTTTGCTTGGTTGTAAAAAATTTGGTAAGAAAAAAAAAGCCAAATTTTACAACTGTCACTTTTGACGTTAAGCTGGGCTGTTTGATATTCTGTGCTTTCAATACGTCAAGTGGATATCAGAATTGTTAAAACTTCCATTTGATTAGCTGTAATTAATTTCTGATGACAAAGTTTTGTATGACATTTTTTTGACATTCCGCGGGATTACATATAGAAATTTTTGAAAAATAGATATTGACAACATTTTTAAATACATGTTCACACTTTTTTTTTCAAATTGAACTTCATATTGGATTCTGTTAAAGAAGTTTCCATGCTCGTTTCCAAATTAAAATCTGGTTTGAATAAATAGAAACAAAAATTTCGGCTTGGTTCCGTAAAGGAACAAATTTTCGAATTTTTTTAAGACAAACTTTCTGGTTTTTAAGTGCTTATAAGTACAAAACAAGCAAACATATACAAGTTCAAATGCACCAACTTTGCAAATATTTATTAAAAAAGGTCTTTATGGCATGTAGCCTTGCCACATTGTCGAACAGAAAAATCGTTGAAAATATTTCTATAACAGAGCCCAATTTTGAAGCATTAATGATGATCGAGCTCATGACGAAAGTCTCGTTGCGCCTTTTCAACTGTGTTAAAATTTCGATAATATAGTATAATATTTGTCCACATGTTCAGCAAACGATGCATGGTGAAATGACAGATCCTACTGAATATTTTAACAGCTGTAAGTCATTGATAATTTTGACAGCTGTTGAAATATTTCAATTGAAATAACTTATCTCATAATTTTGTGACAGTTGTCAAAAGAACTAATTCACAATAGTTTCACAATTCAATTCATAAAAATATATTATTCAATGAAATTTCTTTATGAATGTGTCCATCAAAATAATGCATCTATTTCTTCTCTCTCCGAAGATATATTGTTGTTTTTAATGGAATTGTGTCAAAATAAAAATAAAATTGAAATATTTCTTAAAATCCTTGTTTTTTTCTTTCTTGTCTTAAGTTTTTTGATAACTTATAAGAGGTAGTTGGTGTTGTTGCATTTTTGCAATTTATTTAAATCAAAATTGTTTTTCAAATAACATCATCTAAATCTAAAGACCAAACCGAAGCCAATATCGTAAAACAGCTGCTGGCATCTATCCAAATAGCTACATGTCAAACCGCATGAAATTTTTATACTAAACATATATGACAGAAAACAAATTTAAAACCAACAAACAAATTTTTTTTTTTTTAAACTTAAACTTAAACTGCTCTATAAAGTCAAGGTAATAATTAATCATTTTATGTTATTTTTTTTTTGTTTTTATTGTTTGTTAACGTCCACGTAAATATAAGAAACAAAAATTGATATTCCCGCTCTCATAAACATTTATCATATTAAACATTTATCATATTAGAATTTAAAAATGTTCATTATATGGATGTCCGGTAAAACATTGAATTATTATTCTTGCCTATTTTTTTTAATTAACCCTGACCTGAACTTGATAACGTCGCTTATTAAAAAAAAAACTATACTTCCTACACAATATCACAAAAGAACATAAATATCATCATCTCAAAACCTACCTATTCATCAAGCTATAAACGGTATATGCGACAAATCAAATCAAAATCAAGACCAGAAATAATTACACTGCACATAAACAAACTGGAATATTGTCACCTTGTAAATTTTCCATTTTTAAATTGCATCCCCGCAATTTATAAAAAAACAAAACGTTAACAAAAAAATTATTAAGAAAAAAAAGTAATTTATTTCCTTTATTTTGTTTAAAAGGAAAAACAAAATAAATAAATTAAAAACGATAAAATAATAATTATCCTCGCGATCGTCGACCACTTTATATACGATATAAATGAAAAAATAATAAATATAAAATATTTCCAAAAATAAAATTTTATTTTTGATTTCAAAACACTTCATGCGGCACCGAAAAATCTGAAAATCGTTGTCGTCTTGGTCATCTGTCGTTGGCTTACATGCATTTTTCTTGTAGATTTCTAACTCATCAGTTGTGTTTTTCTTTTTTTTTTTGACAAAAAGAAGAAAAAATCACGTCGGAATGTTTAATCCATTAGTGACCTTAATCTTATTTTTATTGTGCATTCGTAGAACTACTTTAATCAAAATAATCCATTTGTCAGTTCTGCAGTTCAGATGAAAACAAACAAATATAAATAAAACATTTAACGAAGAAAAAAATACTCCAACAATAACGAAAGTGACGAAATAAAAAACGAACGAAGAAAAAATCGAACGAAATTTACCTACTATTGAATTAATTCTCATTACTCATTAATTTATTCAGTTACCTCAACATTAACAAAAGAGTAAACTATACTCTTAAGAAAGAGAGAAAATTTATTTAAACAAATCTAAACAAAAAACTTACAAAAAATGTGGTTCCGGATGTCATCATCGGGTCAACCGTCTGTTGATTCTACACTCCCCGTGACAATGGCAACACCAATGCCCAATACCCTTCAAGTACCAAATGCCACAACAATGGCAACAACATGTGGTGAAAAGTTTGAAAAATTTCGCAAAGGAAGCTTTCGTAAGAAAGCTAACGAACGTCAACGCTCAAAGTCTCCACTGTTGTGGTATAAAAGCTGCAGTGTTGACGAGGGCAGTGAAGAGATCACTACTAAAGAATCCACCCCATCACATGAAGAGATGCTGACAACACTCACAGAAGCTCTACCCTCAGCTGACACAGTTGCCGCTGAAAAAGACGGCATCATCATGCCTCTTGTCATAAGCGATCCAAAGTTAAAACAATCAAAGAAAACATTAAAAGCTATCAAAACCGATCCACCAAAGAGAAAATTCTACAAAAACTTTACCAGCAGCAGCAGCAGTAAGAGCAACGAAGAGAAACAACCGGAAAAGGAAAAGGAGAAAATACTCTTAACCGATCGAAAGTTCAAAAACAATCGTATTGAGAAAAGTTCTTCGAAGACGAAAATCAACGCCAGCGGAAGTGGTGGAAGTGATTTGGAGAAAAGAGAGAGTATAAAGCGAAGTGCGAGGAAAATTTCGGCGCCTCCGATTTTGGTGAATCCAAATACTTCCGCTACCGAACACACAAACACCAGCAGCAGTGGTGGTTCGGTAGAGGCATCACCAACAGATGGCGCTAGTGATGCAAAGAAAAAACCGCCAAATGTGCGCTCCCATTCGAATTTGAATTTGCAGGCCTTGGTAAAATTAGTTAGTAACAAGAGATTCCTGAGTTCAGAGGATTTCGCTTTGATTCGCCGCAAATCACTGTCAGAGGCGGCAACGTCTGTGATTGCAATAGCCGCCAATCACTGTAAACCCGGACCAATAGCCCTGAAAGATGGAAGTGCTGTGGCCAAAGATGACAATTCCAATGGCAATGTGGTGCTAGTCAAACACGATGTTAAAGGCTCATTCTGTGATCGAATTAACAATAATAATATAAACAATAATAATTTAAGCCCTCATAGTAATATTAATTCAAAAAAACGTTCTAGTACAAGTAGCAGTGGAGGTAGTTTTAAGAGTAACGATAGTGTAAACCTTAGGCTAATAAGTAGACGAATACGAGATAGTGACGATGAGTTTTATTCTTGCGATGAAGATGATGAAGATTTACTCAACAAACCTTCGTCGTCATCTTTGTCGGCGGCAAATAGTGAAGCTGCCAAGGATATTATCAAGAGGAAATCTTCACCATCTCTTACGTCAAGAGTGGCAGCTAAGATAACAGAAACGACGAATAATTATAAGAATCGAAAAGCCAATAAGACGCCTAAGAAGAAGAAAAAATTGGCTGTTAATGCCCTTGTTGTGCAGACGAAGCGTCCAGAGTATTATAAGCAGCTTAGTGTTGGTAAAGAAATTGTCTTCTTTTATTTTTTGAAAAAGCTTTCGGTTACATTTTTAAAACTACATATATTACATTTTTTGATATCGATGTGAAAATGTTTCTTCATAGTTTTTCTAATCTCTAATTTTTGTATTTTTGTTTTTTTTTTACAGAACGCTTGCATTCAACATCAATTGTGCGACAACCTTCAGACCGCAGGCCGGATGTAGCAAATACGTCTATAAGTTCGAGTGGCAATACATCGTACAATACAAGTGAATTACAAACGTCACAATCATTAGATGCTGACACAAATGCGCTGGACGCAGAAAAGGATACCAAGCGGGATAGGTGAGTTCGAAAATAACAATGAAAATAGTTGATAATACTGATCGGCAAAATTAAGTTTTGTTTTCAATACTATTTCAAAAAGGATTGAGTTGTCCTCGATTTAAATTGTGCCTTGTAATTTTTCTATAACACCAGGTTTTTAAAATACTCGTATTCTTGTTTAAAAATGTTCAAGGACAACTAAAAAAAGCTTTGGAGTCAATTTGTATTGCTTATTTCGAAACCGAACTGTCTGTTAAAATTTAAAAAATACTTGATACCAATATTATTTGTATATTATTGCAATATATTTCAAAAACTTAGGATTCGGAATAATTTTTAAAAATTACTTTTTATTGGAAACCCTTATTGCAATCGTTCAGCGGTTTTTTAAAATGTATGTAAGACAAGTGAAATTTATTCAACATTTTAGAATAGATTTGGAAAACCATCACAAATTGTATGTGTTTTTCGAATTTTAAAATGTCAAAAGCCCGACTTGATGAAATGGAGTTGGATTTGTATTAATGTTATCAAAACCACAGGGAAAATCTTGCCAAAAAGTGTAATTTGTAGTAATTTCAAAATGACAAATAGCACCTGTTTATTTTATTTTTGAGCAAAAGTATTTGCAATACATTTTGATGATGATATTTTAACTTTTGGTTATTTGGTAAGCCCATATGATTTCTGGGTTTCTGACAATTCAAATTAATAGCTCGGTTTGTTTGTTTTCTTTTTTTTTCTTTCGAACTGTCTCTGTTGACATGTTCAGATGCACCTTTTTTAATACAAGAGAATTATAAGTATTTTACTAGTTACCAAAAGATTACCACTTTCGAAAAAAAAAAATAGTTAACTGTAAAGCTCTGAAAAATAAGAAGTTTTAAATATTATTCCATTCTATTTTTGGCAAAATATTTTTATGGCCTTTTGTTGAACTTCATTTATTTATTTCTCCTTACATTATAATTGGCTTTTGTAAGTTTTTGAAGAATGTACATATTTCAAGATGGTATGATCATTTTCTCTTTTTGGTACTCAAATTTTACTGCTCAGATTTTTTTTCCAAGACATTTGGATTTCCATACCACTATATTTCACGTGGCCGCGAAGTTAAACGCCTGCAGGTGTTTACAGATATAAGATCACAAGATCTCGGTTGGCAATTGGGATTGCCTCCTCTAAACAAAAAAACAAAATTGCGATTGTTTAGTCATTTATAAGGATAGCTCGGTACCGCAATCCATTTTAAGTAAGGCCCGCCCGAAAACCACACTAAGCAGTGACGCGTTGAAGATAGAAAGGCTTTGGAACAATTTTTCATTTATTTTCCGGAACAAAATTCTACAGTTATATTTTTTAACGGAGCATCTGAATAAAAATGCAATCATTTCAATTATAATATCGAAAACCATAGCGCCCATATTCTAAAATATCATAAAGCCCAAAATTGGTGACAAAGCCCAAAACGTTAAAAAAAAAATCGCCAAAAACCTAAAGCGAATGTCGTAAAGCCCAAATAAATTTCCAATTAAAGAACGCCCAAATTGTAAGTTGTCATTTTGCCCAAAAAAAATTAAATTTGGTGTTAGGGGTGGGGCTTTGTGGCATTTATTTTGGACATTAAGGGGCCAGTTATAGCTATCAGTAAAATCCATCAGTAAAATTTGAAACAGGAGAAATCTGAAATGTTTTACTGATGAGCGTTTATAGCAATCAGTAAATTTACGTCATTAAATTAAATGTCACTTTGAGGCTTCGCGTCTCAGACAATTTTTTTACTGTTGCCTTCATCAGTAAAATTTTTAATGATGTGATCGGAACAGTAAAAAATTGGAACACCAACAGTAAAACGAAATGGAATTTTTTTTGGCTTTTGGCAGTCAGCTGTTCAGTAAAATGAAATTTCATCATTAAAAAAATTAAAATGGATTTATAAATTAAATAAAACTTTAAATGCACTGTTTTTTTTTTTGAAAAAATACTTGAATATAGAATTAATCTTATTGCATCAATCTTTTGCTAGAAATAAATCTATAACATGTTCAAAAACTCAAAACAAAAATTTTACTGATGGATTTTACTGATAGCTATAACCGGCCCCTAAGACAATTAAGTTATTTATCGTTCCTTATATCTTATCACTAAAAAATATATAACACAAATCATAAAATGACATAAAGCCTAAAAACATAAAGCCTACGTTTCGTAAATAATATCACTAAGAAAACGTCACGTTTAAACACTGAAGTATTTATTGGGGTGACATGCTGCCCCCTGCAACCCCCCCTGCGGTGGCTCAATATAGAATTTAGGGTAAATGCGAAGTTTCTTTGCGTTTAAATAATCTGGATTTAAAGAAACTTTCCGTACACATAACCTTGCACCTCCTCCAAAACCAAAATTTCGTAGTGCCCAAAATAAACAAAAACTTTGTCAGAATGTCCAAATGTTGAAACGGTTGGGTGTCAAATCGCCCAAAACCGAATCGCCCAAAATGCAAAAAAGCGAAAAAATGTCAAATCACCCAAAAACTTTTTTGGGCGATTTGACATTTCAATTTTTTGGGCGATTTGACATAATGCCCAAAAAAATAATTTTGGGCGATTTGGTGTTTCGACAATTTTAGTTGGCCCTGTGTCAAATCGCCCAAAACCAAATTGCCCAAATCTGAAAAATGTCGCATCGCCCAAAATTTTTTGGCGATTTGACACTATGAAAAATCGCCCAAAAAAGAAAAATGTCAAATCGCCCAAAGTAGAAATGGGCGTTTTGTCGCAATCCAAAAATACTAATATTTAGGGTTCTTTTAACAAATCGCCCAAAATATTTATTGCAATTAGACCAAAATATAAAAAAAAAACAAATTTGTGTCAGTTCCATACCAGTAAAAATGTTATTTTTAACATAAACCATTCGATCTAAAAATCTCATTATATTAATGGCACCGTTTTTAAGAAGCGCAGAAGCCTCCATTATATTTTTGTTTCTCTCTATATCGATTTTTTTCCTTGATTTGGTACCAGTAGTGCCACCATTTTCTATAAGCATAGAGAAATTACGGCTTTTCATAAATTCCTCTTCTTGAAGGACTATTGTAGCCTTCAA
Source organism: Eupeodes luniger (assembly GCA_951509635.1). Lineage (NCBI taxonomy): Eukaryota > Metazoa > Arthropoda > Insecta > Diptera > Syrphidae > Eupeodes > Eupeodes luniger. The sequence goes on from OX608073.1 coordinate 53,308,536, forward strand.
TATCAGATGTTGTCCTTGTTAGCTTTTTAAAAACTGAGAACTGTAGTGGCCCGATCTAAAAGTAAGTAATGGGAAAAAAACACTTTGAACGGAAATGAAGTAATTAAATGTGTTTTGTTATCGTTTGGACTTAGTTTTTGTTGTATGCTTATGCGCCACCGACCATAAAGCGTGCCGCGCCGGCCCCCTCCCCGCGGTGGTTTCATAGTATTACCTTTCACAAACATGATTATTTAAGTAAATTTATATTCATTTACATACCTTTCGTATCCAAAACTTCTCATAATAAGCCAAAAAGCTGTCAAAATTATTGGAAAATTCTTCCATTTCGAGGAAATACAAAAAAAAAAACTCATTCATGTTGAGAAGAACCAACATTCCGATCTGCCCGTTAATGTAACTGTTACAATTCTTCTTGAACATAATTTTTATCCCAATTTAACGAAAGTGTCAAATCGCCCAAAAATAATGCTAAAGCGCCCAAGATTATTTATATTTTTTGGGCGATTTGACATTATGCTAAATCGCCCAAAAATGAAAAATGTTAAATCGACCAAAAATTATTTTTGGGCGATTTGGCATTTTTCTTCATTTTTGCAATTTGGGAGTTTTGGTTTTGGGCGATCTGACACATGGCTATTTTTGCATTATGACAAAACGCCCACTCTTTTTGGGCGATTTGACATTTTTGTTTTTTTGGGCGAATCAACATAATGTCAAATCGCCCAAAATTTTTGGGCGATGTGACATTTTCAAGTTTTGGGCGATTTGACACCCAACCGTTGAAACACATGCCATCTTTTGGGTGATATGACAAGTGGTAAATTTGGCGTTTTGATACTTTATAATTGGTTTGGACATATTTGACATTGATTTTGGGCTTTTCTTCTGAAAAACTTTTTGGGCGATAGAGCCATTTTTGGGCGATATGACATTTTTAATATCTTGGCGTTATTTTATCTACACTATCTACACTACATCTACACTTCTACACTAATATTATAAAGAAGAAAGATATGTATTTTTGTATATAACGAATAAACTCAAAAAGTACTGGACCGATTTTAATACTTCTTTTTTCATTAGAAAGCTACATTATCTGTACCTATTTATGTCTAACCGTGCAAAGCCGGGACGGGCCGCTACTTTTGGAAATTAATAAAATCTAAACAAATTTTAGCGCCCAAAGGTTGGTACTACAACAAAATGTTTATCAAATTGCTTTGGGCGCTATGACATTTTTAGTTTGGACGAAATGACCTAACACCTATATCAAGACCCAATCAGCGAATATAAGATATTGATAGTGATTGGGGATGAGTTCTTGTATTAACTGAACTTTAAAAGCCTGAAGACCTAATATTTATGCAAAATACTGTATGATGTCGTTTGTGAAATGTCTTATTCCAAAAGTCGATGAGGAATCGACAAACTTGAGTTTTCGACAGCAATATTGTCAGTTGTTCTTGAGCAACGCAAACAATTTTCAATTCTTCACATCACCAACTTGTCTCAACAACTTACAATTTTTCATTAGTGTCACTATTGCCGGCCGAAAAGGTGCTTCGCAACGACGAGACGACCCAAATGTAGTTGAGTTTTGTACTCTAATAATAAACAACTTTACTTGTCAAATGTCAAAATATTACAGCTTCAAAAGTGACTATCTTAATGGTAATTCCTTTATTTGATAAAATGCAAGCGTAGAATTCAGTCACTTACTTGTCTAGTTGAATATAATCATATGTAAATGCATTGAAGCAACCAAAAAATAAAAATTGGTTCAGCCGTTTTTCAAAAAACCAAAAAAAAAATGATTCTCAAATTAATCAAAAAAACAGAATTGTCTAATCTATCTTAAAGTAACTTAGTTTGCAACAAATGTTAACAAAGGGATTTCCATTAGAAGCGGGTCGATTTAAAACTGAATAAAAAAAATGTGTATATAAGATATCAATAAGGTTTTATCTTAATTTAAGAACCCTATCAATGATATTATGTGTCAAATATAACACTGTTTAAATGGTCGCCGCAGCATCATTGCTAATGTTAATTTTTCGACCAACAACGCGCGCATCGTTGCTACTAGAGAACATTCATTTTGATAATAAAGTTTTATCTTGTGCACGGTTTGTTACCGTAATGATTTGTCTTTAGTGACTGATTAAAAAAAGATATTTTGACAGAAAGTAAAGGAAACAATATGGCCGCCACGAGCTGTCAAAATCCAGCCTTTGCTATTGGAAAATCCTATAGTTTAAATTGTTTACCAATTTCGAATATAAAAGTATAGTTCCAAGCAGTCATTTGACGTTTAAAACACTTGTCAATATTGTCAGCTGTTATATTAACACTAATTTAAAGTTTTCAATGAATCAGCTTTAATGAAATCCTCTAAAGCAAGAATCAAATACAAATCTTTGTATTTACGATGTAAACAACTTCTTCCTCGTCTAAGGAAGCTCTTTCGCTGCTAATGAGGCACTATTTCCTCGAGTTTTTGACAAGTGTAATATTTTTCCTTAACACAAACAAAACAACAGGTGTTTTCCTTCATTAAATTTTTATTGTTTCAATATCTCGATTGAACATTTCACTACAATTATCAAATTAAATCTTTTTGTTTGTGATTATGAATGAAAGTAAAATGGTCAGTCATTCATTTTCAAAATAATTTCATTTAAAAATTGTTTACTCAAATAACAAATGTTGTTTATTTTCTTTTCTTTTAAAGGTCAAAATCAAAATCCGCTCCAGTTTCGGTCAATCGCTCCGAATCTTACAAAGAGAGATTATCCCACAAACGGAATCGTAATAATCGACGTAAAACATCTGATCCCAGTCTATCATCTAAACCAAAGTGAGTAATACAAAAATATTCAAAAAAAATCAATAATCAAAATAAAAATTATTATTATTTTATAAATTGAAAGAAACAAAAAAAAAGTAAATTTGCAATTATTAAATTTATCGTCAGTGCACGTTTCGATTTTATTTTTACACCAACAAAAAAAAAATAATTTCGAAATGAATTCATGGCTAAAATGTAAATTATAATAAATTGAAAAAAAAAAAAACACAACACACAATTTTTTCAGTGAATTTTTCTGAAATATCAAAATGAAAAAAATCGATGTGTGTTAAACTAACTTCATCCATTTTAATTAAATAGAATTTTTTGTGTAACCTACAAAATGAAAACTATCACGTATCTTTTAGATTCTTTTTTTTCTTCTTGCAAATAAATAAACACAAAAATCCAAAAAAAAAAAAAAGAAAAACATTTCAAAAACTCCCATCTTCATACAAAAATAATCAAATCCTGGAAACACTCTCGTCTTTAAGGTCTTTTTCGATATTAGATTTTTGAACTTTTAGCAACTTGTTTGTATCTCGCAGTTTTGATAAATTAATGTTTACAGGTCATTTAGAGGGCTTTGACTCTTTTTTCTTTGAACGTAGGTATATATTTTATAGCTGGTTTTTCTGGTCCATAAAATGTTTAAAAAGGAAAGTTATTTTCGAGTATGTTTTGTAATTTGTGTTGGGGTTTGTTCCTTATTAGAATGTTTTATTGTTTTTTTATTTTTACATTATTGGGTCAGTGACTTTAAGAGTAGACAATTTGACATCCTGCTGTAAGGATAAGACGAAGGATATTTATAGAAGAATAGAAAAAGATATAATATGGTCGTATTGTGTCTGAAATGTGTGTTGACATTTTGAGGACTTTAAGAATTTATTTCTTTTCTTTTTTCAATGGAAGGACTTTTTAATCAAATAAAATTTATTAAAGATAAGAGTAACATGAATTATGCATCATTCCAGAGAATCATATTGTTGGTAGTTCAATGGAAATAATGTTATTTGGTATTTTAAAGCATTGGCATTTTCTAGGAATATTTTGAAGTTGAAAATATTTGTAAAGTGGGACAGCACAAGGCAGTGGGTACTTCCCACTTTTTATTGTCTAATGAACTTTGGTCATTCATCATAATTAAATATCCTTTTAATGAAAAATGCCAGTTTCAAAAGTTAAAAAATCATGACTATTTGAGCATTTGTAAAATTCTAGTTCCAAATATTGGCACTTTTATGAAGTTTTGAAAATATTTATAAATAATTATTTTGATAAAAAATATACATACATGGAAGTTTTAAGGAAAATTCACTTTTATAAATTACTTCGGTTTTTCGATTTTTTCAAAAATACAGCTTGTTTTGAAAATATCTTATTTATCTCCAATATTATGTATTATAGATTTCTTTCACTTAAACAAATATAAATACTCAAAATATACCCTTTTTCACTAATCTTTTTGACCAAATGATTCTTACTCTCGAAACTAGGAGAAAAGGAAAAGGGATTGAGATGCGATCAATATTTTTTTTCATCAAAAACAAAATCACAAGAGGAACTTATAATTTTACAATTAGAAAATAGACTCGAACAAATCGACCATACGCAATAGAAAAAATTCAAAATAACATACTAAGTAGCCAATTAGGAATTTTAATCAACAACATTGTATCAATTAACGAGATAGAAGAATATGACATTGATTTTGATAAACTCAGACAAATAAGGATTACCAGCGCTACCTTCTTACACTTCAGAATTTTCAAAAAGTAGTAAGCTTATAGCAAGCTTCAAACTACGATCAGAGGCTCATCATAAGTGCTATTGATAACCATTGCCAAATATATTTTTTTAATAGACCAATTTGTCAGTTAAGGAACTTTGAAAAGTACACATTACAGAATTAAAGTTTAAGCTTTCGTCTGTCGAATACTTGAAGAGTTGAATCAGTCTTTTAGCATTTTTGGATTTTAAGTAAAAAAAATTCACTTCAATTTTCCCAAAAAAATTATCAAATGTAAATGCCTAAAGGATTTTATTTTTTGTAAAAAAGAAACTGTCAAAATTATTTTTCTAAAACATTTTTAAGAACGTTACATTTCTTAGTATTGTAGTTGAGGTTATTTTCAAATCAATATAGTTTTTTTCTCGTACAATAAAAAACTAAGCTGAAAAATTGGTCACTTTGATACAAACCTTAAAAATGCGTCAAAAATGTCAAAAACTAACTTAATTTTAAAATCGAAAATTATCCAATACAAAATTTTGGCTGCATATTCCAGAATTGGTTTTACGTCGTAAAGGTTCATGGAAAACAAGAAGACCTTTAAAAAACAGTGTTTGTCTTTTAAAGGGTGATTTTTTAGCTATTATCTTTTTGGCAACACTGGTTTAATCAGCTGACGCACGTTTCGTGTTTTGTTTCACTGTCAAACATCTTTAGTTTGGTCTATAATTTAACCATGAATCGTCTTAAAACGAACAAAGCTTGCAAATTATTTAATTTTACTATAAGAATGTTAAAGATTTCTTGCATTTTTTTTAATTTTGTTTTTTTTTTTTTTTGAAAAACTTTCTTATAGCGTTTAAAAAATCACCCTATATACGGTGGTTGGTTTAAGATTAAACTTTCAGAGCGTTTAATAAAAGCGTACTAACTATATATAAAATAATTGCTGGTGTTCCTCAGGGATCCATTTTGTCTGCAAGTCTTTTTCTGATCCAATAAAATAAAGGGTGGTTCCATTTTAAGGGCCGATGTTGATTTTGAATAAAACAGAAATTATTTGGGAAATTATTGTCATTTCTTTTTATTATGATAATATTAGTATGGTTCAATTATGTATGGAACTAAATATCAGGCAAATAGTCACCGTGATCTCGCCAGCACGTGAGATAACACAGCCATTGAATTTGTAACGCTAAAGAGCCATTGTTTCATTAGGTGTGTGCTACAGTCCTGTTGAAACTATCGGGTGATTTTTTAAGAGCTTGAGAACTTTTTTAAAAAAAAAAACGCATACAATTTGCAAAATCTCATCGATTCTTTATTTGAAACGTTAGATTGGTCCATGACATTTACTTTTTGAAGATAATTTCATTTAAATGTTGACCGCGGCTGCGTCTTAGGTGGTCCATTCGGAAAGTCCAATTTTGGGTAACTTTTTCGAGCATTTCGGCCGGAATAGCCCGAATTTCTTCGGAAATGTTGTCTTCCAAAGCTGGAATAGTTGCTGGCTTATTTGTGTAGACTTTGGACTTGACGTAGCCCCACAAAAAATAGTCTAAAGGCGTCAAATCGCATGATCTTGGTGGCCAACTTACCGGTCCATTCCTTGAGATGAATTGTTCTCCGAAGTTTTCCCTCAAAATGGCCATAGAATCGCGAGCTGTGTGGCATGTAGCGCCATCTTGTTGAAACCACATGTCAACCAAGTTCAGTTCTTCCATTTTTGGCAACAAAAAGTTTGTTAGCATTGAACGATAGCGATCGCCATTCAGCGTAACGTTGCGTCCAACAGCATCTTTGAAAAAATACGGTCCAATGATTCCACCAGCGTACAAACCACACCAAACAGTGCATTTTTCGGGATGCATGGGCAGTTCTTGAACGGCTTCTGGTTGCTCTTCACTCCAAATGCGGCAATTTTGCTTATTTACGTAGCCATTCAACCAGAAATGAGCCTCATCGCTGAACAAAATTTGTCGATAACACATTTCGAACCGAACACTGATTTTGGTAATAAAATTCAATGATTTGCAAGCGTTGCTCGTTAGTAAGTCTATTCATGATGAAATGTCAAAGCATACTGAGCATCTTTCTCTTTGACACCATGTCTGAAATCCCGCGTGATCTGTCAAATACTAATGCATGAAAATCCTAACCTCAAAAAAATCACCCATTACATATCGTCCACTTCCATATCTTCCAATTCAGGCCTTTAAAAGTTCGTTATCATCTCATGATAGCGAACACCATTCACAGTAACTACCTCACAGGCCTCATTTTGAAAAAAATACGGCCTTATGATGCCGCCAGCCCATATACCTCAATTAAACTGTCACTCATTGTAGGTGCTTTGGTTTTTCGACAATCACAGATTTTCAATCGCATCCCAGCCGAGTTTTTGAAAAATGCCAGCTCACAATTTTTAGAACATATTTACATATATTGTTCTTACTTAACCGAGTGTTCAACAACGAAGAAATACCAAAAAGTCATCCATTTTAGCGATCTATAAAAAAGGAGATCCTAATCTCCCCGAAAACTATAGAGGTATCTCTGTTCTCAATTCATTACGAAAACTGTTTACTCAGATGCTATATCTTAGACTTGTACCTTGGGTTGAAACAAACAACAAAATAAGTTGTTTTCAGGCTGGGTTTCGATCTAACCTCTCTTCAGTTGATCAAATTTTTACTCTAACTAATGTCGCTAAACGTTTTTTGGATAAGAAAACTAATCTCTATGCTTTTTTTGTAGATTTTAAAGCTGCCTTTGATACTATAAACAGAAAACTATTACTTTTCAAACTAGCAGGTGTTGGATTATCAACAAAATTTTTAAGAATATATGAGAAACTTCTTTCAAATACAACAGCGGTAGTTTATAATGGTAGAATCTCTTCGCAGCAATTTAAGACAGAAGTGGGTGTCCCGCAAGGTTGCATTTTGAGTCCTTTGCTCTTCTCACTTTTTATTAACGACATTGGAGACAGTGTTCCAGGGGGTGTATATTATGGTGATTTGCTTATTAAGGTGCTATTATATGCGGATGACCTTGTCATTCTTACTGATAATCCGGTAACTCTACAACTGCAAATTAACAAACTTAACCAGTATTGTAACTCTTGGGATCTTCAAATAAATACTTCAAAGTCGAAGATTATGGTTTTTAGATCTCATAATCGTAATGTCAGAAATGACCGTTCTTGGAACCTTAATGGTGAGAGAATAGAGGTAGTTAAAAATTTTAAATACTTAGGTTTTACAATAACACAAAATTTAAACATAGGACCTCATATAAAAGATAAAACATCAGTTGCAATATCAGCCATTAACTGCATTTGGTCAAGTTTTTTTAATAACAAATGTATCGAACCGATGGTAAAATTCAAAGTATTTGATGCAACAATTAAAAGGTCACTATGTTATGCTAATTAAGTGTATGGTTACGAAGTATGTGAAGACTTTGAAGTTATCCAGAGATATTTCTTCAAACGTGTATTTAAGGTCCCTTTAAACACACCTAACTATGCAATATGTGTCGAATCTGGACATCCTCCAATTTTCTTAAAAAAAACCTTAAGGCAAATGCGGACTATATCGTCAAAGTTTTAAAGAGATGTGATAATAATCTTCAAAGAAAAGTACTCATGATTGCATTTCAGCGTTGTTACACGCCGTTTAAAGATTGGCAAGCAGGCTGCTAAATATAATACGACATTGAATTTAGCCTTGAATAACTTTGGTTCATGGAAGGATGAATTCTATGACTGCATCTCAGCAATTGACAAAAAATATTTCAAAATTCTCTGAACCGTGGTAAAGAGTCCATGTCAAGAACGATATACAGCAAACTGAATCACTGTTTGGCGGAATCTATTTATTTTCGAAAAGAATTCACAATGAACGAGATGAGTTTAATATTTAAGATCCGAACTGAAATGCTAGAGCTAAATTACAGACCTCATAGGGTTGATATAAATCATAATTGTAATCTTTGCAACCTTAATCAAATCGAAAACGTTTATCACTTCCTAGCAAGAAGCTATCACTTACAGAAATACTTATGTAAATCTCTTTTAGAATCAATCTATTATTTTGTTTTATTTAAACTAAAAGCCCATCTTTCAGTTAATATTGAATCCCTTAATCTACCATTACTCTTTAATCGATTAATTCATCAATCTTTTAAATTTAAATACACTAGTTTAAATTGTTTCCTTTTTTTAAAAATGTAACTTTTGGAATATATTTATATTAGTTTCTATTAGCTTTAATTAGATCTGAATAAAATAAAGTCTTAAACTCTAATGATATTTTGTTAAAATTTGTCTATGTTAATTGGCAAAATTATATTTAATGTTAAAATACTCTACACTTTTTCATTTTCAATTTTCCTGCTGTGTTTAAAATTTATAAATGTAAATTTTAATGTAATAATTTTAGATATAATCGGCAGACGGCTTTTAAGCCATGCTCGTAAATCTTTTATATATTATATATATTATTATATTAAAGGTAATCAGAACCCCTTTGTTGTTATTCAATAAATCTTAATCAACAAATTGCTTGTGACTGTTGGGCGGTATTTCAGCCAAAACTTGACGAATGTTGGTTTTTAAGTGCTCAAGAGTTAAAGGTTTATCTGCATAAACACGGTCTTTCGCCTAGTATGTACCACAAAACAAAAATACAGCGGTGTCGAATCGCATGATCTTGGTGGCCAGTTGATATCGTCACGGCGAGAAATTACGCGGCCAGGAAATGTCTCTTGCAATAAAACCAATAATTCTCTCGAGTTGTGTGGCATGTGGCACCGTCTTGTTGAAACCACATATTCCCCAAGTCGTATTCTTCAATAGCAGGCAAAAAAAAGTCGGTTATCATATGATCATAACGCTTAGAATTGACTATGACAGTCGTTCCATCGCCACGCCGTTTTCGAAGAAGTAAGGTCCAATCACATTTCCGGACCAAAGAGCGCACCACACAGTGACTTTTTGTAGATGTAATGGCCTCTCTTCAATTACTTAAGGATTCTCAAAACCCCAATACAACAATTTTGTTTATTAACACAACCACCGAGTAAGAAATGTGCTTCGTCGCTGAAGAAAATTTTGTTCAAGCACCGCGTATTGTTCAAGCACCCATTCGACTTACGTTTTGAATGGTCAGCTGGCTTCAGTTGTTGTGTGAGCTGGACTTTATATGAATGTAGGTGTAGATCCAAATGCAAAATACGCCACAATATGCCATAAGACAGTCCTAATTCGTGAGATCGACGAGGAACCGACACATTCGGGTCTTAACAACTTAGTTTGATAGATGTCGAATGGATAACCCGTTACAAAAATGTTTGATTAAGCGTCCAAAGAGGAACAATTAGTATGATCGTAAAGGATAATGGAAATTAATAAAAAAAAAAAAAAAAATTCACTGAGGCGTATACGTACTTTTTTTAACCTATTATTTCTGGATTTTCTTTGCACATGTTATGTTTGGTAAAGACAATGTAAAGATTGTCCTTAAATAATTTCAAAAATGTATATTTTTTGTTTTTCTACAAACCCTTAATTCACCAAAAACAAAACTGACATGAGATTAAAAGCCACTTATGTCAATTGATAGCCTTAAAAAAGTTATCCTTTAGTTGCTTCTTCTTGCTTACTTGTTTTCAAATGATTTCTCAACTGTCAAGAGCATAAATATACAAATTTCAATGACGCCATTTTTTAAAATTATTACACATTCATTTTCATATATGAAATTACTCTTACTCCGACTTATGAGTACATTTTTCTTTAATTTTGAAGACGATAAAAATTATCCATATCCAGACAACTTCATCATCCCTATTTTATAAAAAAAGAAAACCCACTTCTGAACAAAAATTTTTTCCTACCTACTTATTTTTACGCATGTCGTTATTTTTGTCCCAATTTACCGTTTTTTTTTTTTTTATTTGGTTGTCTTCTTAAATCTCCGACAAGATTAATTATTCCATTTCATCAGAAACCAGCAAAAATGATGCCTACAAAATTAAACTCATCCATCATCACACGCTTATACTTCATAATAAAATTTATATTGAAGCTTTTTTTTACCTGTTTTCACAATCCAAAAACAAAGTTTATGTCTCCCTAATTTTCCGTCTTTGTTTTGTTCTACTCTGTTTTTCTTTTTTTTTTTTAATTCCTAACTCCAACCCGCCAAATTTTTGAGTTCATCAAGTATGTTGAAAAAAAAAGCTACCCCCCCCCCCCTCGAAAATAAAACATAAAAAGCAAATAAAGGAAAGTGCAATTAAAATAGCTTTAAATTATCCTTTACGAATAAAAGGAAATCTGAAGAAAAAGGACAAAATAAAAATCAAAGAAGAAAAAAAAAAAAACTGGGCGTCATTTTTTCGTATTCCTCTTTAAAAAATTATTTGTAAACAAAACTTTTTTTATTTCAGAATGTTAAGTTTTAAAAAGAAGAAAATAAAAAACAAAACATAATCAAAATCACTCACTCACTCACTCATCATCATCATCATCATCATTTTTCCAGCATCACAACATCATCTCTTCATCTTTTTTCACTTCACTTTCACTCGATTTTAGTGAGAATTTTCCGAGATTTTCCTTTTTATGAGTGTTTTCGTGTCTCACGAGTGTGAAAACCGAATCTATCCATCCAAACAAGTAAAAAGCTTTGATTTTCCTCGGAAAATAAGCTTTTCCATTTCCACTAATTTTCGGTTTTTGTTGTCTGTTTCTTAGTCTTCCGCCGCTATTTGAAATTGCGACATGTTCTGAGAACTAAGAAAAAATCGTCCTTTTTCTTCTCTCACACATTTTCTTCCTACATTTTCGCTGAAGATTAACTAATTTTTTCGTTCATCCTTCCTTTTTACCGGCTTTTTTTCCAATTCAAAAAATTAAACAAAAGAAGAAACAAACCTTTAAAAAAATAAGTTGTTAAAAAACGAAATAATGTGAAAATAGTTATTTTTGAAAAAATCCAAAAAAAAAGAAAAGAAATTTCCCTTTGGAAGGAAAAGAAAAAGTCCCATAAAAATAAAATGCATTTTATGTTATATTTTTATATATAAAGTGAGTGACAGTTATAGTCCTCTTTAAACTAAAACTTAAAGAGCTATAAGAAACCAAAGAATAAAATTAAGAAAATAAAAAAAGATTAATTTTAATTGCACAATATTATTCATCTGTTGTGGCCTTAATGTATTCAAACGGTCCGTTTCGTCGTCGTCGTCGTAGTCGACGTCGTGTTCTAAATTCCCAACGTGTGTCTGCATCTAGAAAATCAAAAAAAAAAATAGTTTTTCCTCGATTTTCCTCATATTTTTTTTCTTGTTTTACTTAAATTTGTCTTGTGTTTTCTGTGGAAATGTGCAAAGGAATGCCATCGAAACACAGCAGAAGCAGCAGCCGCAGCAGCTGAGCTATTGGAAAATCCCAAAATATACTCGAATTATATTCTTCTTGGTTTATTCTTAAGAATTTTAAAAAAAAAATCGATGTTTTTTTTTTCTAAATAATTTATTTCCTTTTGTTATCACCATGAAATAATTTTTCATTTATGATTCATTTAAGTAAATTCTTTTTTTGTTTACAAATATTATTTGTTAGGTACATATATATTTATATAGCCTACTTTTCAGAGTCCATTTGTTGTTATTGTTTTTTTTTCGTATTTGATGAAAATTTTAAAAGATTTTTCTTTTTTTTGTTGTGTTTCACATGTGGGATAGAAAATTTGCATTAATTTAGCAAAAAAGTTAGCAAAAGTCTTCTTCAGGGATGCCAAGTGTTTTAAATCCTTTACTAATTGATGGTTTGCTGCAGAAATATTTTGTGTGTGGTTTTGTTGGTGTTGTGGTTAAATACAGCTATGGCCAAAATAATAGAAACACAACTTAATTTTTATTAATTATGCCTTTGCACTTGTGTAAGGCAACACATCTTAAATGTAACCATTTCATTTGAATGGTTAATAAATATTTTGTTAATGTTTCTTAATTTAAGATTTTTAAAAAGTTGATGTCAAGATTTGGAGTCATAACACTTGTTTGGAACTTTAAAAAAGAATAGATTTTATCCAGTACTTAGTTAAAAAATTCTTATTTTTATTTAAATAAACTCATTCTAATATTTATTCTTGATGAGTTGAGTAACACATTTCGGTGAAAGTTCTTTAAAAATTCGTTTTTTTAGGAGACAGTTATGTTTACTCTCTTTATTCTTGCGGTAAATAGAATGGTTCTCAATAAGATTCAAGTCGAGTTATTTCGAATTCCTCTTAAAAGTATGTTATTTTAAATCAGAGCGAAGTTAACATTAAAGTGTACTTGATGTCGTTATCCTGGTAAAAACGCCATCTTAGGGGCATGTTTTTATAGGCAACATTCCATCTATTCATAACAAAAAATAGACACATGGTCAGCCAACAGAAGTAAAACTTAAGTATTGGGTTATAAAATAATTCTCACGTTGGGCTAAGAACAAGAATTTATCAGTCCATTAAAAATAAGGTACATGTTTCACAGTTTTAAAGTGCATTCCGCCACTCTTTTGCGCCTTGATGGCATCTACGTTTTTGATAATAGCCGTGTTTTTTTGGTATTCCATATATAGTACAGTGAGAAATTGCCAAAAAAACGATCCGCAGTAGTCCGGTTTTTATATTTGAAATTTGATACCATTGAATATTTGCCAGAATAATTTATATCAAAAAATTCCAAAAAAAATAGCGAAATTTAGACCAAGGGCGAAATCGTGTAAGCTGATTTTTAATAGTTTACTATCAAAATCAAGAAAATACGTCTGTCATGTGATAGTCGATTTCAAAGTTTTAACCAAACAATTTGACATAAAATAAAAACTTCAAGAAGGGGGTTTGTTCGTAGACTACTACATTAACATGTGGTGTTGAAGCAAGCCTGAAGCTCGCCTAAATTCTTTATATACCTGAATCGAGTTGAAATGAGCTTGATTCGCCTCGATTCCGGTCGGGGATCGGAGTCGAGTCAAAATTTGTGAAAAAAAAACCTGTGTGGAGGAGTTGGTTTTACAGATAATGCGTTATAGTCTGCTTATTTGCATGTTTGTGTACAAAAAATATAGTTTTGTTTTAATAAAACTAAAAAAAAAAAATTGCACATGGAGTAGGTAGCATATTCTTATATGGTGCTGAACTATTCAGTTTTTCATTGTTTAACACGAATCAGACTATCTCACTTGCACTTCATAAGAAACATCGAAACACCATTTGCATTTTAGAAAGTGCTGTCAAAATTAATCATTTTTAAATCTTATTGTGCGGTGGAAACGCCAAAAAGATTTATTTAATCTAAACTGAGATAAACCTTTGGTGGAAACATAGCAAAACTTAATTATCTTTTCTATTGTTTTCTCTTGCAAAATAAGCCCAGTTAGTCCATTTTCACTAACAAAACTAAATAATATCAACAGTAACAGATTGATTTTTTTTCCCAATGAAAAACACATGATACTCAACGAACATAGCCATCGAGATACAAATGCATTATCAATCGTACCAACATTTGAAAAAGAAATCACATAAGATCCATTCGAGACTCGTATAAATGTCAAAAACTCATCCGTAGTAAGATTCTACTTTAACTTTTATCGGTAGTATTCATACTGCGGATATTGTTTTTGTTATTCGTATAAAATCCTACTATACTATTGATAGATTTTCCAACAAAACACGGGTAATGCATATTTTTAGAAAACTTGGACATAATTTCGAAATCAATAGCCCAGATTAAAAATCCTGTCAAAAATTGAATGGCACAAAATATTAAACGATTTAGTAAAATGTTAAAGCCATTTTTATCAATTGGCTAAGCTTAAAACGATGATTTACCTAATTTGAAAATCTTACTATCTCTTAACAATTTGCTAAAGTTAAAATCACGGAATGCTAAATCCATATGTCATCTGTACAATTATTCTTATAATGGGTGATTTTTTTGAGGTTAGGATTTTCATGCATTAGTATTTGACAGATCACGCGGGATTTCAGACATGGTGTCAAAGAGAAAGATGCTCAGTATGCTTTGACATTTCATCATGAATAGACTTTTTAACGAGCAACGCTTGCAAATCATTGAATTTTATTACCAAAATCAGTGTTCTGTTCGAAATGTGTTTCGCGCTTTATTTTGTTCAGCGATGAGGCTCATTTCTGGTTGAATGGCTACGTAAATAAGCAAAATTGCCGCATTTGGAGTGAAGAGCAACCAGAAGCCGTTCAAGAACTGCCCATGCCCATGGTTTGTACGCTGGTGGAATCATTGGACCGTATTTTTTCAAAGATGCTGTTGGACGCAACGTTACGGTGAATGGCGATCGCTATCGTTCAATGCTAACAAACTTTTTTTTGCCAAAAATGGAAGAACTGAACTTGGTTGACATGTGGTTTCAACAAGATGGCGCTACATGCCACACAGCTCGCGATTCTATGGCCATTTTGAGGGAAAACTTCGGAGAACAATTCATCTCAAGGAATGGACCGGTAAGTTAGCCACCAAGATCATGCGATTTGACGCCTTTAGACTATTTTTTGTGGGGCTACGTCAAGTCTAAAGTCTACACAAATAAGCCAGCAACTATTCCAGCTTTGGAAGACAACATTTCCGAAGAAATTCGGGCTATTCCGGCCGAAATGCTCGAAAAAGTTACCCAAAATTGGACTTTCCGAATGGACCACCTAAGACGCAGCCGCGGTCAACATTTAAATGAAATTATCTTCAAAAAGTAAATGTCATGGACCAATCTAACGTTTCAAATAAAGAATCGATGAGATTTTGCAAATTTTATGCGTTTTTTTTTTTTTTAAAGTTCTCAAGCTCTTAAAAAATCACCCGATAAAAGCAGTGGATGGAATGGTCCAGTCAATCATGTTTATTCTGAGATTCGAATGAATAGCTCATTCGATAGAATAAATCTATTCATTCGAATGAACTTCATGTTTTTCACATTTGAACGAAAGATATTCATTGTAGAATGAATTCACAAAATTAACTGAAATGAATGTTATTTTCGAAATCAGCTGCTTGTAATTTACTGACATTTCAATTATGTGTAGTATGACCAAGCTGACTTCTTTTGCAGGCTATTTAATTTTTTTTTTAATTGTTCGGAAAATTAATCCTGCCTATTCTAAAAGCATAAAGCGAAGTAATGTTTTGCTGAAAGCCGGGATGAGTTAATTATTTTGAAATGCATTAACGAAAACATGAATTTATTTTTTTTTTTGGAACCGTAATACAAGTTTATTGACATGAAAAAGAATAAAATTAACTATAAATCATTTGTATAGTAAAATACTAGAATTTGATTTGACTATTCGAGTCATTTTTATTGAATTTTAATGTTTAATCAAAGATTTTCAATTATTTGCGAATTAATGGTTCCTATATTTATTTCACACACATCTAGTCACACCTGTGAATTAAAAAAAAAAAAAACAGAAGAAACCCAATTTGAATTTGTTGTAATATTTTAGCAGGAAAATGGCAATTGTTTATTTATGAGCAGTGAAAATGGTGAGGGACAGATTAACAAAAGAAGGATAAGGGATGCATCGAATCCATTCGAGTTTGAAAGTTTTTTCCATCAATTTTATAAGAACTTCCTTTTGTTCTATAGTTGTCCAATTTGAGTGTGACTGCGAACTTTAATAAAAACATCAACAGATTTTCATAAAAATATATTCCATTTTCTTTATTTTTCGCAAAAAAAAAAACAGAACGTACATGTTTTTCTTTTAATTCTCTCAACAAGATGTGAACGCCTAATAAATGACGTTTGTTTCGAATGATTAGAAAGTCAATGTTTGCTTTATTTTCGAATTAAAATGAACTTTCGAATTGTTAGAAAGTGAAAATACGTATCATACGCATTCGAATAACATTCGAACGAAAGAGAATGTCAAAATAAGGGTGAATAGTTGGGAATTCCAATTAATAGGTCCGTTTAAGCGTAGTTGCTTTGTTTGTTTTCACGAACTTGCACTTTTTAGACATGTTTGGATGCTCGTTTTTTTAATAAAAGGCAAAAAGCAAATTTGATAGTTAGCAAAGGTTTAAAATTATGGACTTCCTTAGGAAATTGCTAAATATTAAGCAAATTGCTGACTAGTAAATTGTTAAACAGTTCTTTAAATTTCCTTTCTTTCTTTCTTTAAAATTTCGCGCCAATGTTTTTAACAAAACAAAACTATTTCTTAGATTTTTTTTCGAATGCTCCTAATATTTTAACCATGGATGTATATTTTGTATGTTTGTTGTCTGCGATGAAGTTTATCTTTAGATTAAATTTTGTGTGTTTTTTCAGTTATTTGGGACATTCACAAAATAGTTTTGGATTTATTTTTATACCTATATACATATTTGTTTTTGTTGGAACGAAAACTACTATAAGTTGTCTAAATGTCCATGTGTCAGTATAAATAATGGAATTGTAATTTTGTTATGTGGGTGAATTTTTAATATAATACAAAAATTTTAAATGCAGTTTTATTCTTTTCAACAACTTTCTTGATTGGCTATACATTTTTAAGGCTGAAGAGGATTCAGGTCATTTGGTCAACTTCTAAAAATTATGACTTTTCTTTCGATTGATATCAGGGTTATTTTTATTGATGTTCTTAATAGAATGGGAATGGGCTTGTTTTGTGTAAACTATTGAGTTGTTTTTTTTTTTTTACTTTGGTAGTGTTTCCTTAAGTTGAGAATTTTGTTTAAGATACATTCACAGCTTTTACTAACTTTGGTTCTTAGTTCCTGTCTAGGATTTTTTTTGTGTACTTTTACTAAAAAATTTGTAAAATTAAGAAAGGAATCATAATTTACTCGAAGACAAAAATATTGACTCAATTTAATTGGAATTCAAATGCCAAGTCAATATAATTCATGTGTCAATGTTGGAAAACGAAACTGAAATAAGCAAACAATTTGTTGCAACTTATCACCAAAATGAACCGTTTTAAAACGTCTGTGTCCAAAACAAGCTTAAAGAATTTGTTTTACTGTCATTAAGAACTTTTTTAAAATGACAATTGATAATGAAATAATCTGACACATTGTTTACCCAGCTGCACTGCTTAACACACGGCTTCTTAACTTCTGTGATTCGTGAGAGTGTTGTTTTTCAATTAGTTGACATTTTAAAAAAACGATTTCTTTTTTTTTTAATTCGAAGATAAACTTAAATGATTGTTCAACTGACAGCTGCTTTGTTGTCTTTCTAATTTCTTTTCTATCGAATATTGAAAAACTCATCTTAATTAAACGTCAATTGGTTTCGCTGGTTATTTTGTATTGGATAAAAGTAAGCTAATCCAAAGTCAAAATACCAGAATCACACTTTCAAGCAACTGCTTTCGAAAAATTTCTAAAGCTAAGTTTTATCTACAAAACTTTATTTAAACCGATTCGTTAGTAATTCAAATTATATTTTTTTTTTAATGTATGGCCTTTTTCTGGGAAACAAATGTGCCCCCCTACTTTCAATCGGTAAAATCAAAATAGTAATTTATTTACATTTCAGTCTGTTTTCGTCGTGATTCAGATCAGATCATCTATTTATTTACGTTATAACAACAAAGCCAAATCCTGGGTTAGAATCGGCTATGGTGCTTTTATTTTTCAGTCAAAATAGACTTAAGGGCCAGTTATAGCTATCATTGAAATCGACCTGGAAAAATTTTTAAATCGATATTTGACGATATTTGCCTTCGATTAGAAATGAAAATTATATACTGATCGATCGGAAATTTTTTTGAGGAAAAATAGTGTAATTGCGCATTTGTTTTTCTCTAAAAATGTAATTTTTCTATTTTCCGGACGGAAAATCATTTTCCTGAACAGCTGATACTTTTATGTTCAAAAGTGAAACGAATCGTTCCACTGATTTGTGTTCCAATTTCACACAATTCCAATGACAGATTTCTGTCAGTAAAAATTTGTCGGTAGATTTCAATCAGGAAATTTTTTTCAGTGACAGAAATTTTTAATTATAGCTATAAACGACCTGTCAAGAAAATTCTAATGTTTGTTTTCAATAATGAAAACCAATGATATCTATAACTGGCGCCTTATTTGGTCTATATAAGGTGATAGTCAAATTGACAGCTAATAAGCTGGGATGGCCATTTTCCAACGAATATGACATTTTTGTCGCAGTGTAAATAGAGCTGCTAGACGCTTGCTCAAACGACTGCAACATTTTCTCAGTTTCCTTTTTTCGGTTAAAAAAATAACGTTCTTATGATCTACAAAAGTTTCCAGATTTTAAAATACAAGAATATTATCGTAGAAACCACTTTAAAATTTCACCATGGCAACAATGAATTTTGACAATTCTAATTGGAAATTGTTCAATCGAATTGAGTTGTTGAATCACCTTACACAGACGAAAAGCTCGGTGATTGTCAATTTTAATTCTTTATCTATTTTTATGATTAAAAAATTAGTCTTTCTATTTCCCACCAGGTGACATTTTGTCTTGAAGTTTGATATCACTTCCAACTATTTCAATAAGAACAGTGTTTCCAAATTACCATTACCACATTTATTTCGATGTGGAATATTTTGTAAATACGTAACGAATAAATGAATAAAATAAAGAAAATGTTTAACAAAAAATATATAATTTCGTGAAATTAAAATAAATAAGTGTAAAAAATGTTTATTGGACAAAATACAAAGGTATAAAAAAAGAACAAAAAATCATCGTTGAGCAAAATGACCAAAGGGCAACTCCGCTAAACGTCAAATAATGCATTTTAAATAATAATGATCTGAACTTTTTTATTTGTTTAATCTGATCTGGATTGGATAATTGTATAATAATATGTACAATAAAAAAAGTTTAAAATATTCTTCGTTTATCCAATTTTCCAATTAAATTTGACAGATATAGAACGATGTTCCTATATTTTGACAACATTACTTCGTTTCAAAACCAGTTGTTAATCCTTAAATAGGATCAATTTAAATAACTAGAATATCTAAGATGTGTTATAGTCTTAATTCATCATCTTTTGTTGTAGTTGTCCGAAATTTTACAATTTATAATTTTGACGTTTCATTCGAAAAGTCAGTTGGTAGAAAAAGTTTGTCATAGATAATAGCTATGTTCAGTGACGCTGTGCTGGACTGTTCTAGACAGAAAAGTACAGCTTTTTGCTGTTCATTGAGGTTTTTTCTGTGCTGAACTGTTCTACTTTCCTGTTCATTGACAAACCTAGAACAGTTTAGAACAGGATTTTCTTTTCTTGCTTTTGAGTCAGATCAGGTTAGAACAGACTCGTGAGAAATGTCAAAATCGAAGGTGTCATTTTTTTCGTTTACGTTTTGATTTGGCTGTGCTTTGTGTTTTTTTTTCTCGTGATTTAAAAAAATTAAAATAAAGTTATTTTGCCAATTTGTTTAATTTGTTTAATTAAATAATTATAAAATAAATTGAAAAAAAAAATGCATCAAATTGAATTGACATCCGAGGAAGGAAAGACTGTGGTTGTGCAGTGTTCACCATCATCATCTGAAGAGGAATCCGACGAAAAACCACTATCGGTGTCTGAACCGCTAACATTTTCATTTAGTATTATCTTAGCAATCACTTGATTTTCCATTTCAATAATTTTTAATAATATTTTTCACAGTAAAAACACAAAAAATGAAAAAAAAAAATAAGCGAGAAACGAAAAATTTACACAATTTGCAATTTGTTTTTTTTTTTTTTGACAACTGTCGTTAAACTGACTGTTCTAATTTGATCTGACGTTTCTCACGAAACTGTGCTGTCCTGTGCTGTTCTGATCTAGACAAAACCTCGTTGAACACAACTAATGACTTCATAGAAAAGAAAAAGTCTTGTTTTTTTACCATTATTAGAATACTAGAATATTTTAATTATTAATATATGTAGGTGGCTTCATTTGTGTAAACTTCAAAAAATACAAATTAAAATTTTTAAAGTAATTTTAAAGTTTTTTTTTCTAAAAAATTTAACAGTGCAAAATTTAAACTAAAGAATTTACCTAAAATATTTCTTTTCAAACTTCAACCAAAGTCAGAGCATTTGAGCAAATTCTAGCAGTTTCCATCTTGACAGATAGCTGTCAAATTAAAGTCTAATTTCAATTTATTATAAACCTTGACAGTTCTATATTTGCCAACTTTTTACGGTTTTTGCATTTTTGAAGATAATCATTTGACAATTCATCGTTTTGTCCCGCTCTCACTTCATGGATGAGAAGAAATAATAAAGCAAAGCAGAAAAGAAATAAGTGCAAGTAAAACAAAATGAGTCAATTTAAAAGAGTCCAACATATACTTCAAACTTTAACTGATCATTCGTTAAAAAGGCTAAGTTTGAAATCCTTGAAGTCTTCAAATAATTGGTCAAAGAATTCAAAGTAACTTATTTTAAATAGCTTAAAATAGCATAAGTTTTTCCATAGACATATAGCTTATAAGTACTGAATCAAAACAAAATTTCGATTCGAAAAACTAATTTTCTTTTTCTGCAGGTGATATTTATGTTTTTGACTATTTATTGACGATGCACAAATGCAGAACCTCTTAATTTAAAAAAAAAAACTATATTACACAAAATCATACAAAATAAATCCAAAAAATATCTAGTTAGCGAGTTTTCAGTATTTTTCAGACAAAAGATAGAATTCAGAACCTAAACATTTGAGCTTGGATTTTATGTCATAAAAAATGTTTATTTATTTTTGGACTGCTTCAAAAATGCTCTTAAACTGGCGCTGTTATAATCAAGTTACTATCATGTGTTTCGCGTTTTTCAGCATATTTCCATGAATTAATTAACTTAAGAGAATTATTATGGTGGTCCTAATAATACCTTATTCCATGAAATGTAGCCATTTTGTTAATAATCCAAACAAAATTCACACCTCAACTAATGCATTTAAGTTAATTTATGGCTGATAAATATTTAATCAAAATGTTTGGTAATAAAAATATAACACCAAAACTATAAATTAATAGATATAAAAATATAAAATCTTACTCACATACCCATGTGTCATTTTGAAACGTCATTTTCCTGCCAAAATCATTAAACAAAAATTCCAAAATGACGACAAAAATAAATACAAAACTTTGATTTTTGCGTCTTTCCAAAATATGTATGAATTCTTCTTGGTTTGCCTTATTTGTTATTTATTTTCCCATTTTCCAAAAACGAAAAAGAAGTCTCGTTTGCATTTTTCTCTCATTGATGAAACTTATTCATCCTTAAAATGTTTTATTTTCTAATTTCATAGATTAAAATTTTAAATTTCAACATATTACATCATTTTATTTTTCTTCGAAATGCATTTTTATTTTATATTTTTTTGAAAATCGCTCTAGCAAAAATTGGGATATGCATAAATAAAAACAAAACACAAAAACAAAATTGCTTTTCCGAAATGTATCGAAATATTAATAGCAACTATGAATTCCTATCCCATCGACCTAGGTACATATGTATATAGTTTCTACTTGAAGGTATAATTTTTCTTTTTTCGTGTTGATGGTGCATTGCTCGTAATACATTTTAAGAATCTGTGTTTTTGCCAATAAATTTCTCTTATTTCTTTTTTTTTTTTTTTCTTCTACAAAAATATATATTTTATCGTAAATTTTACAATGATTTTTAAATTAAATTTGTCCTTATATGACAGAAGAATTGTCAAAATATTAATTGTTTACATTAAGTGACTATTCATTGACAATTATGTATCTTTTAAATACGTGCGTGTTAAATAATTAAATTAAAGATCGACATTTTTTTGGCTTTAGAGAGAGGTCGAATTTTGTTGACTTTAGTCATTCTTTAATTTTGTTTGTAAGAAAGTCTCACTGAGTATTTGAAAATGTATAATATGTATATTAATTTAATGAAAATTGCAGAACTAATTGAATTAATACCATATTGTACAAATTAAATTTGCAAACAAGGTGACTCAGTCAAGTGTGTGTCATTAAAAATCCACAAAGCTAACAACCTGTGTTTTTTTTTTTTCTTAAATTTTATTTCAGCCCAATAACTTTTGACCCAATAAGAAACAACAACAACAAAAAAAATAAGACACGACAAACCCTCCTTTTTTTTACCCATTATTTCAGTACAGACACTGATGATCCTTGTATATACAGTAGATACATAGTACATTATTATACAAGCAACATTGTATACATAAGGAACTAATTGAATTGTCTATTAATCGTACATAAATAGCTGAAAGTACCTGCGATGCGCACGCCCTCTATCAATAAAGAATATTGTTTCATATATATGTTCAGGACATGTATACTGTAGATTGAGCCGGTATCGGGAAAAAAGGACATGATTCCTCTTCCCGGTTGATGACTTCCTCCTGACAAACAAAATACAAAAAAAAAGCACACACAACAAAAAAGGATAGAAAAAGGAAGAAACCAAGAGAATTGTATAGGTGCTTGAAGCGTTTGGCCTAGATACGTTACGTTATAGCGTCGTTCGTAAAGTACATTGTTATAGATATGATGTTAAAAATATATCTATATTCCCATATCCATCCTACAAAGCCTTTTTACTCCTGTGTATCCTTTTTTCTCCTCCTCCTCCTCCATACTCTGTGGGGGCATATTCACGATTTTTGTTTCATCGGATTTTCAGGAAATTGAGTCCGATACCTAACCACTGCCGCACCATTGGACATCTCAACACTTCTTCTTCTTTTTTCGTCTCGCATATGGCTTTTGTTATATCCTTGTAACAATTTTATATATAAATTGTGATCCTTATACTTTGGTACATCTACGAGTATGTACATAAAATTCATTGATGAGGAATTTAGTGAAAATTATATCCTTTTAATGATACAAAACGTTTACAATTTATATGAGTTTAAGTATGTACTAAAAATGTGGCTTGCGCATATATAGCAAATGAGATTGTAATAAAGACTTAGTGGTTTGTGGGACCTATTTTTTGTTTGTTCGATTGTTCTTTGTGTACTTAGGGTTTAATAGAGGTCGAGATTTTCCAATTACTTGTGGGTAAAATTATATTGATGAAGTGATAAAAAACGAAAAGCTATAAAAAAATACCCCATAAGTGGATAAGGGCTGGACATCAATGAGTTACATATATATTGAGTCCTATTTTCTAATAAAATTGATATAAATTCGATGAGAAAATTTAAAAGAAAACGATTTATTTGAAGAGATTTTAATGAAGATATTTATTGTTTTTTTTTTTTTGTTCTTATTTCTATTTCAAGTTGTTTAGGGATAACTTTTAAAATTTATTTTTATTTAATTGAAATCGTTTGTCATTTATAGAAATTCTGTTTTATTTTGGTGTGGAATTTGTGTGGTTTTTTGATATAATTTTCTTTAAATGAAATTAATTTGTACTAGATTTTTTTGAAAATTGACGTTTTCATTTATATTTTGAAAAATGAACAATACACATTTCCCTGTAATTTCAGGAACATTTATTTGATTTTTTTTTCTTCTTAAAATTCAACTTTTTGTAATAGATTTCCAACGATACAAATTTATCACAAAATACTAGTTTATGCTTTGAGTCGAATTTTATATTTAAATAAAATCTTATTTTCTACATAAAAACAGGCTTTCAAATCTATCAGCTTTCATTTCTTGAAAAAAAAACATTCCTTATACTTGCTAAAAAAATTAATTGTAGTAGATTTTTGTTTAAAGAAAGGATTGTTTATTGATAAAAGGGAGTTATTTATTATTTATTTACTTATTTGATTTGTTTTCTCTTTAAAATTCAACTTTTTGTAATAGATTTCCAACGATACAAATTTATCACACAATACTAGTCGAATTTTATATTTAAATAAAATCTTATTTTTTACATAGAAACAGGTTTTCAAATCTGTCAGCTTTCATTGCCGTTGAAACAAAAAAACTCCTTATACTTGCTAAACAATTTAACAGTAGTAGATTTTTTTAAAGAAAGGATTGTTTATAGAAATCAGTTATAAAACTTTGTTCAGCATTTTTCTCGATTTTTAAATTTTATTTCAAACATTTTTAAAATAATGCATTTTTGTAGTAGATTTTTTGAATCTGTACACTTTTCATACACAATTGTATAAATTCACTGATAATAAATTTAATAAAAGTGAAGAAATTGTTTGTCATTTATACGAATTCTGTTTTATTTATTTGTGGAATTTTGTTGTGTTTTTTTTATATAATTTTCTTTAAATAAAATTAATTTGTACTAGATTTTTGAACACAGTAACACTTATTTGATTTTATTCTTCGTAAAATTCAACTGTTTGTAATAGATTTCTAACGAGGAAAATTTGTCAAAAAATACTATTTTTTAGTGCAAATTTTATGCTTTGAGTCGAATTTTGTATTCAAATCAAATTTTATTTTCTACATAAAAACATACTTTTAAATCTATCAGCTTTCATTTCCGTTGAAGGAATGTTTTTCCTTATACTTGCTGAACAGTTAAAATGTAGTAGATTTTTTTAAGCTAATGGATTGTTTATTGATAAAAAGTAGTTATAAAAATAGTTTGTTCAGCATTTCTCTCGATTTTAAAACTTCCTTTCATACATTTTTAAAATAATGCATTTTTGTAGTATATTTTTTGAATCTGTACACTTTTCATGAAACATTGTATGAATTGACCGATAATAAATTTTATAAAAATGATGATATCGTTTGTCATTTATAAGAATTTTGTTTTATTTTGGTGTGGAATTTTGTTGTGGTTTTTTGATATAATTTCCTTTAAATGAAATTAATTTGTACTAGATTTTTGAACAAAGTGTGTTTTTCAGGAACTGAAAATTGAACGATTCACAATTTCCTGTCATTTCAGGAACACTTTATCCTTTAAATAGACATTTTTGTAATAGATTTCAAACGAAACAAATTAGATATACATTTGTCGAAAAATGCAATATTTAAGTACAAAATGTACGCATTAAATCGAAATAGAAATGTTTGTAATAGATTTCAAACGAAAAATAAATAGATATAAAATGTATGTATTTAAATAAAATCCTATTTTTTTCATAAAAGCATACTATTGATTCTATCTGCATTAATTTTTGTTGAAAAAAAAATTATTTATATTTGGCAAACAATTCAATTGTAGTAGATTTTTTGACTGACGGCTTAATTACTATTGATTTAAGTTATGAGTACTTTGTTCAGAATTTTCTCGATTCCAAAACATAATTTTTTGGATTTTTACAATGATACATTTTTGTAGTAGATTTTTTAACTCTGTATACTTTCCATGAAATACTATATGCTTTTGCTGATTATTATATTTCTGACCACATCCGACGTAGTATCTGTAATTTTAAAAATGATACAGTTTGTAGTAGATTTTTTAAATGTGTATTACTTTTCATGAAATATTATATGAATACAGTGATAATAAATTTGAGTAAACTAATTACTTCTTATATTTGTATACATAGTTTTATTCATTTAATGCAATATTCATGTTTTTTCTTTCACTGCTTAAAAAAATCATTTTTTTATATTTACATTAGACCTATATTTGTCAATAGTAATTATTTGTCAAAATCTGTTTTGTTATAAATAATATGTCACAATAAATTGAATTAAATTTTTAATTTTTAAACTTTTAAATGAAAAGTCTTGTACGTTTTCTAAACTTTAATGTAATAGAATATTAAATTGCTACAGACATTCATACCTTATCCTTTTCTTAGATTTTTATAGCATTTTATTTTGGAGCAATTTTTTAATGAAATTTAAGTGTCCTTAACGTCTCTAAACTACCATTCTAAGTTTTGTAGTAGATTATTTAAATTCCTTGTATTAATCACGCAGTACATTAAAAATAAATAAATTAAATTAGGTAGCGCAACAATCCGTTTAGAACTAGGACCAAGTGACTTACAACTCTAAATCATTCCAGTGTGCGAGTAAAGTTATCAGGGATTACACACCTACAGCTTTTATTCCGAATCCGAACGGCTGATTTGAGAAACAACTTTTCATGACAAGAATTACTCTTATAGAATTTGTCAATTCCTCGAGGGAGGCAGTATCCGCCAAAAAACTTAAGGTTGCAGGGGCGTTAATTGAACCTAAGACTACTATTATGACAGTTCTACGGACTAGTCATCAAGCCACGGGCACTACAGTACATTATTTCATGATAAAAATACGATGTGTCAAACTAGGAATTTTCTTTTTTGTTAAAAAAACACATATGTCACAATTTTTTAATTTTCTTTAAACAAAATTGAAACATTCTTATTTTGGTGCATAAGTTCACAATTATTTTGACTCAATTATCGATTCATTTTAAAATCGTGCTAGCTGGTAAAATGTTGATCATTAAATCCAACTACTAGAATTTTTTATTTTATAGCATTTAATGGCATAACTATAAAGTAACTATCCTCAAAACATTTTTTATTCCCCGGCTTAAGTAAAGTTTTAAAAATTGTTAAAGGGCATTTGTCGGTTCTTAGAACAAATATTGGCAACTCTGAATTCCTTTCCTACATCATAAGCAAGGCATACGTTATATGATTTTTTTTTTTTCAAAATTAAAAAATATTCTATTCCTTCTACAAATTTTTCCTTTCATTCATATGCCATGTTGGCATGAAAAACAGGAGTAGGTATGTTTACACTGTTTGCTTATAATTACTGCTCCTGCAGCTACTATGTATGTCGTTCTAATTCCTTATAAATTCTAACAGAAATCCACCTCCACACCATGCATGTGCGACTTATTTTTCTTATTTACTTAATTAGACCTTCCTTAGAACAAAAAAAAAAAAAAAAAACAAATACTTGACTTAGAGAATATCTAGGCATCAGAAACCTATCTATCTACATAATTTTCACATGAAAAAAGATACGGAAAACAAAATTACGCAACCCTAAACAGATTTAATATATCCTCATGATTATATAATAACGTATAAGATTTAGGTAAATAACTCCTTAAATTTAAGGAACAAATTTTAACCCAAGAGTTTTAACTTTAAAATTCAATTTTTTACTGCAAATTTTAAAAACTGTTTATTTGAGAGAGGTGTACGCAAATTTCTTCAAACTCACGCTAAAAATCGATGACAAAAATCCTCCTTTAGACATAATTTTGTATTGTAAATAAAAATATTCAATGTCAAATTTGTGTTTTTTTGTTGTTGTTTTCTTCATTCTCTAAACAGGAAATATTTAACGATCCATATAAACATATATTTCACTCCCACTTTTTCTTCTTCTCCAAAAATGAAGGTCAGGTCAAAAACAACATATTTCTTTGATAAACAGGTAACATAATAAATGCCATAAAAGTCCTCACCTACCTTCCTTCCGACAAATAAAAAAAGGGAAAAGGGAAATGTCTTCATACACAACATTGACTTTAATGTTCCTTCCAATTCTCGTTCAAACTGAAAAACAAAAATCTACCTAAAGAATTCAAAAGAAACACTTTGTTTACATCTCTTGTTATTGTTTACTATTTTCAACATTTAATCGCATTATATGAAGAATGATATGAAGCATAAAAAAAAACTCCCCTCTAAACCATCGCCATTGCTGCTATAAAAGTGTTATTTTTATTCTTCTACGGTCACCCTTCAACACTCACTGTGGCGTATACTTACTTTTTTTTTCGTTCAGTTCGTTTCTGCCTGAAATAAATATCGACGACAAGTCGTCTTTTAGTGCACACATCACCATCAAATCCAGACCAAAAGGCAATATCATCGAAGGTGAACTTCGAATTTACTATGTACGTACGTTCGTCTTACATACATTCCAATACCACCCCTTCCTTTCAATGGCGTATTTCTTGTTGTTATCGTTTTCCGTTTCCGTTTCCGTTTCACAATAAATATTATATTGAATGTTTGAAGCGTTAGGTCGTAGGAAAAAACCTAACTTTCTGTAGATCTTTTTGTATCTTTTAGTTTTCTCAAGGTTGGATTTCTGTTTCTTCGTTGGTTCGTTCTCTTTCCTCTTTCCATTTGTCGTGTTGAAAGAGCTCCCCGGTGAACTGATTGATGTGAAACGTGAGGGCAGAGAAGGCTATTCATTAATTATATATAAATGTAATGTATGTATAGGTACCTGTTTGGGGACCTCGGGCAGCTGCCTTCTTCGGGCACAAAAGAAAATCCAATCCACAAAAATACACATATTGACTGGAAAATTTTCCGTCTTAAAATACAAACAAAAATGCCATACAGTACGACCGAGTATGTAGTTTGACTCAATTTAATTTGATTCGATAGCGGATTCGATTCGATTTGGTTTGTTTCTTTCAAATAAACCTGAAAATCGCTTTATCTTAATTTAATGAAAATTGTGTTGCGTCCCTCGTCGTCGTTGGTTGGTCGTCAGCAAAAATAGGACACCATACCATTGGGACTTTTAAGACAGACGACGATGTCTTCGTCAGTCGTCATTTTGCTGACTTCAAATTGATAAAATTGATTTTATTTTTAATTTTTCAAAAAATAAAATAACAAGGTGTGGTTGTTTTTAGATTTTTGGTTTTTGTTTTCTTTTTCGAATTAATGAACAAATCAAGAGAAAATTATAGGAAGGAGGCTACCAATCACGTGAGTTTGTCTTCTTATTTGAATTAAATTGCACGTGATGTCCTCCATTCACCAAAACAAAATAAAAAAAAAGAAACAAAACAAAACAAAATAAAAATATAAAAATGAAAATAAGTACACAAAGAATGAATAAAAACAACAACAACACAAACGACGATTTAAAAAAGTAAACATACTCTTGAAGATTTGTATCCTTAAGGGATTCAGAAAAAAAAAAACAAGATAAAAGAAGATGTTGAAAGAAAAAGAGAAAAAGAAAGAAACAAAAAAAAAACAAATTCAAATAAAGGACATCGTCCTCATAAATACTAGATCTTTTTTTTTGCCTGTCTTTCTTTATTTCACTATATGAAGGAGCCTACTGAGGAGCGAGCCTACGAAACAGTGTTCATGTTCTTGTTCATGCTCTGGCTGTTCATGATGATGATGATAATGATGAGGATGCCAAAGCCAACTGAATCGTGAATTATATTTCTTTTTAAGCTCTGCGGTAGTTAATTAGTACGCTTACATGATAACTATCATAAATTAAAAGAAGATATTATGAACAAGGAGGAGGATTGTAGGCAGAAGCAACTGTACCCATGTACATATATGTTGGTGCATAGAGAAAATTCATTGACCAAAATATGTTTACAATTAAGGATGAGTTCATTTGAGCTTAGAGTACATCTTTTTCAATTGTGCTTTGTACGTACATAGTTTAGAAAGTATATGAAAATAGATATGCACTGTACTTATTTGCAAATCTTTTGACTTTAAGGAACAAAAATACGTGTGTCGAAACGTAACCACTCAAAAGCGCTCTTATTCTTATAATTCATAAGGTCTAAATGAAAATGGCTACCGGTGGTGTTCAATATTATGGTTTTGATCATATGCAAAATTTTGCGACGCAGTGAGTCTGTCATATTTCGATACTATTAATAACCTTCTTTGTCGATGGAGTTATCAAATAATTTAACAGTTTAAGAGAACAAAATGTGTTCTTTGCTTTAAGGGCCTATTATGGATCACAATTCAACTTATTTCAGTTGTAATCAAGACAACTCAATTTATATTCAAAGTTTTGAATTCAGTGCAAAATTATATAAAAAAGACAAAATAATACGAAATGGAGAGTTCTATTGATTTGTTTCTTGTAAATTCGGATGAAGAAAATCCCCTCAATGTTGCGCTGATGAGAAAAAATATTCCAGATCACTCCAATCCATTGGAACTTCCAAACAAAAAGTATTATTTGTAAATAAATTCTTTGATGAGAAGTGTTGATTAAATGTCTTCGTTTTGTTGCAGATTTATAAGTTATTTTAGACTCAACAAAAACGCATTTGTTTATGTGCTAAACGAAATCAAAGATTATTTGAAACAACCACAGCGTTCTTCCGCAATCCCACCAATTCTCAAACTCTGCACTGCCCTACGTTTCATGGCAAAGGAAAGTTACCAAAAGTGCAGTGGTAATGATTATAATTTAGGCCTTGCTCAGCCAACAGTTTCGGTAGTATTAAAAGAAGTGCTAGACGTAGTAGGAGAACGTATCTGTCCACAATGGATTAAGGCTCATATGACAAATGACGAAATGAATTTATCGAAGATTCATTTTTACCAGAAAACCAGATTTTAAGATACCCAATTCTTTCTTCCTCAATTGACTGCAATGGCTTTCTCTTCGTAGCTGTCCTGGAAAATGATGTGGATGCTGAGACGTTTTCCATTTCATCCTTCAGGTGGTGAAAAGTTATCATCGTCACCGTTGCTGCACAGATGAGGTGAGGATGAGGATCCTAAACCGTTCAGTCCAAATGCGGTGCTGTTCTTGCTGGTAGTCCAATGCTATTCAGTTGAACAGCTATATATCCCATTCTTCATCTTGGGTCCCCTGCCTCTGGCCAGCTCAGGTTTCTGCTGCAGAACCTCAATCAACCTCTTGAATTGGGCAGGTTTTGTGATTTTTAATCTAAAAAAATTATTTTCTTACAAATGTTTATATTATTATTATTTGTAAAACTTACATTTTTTTCACTATTTTCTTAAAAAAATTGCTTTTCAATTCACTGTTGATGCGTACCGTTATTTTTTTGTACACACAAATGCACTACACAACCGGTAAATATCAGTTGTTGAATTTTGACAACAATCACAACTGAGACACAACTCAACTGACTTGCATAATACCTCGAACACACTTAAAAAGTCAACCATTTTTTAGTTGACTACTGGTTGACTGGTGGCTGACTTGTGACAGTCAACTAGTTGTGATCAGTAATACCGATTGCCGGATTACAACTCAACTTTGTTCTTAGTTGTCTTACATAATAGGCCCATTAAAATAGAGGTTTCATTTTGATATTTAAAAAAACGTTTTTTTTAGGAGAGAAATCCAATACTACAGTTATATACGACTCAAAATCACCAAGGTTGCAAATTTCAAAATTGGTTTTATGACAAAAAAAAAAGCTATAATGATGACTTTTAGTTTCTACTGTTGCAAAATTTGTATATTAATAAACTTTGACAGAGCAGCGCACAGAATTCTATACTTTTATAGTAATATTGCTTAGTAGTAAATATCTTAAAGAAAACCATCAATTCGGGAAGATTTTTCTAAGTTTGATAAAATCAACAAAAACAAAACAAAGCACATAATTTAAGCTTTGTTTAATAACATGGGTATATTATGTGTCTATATTAAATAAGCAATAATGAAAACAATACATACAAAATCTTCTACAAGTAAAATGCATCAAACCATGTCCGGGAACATTTCCGAAATGACCGTTCACAAAATGACGATTTCAAATAAGCGCCCCCTTTGATTATACGGCGGCCATCTTAAATGCAATCTGACTTTGTCAATAGGAAAATATTTGAGGTAACTTTGTTATTTCGTATCGTAAAAAAGAATTTCATCAATAATTAAATGTACGCTCTACGAATAATGAATAGAAAGGTACTTACCATTTAGATATAATTTATTTGACGATAAATACTCTGCAAGCCGGCTTTGTTATTCTTCTCTTCCTCGACTGACATTTGACACCGAATGGCTGCGTTCACTTAAAATTATTTTTGATGGATTATCGATATGTTCACTGAAATGCATTGTGCGGTATCGGACAAACTATTTTTGCATTTTTATAGTTAAAAATAAATAATCTTTCAGTATCCTTTCTAAGGATTAAGTAAAGGCCGGGGTTAAATACCTTTATTTTTAACTTCCCATAGGAAGTTATTGTAATGGGTCCGATTTGTCAAATTGAAAATTTTGAAATTTCTCGACGTTTCAAGGCCCCTAGAGTCGAAATAAAAGATTTTTAGAAAGATGTCTGTGCGTGCGTGTGTACGTACGTTCGTATGTCCGTACGTTCGCGACGTTTTTTTCGTCGTCCATAGCTCAAGAACCAGAAGAGATATCGACTTCAAATAAATTTTGTTATACAGATAATAATGCAGAAAGATGCAGAAAGGGCTCTCAAGAAAATTGCGTGGGTGGTTTTTTTACCATAGCAATTTGAAAAATAGGTGAAAATTTTGGTTAACCCAAAATATCTCACGAACCAATAACGCTAGCGACTTGAATTAAATTTTTTATTATACATTGTAACGTGATACCAAACAAGTATATTTTTGGAAAAAAATCCAATTAACGTTTTTTTTTTTAAATAAAAAAAAATGAAAAAAATAAATTTATCACCTCGAAAATTTTACGAATAAAAAATGCTTTCATCTCCAAAACAATTTTGTGCAACGAAAAATAACCTTTTCAACATCTGGTAAAATTTTGAGAAAAACCGAATTGTCAGTTTTTTATAAAAAATAAAAACCTAAAAAAAAACATCAGTCAAAGTTGGTAAAAATTAAATTTCGACTCAAATATCTTTTCGAAAATTTGAGATTATGGCTTTCAACTTATTTTATCTTATAAAAAATATTGTTTTCAACATTCGGTAAAATTTAATTTAAAAAATCGAATTGAAAATTTTCTTACAAAAATAAAAACCTATAACAAAAAATTAACAAAAGTTAATAAAAATAAAAATGTATTTTCGACTCAAATATTCGACGCAAATTTGGTAAAAAATGATGTTCGGTTCTTGATATCTCGTGAAAAATAGAAGGTATTGACTTCAAATTCATTTCATTCATCGTATTTGTTTATTTAAAAAATAAAAACTTTTAAGAGATGCTGCTAAAATTGGTAAAAATTGGTTTTCGACTAAAAATCTCGTTAACAAAAACTGATTTTGAAATCAAACTATTTCATTATATGCAAAATATTGTTGGTAATTTTAAAATTTTTAATCGACAGACGGGATGGGAAGTTATCAGTGTGGGTCGCATCCCAGCCTCTTTCTTCAATTATATTTTGGACTTGTTTTTGAAGATTGTACATTAAGACGCGTTCACGAAATGATTTTCTATGCGTGTATATTGATTTCATTTAAAATTTACTTTATTAATAAATTATATTGTTTGAGGGACACACAAATAATTTATAATAATCTTTAATTATGGAAAGAACTTTGCCATTTAAAGTTGCACAACGTATTTCATTAATTTTTGACTCGGGCTTACACTGAAAGAAATATTGGTCAAAGTCTATTGTAACATTTTCCGAGATAGCTGCTCTAAATAGAGCGTATGCAACAAAAATTACTTTCCTGGCTTCTAGAAAGCTTTTAAGTCTTAGCACTGGAGTCAAAGCATACATTTCTGTAGACGCACGGTCAAAAAGAGGGATCAAGGATTTATGGTCTGTTTCGACAAGATCGTAATATACAAAGGTATATTGATGGAATTTGTGCAGCCAAAAAGTATTGCCAGAAGTTTCTCCTCTATTTCGGCATAAATTTGTTGACTTGGAGTGAGAGTTGCAGAGGCGTAAGCTATTCTAGAATAGTTATACGAAATAACAGCACTTTGAAGCATCAACTGACAACGCAAGTGATTAAAATTCTACAGCAATATTCTGAGTTGTTTTTGATTGACGAACACGTTTTTGATTCTTAACGTCACTAATTTGTTCCAATAGTTAAAATTTGTTCTCACTTTCTATTTTGCCGGTCAAGCAAGTTCTGCAAGACGACCCTATAGTGCTTAAGTTTTCCGAACTGTATTTTCACCATTTTTGATCCGTTTTTGGTAATGGCGTAATTTTTACTTGTCAAATTTCAAGAGGAGAAAGCTTTAAAAGTGACAGCTGCGAGCTATTCAAAATTAACCCTCTTATTTATAAATCTTTTATGCTCCGTACAATGAAGTGTCAATTCATAAATTTAAGAGCCGACGTAACATTAGAAGGAATTGACGTACAGTGTTGTTAAAATGCAATTTTGCAGATTTTTTTAAACATCTGGTATCACTTTAAAACTTAAATATTATTTCTTACAAACATAACTCAACAAAAATTTACATCTCAGTGTTTTGTACCGCTTTTTTTAAATTCATTAATTTTATAAAAGAAAACGTATAAAAACTTGGGACTTTCGGAAATTTCCATAAAACTGAATTTTTCAAGAAATGTTCATACAACTGCATTTAACACCTTCTCATCCCCAAACAGTTTTTTTTTAACCACTCTAAATTAAGTTATCATTTTAGAAAGTGTTATGAACATATAAATACAGTTCTCTACCAAGGTTCAGCTTTGTCGAAATGTTTTCGACATTTTCTTGAAAATTCTGAAGCTGAAGTCTAACTTTAAGCTACGATTTAATTTTGTCTTCAAATTTTTTTCGGAGAAGGATCGAAACGGTTCTGATCAAAATACAATCGAATCTAGAAAAGAAAATTAAAACTTTTTTTTGGGGATATCAAGGCTTGTAGCTGCTTTTTGCTGATAATAGTAAATTGGAGCTAGAGCTCTGTATATTTAAATCACGTTTTTTAAATCTTTTGTTTAAATTGAAACTGCTATGAAAAAAGTAAATCCTGTGAATCTTATTGATAATTTTCTTTAAAATATCCAATACCTTAGCATATAACTTTAAAAAAAATCTATAAAGATGAGCTTGAGCCCATTTCAATTCCCGAAAAAAAAACTCATAAAATTCATACAAGATTAAATTAGAACTACAAACGAAATTTAATTCGTTTGCAATGAGGCTAAAATACAGAACCTAGCTCTCTTAGTTTAAACTTAGGTGTTGAATTTCATTTTAAAAATGTATTTAATTTTCTAAGAATCAATACAAAAAGACATAAATCAGTTAAATTTTTATTTTAATATGAATTAAATGAATGAAACAATACAAACAAAAATTGAATTTCCTACATCATTGCAGCTCTCAAGGTTTTTAAAAAATTAAGTACATTGGCCTTAGTGGAATTAAACTTTCAAAACAATTTATTAGATGATGATGAATTATAATAAAATAATTAATTATAAATATTTTGTCAGTTTTTAGTGAATTCAATTTTTTTTCCAGTTACCAAGTGCAAATTGGTTATAAATTATTACCTTCATCATCGATATACAATATCATTTTTTTTTCTGTTGAAATTGCTTCCACAAAACGATTCTGTTAAAATTTCATGTTTATTTTAACCACATTTTATGGTTTTTAATTTTATTTTATTATTATTACTTTTGTTTTAAATTCTTTTGCACTTTTTTTAAATTTAATTTCGATTTCATTTAAAATTATATTGCTCTTAGCAACCAACAGAAACGAACTTATTATTTTCGATACTTTTTTTCAAAATTTAATATTTTAAAATATGAAAATTAAAAAAAGGAAATAATAACCTTTAAACGGATGAGGAAGTAGAACAGGTTTTTGTTTTTAAAAATAAATTGGTAAAAAATACTGAAAACAAAAGAACTTTTAAGTTTTTTACTTTTTCGTTCAATTTGCAGTGAACTTTTGCTGTTTTTTTTACCTGATAATCATCATCTCAGTAAAACATCAAAATAAATCATTTTTTGAAAAACAAGTTCTGAATTTATTGATGTTATGAAATCGGTCTTTCTTCTTCTTCGCCTCTCGTTTTTTGTTTTTCAAAAAAGATTCACTTGTTATTTTTTAAGTTGTATCATTCAAAAATCTTAATAAACAAAAAAAAAAAAACTTTAAAAACATTATTTAAACAAATTTATTATAAGAACGAAACAAAACGAATAACGAAGACTGAAAGAACAACTGGATGGACTTTAATGTAGTATTTTTTATATTTGTTCCTTTTTGGCACAAACAACAGGAAATACGTATAATCTTGTTTTGTGGTTATTTTGTTTTTCCTGTTTTTCTTTTTTGTTGGTTTAAATGTAAAAAGCTTGTTGGAAAAAACCGAAAACCAATAAAAATTACGTCCGAATATTTGTGGCACCACCAATCGACCTCATAATCTCGAGACTCGTAGATTTTTTTATTTCTTGAAATGATCCTCATCTCGTCGTCATCAATGTTGATCGGTCGTTAAAAGTTAAAATTTCAATTTCATGAACACGTAAATTTTGTACAATTTTAACCAAAGTGAAATGAAAAACGAAAATCTATTGATTTCAATTTCAAAATCAATTAAAAACATTTTTATGACATTGATGTCTGTGTCGTTATTTTGTATTTTATTTATCCACAGACAATGCCAAGTTCCAGAGGTTAAATTTTATTTAACGATTTGTACTAAATTTAATTAAATAACAACAAAACAAAAAATAACTTAAACAGAAAACTATTATGTGGTTTTTGTGTGGAAATTACTTGGAATAAAAGATAAACAGGAACAAAAACAAAAAAAAAAGATGTATCTTTATTTTTCGGATGTATAAAGTAAATTGTGGTAAATAGTTTTTGGAACTTCTCGTAAATAATAATTTTACGATGTAAATCTCATGACTTTTCAATTTATTATTTTTTTTTCTTTTTTTGTTTGCTAAATTTGTTCTTATTTATTTGTTTTTTTCTTTTCTCAATCGTTGTTGTTGAAAAACTGCATCTTTCTAAGAAATCCAAATAATTAAGTAGGAAGACATTGAATTTTTGACGTAGGTAATTCAATTTAGTTCAATGCTGAAAATAGAGAACATATCTGTCTATTTATTTATCAATGAATAAAATGATTGTTGTTATTTTTTAAATAAGTTAGGTTATTCATGTTTGATTACTTAGAAAAATCATTGATCCAGGAAAGTAACGTTTGTAGAATTTAAAATATGATTTCCGATTCTGGTTAATGTAGCCGTCAGTAACGTCTTATTCTGCGAATGAATTTCATTCAAAATAAATTTTAATTATACTAAGACTCTGGTGATTTTGTGTTTTCTACTTGATTTTAGATTTGTGGATTTTTCAACTTAAAGATGATTTTATCAGTAAACCAGAAATAAAGTCGAAAATTTACACGAATCGGAAGTTCCGATTGAATCATTTCTGTTTTCAATTTTGTGTTTGAATTAACATAAGTAAAGTAAAATAGTTTATTGTTACTTAAGTATAAATCCACCGTACCTAAACTATTATTACTAAGCTTATGTGTATTGGAAAAATAAGGTACATAATACACATAAGTATTATATTCATTGATCAATACATTATCTTTTTATTATTACTAAGTACTTGAAAATTTTAAGTACTAGTACTTTCAATTACATATGTACATTTCCTTGATATTTTATTAAATGTTCAATTTATTTTGTACTTAAAAAGTAATTAAGTCGTTAAGTACTTTCAAATATTGTTTCTTCTTTGTAAACCCTTACGGACACCTAAAATTTTGAAGTACCGAGTACACTAGGTTAAATTTTTTCAAAGTGCTTAAACTCTTAATTGCATTTGAAATATTTTGTGTCATATCTTACAGAAATAAATTATGTTTTCCCAACCTAAATATATAATTCAAAATGGACAGCTGCCCAAATGGCGGCTATTCAAAATGAAATTTCTTAAACTTGCTTTCCAAATATTTAAAAAAAAGTCTTATTACATTTAACATTATATGGGTCAATTTCTTGGTACGCAATATCAAAATACTTAATACTTAACCCTAAATATCACATTCCCAGTAAGTAGTGCTTACATTAGTAGAAGACTTACATATGTGCTAATTAATAAAGCTACAAAGAAATTATATGATTGATACTCAAGTACTATTCTTAAGTACTTACAAATTTTTGAGTACAAGTAGAATTCCTTTAAGTATCAATACTGGAACTTGTAACTTTTGCATTTTAATTCCTTTCAATTTTGTTTGTACTTTAATTCCTTGTATACTTGAAACTCTTCCAATTCAACAAGTTCTCTGGAATGCTCGTTACTTTAATTCAATTGAAGTACATAAATAATTTAAAGTACAAACTTGAGAAATGTAATTCTTTTTGTACTTGGAAAGGAATCAAAGTACTAAAGAGACGGATCGAAGTTGAGGAATTGGAAAGGAACTCAAGTTCCTTATTTGACAAAAAAAATAAAATACCAAAATTAAAAAGGATCTGAAAGAGGCAAGTACCAATTTAAAAATTTCCAAGTACAGGTAAAAAAGAACATAACTCATCTACGATTCCTTGATACCTTAAGTACTTTGGAGTTTTTAGAGCAAAAGGAATTAAAAACTTAAAAATTCCGATATTAGTACTCAAAAACAAGAACAAGTACCATTAATTTGTTGTAATCTTGCTTTAACTACTTACATTTAAGGATTAATATCAAGTTATCGGTACGCACTACCAAAATAAAATAATTATACTTAAACTTCCAACATTGACCTTAAAGCCAAGATTCAAATGTCTGGGATAGTAGTTCTTAGATATGGGTCTTCTAATGAGACTCTTATGTGATATAATTTCGTCTAAGTCTTTAAGTTAGTCTTGAAAACTAGCTCTTTTAATATAATTTATTAAACTAATCTCGGTACGATGATGTCGTCAGTATTAATTTATCATAGTCCCTTGTGAGATTAGATTCAAGTTGAAGGAAAAATCATTTTAAACAAAATATTTCACTTTGTAATTTATAAAATTTGATTAATTTTTCATTTTTGTTGTTTTAGAAATGAAGTTCAAGGTAAAAA
Source organism: Eupeodes luniger (assembly GCA_951509635.1). Lineage (NCBI taxonomy): Eukaryota > Metazoa > Arthropoda > Insecta > Diptera > Syrphidae > Eupeodes > Eupeodes luniger. The sequence continues at coordinate 53,347,795 of OX608073.1, forward strand.
ATGGTTTCTCATAACATAAAGCGAGGGAATTATGTAAATCGAGTCAAGTTAACTTAACTATACTTGAGTCTCTACAGACATGGGGGCTAAACTTTTCCTCCTTCCACTTGTGTTGTCTTCACACAATCTTCATCTCCTTTCCATTAAGTTTCACGTGTCTCTATCTATCCTGAAGTGATTCCGCCTTTAAAATGTGTGACCTTCCATTCTTGGGTTATACAGAGTACAGACAGAAATGATAAGAAACCATTCCAAAAAATATTTTTCATCCAATGTCCTTCGAATTTTATAAAATTCAAACAGCTACAAAATAAACTACTGTCCTTCACCCTAAACTTTATTCAATGATGTTTAATGATAAAATCTCACCCTCTGCCAAAAAATTTTATTCAACTTGACATTGCTATGCTATGCACTGTACAAAATTAAATACCCCAACATAAAATTTAGGTCAAAACAGACATAACTCCTGAAAAACGAAAAAGTGATTGTTCTCTTCTTTTTTTCATTAAACTTTTCCGTCGGGTTAGATATAGCTACATGAATATGTTGGATACTGAAGAGCTTTTTTTTTTACATAGATTCCATTTTTTTGGGATAAAAACTGACCGCTATCAATCTCAGGAAACATAAGAGAAACTTTTGTTTTTATTGTTCATTCAGTTTTATGTCGGAATTATTTTCACATTAAAATGCAAGCTTAAACGGAGAACTCTTTAATGATTTATATCATACTTCTGTAATTTATCAAGACGATTTGTGAAGAAAAGTGGAAGCAAAAATATAAAAACGAAGACAACGATTTAAAGGACGATGAAATGAAGACAACAGCACTGTGACACATATCCTTGAAAATTGCAATGGAAACTTTCAATATAACCCTACATTAGATTAAATAATAACATAAACCTGAGGAAGAAGAAAACTTTCTCTTACAGGGTGGACTTCTTATGCAATTGGTTATGTTTTTGACAGTTCAGAAAAAATTATGCCACATAATTGGAGTCGAATTAGATTATGACCCTGATTACACTGGATGTTTTTTCGTTCGTTTTCGTCTTTTTGACAGGTACCTACCCTCGTGATTACACCTTTCCTTTTTTCGTTCCTTTCGTTATTCCTCTTTTTGACGTTTGTGACCGAATTGTTTTTATTTTACTTTTTATATCCGAAATTGTAACACCCGGTTTGATTTTTAAAAGCTCTTTTCGAATAATTTCAAGTGCCTCAATTCTTTTATTTCTATTTTTATAATTTTTGTTCAGCTTGTTATACAAATTGGGCCAACTTTGAAACAGCGTTAATAATACTTCCGTTTGAGTTTTTGTCCACATTTCTTAAATCGTTTAAATAAATAATTAAATTTACATTATTTCACGTTTATATTTGCCTTTACTACACCGTACTCTGGAAAACTGAACTTATAGCTGTAAATTATGCATTTTGTTTTTTTTTATTGGTTGTCAAAGCATAAACGTCAAAGTTCAACCAAAAAAAGTCCATAAATTTTCAGGACTCTTTTCACGACTTCTTTCCCCCTACGTTTCTACACCCCTCACCCGATCTGTCAAAAAGACGAAAGAGGAAACAACCGAAAAAACATCTCGTGTAATCGGGCACTATGACAGTTGAGTTACCAGGATAAACTGACAGCTCTGGCACATTCACAATGGAGACTATAGTCAATAAAATGTTCCTCCATCCAAAATAAGGAATGTAATAAACAAAGAGCAAAATTTAAACTTACAAAAAAAGTGCAAAAGAATTATCCATTTCCAAATTTAGTCAAAGAAAAAAGTTCCGAAGGAAATGGTTTTCATGATAGATTTAACACTACTGCACTACTAAAGCTGGTCGTAATAGAAAATGTCACCTTTTTTAGCGTTATTTTGCCTCCCTCGTAATACTCGCGCTTCTAGGAATTCCTATCAGTTTAAATATGAGTCCAACTTCGTCCGTACTATGAAGTACAGAGATTTGTTCTTTAGCCGTACTTCACGAATGTGGAATGCGTCTCCACGTTTCGTTCTATCCCTTTCATTGCAATGTTCAAGAACTCAAAACCAATATACTGCTTTCTAACCCAATGTTCACGCTTTGTCTCTGGTATTTTATGAGTATAAATAAAACTGAGTGTGCAGTTAATATTAAAAAAACAGCAAATTGCATTAAATGCTTTTTAAAATGTTGGTTACTAATTGAATTTACTGGATATTTCACTTTTTGTACTCCAATGAAATACGACAAATGTTGAATAATACTTTTTTACTAGAAATGATATATCACAACCAGTGTTCGAGTTACAATCACAATCATTGATTGCTTTGGTTACGTAACCGAACGCGCCCAAATAATCAAAAAAGGAGAGTTTGGTAACTTAAGCTATCTAACAGGTACAAATTTGTCTAAATGTCTTGCAATCGTGTAAATTTACTATTTCTGTGAGAATATTTCCACAAATGTCACTGTCATCTATTTTCAATCACTCGATGAAACTTTTGAAATCACAAGATGTTGGTGTTTATGATATTGTTGCCTGTTGACAAATTTATGTTTTAAAAAATTCAGAGATTTAATTTTTTTTCAGAAATAGAAACAAAATTTTTCGTTTTTTCTTTCAAAACTTCTTCTTTTATTCCATACATAATTTATTTAATAAATTATGTATGGAATAAAAGAAGAAGAAATATTTCAAAACTCTGAATATACAGTTTCTCAATTATCCTCTATAGCACATTTCAAATAGAAAGAAAACAAACAAAAACAGTATTTTACTTTTGTGTTGAGAAAAATGTGTTATGTGGATTGAAAAACTTCTCAATATTCTTAGAAACATAAAGTGGCCAACATTCTTCATTGTCATTATAATATAACTTTCGATTATCTTTCGATACATAAAAATGAGTAGAACAACTGTCAAAATAGAGAGAACTGTTAATTTTAGCTTGTTAAAAAATTTGAAGTTTCGAATGAATGTAAATATGTCAAGTATCTAGTAAAACGCGAAAAGTTAAATTAATTATAAGTTTATTTTTTTACAAAAGTCAAATTTCTATCAAAGTTTTTTTTTTTTCATTTTAGAAATGTAAATGTCTTTCAATTCAAGTCCAATTTTGATATGAAAATAATCGAACAGACCCAATGTGTTTCATTACTTTTTTGCAAGTTTGTAAACAATTATCAAACAGATCTTTACAAAGAACTTACCCAACTAATTTAATGCTTAAATATTTGTTCATTTTTCCGCATCTAACAAAATTGGTAATTTATTAATATCTTCTCGTTATTTATGATTGCAATTGAGAGATCAATACAAAAAAAAGTCGAATCCAGTCCTAATCTCTTAGCTGTCAACTTTAATTTTGACACCTTGTATATTCCGATTTGTGTACAGTGCAACAGACCTTCTAAGAGTTCATGAAACTGTAAATCTTGAAAATGAACACGTTCAACTAACTATTCAATTGGATGTTAATAATTTGTTTCAAAGGATGGCAGCTGAAATCAAAGTATGCAGCAACAACTTAAGTTAAATGTCAAAACTTGTAAAACAAATCAGTCAATCTGATTTATTTTAACCAAATTCATATTTTCATATTGTCAAATTTTGAAATAGAAATACCCTGTGATATTGATTTACAAATTATTGTCCTAGATATGGGGAAAATTCCACAGTACTTAAAATAATGTGATTCCCACTTGTTGTGTTCTTTTTTAGTTTTTTTTTATTCTCAAATATCCCTGACGCTCCCTGTGCGTCATAAAAATATAACAAACAAACAAACCTAAAGACAAAAACTTCTTATGGAATGAGTGGTTAAGATATTTGATTTGCCAGGCTATGATAATAGGTAAGGGGACTGGCGGATGTGTCAGACACACTAATAATAATGTAAACAATCCAAGGTAAGTCTATAATATTTTCCAACTTAAATTCAACTGGCGCCAATGATGTATTCATACATTTTTCTTTATTCACCGCATAGACTATCATCTCTAAAGATGACATTTTGTTTATTATCCTAGAAAAATCCCACCGTCTGAATTTTCTCAATATTATGTAAGGTCAATGAATTCAATGTAATTTTATACATAACAATAAAAATATGAATTCTTTTTCAATCAAAAATTCATCTGAAAAAAAAAAAAAAAACAAAAAAAATAGGGTTATGGCTTTTTAAAATTCTTGGAATGTGCTAAAGATATCTTCCTTATATAATCTTTAATGTTAATGTCAGAACGCATATTTTTCTTCACTTCTGCAATGTTGCAAAAATGAATTATATACTTAAAAAAGTGTTAAGTGAAGTCTTAATTTAAGCTATTTTTTAACTTTTCGAAAAAAGAAAAGAAAATGATAGCTACTTAAAGAATTTGTCTGCAATTTGCTAAGAGATTGTTTTTCAAATTTAAAAAAAATAAGAATACAATTTATGATGAGTTTGTTTTTTTTTTTTTTGTCTTGAGAAAATGCGATTTATTACTTTTGAAGTTAACATTTTTATTTTATTAATAAAAATAACAACTATACGTTTATGTGCTGCACGAGCCATCAGAAGAATTTTAATGGGATTACAATTTTTGTTGATGTTTGTTAATAAATGCATTAAATTCCGAATGTAATTATAGCAAAATATATAAAGAGGAAAATTAATTTATCAATAATAAATTTTATATCTCAACATTTTTTGAATTTCCATTTCTTAAGTGCAAAACAATATTATGTAATTTTAATCATTTTTGATTTTTAATCGTTTGACAGTTACTCAACATTTTTGATAATTATATTTTTGAAATTATGTTTCCGCATTCGTAATTTACTGTTATTTTATAATTTACACTGGCAACACTGTTTTCAATGACAGCTGATTTGACAATCATGTCGTTTTTATTTAGCAGTCTGTAATCTTGTAGAATGTATGTTTTTGATGCTATTCATTTCAAAATCATTCATTAGAAAATCACTTCACAATTAGGATTTAAAACTGACAACTGTTGAATTTGGCGTTTAAATTGTCACTTTTGAATTTTCATCGTTTGACATTTGACAAGTTGTGTGTTCTGTGTCAGTGATAATGTTTTATGGTAAGATTTGATTAGGCTGTTTATCATAAATTAACACACGTCAAATTAACTTTTGGAAAATTTCAAATTTATATTTGAAAAAAGTTCAATTCAGGGAAAGTTATATTTTAAAAAAAATCACATTTAGATCGATTGTTCGAAATTCATTTCTTTCAAAAATATGTTTTTCTTTGAAACGTGGATTTCCTGAAATTTTGTCTTTCACTTAATAAATCTTATATCTAAATCAATTTTCACCTTAACTATAACTATAAATAAATAAAATAAAATAATTATGTTCGATTCTTCATAACCAAAAAAAAAACTCAAGAAAATTAAAACACAAAACTAGAAGAAAAAAACATTGACCTCAATTTCTAATTCCTAAGCTTCTATAATATATGTATGAACGCAGTAAAAACAAATAAGCGCAGATGCTTTTTTCTAAGTTTAAAGCAATTTGTATGAAATAAACATTTTCATGTTTTCTTTTTATTTTTGCAAGAAAAAAAAATTAAAGAAAAATCACATAGAAGCTTCAATAAATATTCGTCTACATCAACAACAATTGTTGTACCCCCACAAAAATTGTGTAGGCGTTAAAGTTCGAGAGACATAGTCGCTTAAGATTTTTTTGAGATATGTACATTATATATATTTTCAAAAGATTCAGTTTCCTTTGATTATATAATGTTTTGTTTTTTCCTGGTATCCACTTTGAAAAGGTGTAAAAGAGTGCGTTTTTTTTATTGAGTGTATCGACTCAATTCCGCTTAAAACTAAAATAACACTATAGCCAAAATAATAGGAACATTTGAAGAATAATCTCAAAAACTTATTTTTTTAGTAGGATTTTAGATCTGTATGTCTAAGTTTTCTAAGATATACAAATCTAAAACATCTTTTCACATAGTATAGGTTCATCAAAATACTGCACTGCTATATATTGTTGCTTACAAAAATAAAATGGCGTTTTCAACAGAATAAGAACTCCAACTAAAGGGTTTTCCAATAAGGACCTGACAACTTACCCAAGCGGACGTCCGTGCGTCGCTTCAAATGGGTCGACTCAAATTCTTAATCGTGTAATGTAAACTAAGATCCCTACGTAAAATACGTCAAAATCATGGTCTGATCAATTCTTGAGAACGCCATGGAATTGATTAATTTGTATGGTTTGCTCCTGAACGGGAGTGATATTTTTGACACTTAGACTCAAATTTTTGCACTTGTCTGCTAGGGCGAGAATTACGACTAAAAAGGTGGTGTTGACGCAACTTATAGTTGTCAACACCAATTCCGAATTTTGATAGAAATTTTTTATAATTAGCAGACGTTGCTTTTTCGTGTACCTTACCATAATGAAAATGTTAAGTTTACTGAATAAATTGACAATGACAGTTCGATAATTAGTTAAAGGGTGTGTTCACAAATTAAAGTCAAAGTTGTCAAGTTCCTATTAGGAAACCCCCATTATTTGTATTTTTAAGATGTATTTTTAATATATGGACTAGAATCTTGATGAGAACTATTCTATCGCAGGATTCACGAAGATAGACATAAGTTACTTAGGTTAAGTTCTAAGAGATGATGTATCAGCATTGATAGATGAGCATCTTGGATTTCTATGGATCCAATGTGCTCATCAAGAAATTATCAGAATTCAGATCCCTGAACCATCCTGCTTCTTGTGAAAATTTCGGAATGTTTGTTTAGTGGTAAAGTTGCGAAGTCGCCGTTGTCGTATGTGTTGTCTTCCCACTTTTTGCCAAGATTGGGCATTCACGGAGGAAGTGGAAAATATCTTCCTCCGTCTCTTCATCTGATACTTTTTCTTTTGATTTGTGCATACTCATCGAGTTTTGGACCCGTTAAAAGGATACAAACTAATAATAAGAGTTGAAGCCTGCTTAGTTGTAGAAGGGTCTTTGTTTTCAGCTTTGAAACGTTCAGCCAAAGGTTCCTTGAAATTCAACAAGTGTCAAAAGCGTCACTTGTACATTTTAGCTCAGATGAAGTAGTGATACGTTTTTAACCCATTTGTCTGTCCTTTCATTCCCGTCGATATCACTAAGTCTTTGGACCCAACGAAGGGTTTCTATGCTCGATTCGCTGAGTAAATGATCCTCTCTGCAACATTTTATTACCAATTTTGACTTTAGATCATTTGATTTTATAATTTGGGATGTAATCGTTCCATTTTCTCTCTATATACACCTGTCAGTTTTGCTTTCAATGATCAACTCTAACCTAAAATGATTGATTATAAACAGGAACATTTTGTTCAATAACAGGAATTTTCAATGATTGCTATAATTTAAATGATCAAAACCAATGAAAGCTTTAACTGGACCCTAAATCAAGCGTTCCCATTTCGTTTGGCCAGCCTTTCTTGAAGCCTGCAAATAAACTCCAAAATCTTGATATCAAATATTACAATTTGAAAATCATAAATCAATAAAAATTAACAAAATATTAACTATTCAAATCAAATAATTAAATCTTAAATATATTGCCTTACAAAATTGGTTAAAACATTTCTACCAAAAAAAACTAAGTTTTGTTCCTATTATTGTGGCCATGGCTGTAATTTAAAGAAAAAACTATCTTAAAGATCAATCATTCCCAAAGAAAAAGACATTTCATTTGTTACCTTGTTTCTGTGAAATACAAAACTCACAAGTGATAATACATATTCTCTACACACATTTATCTACATTCAAACATACATTATTTACATAAATTCATTATATTGTTTGTATTAAAAAAAAAAAAGGCAACCGACACTTTTTCTCTCATATCAGACAACGACCTTGCGTGTGATGAGGTCTTCCCATCCATTAGACAAAATAGTTGCTTCGTTATGCTAAACTCTTATGGGACTATTGATGGCTTCAACCCTCTCTCTAAAGAAATAACACAACACACAAAAAAAAAAAACAATGAAAAGACTCATGTGGCGGCGATAAATAGATGAAAGATAAACTCTATTACTCGCATAGTAAATCAATATCTCACTTTTTTTCCAATTTCCTTCCGGATGTACAGCCATCATGATAGATAAACGGTATCCGAATGAACTATTTCTATTGACAGCCATCTATTATGCCGGATATTAATTACACAAATTGAATACCTACTTTCACTCACCATCATACATACAATATACAACGAATGCCCGCAGACCCAGTTTTCCGTTTAGCCCCGCAAACAAATAGGTTTAGGTGTTGTACTGTTGTACAATTATTATTATCCTCTCTTGCCCTCGAAAAGGAAGAAGAAAAAGAAGAAGCAGTCAGTAGGAGGAAGAATAAATTTTTCCACAACTGATGTAAATTTCCTTGAAAACTTTCCCATCCTGACTTGGTTCTTGCTTCTTGGCTGGTTGGCCAGACTACACTCACTTGGTACCTAAAAAGCTAAAAAGTTGGGTTCGGTTTTCCACGTCTTTTTTTTTTATATACCTACACTCTATAACACTTAAGGTGAGAGTGCAATCATCATCACTCGTCTTGTTCTTCGTCCTCGTCCTTGTCGTCATCATCTACTTCTACGTCTAGAATAGAACCCCTATTGCGTCTGGGGTGGTTAGAAATGTAGGACACTTGACTTGTTTGATGTCTAGGCTGGGCCGACAGTTTGAATATTAAAACCGTTAAGGCAACAGGTGTATTAATATTTTCCACTTTTCTACAAAATAAATTAACAATTTGCAACGTTAAATCCTCTCGCAGGCATTTATTTTAAAACTTTTATTTTGTACTTAAAAAATAAACTGAAAAAAAATACCAAAGTGCCCGCTTCTCTAGAAGCAGCGTAAAGAAACACCATCATAATGAAGAGCAAAATACGTTACACAAGGAGTAAGAGTTTCAAGGAGATCCTTGGTTATAACTATGATAAGTAAGTTTAAATCTTAGCTGAAAAAATTGTTGTGATGTGTTGTTGTTTTTTTTTTTTTTTTTCAATTCAATTTACACTTTTTAAAACAAACTGAATTTATTAAATTTTTTAAAATAACTTATTAATCGTTTCTTTTTTTGTTTGGTTATTTTAGTGATGACCAACCCGATTTGGGATTATCCAATTCCAACTATACAGCGAGCTCTAATTCTAGTCTATCATCTGGGGGTGGTTCTGAGAGCCCAAGTACCTCAATGGAGCAAGTTGGTGGTCCAGTACAGATTCCAACAACAATTACAACACACATTAGTAATAATACAAATGTTACTAATCAAGCACATAATTCACATAATACTGGACCCAAACCATGGGTTGATAGTGATGACGATGATGATTTAGCAAATGAAGTTGACTGGAGTTCGAATATTGCAGCTGAAGTGTTGGCAGCACTTACTGATGCGGAGAAAAAACGCCAGGAAATTATAAACGGTAAGTCCTTATAATTTGCCTTTTTAGTCCTTGTTCTAATCAAAAATGTCTCTATACCTTTTACTTTACAGAAATCTATCAAACAGAACGAAGTCACGTTCGTACCTTAAAACTCCTGGAGGGTATATTTATGCGACCACTCCAAGAGTGTGGCGCATTGCCGCACGATCATTTGCATTTACTATTTCCGCCTGCCTTACTATCGCTCAAAGAACTCCATAGTTCATTTGAGCAAAAATTAAAAATGCGACGTTTAGAGCATAATCATATTGTCCAACATGTTGGTGATTTATTAGCTGGTATGTTCGATGGTCAATCGGGTGAGGAGCTACGCGAACATGCTGCAAAATTTTGTGCACGTCAACAAATTGCTCTTGAAGCATTAAAAGAAAAACGACGCAAAGATGAAAATCTCCAAAGATTTCTTACCAAAGCTGAAGCTAATAAAGCCTGCAGACGTTTGCAATTAAAAGATTTACTACCAACTGTATTGCAACGTTTAACCAAATATCCATTGTTATTTGAGAATTTATATAAAATAACAAAACGTGTGGTGCCCGATGATCATGAGGAAGCTGAAGCTGTGCAACGTGCTTTGGATTATTCAAAGAGGATATTAGTTGATGTAAATCAGGCTGTGAAGACCGCTGAGGATGCACACAAGTGAGTTTTTATATTTTGTTTGTAGCATTTTGTGTATGGGAGATTTTAATTCGAATTTTATTCTCTTCATAGATTGCAGACAATACAGCGAAAATTAGACAGGTCAACATTTGACAAAGAGGAATTTAGAGTAAGTATTTAAAATTGTATAAAAATTAACATTACATTACATGATATGTAGTTAGGATTCATTACATTGAAATTAAGCAATCATGAACATCTATAATTGTCATCTAAATTGAGAAATTCCTTCGGAATCTTAAATCTAAAAAGGTTCTCTATAGCTTAAAAAAATGTTTGTTTAATTTTCTTAAAACCCAGAGATTTCCGTATTCTCAAGAATATAAATAAGATTTCTTTCAAAAATTTCTCATATTTTCTTTCAAAACTCTGATAATTACTTTTTTGAATTCCAATTCTTAATTATTATTATTGCAAAACTAAAATGTGTTTTTAAAAGAAATACAAAGCTTATTTGACTTTTAGTTTATGAATTCTTTAAACATTTTATTCTACTGCTCTGTTAATCAGAATTTTATCCTATAAATATAACCTAGCCAAATGTACAGTATTTAAAACTAACCATAACAGTTTGAATCGATTATTGTTCATACTTATTAAGTTGTAATTCATAGCTATCAACTTCTTTGGAATCGAAATCAAAGCGCAATTATCAATTGAATACCATTTTTATGTCAAAAAAATAAGAGTAAAATGAAATAAGTTTTGTTTTTTTTGAAATACATTTTTCCATTGATAATACAATCATTTTTTCTCGCGTTATTGGATTCTATCAGGAGGGATATCCTTTGAAATAAATTTACCTAGAACAGAAATCCTATGAAATAAAAGCCAACTTTTGGTGCAAATTCGTTAACCCATATATAATGTATGATCTCAATGTTCCAGAGAGTAAAATATTTCGAGAAAACATTTTATTTTCGATAACCCCTTTAGTCCTTGCTCATATTGAGCTTATATCCTTCTTTTGACTGATATAACTTTTTTAATTATGCTTCAAATTCATATTGGGTGTCAAAATTCAGTTGAATGTGTCAAAAACTATACATTTCTTTTCAAAACTGAAATTTTAAATACAGAAACTTACGTCGTTTTCAATTGGCAATCTGGAATTGCTCTTCGATTCGGAATCCTAATTGAACAGTTTTTTTTTATTCCGAAGAATCTGAAGTTTGGTGAGAATGTATTGGTTGAGTATGACATGTGTCACATATATGTGTATTCGCGCTAAATTTCATTTTGTTTTTGTGCTGCAAACATGGAGGAAGTGACATTTAAAATTTATGAATGTATGAGTGATTCTGCTTCTGATTCTGTTTTTAAAATCAGAAGGGAAATTCTCTTCTTTTCAGAATCAGAACTGTCACTTTTGCCCAATTGAACGCATTCAGAATGCTTTTTTTCACTTCCAGATTCCCAATTGAAAACGACGTTAGATTGCAATAAAGTGTGGTGTGTTCTTTTTTGACAAGTTGTGTGAGATAACGTTAAACTTAAAACTGTTCTATTCTCACTATTATGAATATTTTGTTCAAACAACGGCTTCTTTTAAAGTTTAGTAGTTTTAAAAGTGCTAAGAAAATAAGAACCATTATTCTTATCGTATCATTATTTTGCTGTTTGTAAATAACGCTACAGTTCAACAAATAAGCTTCCAAATTCGCACTCAAGTTCTCTGTCTTTGAAATACTTAACTAAAATGAAACACTTATTTGACTATTTTGAAAATATACATTTTGTATTAATTTCAATTTATCCTCCATTAGCCTCCCCATATCTCTGTTTTCGGCATTATTATATACATTTTTGATGAATTGATTCATATCGGTAAACCATCTCTTTCTCAAATGCCCTCTTAGTATAAATAAATAAATTAGGTGGCGCAACAGTCCATTGAGAACTAGGGCCTAGTGACTTACGACTTTCAATCATTACTGTGAGCGAGTACTGTTGTCAGGGATGGAGGGGACCTACAGTTTTAAGCCGAATCCGAACGGCTAATTTGAGAAAGCACTTTTCATGACAAGAATTACACTTGGAGAATATGTCGATTCCTCGCAAGAGGCAGTACCCGTGAAAAAACTTTACTAACCATCATGCCACGGGTACTACCCCATTAGCCTCCACGTATCTCTGTTTTCAGCATTATTATATAAATTTTTGATGAATTGATTCATATTGTCAAACCATCTCTTTCTCAGATGCCCTCTTAGTATGCTCTTATAAAAAAAAAGTTTACTTTTGTCTATCTTTGATCTTTTGTTCTAGATTTATGTCCTGCCCAGCTTCATTTAAATTGTTCCTTCTCTGTTATTTCATCAACAATATGTTTGTGCTTCTCGTATATTGTTAAGAATTAAACTTGGTTCGTTTATCGAAAATATAATTTTTTCCGTAACATAATGCTTTTTAAAACAAGCTGGTTTGTGATATGGAAGTAAAATATATAAATTATGTTATTATTTATCAAATACTACGTTCTAAAATGTCTTCTGCATAAATGTTCGCATTGTTTAAGTTCTTCAGGAAGTTTGTTTTCAATATTCATAATTTTTTAACTCGGCTAAACTTTGCATACTTTTAGGAGTTTTATTCAATAAATATTTAACCCATTGGCCATGATATTTATTTGGCTTATTCCAAATTTGAGAATTTGTAATCGTTTAAAAGCTATTCCGTCTTCTATTTTACTTATTTGACAATAAATTCTCCGAATGCTGTGGTTATGTCTTTTAGGACTATTAAATGGAATGCAACCCACTTCCTTTAATAAACAACACAAATATTTTTTCCAAGTTTACAAACAAAGTCTACATACTTTCACAAATATTACAGAAGAGCTAAAAATAAATCATTGTAAAAAAAATTAACTTAGCACAAGTACATTTCGTAAGATAAGTCATTTTAATAAGTTTGGTCATTAAACCGAGGAATTAATAATATTAAGGATTTCACAAAAACGTAACACGTGTTAACATTTAAAGATCTAAAGGGATTGGTTTAAAAACTCAATTTTTGTTGTTACAAAACTACAATGAAATCAATCCACTTAATGTATAAAAGTACATCAATGGTTGTCAATCTTTTGCATTAAGTTTTAAAATAAACTTTTTGAGTACACAAAGCGGATTCACTTGTTCTCCCACCCTAAATTTTACACTAACGTACATATTTTTGGTTTTATTAGGTTTTTAGAACCTTAAGACGGACTACAAAAACTTTTCTTTACTTTACAAAACTTTCCTCGACAAAATTACAGATTTGTACATTTTTGAAAATTTCGTTGCATTCTTTAAGTGGATGTCAACTCTATTCATGTTATCAAGTTCTTAAGAAACCGAGAATTGTTTTTTGTTATAACTATATATAACAACTTAGTATATGATTTTGGTATATTTTGTTTTTACTTACCTATTCGTATCTTTTTTGACTATCACTTCACACAAACTTAGCTGATTTCTCGTCAAAAATCGAGATCTTTGATTTCAAAGTGTTACAAACTTAAGATGCAAATGAAGTAATAATCCATATTAGTTTATTTAAATACCTTACTCAGTTCCTGCATTGAAAGGAAAGAAAACTAAATTAAGGAATAGCGTATGTTAGTCACCTTTTCGAAGATTTGGGGTTTTGCACTTCTATTCAATTAATAACTTTCATTTTTCATTTAAAATCTTGCATTTTTTCGTAGAAATAAACCGTATTAAAACTGTTGCAATAAGAGATCCAATATAAAATTTACAATTTTTGAGACATTTCTTATAATGTATTCAGGTATATAAGAAATACCCAGCAGCTCATACAACTCATACCCTTTCCCCATTTCCTTTTAAATCTTATAAAATCAATGAAAATATAAACCACCGCGAGCCTATATGCATACCTTTTTTTCACACTTTCTTTGCTACCTTAAGATTACTAAAGACCATACATAAATCCTTTTAAGCTAAATTGATGGTTTTTCATCTTCAATTATTATCGTTAACAACGTCATGATTTTTTCTGATATTTTATCAAAGTATGATTAATTTTCAACTAAGCTACTTATGCGCTCCAATCATACAATTCAACTTGGAATTTAATTTAGCAATTAGCTAGCACTGCAATTATTTATATTTATTTACATTTAATCTAAATAATAAACAACAAAAATAAGACGAAACCCTTTAGAAATAAGCTCATATCAATTTGATCCCTATTTTTTGTAGACTCTTTTTTTGTATATTGTGCGCGCACTAAAGGGGTTATGAATACCCTTATAATGATTAAACACAGTGCGGCAATTAGGAAAAGAGGATAGGATTAGAAAGTACAAACCGATGCACATTGAAATATTGAGTCAGGTAAAGCATTCCACATTCGCGTAGTGCGGCTAAAGAAAGAATCTCTGTACTTAACAGTGCGTCCGAAATTGGGCTCACGGATAAACTGATGGGCATTCCTAGCAGTACGGGGTATTACGGTTGAATTGTTTAAGGGCAGGAATGTAACTTGTTTTATTTTTTTTAATACGAAACATTTATGTTTATTTAACGTTTTGCACTAAAAGAAACAAACATGTTTCTACTCTTCATTTTCATTTAAACTTATAGTTTATTGATGAAATTGTATTTCCTGAAAATCTCACAAATGTCAGTTTTTAAAGAACAGACTATGATTTTAATTGAATAACCTTATCCAATATGTGACTGCGTTAATGTAACAACACACTCCTTTGCTATTGATTCTCTTATCTTATTGTTATTATCAATGTACACCTTAATTTTGTATTCAAATGTTGTTTAAGCTAGTAATTTCCAAGACATGTATATCATACATTTCTCAAAACATTGTATTCAGAAATAATGAAACAAATTGAATTTATTCCTGCATCTTCAAATCAATATTATAACAATAATTGTTTTATTAAATCTTTTTAGAATTTGGACTTAACTCAACTTAAACTTATCCACGATGGAAGTTTAACAATGAAAAAGAATCCCGGCACACAATTGCATGGACTTCTCTTTGAAAATATGATGCTTTTGCTAACAAAACAGGTAATTGATCAATTTTTAAAAAATTAAACTTATTAATTTATTAAAATTTAATATTTTCCAGGACGATAAATATGCGTTGAAAAATTTTCAAAATATTTCCGCAACTGGAACAACTGAGGTGAATAAATTCATCAGTCCAATAACATGTTTTGATCAGCAAACTTTGGTGCGACAATCTGCGGTCGATAAGAATACATTCTTTCTTATCATAACGAAGACATCACAAATGTTGGAACTTAGAGCGCCTAGCAGTTCGGAGTGTAAAACGTGAGTTCAAATAATTTTGTTTTTGTTTAATTTATCGAAATCCCAGTCATATTTTTTATGTGAAGCAAGGAATTAAGAATAAATTTAGAAATGATTTACATCGACGATGCACGTTTTTAATCAAATTAAATGAATACATCCAGAAGTCGGTAGCAATTTCGTCTCGTCTCGATATAAACAAAATCGTGAGTGTGAGAATTCACATTGATTTATCCAACAAAACATAATTAAATAATTAATTTAAAATAACCAAAGAAATTCTATCTGTCAGCAGAGATCATCATTATCTCTGTCTGTGTGGATTGTAGACAGCCAGCAGCAGCGGTGGCGGCCGGCGGCTGTGCATCAATGATCCACGATCACTTAAATCATTCCAATCGTTTTTACCTTTTTTCCTGACAAACAAAAATAAAAAGAAATAACTGAGAGAAATTCTTTCAAAAACAAAAAAGCACCAACAGACAGAAAAGAAGGAGGTGCACCCACCGTGGTGGTGACAAATGAACTTAAATAATATTATTATTGGCAGTTGTCATATAGTTGACCAGAAGTAAGAGCTCTTTGTTGAAGACACATCATATAATTAATAATAACATAAGCATATTATTATTAATATGAGGAATTTTATGATGATAATCAATTTTGGAAAGAAAGTAAAGAAGAGACATTGACGTCAAAGGAAGTCCAAGTCGTCAGTTGTGCAAATGCAATGCAAATATTTTTCTTTTGAGAAAAATTAAAAACACACAAAAGTTCAACAATTTCTTACTTAAAATTCAAGATCAAGTTAAAAGTGAGGAAAAGAAAAAGAAGATATGCTATCAAAAAGTTTGCTTTTTTTGTGATTTTAAATTTCGAATTGATTTAAAGGGTGAAGAACATATGCGTTGTTGAAAATGAGACATTTATTGAGTTTTGAATGACACGAATTTACCGGAAGTATAGAGGCTCACTTTTTTTTGTTCTTCTTCTATTTTTCCTTGAGTGTTGTATTATAAATTTATAATTATTAGCATGATATTAAATCCTCAAGTGCGTTTGTTGCACTTGTGGTTGCAATAAATTTAATAATTAATTTCACGCTAGACTGATCATTTTAAATATGAAATGACTTAAGTCGTTAGTCGTGCATTGATGAATTGATATTATAATTAATTTTGTTTTATTGTTATTTGTATTCTATGCCAAAGTCATTGACATTCAGGGTTATTTTGAGGAATATGAATGAATTTTTGAAAATTCTCAAAAATTCCAATAATATTATTGAACTTTTTTTTATATACATACATATATATAAATAATTAGATTTTTTTCTGCGAACAGAAATTCTTTATATACGTACCTGGACTTTATTTTATAATAATTCTAGGATGAATTTATTAAGTCATCTTGAATCTCAATCAAACAAATGGAATTTTTGTTTTTCTTTATTTTAATTTTTGTTTCCGATGCAAATAATAATAATTTGTATTTCTTATGAGCTGAACGCGTAAATGTGAGGTTTTATATTAAATGATTTTCTCCGAGATATAAATTAGCGTGGGTGATGAAAAGGAATAAGAAGGGGTCCTCAATCACGTCTTAATGAAAAAATGGCTTTCCTTTGACGGCTTGTCAATGACTCCCGAAAAATTAGAAATAAGAATACATACCTCATCAACTTTTCACGGTCTTACCTTTTGACAAAAAAATTTGATATTCAAATTCTGTACATTTAAGTGTCAATGAAGTTGGAGTCTTATTTAGTCAAAAGTAAGAATAGTTTAGTTGTTTAATTGACAGGTAATCGTCTTTGAACTGTATGTTCAAATTAAGTTTTCACTTGAATCCATGAAAATTATTCCTTGGGAACATTTGAGCCTGTAATCCAAAGTTTTCATTGTACAAATTTGTAAAGAATATAGCTAAGGTTAAAGTTGCTTCTGGCCGAAAAAGCCAACACATTTAGATCAGTAGTTAGTCCTTTGTGATACAACATGGATTTAAGGGTCTCCCCTGCTCTTTAAACTATTTGGAACTTAAAATAAAGAGTTTTTAAACAGTAAACATCGGAGTTTATAGAAAAAGGCTTCAAAGTGAATTCTTCTTCTTTGTAATAGAAGTCCTGTCTCCTCCTACTCTTCATCTATGAAGAAGTTATCTTCTGCATAACTCATTTGCAGGAGTTTCAAATCGAAATGTATGCCTACTTATTAAGCAGTGTCTTCTTAGGACATTAGGACACTTAAAACGGAGTTAATATAGGAATTGATTTAACTTTCTCTATAGTGTCATGCCTCAGTTTAAGTTTACTTTAAACTAAGGGTGTCCCGATGGTACTTAACAAAGTTAAGTAGTTCCATTATTTGCAAAGTCCTTCAGTTTCGCAGTTTCCAAAGGAATGCCTCTATGACACATAATAAAGGTGAATATTGAACTGTTTTTGACATATTCTTTGAGTGAAAAGAGGACTTCTTTGATGGGCAAGATATCCGCTTTGAACACGCTATAGTGATTGAATAGACGAAATGGGAGAAATTATTTGAGGCATTGAGGGATTGGCACTTGCAAGTTCTTGTGGAATTGTGGATGGGGCTGTGATGGATTGTCTTAAAAAAAATATAATTTTGTTTACTTTTTGAATTTAAGTAATAATTAAAAAAGGAAAGGAATATATTCGGTAATTTGTCTTCGATGTTTGATTTTTAGAAGTGAACTAGCTGAAACAAACCAATACTGGGATCCCAGCTTGATTATAGTTGTTTTTCTTTTTTCTTTTTGAACTTATTTTTCCTATTCTAATTTCAAAGGTCAACAATGACAAAAGAGGCTTTATGTGGATAGCTTGTTGCATATCATTTTTCACCTTTTTAAAGGTTGCAATCGGATCTCTATGGATAGGTTTCTTTTCAAATGTATTTTTCTTATAACGAAACATTTCTTTTCGCATCATTTAATAAATATTTCAAACAAAACGTGTTGGTGGTGCAATATTATCAGAAAAGTCTTGTTTGTAGTTCGTGGGTGCGTATGACATTCAAGTGAGACATTTTTAATAATGATGTCCTCTTGAACTTTATGCATATCAGCAGTTTCAAATCATAAATCAATAAAAAGAAAAAAGAAAACGCAAAATTTCAAAAAAACTTTCTTCTTCAAAGATTGAGCCAGAACACCATGATATCTTTTCTCAATGCCTCTCTTTGGATGGGATCATAAATCAATTTCTTGTTGCTGGTTTTTGTGATAATTCTATTGCCCACAAAATTGTCATCGTTCGATGTTCTTCTGAATTAATAATGAGTTTTGTGTTAGAAAAGTTTTACTTGCTTACTACACATTCAGAAGCCGTTTACCTTCTTAAAGTAATTTTACATGTCTTTTTTATCGGATGGTTTGTTTTTGTTTCTATGGACATTCTCTTTGTTTTCTTGGTATGTTAATCGAAAATCAACATTTGTTGTCATAGTTAAATCGGTATGTGTCCTCAAAATAAATGAAAAATGATGTGAGGACCTTGACTTACTTTAAGTCTTCGTCATCATCATCATCATCTTAATAACATGTAATGCATCTCTAGACAACATTTTATTATTATATTTTTATTTTTTTCTTCTATATTTAATTGCAAAACACCATCATCATCATCATCATAGACACCATTAACACACAAAATCCTTGAACACAAAGGATTCCAAGTTTAGATCTTGAACTTTTGATTTTCGGAGGAAATTTTTGTTGTTTTCGTTTTGTTAAAAGAATTTTTAAGAATCACCATCATCCATCACTATCAGGCGCACCAATATTATATCTCAGGATGGATTTGTTGAGAGGGGGCGGGGGCAAGGGTTTTTTGGTTTTTTGTTTGCTTACAATTAACAACAAATCGACTCATTTGTCTATTCATCTTCTTCACCTCTGAGTTGTTGTTGGTTTTTGGTTGGTTTTGATTCAGCTTCGGGTTGGTTTGCTTTTGTCAGAATATTCATCATTAGCTTTTTTCAAGTTCAGCCAAAATTTATTGAGTAGGTATTTTATTTATTTTGTTTTTGTTTGATTTCATTTTCTTTTTTAATTTAGATTTTATATTTATGCCAAAACGTCCGCACCGCCCTCATCAATCGCCAGCTGGTAATGTGATGTTTCAGTTTATCGTCTTCCGGGACGAATACTTTTATTTTTCATCTTGATGAATCAACATCAAGAATCTCTTTCTCTCTGTTTTTGTTTTTGATAATTCTTTTATTTTGTAAAAGAAACGTAAATCTATAAATCATTTTATTACGAGCGCAAACATCTGATACGGAAAAAATACTTATTTTAGGTGCGTAAAGCCCCGTATAGGCGTTTATAACCCCTTGTTTGATGTTTATTTTGTTGATATCTATTTTTAAATACTGATTCTGTGACTTTGTTGTTGTTGTGTTTTTGTCTTATTTTATTTGCAGAAAAAGGGTAATTTATAGATTATGAGGCATAGTACTATGTATCTTTGACATCGAGTAAGCTTCAAGAGCTTTTATGCGGTATCAAAGATCCTAGAGGAATATAATGGATACAAATAGTAGACCTAAGGCTTCATTTCCCATAGGGATTAGATTTTCGATTTAAGGGATTTTATGTCCTTGAACCTTTTCTAATCGTATTTCAATTTAGTGTTTATTTCATTTTAAATAGTCTTTTGGGGATTATACAGTAGTACCTCTAGGCTTTCTTTGGGGGAGGTTTGGGAAAGAATTGTTTCTTTTGATAGTTTATAGTCAATTTCTTTTCTTTTTTTTTTTGTTTGTGTTGCCTGGTCTGGTTTCTTGGAATTTTTGGGGGTAAGTAAGCAGGTTGATGTATTTTGATTCGATATTTTTTTTTTGTTGAAATTTAATGTTATTTTTATTTTAAATCAAAATATACAACGAAGAGAAATTCATTCATTCATTCATTCTTTCTTTGATTATAAACAAAAAGTTTGTTTTGATTGGGTGGGCATCATGTTATAGGTTAAATTGCGCACATCATATCCAGAGAGATAGTATGTGCGTATTTTGTTTTTCATTATAAATTTCAGTATATTTTTTTTTCTGTTTAGAGGAAGGTATGTCAAGGAATTAGGGGAAATTAGAAGGTCAACCAGAAGATATTGCAATTTTAGTTGTGATTCCAATTGAATGATAGTTAAATATTCCAGTAGATCTTCTCGCTTACTTAGGTTGGTTGTAATTGTTTTTAAATTCTTTTTAAAACTCTTAACCAAAGGAAACTTCCAAGTTTTGTAGTGTCTAACCTCTTAAAACTTTAAAAAAACCACCTTTGGAACCACAATGGTGGGATATAAATGAAGTTTTGTTCTTCTGTTTCGTTACTTAAACTCCTTCAGTCCTATAATTAATTTCATTCGAAATTTTGTTGTTCACCCGAAATTTTAAAAACACTTATAAGTTTCATTTGAACTTGATCAAAATTTCGATCGCATGGTTTCGAACAGCCTCAAAAACACTTTTTTTTTATCTTTAACGAAATGATAGCTCATTAAGTGAGGAAATCAATCATCTTCCAAGATTTCAAAAAAAAAAAGGCTGTTTAAATTAGATGTTAAGGAGGATGGTTTTCATTATAGTGAACAGTTGCAACACCATATTCTTTTTATGAAATTCTTCATGACAAATTTGCACATTTACAGCTGTATGTTCTCGATAACTTCACGAAATCAATATGTAAGTTCTGGAATCGATTGTGGAGTATTGGAAAAAAAACATCTTAAGGTATTAGATCACAAAGTATCAGTGGCCCTATTCGCGACATAACACGGTAAGAAAACATTTCATGCAAAATTGCAATTCGTTCGTTCGCTGTCTTGTTAAAACTAAACGTCGTCCTCAACAATATTTTTCCATTCTCATTTTCGCCCGGTAGCCCAAAAATCGAACCAAACAGTTTCACGTTGTGAAAAGAGGCTTTTAACAATCATGTTTGGATTTTCCGAGCCTCAAATGCCACAATTCTGATGATTTTTCGATAAAAATCCGGATACATTTTTATGAATTTCAAAGCCTCAATCAATGAATATACGAACTAAACTTTAAAAGTCCTTAAACCTAAGTTTAAGACGCAGGGTTTCATGCCTTTCGTTTTTTTACTGATATTTTTACAATGACACTTGCATTCCACCCCTTATACAATTCAGCCGTAATACTCGCACTTCCAGGAATACCTTAGTTTACCCTTGAGCTCAATTTCAAGCGTACGTAAAGATATTATTTTTTTAACCGCACATCGAGAATGTGGAATGCTTTGGCCAACTCTGTTTTTCCCTCCCATTGTGATATTCAGAACTTTAAGACCAATGTGCACCGGTATCTCCTCTGTTTGCACTGTATTCAAATATTTACATATAAAGGGTAATAATAACCCCCTGTGTGCCTTTTAATTATACATTTTTTAAAAAGAAATATATTTTTGAAATGCCTTATTCCAAAGATTATCGCGGAATCGACAAAACTGCCTTTTTGTCATCACTAGAGTCTACAGCAGCAATATTTTCAGTTGGTTTTGAGGAACTGCTAGTTTTTCTATTCTTCAAATCACAAACTTGTCCCAACAGCTCAAATTGTTCCTCTAGTTTCAGTGGCTGGTCGAGAAGGTGCTTCACGGCGATCCAAAAATGTTTTAGTTTTCCTTACTGTGACTTGAAAATATTCACCATTGTTAGTGTTGAACTTTAAGAATTTCAATGTGATGTTGATTGATTGTTTAGTAATGGCGAAGTTTTAACTTGTCAAATGTCAAACGATGACAGCTGAATAAATCTTACTTCTTTTTGGAAAACCCTTTATTTTTTGGGTGAAACTCATAAAAGGGCTTTGAATGATTTGGCCAACTCTGTTTTTCCCTCCCATTTTGATATTCAGAACTTTAAGATCAATGTGCACCGGTATTTTCTCTTAAATCCGTCCCTATTTTCCTAACGCTGGCGCTGTATTTAAATATAAACATATAAAGGGTATTAATAAACCCTTAAATGCCTGCAAATTTAAAAAAAAAGTAAATTTTGAAAGCCTTATTCCAAAGTTCAACGTGAAATCTACAAATCTGGCTTTTTGTCATCACTACAGCCTTAAGCAGCAATATTTTCGGTTGTTTTTTTGGAGCGACGCCCACGTTTTCGATTCTAAGAATCACAAGTTTGTCCCAACAACGTACATTTTTCCTCCAGTTTAAGTATTGTCGGTCGAGAAGGTGCTTCACGGCGACCCAAAAATGTTTTAGTTTTCCGAACTGACTTAAAAATATTCACCATTGTTGGTGTTGAACTTTAGTGAGTTTTAGCGCGATGTTAATTGATTATTTAGTAATGGCGTAGTTTTTACTTGTTAAATGTCAAACTATGATAGCTTCAAAAGTGACAACTGAACAAACTTACTTCTTTTTGAAAAACCCTTTATTATTCGGGTAAAACTCATAAAAGTACTTTTTTTCATATCTAGGTTAAGACATAAATTTAACTTTTAAGACAAACCGATAGATGGCGCTTAAAATAAAGAAAATTGTGGTTAAGTCAATTAACCATCAGATAGAGTCAAATTTGTTTGAGGAAACAACTTTTGAATTTTTTGAAGGCGAATGAATCATATTCCATAAATCATCAAAATAATTTCCCCTTTTTTTAAACAAATTTCTTCTACATAAGCTACTCTTGAATTCTTACAAATTATGAATATATTTTATTATGTTCTTTTGTTGTATCATTAAATAAAATTCAACTTAAACGAGATGCATGAATATGATAAATTAACATATCTGTCAAAATTGACACTTATTTCACACCTCCTAATAGTGTGGCACGTGTGACAATTTCTTTCATCGTCGTCGTGGAGTTGTCAAAATAAATCATAAAGAAAACTTATTTAAATCATTTATCCCCATTAGGGAACCAAGTTATGTTTCAAGTTGACAAATATTTACACTTTGTTCATCTTTTCTTATTTTGCTGTTGTGAAAAATGTAAAAATAAAATACAAAAATTCCTTTTGATAAAATAATAAACTCTCAAGAGAAAGATACAAATCCAGGGATTTTTGTTTTTAGATCCTCGACTCGGCGTCGTAGGTCAAGTTCAAGTATTTGTCACTTTTTTTCATATAAAATGTTGTCATTGTTTGGTTGTGTTGTTGTTGTTATTCGGAGGAAGAGGGATTTGTGTGTTTTTTTGAATGTTAAATTTATTTGACACTTATTTACATACACGACACAAATCAACATAAAGCAAGAAAGCAAAACAAAAAGGCATTGAAGATGAGATTAGATGGCTTTTGGGATTATTTTAACATAATTTTTTGAAGTCCAATTGAATAGAGAAGCTGCAGGAACACACCACATGACACTTTATTTAAAAAAAAAAATGGAAAAAATGAAGACAAATAAATTCAACACCCGAGGTAAAAAACAGTAAAGTCTTTCTTTTGTCTGGATATATATTATTTGTTGTGCAAAACACCGATGCCAGAAGATGAGGCATGTCCCTGAACTTTGATGTACTCGTACTTTTTGGAGACGATACAGGGCCGGACTTAGGCAATTTATAGGATATGAGGCCCATCAGCTTCTAAAGCTTTTTGGAATATTTTAGGTTAGATTCAACTCAATTTCGGTTGAAATTGAAACTCAATTGAATATTGTATTCGTTTTATATACATTAAATTTCAAATTCAAATAGAAAAAAGGAAGTACATAATTTCAAAAAGTTTCAGCACTATTTATTATTATATTTATTTATCTTGTCCTTTGTATCACTGAATTCAAAACTTCGATGGTATGATGTGTTGTGACAAGTATTTTCATAGTTAATTATTCAATAATTCCATTCACAAACTTCCATCACTTGACTCCGCCTTAGGCTACAAGTTCAGGCCTTATTCTCCGTAGAAACAAATCCTGCACTGTGATAAATTTAGGGTACCTATGTACTGTACACGTATTGAAGGTTCGATATTATATTATGTCTATCATTCAATTCTATTGTTAGAAAAAGTTTTATTATCTTGCTTCTTTTTTTTATGGGGGTGAGGAGGGTTTATCAATCTGAATTTTTTGTTTGGTTTTGTTTATTTTTGGAGTTCTCTGTTTTTATATTTTTTTTAAATAAATAAATGACGAAGGATACCTTTTATCACCATTTTGAGTCAAACATTCATTTACATTGACATTATTCTATAGATCCGAAAATCGGTTCAATAACCAATAATGTACATTCATAATACAAAAAAAGGTCGATTTTTTCCTGCATCATATTGATGTAGGTACTTATTTACCGAAGCCAAAACTTTTTGGCCTTCAAACTTTTTCACTCTAATCATCCTTTTTTTTTAAGTAAGTGTATATAAATTATGTAATAATGATATAAATAAAGAAGATAAAAGGGAAACATTTCAGCAATGCAGGCATAAATTCAACCAGATATAATATAAATAGCCAAATAGACCAACGAAAAGCGACCCAATTTTAAAAGGAAAAGTTTTTTAATAACTTAAATGTTTGTCCACTTAGTTTTACATGAGTTACGGAAAAGAGCGTTTTTACATAAATTCATAAATTAATTTATTCACTCAATTATGTATGAATTCCTTTATTCAATCATTTATTTCAGTCATTTATTTATTTAATTCATTTATTCACTCAGTCAGTCATTCATTTGTTCTTTAATTTATAACTCATTTTTCATTTATTATTTTATTTAATTATTTATTCACTCGATCATTATTTAATTTGTTACTTCATTCATCTGTTTGTCCGGTTATCCATTAATTCATTAATTTATTTATATGAATTTATTCACTCAATTATGCATGAATTCCTTTATTCAATCAATTATTTCACTCATTCATTTTTTTCAGTCATTCATTTATTTAATTCATTTATTCACTCAGTCAGTCATTCATTTGTTCTTTAATTCATAACTCATTTTTCATTAATTATTTTATTTAATCATTTATTCACTCGATCATTATTTAATTTGTTACTTCATTCATCTGTTTGTCCGTTTATCCATGAATTTATTCATTTATTTATATGAATTTATTCAATAATTCATTCACTGAATTATATGAATTTATTCATTAATTTATTCATTCAATTATGCATGAATTTCTTTATTCAATCATTTATTTTTCAATTCATTTATTTAATTAATTAATTCACTCATTCAGTCAATCACTCATTTGTTTTTTTTTTTAATTCATAACTCATTATTCATTTAATAATTCATTCAATCATTTATTCATTTGTTCATTATTTAATTTGTTGTTTTATTCATCCGTTTATCCAGTAATTGATTCTATATATCATTAATTTATTTATTTGTGTATTGTTTATTATTATTCATTTCTGAAATCATTCATTCATTTTTTAATTCATTCATTAAATTATTCATTCATTCATTCATCCGGTTGTCGGTTTATTGATTGCTTCATTTGAAGATAAATGTACCTCCCAATGTTGAAAGGACAGAAGCATTTATAATCCCAATTACCCCATGATTTTATTTATTCGAAATTCTAAGAACGTTCATCGTATTGACATAGAACCATATTAAGTTTAATCCTTTTTTTCTCAATGAATTTTCATTTCTGAAACAGAATTGAAATAAAGTCTATTCGTAAAACCAAATACCATTTTATTTTATTTTTTAAGCTTCTCTAAAACCTCAGATTAAATAAGCAGAATTTCTGTACACTCACAATGATTTATTATTATTTTTACATATAAAAATCTCCAAATGAAAGTAATAAGTTATTTTACAATTGTGGTGGACATGGACAGGACAGGACACTCAGATTCAAGAATCCATTCCAGTTTTTTAGAATTTCTAGATATAATGGCAACAAATCCTTAGAAATATCATTTCCATACAAATATAGCAATCTCAAGTGCAATAACATAAAAATCTATATCCTTTCATTTCACAAAATTATATACATAAAGTATTATATATATTTTCTCTTTACCTCTCGTGTATTTTAATTCAGAAATTCAAAAAAGAAATAAAAACATGAAACACAAAAAAAAAAGAAAATCCTTAAAGTCAGTTATAGAGGGCGTTGTTGGCGGACTTGATGATTAAAAGCTTTAAAATAAGAATTCACAGCAATATCAGACAGGATATGTCTGCAACAATTTTTCGTTTTAAGTCGAAAGCATGTATTATACGGCAGCTGGCAATTAAATAGATAGTTTCCTTTTTCTTTTTTTTTTGGGAGTAAAGGACTCACAATTCTGCGCCATTCTATGTACCTACATTTATGTATGTAAGGTACCTTCATAGGTATCTTTATAGTCCTGTCCCAAAAATGCAGAAGAGAAATATGAAAGTTTACTTTTTGTTGGATATTTTTTTTTTTTAATCTGTGTGCATAAATGATTCAGGAGAAAGTTGCTGTTCTGTCATAGGACACATAGGATGCCATCTTGTATTGATTTTAGTTTGAAATAGTCTCTGGAGTTTTCATTTTTCTTCTTTTTGTTTTTGTCAAAAACTTTTCATGCGAAAGACAGTGTGTAGTTGAATTATTTACTATTCCTGCAATAGACGAAAAAAAAGGTGGATTTTATTTTCTAGACAGGAGGTTTGGTATGAAAAGTGAAATTATTATCAAACTATCGAAGGATTGAATTACAGATATTATTGAAGAGTTTATATAAACTGTTGTCGATTTCGTTTAAGAGAAAATGTAAGTTATTGATAAACAGTGTTGTCGATTTCATTAAGAAAAAACGTAAAACGTAAAGTTTTTGTCATATAACACATAATGTAGATGGGCTGACTGGGTTAGTAAATTGATTAAACTGTCAAAAGTACATTGTAAAAGTGACATTTTAAGCCTAGTTCACAGTTGGCACTGGATACAAAATATTGACACACACTTTCAACTTTAAATTCTTGAATAATTTATGTTTTCATTATTAAAATTTAATTTACGTCAAAATACGTCAAAATCGTTACTTTGGAGTTTTGACATTAAACTAGCTGTCGTTGATTTTTGGAAGGAAATACTTTAAAATAAAATATATATTGACATTTTAGTATGAGTTCTTGAATCATTTTGCACCATCTGTTAATTTTCCATAGTGTTTGCTGTCACTTTTGACGTTTACTTCTTTGTAACAGACACAAAATCGATTGTGAAATACACCATGTTAATTATAAAAAAAAATCAGAGGACTAACTACGTTTTTTTTTGTATTATTATGATAAAAGAATCAATGACAATTACGTGTGAAACAAAATATCAACCTCTTATGCGTTGTTGTTGGACCAGCCTTTATAAAAAAGAATTAAATGCACAAAAATTAAGAAAAATTCAATAAAGTTCCATAAAATGTACATTTGACCCTCACAAATACGAATATAACTTAAAGTAAACTATACATAATCAAAACAAGCGCAAGTTATTCTTAAATTTAAAAGAAAAACGTAAATTATTGAATTGTACTTCAAATTTTAAAGAATTGTAATAATTGTACTATCGGGTGATTTTTTAAGAGCTTGAGAACTTTTTTTAAAAAAAAAACGCATAAGATTTGCAAAATCTCATCGATTCTTTATTTGAAACGTTAGATTGGTCCATGACATTTACTTTTTGAAGATAATTTCATTTAAATGTTGACCGCGGCTGCGTCTTAGGTGGTCCATTCAGAAAGTCCAATTTTGGGTAACTTTTTCGAGCATTTCGGCCGGAATAGCCCGAATTTCTTCGGAAATGTTGTCTTCCAAAGCTGGAATAGTTGCTGGCTTATTTGTGTAGACTTTAGACTTGACGTAGCCCCACAAAAAATAGTCTAAAGGCGTCAAATCGCATGATCTTGGTGGCCAACTTACCGGTCCATTCCTTGTGATGAATTGTTCTCCGAAGTTTTCCCTCAAAATGGCCATAGAATCGCGAGCTGTGTGGCATGTAGCGCCATCTTGTTGAAACCACATGTCAACCAAGTTCAGCTCTTCCATTTTCGGCAACAAAAAGTTTGTTAGCATTGAACGTTAGCGATCGCCATTCACCGTAACGTTGCGTCCAACAGCATCTTTGAAAAAATACGGTCCAATGATTCCACCAGCGTACAAACCACACCAAACAGTGCATTTTTCGGGATGCATGGGCAGTTCTTGAACGGCTTCTGGTTGCTCTTCACTCCAAATGCGGCAATTTTGCTTATTTACGTAGCCATTCAACCAGAAATGAGCCTCATCGCTGAACAAAATTTGTCGATAAAAAAGCGGATTTCACATTTCGAACCGAACACTGATTTTGGTAATAAAATTCAATGATTTGCAAGCGTTGTTCGTTAGTAAGTATATTTATGATGAAATGTCAAAGCATACTGAGCATCTTTCTCTTTGACACCATGTCTGAAATCCCGCGTGATCTGTCAAATACTAATGCATGAAAATCCTAACCTCAAAAAAATCACCCATTATATACTTTCTTAATTAAGTAAACAAAGAGATCTATTGAAAATGACACCTTATTCTCTTTTTATGCGTGTTGTCAAATTTTTTTAAGTACTGCTTTCCCAATAAAGTACACAAACAGATCTATCGAAAATGACAGAATTTCATTTTTTCCCGCGTGTTGTTGACATCAATTCTTCTTTTTGTTTGTTATAATAATATAAATAATATTGTTTGACACAATATAAAAGTAAACTGAATCTAGAATTTTGTAGCTGAGGAACAGTTTCTTGTTAGCTCTAAGAAGAATAAAATGATTCCAGATGATTACTTTTTGTATAGCTTTTGCAATCATTTATTGTTTTTTGTTGTTAAAATAAAACAATTTTCCAATAAGTTTGTTTCTTGGATATAAAACTCGCCCAAAACGTTTATCTGACGCTCGAAGCTTTTTAATTTTTGACATAAGCTGTCAAAAGAAATTATCTTATTTTAAGTCGAATATAAGGCTAACCTTAAACAAATATTTCTAATACTTAAATCTAACAATTTATCTCCCCCTTATTTAGGCTGAACATTGAGGGAAGTTTTGAGTGAATTTTAGAGAAATTGAGAATTTTCAGAAGTAAACGAAAAATCCTACTTTACAGATGATGTCCCATTAGTCATATAAATCCCTGCAAAGTAATTATTGTTTCTTAGAACCAATTCCTTAAAAAATGCTAATATTTTTTAAAATTTAATATTTGACTTTATAACAAAAATTACCGATTTTAAAACGACGAAAAAAGTTTTGACATACATATTACATATGTCACTTTGCTTCTGAGGGGACGATGACATTATTTTCAAACTTCTCAATTGTTAAAAATCAAACATGTTTCATTTTAGGATATATTTGTACATTTTATTTCCCATAAGACTTTGACTTCTCCATCAAGCTTATATACTGAGAAAAAAAAATAAAACACTCATATAATTGTTGTTAACATCAAATAACAAAGTTAATTTATTAAAAAAAAAGCCATAAAACACTAAAAGCCAAACGCTCACACGACATCAAACGTTTAATTTTTTTTTTTTAATATTTTGGTATTAAAAATAAAAATTAAAAAACAAAAAACAAATGATCGCAATAGTAAATCAAATTTAAATAATCTTACTTGATTTAATGGTAGTATTTTTTAATTTATCGTTTAATGTCTTATCAAATGAAGAGAAAGAAAAAACAAAACGCCAAACATATAACGAGGACACAATTTTAAATGGTTTTTGATCTTTTAATTTTTGTCTTTTTTTTCTTCAAACAAATTTAAATACACGATAGATTCAAACAAACAAAAATTCGAACACTTGACGCATAATTCTTAAATAGATTCAATAAATGCACCCAAAAAATATTTATATTGTTACGTTTGGTCATGCAAAAATTTAGCAGCAGGCCCAATCAATCTTTTATAATTATATCAAAAAATGTATTTTACAAAAATCGAAAAATCGACTCATTCAAAATTAAATGACAAGTAAATGTAATTAGTATAGGAAGTCTCGCAATATGTTTTTGTTTAATTAAACTAAGGTGCAAAATTAACAGTCCACTTTATTGATATTTTCCTCTTTTATTTTACTTTTATAATTCAAAAGCATATAAAAAAGATGATGAAATGCATCAAAATTTCTCTTCAAATAATAATTAAAACCATTAACTTTAAGAGTTATCAAAATCGTATATATGTATTTTGATTTCACTTCGCATTTGAAACATTTCACTTTTTATCACTACCTTCGAAATAAATTTTCGCAGGAACAAAAATAATCATAATCAAATTGTGTCCTATCCCAATAAAATATAGAAAGAATTATTTTACTCAAGAAAATCTCCAATATTATCATCCTAGCCAAATTTTTGTTTTCATTTCCTTAAGTAAAAAAAAAACTAAATATTTCTTTCTTTGCTTTTTTCCTCCTAGCTCACGGTTGTGAAAAAGTTCGTGAAACTTATTCCTTTTTCACGGGAAATAATGAAATCTTTGAACGTTTCAAAATTGACAAATATATAAAATTTACTTATAATAGACAATGTTTTGTGAAAAAAAAAAAAAAAAATTGTCAAAAGCAAATGGAAATAACTTTTTCTACAAACATTTCATTTTCCATCCTTCCTAGAAATACGTTTTCTCAAGAACAAAAATTAAGTACAAAAATTAACAAACTGTGCAAAAATGTTTCACTTTTTACCTGATACCAATAAGTTTTGAAACAAAATTATACATTTTACTGATTTTCCAAAAAAGGGAAAAATTAGCTCGTGAAAATATCAAGCGAAATTTTGTATTTTTCATGATGGTTAGTGCGTTGGACTGTCATGCCAGAGGTCTTGGGTTCAATCCCGACCTGTGCCATCTTAAGTATTTTCACGGGTTCTGCCTCTTGTGAGAAATTGACAAATCCTCCAAGAGTAATTCTTGTCATAAAAAGTGCTTTCTCAAATTAGCCGTTCGGATTCGTAGGTCCCCTCCATCCCTAAAAACATTACTCGCACAAAGTAATGGTTGAGAGTTGTAAGTCACTAGGCCCTAGTTCTCAACGGACTGTTGCGCAACCCAATTTATTTTATTTATTTTTATTTAACAATAATATTGAAAAATTGGTCAAACTTATTCCTTTTTCACGAGGGAAAAAACTGACAAATATTTCAAATTTCTCTATATTAGCCAATGTGTTGTGAAAAAATACAACTTGTCAGATATGCAAATGTACCAGTTTAATATGAAAATATCAAGCGAAATTTTGTATTTTTCATTTCCTTAAGTGAAAATGACACTAAAATATTTTTAGTTCTACGTCTCAATTTTTAAAACGCTTTATAAAAAAACTGCAAGGTTGTGAAATTATGGAACAATTATGTTGAAAATTGGTGAAACTTATTCCTTTTTCACGGGGAAAAACTGAAACGTTTAACGTTTTGAAACCTGACAGATTTCAAATTTCCTTATAACAGACAGTGAAAAAAAAACAACTTGTCAGATATGCAAATGTGCCAGTTTAATATGTACTCATTTTTAAATCTAAATTTGGAATAGGTGGTTGTTATTTTTGCACTTTAGTGTAAATATAAACAAACTATAAACATTTTGCTTTTACACAAGAAAAGCCCCCGCTATAAGAAAAAGATTCGAAAGTCATCACCAAAGAATGATTAAGAAGTGCCACGCAAATAGATACATATCAACCATATCCATATATTTCACTATACTTAATGTCGAATAAATTTTAATGAATGTTTACGTTACACAGAGTAATCCTTTTGACCTTTTCATCATCATCGTCATGCAAAAATAACTCAAAAATGTCAAAAATAAATACAAATTTAATAAAAAAAAAAATATAAAAGAAATTAGCATCCGCAACCGGAATCAGGATAATTAATTTACTTAAACATATGAAATCAAAACTCTTAAGTTTTTAAAAAGAAAACAAAAAAAAGTTAAAACAAACAAACAAAGCCACACACAAGTCAAAAGCCGCCCATCATTAAAACCGTGACATTATAAAGCTAATTATAATTATTGACGGTCACATTTTTCGGTTTGTTTGTTTTGTTTTGTCACTCAACTCTCATCATAACTGGAAAAAGTGCAATGGAAAAATATTATTTGTCATTTATTTATACCTTTTCCATAATATTGAAAAAGCAAATAAAAATAAGATGAAAATTTTCAAAAGTTGATATTATTTTGACAAGATGAAAGATGGGCGTAAAATGTAAGCCTTTTTTTGTCAAACCGCAACTTGGAAGACCGACCACAAAAAAATAAAATAATAAACAAAACCAAAGATTTCATAGCTTTTACATCTTTTCCATTGAAATCATAAAACAAAATTAAAAAGAGAATACATATTTCAATTACTTAAAATGAAATGTGGAATTTTAGTTGTTTAAAATGGAGTAAAAAGATTTCTTGTCCAAAGGTCAAAGGTTATTTCGCAAAAAGCCGGCTTCTATTTGTTAAATAAGTTTATTTTCATTTTGTTTTTTTTTGTTTGTAATATTTCTAGAAGTTGGATAAAAGTTTTAAGTATGATGAAGATAAACGGTTAACCAAAGTTTTAAAAAACATACTTTTTGCCTTTAGCACAATGTACTGTAACATCAGTTAAACATTAAACAAAGTTGAGTGAAATTTTATATATTTTTTCTTCAGGGCAGTCATTTTTGTTCTTCTGGACGAGAAGGAAGAAAGAATTTGTTTTAAAAACAAGACATAACCCAATGAACTTATTCAAACAAAAGAAACAAAAAAATACGATGCCATGATTAAACTTTGTAATTAATGAATAAACCAGAAACTAGGTTTTAAAGTTTTAATCCGACTCAACTCACTTAAACTTATTCTTGCGAAATATATACCAATATTTTGTTCATTAGTTTTAAGCTTTTTAACTTGCAACAATGTATTCCTGTCTCCTTTGTTAACTAACGTCAAAATAGGCATTGCATATTTTACTGTGTTTGATACGAAATGCAAATTATTTACCGATCGATTAGAAATCATTCAAAGAAATTTGTTTGATAAAAAAAATTACGGAAACTCATTTTCCTGAACAGCTGATTCTATTATGTCAAAAAGATATCGAATCGATGCACTGATTTATGTTTCAATTCTAAACAATTCCAATGACAGGCAATCATTTTCCTGAACAGCTGATTCTATTATGTCAAAAATGAACCGAATCATTCCATTGGTTTATGTTTCAATTCTACACAATTCCAATGACAGACAATCATTTTCCTGAACAGCTGATTCTATTATGTCAAAAATTAACCCAATGACAGATTTCTGTCATTAAAAAAAATGTATACTAGATTTTAATCAGTGCTATGAACGACTTCTCCAAAGATTCCAATAATTTTTTTCAATGATATGATGATGATTATTATTATTTTTCCTTTGAAAAGAAACGATTTTAAAACAGCAACATCGGATTTTGGAGTTGATAAATTTATAAATTTCATCTAACATCATGTGTCAGTTTTTCAGTGTGTTATTTGTCGATTTTGACGTTCAGAGCAAAGTTGGAAATTTTTGCAAACCACTCTTTGTCTTCTCTCTCTGTCTCCCTTTCCTTCTTTCGTTTCCCTCTCTCTCTCTACATTTGACGTTTTAATAGTTTGCAACTTATTGAAATTATTTGCTATATAGAAAAAGTCCCGTTAATTTGTATTAAACATTTTAAACCAAAGTTGGTTTTTACGGCTAGTCAAGACATTATAAGAAGGTGTCATTTTAAGTGAGTTTTTTGACAGATTAGGTGCTTAAAGAAATGAATTAAGTGCCTTGCTCATGAGCAACGAACTGCGAACTGCGAATGGACGAACAAACGTGATTTTACACATTTTAAAAAGTCAATTTCACACAAAAACACATTTAAATTATAAGAAACCAATTGACACTAATATTAGGATAATAAAATTTGCATTTTGTTCTCTAAAACAAGAGAATTTTGTAAAAACAATTTGGTAGTAACGAATCGCAGTGTGGTTGCTGCGAACTGTCAAACTCTATTCGCGTTCCACATACCATCCACACTGCAACGAATAAATTATTCGCGCTCAACTTAACCTCAAAATTATACCACTCTTGTTTTGTTTTTGTGTGAAAGATGATGGCTGAGGAAAATATGGAGAAAAGGGTTGACAATTCGTCGCTACCTGCGAATAGAAATAAAAGCTCATGTGAAAGAAAAGTCAAAATATGCGAACATCCACAGTTCGCAGTTCGTTGCTCATGTGCAAGATGCTTTAGAGTTTGCTTAATTTTTTTCAAATTGTATGTTCTCTAAGTCAAATCAAAGCTAGTTAAGCCTTTAAGTAATAACTTAATACAATTGGAGAAGTTTTTAATTGATTATCTTAAAATGTCCCTCATTAGCTGTCATAATTTAAGAACATTATTCGACAATTGTGAATATATAATTTTTCAAAATCTGACCTAGAATTCTAGACTAATCAAAGCTCTGAAATAATTCATAGTTATAAACAATCTTTAAATAAACATGGATTCTCCATACAGACAACAAAAAAAACAAGTGTAACCTTACCCCAATGACGGATGTCCCAATAAAGTCATTATTACATTTCTTCAATTCTTACAACTGACATTTATTACCTCAGACTGTAGCAAAACATAACTTCCAACACTTTTTTTATGTACATATTTCCTTTAACACTTAAAAAAAATATTTTAAACACCATTTTAAACTTCCTCGACTATAGAAATAAAAAAAATTACAACAAAATAAGGATAAATTCATAAATAAAAAAAAACAACTCTCTCAAATCACCTGGATCCAATTTGCAATCGCTGCTAATAAATCCATAAGCCGGCAAAACTACATGTTAATGCCAAAATTGGCATATTAAATTGACAGGTCTATTTGAAAGGTGAATCGTCATGTCGCTCGCGTCGTCGTCGTCTATATATTATTTTTAAAACTAAGTTTAACCTAGAAAGTAATTTAAACAAAACAATAAAATTGAGATAAAATTACAAAAAAAAAAATACCAGCAACCATAACGAAAACAAGGTGAACAAACTAATTGCATTTAATTAAATGCGTTTTTTTATATATACAATTATATACGCACCACACGGCAATAGATCAAATGAATTTTTATAGGAAAAATGTTATAATACTTTATAGAGACATTGTTGTACGTAGATGTCTTACAATAAATATAGCATTAAATGTGCGGCAATATAGATAAGTCTTTTCTCTTAAAATGGTTAACTTTCCATGAAAAATCTCGTATCTAGAAAATCTTGGACTATCAGTAGGTATATTTATTATTAACTATTAAATTCGCATCTTAATTGAATTATATCTGGTCGATAAACAGTAGCACAATGTATATGGTAAAGTTGGACAAAAAATGTATCTTTTATATTAAAAGAATAATAAAATTAAAATAAACCAGTGGAACACATACTTTTTTTCGTTAATCAATTTTTTAGTAAAAGCTTAAATCTTCCAAACGTTTTTAAAAATATGAAAATGACGTTTAAAGTGGGCGTGTTCTTGACATATATTTTTTTACAATTGAGAATGACAAAAATACGTTCAACTAAACGTTGTTAAAAATATGACAATAACGTTTAAAGTAGGCGGATAGTGGGCATGTCCTTGACACATACATATTTTTTTACAATTGAGAATTACAAAAATACGTTTAACAAAACAACCTTAAAAATATTTATAGGCCAATTCTCAAACCAATGAACTCTACTGTTTACCTGTCATGTCGTTTGTTTTAACTGTTCATCGTAGCAATGAAAATTTACTCTGTGTTATAAATGCATTTATCATTTTGTGACAGGCAAATTATATCGATTGTTGCTTATTTAATTTGACATCGTTGTTGTCGTTGTCATCGTCGTCGTTTTTGTATACTAACTCTATTGTCATACTTTTTGTTGAATTGAACTGAACAACAAGTATTATTTTTACACGATGACAGGGATAAGTAAAAAGCTATATCCCACGTGATTTGATAAGGACACGTATATTAAAGATTCATTTCAGTACAAATCACATTGTGACCATTTTTTGTTGTTGTTGTTATGGTTTTGACGATGATATGAAATGTAGAATTATTTATGACCATTGACAGGTGGTTTTTGTTTAGAGATTTGAAGATGAAGGATGAATAAAATTCTACTCACATGCTGACATAAAATGTTTAGGTTTGGTTTTACGTACTATAATTTTTATTTTATAAAACAAAACGTTCTTTGGAAGATTGTTCGTAAAAATTTCATCCAAACCAAATTTTCTTCATATGAATATCTCGGCTTGCTGTCAAAAATTGTGGATAAGGTCCATTCACAATAATTTCACTTGTCAAATTTCCATTAAAATCGCTAATGTCTAATCAATTGTTGGAATTATCAGGCTTTATAGAATTAGATTGAAATCATGTTTAAAAAAAGCTTAAATACGGCCCTAATGTTGGTAATTACTTTCCAAGGATTTCTAGTGGCACGAGGCTCATTCACGATATACCATATTTCAGTCTACGACTTTAAACTGAATGTAACTGCCAGCTGCGCCACATGCAGTTATATGGATTATACACTACCCTTAACTAAAAGGTTCCTGGAATTTTAAAATTGCCAAGTTAATGTATACAACGTTTGACAATTCACATATACATACATATGTACCTGTGTAGTACTTCTGTTGATATTTTACAGTAACTGGAACCTTTTAATTGGTCTTTATGTAGAGATGTAGTTTGTATTTCTTGATTAGCTACAGTGTATGCTTTACCGCGTCAATCTGTGATTTCTCTGGAATTAATTTTCCACTCACTATGTTCTTTATAATTTCCATTAAATTTAACAAGAAATGTTTTATTAAATTTAGTTTTTAAATTGGCTTATAAAATTAATTTATTACAATAAAATAAAAGCTCAATGTACAAGTAAAACACATTCTGTGCATCTTTTACATCAGTAAAGTAAATTAAAATATTTTCATGTGAATTACATGTGGAAAAAAAAGGGAGTAAACAAGTTTAATACGAGATGCTGTTAAATTGGTGCTCTTGTTTCCAACTCTTTCAAAATGTTAATTGAAAGAGAATATTAAAAAGTCCAAAAACAGGAAAACAAACAAGACAAAAATTCACTGGAAATGCAATCCACCATGTTAAACAGGGATGTCTTTTCAAAAATTCAACAAAAATAAACATAGGTTCATTTGTTCGTTTAAACTTTTACATTTTGATTTCTAAGAATTTTGAAATGCTTGAATTTTTTAAATTATATGTCAGTCTTACATAGGTCAAACTTTTTCACAATGTGACATTTTCGGGTCTTATAAAATGTTTTTGATCAAAATGGCTCACCATTGTTTTGTCAATAAATATTGAACAAAAAATCGACATTGAAAGAGAAAAAAAAGAGATAGGATTATCCAACTTATTTCGTATTTTAAAAACAAAAATACTACTACTTCTACTACTCTACCACATCGACAGCCCTGATGTTGTACTTACCATTTTATTTAATCTACACTAACATTGCAATGCTATTCGATTAAATTACATACCCTCGCGCAAATAATGTTAATGTTTGTCGAAATTCAAGTTCACAACGTTATTTACCATAAAATATATTAATTATTCAACGAAAAGTTGGTGTTACAAAACAAAGAGACTTCAATATAATTTCATTGGAGGAGTTTTTTTTTGTGAATTTATTTAAGTTTGTTTATCTCTTTTTATTCGAATGAATGTAAAATATATTTTTACAATTTATACGATTTTAATTTTATTTTCAATGATTTTATGATAGTTTGTTTAACGAAATGAGTCCTAAAAATGTTGAACTTAACCGGTTGATGTTTACTACATTTTTAGAAGGGGATATAAGCCAAATTGCCGCGACAACTACGTTTGAAACACAATTTTTTTTGGAGCTTTGTGATCAACCTTATCTTTTTAGTAGCCCCAAAGAAAAAAGTCTTAAGGTGTTAAACCACAAGACCTCGCACCAAACTTTTTGACGATATAGGGGTTTTTAACAATTATTTTTTGAACCTCTGAGCCGCAATTACGACAATATTGTTTGATAACGTAACCTCTGAAGTGAAAGTAGAAATTATCACTGAAGTTGATTTTTCAATGAAAACTCGGATTATTTTGTTACATTTACAGGACCTAATCAGGGAAGATTGTTGTTGGTTGTTGGTGATCGACCGGCTTAGGTTCTTGTGTTAAGTGATTTTTAGAAGCCTTAAGACCTTAAACTCGTTTCTGGAATGTCTAATTGCTAGAATTACCGAAAAATCAACTTACCTGGGTTTTATTTAACCCTACGGGCTACATCAACGATATTCTTAATTTTTCTTGAGCGATGCACACATCTGTGACTTTTCCCAATAGTACCAAATTGTTCCACCAATTTCACGAATGCTGTCCAAGAAGATGCTTCACAATGACCCAAAAGTGATTTAATTTTGCAAACTGTGCCTGCAAATGTTCACCATTTGTATATTAAATTTTAACAATGTCAATGTATTGTTGAGTGTGCATTGTTCTATTTTTAGTTCTGACAAGAAAAAAACTTGTCAAATGTTAAAAAGCGGGTTATTCGAAATGAACAAATTTTATTGTTTAACTGAATTTTTAAAGTATAATTCAACCACGTCCACTCTTTACGTTAACTCACAAATTAAACTTCACTAAAAATATCTTAATTAAGATTAAACTTTTTCGATTTAATTTTGATGAAAAACTAATACTCTAGGAAACTTAATAGAGATGATTTAGTAATGGTTGTGTAGGCCTTCAGAATTTTCGCCCATAGTTTTAGGACCATCTAACTCAAAACTTACAATGCCAGACAATAGAATAGAATAAAATAGAATAGAATAGAATAGAATAGAATAGAATAGAATAGAATAGAATAGAATAGAATAGAATAGAATAGAATAGAATAGAATAGAATAGAATAGAATAGAATAGAATAGAATAGAATAGAATAGAATAGAATAGAATAGAATAGAATAGAATAGAATAGAATAGAATAGAATAGAATAGAATAGAATAGAATAGAATAGAATAGAATAGAATAGAATAGAATAGAATAGAATAGAATAGAATAGAATAGAATAGAATAGAATAGAATAGAATAGAATAGAATAGAATAGAATAGAATAGAATAGAATAGAATAGAATAGAATAGAATAGAATAGAATAGAATAGAATAGAATAGAATAGAATAGAATAGAATAGAATAGAATAGAATAGAATAGAATAGAATAGAATAGAATAGAATAGAATAGAATAGAATAGAATAGAATAGAATAGAATAGAATAGAATAGAATAGAATAGAATAGAATAGAATAGAATAGAATAGAATAGAATAGAATAGAATAGAATAGAATAGAATAGAATAGAATAGAATAGAATAGAATAGAATAGAATAGAATAGAATAGAATAGAATAGAATAGAATAGAATAGAATAGAATAGAATAGAATAGAATAGAATAGAATAGAATAGAATAGAATAGAATAGAATAGAATAGAATAGAATAGAATAGAATAGAATAGAATAGAATAGAATAGAATAGAATAGAATAGAATAGAATAGAATAGAATAGAATAGAATAGAATAGAATAGAATAGAATAGAATAGAATAGAATAGAATAGAATAGAATAGAATAGAATAGAATAGAATAGAATAGAATAGAATAGAATAGAATAGAATAGAATAGAATAGAATAGAATAGAATAGAATAGAATAGAATAGAATAGAATAGAATAGAATAGAATAGAATAGAATAGAATAGAATAGAATAGAATAGAATAGAATAGAATAGAATAGAATAGAATAGAATAGAATAGAATAGAATAGAATAGAATAGAATAGAATAGAATAGAATAGAATAGAATAGAATAGAATAGAATAGAATAGAATAGAATAGAATAGAATAGAATAGAATAGAATAGAATAGAATAGAATAGAATAGAATAGAATAGAATAGAATAGAATAGAATAGAATAGAATAGAATAGAATAGAACAGAATAGAATAGAATAGAATAGAATAGAATAGAATAGAATAGAATAGAATAGAATAGAATAGAATAGAATAGAATAGAATAGAATAGAATAGAATAGAATAGAATAGAATAGAATAGAATAGAATAGAATAGAATAGAATAGAATAGAATAGAATAGAATAAAATAAAATAAAATAGAATAGAATAGAATAGAATAGAATAGAATAGAATAGATATGAATTCGATATGAAGCAAATAATTAGGCGTTGTTGATGGGAAAGCAAAGACTCGCTTCAAAAAGAAATGTAATAATTTTTCCACATCCTCATATTCTTTGTAGCCCCACACTTGAGAGGAGTAAAGCATAATAGATTTTGCCACAGCTTGAAACAATTTATATTTTGCTGAGTGGTGGATGGATTTATTTGCAATGCAGTTTTTTCCAGGAAACGCAGAGGGCAGGCTTCGCCTCCTGAAGTCTTAACTTGATATGTTTTTTCATACAAAGGTTACTTGTTATGGTCACACCGAGGTATTTAACTTCCTTAACAACTTGAACTTCCTGATCCTGGTTCTTCCATTTTTCATAACTAGCGTAACTTCCGTGTCTTTTTCTGAAGATCATTATGTTAGATTTGCTA
Organism: Eupeodes luniger; assembly: GCA_951509635.1. Lineage (NCBI taxonomy): Eukaryota > Metazoa > Arthropoda > Insecta > Diptera > Syrphidae > Eupeodes > Eupeodes luniger. The sequence continues at coordinate 53,388,866 of OX608073.1, forward strand.
AGGTTGACTGATAAATTCCATGTATCGCAGTATTTTCCAAGTTTGACGATCATTTCTTGGAATTGGTCTGGAGATTCCGATAAAAGTACGATATCATCAGCATACAATAAGCCCGGAACATTTTCTCCCGCAAAGTTCGCTCCTCCTCCCGTGTGCTCCACTAAATCCTCAATAAATAGAGTGAATAATAGGGTACTCAACGCACATCCTTGTTTTAGGCCCATTGAAGAACTGAAATTTTCGGAAAGGTATTCTCCATCCCAAACGGCTATTGAATCTTTAGCATAAAGAGCTCTTAAAATACTGATAATTTTGGAAGATATGCCGATATTCAAAAGTTTAAGAAAAAGTGCCTCTCGATCCATGCTGTCAAATGCTGCCTTGAAATCTATAAAAAAGGCATATAGTTTTTGACCACGATTTAACTACACATTTGCAATATTAAGTAGCAGAAACACCTGATCAGTAGTTGAATATCCAGAGCGAAATCCAGCTTGCAGCTCACTGAGCTTGGAGTTCGCACGTTCACCCACGAAGTAAGTCTACTGAATATCATACTCGCAAATATCTTCATAGACGCGTTTAAAAAAAATATCCCTCGATAATTCTCTGGAACAGATGCATCTCCTCTTTTAAATAATGGGAAAATCACCGAAGACAGAAAACTAGGAGGAATGCCAGACAATTCAAATCAATTCAACTTTGACATTGCACAACACGCCCTTAAATAACTTCCCTTTAATTTTAATTCACTCTTTAAAATTCAGACTCTTTTTGTATGAAATACAAATATGTAATATTTATTTGATTTGTTTTGTAGTCAATCCTCTTCTTTGTTTCATTTAAAACTTCAATTTAATCTGCAATAGACATCTACTCAATAATACTTTTAATTGTTTTCAAATTAACAAAAACCCAACACAAAATATCCCAAAATAACCCACCGCACTTTAAAAACCAAAAAACAACAAAAAAAAAACAATCACGTTTTATAAATCAGGGACACCACAACGTATACGCAACAAAAACAATCCTAGCCGATTTTATATCTCTCTTTTTCGCTCATTCTCTATCTCTCAAAAAATAACACAATTCTTACCCGAAAATCCGAAAATCCAAAAATAACCCAACAACATAGGTGAATCTAATAATTTATTATTATAATACACACAATAAACTATGCTATACTTTTATTTATTTCTTTTTTACTGCATAAGAAACAAGAAATAATGTTGTGAATACCTGAGAAGAGCACACTTCTTATAGCTAGCTACCTTTCTACCTCTCTTTAAATTTGTGTACAAATTAGCATATTATCACAACTAAATAAACAGAAAAAACAACAACAACAACAATATAAAATCGAAAGCTTTCAAAGGGATGATAATATTCTATAGTTACCATTGCTATCATATCGTGGTCATGATATATTATTGACTTAACGACATCCCCCAAATTGAACCCTTAACTCTCTTCTTTCTTTTATATTAAAAATTCTCTCTTTATATAGGTTGGGTGAATTCTCCTTTACCCTCAATGCGCCACCCAACCAACCCCATGTCAAGTAATATAAAGTTCTGTATTACTGTGAATCAAACAAAACTTTCATAACTACCCTTTCTTATACATTGCTACTAGCAAGCTAGGTACCCTTGTACTCATACTGTGTATATCAGGCAATGATAAAAACGACTGTGTAGTTATTCCTCCTCTACAAGTCCCATTCCAATTCGAAATTCCAATCCAACCCTCATCATCCTCACGTTTGTAGATAGATTTTCATCAGCCAAGTTAGTCATTGCCGTCCATTGCTATTTTACGACACCAGGCGCACCACCCTGTCTATCTAATGTTGTGATTTCCACATCTGAATCCAAAAAGCTAGCTAACCCGACCTAGGAAAATAAACAAAACATTTTTATACGAGAGTGCAGATAGAGAGACAGAAGAAGCAGTCAGTTCGGTAGCCCAGCAGCATCGTGTCGGAATTTCCTCCTTAACGCTCATAGCTTAACGCTCAACCCCAATAAAGAGAGAAAACTTTGGAAATAGAGAGAGAAAAAAAAGAGAACAGAGAGCTACCACCCTTTGGTTTAAGTCTAGAAAAGCTTTCATCATAACGGCATTCAGTTGGTTTACAGAGTTTGATGTGTACGAACGATAATATGCACATGTAAACGCGTTCCTCCGCAATTTTTACACAAATTTTTCACATCGTAACTTTTTGTTTTGTTGCTTGCAAAAAGAAAAAAAGAAAACAGAAACACACAAAACAAACGGACATCTCTTTTGTTTTTCTTCAGTATGCAGTGTGATATCCGTATCCGGAAAAAGTGTTAAAAAAAATCTCCCAGTGTGAACTAATTATTATTAATCTCCTTGTCGGCACACCCTCAAAAGTTAAATAAAAATTTCAGAGAAAAAAAAAAGAATTGGGAATCCGTTGTTGTTTAAAAAAATAAAGTGTTTATAAATACTTGATAGTGAAAAGCGTAAATATATTTCCAACATTTTTCAGCCAAAAATAAAATTGTTTAAATATTTTGCGTATAATAAGGAAATTAATCGAAAACTGTCTGCATTTTGATAATAATTCCTTCGGCGGGAAATTTAAAATAAAAGTTAAAAAAAGAAAAAAGAAAAAACACCGGCGATGCTCTTCACTTGCACTTTTAATGAGTGGAGAAACAAAAAGTCTTCAAAATGGGTTTGGATTGGTTTTAAGGGAAAACGCGTTAATAATAGAAATTTTCATTTCATTTCTTTTTTGTTGTTGTTTTTATTTCGTTTACCCCGGTGAAGGGTGTTATAGGAGAGTATGTAGGTTTGGATAGGATAGGGAGTTGCAACAACAGCAATAGCCATAATAATAGCAACACTTACTTCTAGTAGTAAGTTGGTTTGATACCTACATATTGAACGTATAGCTCTAGCTAGCGTCGCTCGTTGGCTGGCTTGACTTGTAAGTGATATCGAGTGCATAGAATTGAGATATGATGCCTTTCATTTCACGTTTGCATTGTTTTCTATTGTTATTTTTGTTGTTGTTGATGTAGTTTTTTTCTGCGAAACTTAAACAAAAAAAGATCATTAAGAAAAAAAAATTATATATAAAAACAAAAAACACTAAAGTTTCAATATCAAATTTCCAACTAATGCACTTTGCTTATACATTATTTTTGTTTTCTTCCACCACTCTTTTAGTAGTAAATTAAAGGAAAAAAATATTTTCGTATGTAATGTGTTACCCATGTATGGTTTACATATTTTTATTTTTCTAAAGTACATTTTCATTGTGAACAATTTATTTATTTATGATATATCTTACCTATCACTCACCATCACGTGTTTTGCTATTATTATTGTTTAATTTGATTTTGTTGCTGTCGAAGTTGTCTTTTTTATAGCGAAATTAATGTCAAATTATTTCCAATGACAATTATTGTGAAGAAAAAAAATTCCATGATGCAGATGAGAATAATTTGTGTGAGTAAGGTCATTAAAATCTGTAATAAGAAATGCAATTTAATTTTTATACTTTTCATGAACCTGAGACCTGAGCCTATGACACATAGTTTGTCATACTATTGTGAATGAAGTTGTCTTTCCATGATTTTCATTAATTTAAACATTCTTTTTTTGGGTTACATGAATTAACTAGTCATACCTTATAATTAATTAAAAAAAAATGTTGTTCTTAATTTACAATTTAAACTGAAAATGTTGATTTTGTCTTAGAAAACCACCATTGTTTAAACTTTAAGCTTATTATTTCTTTAAAAAAAAAAAACATTATTGTGACACTTTCGCTTCGGAACACCTAGCACCATTCTTGTGTTTCTAAGTTATGTCATAACCATTTTGGAATTTGATAAAAGACACGGATACAATTGTGATGAGTTGCTGCACTTGTCGGTCGAAGATAAGTTTCCAATAACAAGTTTCCTTTTAATGGCCCACTATTGGACCAGCTGTAACTTTTAAATCTGTCTTCTTTTGACGTTTGAGATGTAAAAACTACACCATTACTAAAAAATGGAACAATATCTGCTTCAACAATGCATTCAATTGTTAAAATCCACTTAAAAAATATTGACAATTTTGCAATTAAAAAAAGTTTCCTGATGCAATTTAATTTCTATATTTTTCATGACTGAGACGCCCTCTATGGGACAAAGTTTGTCGTTTGCTATTGTGAATAAAGTTGTTTTTATATCATTTTCTTTAATTTAAATATTCTTCTTTGAATATGAATTAACTAGTCATAGTAATTAATTAAAAAAAAATGTTGTTCTTAATTTACAATTTTAACTGAAAATGTTGATTTTGTCTAAGAAAACCACCATTGTTTTAACTTTAAGTTTATGTTTGTGACTCAACATCTGTTCTTTCCTTTTGAAACAACCAGCACCATTCTTGTGTTTCTTAATTATGTCCTAATTATTTTTGAAATTGATAAAAGACACTGCTGCACTTTTCGGTCGAAGATTATCTTTCAACAATATAAGTTTCATTTTAATAGCCATTCATTGTATTTGTCAAATCTGTCATCTTTTGACGTTTGATATGTAAAAACTACGCCATTACTAAAAATGAGACGATATCTGCTTCAACAATGCATTGGAATTGTTAAAATTCACTTACAAAAAATGGTGACAATTTTACAATCGAAGTTCTCAGTTTTACAAGAAAAGTTTCCTGATCATTAAAATCTGTAATAATAAATACAATTTAATTTCTATGTATATTTTTCATGACTGAGACGCCTCCTATGGGACAAAGTTTGTCATGTTATTGTGAATGAAGTTGTCATTTCATAATTTTCATTCAAAATAAATTAAATATTCTTGTTTTTAACCATGAATTAACAGCACATAGTTATTATGTAGATACAAATCAGCATTTCAAACAAAATTAGTTCTTATTTCCCAATTTTAAGTGAAAATGTCGATTTTGTGTAAGAAAACTATGATTGTTTTAATTTTAAGCTTATTTTTATGACTTGACATCTGTTCTTAAAAACATTTTTACATCATTTTCACTTCGGAAAGCCTAGCACCATTTTTGTGTTTCTAAATTAAGACCTTACCATTTTTGAAATTGATAAAAGACACGGATAATATAAATTGATGAGCTGCTTCACTTGTCAGTCGAAGATTATTTTCCAATAGTAAGTTTTATTTTAAATAGAAAACTATTTGGAAAGCTGTCACTTTTAAAACTGTCATTTTTTGACGTTTGATATGTAAAAACTACGCCATTACTACAAATGCACCGGTATCTGCTTTAACAACTTATTCGAATTGTTAAAATTTACTACACAAATGTTGACAATTTTAGAGTCAAATTTTGCAGTGCTAAAAGAATAGTTTTCTAATCGTGTTATTTTTCAATGAGGTGATCACAATTTATAACCAAAATCTTTAGATGGGTTCTAAAAATCGACACATTTCAATTGAGTTTAAAATCTTCTACAAATCATCAATTTAAAGCAAAAAGCACCTTTTTTCTGTCCTATAAGACGATAATTCCAATTATTTCGAATTGTTTTCAAGTAAAAATGAAATGCCGATTCTAGCTGCAGGTGATTTAACACAATTAATCTTTTTTTCCACGTAAAAGATAGGCCTATGCCAATGCTCGGTTCTAGACTAAAAGATGATCAATTGATTTTTATTCAAATAATTGTTTTTTTTGTTTTTTTTTTTTTTTTCAAACCTCTTATTGGAAAGCTCATTTTATGCCCTCTATCTATGAAACTGTTGAGCTTATAATAAAATATTTATGACAAAAACTGTACCAATTTAAATGAATCACGTTTTTCATACTAGAAGTTAAGATCTTTTGAACCATAGAGCAGGGCCTTGTTTCATTAAACACTTTTCACTTTGCAACTTTGCAATTGCACTTTGCACTTTTACTTTGCAAATTATTTTTCAATAAACCCAAAAGAATTGAAAAGTTTTCCTTGCTAAATATAGTTCACCAAAGTCTTTTCACTTTGCAACGTTGCAACTTTTCACTATTACTTTGCAAATTACGTTTCACCAAACGCAAAACAATTAAAAAGTTGTCGTTTCAAAATACGTTTCACCAAACTCAAAATTTGCAAAGTGCAGTCTTTTCTGAAAAGTGAAAAGTTTTGTTATTTTGAAAAGTATTTGTTCTTCTTTTTGTTTCACCAAACAATAAACTTTGCAAATTATTTTTAAAATTTTGAAAAGTTTTTCAGTAATATGCAAAGAGAAATTTTTTTTTTCAAATAAGAGTTTGTTTTGAAAAGTTGTCGAAAAAAATAAAAAAATATATAAACCGTTTTGAAAATGAAGAAGTAAATAATAGTTAACAATACAATTTTGACGAATTTACCAAAGAATCCGAATTTTGAAGTTTAAGGTTACGCGTTGATTTATCTCAATTTCAAAAATGACTGATTTTGTAGAGGTTTTTTAATTATTCGACATTGTAGCCTTCCTTCAATGGTATTTGACAGTTTATAGCAAAACAAATGTTTCTTTTGAAGGGCTGTTATAAATATTACGAAAAAGGAAAATATGAAACCAAGGAGTAGTGAAACTTAGAATAAACTTCGATATCGTAGATGATTTTTCGATAAAAGAGAGTTTTCGATTAACGAAAAGTACCATCTAATTTCTGTTGTCTAAAATCTATATATATAAAAGAAAGTCGTGTTAGTTACACTATTTATAACTCAAGAACGGCTGTACCGATATGGCTGAAAATTGGTGGGTAGGTAGCCTAGAGCCAGAAGACGGACATAGGATACTTTTTATCCTGTTCGACAGCGTTCCCGTGTGACTTGCCATAAAACGTCAGTCACTATAAAACGTGGTATAACAAAAAAGAATCAGACTTGGAATAACAAAACGCAAATGACAGCTATGTACATATGTTATGGACGAACATCTCAATTTATGATCGCAATATTATTGTATTGCAAATTATTTGTCTAAAGTCAAAATTATCTGTTAGCTTCAAACGATTCTAACAGATGGCAACATCTGTGGACTGGATTGAGTTAGTATTCAATAGATGGCGCTATGTCAAATTTCCAAACGTTTCATATAAGCTACAATTTAATAGCATAACCACCACATGTTGCTGAGGCATAAGTATATGTTAAATTTATTTTGTAGTAAACGAAATACAGTGAATTTTACTTTTTCAATTGTTGGTGTTAGCAATTTTCGAACAATTACCAGCTATTGGGAACGGTAAAATAGAACTGCAAAATTGCCAGACAATTTCTGCACTGTTCTTCAGAAAAAAAAAACTAATTGATTCAAAGTATATTTCCGGATATACAGAGTAATTACTTAAATCATAACTGGCTCAGTCATCGGGCTATTTTGGCAGCCAAATATATTGATGTTGACGAAATTAACTTACAGGTATAACAATTGTTACCAGGCGATCTGATGTCTTTTAAATCAATCGATACTGTTGTTAATGGATATACAGAGTAGACATACCTGGAATGCCACCACATAATCTTCGATTAAAGATTGGTTCACCTATTATTGTCCCGCGTGATTTGAATCCACCTTAATTAAGCAATGGTACACGTTTACTCATAAAAAACGGAAATATTGTTGAAGCAACCATTTTAACTGGGAAGTTTAAAGAAAAAGTGGTCCTGTTGCCACGTAGTCCAATGATACAGTCAGATTCTACCATATCTTCAAAAGGTTACAGTTTCAAATTCATTTAGATTTTGACATGTCTCCAGGCTCAACAATGTACATTTGTGGTTTAGATTTGGAAAATCCATGTTTTTCTTATATGCAGCTATATGCTGCATGTTCACGTGTAGGAAAACCGTCGTACCTATTTGGGTTACGAAATACAGGTTAACCAAAAATATTGTGCTACATTAAATTGAAATTAAAAATATTTATAATTCAAAGTAATAAATATTATTGGAAGATTTTAAACTATCCGCCCTACCTACTTAATTTATAAGTTTAACTGTCACATGAACTAAAAACTTTGTAATATACTCATTTGTTACAAACTTGAATACAAATAATAATACATTTATTATACAATACAATTCTTTTGTTTTGAATTTTGCTTTACATCAACTGTACGGAAATTTTGATCAATTGTGTTCAAAGTCCTTCCCCTTCAAATCCCAAACCATTACATTTTTATACCAGCTTTAAAGTTTCCATCTTCGTTTGTAAATAATAATTTTACTGTAATACATAAAGGGTAACGATATTTGAAAATCAGTCATAAAGGTCGCCATGTTTTTTTTTTACAAATGGCATAAATGTAAAAAAGCATGGTGCTGCCCATGTCTGATGTTCTCCTATTGTTCCCCTTTTAACAGTTTACAACAATATAACAAAAACCGTTCCACAGCAACGTGTAGCCGGGTTAGCTAGTTATAAATAAACTACAATTCAATAGCCAAAGGACTGTGTGTTTAAGTCGCTTGCAACAACTGTTGTGTGCACTACATTGGATCCCAATATCAAGGTGTTTTATCTATGCACGGAATATTCAAAGCAACCGTCTGCAGAGAAGTTAATTGGGTATCGAATTTTATCATTGAAAAATTTGTCTCGAGCACCATTTGCTGGGCACAAAATTGTTCAGCTGGGTGTGTTAACAGTACCATGTTCAAAATTGATTTACCAATTTTTGTCAATGCATATTTGATCTTAATAAACACAATCTAAAATTTACTTTATAACTTTTCAAATTACGAATTTATTGCAAAGTTGTATTTTAAATTGGTGAAACACTTTTGTTTTTCACATTTCACATAACGTCTGGAAAATTTTGAAAGTTAAAAATCTTTTCACTTTGCAAATTGCAATGTCTCCACCTTTGACATTTCATAACTTAAAACAAAGACACGAGCTTTAACACATGCACACTTTTCTATGCTATTAATAAGAGATAATTTAATCTGCGTTTATTAATTGGGTTGCAACTTTGGTCTCGCAGACAGACAATCAGTCGACACCTGTCAAATTTTTTGATTTTTATAGGTAACAATGTATTTAAGACAATTTCTTTTTCACTGTCATTGGGAATGTCGAGTCAATTTAGAAACTAAAAAAAAAAAAATATTTCAAAAAAGTAGAAAATTCCAAACCATTCAAACTCATTTTTATTATAACATTTCATATCCAGATTTACTTTTCACCTTGCTGTAACGAAGTCGGTGAAGTGCTCTATTTCCCTCATAAATTTTACTTACAGAAACTCTAATCTCAAATATAAAACATATTGAACCAAAAATAATACGTTATGATGTCAGAATATTTCATATGAAAAATGTCAAAAGAATTCCAACAAAATGTCTCATTTCCCCAATAAACCATAAAATCTATGAGTACTCTCATTATTTTTCAATAAAAAAAAAAAAAACAAAAAATCAAAAAATTATTATTATAAACATTATTTAAAATTTATATAGTCTCCAATTTGTTAAGTACCTAACCTAATTATTCTTTTTTCGTTGTGTTCTGTATAATTATTATTATTATATTATTCAAGAAAAACCTCATATGCTAAATGTCAGAATTATTGATGTACACTTGGGCGTATACTTAATATTTATTTTTTTATTCTTTCTTTTATTTGTTTACGATTTTACTTTCTTCTAATACTATTATTGGAAAGTTTAGTAATGTTTTTTTTTGTTTTCTTGGAAAAATTGATCATTTTATTTGAACTGTGGGTGGGATGCTATATTGTTTCTTTTTTTCGGTGTAGGAACCTACACGAAATGAGTTGTTGATTAATTTTCTTAAATTTATTTTTTTTTCTTTTTGCATCCTCATTTTATTTTTATTTATTTTTCTTTAATTTCTCTTATAAGAAAAAAATAAACGGTAAAAAATTAAATCAAAAATTGAATTTATAAAAATGGTGGTGTTTGATGTGTTTTTTATGTTTTGAATTTATTTTATTCATACGTTTTCTTTTTGTGTTTGTGCAAAATTAAAGAGGATAGTTTTGTGATTAATTAAGCATATAATTTTATTTTTTAGATCATCAATAATCCTGAGTATTTCTTTTGAGAATGTTTCTTCTTGTTAATTTTTGTTTAGAAATCCTTAAAATTGCTATATTTACTTCATTAACATCTTTGTTCTAAGAATGTCAACAAAAAAAAAAACACTATGAATTTTACTTACGATATGAAGGTCAGGGTTTAGAAAACATCTTTTCAAACACAAATTATGTAGGTACACATTCATTTTGATGAAAAATAAAAACACACCTTTCTAAATCAAACACAAAAGATAATTGTTTCCAATTTATTTTGTTTATTTATTGGTTTATTTCAAACAAAACGAATTGATTTTCGGCTTGTTTTTTAAATTTTCTTGACTTAGTTATCCAGCTGTTAAGTGTGTTCTTAAATGTACTCACGATTTGAATTTGACTTTCATTGATGTAAAAAAGTATTGCCAATCCTAAAAAATAAACAATTTGACAGTTGACAGCTGATGATTGTAAAAATCTATATATTTCTTCATATAGAACAAAGTGTTTTCATTGTTGCCTAATATTTCGATTCTGAAAGTTCGGAACTTTAATAGAACATAAAATTTAAGACAAAAACTCAAGAAAAGAGTTTTCTCTGTGAAACATTATGACAGCAATTAATAAACCCTGAAATTATACTCAAAACTCATGTGGACTTAAATTCATCCCTTAAAAGATACTAAACTGAGTAAAATTAGTTGTTTCTATCAACCAAGCCATGTACCAACTTTTAGGACCGTTGTTTGTGGTCTCATAAAAATATAAATTACAAATGACATGATAGTTTCAAAAACAAAGAAAAAAATCTTTCTTCATACATCAGGGAATGTTTCGAAGCACTCATCATAAACATAAAAATAACAATTAGCACAGAATAATTAATAAAAATAAAAAGCTTTTTCTGTCAATCGCACACATGTATGTATGTAGACCGTATAATAAAAATATACTCACAAAATGAGAAAAATTAATATTTTACATCGAAAAATTCTGTTACCACTTTCAATTAATACCTAACACATATGTATCTGATCTTTATAATGTACATAATAGGTAGGTATACCCTTTTTCCAAAAGTTTCTATATAATGTCCTTAACGATTTTCAACCCGAAAGAGATTTTAAGATTCCTTACACACGCATTGTATTTGATGTAAAGAAAAGAAATACATATATTTATAACAAAAATGTAGTAATATAGGGACGGATGTCGAAATAATGTTCAATTTCAATTCTTTGACAAACCTTGAAAAGGATTTGAACGTCTCAAACCGAACAAAAGAAGTATTGAAAGTGTACTTAAATAGTAATAGTCACGAGTACGGGTTTATATCCCGTCGTGCCACATGTGACTTTTGATTTTTACAAAGTCCCTTAATGATTTGTATGTATATGCGATATCAACCTTAGATAAAGTTACGAATAGTACAACTTACAATCATTTTGGTATTTGTTCTATTTGTTTTTTTTTGCTAAAAAACGAAAAAAAAAACGTGCAATTTATAACCTTTGAACAGAACAAAAAATAAGATAAAAATTTTATAGAATTAAACAAATACTCTCTATATTATTGTGCAATTTCCTTCTTTAGATAAGTTTTTTTTATTAACACGTCATTTTGATTGCACATTTTTTGTTTGCATTCAGATTTTAGCATTCTACAAACAATAGCAATTAATCAAACTCGTTATCACACCAAAAGATGCATATCTCCGCCGCGTGCCGTTGCGTCGCGTCGGTCATTTGATAAAGAAAAACTAAAACTATAGGAAAAACGTGTTGATTCATTGATTAAGCTTTGTTTGATTTATTTGAAATTCAATAATTCATTCATCACGCAATTTAATGCAAATTATATAATCAGTGCTAAAATCGGTTTTAATTTAAATCTTTATTTTTTTTAATTAAATTAAAGTATTAGCTTGACAGTGACATGTAACGGCTCTATCCATAGATGTCATTTTGACAATTGTTAAAATTTTATTTCACCAAAGAGTATTTATTGAGATATTTTTCTTGTTGACAGTATTCAGATTCGACCCTCACTTTAAGTTGGACTTTCCATCTCTTTTGTCTTGCTTAATTCCGCTTTCTTTTATTTGGGATAGAAATCAAATCAAGAAATGTCAACATGAATAGTTTTAAGTAATTCCATTCTTTGAACACACCCACTGAATTTGACAGATAAAAGTTACAGCTTTGACATTTAATTCAACACATATGCCTTGTTTGGTAATTAATTTTCCATAACTCTGATCCAAGAACAGATTTATAATAAAAAGTTGTATGGGTTTATTTTAAAATCAATTCAAAAATTCACAAAATATTCATGAACAGAGTTTTCTGTTTGTTGACTCTAATACGACGCGACGTAATGAAGATAAAAAAAAACTTCTGTTATACAAATATTTCAGGCAACTGTCAAAGTTCCCAGTAGTTATTTCTCCTCGCTCATAATTTATTCAAAATTAAAAGTAATTATTTAGACAAACATATTGATTAAAATCTAAAGTTAATATTAAATTTGATTGTTGACGTGAGAAGCTTTTACAGTTAAAGTGGTTCCCTCTCATTGCATTTTTGATCAGAGAACCCATAAACTAATACTGTTAAGGATGAGATTAGAAGTAAATGAAAGAAATAAAACGCGGAAAATACTTTTTTCCACACACATGGTCACTTTATTCTCGAAGTGTCAGGTTGACAGACTGTCAGCCTGCTGTTCTTTTTAGGACTCGTTTAGTTGTACAACAATCTATAAAAATGCTTTCAGAACACTGCAAACAGATCTTATTGTTCTTGAACTTTATGTCTCATTTCACAGTTGGCAATTAAATTGTTGGATTTTTTTCAGTTGTTTGTGCGGTTTTGAATTTATATTCGGCAGAAATTATTTTTTAAAGAGTCCTACCAATGGATGCAAATGATATCAAACAGATCTAATGGCAGTGTTCAGATTCACATTTTTTGACATTTCTGAATTCATATTTAGTAGAAAAGTAGTAATAAAGGAACTGATTTTTTAGGTTTTCGTTTTCGTTTTAATTTTAATATTTTTTAACTTTTTTTTATAAAAATTTAAATTATATTAAGTCATTTAGTATAAAATTTTAGATATCACAAAATATCTTTAAGAGATTTTTTTTCGTTGACTGTGAAGCAATCTACATCTTGAAATTTACAATTTGACAAATGAGTGAATATATCTTCGTATACGACGCTCAGATTCTAGTGAATTTAACGTTTGTTTTTAATGTTTTACATTATTTTCATGTTAAAGTTTCATTGTTTATTTTTACTTTTTTAAAGATAAAACAAATAGGTACAAATAGTTTTCCTTCCAACCCGATCAAATGCAATTACATGCCTGATTTAATTTTATTATAATTGTCTTTGGCAAAAAGAAAAAGTCTCAAATGCATTCAAATTCATCCATTAAAACTCAATAAAGTTATATCCAATAAAACTCCCATCATAGTCACTTTATTGACAATTAAAAATAATCCCTGAAATAATTGATTTCCCTGTCGAATCCCAAAAGTCAAAAAGTTTCTCTCTCTCTCTATCCCTGCAGATAAATAAAAACAAAAATAAAGCCAACATAAAATCCAATAAAATTGAAAGAACTAAACGACTAAACTACTGAATTTAACGCAGTATTTTAAAATAATGAGACTGCATTGTATAAATCTGAAAAAGGATTCTTCTCGTTGTCGCTTCTGCTTGATGTCGTTTATCTAATCGATAGTTTTTCTTTTTTGTATTTTAGTTCTCGATACTTTTTTTATCTACAACTGTTCCACATTTCTAAACTTTATCCTCGTGTCGTCGAGTTGATTTAATAAGATTTCAAAAAACTTTTTCCTTCCTTTAGTTTTAGTCGAATCGTTTTGTTGTTGTTAAGTTGTAAGTTATATATAGAAACGTATTTAACTCTTCTGTACCTACATAACAATTAAAATCAACAAGCTAGAGATAACAAATTTAATTTTCTTTAACTTTTTTTTGTGGGTAATTAATTCTAGAACACGAGCATTTAACATTCTATAAGGATTTTCCTTTACTCTCGTATACATGACATATGTATGTAGATGTACGTACATTGTGTTTTCCTGCAGTCAGGACCTTTATTTGAATGTTGAGTGCATATAAATTTAACATCACGCGCAAACAATTTACAGTCGTTTCTTCTTATAACAAAAGGAAAAACAAGGATACAATAGAAACAGACATTCAAATATAAGAAAAACTTTAACTGTACCGTCATCGCTCGTGTACAGTGAATTAGATAAATTTCAATTGAATATGACCTAGATTCAAGGACTTTTCTTTTTTTTCTATTCTAATGTATTTGATTTGGCTGAAGTTTATAATCTTATGCCAAAAAGAAAAAAGAAAATGGATGTTAAAAAATATCGGCCACGTTAAATCGATTTAAGGATGAACAAAGAAAAACGTGCCAAATGTTTTTCTTTTTTTCCGGTATGAAAATCTACTTAAAGGCGTCAATTTTTCAGGATCTCTCAAAAACTTAAACATTTAAGAAAATAGCGAAAATTACATCTTAAAATTCGTCAAAAATTATAAAAAATCGGTTTCAATAAGAATTGTAGTTTTCCCCACTGTTAGTTAAAAAAAATCAGGTGTGGTAACATTCCAATTGGTGTTTTTAAAGTTTTATATTGAATTTTAAGAAAAAAAGTTAGTTCTTAATAGATTCATCATATCAGAAGGTATATAACCAAAGAAACAAAGTAACGAATAAGTACTTTAATGCTTATATCCATTAGCTGTCTAAAGCCATTAGCTGTCTAGAGAATAACCACTAAGCCTCTTCCCTAAGTTTGTATAAGCAAGATCTACGTTCTATAAATTCGTTAGATGCTAAATTACCAAAAGGACCATGAAAACTAACGAATAAAATTAAAAAAAAAAAACTCGTTAAGTTTTTGTTTTCTATCGTTAGTAATATAAAATAATATAATATAATAAATTTCAAACAAGCCTTAAAAAAGCACTTGCCATTAAAAGGAAATGTTTAACTAAACCTTGTCCCATTAACATTCAAATTCAAAACTTAAAAAGTTTAAAACAACGAATGAACTCTAAAAAGCTTCTTTCGGTTAGTTGCGAAGAAGCATCAACAATTTCTACCAAACTCGAATTTTTCTACCCAAAAATTCTAATGAAATCTAAAAGTAACAATTGCCTTAAAATAAAATTAGTTCTTTGGAACATTCTCATATTTACAGCAAACTTGCGAAAAGAAGCATTTAAAGCAACGAATAAACTCTGTAAAGCTTCTTTCCACCAGTTGTAAAGAAACACAGAATCTTGATAACAAACTTAAACGCTTTCAAGAACTAATGAGCCTTATCATATAATACTTATCCTAAAAGATAATTGTTCCAAAAAGCTTTTTTTTTATTTACAATAGACTTGCGAATAGAAGCATTAACAGTAACGAATGAACTCTTCAAAACTGTTTTCATTAACCTTGTGCCATCAATAGCAAACTTGATAAAATAAGCATTTATAACAACGAATAAACTCGTTAAAGCTTCTTTTGCGTATTTGCAAATAATCATCCATCATTCATAATAAACTCGAATGTTTCTACTCACAAGTTTTAATCAAATTCGAAATAAGGAACACTTGAAGTTGGTATAAAGGTCTAGCTGTAAGGATTGTACTTCAATTTACAGCAAATTTTCGAAAAGAAGCACTGAGAACAACGAACAAACTCTTTAAAACTTCCATAAGTCTAATAGCTGTCATAAAGCTTTAA
Source organism: Eupeodes luniger (assembly GCA_951509635.1). NCBI lineage: Eukaryota > Metazoa > Arthropoda > Insecta > Diptera > Syrphidae > Eupeodes > Eupeodes luniger. Next base: position 53,404,685 of record OX608073.1, read on the forward strand.
CCTTAAAAAATAAACATTAAAGCTCCTTCCAGAATTAGTTGCTAAAAAGCAAAGAGCACATTTGGAAGTAAGAAAAAGTCGATAAAAGAAGCATTAATTATTGTTAATAAAATAAACACATAAAAATGCTAAAAACGTATGTACGTAAAGTATTTAAATTTCTGCCCACTAGACACTTAGGAGCCTTAAAAGAATTATTAATTTAATAAAAACAAAAAAATTTCGCCACTATGTCTAGCGATTCGCTGGTTATCCATCAGCTCTCCCAATACCATTTTCAATTTTAATAATCTTTTTGTATTTACTTTAACTCAAATCACTTCCGAAAATTTGCCAGAAATAAAACTCACTAGACTTTTAGCTAAAAAGTCTTGAACAAAAAACAAAACCTCTTCAAAATGTTGTAATAATGAAATAGATTTTCTCCTTCTATTCGAAAATCATTTAAAAAAGAAAAAAAAAACACACATTTCGAAGGCGCACGGTAGTGGCGCCAGTGATTGCCTCATATGGCAACCCTGAACTCAATAACGATTACGCTTTTCTTCTTAGAATGTTTTTATTATTTTTATTCGTTCGTATCGTTTTGAGTATCAAAGACAACAATCGATAAGATTTCAAAAGAAATTGACTCACTTGCTGCGGGGATATCCCTCGTAATAAATTCGATAACGAAAACTCCAGGTCGGCCGGCCTGAGGAAAAATTGTATACCTTAAGATTTTGGTTTTTAAAAAAAAAGTTCCATAAATGCAATAATTCAAAGTAAACAAATCGCCAAGTCTACCCCAAAAAGAAGTAAAACAAAAACAACTTTAAAAATGTAAACAAATTAACCAAAATATTACGAAAACAATCCTAAAAAACACCGCAGGCAACACCTTTCTCTTTTTTTCCCTTTTGAAATTTCTTTATCATATTCAGAGATATTTTTGTATTCGTATATATTTCAAAAGATAGGCATTTATTTTTTATATAAAATTAAGTAGTTTATTATTGAAAAAACGCTTAGCTTTCAAAAAGAAATAGGAATACAACTTATTTTTGTTTTGTCATATAAGTTTCAGACAGAAAAATGTCTCCAATTTCAAAGAAGTTGTTTCGTCAAGTTTATACATACATTATTTTGTTCCTTTCATATAAATAATTTCAATTTTTATTACTGTGATTTTTCTTAGCCTTGAAAAGTTCAATTTTTTTTTGTTTTGTTTGAGTCTTGTGTGGCGATGATCTAATTTATGTTTATTTGAATTTTTTTTTGTCTGTCTCCTCAGATATATAATATTCAGCCTCAGGATTATTTTCTTTTTTTTTTTTATTGCATATTCAAAGCAAATGAAAATTGAAAATAAAAAAAAATCACAAATGGATTGAAATTATAGAAAATTTATTCCACTGTAATGCGTACATATTCGGTTAAATTGATTGAAACCGATAATGGTTTCTTGGAAAATTGAGGGAAAAATTATTAATATCCCTATAAATCTATGGATGTAGAACTGGAAGTGTGAACTCATTCACTTTAATGATGTGACCTGAGGCTTAAATCGTTCAGCGAAAAATGTTTTAAAAAAGGAGCCGATTTCTACTTGGCAAAGTCAGCACGTAACTTAGAAAATTTCTCTTTAAGAACACTTTTGGGTATGTTTGTTTTTAGCTTGATTTAGTGACAGAGAGAGGGTTATTTTATTGTCCGCCAATTTTTCCCTTGGTTGTTCTTAAGTCATGAATGATTCGAATGAGTTTTCAAAAGATTCCGTTTGATATATCTTTACGAATTTTTTAGCCTATTGTACTTCAGTTGTTCTTTTGTTTAATAGATGTCGCTGCATTATACGACTATTGTCTAATTTCAACAGAAACATAATGAAACTGAATTCAACAGAACTTCAAATGCAGCCATTTTGTTCTCTTAGTTTGAATGAATGCGTTCAGTGCAAGTCATGAGTTGGTTTGGTTTCATATCTTATTTTAATCAAAACTACTGTCGTCCCAAATATATGATTTTCAAATAAAAAGTTGAATGTTTATATTAATAAACGAGTATTTTTAAATATGACCTTTAAATGTTTCAACAATTTTAATACGTTTCCCTAGCATCTTTCATTTCAATTAAGGCAATGGCATAGTTTTTGCTTGTCAAACGTTAGAAGATGACAGCTTCAAAAGTGACATTTATGTTTACAAATAATGGGCAGGTTCAGACAACATAAGGGACTTCATTTGCAGTCAACTTCATTCTTTGAACGTACATTTTGAAAAAAGGAACTAGTTAGTTTTTTAAGTGTCATAAATTTCAAATTCAGAACTTTACCTCACAAACCTCTACTTCAAGTTCATAGTACAAAAACTACCAAAATCATTATTGTCTACAGAACACTCCTCAGGCAAGCTACAAGTCCATCACGATTTGTATTTTGTATTGTAAAGAAATATTACTTATTTCTTTCCCAAATTTACAAGGAAGCTTTTTACAGAAAGCATTAAATGAAGTTGTGCAGAAAATAAAAAAATCATAGAGTAATAAAGTTCAGCTTTCTGTTGAATGAAAAAATATGATCAATTGTCATTTTGACATAAGTTGACTTGATTTGATAGTTAGGGAGATTTTTCTTGCCTAACTTTCCAGTCAACTTTCCAATTAAGTTGCCTTAATTGGAAGGCAATTTTTTGGCAGCTGGCCAATGCTAGAAACTTGCCTTACTTTCAAGTCCCTTATGTCGTCTGAACCTTCCCAATGTTCTCTGATAAAGGATGCGTTCACCATTCCTCATCTTTACGAATTTAGAAAAAATCCAGTAACTGTCATTGTATTAATTAGAGCAATTTCGTGACAGATCTGCTAAATATACAAAAAATAACAATAGATCTGTTTTTGATTGAGCAGATACTGTTTATATTACGTCTTAAAAGTAATTGTTTGAGAAAACAGTCACGTCTTCTGTAAAGTTTTGTATTGATGATTTTCATAAATATTTCTTGTTTTTATAAATGTTTATTATGAAAAGAAGAACAAATTATAACCTTGAAACATAAAATAAAAGTAAATACGTGATATGCTTTCCCGATGTTATTATCTTCGCTGGCATTATCTGCATCTTCGACGTCTCATCCAGCGCGCGTATCCCTACTTCATGCTTGCTGGTTTCATAGTTTCAAATTCATAACCATCAATCAATCGTTTATTCATGAAGATGAAGAGTAAATGCTTATGAAAATTCTATCGTGAAAATTCCCTTCCACTATAAATGAATTAAGAGCTTTAATTTCCTTAAATGTCGACAATTTAAATTTCCTCTTTGAAATAAACTTGTCAACTTTTTTTTACAAATCATATCAATATTGGATAAAACCAACTACCTTCAAAAAGGAAATATCTGGTATAAAGGTTTTTATCATCTGTCATTCCAATTTCAAATCGAAAGGGAAATTATAATTTTTTTTTAAAACGGATGCGTTCCGTGAATTCCACGACTGAGAATTCAATTCTGATGTATTCACATAATTTATTTACTGTAGGTATATAATATATGTAGCTATTTGGGATGTTTTCGTTGGATAAAAGTTATTACCATAACTAAATGACGTATATGTACATAATTTAACCCTTGGGGCTCCTCTTATTTCTCTTGAATGATTTTCAAATTTATTATTATCATGCTTCATAACATATTGTCTACCTTTATGAGTAAAACAAAAATGAAAATAAAATATATGTAGGAACATCAATCTACGCATATAAATTCTGTTTTATTTCATGATATTTTTTTTAAAACCCCAAAAATTCATTCGACACAAAATAATATTTACGTTAAGCTCTACCTTCTGTCTCTTTCTCTCTGTCTCTCTTTTGCAAAACCCAATTCTTAATTTTAAACGATGCGAAAAATGCGATGATGGGGAAAATTCTTATTTCCAAAATGTTTCAATTGCTAAATTATCAGTTTATTTTTCATTCAATTTTTAAAAGCTGTCAACAAATTTTCCAGAGCAATAGAAAGAGAGAGAGAGAGCTACATAGATCTTTAGTCGAGTTTATTTATTGACATTTCACAGTTGAATTCAGTTCAGATGTTGAAAGAAACCAACAGCACATTAACATCCCAAGCGAAAGAGGCGCATACAAAATAAAAAGGATATAAACGAAGATGATGCCTTTACCACCACTCATCTTCTCTATTTCTATCTTTTTTTATGTTTATCGATTGATTTCCATTATATTTTTACCTGCGTTATTCACCTATATTTTACCATATTCATGTGGAAATAATATTATTTTTAACCCCCTCACACATGTGTTCTTAAGAACTTGATTAGAGCACGAGTTACTTTTGTAATTATTCAGTGGCGTAGATAGCATTTTGTGTGACGTGATGAAGAGAATTTAGTAAGTTTTCCTTGCTGAATGAAACTTAAATAAATTGAAATCGATATATTAGAGTGTTTCTCTTGTTGGAGGAACTTGGCAGCACTTACATTTTAAGTCAAAATCGGCCATGATGTTTTTGTTTATTCAAAATGTCAACAGATTTTTAAATGCAAGTGTTCAGCGCAGAATAAGTGAAACTTATTGTGTGGAATTTTTACAGTTTGACATCTTTTGTTTATTTTCCTAAAAGTTTTATTTTGGCAGAAAATATTATAGCTCAGCTGAACATGTTAATTTGGTCTGAAATTGTAAACAAAAAGAATTTATGTCAAATAACGAAAATAATGTTCAAATGAATGCGTTCAGCATGACATTAATGTTTCAATGTAATTTTTGCAAAATGTGAGCTCGCGTTAAAACAAATTTCCAATGCACGCCAATGATTTCACTTTCACAAAAAAATGTACAATTTGTTGATATAAAATTTCAATGATCTATTAATCCACTAAAGTGGAAGAAATAAAGAAGAGGTTGTTGTTTCCTCCAACCTGCTGCCATCAATGATACGAGCACAGAGATGTTATTTTTTTGACCTCATTTTAAGAATATACATACGTATATCGAATGTTTGTTAGACAAATGAATAAATACTCAACTTTATCATTATAAATATATATTTCTATATTGATGTGTAAAAATTTTGCAAGCTTACGAATATAATTCAAAAATTTTTATGTGGATTCAGGACATTGCGGGAGTAAATTATACTTAAATGTGCGCTACAATTTGTGCTTAAAATTCAAGATTTATCGTTTACAAAAAGAATTAAAGAAACAAAATAACGTAAAATGATTTCTGAATATTTGCTTCAACTTCGACCAATTGGAATCAATAAATATTGTATTTGATTGTGTATTTGAAATTGTTTTTTTCTTTTAATTTTGATCCCAAAATGTTTTCTTTTTTTTGAAAGAGCATACAATGTCACAGATTGTTCTTTAAATAGTTACATATTGAGGGAAAGTATTTAGAATTGGAATGTTTCCCAATAATCATAGCTTTTTTTTTGAAATAATTATATTTGGAAATTGAGAATTCTTTAGAAATTTTTGTTTTTATTTTATTTGTTTGTCTTAAATATAATGGGTAACATAAATATTTAGAAAAATAAACAAATAATCTTGAAATTCAAAATATATATAACACTGGAGATCAGTTTTGAATGCCACTGTTATAGGATATGTTTTAAATACTGTACGAAATGTCTTTTAGTGTAAGTAGTACACATTCAGTTATGTCAAACTAAAAATTTTAATATGAAGTTTATGTTAGAAAGACCTTGAACATAATTTCAATATTTTTAGTTTGTATTGTGCTAATGAAAGGACTTCCTTTTTACTATATGAAATTTCACATACTAGATTACATTAGATATACCAGTATTTTTCGCTATCTCACTCACTCTCAAATGTCAAAATCATCACTTTGTTAAAACTGACATTTGTTTCAGTTTAAAATAAAAAAACAACTCCCGAACTAAAACATAAATCTTTTGTCGCAAATAAGGATACATTTTCCTTAAAAATAATTAAATATTGTATCTGTCAAAATCATGGCTGTCATTTTTGATTTTGAAAGATTCAGATAATATTTTTTAACATACCCGCCGCTTTAACTGGCTTAGTGGCGCTCTAATAGAAGTCACACAAAATCTAATACGTGTGTGCTTGCCAATGTCAAAGTCACAAAATGACACTAAATGAATTTTGCACCAATTAACATAAATGCCACTAAGCAGTCAAATAATAGATAACAAAATATAAAGCAGCATTCACATGAGCGCGACCAACGAACGACGAATGAATTACAAAATGTGAGTTTATATACGTTTAAAGACATATTTCCACACAAAATCTTAACAAAACGATAGCAATGTAGTTTCTATTTGATTTATGATGCATAATTTTACTTTTCAATATCATATATTGATAAATTTAAGAAAACAAATTTATTCGTCGCGAACAAAATTTTAGTTGATACGAACTGTCAAACTTTATTCGCGTTCCACATCATCCACACTCGCAACGAATAAAATAATCGCACGTACTTAACCTAAAAAATCATTCTTGTTTTGGTTTCGGTGGTAAATGTCAAACTTCATTCGCGACGAATTAAAAACTCTCATGTGAAAGAAATGTCAAAATCGACGAATATTCGTTCATTCGTTGGTCGTTGGTCGTGCTCATGTGAATATTGCTTAAAGGCACATTCTATTATGTCAAGCGGATTATGACTTCCCGTCGGCGTCATTGTCTGTATCTCTAAACTTCAAAATCCCACTTTAAATCAATATCAAAACAAACAGGTCTAATGAAAATACACATCAGTGAAATACGTACAAACATATGTACCTACTTCTTATAACACCTCTGTAGATTACTTAACTCAAGTTTCAAAAAGTAAAGTAATAGGAATATGAATCCCTCGTGAAACTTTTTTACTACTCCACTCATATTTAACTTAAGTAACTTGTGTTAACTCGACCGAAAACAGTGTATAGTTCTTCCCTTGAAACATAATGCCCTCTTTTTTGTATTCTAATTAAAAATGTGCTTGGTATATAAGAAAAGCCTTACGTCCACCATGCTAAAGAAATAAAAATAATAAATAAAAATAAAAAAACACAAGTCCTAATCCTTGAAAGCCTTTGCCTTTTATGCTACTGAATGGCCCCCATTTCATTAGAGAGAAACTTATTTCTAGGTGAATAGGTCCAATAGCAGCAGCAGTAGTAGCAGAAGCAGAAAACATCAGTAGCAGGATATAGACGCCTGATCCTGATTAAAATAGAAGAAGGCAACATTAAAAAAAAAAAAAAAAACAGCAGCATATACTATACATAGTACATATCACAGTCTTTGACTCTTTTTTAGAGTTGAGTGCACTCAACTATAATATCCGTTTTCCTTAGGCAGGGGTTTTCCCGAGAACACTCTTCTCATCATAAACACTGAATTTAAACATTTCAAAAGAATAAAAGCCTGTGGTTAGGGACATTATGAGGTTGTGTTAAAGGGGGTGGGGACAGGAGGGAGGTGTTGGACAGATCCTCCCAAAAAGAATATAAAAGGAGATAATCCTAGCCATAGAGTATTTTGCCACACGAGCACGAGTAAAATCTGAAAAGATAAAATTAAAAAACGATGAACTTGGCAACGAGTTAAAGCCGATGTGATACCATGGCGACGGCCAACGACCGGAGACTGCGATGGGTGGTAGGAAGTTGGTTGTAGGACTAAAATATAAAAGGGTTGATGCCAGAAAATAGCATATTTCCATAATGTAGACATAGTGTCGAACACTAGTAGAATCGGCTTGTACTTGTTTATTTAGCCAACATCAGAATGAACTATCCAGGGTTGTGTTGTGATGCGTGGTGATAGGTATATATCCTCCTATATGCATCAGGCTTACCAGATTGGGCTATTCATTGGAAATTGAGCTATCTTTTTCCAATATTGCCAACGAAAAATTTAAAATGACAGCTCAATCTTAATTGGGCTATAAGTAGCCCGAATCTAATCTAGAAGAATAGAATGTTTAACAGTTAAAACTGTCAATTTTGGTTTATCTTTATTTTATTTTCCGTTTTTGTTTTTTAATATAAATAAATTCTAATTAAAGCTAACAAATTTGTTTTAATTAAAACTGGGCTATTTTTGGGCTTCTTTTCGACGTCGATTTTGGGCTACCAGTATTTATAAATTGACCTATCGAGCTAATTCGGCACATGGCAACCCTTTTATGCTGCATGTGGTTAAAATGATGATGTTTACAACTTTTTCTATAGGCTGCTTCCCTTCCACAACCAAAATGATGTCCCTTTCACATTTCACTTACTCTAACTAGCTCAAAGATTAAAAACGCCGCGAACATTGAAATATTAATAGAGTTGTGTTTTGTTTGTTTATATAAATTAAAAAAAAAAAACAACCAAAAATAGATTGAAAGAAAAAAGTTTATTTATTTTTTTTTTTCCTAAAAGAAATGAACAAAATAAACGATTAAAAATAATATAAAACATAATTTTGCATTATTTTGAGGAAAATAGAAGAAAAAAAAAGCAAAAATCAAGTTCAAAGAAATTTAAAATACAAAAATATAATTAAAAAAAAAATATATAGAAATATATTTATTTTGTGAGTTATGTATTTTTCTTAAATTTATATTTATGCCATGTGCTGTTTTTTTTTTCTTCTATCGATTTCAGTTGAAATTTTATATTATTTCATTTCCAAGGAATTATTTTCTTTAAAATGCGTGAATAAATATAAATCTATTTAATTGCTCAATTTTCCTGAAACTAAATTAAAATTGAAAGATCGATAGACCATTTAGGCGTTCTGAAGAAATGTTAGTCTTTATTGGATGTTATCTATTTTTTCTTCACTCTGTAAATAAAAATCAGTGCAATTGACAGATTTTTATTTTGGCGCTGGAGATGTATGTATTTCTTATTTTCTACCTTTGACAATACTGCATTGTGTTAATGTTAATTGATGAAGATAACGGTATGATATAGGCCGTCAAAAGTCAAAAGTTACAACAACAGTTTTGTTAACTGGCAGATAATGCCAAAAGATTAAGAAATTCATATACATAAATCAAAAAGCTTCGATATTTGTATTCTAAAATCCTCTAATTTTGATCTTACTATATTGTCATGTCAGACTCTTCAATGTATCACAAATATCTATCAATTACAATAAAGTTGTGTGTTTACAAGGTGGGTACAAAATCTACCAAACTCTTACGATTAACTGTCTGTAAGCTGGTTGAATTCTTACCAAAAAATTTAACGAGATTATTAAATTTTCTACACATAATTTAACTGTCAGCTGATTTGCTTAGGCCTATCAATTTTACGTTTCTGACAATAACAAAAATGTGTCCTCTGACAATTTGTATCCTTGTCTAACACTTCTGACAGTTCAATTTTGTATCGTTTTCTGACATTTGTTGTAATTAATTTGTCGTGAGAAACGTTGAAACGGTACAAACTGGAAAGCCTGACAATAGATCTACCAATCGTGTACACTAACGTTGAATATACCACCTGATTGACAGTTTCTTTCTTCTCGTTATACTCAAAAAATAACAAATTGAACTGTTTTAATTCATGCTGTCATTTTGGTAACAGCTTGTGTTTCGATCCGTTAGATCTCTATAGCTTTTTCATACCAAACCATTGGACTGCCAAAAGATTAATCTAAAATGACATTATGACAATTTTTTGAATTAATTGTCGCAAAATTTTCAAGAAACTATTGTTAAGAGCGTAACATTTTATTAAGTTGCAATTTCTTAAGTGACTCCAAAATTTTCTTTTCTTTTTTTCTAACTAGTAAAGTTCTATTTCATTTTTATTAAGAAACTTGCATCCGAACATGTCTAAAAAGTGTCAGTTCGTGAAAATAATCAAAACAAACAAAGCTTCAATTGACCCATTCATTTTAATTCCCAACTGTAGGCATTTACAGATGTCATATAGATTTATAGTACGTTTCCTCCAACAAATAATCCGAGATTTAAGGCAAGTGATTTAAAATAAATCATGAGGTGTTTCCACCAAAGAAAAGGAGATTAATTTGACGTTTGGTTTATGTCATAACAACCAAACTTCAAATTATTCTCCTTTCGAAAAGAACAAAAATATGTATTTGTTCACTCATCATCTGTAAGTAATTAGTTTTATTATATTCTTGTACATATTTATTATTTTTGTATACTTACATTTTATTTCGTCTGTGATTTCTTGAAAGTTGTTTATTGTTTTGAATTTGAGACAGTCATATGGAAGTGAGACAGATAGTTTTTGTTGACATTTCCATCTGTCAATAAACGAAATTGGCGTTTAAATGGGTCGGTTCAACAATTATTCTCCGAAAAAAAAGTTTGTTTGATTTGACAAACTAATGTTTCCAAGTAGATTTCAATGAGTTTTATTTGAAATCTTCATTTGAGGAGATTAAAATTTGTATGGTAAATCTTCTAGATTTCAAGGAGATTTGTGACAAATCTAGCTAAATCTCGGTTTAGTGCCCGGTGGAATCGTAGTATTAGCAAATTGCTAGAACTAAAAGTAGCAATTTCGTGATATTAACTTTAGCAAACTATTAAAAGATAGTAAGATTTTAAAATGGTTAAAATTAGGAAAATCATCTTTTGAGCTTATAAGTTGCTAAAAGTAGCCTTAACATTTTACTAAATTGTTTAAAATTTTGCTCCAATGTGTCAAAGTGGAGGTTTCTTTCAAAATTAAGACTTTTAGAATAAAACATCACATTTTTCTTCAAAATGATTTTATTGTCTTTCGTAAAGTCTTTCATCTTCATCTTAATAAGAAAAGTATAATATTTTCGTTTTTATAGAAAAAAAAAACTATAAATTAATTTTTGAGTTCTGTTCGTTTTGATCAATCAGCAACGCTTCTATGATTTTACGTCTCAAAAAATTGTATTCTTCCCTTGCATCTAGTGATCAATTTTTAGGAGAGCAAAATATAGCTACGCAATGTAAAACTTATTGCACAATACAATTAACTTCGTTAATTGTTTGACTATTAACAAATCCTCTTAAAATTCTATCTTTATTATGAATCATTTTTATTTCAATATTCGTTGTAAACTTTTACATTCCATTAAAATATTTCATAAATGTGTAAATAGGATTATATTAATCGAAAAAGCATTTTATTATTCAAAACTTTTGCATTGATGATGATGGTGTCCTATCCTTATGGGTTTTTTTTTTTCCAAATTCAAATACACTCGAAAAGTCATTACTGGTCTAAATGTAAATTTTTACAACCCCCTCCCAACCACTTCGACAACCAACAACCCCCCCCCCCTCCCAACAAAAAAAAATCATGAAAATATTGCATTAAAAGATCAAAAGTTAATTAATTAGTCGTGTTGTACACGTTCTCTTCTCTGCTGTCGCGATTTTTCATCAATTAGCAAAGTTGTCTTTTATCCATCCATTAACCTTAAACAAATATTCTTCTTCTTATTCCTTTCTTCTGGTTTTCAATTCTTTGGTTTTCATTTGCCATACTTCAGTTTATAAGAGAACGAAATTTATGTATAGCTTTTTGATTTTACCCGAACTGACTGAATAAGAATTTGAAGTGATTCCAGCAAATCATTGTTATTGCTGCCCCATTGCCAATCAGCCTCGGTATTATTTTCAAAAATCTAGATACTAATTCTCCCAGCATCGCCCCCGTGAATATCTTCTACCCCCTCACCCAATAAATAGACACAAAAGCAAATAAACGAACAAAACTTTTCACCGCGATGAATAACACACCGCGAACCGAACATCACCCACCAGAATCCGATTAAGCAAAGAAAATATAAAATACAACAATGATTATTATTATTTTACTACTCGTATTCTTGAAGCCGCCATGTGGCCCGAACGGACTTTTTGGAACCGTTCCAAAAATCCGTATTGAAAAATTGCGACACTTTTAACCGAGTCGTCGTCGCTTCGAATATCGAGTCTTTCGAACTGTGTGAATTTAATTTTTCTATTAAAATTTTGTGGAAAATTATGATTTTGAATAGAGCCTGAAGAGGATTCACCAATAACCATCATCGCATCGAAATCGAAAGAATGAAAAGTCGATGACAGATTAAATGGGAAAAGCAAACAAAAATGAGTCCATTTTCAAAAATTACTAATTACCGGGGATATTAAAGTTATGGACTTGGGACGACCGACGCACGGGACGGTGGACTTTTGTTGTCGCCAAAAATGAAAATGAACAAAACAACATTGATGACGAACAATATGATGAAATTGAGATATATTAATCAGATAACTAATTTTTTAAAACAAAAACAAAATGTCATAAAAGCCCGAGAGGTGAGGTGAGGTGAGGTGAGCAGTGGTATGGTGGGTGATATTTTTTATTTGGAAGCAGAAACAGATTGAGAATCATAATCAGGCGTCTATCATCGGCATTCAACGTCGCCAAATTGACTACAATCTCACCTTGAGGAAATATATTTTTTTTCACATATTTCACTTCTTTTTTGTTTTTGATTTGATGTGATTTAGATGAAAGATGCGAATTATTGTTTCGGACTCGTTTTTGCGTAAATAATAATAATAATTCAATTAGGTTGAACTTTGAGCATTGTTTATATACATATAATTTAACTTTGAAATACTATAGTATATGTAATTCTATTTTGATAAGGCTTGTAATAAAAATCAATTAGGTGAAAATTTAGAGAGTGGTAGTATGATGGGAGTCTAGACAATACATGGGAGTATATTTTTATCAAATTTTGATAAAACAAACATTATATGGTATATATTTAAGCCTCTGAACTTCTTTATTATGCGTATGTTCAGAGTGTTGAAAGAAGTATGTTGATTAAAAAAGAATATTAGCATTCAATTCCAGAAGAACTGTCATTCGATGACCAAAAGAAACCGCCATTTTAGTTTTCATTTTACTGACAGATGATTTGTTTAGTAAGTTCATTTTGACATATTGTTCATTGTACGAAGAATTTTCTTTACAATTCAATAAATAAGTATTTGGTTTTCCTTTTCCCACATGGGACTGACGCTGAACACATTCAAAATATGCAAACTATGTTTCCTTTGACGAAAGTAACAGTTTTTATCCAGTTCAAAAGGAAAGAAGAAACGAGTTGTTCAAATTTGAAACTCTAATGAAAACATAGCTTTAAGAAAATAGCATCAGCTGTTAGACTATTAACGAAACTATCTTTAAATGTTCTCTTTCTCTCAATTTTGACAGAATTTAGAGAAGAAAAAAGATGGTGTCCGACACACACATGGCAGCCTTTAAACTCTACAAAATATAATTTCTATGGTAGGTAGTTCATCTGGACTTGAATCCAAACGTAACACATTATCACCCTATTTAAATATAAAATGTGTAATTAATAAAAACTTCACTATTACAAAAAAAATAAATTTCAGGATTGATTAGATTGCGTAACTAACAAAAACCAATTAGTACTTATAAGCCGTCAAAATGTTCCACATTGGCCACAAAATTTTAGGCGCTTATCTTTTTTGTTTTTGAACAGAACCTAAACTGTCAAACAAATTCTTTTTCTGTTCAGAGCGTTCAGTGCTTCACATTTGTATTTCTTTTTGCAATCAGATGACAGTTCCTGAAAGAGCAACTCAGAAAAAGACAGAATGTTTACTTTAAATTTATGTCACCAAATGGAGAAAATCCTTGAACATGCTTATAATTTCAAAACCATGTTTTATTTAAATATTTAAATTTATAAATGCCATTTACTGAATTTTAAATTATCAAAAGCATTTTGTAAATACAAAATTTCAGTCTTCAGAAAATATTCAGGAAAAACTTTGGACTGAGTGTGTTCAGTATGTTCTCTAAAAGAAATAAAAGAAAAATCTATTTCTCTCAAATTTGAACGTATTCATCGAGTACGCTCCAATCTTTATCTAAAACTGCAGCAAAAAGTTTGTTTGTTTTGATAATTCCTTAAATTGTTAATGACATTAAAAAAAATGTTTGACACGCATCCATACCTCTCTGTGAGCATCAAATGAGAATGAGATTAAATGGTGTGATGCCAAAATGAGTCGGTTCAAAAAAATCCAATTAGTCAATTAAACTAAAAATCAAATCCACATTATGTACTTGTTTTATGGCATACATAAGTTAAAACTTTTGACAGATTGGCTGTCATAAGTCAAACTTCATAGACAGTTCACTTAAAAAAAATATATTTTCTACAATTTGACTGAACATTCGGGTCAATAAATTCTATATAGGTAAACTAAATTTAGAGTCAATAAACTTTATTGATTTGACGTTAAGTTGGTCAGATCCTTATGTACAGAATTATTTTAGTCCAATTACTTATATTTGTTTGCAAAAGATGCTTAAAAAAATGAAAATTCCTCTTCTTTAAACTGACACAATTGTCAAAATAAGTGACACATCACAGAGATGGCACTAAAAACCACTTTGCATAAAGAAAATCAAGTTAAAGCACTTGAAAGTATGATGTTAATGCCACCCCCAAACTCAAGACATTCCCAAAGGCAGACATGTTCCCGTGCAGAGGGACTTCTTCTCATCTATTCTTCTCGATTATGTTTATACTTGAATTGATTTTTTTTTAAAGACAATATCCTTTCAAAGACTATGTGCTCCAGCGACGACCTTCTAGGTTTAAAATCCCAACCCACAACTCCCCGCTTTTCCTTCATATTAAAACGAAAACAAAAATTTCAGATGAAAATGGTTGGACCGGATCACTTAACCCCCATTGCAATCATCATCTATTTACCACCATAGCACTGATAAAATGAATATGATTAAGCCATACACTTTAAGAAAGTAGCATAGGAAGGGAATATGTAGGTATGGGAGTAGCTTAAGCTCTTCTCTTGGGCAAACAAGAAAAAAGTCCTTACTTTTAGCTATTCTTCTCTTTTTGAAATTAAGTGGAAAAGAAAACTGCTTAAGGCGAGAAAATAGTAAATAGAAATAGAAGAAAAAAAGGATATGTTCCGGTCGAAGGATTTCCTTTTTACCTTGAAAACGAAATTGTTTTGCAAACCAAATGGCCTTCAAGTACCTACTGGATATTCCATATCCTTTCTCCGTGTTTTTTTTTTTTATTTTTACCACAGGATGATAATGACCTTTATTTTCCTTTATCTTCAGTTTTTCATGTTAATAGTGGGAGGAGAAGTGATTTGATTTTCTTCTTTTTTGTATAGCTTCCAAGTGCTACGCTAGCTTTATCGTATGTTTAGTCAAGTGGTTCGGTTAAATAATTTATTATGTCTGAAAGCAGGTTAAAAAGAAAATTACTTTGAATTATGAACTAAAACTGAAGCACTTTTCGATGCAAAAATAAACATCTTTTTCATTTGAAAACATTGATTTTAACGAGTACCAAAGATCAGTGAAACGGGCAATCCAAAGAGGGATTGTTTAAAAGGCGTGTTCTAATCAGGATAGAAATGCTACTTCAAAGCAGAAAAGATAATTTTTAAGGACTTTTGGATTTGGTTTAAAATCATAAAAATGTGAACTGCAAAATTGTGAAAACAAACAGATCTATCTGTCAGAACGGCAAAGTATCAATGGGCAGGTTCAGACAACATAAGGGACTTCATTTGCAGTCAACTGCATTCTTTGAACTTGAACTTAAACCAAGACAACGAGTTTTCAATGTCAAAAAATTCAAACTCGGAACTTTACTTCACTGACCTCTACCCTAAATTGACCGTGCAAAAACTACCAAAAACATAATTGCCTACAAAACACTCCTCACGCAAGCTTAAATTCCATCTTGTCTTTTAAAAAATATTACTTATTCCTTCTCAAATTTGACAAGGAACCCTTCTACATAAAACATCAAACAGAATTGTGCAGAAAATAAATAAATCACAGATTAATAAAGTTCAGCTTTCAGTTGAATGAAAAATTATGATTAGCTGTCATTTTGACATTAGTGAAATTGACTTGATAGTTGATCTCCTGTCTGCAACATCTAATCCAATACATTGTTTCGCTGACGATAGTACTCTTAGCTTTTCATATTCGTTTTCAGACTAACATCCCTCTTCTTCGGATGTGGAACTGCAACGACAAAATATGATAAGCTCATTAAATTCCGACCTAAACAGCATTGTTCAATGGGGATTAAAAAACCGCGTGGAATTTAATGCTTCGAAAACGCAATGCTGTCTTGTATCGTTAAAGCGAGATATACCCCCGTTGCCATTATCCATGGATGGCACTTGCATCAATGCGACAGAACACCTCGATATTCTCGGTATGTGTGTCACCAACCACCTCTTGTGGAATGATCACATACGCGATGTCGCCAAAAATGCCGCAAGGTGTTTGGGTTTCCTTAGGCGATGCAAGAAATATTTCACCCCTTCTGATCTGGCTGTTATCTACAAGACTTACATACGTCCAAAGCTTGAGTATAACTCCCATCTCTGGGCTGGTGCTCCTGCAACTTACTTAAGCCTCTTGGATAGTATTGAACGTAGAGCATTTAAATTGATAGATGATAATATCATCATAAGTTCATTTACTTCGCTTGAACATCGTCGTAAGGTCTCTTGTCTGACCCTTTTTTACCGTTATTTTAACGGCTTATGCTCTAGTGAAATAGCCAGTTGCATTCCTCCCCTTAAACAGTTCAACCGTAATACTCGCGCTTCTAGGAATGCTCATCAGTATACCCTCGAGCCCAACTTCGGCCGTACTGTCAAATACAGAGATTCGTTCTTTAGCCGTACTACGCGAATGTGGAATGCCTTACCACACTCTGTCTTTCCTAGTCATTGCAATATTCAGGAATTCAAAACCAATGTGCACCGACATCTCCTTTTAAACCCTCTCTCCTCTTCCTAGTGCTCACACTGTGCATCTGCATAATAAGGGTAGTAATATCCCCTTGAGTGTTTGCTTATTATAAAAAAAAAAAGAGATTTTTCTTGACTAACTTTTATTCGAATTTGACGAGGAACCCTTTTTAACAAATCTTTAAGTGACATTAAACAGAAAATAAATAATTCACAGATTATGAAGTTCTGCTTTCAATTAAATGGTCAACTGATATTTTAACATGTATACACTCGACAGAAAGGGAGATTTAAACTTGCCTAACTTTAAATTCTACTGTCTAATTTTTTGACAACCTTGATTTACATTTTTCAATCACTTTGTCGTCTGAACCTGCCCATTTTTTTTTACTGAACTCTTAGTCGTCATAGCATGCTAAATACGATCAGAACAAAGTCTGCAGCTGCACTGAGCATTTCCTGGACACTTATATTTCATTTGAAGCCCCAAAATTAGTTGTTTTTCATCCTGGTTCTTCCGCTATTTCAATTGCTTTGAGAATTGAACAGTTTATATTTTTAAAAAGAATTGACAGAGCAGGAGAATGAAATATAAACACAAATCACTATTCATTCTCACCTAGCAATCAGAGATCAGAGTTGCTTTGCATATCTCTTCCTCCTTCTAAAATTTTGCGACAGAGAATTCTTGAGAAATCGTATCATAAAAATTCTCTTCTCAGATTTCTGACAGCAAAAGTGAGAAATTTATATGAGGATTTTGTTTATATTTCTGAGAATACGGAAATCCCAGAGATGTTAGAAATATAAACTGGCCAATTGTTTATTCGTTTTCCCTCATCGAGCACGCGTTTGACTTAAAACGCTTGATTTTTGCGTTGAAAACACTCTGAGCACTCTGAAAAATCGTCCAGTTTTTGAAGCCTGGGCATATTGAATAGAAAAGAAAACTCAGTTCTGAGTTTGACAGTTAAAGCTCTGTTCAGATACAAAAATGACAAACTTCTTTTGTTTTATCAGCTAAAATTGTATTTAAACCTATACATTCAAAGTGTTGAATATTAAACTGTTTTAAAAGGGTTTGCAATTATTTTTGATTGATTAAATGTGTCCACTCAAATTTAAAAACATTTGAAACCACAAAAAAAATGATACTTGTAAAGAT
Organism: Eupeodes luniger; assembly: GCA_951509635.1. Lineage (NCBI taxonomy): Eukaryota > Metazoa > Arthropoda > Insecta > Diptera > Syrphidae > Eupeodes > Eupeodes luniger. The sequence continues at coordinate 53,422,644 of OX608073.1, forward strand.
TGAAGAATAAATGATAATAAGGCGTGTCCCAAAGACGGGTCCAAAGGAAAACTGCAAAATTGTTGCAACAAACAGGTCTTGCGTCAGAATGACAAGGTGTCAAAAAATTGTGCCATCGACAATCTGATGCAAAATCAATTCTGAAAACAATTTCTTTTTAACTAGCAATAAGATTAAAATGCCTAAATAAAATTAGAAAACAACAAACTTTAAAACAATCTGTTGTATTTTAACTTATATAAGAATGTAAACTTAAGATCCTTCGCTAATAACAGCCCTTAAACTGTAGTACAAATGTACAGTCCTTGACATCAGGACGTTTTGTTTTTGGGAAACTGATCTCTAGGCAAAACTTTGATTTTAGATTCGTTATAACTCACTATTTTATATTTATTTCAATAGAACTTCTAATCAATTAACAAACCCCTGTTCTACCTTAAATTATTGAAAAACTACCTTTCTCTTTGATACTTAGAATGTAAAGATCTTACAGTTGACCCACCTTTATCAATGCTTACAGTTGTACAACTAGTTAATTGAATGCTAATTAATATCCTTATTGTACGCAAAACATTTAACAAAACAAACAACATCTGAACAAATATTTACCTAAACAGTTAAATTTTTGATCTACAGTAAAAAGTGAATTCAAAAGAAAGATAAAACAATGAATATACAAACAAGAAAAACAATATAAAATCAAATTAATAAATTAAACAAATATTAACCTATGAAAAACAATAAAAACTGAATCGTTAAAGAAACAAAACAAACAAAACTGACAATTTTTGTATAACAAAATAAATTAGTATGAACTTCCTTTCACCGGATGATATTTTTACGGGAGTACGTCGTAAAAGTTTATGCAATGGAGCTATCCTATCCTTATCGAATGCCAAATCACCAACTTCAGAAAGTGCAAATTCAACACCGAGCAAAACTAAAAAAGAACGACGAAGAGGAAGTTTCAATGAACCAACTGGTAGGCGATCCTCGCTGGTGTCCAGGTATATTCAAAAACAAGAAATTTATACTTTTATTTCGGAATACTGAAAGCATTTCTAGGTCAAGAAGTAAATGGTCTAAAAAAAATCATTTACAATGAAGGAAGCATCTTTGAAAATATTTCAGTTTATTCTTAATTCCTTGCAATCAAAAAATGTACTCGAGTCTTGTTTATTCAAAATATAAGCAAATACCATCTTCTTACAATGATTTAATGTTTTTACTTTTCTCTTTTTTTAGATGGTTTAAACACATATCAGATGCCGCAGAACAGTACAAACAACGCTCGAAGAGCAGTCATGAAGTGGTCGATGATCCCGCCAGTGCCACATTACCGCATTCCAATACAAAAGAATCACTCGAGAGTACCCCCGAACGGCAGACGCCATCTACAGCGACAGCGATTGCAACCTCTGGAGCGACCACAACAACAAACAATAACGTCAGTGATCGCGAGAGCACACCCGCCCCTGAGAAAAATCGCACCAGTTTACCAAATAACAATAATTCACTAGACATTGGTGGCGGCGGCGGTGTCGGTGTCGGTGGCAGTAGTAGCTTTGGTGGTGGGATTGGTGGTGGAAGCTATGCCAGTGGCAGCCGAAGTCGCAGCATTAGCCGCAGTGGGTCGCGCAATGAGAGTAACAATAATGACTATGATTCTCCTACATCTACCGATGACACAAAGCTGCGTCAGCAATTGCTTAATGCAGCCGAGGAAGCTGCTGCTGCGGCAGCAGCTAGACGTGACAACAGTAGCCTGTATTCGAACAATTCCAATAACACTCGCACGCTAATGCAAAACAGCCCGCTTGTTGAACCGAGTGCAATACAGATTAGTATATCGCCGGCACACACAGCCGAACCGGTGCTAACGCCCAGTGAGCGATTGAAGCGCCTGGACAGCTCAATCCGCGAGAATCTGGTAGAGAAGCAGAAAATAATTTGTGATATGTTCCGTTTGCCGATCGAGCATTTTAATGAGATTGTTGATATTGCCGCACAGCCAGAGGCGCCCAAGGACTCCTCGGACATTGCACTGGCTGCGTACGCCCAAGTACAGTCGTTGACCGAAGTGCTAAATGACTATATGAAGATAAATTCGACTGAGCAGGAGATATCCGCTGTCTCGACAGTGGTCTGCGATCAGTGCCATCAAACACAAGCGCAGAAGCATTTGCAACATTCGCAGCTGCATCATCTCGGTAATGCGTTGACAACAAACAGCAGCAACAGCAGCATGCGGCCAGTGTCTCCTCTGCCGCTAAGTGCAAGTGCAACATCAACGAATACGAATACAACTGCGGCGACAGTAATTCTCAATGATACTGTTCCAACAAGTAATGCACCGGCTATTCCTGCGTCACCTGCTGTAGCGTCCGCCGCCAATAACAGCAACAGTTTGACCACCTCAAATTCAGTTGAAGTTGATCAGATAATCCATGAAGACGACGATGGGTATTGCGAGATCGACGAGTTGCGGCTTCCTTCAGTGCCACTCTCAAAAATACCAGCAGCCACAACAACAACTCCTAGTAGTGGAACATTCAAAGCCCCTCTTCCTATAGGAGTTGCTGCTGAAATAGCAGCAACAAATAGAGCCTCGACGACGCCAGAGCTGATTAAGCGCCAAAGCACAATTAGTACCGACAGCATTCCCGAAGAGTCTGAACACGATATGACACAACTTGACGAGCCTACACTGAGTAGTAGTGTGAGCCTATCGAAGACGACGACTACGACGAGCAGCAAGGACGAAGTCGAAGCTGTAGCACAAAAGCCCCTCCCACAATTGCAGCACCAGCAAAGCGGTAGCAATGGATCCATAGATCCATCACAACTGGACATAAGCAGTAGCAGTAGTCTACTGAAGCAGCGAAACTACACAGATGATTCACTTGATAGTGAACATATAGAAATTAATGATGCCTATGATACCATGGTGGGTTTTCTCTTCTTCTTTTTTTTTTTGGAATTTATCATCTTTTCTCTTTTGTAAATTCCCTTTTTTACATCATTTTATTTTTTCTGTCTTTTGTATAGACCGCTGTAAATAAATTGCATAATTTAACATTAAACGATGGCATTGCCACCGCTATTGGTGGTGGCAATCATCTATGTACTTCTTCATCACCCGGACCTATACTTTGTGGACCAAATCGACTTTTACATGCAAATTCCCTGGAACCAAGTGTACCATGTCATCTAATCAATGGGATTGTAACAACATTGAATTCACAAATTTCATTACTTTTGGTGCGTTTTTAAAAAAAAATAAATATTTTTTAAGATTTCCTTTCGGAATTTAAAACAATTGGAATGATTTTGTAATGTTTAATTTCCTTTTTTTTTATTTTTTAGCCAAAAATAAATGAACGAGATTTAGAGAGGGAACGATTACGTAGGGAGAATCAGCACTTGAGGGAGCTTTTGAATGCAATGCACGAGCGCCAGAGAGTTGAAGCCAATATGGTAAGTTAAGAGTTATCAATTAATTCTAGGCTCATTAGTTCATGAGAAATTTGAGATATTTGATATTGAAGTTAGCAGTTAATAACTGTTTTTGTATTGCGAGGTAAAAGAGGAAAATAAAATTGGTAATACCCGTGGAGTGGCGGTTAGCGCGTAGATATGCCACGCCAGAGGTCTTGGATCCAATCCATGATTGTGCCACCCAATTTTTTTTTTTCACAAGTACTGCCTAGAATAATTCCTGTCATGATAGGTGCTTTTTTATTAAGAAGTTCAATTTCGGCATTAAAACTGTAGTAACTCTGCATTCCTGACATTACTCGCACACAAGATTTGTCGAGATTGTTATTGTAATTCACCTTTTTTTATTCTAAAATACACATTTTGAGATATTCAAGTTTAAATTGTCCTTTATTGTGCTGCCCTTTGTAACAAAATATCATTAGAAAGTAGATAGTTTGAATTTTATTCAAATACATTTTTTTGTCAATTAAGGACTAGTTCAAACTTGGTTTGGCCTTTAAACGTCTACCCAGTTGTAAAAATATAAACTTTTGATTGTGTTCAACTGGGTAGACGTTTAAAGGCCAAACCAAGTATGAATCTACTTCTACTATTCGCTTTCTATGACAAGGTGCTGTAGCAGAATAATTATATAAGATATTTTATCATATTTCTCCATTTAAGATACTTAATTTAGATTATTGCTTCTTCCTCCTCTAAGACCCTTTCAATCTGGTTTCATGTTCATGTTTCATAAAATCCAAATGCACAAGTTGGCTTCTCTAACTATTGATATCTTAAGTATTGTTAGTCCTGCAAGATTCTCTAAAAATGTTGAGAACTTTGCCATTTTACATGAACAGTCAGATTCATTCTGCCTTCCGACGCTACTTTCTGCCATTCCTCGAAAAAGTTTTAATTTGTTCTTTTTAATACCAGTTTTTGGTATTCTAGATTCATTCACCTCCTTTACATTTAAGACATAATTGGAGTGTATTTCAAGTTTATTTTCTTCAAGCATTAGCGCAGTAATTTGTCCACTTTTTCTAGTACTGTAGCCCCAAATTATTCCACCTTGTTCCAGTATTTGTAGCCGCATATCATAGACTTTGTTTTGCACTTAATGCATGCAAACATAGCTCTTTAAGCAAGAGGGAAACCTTCCTGTTTCCATTTTGAAACCGGCCTCCGGCATTCTAAATACCCCGATTTTGATTATTGTTATTATTTTTATTGTACTATTCGTACTAGAATGTCAGCTTGTTAGACTTGACCATTCCTTTTTAATTTCATTGAATATTTTTGAACAACAACAACAACTTAAAGGTGCTACCACTCATTGTTTTTGGCTGGAGATATAGCTATTTCGTGCTTTGCCACTTTTGCACTCATCAGTCTCCTTTTTTGTGTGGTGCTGAGCTTTAATCCAATTTTATTTGAAAAACTTTTTATGCACCACATAGGATTCGAACCCACGCATATCAGATTTGCTCAGTCTTAGAAGTCGTGTGCACTACGCACTCCACTACTTTAGACCACTGACGGCACAGGTCGAGATGTGCTAATTGTTTATCAAATGCATTTGAAGCATCAACATTTTTATAAGCTCCTCCTACCCCGATTTTGATTATTGTTCGAGGACTAAATGAGTTTATGATTGATACCTTAGATAGTATCACACAAAAAGGGAATGGGCAGGTTCAATCGACACAAGGTACTTGAAAGTAAGGCAAGTTTCTAGTACCTGTCAAAAAATTGTCTTCCAATTAAGACAGCTTCATTGAAATGTCAGTAAAAAAAATGTCCATAAGGCGCCAGTTATAAGGCAGGTTCAGGCGACATAAGGGACTTGAAAGTAAGGCGCCAGTTATAGCTATCATTGAAATCGATCCGGAAAAATTTTTGAATCGATATTTGACGGTGTTTCCCTTTGATTAGAAATACAAATTATATACTGATCGATCGGAAATCACACAAAGAATTTTGTTTGAGAAAAAAGTGTAAGGGGCCGGTTATAGCTAGCAGTAAAATCCATCAGTAAAATTTTTGTTTTTAGTTTTTGAACATGTTACAGATTTATTTCTAGCAAAAGATTGATGTAATAGGATGAATCCTATATTCAAGTATTTTTTTCAAAAAGAAACAATGCATTTAAAGTTTTATTTAATTCATAAATCCATTTTAATTTTTTAATGATGAAATTTCATTTTACTGAACAGCTGACTGCCAAGATCCAAAAACAAATTCCATTTCGTTTTACTGTTGGTGTTCTAATTTTTTACTGTTCCGATCACATCATTAAAAATTTTACTGATGAAAGCAACAGTAAAAAAATTGTCTGAGGCGCGAAGCCTCACGTAACGTAAATTTACTGATTGCTATAAACGCTCATCAGTAAAACATTTCAGATTCCTCCTGTTTCAAATTTTACTGATGGATTTTACTGATAGCTATAACCAGCCCCTAACTGCGCATTTATTTTTCTCTAAAAATGAATTTTTCCTGTTTTCCGGACGGAAAATCATTTTCCTGAACAGCTGATACTTTTAGGTTCAAAAGTGAAACGAATCGTTTCACTGATTTGTGTTCCAATTTTACACAATTCCAATGGACAGATTTCTGTCAGTAAAAGTTTTTCGGTGGTTTTCAATCAGGAAATTTTTTTCAATGACAGAAATTTTTAATGATAGCTATAAACGACCTGTCAAAAAAATTCCAATGTTTGTTTTCAATGATGAAAACCAATGATAGCTATAACTGGCGCCTAAAGCAAGTTTCTAGCATCTGATTGGCCAGCTGCCAAAAAATTGCCTTCCAATTGAGGCAAGTTTTTATTGGAAAGTTTACTGGAAAGTTAGTCAAGAAAAATCTCCCTAACTATCAAGTCAAGTCAACTTATGTCAAAATGACAATTGATCATGTTTTTTAATTCAACTAAAAGCTGAACTTTATTACTCAATGATGTATTTATTTTCTGCACAACTTCATTTAATGCTTTCTGTAAAAAAGTTCCTTGTAAATTTGGAAAAGAAATAAGTAATATTTCTTTAAAATACTAAATACAAATCGTGATGGACTTGTAGCTTGCCTGAGGAGTCTTTTCTAGAAAATAATAATTTTGGTGGTTTTTGTACTATGAACTTGAAGTAGAGGTTTGTGAAGTGAAGTTCTGAATTTTAAATTCATGACACTTGAAAAACTAACTAGTTGCCTTGGTCAAAATTTACGTTCAAAGAATGAAGGTGACTGCAAATGAAGTCCCTTATGTTGTCTGAACCTGCCCATTGTCTGAACTTGCCCATTGTCTTCCAATTAAGACAACTTCATTGAAATGTCAGTCAAAAAAAAATTTCGTCTGTGATTTCTTGAAAGTTGTTTATTGTTTTGAATTTGAGTCATATGGATGTGAGACAGATAGTTTTTGTTGACATTTCCATCTGTCAATAAACGAAATTGGCGTTTAAATGGGTCGGTTCAACAATTATTCTCCGAAAAAAAAGTTTGTTTGATTTGACAAACTAATGTTTCCAAGTAGATTTCAATGAGTTTTATTTTAAATCTTCATTTGAGGAGATTAAAATTTGTATGGTAAATCTTCGAGATTTCAAGGAGATTTGTGACAAATCTAGCTAAATCTCGGTTTAGTGCCCGGTGGAAACGTAGTATTACTCTGTAATTTATTTATTTTCTGCGCAATTCCATTTAATGTTTTGATATTTTGTGAAAAAAGGTTCCTTGTCAAATTAGAATAAGAATAAGAATAAGAATAAGAATAAGAATAAGAATAAGAATAAGAATAAGAATAAGAATAAGAATAAGAATAAGAATAAGAATAAGAATAAGAATAAGAATAAGAATAAGAATAAGAATAAGAATAAGAATAAGAATAAGAATAAGAATAAGAATAAGAATAAGAATAAGAATAAGAATAAGAATAAGAATAAGAATAAGAATAAGAATAAGAATAAGAATAAGAATAAGAATAAGAATAAGAATAAGAATAAGAATAAGAATAAGAATAAGAATAAGAATAAGAATAAGAATAAGTAATATTTCTCTACAATACAACATTCAAGTCTTGATGGACTTGAAACTTGTCTAAGAAGTGTTTTGTAGACAATAATGGATTTTGACACGATAAAGTGAAGGTCGAGGTTTGTGAGGTAAAGTTCTGATTTTGAAATGTATGACTCTTGTAAAAAACAACTAGTTGCCTTGGTCAAAATGTACATTCAAAGATAGTAGTTGACTGCAAATGAAGTTATGTTGTCTGAACCTGGACATTGTTACATCAAAGAACTTTATTTCACCTTTGACATCCTCGATTATGTAAATTATAAAAAGCAGTCCACTTAGGATTCAGACTTGTTTAACACTGTTTGAAGTCGTCAGATATTAAATCTCCATCACACGCATACGCAATATTATTCTTGTACAGTGCTTGCAGCATTTGAATAATTTTGCTTGATACACCGATTTTAAAAACCTTGTAAAAGTATGCTTTACCTGAAATTGCAAACAATGAATGTAGCTTTTTCTCTCTCTCATGTATGACTCAGCAATATCGTTTCGATCTTTTCGGCTTGAAAATTCATTTAGCATCAATATAAATTATATTTCAAGATCGTTAAGTTAATAAATACTTATATTCCACTTTTAAAACAAATACTTTGTAACAAGCATTACTTGTTTCAAAAATCCAAATATCTCAAAATCTCTACACACTACACAGGATATGAAAAATGATTTCAATGAAAAACAAAAATGTTCTTTTAATTACTGCTAACTTCAAGTTTAAATATCTAACGCTTACCATGAAAACTATTTGAAACTCATATTACGAACTATTAATGGCGTACACTCTTGGTTCGGGGCTCTATAGTAAAATAGGCAATCCCTTTAAACAAGATCAATTAAAAATATATTCAATGAACTATTAACAAACACTTCTTTACCTTCTTTCAGGAAACTCCAGCTGAAATCACCACAAGTGCCGACGCTAGTAATGAAACAATTACACCCGCATTAGGAGAAGAACACAAAACCACAACAGACCAAACTCCATAAACACAATTTATATAAATGATTGAACTTAAAAACAATACAAAAACTGATATAAAAACAAAAATTAAACAAACAAATTATTAAACACCACATGCGCCCTTTTAAGAAAAAACAATTATATAACATTTTATATACATAGAGATTTACATATTAAAACAAAACAAAACAAAAATTGTATCATAGCCTTTAAAGTAATTAAAACAAATTATTATTATTATTATTATATTATTATTGATTCCCTTAAAAAGGGACACAATTATTATAAACAAAACAAAAAACAAAAAAAAAAAAGTTCTTATATCTTGAGCTTTGGTGTAAAACGCTGTGCATGATAAGGTTTTTTTTTATTATACTATACATAATACATATTATTAACAACACATCTTACTACACAGTTGAAACATTTATAAACAAAAACAAAACATAATAGAACACATCAGTGTCGTTCGTTTGTTAGTTTAAAAAAACCAAACTTAGTGTTGCAATTTTATTTTGTCTTATTTGTTGTTATTTAAATTAAAAAAAAAAACAGCCAAAAGTATGGAAAGAAAAAATGCAAACAAATTTGTACTCACTTTAGCATAAAACAAAACATAGAAACAAAGATTCACACAAAAGAGAATAAAATAAAAATCAAGTGATAACAAAATGTTCAGTAAAAAAAGAAGAAAATATTATGTTTATGCAAAGAAAAAATAAAAAACAAAAAGTTTAAACAGAGAAAAAAACAAACAGAAAAACACACAAAAACAAAAGAACAAGAACAAATCAAGATTAATTGTATTTTTTTATATAAATATTTAAGAGCCACCAAATAGCTCAGATTAACCGCACCAAAACGGTCAAACCTGAGGGCGATGCTGTTCCACGATTTATTAAAAAATATTATTATATTATTATTATGATTATGATTATTATAATTTTCTTTTTCTGTCTATAATATTATTATTATTTTAATTATAAATATGATTATTATTATTAATCACAAAGTTAACAACTAATTTAATTGTTTCAACAATGAGAGAAAAATATTTAAAACAACAAAAAAAAAAGTAATAATAATAAAGTTATGAATTAAAACAAATAAAAAATACAAAATATATAATACAAGTGTTTTTATTTTCTTTTTTAAAAGATTGATAAGGGATTTGTTGCAAAATTTTGAACGCAAAAACTTTATATATCCTTGGGGTTCTTAAAGAAGAAGTTATAGGAAAAGGTAAGCAAAAAATCACTTCGAGCTTGTTTCAAACCCCATTTTTTGTTCTGTAATACAGGAGTACAGAATTTATAGCTGTCACTATTTTCGACGCAGTATCATCTTTATTTTTTAAATTTTACTTTCTTTCTGCATATCGAGGATCACTTGACGATTGATAAGGCTTAGGGGCGATTTTAGAATTTTTTAAAAATAATTTTTCAACAACGAATTTCATCGACCTATTTACTGGAATTTCGTTCGATTTAGATTTCAAAAAAGTTAAAACTGCTATATCTAAGCTTGGGATTGACGTACAATAATATTTTATACACCAAAATTATCGGTAATTGATTGACTTTATATAAAAGCATACATTTTGAAAATCCGTTAGAAAACAAGGAAGAAACCGTTAGTTTTAAAAAAAATTTGCTTTTTTATCTATAACAAGCTCTAAACCGTTATAGTTGTATGGATGCATATAATTTTTTTGGTATAAACAAATTTGCAACAAGTTTATCTTTCTATAGACACATCAATTTTTAAAATCGGACCAATATAGTTTTTGAATAAAAGCCGATTTTGTGCAGCAGAAACGTTAAAATTTAAAAATTTCATACATTTACATTGGAAAAAAATGAAAATTTTCGTTTTCACAAAATTGATTTTTATGAATGTAATGACATTGGACAAGCTTCTGGGAAACTCAAAAACAACGATTTTTGTCTTAAAAAAGTGTGTTATGATTTCAAGAACCAAGTTTTAAGAATTTTGTTTGATGGAGATGCCAAAATGTATGGGAACTAATTCGCCAAACTTCAAGGCAAACATTTTGTTGCAAAATTTAAATTTATGACAATTAAAATATGGTAAGGCTTCTCTTAAGAATTTCAAAAACAAATTTTGGTGCAGATATGAAACCTCAAGAGTTTAAAGACCTTTTTAAAAACCTCACGTTTACATTTTATTTGCGTCTGCAAGCCTGACAGTTGTTTTTTTAGCTTATACTTTCCCCAGATTCGATACAGTCATTGTTCTAGAACCAAACAATCATTTTCATTAAATAATAATTAGTCGTTGGCTTGTGACATTTTTAATTAAGATTTTGAAACTCTAAGGTTTTTGCGTCCTCCTAAAATACTCTGACCAACTTTGCCTCACTGTAGACCGAATTATGTGTTGAACTTGAATGATGAGTACTTAAATTTCTCGTAAGCGGTTGGCAAGAGTCAACATTTGATCTCAGAGCTTTTAGTGTTTTAAGCTTGATCAAAACTCTCTAAAAAGTACAAAGCCAATCAATTAGAAAAAATCTTAAACAAAAACTTTATATTTTTTTTTATTATTTATGTACTTAACAAAAATAAATTAAAGCTAACTTTTTTTAGTTTCAAAACTTAAGAGAGCAGGTGATACATTCGTAAGTGCACAACAAACTTTAAGAACATAATCAAAATAACGTTCTTCTTCATTATTATTATAAGATTTACGTAGACCAACTTTGTATTTATTCGAAAGAACAAAGAATTTGTTCTTAAGATTTGAAATTGATTTTTGAAGATAAATACGACATTTATCAGCTTCTGGTTCGATTTCTGTGTTCGATGCGGTGGTATTCTGCAACATTGTATATAATAAATCGTTCTCTTCGTTGGTTGATTGTTCCAACACCTTTGAGCCATTATAGGTATAAACATGATATGAAATTCTTCCATGCTCAGTTAAAATGATGTCCCCGTCTTCAGTGTAATCCAGAACTCCACAACTTTCGGCAATTTCTTTTTCACTTAAATTATTGTCATAGCCTTTAGAAACGTATATAATAGCTCCGGCTGGTGATATGGCAACCAAGTACTTGTATTTCGTGTATTTGCCTTGTATTATAGATTCCTCCGACACATTAGGACCTAAAGAATAGCACACAAAAAGTCAAAAGTCTCTCAAAATCACCTAAAAATTACCTGGATCTTCGATAAAATCTAACAAAGCTGTGAATTTATTTCCCAAAATTCGTCTAAAGTACACCGAGGTATTTTCACGGAGTGCTGCTTTTTCAGGCCATCGAATAAAAGGACCAATTTTTTTACTTAACATCTTAAGATTAGAATGAAAAATAGTTGCTGTTGTGTTCCCTGCAATACCATATCTGTAGCTTATGTACGTTAGTGGAATATCAAGTCGTAGCTTCATCAATACCAAAATGAACGCATCAAATTTATTTACGCCTTTCTTCAAACAACAGACTAAGTGTTGTTCAACAAAGTTATAAATTATTTCTAATACTGCATAACTTGGCAAACCGGTGAAGTAATTGACCTTCTTATCGTCTGTTTTAAAACTCTCTCGCGAGAGTGAGATTCTTTTATTTGTACTTTCCAAAAGCTGTATCCTTGCATCTTTCTCTCTTATTTGGATTTTATGAGTTTCTAAGAGCTGTTGTTAAATAAAAAGGGAAAATTATTTGTTTTTATTAAATTTGTTAGCCTAACCACTTACCCTTAGATATTTTGTATTTATCTCTATTATTGTGTTATCCTTGTCGATGAGTCTCTTGTTTAAAAAACCGTTTTCATGTCTTAACTGAAAGACAAAAATATTGGTTTAGATTATTTAAAATATTCTTTTCAATTTTTAAATTTAATTTAATGATAGGCTGAAAAAACACGTTACGATTTCGATGTGTAAGGTCGTGGGTACTGGCAAGAACTCCTAGAGGATTTTCTTTTTCCCTCGAAATATTACCTGATATCGTAAATCTCCCTCGAACAAATTGAATATTTGAGATAGTGAACATTCCGAGGAAAAATTGTATTCGCGAGAACCCTAATGGAAACATTAAACTTGCCTAGAGCACGGCTTGATTTTCATTTCTTTTATACATGAAGACTAATTGGACTAATTTTGGAGAATTTTAGAAATATATAATTTAAGAAAGTGTTGGAAATGATTTGCTTATAATGATGATAACGGTAGTTGTATGAAAGTTGACTTCAGTCACAATCCTGTTGTGGGATCGATAGCTAAAACTAATTTGCTTGCTGCAGATTAGAAGACTCCAGGGGGTGATATGGCTCTGAGCGTAAACGTCCGAATGAAGTTTCATCTCACACATTCATTTACGCTTTTAAATAAAGGAGACTGGAGTACCAAAAGTTCTTGTTGGTGGTATTAATACTATTTTTGTAAAGAGGTGTTCTTCAAGCTTTCTGAGTGGATTTCAATTTGCAGCTTAAAAAATGTAAAGGGTAGTCCAAATATAAGTTCCTTTTAAAATGCAATAAAATTACAAAAATAAACAATTTTCATTTATTTTTATGACTTTTTTAGTTAGAGCAATTTTTTTTTTATATTGTACGCGCACTCAAGGGGATATGAATACCCTTATAATGATTATACACAGTGCGAGTAATTAGGAAGGGAGGATAGGAATTGAAAGGAGATACCGATGCACATTGGTTTTGAATGCCTGCACATTGTAATGAGTGGGAAATATTGAGTCTGGTAAAGCATTCCACATTCGTGTAGTGCGACTAAAAAAAGAATCTCTGTACTTTATAGTACGTCCGAAATTGGGCTCAAGGGTAAACTGATGGGCATTCCTAAAAGAACGAGTATTACGGTTGAATTGTTTGAGGGAAGGAATGCAACTGGCTATTTCATTAGAGCATTGCTTATGGAAGTAGCGATAAAATAATGAGAGACATGAAACCTTGCGACGGTGCTCAAGAGATGCAAAAGTTTCAGTTAGACAACGGTCACCTATCATTTTTAGAGCTCTCTTTTGAATTCTGTCCAGGAGACTCAAGTGGGTTATAGGAGCACCTGCCCAAATATGGGAATTGTACTCAAGTTTTGGACGAATATAGGCTTTATAAATTATAGCCAGATCAGAAGATCATCATCGGAGAAAACCTAAACACTTAGCAGCATTTTTAGCGATGTCAAATATGTGATCACTCCACAACAAGTGGTTTGTAATGCACATACCTGATGGACTGATAGTTGTTCAGTTTCCTCGATGCAAGTACCACTCATGGATAGTGGCATTGGGGGGGAGGGTTACGCTTTTGAGACAGTAGACAGCATTGAGTTTTCGAAGCATTAAATTCTACACGGTTTTTTATTCCCCATTGAACAATGCTGTCAAGATCAGAATTTAATGAGCTTATCATACGCTGCCGTTGATAGTCCACATCCGAAGAACAAGGATGAGAATCTAAAAACGAATACGAGAAGCTTAGGGTACTGTCATCAGCGAAACAATTAAGTGGGTTAGAAGTTTCAGACAAAAGATCATTTATAAAAATAAAGAAAAGTGTCGGAGACAAAACGGAGCCCTGGGGCACACCAGGGATATCAGATTTGAACCCGTCCAATACTACTTGAATTGAACGGTTCGAAAGGTAATTTTTAACCCAACGAAGAAGGGATTCATCAATACAAAATGCACGCATTTTCGATAAGAGAGCTTGATGCCAAACTCTATCAAATGCTTTTGAAATATCAAGTGCAATAATCTTACTTTCTCCAAAACGATGTAAAGATTTGTTCCACTGTTCGGTGAGATAAACTATGAGATCACCAGTGGACCTATTGCAACGAAAGCCATACTGCCGGTCATTAAGAAGCTTCCGTTCTTCAAGATATTTCTTAAGCTGAAAATTGATCAGCGTTTCCATGACCTTGGAAAGAAGGGACGTAAGTGCAATTGGACGATAGTTAGATGGTGAGGAGGATTCGCCTTTTTTAGGGACAGGTTGGACAAATGCACTTTTCCATCCACTCGGAAAGAGACCTGTAGAATAGGGCAGATGGAAAAGCTTACGCAGTGGTTTTGCCAGCGTTGAAGAACACCTCTTCAGAACAATAGCGGGGATACTATCCGGGCCAGCGGATTTGTGAATGTCAAGATTTTTAAGTACTCTAGTAACTGAACGAGTGCGAAAGAAGATTCGTCCCATAGAATCGTTTACGCTTTCAAGTACAGGCGGAGTCATGTCACTCACTGGCAGCATCGAATTAACAGCAAACTGTGCTGCAAGCCAATTGGCTTTATCAATCGAGCTTACATAGGGAGTGTCATTGGAAACGAGCGTAGGAACTGACGATGACGTAGTGTTACGCACATTTTTTACAAATGACCAGAAATTTTTACTACCACTGAGACATTTTAGTATTTTTTGCCGTAATTTCTGCTCATGCAAAAATTTAATGCGTCGTATATGTCCGTTACAGGTCTTTCTAGCTTGTTTGAACTTATTCCGTTTTCCTCAGTTGGGTTGGCTTTGTAATTCCGGAAACTTACATTTTTGATCCTAATAACCTCTTTACAGCTCGAATCAAACCATGAGTTTTCTTTGGGTTTGATAGATTTTACCCTATTCGGGATAAAATTTCTCATTCCCCAAAGAATTAAGTTTGTAATCATATCTGCACTGGAATCCACGTCACTATGGAGGAAGCATAGTGACCAGTTAAAGTTCCTGAAGAATTCATTGAGACCGTCCCAGTTGGCTTTCTCATATTGCCAAACGGTTCTCGTAGGGGTTTTAACTTTAACTGGCGTTTTTTGGCATGAGAAATTTGCAGATATGACACAATGGTCTGATGTGCCTAGAGGCGATAATACACTGACAGTATATTTATTAGGATCAGAGGTAAGAAACAAGTCTAGAGTGTTGGCGGATTGACCTGCAACGTCAGGAATCCGAGTTGGCTCGTCAACTAACTGAGTCAGGTGGTTTAACTCAGCAAAAATCTCGACATACCTTCCTTCGGATGTTGTCTGACCCGAATAGCGCAGCCACGAAGAATTGTGTACATTGAAATCGCCCGTAACAACGATCTCACTGTGCGGAAAATGGGGTACAATTCTCTGGATAGAGAATTATGGATCACAACGTAAGCGACGGTTAAATTTTAAGGGCCGATGTTGAATGTGAAGCATACTTAAAAGTCAAGTTTTATTCTGAATTTCATTTGACGTTTCTCAATTTCAGATTAACTCAATTTGAACCATGGAAAGATACAAAATGGAGCAACGTGTTAAAGTTATTCAGGTTTATTATAAAAATGGGCGTTCGAATCAAAATGCATAGCGTGTTTTCAAGAACTAAAGCCTCTTGACTATTTCATGATTAGAATGGTGACAAGAAAATCCAACAACATTTTAAAAAGAGTTCAAAGAAGTAAAATCACAGCTCCGAGGGGGCCAACACGGCTGATAACAAATTATAATAATAAGGAAGCGGATGTTGACAGTTGCACAGTCAATTGAAGCTAATAATCCCAGCTCCTTGTCCTTGTGCAAAATGTTTCGCTAGGCTAGTACTTGAAATGTTGAGCTGTTAAAATCAATGACAAATTGATGTTCGGGATTTGAGTCTCACACTCTTGGCTACAGCAGCCACATTCTCAGCCATATGACTCACGGTGGGGATCAAGAGTGAATTTGACTAGCATTCCAGTCTCACAACCTTTTTGCACAAACTTGTTTATAGCCGGTGCAGTTAAAGCGACCCTGTCAAGATTTAATCCGGGAAACACCTGTCAGTGTCAAAATAGCCTATGATTTAAAGTTAAATCACTTGATATTGATATTTTGAAAGCATTTGATAGTTTTATTCTCTTGTCTTAAAGGCATGCACTTAGCATCAATTAATCTCTCTTCGTTTTGTTATAAATTTGTTTTGAACAGTTCACTGAAAGAATTACTTTTTTCATACTAAGCGCACACTTAAGGGGATTTTGTTGCTCTTAATGTACCAAGAATACAGTGCGAGCATTAGGAACAGTTTTTAAAAGGAAATGTCTCAGCATAATAAATAAATAAATTAGGTGGCGCATCCTTTGAGAACTAGGGCCTAGTGACTTACAACTCTTAACCATTCCTGTATGCGAGTATTGTTGTCAGCGATGGAGTACCCGTGGCGTAATGGTTAGTGCGTTGGACTGTTATTCCAACGAGGTCCTATACAACGGGGCTCGAATCAACAGAATTGACAATTTCGTGATAAAACTTGTTCGAGGTCACATTGCAAGAGCTATGTCTCCGACCAACAATTTAATTTTCGGGGCGTTCTATCCGAACGACGAGTATTTTGAAAGTGCACGCTTGAGCGGCTTCATTCCACCAGAAGCATTCCTCTTTTTAGATAGATGCGGTCTGATACAGGATAGATTGGCAGTTCCGCTAATCTACCACGTCAGACGACGAACCGTGGATAGGCGACTCCTGTACAATCGGGACGTCATGGCACAAGGCGGAGCAGAGCTCCTTCGATTCAGTAGGGCTGTGTCCGAACGGGACCGAACGGATAGGGTGAAGCAGGAGAACCAGTTTTGGTGGCTTCAATCGGCACTTGATAGTGGGTAGTCGGGATGGGGTTTAAAGCCTTGGCCGGCTTACATACTTGTTTTATAGTTTTAGGGTTTAGTTTTAAGTAGAATAGGCATGGTGGCAAAAAAAAAATACAAAAAAGAAAAATACAAAAAAAAAAATAAAAAAAGACAACAAAATATGAAAAACAAAAAACGTTAGATAGTTAGATTTGCTGCTGTGGTTGCTCTAGTTTTAAGTAGTTTATAGGTAGAATAGGTAGTTTTAGTTAGCTTTAAGTTTTATATTAAGGACCTTATTTTAAGTAGTTTTTAAGTAAAAATAAAATATTGATATTAGTTTTTTTTAAATTTTCTAATGAATAAAAAAATAAATAAAATGGAATTGAAGTTTAATAGATCTTAGGGCCGAAAGGCATTAGCATTAAGTATTATTGTTTAACTTAGAGTGTCCGTATGGGACCAGTAAGTTAGTTGTAAGTTATGGTTAATTAGGCTAGTTTTTGTCTAGCTTTAAGATAGGTTTAAGATTGAATTAATAAAAATGAATTTAAAAAAAAAAAAAAAGTGCGTTGGACTGTCATGCCTGATGTCTTGGGTTCAAACCCTGCTGTACCATCTAAAGTTTTTTTCACGGGTACTGCCTCTTGCGAGGAATTGATCCTCCAAGAGTAATTCTTGTCATGAAAAATGCTTTCTCAAATTAGCCATTCGGAATCGACTTGAAACTTTAGGTCCCCTCCATCGCTGACAATGTCTCAGCATATTGGTTTTGAATTCCTGAATATTGCAATGACGGAAACAAAATGTGGTACAGTAGAGTAGCGTAGATGACAGAACGACCAATGACTCGAGGGTATATTGATGAGCATTCCTGGAGACGCGAGTATTAGTATGGAGAGGAATACAACTAAACATTTCACTAGAATACAATTCGTAAAAATAAAGGTAAACAAAGGTAAAACAACCCAGTGTCCAAGCGACACTAATAAATCATCGCTATTTTTCGTCACCAATATTGTCTTATGATCTTCTTTGGATTAATACTCTTCTTTGTTCAATAGACCTTAGTAAAATATTGGAGCACTAGCCCAATGATGGGATTCATACACCAAGCTTTAGACACAAATAAATTGTATGAATAATAGATAGATAATATTCCTTTTTAAATTTTAATCCTTATCTTATGCATGTGGGTTTTCAACAACAATGTATGATTAGCTCATTAGATTTAGATCTTGACAGCATGGTTCAATCATTACCTGTGTAGAACCGTGTTTTAAAAACTCTACTGTCGCACAGTGGGGCAAACAGGGAAAAAATTCCATTTTTTTTTTTATTTATTAATTGCGATATTTGATATGCTATTGTTTTTATTAATAATGAGAGAAAACAGTTCTTATTCGTTTTATTTATTTTATTTTCGTTTGTGGCTCTGAGAGACTTACGTCGTTTTCAATTGGCAATCTGGAAGTGAAAAAAAGCATTCTGAATGCGTTCAATTGGGCAAAAGTGACAGTTCTGATTCTGAAAAGAAGAGAATTTCCCTTCTGGTTTTAAAAACAGAATCAGAAGCAGAATCACTCACACATTCATAAATTTTAAATGTCACTTTTCCTCCATGTTTGCAGCACAAAAACAAAATGAAATTTAGCGCGAATACACATATATGTGACACATGTCATACTCAACCAATACATTCTCACCAAACTTCAGATTCTTCGGAATAAAAAAAAAACTGTTCAATTGGGATTCCGAATCGAAGAACAATTCCAGATTGCCAATTGAAAACGACGTTAGGAAGTTCAACAATATTATTTTACACAAAAGTCATATGTTTTAACTACTGAACATTTTCGCTTGCTGTGGTTTTATTTGTAAAGATACAAGTATAAAACTCACCACATTTGTAGTTCATATAGTACGAAAAAATACAAAAATATAAAATAGCCCACATTTTAAAAATATAACATTAATAAAAATAATAGAGCGAGTGAGAAAAAATAACCAGATAATGTGAACTTTTGTAAGCCTACAAAAAAAGCTCCGCTAAGCTCCGGTCTAAAATTGTAACTGGGCAGGTTCAGACAACATAAGGGACTTCATTTGCAGTCAACTTCATTCTTTGAACGTAAATTTTGACCAAGGCAACTAGTTAGTTTTTCAAGTGTCATGAATTTCAAATTCAGAACTTTACTTCACAAACCTCTACTTTAAGTTCAAAAGTACAAAAAGTACCAAAATTATTATTGTCTATAAAACACTCCTCAGGCAAGCTATAAGTCCAACACGATTTGTATTTTGTATTGTTAATAAATATTACTTATTTCTTTTTCAAATTTACAAGGAACCTTTTTACAGAAAGCATTAAATGAAGTTATGCAGAAAATATATAAATCATTGAGTAATAAAGTTCAGCTTTTAATTGAATGAAAAAACATGATCAATTGTCATTTTGACAGAAGTAGACTTGACTTGATAGTAAGGGAGATTTTTCTTGACTTACTTTCCAGTCAACTTTCCAATTAAGTTGCCTTAATTGGAAGGCAATTTTTTTGCAGCTGGCCAATCAGATGCTAGAAACTTGCCTTGCTTTCAAGTCCCTTATGTTGTCTGAACCTGCCCATTTTATTGAAGCTTATACTATTACCTAATATTCATATAAATTTCATTGACAACTACAGACAACTGCCGAACAAAGTAATTAAAATAAGAGTTGAGAAGCGACTTTTCAAAAGGCTATAAAATCATTTTTTACTTTTTTTAAAACTAAGTATGAAGTTTTGTTCTACACATTTTAATGCAAAATAAAAGTGGTTGAAGTTAACTTAAAACAAAACTGAACCCTGTAAATCGGACTTTGAAAACAAGCGAAAAACTGAAATTGTAAGGAAAATTACAATTTAGCTTTATTTTTTTAAATTTTCAGAAAAATGACTATAAGTATTTATAATATCTTTTGAAAAGTCACTCCTCTCTTCAAAAATTAAATTGCAGTCTGCACTTCTTTCTCACCGTTATATAAACATTGAAAGTTTTAAATGTCATAACAACAATTTGGTGGTCTATTACAAAGAAAGTATGAATTTGTGGTAGACCACCATGTTGTTGTTGTTGCATTAAAAAACTTTCAAGGTCAATGTTCCGAAAGCAATGAAGAAAAGAGTATAAGTAGTTGTTGTTAGATTCAACACCTTCAACAACAACTAACAAAATTGTAAAGTGTAAGGAGGCCCAAAAAAGTCGAAACAAAGACTATAAAAACTACCGCCTTCATTTTACAAGAAAATGTTCCCGTAAGGCCACGAACGAGGATGTATTGCATAAGCTTCTAGAGTCTTCAGATCCCTACATAACGTACATGAGACCTGATACCAAAAAAAAACACCTTCCTTTCAGTGACGAAGCACTCCAGTTGATAATGTGAGCCAATAATTGTTTCCTTTTTACTTTTCAGAATTAAATTTAGTTAAATTGAATTAATATTATGTTTAATTGAATTGAACTAGGTTAAATTGAAATTAAATCTAACTAAATTGATTTAAAACACTGTACTTAAGTTGTAAATTTGATTATAGAATAAAATCATATATTATATAATAACATGAAAATAAAATGAAGAAGAGAAAAATGGAACATTCTTTCGGTTGTTCCTCCATTTCTTTCTAAAAACAATAACATGGGTTAAAACGCTTTTTTTACATGTGGGTTGAATTTTTCACTGGTTGTTCTGTATACTATCCTCTACGTCTACCTGTCTGTAAAATTTCATAAAAATCATTCAAGTAGTTCAAATTTTGTTGAACTAAGAACACGTCTGTTCAAACAAACATTAAAAAAGCTTGTATTAAAACAAGAAAAACTAGGCAGGGTATCGGGCGGAGACTAATAGTGTAAATTTGTCTTATTATTGACTATCATTCCTGAAAATTTCAAACAAATCGGTTTATTGGTTTAGTTTTTATGGAGTTTTTTCCGCTCTCCCATACAAGTTGCCCCACTGTGTGTCGTAGTGTTAAGTAGAGTGTTTTTTTTTTAGCCGCACTATACGAATGTAACAGGCGTGACATGTCTTAATTTTTACCACTCATTGCGATAATTAAGACATTCAAAACCATTTTACATCTGTATCGCCTTTAAAATCCTATCCCTTTTTTCATGTGCCCAACAAGATCAGGACATTAATTCCAATGATTATACAGTTCTGAATTATTTATTAGATATTCATACTTACTTGTTCGATTTCTTTTTTCAGATCTTCAGTTTCAAAATTTGTCAACCCTTCTATTTTAGAATCTCCAACTTGCATTTGTATTTCTCCTTCGGCTAACGGATCATAGTTTTCTACTAAATCTCTTTGATCAGATAGTATTGATGTCTTATTTACTGTAGCAGAAGAAGGGGAAGGACTAGATGTTCTCTTTAATGCTCTAGTCAGTGTCGTTGGCAGCTTTTGGTTGGGAACCCAGTCTGGATGGGACTTATCGTCAGCCTTCGATGGAGCTCCTTTTTTTTTGAATTAAATAAATGAAATGTACCTATTATTTTATATTTGGAAAGAAAGATAAACAAAAATTTACCTGATTGAAAATGTTCAGAACAAATAATTTTATAGCGAGCATTTAAATTTGTTATGTCAATTCTATTGATAGCAAGTATCCAAGCAGTAAGTCTTTCGCTTTTGGGAATTATCATTCCGTTTATTTTTTGTTTTGCACTGGGAAATCGGAAGAACTTGATATTTGATTGTTGCGAAGAACGAAAATTTTTACAGTTGGGAACACAGCAGTTTATGGGTCGAATTATACGTTTTCCTTTTGATTCTAAATAAAAAAGCAAAAAAATAAACTACTTTATAAATCAGGATTGGGACATATTCTTTCGATGTTCTTTGTCCTCAAGGAAAACTTTAAAAAGTGTTTGATTTTTTTTTGTATTTTTGTTATTGAAAAATCGAAAAGAGATTATAATCAAGTTAAGGTTTAAATAAATACATCTTTTCATACGATTTTTTCGAAAATTGGGTAAGTGAAAAAATTAAAATTATGCTATGAAATTATGTATTTTACTTTAAGAATTAGGCTTTTTTGATGTTACGGATTTCATGACAAATATAAAACATTTTAATTTTTTTTCTTGGTGTTTGCTTGTGGTTGGCGTTGGAATATCAGTAATTACCCGCATCTGCTTCTAAATTTATCTTATATGCATTCAAATATTCTTCTAGGAACTCTTCTTGGTTCTCATTAGATTCGTCATACATATCTTCATCTATTTAAAAAAAAATAATGGAATTTAAAAGAAGTTAAGACTATATTGAATTATTTTTTGTGAGAAATAAATAAATCACCTACGTATATATAAACCTAAGCTTGGAAAAATGAAAAGATCTAAAGGCTAAAATCTACTGAACTAAAGATTGAATTTAAATTCCTTTCTGAACCACTCTAGATTTGGTTCTAAATTGAGATTTTGTGCGAGTTCAAACATTTGGCTTTAATTCTCATAAAATGTATTACACTACGAAAACCAACATAACGAAAACGGAACGAAATGCTTCCCAATTAGAACTTCAACTCCAAAGAATAAGGGCGTAGTAACTTACAATTCTCAACTTGTGTGTGCAAGTCATGTCAGTGATGGAGATTGTATGTATGATAATCAATTTCCATGGCGATAAATTACAGTTGTAAAGTTTTTCAATACCTCGCAAGAGGCACAACACGCAACGGGTTATGTAGTAAAGTTTCCTTAACAGCACTGGAAGAAATTAGATGAGGAGGTGTTCTACGATTCTGTAAAAAGGAGACTCTCTAAACTGCACCAACTATAGAGGAATCAGTCTTCTTAACATCGCTTACAAAATCTTCTCTGCCGTAATATGTGAACGTCTAAAGCCCATCGTCAAGAACCTGATAGATCCTTATCAGTGTGGTTTTACACCAGGAAAGTCTACATTCGATCAAATATTCACATTACGGCAGATCCTGGAAAAAACCCAAGAACATCAAATCGACACCCAGAATCTTTTCATCGATTTCTAGGCCGCATATGACAGCATCTACAGGGACGAGCTGTATAGAGCCATGTCTAGTTTTGGCAACCCTGCCAAACTCGTCCGTTTGTGCAGGATGACCATGGAGAATTCACGCTGCTCCATAAAGGTTGAAAACAACTTAACAGAACCTTTCGATGTCAAAAAAAGGTTTTAGACAAGGTGATGCGCTGTCATGCGATTTTTTTTAACATCGTACTTGAAAGAATAGTGCAGAGCTCCCACGTCAACACTAGAGGCACTATCTTTCAAAAGTCTGTCTAATTACTACCATATGCTGATGACATTGACATAATCGGAAGAACTCAGCGTGATGTCAATGGGGCTTTTGTGAGTATTGAGGCAGAGGTGGCAAAAATGGGTTTAACGGTTAATGAGGGCAAAACAAAGTACATGCTGTCGTCAAGAAAGGACTTACAACACCGACGTCTTGGTCAAAACGTCACCATCCACAGACGTAACTTTGAGGAAGTCAAGGACTTCGTTTACCTACCGATCAAACTCCGATCAAACGAAGAATAACTCTTGCTAACCGCTGTTTCTTTGGGCTAAGAAAGCAATTGAGTAGCAAAGCCCTCTCTCGAGGGACCAAAGTGTCGCTATATAAGACCCTCATCATCCCCGTCCTGCTATACGGTTCAGAAGCATGGACTTTAACAAAATCGGATGAAAGCACCATGGGTAGTTTCGAAAGAAAAGTTCTTCGTACGATCTGCGTTCCCATGTGCATAGAAGGGGAGTGGAGGAGAAGATGAAACGACGAGCTGTACGGGCTGTACAGCGACGTAGACTTAGCCAGAAGGGTAAAAGTCCAACGACTAAGATGGCTGGGTCACGTAGAGCGCATGGAAACCAATACTCTGGCTCGTAAAGTCTTGGAATCCACACCCACAGGGCAGCGCAGAAGGGGAAGACCGCGAATCAGGTGGCGCGCACAAGTGGAAAGTTACCTCACCCAACTTAGAGCGCGAAACTGGAGACATCTATGTAGCTAGGGACCGAGCTAGATGGAGAAGTTTGTTGGGTGAGGCCCTAGTTCACACAGGACTGTAACGCCATCTTAAGTAAGTAAGGTGTTCTACAGAGTAAAGAATATAACTTATATTACAGATGTCATACAAAACACCAAGAGCTCGGAAAAAAATTCTTAGTCAGCAAAATAGTAAAGTCTTCTTTCTTTGACTGTAATGCTTTTTCAAGGATAAAAAAAATCAGCCACGGAGAAGAACTTGATCTGTGAATACAAAAGAAGTCGTGACCAAAATCCCCACCAGACATGACTTAGTACACACAACGCTGCACATACTACGAAGACAGAGATGTGCTACAGTATCTAATCGACGATCCTGTAGCAGTCTTGTAAAAGAATTAATTTTTTTGGAAATGCAATCATTTTTTTTTATTGAAATCAACTTAAAAA
The DNA here is from genome assembly GCA_951509635.1 of Eupeodes luniger. Taxonomy (NCBI): domain Eukaryota; kingdom Metazoa; phylum Arthropoda; class Insecta; order Diptera; family Syrphidae; genus Eupeodes; species Eupeodes luniger. The sequence continues at coordinate 53,447,199 of OX608073.1, forward strand.
TTACATTCACTGAATTCAACTAAAAATTGGGACTTCAAATTTTGAAATTACCAATCATTTGACCTTAAAAAAACAATAATTTGTTCCTATCATTTAACTGCAATCAATTGATTGCAATTATTTGATAGTTCGTGCATTCTTTGCATACACTTGAAGTCCTTGCGTTCTTTTGAAGTCTTTTCATTCTTTTAAAGTCTTTGCATTTTCTTAAAGTCTTCGTTATTTTATTTAGTTACTTTATTTTATTTCATAATATTTAATTTAATGATAATGATCTGCAAATCTGAATTTTTAATTATAAAAGTTATTACACAATTTTCAATTAAATAATAATTTATACACAAAGACTTCAAAAAAATGAATGAATTCTCAAATTTGAGTGCAGTCAAATGATTTGAGACATAATGATTACAATATTTTCAGGGACGAATTATTGGTGATTTTAAAATTTGACAACCAAAATCTAGACGAAACTTTATGTTGAAGTCTTAAAGATCGCATTCCCAAAAGATTTCATACTTTTACAAGACTGTCTTGTTGGCATACTACCAAGCTAAGGAAGTGTACTTCAATGAATTGCTAAACGGTGAGCTCACCGAATCAATGAAGGCGCCATCACTCCGCGAAAGTTAAGAAGGCTTTAAGTTACCTAAACAACTTAATAAAGGATTTGTTATTATAATTCGTTAAATACTAACGTTAACAATTCTTTAAAATAGGCTGTTGAAAAACATTAATTTGCATTTTATACTTTTATATTATCATTTGCTAAATTAATACAAGAGTGCAATTTATTAATTTAAATTGATTTAAGGGGCTATGTACACCATAGTTTGATCTACTGAAATAAGTATTCAATAGTTTCTGGAGTCTTATACTTGAACGACTAAAGCTAAAGTTTAAACTATCAAGAACTGATGGTAATGAAATTTGTCCATTTATTATTCCAACAATAAAACAAAATTGCAAGTACATCCTATGATTTGTCAAAGAAGGACCTTCCTTCTTATGAGAGAAAGTCTGTGTGATAAAGAAGGTGATGTATGAATATCTTACAACCACGAAAGGGATCGTAGACAAAAACGCAAACATCTTTTCTGAATGGCTTCGAGTCTTGTGACGTGTACGGCGTAGTAAGGTGACCAAACTGAACAGGCATATTCCAGGACTGGTCTTACAAATGAAATAAAAAGTTATTTTAAAATATATGGATCACGGAAATCACGAAGTGAAGTTGATATGTTCATTAAATGTTAGTTTAGAATCTAAGACAACACCCAAGTCAGATAAAGGACAAGAATCAAATATGTAATTAAAAACGATTGGAACTTTTTTGCGTGTAAAACCCATGGTTTTACATTTGTCAACATTTAAAACAAGACAATTATTATTGCACATTGCACTATTTCCTGAATAATATTAAATCTTCTTGCAAGAGAACACAGTCAAATGTAGAGTTAATTATTTTGACAATTTTAATGTCATCACTCATCAGCATATATTAGGACAGACGAATTTTGTATGATCGGAACCAAGTCATTTATAAATAAAACAAATGGAATAGTGTTGTTCTAAGAGAATGAATACTTTACACTTGTTTATAACTTAGCTTTAAACACTGAGTGAATAATCACTTCTTCTTTGTAATTTATTTTTATTATAAAAATAAATATATACTTTACTCTATTTCTGATTATCAAAGAATAAACATACATAGCTTTTTTATTTCTTCCCGAATTTTCTCGGTTCATTGTTTTTAATCCGTTTTTCATCAGGTTATGGGCCCAGATCCCGCAAGATATTTGTTTTGTTTTTAAATTTTAATTTTAATTCGAAATAAAAACTGATCATGGCTTCAAATGCTGTGTCCGTAGAAAAACTGAAGGGACGAGAAAATTTTGATGTTTGGAAGATTGCTGCCAAATCATATTTGGTAATCAGAGGATTATGGGATTGCTTTGAGAATGAACTGGACGCTGCAGCTACGCCTGTCCAAATAGCAACTGATCTGAAAGCGAAGTCTGAGCTTATTTTGTTGCTTGAAACCCAAAACTATTCATACATAGCGGATGCTTTATCAGCTAAAAGTGCATGGGATAGCCTCACAAATGCGTTTGAAGATACTGGTCTTAGTAGGAAGGTGGATTTGCTGAAACAACTCGTTGAATTGAAGTTGAACGAGTGTGATTCCATGGAAGACTACGTGAACAAGATGGTTATGACGTCATTAAAGGTGAAAAAGGCTGGACTAAAAATTGATGACGAAGTTGTTGCGTCGTTGATGTTGGCAGGGTTGCCTGCAGATTATAAACCTTTGGTTATGGCTGTTGAAAACTCAACAAAAATACTAACTTGTGATGCTGTCAAGACTCTATTATTGCAAGAAGTTAAATATAATCCGAAATCAATTGATAGTGCCATGTTTGTGAAACCAAAGTATAAGCAGCAAAAACATAAGCCACAACAGAAGTTCAGATGCCATACCTGTGGAGAAATTGGTCATTTCGCAAGACAGTGTCCAAATAAGAAAAGAGCAAGAAATAAATCCAATGAAATTGCTATGTTTTCATCTTTTTTAGCCAAGAATGAAGTCTCAGAACGAGCATGGTTTGTAGATTCTGGAGCATCAGCACATATGACGATGTGCAAGTCATTAATGAAGAATCTTAGGTCACCAACCCACAAAGAAATTATTGTTGCCAATAATGCAAAGCTGGCGGTAGAAGGTATAGGGAATGTTAATTTGACTCTTGTAGATGGTAAGAAGAAAACGAATGCTACCGTTTACGATGTACAATATGTTCCAAATTTATCCGCAAATTTGATTTCTGTGAGCCAATTAGTCAAAAATGGCAAAACAGTACGCTTTGAAAAAAATTGTTGCAAGATTTTAAATGAACATAAAGAGGTTGTAGCATCGCCATCTCTAGTTAACAATATGTATCGTTTAAATTGCATTATACCAAAACCATCACCGCTGAACAATTCTATTGCTTTGCTTGCACAGAATGAAACGAATCTATGGCACAGTCGAATGGCACACATTTGTGAAGACAATTTGATGAAATTGAAGAATGCAGTCACTGGTGTATCAATCGGCGGAAAGATGGATGAAAAATGTGTAATATGCATCAAGGGGAAGCAAACAAGAGAACCTTTCAAGTCAACTGGTACCCGTGCGAAAGAAGTTTTGGAGTTGATTCACTCTGATGTCTGTGGACCAATGTCAGTAAAATCATGTTCAGGATGTAAATTTTTCGTAACATTTGTGGACGATTATAGTCGAAAGCTTTACCTTTATCCATTGAAGCAGAAGTCCGAAGTTTTCGAGACGTTTCTAACGTTCAAGGCTCTCGTTGAAAATCAAAGTGAAAAGAAAATTAAAATTTTGCGTACTGACAACGGTATGGAATATTGTAATTCAAAGTTTCAAAAATATCTATCTGGATGTGGCATTCAACACCAAAAATCAGCCCCTTACACCCCTCAACAGAACGGAGTTGCGGAAAGGATCAATCGAAGCATTATTGAACGAATAAGATGCATGTTGTTTGATGCTAATCTTGAAAAACGTTTTTGGGCAGAAGCAGCATCAACCGCAACATATATTTTGAATCGAATCCCTTGCAGAGGTGAAAAGTCGAAAACACCTGAAGAATTATGGTCAAAAGTCAAACCAGATTTAAGAATGTTGCGTGTGTTTGGTTGCAAGGCTATGGTGCATATCCCAAGTGAAAAAAGAAAGAAACTAGATGCCAAATCTGCAGAATGTATATTGCTTGGATTCAGCACTGAATCGAAGGCTTATCGTCTATTCAATATGGTAACACAAAAAGTTGTTGTGAGCCGCGATGTTGTTTGTTCCATTGAAACCGAAAACGAAACCGAAGACACAATACATATCGATGATGATGTTGAAGTTACAACTGGTTTAATTGAAGAAGATGTTGTTCCTGTTCGTAGGTCCGATCGAGTTCCTAAACCAAATCCAAAATATCAGGCAAGTTTCAATGTTAAGATTGAAGAAAATGACCCGGAAACTATTAAAGATGCTTTGTCACGTCCTGAAGCACCTATGTGGCAAAAGGCAATGGAAACCGAATTTGATTCTCTCTATTTGAATCACACATGGAATTTAGTAGACTTACCAAAAGACAAGCACCCCATCAAATGCAAATGGGTATTTAAAACGAAGCGAGATGTGAATGGCGATGTATTAAGGTATAAAGCTCGTTTGGTAGTTAAAGGCTGCTCGCAAAAAAAAGGCATCGACTATCAAGAAACTTTTTCACCTGTGGCTAGATACTCGTCGATTCGTTTTTTAATTGCGATTGCATCCAAATATGACCTCAATATTTGTCAGATGGATGCTGTTACTGCTTTTTTGAATGGAGACATAAAAGAAGATATCTTTATGGTACAGCCTGATAACTTCAGTGATGGATCAAAAAAGGTATGCAAGCTCAATAAATCTCTGTACGGATTAAAACAGTCCAGTCGAGTATGGAATGAAAAGTTGAATGATGTGCTCTTGGAGGCTGGTCTAAAGCGTTCTGATGCCGATCAATGCATCTATTATAAAGTTTCCAAAAGCAGCATGATCTTCGTTCTGATTTTTTCCAACGATGAAAGTCAAGAATTATCTGTTAAACAAATCTTAATGAAGAACTTCGAAATGAAAGACTTGGGTGATGCATCATCAGTTTTAGGAATCCGCATTACTCGAAATAGGTCAGCTGGAACAATTGGGATTGACCAATCTCAATATATTTCCGAAATTCTGAAGCGATTTGGAATGTTCGATTGCAATCCAGTATCGACACCTTTAGATTTGAATCAGAAGATATCGCTGAAAATGTCCCCAACTACAGAAGAGGAAAAACAATTGATGTACAAAGTGCCATACATGGAAGCTGTTGGTTCCCTGCTATTTGCCGCTCAAACAACTAGGCCGGACATAAGTTATGCAGTCAATTTGTTAAGCAGGTACAGCAACAATCCAGGGAAAGCTCACTGGATGGCCATAAAGCGGGTCTTTCGATATTTGAAAGGCACTATAAACAAGAAACTTATCTACTTGAAGGAACCTACCCAGATTCAAGGATTCTGCGATGCCGACTGGGCAAGCGACATCGATCAGCGTAAGTCAACAACAGGTTACGTTTTTACGATGCAAGGTGCCGCAATTACATGGTCATCAAAACGACAAGCAACTGTGGCGCTTTCTACAACTGAGTCGGAGTTCATGGCTATGGTTGCTGCTGTACAAGAATCAATGTGGCTCAAACGTTTAGAGGCTGAATTGTTTCCAGAATGTTCCAAGCAAATGGTTATTTATTGTGATAATAAAAGCGCTATTCAACTTGCAAAAAATAACTCATATTCAGCCAGAACCAAACATGTAGAAACAAAAACAAAATTTGTTCGAGAAAAAATACAAGATGAAATTATAAATTTGAAATACATTCCAACCAAGGAAATGTTAGCCGATATTTTTACTAAAGCTTTGCCATCTACCAAGCACATAGTAGATGCTAAGCGATTAGGATTAATTAGTTAAGTTACTTTTAATTTTGTTATTATTCATTCAGGGAAAGTGTTGTTCTAAGAGAATGAATACTTTACACTTGTTTATAACTTAGCTTTAAACACTGAGTGAATAATCACTTCTTCTTTGTAATTTATTTTTATTATAAAAATAAATATATACTTTACTCTATTTCTGATTATCAAAGAATAAACATACATAGCTTTTTTATTTCTTCCCGAATTTTCTCGGTTCATTGTTTTTAATCCGTTTTTCATCAAATAGGACCAAGACGGCTACCCTGGGGGACACCAGAATTCACAACAAATGAACTTGAACACTCATTACGAAATTTAACAATCGAGATCGAGAACAAATGGCATTTCAGCCGAACTGATACAGCATTGTAAAATGAGAGAAGTATCGTTTAGTTCAAAAAATAAACTCAAACGCAAAATATTCCTATAAATGAAAGGCTCTGTCCGATAGTTCAGAAATAAGACTCATTTCGAGGGTTGTTAAGAGCACTAAAAAATACCTATGAGCATTATCCAAGTCTTGTTAACTCCATCTTGACGAACAAATTAAGGTTGAAATGCTCTAGCTTAAGACGTAATTGACGTATAGACGTCATTAATATATCATTTTATAAATGATTGCGTGTAGTTTGTTTTAAGATGATTTTGAAAAAATATTAATTTCTTAGGAGTTATTAAACACTATGCAAAACAAATATTCATCACAAGATGCAGCTGTTTCTCTAGCGATACAATTTTGATATTAAATTTTTAAATACAAATATTTTTCAAGACAGAACACAACACAAACAAAATTACCCACCCAAAACAATGATTTTAATACATATTTGAATAAATGCGAAGGTTTTTCCCTAAATGTATCGACGTGCGAAAAAAAGTTATACTATTTTTGGCGTAGAAGTTAGAACATAACTAAAGCTTTGTTCCAGTTCAATATTAGGGAGTGATAAGGACCAATAAAAAAGTTCTTCACCAAAATTCAGGTTTGTCGGAATTTTTTAAAAGTAGCATTTTTTTTATATAATTATTGTCTTTCAAATGCCAAGAGATGGCCAAAAAGATTTTATATGTCCCATACTTAAGAAAAACGTGATATCAACATCTGATATCCGTATTTTTTCAGATTGTCAGGCCGCTATCAAATCTCTGGACTCTGTCTGTACAAAACTCTATAACAGTCAATAGCCATAGAGACATTCCAGGAAACTGTAAGGCAGATGAACTCGCCAAGAATGGTACAGTACAACCCATTCTACCACGTTTGGCAAATGCTGCCATACCAATCGCTATATTTAAACTATAAAACATCTAGCCTACGCTAGATTTAAAGCGATCAAGGTGCTTGCTATCTCTAAGCCGATCGCATATACATAAACACCATAATCGGTGTTATAACCGGACACTGTCTAATAGGAAAGCACGCCACGTGGCTAGACGTATTCTTAAATGATTTTACAAAAGCTGTATGGATGAGGAAGAGGAGGAAACAGTTCTTCACCTTCTCCGTACATGCCTTGCTCTAGATCAAAAACGCAAGAATTACCTAGGAGAATTCTTGTAAAACGATCTAAATTATATTAACATAATCAGCCTCTCACGTTTCGTAAGGGACTCAAACTGGTTTCATTGAGCTTATAAGAAAGCCTCAAGATTCATGTGGTATCACAATGGGCCATTAAACTGGCCTAAGTGTGTCCTACTCCATCACGGACAGCCACTTTAGCCTAATTTAACCCATACTTAAGAAAGTAGAATGACACTACGTATAGAAATTATCACAATGTTGAGTGCAGCCCTTAACATACCCTCCTCTATCCAACAAGGACTTAGCCGCATAATCTGAAACTATCAGCAGATAATATCGGTTTATCTTATTTTCAAACAAATCACAACTGATCAGATCTTTACGCTTTGACAGGCAATTTAAAAGTAACTAGAATTTAACATCTCAGCCTACCATCTATTTACAGATTTTAAGACCGCATAGCCAGGTTAGAACTATACAGAACCATGATAGAAATAAGCCTCAAAATAGGTTAGTTTGTAGATGATTAAGATCTTATTTCGGACACTTATAAGCGAGATCTCGTAAAACGCATACAAAGTCATGACTGTAAGTACCTTTTTAAAGTGCAATAAATATAAAAAACCGTCAATAGGTTCTTCCCGATTTTTTTTAACCATAACCGGTAAATAAAAATTAAATATTATCAAAAAAAGTGTAAATTTGTATACCTTCGGAGCTCGATGAAGCTTCGCCTTCGGGTTTACTTAAGTGCAAAGAAGGTACCCAATCTAGACTTAATCGGTCCGTCAATTGGGCACATCTTCCTAAAAGAAACACACAAATATAAATCATGAACTTTAGTTTGAAATAATTTCAGAAATTATATACAAACCTGAATGAAAATGTACTGAACAAACTCTACTTGTTTTAGTATTAAGATTTTTCCTATTTATAGCTGCAAACCATTTATTAGCTCGTATTTCAGATAGTTTTCTTAATTCTGGAGATCTAGTCCAAACTTTTGGAAATTCATAAAACTTCAGGCCTCGATTATGAATGGAATTGTTATTGCACGATTTTATACAACAATAAACCGGCATTTTATTGTTTTTATTATTAACAATAAAAAATAAACAACAATAAATAGTTTTAAAGCATCCGCGAAAAACAATCAAATTAGTTTGACTTTCATTTGTTTATGTTTTTATTCAGTAATTGAGTAGGTGAATTTTTTTAATTGATAAACTTTAGTATTTCTAATTCTTTTATTGGGATTTTTATAATTGTTCATATAAAAAATATACATCAAAATTAAAAAATATAACAAATTTCTTGAAATAAACAAAAAAGAATTCAAAATATGAATTTTTTATTTTCAAGTACAAAAAATAACAAATTTGAAATTATGCTGCGGGCTGTAAGTTTGAAGGTTGTCAGATTGAGATGGGAGATTTTTAGTACAACAGAGGCTATGTTCAATAAAACCCGTCGATTTCTGTGAGTAAACTGAATATAAATCGAAAAGTTTAAATCTGACATTATATTTTTAACATTACCGCATTTGAGAAATTAAATGAAGTTGATAAATACAACTAGATTTTACGAAAATATTAATCTGAATTAATAAATTAAAATCGACGTAATACTCAGGGACAGGTTGCCTTATCACGGCATAAACCGTTAAAATAACGTTAAACGAGGGTGAGACAGGAAACTTTACGACGATGTTCAAGCGACATAAATTAATGATCCTATGATGGTATTAGCACCAATTAATTCAAAAATACTCTACTTTCAATACTCTTCAAGAGGCTTAAGTAAGTTGCAGGATCACCAGCCCAGAAATGGGAGTTATACTTAAGCTTTGGACGTATATGTCTTGTAGATAACAGCCAGATCCGGAGGGGAGAAAAATTCTTGCATCGCCTTAGAAAACGCAAACATCTTGCTGTATTTTTGGCGACATCGCGTATGTGATCGTTCCACAAGAGCTGAATATCGAGCTGTTCAGTCTCCTCGATGCAAAAGCCATCCATTAATAATGGCAAGGGGGGTATATCTCGCCTTAACGATACAAGACAGCATTGGGTTTTCGAAGCTTTAAATTCTTACTTTCTCCAAAATGATGTAAAGATTTGCTCCACTTTTCAGTGAGATGAACCATGAGATCACCAGTGGAACTATTGCTGCGAAAGCCGTATTTTCGGTCATTAAGAAACTATTTCAATTTGAGAATTAAGAAAAAACTGCGAGCTATAAAGCTGACTATATACGATAGGGCGAAATGAACTCGAACTGATACAAAATCGAATGGATGTGAGGAAGCTGACGTGACTCGGTTTAGCTCTGTCTATCGATTTGGATTTTCAACAAGTTAAAAATGATAAAACCCAAAATCTTAAAAATTCTTGCAGTTGTTTTAAATATTGAGAATTTTAAATAATAATACAAGTCAGCAGTATTGTTTTAATTAATTTCATACTATTATCTGGTGAATAGCTTCATAGCTTGATACAACTAATAAGATAGCGCATTGCGCATGTAAGGTTTTGGCTGTCAAACTATCGTGACGTCACCAGCACTCAATTAATTGAAGAGAGCTAGTATATTTGGCGCAATTTCAATCTATTTTTTGTTGTGAATGTTAACGGAAGTGAATTTAAAATATTTTTAAATCAATAAAGTTATTTAAAGTAATATTGTTCATAATTTATACAAAAAAAAAACATTTACTAATAAACATGGGTGTTTGTTCTGTTTTTGACTGCAACAATAACGAAAGAAATAAGATAACGAAAGATTCCAGTTTTCATACATTTCCAAAAGGAAATTTAAATCTCTCGAAGCAGTGGGTCTTGTTCACTAAACGCAAGGATAAAATTGATGTTCAGACTGCAAGAATTTGTAGTCTCCACTTTTTGAAAGAAGATTTTATAAATGGGTAAGTTAATAAAAAAAAGTAGTTCAGAATAAAAATCAGAAATAGATTTATATCAATAGGATTCACACGGTGTCGGATTTTGAAACCAGATGCAGTTCCTACGGTTTACCCAAAGCAACTGTCTGTAGCGTCTGAGCCTGACACAACAAAACGCTCGAAAAGAATGGAGCTGAAAAAGCAAAAAGAAGTAGGTAGTAAGTGGGTTGCTGGAAGTTCCCATTGAGCTCGAGCAGGTTTGATCTCACAATCTAATAATCGATTCATCTTAACAATATTCGCTTTTTCAGGAAGGATTTTTGTCGTGGTCAAAGTCGACAATAGTATGCCTATTGCTTCTGAGCCAGAAGAAAATCTCCCATTTACTTACGATGGTTTGGAAAACTTGGCTGGCTACATTAGCCATCGTTTTAAAAACACTATACCAAACCTGGAACAAATTGAACCAGACGAAAGCTCTTGGGTAAATCATTTGGACGAAGGAGGCTTGTCTAAAGCAAATCCCACAATGATGGCTCACTTTGCTGCATTAGAAAATGTTTTTAATGCCGTAAATGGAGAAGGTGAAGGCATTTACATCTGTCCAAACTACATCTAGCATTTACTTGAAGTTGCCGAGAAAGCAAAGATCAAATGCGATGAGAAGATTATGAAGCTTTTCTTTCGTTGTCGCATGTACTTCCGAATGCGAAAACTAAACAGACAAATCACTGAAAGCAAACTGTCCAGAAAAAGAAAATACAAAAAAATTATTAATTAAATAAAAGGTTGAAAAACCACTGACTAAAAAAGACCATCATATCTTTTATTTAACCATTTATCACTATTTAAACAATCTTCCCAGGTAATTCTATGGAGAAAAATGCATCCGAATGAAAATGAAAAAAAATACACCATACTCTTCATTTACTTCGATTTTTTATTAATTGCTTTCACTCAAACACACAAATTTTCTTTAACTTACGAATAAACACAAATATCAACTATTTAAAACCATTTATCTAAATGAAAAATATTAGAAATATTAACATTTTATTATAAAAACAAAATATCCAAACAAATTAATGCCATTGTTTTGTTTTGATTTCACATACTGAATAATAAACGTCAAACTCGTTGAGTGCTTGTGACGTAGATGCGCAGAACGAAACAAAAATAGACACGCGAATGCGCTATCTGTTTTAGTTGTATCATGGCTTCATAGTATTTACTTTTTAATGTTATTCGAGTTTCATAGTCCATGCGATCAGTAAAAATGTTCACTTCTTTTTCCGATAGATCTGCCGTATGCCTTAGTGGCTTGAATATTGGCTTCCCATGCTTTTTTGGTTAATCGGTATAAACTAATGACTTAAAAATATCCACATAGAAATAAACCGAAAGGCATTAAGTTATTAGACCGAGGTTGGCATAGTTAACAGAACCACTTCTGGAAATAAATTTGTCACCAAAATGATTTTACAAAACATTGATATAAGGCGTTTTTTATTGGTAAACTTATACGCAGCGCAGCAAAATCTTACACACTAAACAACAACAAAGAAATAGTGCGGATAAATAAGGCAGCAAAAATAGTGCATATAAATAGTTCAGATAAAGTTTTGGAAGCTTGGAATAGAATGACACTTCATCCAGTTCCAGAAATATTTTTTACTTAAAGGTTGGCAGGATTTTATTATTTGGGGATGCGTTCGTATTTTTCTTGTGCTCTGTTTTCACTAGAATAACAATAAATTGGTTTGAAATATTAATCTACGATTAGACTGTCAACGTAAATATTCAATGCGTTGACTACTTGACATCACCCAAAAACCATCAATAATCACAGTGCTATCTCTAAATTTCTTGACGTGTGATGTGTGTTAGGACTCGCCCAAAACCAAAGCGAAACATTTGATGCGAAAACAAAACTTTCGTCATTAGTCGGGTTTAAAGGCTCTCACAACGCGAAAGTGGTACATTCGCCGACGCGGCATTGTTTATTTGTCATTTTTGTTATCATTGTGAATGATTCACCCTGATTCGCTTCGCGTCAGTTATCGCAGTGTAAGTTTATTTTGAGAAGAGAAAGTTTAATTGTGGCGCTGAATGTTTCGCGTTGATTTGTCCCCTTTCACACAGGAAAACTGAGTTGCCAGCAAATGGGAGCTTGTAGGCAAGACGGGCTTACGGGGAAGGACAAAATCTCCCCTCACACCCTTCTTTTGGCTTTCTACATTGGATTTTTAATGCCGGGTTTTATTATGTTCGTTGTGTACATACGATGAAGAGAAAATCAATCTGCACACCCTATCGCACACCCATGAAATCTATCTATCTTTCACTCATACAATACAAAATCTTTCATGTTGAATCCAAGAATATTGTTTGCATTTGGGTTGTAATCTACCCATCTCTCTCTTTTTCACTCACATAATCTACCTGTCTCACTGCTTGCACCTAACATTAAAAATTAAATGTGGACAGGCACTCTTATGTCATTTCAATCTTTCAATTCATACTCAACTCTATTCTGACTGGACCTGCATGTACACATTAACTTGAACTCTTATTCAACTTTACATAAAAACAATAATAGTTTTTCAACACATCCCTTGAGTACGTATTTTCAACAGCTGATCTTGACATAAGTATGATTGCACAGATACCAACTTGATGATTTAAAATAAAAGTGCATATAATAGTGAACATATGTTTTATTCACACTTTCCATTACTGCACTTACTTTCCATTACAGCACTAGCTAATAATTTACCAATAAAATACGCCTATAGTTAGGTGTTGAACAATCTTATTGAAATCAAATGTAACGTTAGCTCCTTCCTTATTCCAATAGAAATAAGAACAAATAACGCCAGCCATCATGTAAACCAGACCAAATAGTCAATTATAATGGATATAATAGTGATTCATTAATAGATTGAGGATTGTCTTCGCTACATTTACAGCAATTTCGCTTATTGACCCAACCATTCAACCATAAATGAGCTTAATCCCTAAACAATATAAACTGATAGACGAAGTTCTCAATGGACTTCAAGAACAGATTTTTTTTAAATCAAATTTCTACAATTTAAAAGCTTTGCCTAGTTTATATTTCTAAGATATCAGAGATATCAGTATTCCGTGAGAAATCTGAAAATAGAATTTTGATGACTATGTGTGTTATTACACCCAGACGTTTTTAGAAAGACGCAAATAAGTCCGAAAGAGAAAGTAGGTGAAATAGAAATTCTTTAAAAAGTCTCAACCCGCAGAGTTGTGGGTTCAGGATTGTCTTGGTTGGTTTTTGACGTTTCTTTTTTTTGCCTTTCTTTGTTTCTTAGCGTTGCTTTATTATTGTTTCTTGTGTTTCCGAGTAAAGAAGAAATATGCCACCGGACAATTTCAAATAAAGCAAAGACCTTATAACCAAATTAATTTGAATGTTTCACCCGTTGAAACAAAGTGACTAGCTAACTTTTCTGCTGGTCAAAAGTTTCTTCATTCACCTTCAAGAAAGTGAAAGATCCGAAGTCAGATCTATTTTCTCTCCAGATTTTAATCCAATTCCCTTTTTTCAGTTTGAAATTTTCAACAGTCAAACCATAGATAACATCCATCGAAACTCTTCATATAGCCTAAAACACACAGAAAATATGAACTAGTAAATCACTTTACTTACGTACATACATATTATATGCCTTGAAACTGGGATTCTTTTTTTTGAATATTTTTATATTAAATACATAATTGTCAGTTTTGTGAACTAAACGAACGAACCTATTGTGAGTGTGAACTGTCCTTTATGGTCGACTAGTTTTTGAACTGCTCTCATATTTCGATTCTCGAATAGACGCTAAAACAGCTGATCTATGTTTTGACGTTACCTGTCATTTTTTTTTGACAGTTGGCAAAGTGACAAAAAAAGAATCAAGCACATGTCCTCTTTTCTTTACAATTTTGTATAAATTTTTTGTAACACGTTTTCTTTTCTCTTGTTTTTCAAAATAATTTTCTAACAATTTTCTACAATGGCTGTTGAAATTAATAAAAGAAAACGTAAATTAAAAAACGAATCAAATGAGGTTCCCAAGAAGAAGAAGGTCAAAAATGATATCAATTCAGAAGAACCAGAAGAATTGATGTTGAACGATGAAGAACCAAATGATGTAGCTGAGGATGCAGTGGTGGCAGAAGTGCAAGAAGAAGATAACACAAATGATTCTGGTTTTGAACCTGACGAGGAAGATATGAAATTTTCGAAAGACTTTAAAATGCTCAATTTCCGAGCAAAGTTGAGAGGAACAAATTTTATCACAGGTAAGTTTCATCCATTTGCTTTCTCGTTACCCGGATCGCGCTATTGATTTTTCTTCTTTCTAGAACTTCGTCATTTTCTCCATCTTACCAGAGCAAGACCACAGATCATTGCAAAATACATTGAAAAACGCGGAAAACCCCTCGAACTAGCCGAAGCCCTCGAACGTGTCGATAAAACCAACATCTTTCACACATTCTACCTGTGCGAAGCATTCCATTTGGTTGTAATGGAAATCCTCAGTAATCACAAAAGCCATCTGGAATCGGCTATAAGTGCTTGTCGCTACTTCCTCAAAAGCAACAGCAGTGTCTTCGAGAGTCTCTTGAAGTCCAACAATCTCAATCACCGAAAATGTGCTCTGAAGCTCTTAACCGCAATAGTCTGTACTGAGCCACAGCTAGGCAGACAACTTCTGTCCTCCTTTGACATTCTGTCCAATGTAAGGGAGATCGAGAACTTCCTTTCACATTCCAAATATGAGCTACACGATGAGGACACAGTTCGAAAGTGCTACATTCATTTTATCTTGGCATATCTCGTCGACGGGAATATCTTGTTGATAAGAAACATCCTCGATAAGGGTATTCTGATAAAAGCTCTAGCATCTGGTTTGCTCTTCGATGACCATGTCACAGTTTGTGTGGTCATAAGCACCTTGAAGAAGTTCGTCCTGGAATGCCCAGAAATCTCCAAGACAAAGAAAGTAAACGTCTTCGATTTGGATTGCGTGAAGTCGTTTGCAAGACTCTACGATTGGCTAGGACCTGCTGCTCTTGCTGCAAGGTACTCTACCCGAAAAGAATCGTCGGGAATAAATTTCGCCAAACTTAAGGAGTATGTGGATCCAAATGAAAAGCAGGCAGTGACTGAAGCGGTTCATGATTTTCTCGTAATGTTACTTACATCTCGTAAACATGGTATCACCTTCGATGCGATGGCGCAATATCAGCAGCGTCAAAACAAGCTGCAGGGCAAAATAATTGGTTTCCTGGAACAACCATGGATGTGCGAGAAGAAAACCGAATTGGTTCTGACGACACTTCGGGCTTGTCCCGATATTGCCCGCAACACTGTCCGCTACTTTGGAGTCATCATCAATCCATTGCGGACTTCCTTGGCATTGTGGGTTATCAAGTGCGACTTTATCACAAAACTCATCAACGAGTTGCATCCTAAACTGCTGAAAGGTGCCCTAGACAAGATCACCCTAACCGATTTTTCGCACTGGATCAAAGCAATTTGCCTTCCCATCGAGGTGTTGACTCATTTAACACAAGGTCGAGCATTGAGGCATGCAGACTTCCAGCACCGATTGGCCGCAAATCGACTGCTTTTGGCCATGTTCCGTCAGTACTGCAACTACATGGCAGCGATAATTGAACGGGAGCAACAGAAGAAGAACAATCTGCGTCGATTCAAGTTCGACCTGCTCAACCACATATTCATACACTTCCCAACCATCGAAGACATCCTCTTCTCCCTTTTTGTCACGATTCAAGCTCAAAAAGAAGAAGGTGTTGATGTCCTGGAGCACTTGGAGATCACTCTGGATTTGGTTCTGATCATTTGCCAACAGAATCGTTCGTTTGTCAATAAAACAGCAACCATCATTGACTACCTGGAGCTCTTGAGGCCTCTGTATGCCAGCGATAAAGGACAGGGAAACATCAAGCTCGAAATGAAGGCCATCAAGACAATTCTGTTCCTCTTCCCAAAGGCTCTCGAACCACAAGAGAAGCTATTCGGAAATGTTATGAAAAGTTTCATCAAGGCATTTGTGCAAGGAGACACGGAGATCCGCCGTGAGGCAGGCGACCTTCTGCGTGGGATATTCATGAACACGGGTATCTTCGATTCCGCCGAGTTGGAAGTCGATCTGTGGCTGGAAGCGCTGCGTTTTGTTAACCCGACAACCGTTGATATTGTCGTGGCGGTTTTCATTGAAGTTCTCCAAGTTACCAAGGCCGATATTGATCCCTTGGAGGAGGGAACTGAACATCAGGCGGCAATTGAAGAAAAACATCTCTCCAAATTGTTTTCCAACATTGAGAAGGGGTTGTCTGTTCAGGGATATGTTGAAACTCCAACAATGAGCAAACTGTATCCTCTGATTGTGAAGGGTGTTGAAATCGTTGACCAACTGGGAACCTATATGCAACTGGTTCGTTTGTTGATTAACAATTACGTGGACTGTGGCACTTATGAGACTTTGGAAGGCAACGAAGTGGCCGAAAAGATGCGAAAGTTGATTGGAGTGGAAAAAGCTATCCTCGAGGGGCAACTGAAATTCGAAGAAGTTTTCCTAAAATCTAGAAAAACCGTGCCTTTAACTCTGCTCGATGGCAAGGAACTGCAGGTGGGTGCAAGTCTCCAAAATGAACGTTTGGTCATGATCTATATTCAAGAGGTAATGTCCATTGTGGCCCACCTCACCCGAACGGAGGCTTTGACATTGGAACAGTCGAAAAATGCAGCCACTTTGATGGTGAATTTTTTGAAAGTTATGCAAGCTCTATGTTCTTCAGAGAAGTCAGTTGTTGAAGTCTCACTGGAAGAAGACAAGGATGTGGTTCGTCTGAGTTATTTTGAAAAGACCCTGAAATATATATTCAACACTCGTCTGGGTATGATCCAGACAACGAGTCTCTTCAGCAACGAGACGAGCAATCTGAACTATGTGCACTTCCTTCAACAAATAACCGATTGTGTGAATATCTTCGAAGTGGGTAGTTTCTCCGATTTCACTACGAATTTCCGACAGAAAATTGTTACATCCATAAAAATAGCCACCAGCGAGGATAAGAAGCTGCTCAAGAAACACACCGAAGAGCTTCAACCGCTGATAGGCTTAATGAAATCCTTCCAGTTGTCCAGTGAAAATTGTCTCGAGATTCTTGAGAATATTTCATCGCTTTCGTATGAAGATTTCGTGGGAAAGGCCGGACAGAAGAGTATATTCCTTGATGTCCTGATAACAATCCTCGAAAGGATCGCTGATCTGAAGCAATCTGTGGATTGTGGCCAAAGTGTCCTGAACATCGCTCAGATTTACATCGATTTGGTGATAAAATCCGATGGCGAAATGAATTTGGAACGTCTCGAGGAGGCTCTTCATGGTTTTCTCTTGGTTTGTCATCAGAGCATATCCAAGTTGCCCACAGAGGTGTTTACTTCGATTTTCGCCCACAAAAAACTCACCAAGTACACAATTCGTCTAGCGTGTCTCTTGCTCGAGAGAAATTCATTGGTTTTGCAGGATGAATTCATCAAGTTGCTTCCTCAGAACATCTCCAAAAAAGAACTCACATACCCCCTCCTGAATATCGCCATTACCAATGGAATTCCACTAGACGAAACGATGTTGAGTACAATTTATCAAGAATACAAGAATGGTTTCATGAAAACGATTGAAAAACCCCAAAAAGCTGGAGTAATCTACAAGGAAAATGTCCAGGCATCGATTCATCTGATCGAAACGTTTATGCCCAAGTCAGAGTGTATTGATTTTTGCAATAAGAATATCAAATTCGATTCGGTGGAGGTGTTCCAGGTGAAGATAATTCGGGCGATTTTCCAAAAAGCCATCGATTCCATTGAAGATCGTGAGAATAGTGAAGTCTTTGGAAAGGTGTTTGTTCAATTTGTGAATCTTTCCATCCAAATGCTCACCGTTGTGCTGAAAAAGGATGCCCTGGATGAAGAGAAGATTCGGTTAATTGGATTTTCTCTCTTCAAATGGATGGCTCTCAGCAGCTCCAATCAACAAATAGACTATGAGAAAATTTTGAAATCCCAAAACTGGATGAACTTCTGCAAGGCTGCTCTCAAAGCTGGCATGTACATGAGTGAAACCGAGGAAAACCAATTCGAGGCGGACAGTCTCAATGGAGAACTGCTGAAGTTAGTAGCCTTCCTCGTTGACAGAGTCTATTTAGACAAAGAGGATACTCAAGAAGCCAGGTTGCTCTTTGAAATGATCTGCACACATTCGAAGTTCCTGAGTATTGTCCTGCAAATCCACCCGACTGCGGTTAAGACCCAAATAATGCATCTGCTGTTTGTGCTGGCCAAAAAATGCCCCAGTGCTCTTGAGACCAAGCAGATTCCAGTGGTCTTGGCTTCATATCAAGCCAAACTGACCGACTCTGATCGATACACATTGGCGCTGTTACAGTTGTACGAAGAAGCCGACATTGGGCTGCATCAGTACAGACCCTTTATCTGGGGAGAATCAGCGATAGCATTCTACTCTCTCCAAGAGGATAACGCGGAGAAGACCAATTTGCAACATCAGGAGACATCAGTTGCTCAGGTGATGTCACTTGTCGATCGACATGTCTCCGAGTACACCCTTGACAACTTCCCCATTTGGCGCAAGCTGGATCCTAGCTCACAACTGCCAAGCATAAGATTCGAAGATCCGGACTTGGCTCATTTAGCGTTGTTTGGGTCGAATTTCCTCGAAAGACGCATAGAGCAGGGTGACTGTGAGTTTGAAGAGTCCGAGCTGCGACTGTGTCCCAAGCGAGACAACTATTACCATGAGTGTTATGATCCAGCCTTCATAGTGCCTCTTATGGCAGTGTGTTTCGCTCCAGAGATCTATACGCAGCCAGTGCTGCCAGTTCAGAATGGCTTGCTGTCGCTGGTGTTTGCAGCCCTCTCTAGCCAGGATAAGGAAATGCGAATGGCAGCCGGATGTGTCCATCTCAGATATCGGACACACTTCGAAAACAGTAAATTCTACGAGAAACCCTTGTGGCAACAGGGTTATGATAATATCCAAAATGGATTAGATGCATTACGAGGCGATTGGTTGAAGCACAAGAAAAACGGAGGAATACCCAGGGTTCCATATATTTCAGGGCTCTTCTTAGCGAAAACCATAAATCTTACCACAGATCCAACACACACTCTATACAAACAACTCACAATGTTCCTGCGACTCAAAGAGACCTTCAACTTCCTCTGTGTTCCCGAATTCAATGTGCTCTTCCATAGTCCCGAAGTCGAGCATAACACCTTCAGGCAGTTCATAGTCGAAATTATACGGAATGGCGTTCGTAGCAGCTCCGATTTGTTCCTCCTGGTGACAACGAGTACGTTTAAGGCGCTACTGGGATTCTATGCAAGTAGCATGTCAACATTGGACTCGAATTTGCAAATTCTCTCGGTGCTTTCAACCTGCGTGAAGATTCCAGGTTCATCCAAGATTATGATCGAACATGTGGGTATTATTCCGTGGCTAAATGGCCTCCTCTCTGGAGTCGAGTTCTATCACTTTGACATAATCGAGGGTATAATCAATATTATCAACAATTTGTGGTACGCAATTAAAGCCAACGGCAAGAGCTTCCATAATTTCCAACACATTCAATCGGATGTCAATCGTTTGGTCCTCAGGCTGTTGCCGAATTTGTCGGGCCGGATAACTCCGAGAAATTTTGCCAAATTAATGAACATTTTAAATAAAACCACAACCGAAGGACGAGAAGATACCTGTCAGACTTTGAGTGAAAGTCAATTGGACAGATTAATTGGTTGTGCACAGAAGTTGTATGGCGAGGAATTATTAAACGGTGTGGTAAGCATCAAGAAGAACGGACCAGATGGAGCGGAGAGTAATGACAAATATTGTCGGCACTTGGCTGTTGCCAAAACAGATGAAGCAGCGATGGTTGCAGTTTGTAGCTTGAGGGAGTTTGTTATTAAGTGGAGTTGTCGAATTAAGTAATACTTTTATTTCATCAGCGGATGTTGAAGTAGATTTTTTTAGATTTAAGGAAAGAAAAATGTTTTTTTTTTTATGTAATAAAAGTGTTTTTTTTTAAGAGCGTTTAAGTTCAAATGTTTGTTTTTTATTTAAAGGATTTCGTCAATTTGGTATTTTCGGAATAATAAAAAGACGCCAGTGTTTAAGTGTTAAGTTGTAATGAAATGGATTACTTACTTTACTTAAGGTGGAGTAATGAAATGGATTGGGTATCTCAAAAAGAGTAGTCAAAGGCAGAATTTTGAAATAGTAAAGTCAATTTGGTATTACCGTACCCTAACGAGCGACGCACGGTTGTAATATAAACTACAGGATTCTGGAGATGATAGTTTTCAAAAAAACGATTTTCACTACTAGTCCAGTAAAATAAAGATTTCATAACGGAAGGAGAGAAAGCTTGGAACTCGTTTGAACCCTCCTCAACAAAATCTCATGTTATTTTTCACAAGACTTAATATAGTCTTAAGAAATTGCTGTGTCCTGCGCAATTTCTACCCTTAATCTCTGAAAGGGCTGAGCGTAGTAAAAAATATTTGAAGATACAAATTGTTGCATAACAGTTCGGCCGCTCGATATGAGATTTTAAAACACATGATGAAAATTTAAAACACAATGTTTTTTGAATGCCAAGAGTAAGATATAAACTAGTTTTCAGCTTACTATCTCTCATACCGAGACCGAACCCTTATTTCAACTTATTTTACGAGACTATACAAGAAAAACAAGGGGAGTTTAAAAAGAACACTAAAGGTTTTATTTAATTTGTAGAAAGACAACCGTTATAATTTCTTAAAATTTCGAATGATGACAAAGTAAGATAAGTTCACGAAAGTACTATGGTTGATCTTTATATTTCTAGTCTCTAACAATGATAACAAGAAATGTGTTATTTTATGGTAAATGATTGTCAAAATATTTTATATACATAATATATGCATATTTTCAAGCATTTAAACCAATTTTGGAAACATTTTTTCCAGACCAAGTGAGAGACATCTAAAACTTGATTTTTGAAGACTTTAAATCGTTGCTCACGAAATTTATGTATATGTGAATTCTGAAAACAACGCAAAAAAGTCGTTAGATGCCAAAACAACAACAGATGACCCATCAATTGAACGTTTTTAGTTTTAGAATAAGTTAGTTAGTTATAGAAACTTTATTTATAATATTTCAATTATATCTACAATAAATTTCATAGTTTAATATGGTTCGGCTTAAAGTTTATTGTAGATATAATTGAAATATTATAAATAAAGTTTCTAGTTTCAGAATAATGATGTATGATATACGTCTTTTAGTTGTTTTTTACATTTCACCCAAGACTTTTACAAGCAAAGGGTAGTCCATTTCTCATGTGGTACGGTGGCCACAGGTCCATTTTTATGACAAAGAAATAGTCGATAGGAAGTAGGTACTTTGAGCATAAATGAATTAATTTAGTTTATCTTAAAACATTTACAAAAGTCCATTGTTGTTTAGTTTCGGCCTCAGTACAAGGCCCTTATTATGAATTACGAAACGAACGGCAGAAAAAAACGAAACTCGAAGAAACGAAAGTCATGGTGAAGAGCGATTATAAGATACGAAAATAGAAAGCAAAAAAAGTTGCCAGGCAAAAACGAAAAATGATATTTTTTTAAAGGAGCAACTAACTTCACTCCTATTAACAAATGTCAAAATATAAATAAAGTCGAGGAAGTTTCAAAATTAAATTTAATTTGCATAAATTCTATAAAATGTTTTTTCACTGCGATTATTTCCTTGAAAGCGAAGATGAATCCCAAACTGACGAAGAAGAGGAAATGCGTATACAAAGAAGAGTTTTAAGAGATTCATCGAACCCAATGAGCCTTCCAAGTTCAACGTAAGTAAAGTGAAATCCTTTCCATCTAGTATTAAAAAAAAAACTTAAAATATTTGCCAGGTTCAAGCTTCTTTATCGTTTTAACAAGGAAGCATTCAAATATGTATTAGAAGAGATCGATCCTCACCTTCCAAGTTTTAAATCTACATACATACCAAATGTATTGAAATTAGCTGTAACACTCCGGTTTCTGGCCGAGGGTGGTTACAAAAGAGGAACCGGACAGGACTTCCTTGTTAATATGGCACAACCAACTTTGTCGGTCACCCTCTCAAAAATATTGACAATCATGGAAAATGTTCTTTGCCCAAAGTTTATATCCTTTTCATCGACGGAAGAAGAAAAGACTGCAAGCAAACAACATTTTTATGAAAAATTTGGTTTTCCTGGCATTATCGGTTGTGTAGATGGAACACACATCAAAATTATAAGACCAATAGTAAATGAGCATCTTTACTTCAATAGGAAAGGTGACCATAGTATCAATGCAATGATCGTAAGTATCTACCACCTATTCCAATATAGCATAGGTGTACATTTTTTGACAATATACACTCTTTTTAAGCAATTCTATTTACTTTCCAAAGGTCTGTGATTACAAAATGAGAATCCGCGCTATTGACTCGGTATGGAGGTTAGGTTAGGTTAAAGTGGCTGTTGGTTTGGGACGTCCAACACACTTAGACCAAAGTATAGTCCGTTGTGATACCACATGGATCAGTTAATCAGCTTAACTCGTTGAACCAATTGGAGCTTCGAATGAAGCGTAGGAGACAAGTAATGTCTGAATTTTTTAGATCACTGGTATCGTTAAAGTAGTAGTCTCCAAGGTGGATTCTACGTCTTTGTGATAAGGCAGGGCATGTGCACAGAAGATGAGAGATTGTCTCCTCTTCTTCTTCGTCCATGCAACTCCTACAAAAATCATTTGCAGGGGCTCCAAGTCGAATAGCATGCCTTCCTATTAAGCAGTGCCCAGTCAGGACACCTATAACGTAGCTAATGTGCAATCTACTCAGAGAGATTAATTGTTTTGAGCGCCTGGCGCTAAGATTAGGCCAAATTCGTTTAGTCGCTACACAGGTGGTGGTGTTATTCCACCTGAAGTTTGTTTTCTCTATGGTATCTTGCTTTAGCATGAGTTTACATGTAGCTAAGGGGATACCTATGCTAGCATTGTGAGCCAGCAGAGGTAAAGTTGTTCCGATTTTTGCAAGTTCGTCAGCTTTGCAATTTCCTGGAATGTCTCTATGGCCCGGCACCCAGAAAAGGTGAATGTTGAACTGTGTAGCCATCTCCGTAAGAGATGATCGACAATTTAGGGCTGTTAGTGAATTTGTAGAGACAGAGTCTAAGCCGGTATGGAGGAGCGTCCCATGACTCATTTGTCTTCAGTTTAAGCGCCTATCGCAGACACCTTGAGCAGAAATGGAATGATGGTGATAGAAGTTGGTAGCTTTATAGCAGATTTGGAGGGAGACCTTGCGTTAAATCCAGCACTTTTGTTTTTAAGTTGAGTTGATTATCATGTTGGCGTAATTAATAATTCAAGATTCCAAGGTCGAATGCCCAATGCAACATTTTCAAAAATGAGAAATATTTCGATATTTTCCATCTTTTTTTTCGTCAATTGATAATTTTAATTTTGAAGACAAATTTAGTTGAATATAGTTTTTCATCATGTTCTTCCGTCCATGACTTGAAATTTAAAACTTTAATTTTTCATAAGAATTTTGTATCATAAAAATAAGGATTTTAAGCAATGCTGTCTTGAAGCAAGGTTAATTAAGGTTGCTAACTCAGTTTTCCAATGAGACAACTTCCAAGAGTTATAACAATCTAAATACTAACACCCCAAATTTGTAATATTTTTTACTTCTGACACTTCGAATTGCACCATATAACAATTAATTAAGTACAGATATAAGGAACATAAGACCATGGGGTCACATCTGAAAGAGGAAAAGACCTTATTTGTTTGAAAGGCTATTAATCGCAAATTTCACCTTACCCGATAGTGTTATGGCTCTCCATTTCTTGAGCGAGTTAACGATTTTATGTGACCAATAATTTTTCGCAATCATACTATGGCAAGAATCCTAAAAGATCTCAACATTAATATCCCCGCTATAAGTCTGAAGAGGTGTTCTTCAACACTAGAAAAGTCTCTGCGTAAACTTTGCCATTTATCCTATTCTCGTTCCGCGTAGTTGGAAAACAGCATTTATTCAGCCAATTCCGAAAAAAGGCGAATCAAATTATCGACCGATAGCACTTACGTCCTTCTTCCCAAGGTCATGGAAACGCTGATTAATTATCAGCTTACAAAATATTTCGAAGAACACAAGCTTCTCAATGACCGGCAGTACGGTTTTCGTCGCAATAAGTCCACTGATCTCATGGTTTGGTTCATCTCACACGAAATTCATGAAACATTGCGGCGGTGTTCGAGTGATGTAAATGTTTCGGTTTCGCCTATCATTTTCAAAAGCTCTTTTTTTTAAAGATCAGAATTTAATGAGCTTATCATACGCTGCCGTTGAAATTTCACATCCAAAGGACAAGGACGTCAATCTAGATACGAATTTGAAAAGCGGAGGTCAACGAAACAGTTTAATGGATTAGAAGTGGCAGACAAGAAATCGTTTATGAATATGAGGAAGAGAGTCGGCGACAAAACGGAGCCCTGGGGGACACCAGCGTTGAGTTTCAGATTTGAAACCTTCCAAAACAACTTGTATTGAACTTTTCGAAAGTTAGTTTCTAATCCAAAGAAGAAGAGATTCATCAATACCAAAACCACACATTTTCGATAAGAGAGCTGAGGTGCTACACTCTATCAAATGTCTTTGAAATGTTAAGTTCAATAATCTTTCCCCAAAACTATGTAAAGATTTGTTTCACTGTTCGATGAGATAAACCATAAGATAACCAGTGGACCTATTGCTACGAAAGCCATACTGTCGGTCGTTAAGAAGCTTCCGTTCTTCGAGATATTTATTAAGCTGATAATTAATTAGCGTTTCCATGCCCTTGGAAAGAAGGGACGTGAGTGCTGTTGGACGATAGTTGGATGGGGAGGAGGATTTTTTAGGGACAGGCTGAACAAATGCCATTTTTCCATCCGCTCGGAAAGAGACCTGTAGAGTAGGAAAGGCTTACGCAGTGGTTTTGGCAACGTTGAAGAACACCTCTTGAGAACAATAGGAGGGATACTATCCGGGCCAGCGGATTTGTGTATGTCATGGTCTTTCAGTACTCTTGCAACTGCACGAGTGCGAAAGAAGATTCGTCCCATAGAATCGCTTACGCTCTCAAGAACAGGAGGACTTATGACACTCTCCAGTAGCGTCGGAAGGCAAAATATGCTGCAACCAAATTAGCTTTATCAATCGAGCTTACATAGGGAGTGTCATTGTGGACGAGCGTTGGGCCCAAGGTTGACGTGGTGCTTCGTAGGTTTTTTACAAATGACCAGAAATTTGTACTACCTTGGGGACATTGTAGTATTTTTTGACATTAATTTCTGGTCATGGAAAAATTTGTTTCGTCGAATATGACCGTTGCAGGTCTTTTTAGCTTGTTTGAACTTATCCCGGTTTTCCTCAGTGGAGTTGGCTTTATAAATCCGGAAACTTATATCTTTGATCCTAATAACCTCTTTACAGCTTGAATCAAACCATGAGTTTTCTTTAGGTTTGATAGATTTTATCCTATTGGGGATACAATTTCTCATTTAACAAAAAATTAAATTTGTTACCATATCTGCGCTGGAATCCACGTCACTATCGAGTAAGCATAGTGACCAGTTAAAGTTCCTGTCCTCCACGTTTTTGTCTCCCAGGGAATGAGATAGAAAGAACATTTTGAGTGCTGTACCCCTCATTCATCAAAACTAAGGTGACCTTCTTATCTTTGTTTTCGTCAAAATATTCGTTTCTCCAAGTCTCGCATCCATAGGTGATTACTGACAAGATCATGTCCCTTTAAAACAGCAACTTTGAATTTATGATAAGGTTTATGGATTTCAAGAGCTAAAATTCCCCCTTTGTGCAAAATAAAAAACAAAATAACAAGTAGAATAAAATAAAAAGACAGTTTATATATTTTTGTTTGAGTATTTCAATCATCAGTTGGTAGTTGGTTTTTTAATGTTTTGTATGCTTAGTTTGCGAATCTTTTACATATTTTGTTGTTTTTCTTGTTAATTAGTTTTTTTTTTTTTAATTTGTATTATATTAAATTAATTTATAGTAATTAATTAATAATAATTAATTAAAAATGGGAGGATGTGTGAATCGCAGTAGTTGCTACACTTTTTTAAGTTAACACATTTCTTTTTTTTTTGTTATCATTTTCAATAAAAATGTTATGTTTTTTTTATTTTGTGTTCTTTACTTTTTTTTTCTTCATTCTTCATTTTTACGAAATATATAATTATTTGTTTGTATTATTCTTTTCATAGACAAAAATTTAAAGACTCTTTTTTTTGTGATCTTTGTTTTTTGTTTTTGTAAGTCTTCATTCAATCGTTTAATATTTTTTTAAATTAATGGTAAGCTTATGCTTGCTTTTTTTTATAATAAATATAAATTGTATGCTCTCGTATTGGCTGAATATTATTATTAAAAATCAAAAAATAAACAAAATGAGACGAGTTCAAAAAATTAGAAAAAAAAAAATAAAAGTATTAAAACTAAATTCGAAGAAGGAATTAGAACAACCTTATGAATAAAATGTTTCTTTTGTTATTTTTGTTTAATCAAGGGAGATGGCCTTTCTTTTCCAATGTTGTTTTTTTTAATAATAATTATTATTTTGTTGGTTTTAATTATTTTAACTTAATTTTAAAATAATTCTTGAAAAAAAATTATAATAATATAAGAATAACGAAAATAAAAAGAAAACAATAATAATTATAGAATTTTAGATTTTTGTTTTTTGTTTTTTTTTTGTTTAAATATAAATTCGTAAAAAAAGGAAATCAATGTGCAAAAAAATTATTAAATTATAAAAATCAGTCGTTTTCTTCATATCGTTTAATTAATTATATAAAATAATTATTTATTTATTAAAAAAAGAAAAAACTTAAATAAGAAAATCGAACAAAAAAAAAGAACTTAAATAATCACAACAAAAATTATTAATTGTAGGAAATGAGTAAGGAGATTGTGTGTGTGTGTTTTTTTTTTAAATTATATTTTTATAATATTAGAGAGAGGGTAAATAAAAGAAATAAATTAGAGAGAGAGAGAGAGTGGATTTTTTTGTAATATAATTAACATTTAATTTCTGATAATTTTTATTTTTCTGTTTTTTTTTTTTTTAATTTGAAAAACTAAGAAAAGCAATTCAACCGTTTACAATCATTATTGGGTGTGTAACAAAAAGAATTAAGTACAAACGTTGGAGAAAGCTTTGAGGTTTACATTTTGAATAAACATTTCCACTTCATGTGGGAGATCATAAGTATCAAAAACAAAAACAATGGAAGCTATCGGGATGTAGGTTAACCTCGTAATGAGAAACTAGGTCTTCTAAAAGATTCAGTTCCGATTTAAGTGAATTCCAAAGGATTCTTTCGGAATGATTTTCGTTCTCAATTAGGAAGAAGAGAAATATTTCGTGGGATATTTTATTCACGACAGCCCCTCAAAATAAGAACAAAAATGAATTGTTGTGATAATAGCTTGGATCGATAAGATTTTAAAATACAATATGAATTTTATAGTTCAATTGAGATTAGTAAACAGCCCACAAGTGGTAAGAGATCCTTGATGAACTTGTGAACGTGCAACCAAAAATTCAGTTTCGACCTGCAGGGCCATTTAATAACTTTTATTCTTCACAATGCATTTAGGTTTTAACTAAAACAAGTTAGTAATAAAAAAAGACATCTACTTTCAAGTAGTTAATCGTCACTGGAGATAAAAAGCTGAGTTTGGATACTCATTATTAATACCGAATCGAATCACATACATTTAGTGACTCCAAGTTTTATGTTGACATTAAAATGCAAAACTTTAGCAAAATAGATGTTGCTCTTTCTTAACTTTTAATTTAACCGTTCTTAATACTACGAACTCTTTGAATTCCTAAATGTCCGTTTTGATTCGAATGTCTGATTTGGTTTAAATAATGAGGGCTCTAAAATTATGCAGTTTGTCTGTCGACAGGATCAACTTTATGTAATTAATTAGCGACAAATTTTGTCTACCACAGATCCTGTAGGATAAAATTCATACTACGAATGGTAAAACAAGTATCAATGCCTTAGTCGTAGGTACAATATTACCACCGAATTCGACACAAATCATATCAATTTTCAGCATTCTTAAAATTTCATGAAACATACATATTTGTTTGTTGGGAAAAAAGTGTGATACTTTTTTATTGCCATTCGTAGTTCAAGTCTCCCCGGATGGATCCTATGATAATGTCGAATATACCCTGAAAAATATATATTTGCATTTAATCTTTAAAATATTTTTTTTCATTAGTGAAAAAATCTTAGTTTTAAATACAAATTTATGCTTAATGCGCATCAGTAATGGAGGCTATCAGGAATAAGAGTTTTCTCGAAATTTGTCCCAACGAAGAAATTTGGAAATGCCTATTATTTATTATTTTTCTACTTTTCTTTGTAAGCTCAAATCAAAC
Source organism: Eupeodes luniger (assembly GCA_951509635.1). Classification (NCBI taxonomy): domain Eukaryota; kingdom Metazoa; phylum Arthropoda; class Insecta; order Diptera; family Syrphidae; genus Eupeodes; species Eupeodes luniger. The sequence goes on from OX608073.1 coordinate 53,475,812, forward strand.
AAATTTAAATAATAAATCATGTCCCCCAGAATCTGAATTCTTGATATAAACAAATTCCAAGAGATAATTTTTCCATTTTGTCAAGTTTTCAATTTTTGAAGATGGAAAAAATCCGCGTGGGAAATTTTATTGACGATAGCCCGAAATATGTTTTTATTTACGACCATTTTATGGAGACAAACCTATTTTAAAAAATGTATTAATCTCTCAATTTTTGGATAGGACAGTATTTTTTTTTGAAAACTCCAAACTTTTTGGTGGACTTTCGTGAATTGAATTTCTCTCTTGTAGAATTAAAATTTGGAAACACCGAATTGTTAATCGAAAACAAAGCAAAATTGTGCTCTTAGAAATTGAGTTCCTTATCACAAGTTTCGAATAGCCGAACAAATTAAGCGAATTTAATTTTTGGTATTTTCGTTTTAGAAATAAACCCAAATGTTCCAAAAAGCTTTAAATTGATTTGTCTATATATTCGAAATTTATTGTTTATGATTTTTAATGCCCCAACATAAGTGACTAACTTAAAGTTGGGCTTAAGTTAAAGGTTCTATCCGCTGGTCATAATAGGCTCTTATTTGGCCATATAAATTAATTCCAAGGGATATTTTCCACATTTCGAGGGAAATTTTATTTACAATAGGCCCATTTTATGTCAGCGTTTTGTTCAATTCTGGTGCACTTTATTTAAGAATACATATTAAACTTTAAACATTTAATCAGTGACTTTTAAGTATTTTGAAAGTATTATTACTTAAAGTGTCAGCTTTACAATTAAAAAAAAAACTTATTGAGATTCGAGGTTAAGATAAACTTTTGTTGATTTAATAATTTTAAATTAAAATTACTCTTTAGAAATTATCAAGATAATGTTTTAGCAACACGACTGAAAAACAAAAAGACGCCTATTTCTGGTGGCGTTAGTTGGAAGTTCAATTATAATAGAACATTCAGTGTGCTCTTTGTTCTTCAGCCTTCTTTCCGTAGTAGTTAAAATCGTTTAGCTAAAAAGTTAACTATCAGTTTTCAATTGTTTCGTTGAAATAACTACCGTAATGGGGATAAAAAGAAGATTCGAACTACGAATGACAAAAAGTATAATGCAACCTTTATTCTACTAAATATTCACTTGAAAATCGATATTCTGCTATGAACTAGAAATGGTTGATCTAAAATTCCTGAAAAAATAAATTTTTCAAATTCTAAAAGCATAATGTTGGAAATGCTTTTCATTCGAAAGATAGAAGATTTGCAGGAATAATATCTGAAAAATGGATTAAACATTCTTGTGAATTGAAAGATAGCAGAATGGGGATGATAACTATGGTTGGTTGCAAAGGAATTCGAAACTGTAGGTAACTAATTAGTTTTTACAAAATCCAAATTTCATGACAAATTAAGGTTATTATGATTTTTCACTTTGCAATTCATGGGAAGGATTTTTTTACACGCGGGTTCTTTGCAAAAATGCAAAAATAACCAAATAACCAATTTTGTAGTGTTTCTTGTTTGCAGTTTTCTTTTAAGGTAGTTCACTAAACGTTGTCATACAAGATTTATTTGGAATCAGAGAAAAAACACTATTTTAGGACAAGACCATCTTGAAACCATTATTAACCTGGGTAATTGGCTCTCATAAACAAATTGAATCATTTGCAGTGCAATTATGTGTGTTGTACATTATCTAAGAATAAACAAAAATTGTTAAATGATATTTTCACAAAAGGTTCGAGGTCAAGATTTTAAATTAAACCCAAGGTCTCATTTACATATATAAAATCTCAAATCCCATTTTAAAAAAACAAAAACTTAAATAAGGTTTCTTTTTGTTTGAAAAGTTAAGAAAATAAAATTAAACAAATTAAAATTATTTCATTATTTTTTTCTAAATTAAAATTAATTATTAATTTAATTTAAATATTATTTCAAAAAAAAAAAACTCAAATAAATTCAAATATAATGTAATTATCATTGTTGCTGTTATAGCGGCTAAATTTAAGTTAATTTCTTCTCTTTTTTTTAAGTTGAAAATGGGGCCATCATTAAAACCAATTTTAGTTTTTTGTTTTTTTTTGGAACTTCCTTTTTTTGGAAGTGGAAATGAAAAAGGAGCGCGCTACTACATGTTAGGATTGAGTAAATATTAATATTTCTACTAATTATTAATTAAATTATAAATACGAGTAAATTTAAAAACTAAACAAATTAAAAAATGTTCGCTCACTTTCTCCAGTTGGTTATATTATTATTTTCCCCACTCTCTCTTTTTGTTTCCTTTTCTCTTTTGCTTGTGTTCTTTTCTTTTCTTGTTTTAAAAAAATCCTTTATATTATATAATATTATATGCTCTGTCTCTGTGGCGCATTTAGTTTCTACGATGGAAATGATAGTCTCAAACTTGACGACGTTTATGTCAGGCATCAGAATTTTGATTGCCATTGCCACCGACCATGGAATTCGGATTTTTGGGTGTATAGACGCTAGCGTTTGGGTCTAAATTCGAGGTACCTGATTGTGAGACAGGCACACCGCCTACGCCAACAACTGATGATTGTGACACTACCACATTTTGTTGCTGTTGTTGTTGCTGCTGCTGCTGCTGTTGTTGTTGTTGTTGTTGTTGTTGCTGTTGTTGTTGCTGCTGCTGTTGTTGTTGCTGTTGTTGTTGTTGTTGTTGCTGCTGTTGTTGTTGTTGTTGCTGCTGCTGCTGTTGTTGTTGCTGCTGCTGCTGTTGCATCTGCTGTTGTTGTTGCTGCTGGAGTTGTTGCTGCTGTTGCTGTTGCATTTGCTGTTGCTGATTACTATTCACTCCTGAATTTGAGACCCTCTGGTTAAGTTGATGGCCACTTAAGATTTGCTGGTGTTGTGCCTGTGGTCCCAGTCCCATCATCGGACTGGATGGACCCTGTAGTGGGGGAGTATCATTCATGCGGAGCATTGAACTGCCTGTGTTACTACATGTTGGCAAGCAAAGACTATCTGTGGGCATTACAGCAAGAAGTTGAGCAATTTTTGCTTTCAAATCATGTACTTCGTCCTTTTTGGAGCGGTATAGACCTTAAAAATACATAAAAAAAAAGTGTTTTATCAAAAGTGCTTTTGGAGGATGTACAAAAAACCTTGTTTGATATTTTGTTCATTCATTCAAAATTCATACTCACTCTCTTTTATTTCGAGCTGTCGCTTAGCCTCGCCTAGGGCCGAGAATAAGTCCAGCTTAACTCTCGTTTCGGCCGATAGATTCTTCTCGAGCGTACAATTCTTGTCTTGCATTGCTGCCAGTGCTGACATCAACATTTCAGTGCCCGGCTGAGAATCACGGCTTCGTATTTCAGCTTCAAACATTCGCAGCTTAAAACGAAAAAAAAAATCGAAATAAAATTAATTCCTTAAAAAGAAATTCTACTTTTTTAAACAGGTCGCTTTTTACCTCTTGTTCAAATTTCCTTCCCTGTTGTTGAGCCATCTCTTTCGATTCTTCGGCTGATTTCAAATCACGTCGCAACTGTTTCAATTCAACATCAATCTGCTGTTTCCGCTGCTTGCATGATTCACTGCATTCCGGTCGACTTGCTTTGTCCTCGGCAATTTTTCGGGCTTTCTTTTCATTATTTAGTTGTGCTTCAATTGATTGCTTCTGGCGTCTCTCCTCTGTTAGACGTCTTTCGGTATTTTGTAGTGTTATCATGTCGTGCTGGCGCAAACTAGTTAGCTCTTGAATTCTCTTCTCCAAATCATCACATTCCTTCTGTTTGGCCTGCAAACAGCTTTTTGTGGTTAGATTTGCTTCCAATTTTTGTCGCAATTCGTTTTCGATTTGTTTCATGTGGCTTATTTCGGTGCGATATTTTTTAACATCGGCCTCAAGCTTTAGGCAACTCTCGCATATTTTCGCAACAACTTGTGATGCCAAATTGGCAATTGTTGATGTTGATGATGCAACCGAAGCCGATGAGGATATACTCGAAGTATCAGAATTGGAGTCTTTAGCATTGTGGCTATGATTTGAGTTGTTGTTGTTGTTGTTTGTATTATTATTACTGTTATGGTTATGATGATTATGATTATGATGATGATGATGGTTGCTATTGTGATGAGTATGATTTGAATTGGAGTGACTTGATGATGAATTGCTGTTGTTGTTGTTGTTGTTATTTGAGCTGTTTGAGTGGTGGTTTTGATGATTGTCCTTGGAAGATGTGTCTTTTTTAGAGCGATTCCGACGTCCTGTTAAAAAGGAAATTGTGAATTGGTTAAAACATTAGCCTTGTATATTTAAAAACGGTCTTAATACAAAGTGAAGTTCTATATGACGAAGACGAGAATGAAAACAAAACTAAAAAATCCAATACTCTATACAAAGCTAATATACAAAACAATATAATGACTAAAAAAATTGAACGTTTCAAGCTTTAATCAGACCTTATAAGACAAATACAATCAATTTGGTTCATGTTGGCCAACTGAGCCTCCTGTCTTAAATCCCATTAAAAAAGACTTTATACTTAAAATCTTTGTGTGCCAAAAATGTCCATACCTCAATTTTTACAAGTCGTAATGCTTTGTGTTACACAAAGTTCTGAAAGTAAAATAATACAAATTTAACCTTGGTTAAATGTAATTAGACCAATTACTGAAAAGTGACCTTATTTTACTTAGATTTATTTCATTATCCCATAAAATAACGCCAAATTGGAACGAATTGGACAGAGTACGAAAAATGGCTGAAAGACTGTATTGATGCACCAGAGGACAATACAAGTCTAAGTACTTCAACCATTGACACTGTTGTCCAAAACTTGTCTAGCAAAATGAGAATTTCTTTTGAAAAACACTGCCCTTTATCTCGTTCCAATAACTCCACTAAACCACCCTGGTGGAATGGTGTACTAAAGAAACGTAGAACAGAGGTTAGAAAACTTTTCAATAAAGCTAAACTGAGTAAATTAGAAGAGGACTTAAAGTCTTATAGAGCCGCACTTAACACTTACACCAAAGAGTTAAGGAAGGCCAAAAAGGATTCGTGGGCTAAACATTGTGAATCCATTGAAAAAACAAGCGAGGCGGCAAGGCTCCGTAGAACCCTGGCCCTTAATCCCACGATCCCGGGGTACATAAAACACCCTGATGGATCATGGTCGAACTCGAGCCTAGAAACGCTTGAACTCTTCATGGAAACTCATTTCCCCGGTTGTAAAAACCCAGAAAGTTCTGATTGCTTGCAATCGAACACGCTGGATTTTACTCACACGGAATCAAATTTAGAACTAAATCAGGTTATTACTGAGCAGAAGATTATCTGGACAATAAACTTGTTCAAACCCTATAAATCAGCGGGACCAGACGAGATTTTTCCAGCTCTTCTTCAAAATGCTCTCAAAGTAATAACTCCGTGGCTTAGGGTTATCTTCATAAGTTGTATCAAACTTAGATACGTCCCTAACAGCTGGAAAAAGGTCAAGGTAGTCTTTATCCCAAAAGCAGGGAAACCGACTCACTCGACCGCTCAGGATTATAGACCAAAAGTCTCTCTTCGTTTCTCCTTAAGACACTAGAGAGGATAATTGATCTACATGTTAGAGAACTTCTCAACGAAAACAATTTGTGCAACTACCAACACGCTTACCTTAAAGGTAAATCAGTGGAGACTGCTTTGCATGAAGTAGTTTCACATATTGAGAAAAGTCTTGAACATAAAGAATATACCCTGGTAGCATTTCTTGATATCGAGGGTGCGTTTAATAACGTTGAAACGGAATCGATCAAGACTGCCTTAGTTGAAGTTGGGGTAGAATCTGTCATTGTCGATTGGATCTTCACCATTTTAAATGGCAGAATTATCAACTCCCAAATAGGAGTCAGCACTATTGAGAAAACAGTTACTAGAGGCACACCACAGGGAGGAGTCATCTCACCCCTGCTCTGGATCCTCGTAGTCAACAAAATTCTCACAAAGTTCAAAGATCAGGGCATTAAAATAGTAGCATATGCAAATGACATAGTGGTTTTGGTATCAGGCAAGTTTCTTACCATCATCGAAAACATTATGGAAAATGCATTAAAGGATTTATCTTCTTGGGCAACTAAGAACGGTCTCGGGGTCAACCCCACCAAGACAGAGCTAGTTTTGTTCACGAAGAAAAGGAAACTGGAGGGCTTCAACCCTCCCAAACTAAATGGCATTCCTCTAAAACCTTCTAAGGAAGCTAAATTTCTAGGAGTAATCCTTGACTCCAAGCTTACATGGAAGCGTAATACTGAGGAAAGAATGAAAAAAGCACTATGTGCATTCTACACATGCAAAAAGACCTTCGGTGTACGTTGGGGTATGCGACCGCAAGTCATCCAATGATGTACACAGCGATTGTCAGACCCATTCTTACCTATGGCTCTATTGTATGGTGAAAGGCGGTGGAAAAATCAAGCTATCTCAAGAACCTGAATAAGGTACAGAGACTAGCCTGTGTAGGAATAACAGGGGCTCAAAGATCCACACCACAAGCTGGATTATAAATGATCTTAGACCTCCCGGCTCTGGATGAGTTCATAAAGTGCACGGCAGCCAAAACTGCAATTCGTTTAAGAGAACTGAATTTTTGGAGGCACAGCACTTATGGCCACGGGTCAATCCTTCAAAGATATGACACGATTCCAGGACTGATGGAGACCACCGATTACATCCCCCCTTTACTAGATTTCGATAGGAAATTTTCTATTTTCATACCAGAAAGACAGGGTTGGGATCCCAATTCACTTATAAGTAAACAGGGTATCCTTTTCTACACTGACGGTTCAAAAATGGAATCAGGAACAGGTGCTGGAGTGTTTTGCCAATCTCTCAACTGACTGTAGTGTCTTTCAGGCCGAGATCTTTGCCATTGGAAAAGCAGCTGAATTGGCACATCACGAAAAGCTAAGCTCTTCGGAGATTACTTTTTTCGTGGACAGCCAGGCTGCTATCAAAGCCTTAGCCAGTGAGACCATAAGATCAAAAACAGTTTTAAACTGTAGGAAGGAATTAAACAAAATCTGCCACACTAACCAGGTAAAGCTCTGCTGGGTTCCCGGACATAGCAATATAGAAGGGAATGATATAGTAGATGAACTAGCCAGGAAAGGGTCAGTAGCAGACACAAGTAGTAGCGACCATTCAGTTAGGGGACCACTCGTCCCGATTGGGGTACTCAAGAGGAAGATAGACCTTAAACTAAAAGAGAAAATCAATATCTCCTGGAAATCCAGGGACGATTGTGTAATCTCTAGAAGTTTATGGCCTAACACAAATGAAAAGGAAACTCGGTATATTCTATCACTGAGTAAAAAGAACATTAAAATCTTGATAGGTGTACCAACAGGTCATTGCGCCATTGGCACATTGGCTAACAGAATAGGGGCATTTGCACCCGAGTTTTGTAGGAGCTGTCAGGATGAGGAGGAAATGGAAACCATTAAACACCTGCTCTGCGACTGTCCGAACCTCCAAACCAGCCGACTCCGTCATTTCGGAAACAGGTTTGTTGGAGAACTGGATGATCTAGCACAGGTCTCAATGGCAAGCATGAGGAAATTTATAGATAGCACAGGCTGGTTCGTTAACGAGCCAGTCTACGCTAATCGACAGAATTGAGGAGCATCGATGCTAAATTTTTACTTTTGCAGGGGATCACAATGGACCAGTAGGCCCCCGTGTAAGCAACAGCTTCATGCTGTGCACACCCCCCCTTACAACCTAACCTAACCTAACGCCAAATTTCAAACTTTACGAAAGTGAAATTTGACGGTTTTAAGTCGACGTTATTTCATGAGACCCTATTGAACGGCGCCCTTGGATAACATCCTAATCAGAAATTGTTACGAATTACTATAGCAGAAGTGATGAAAACCATAAGAACAAATATCATGCAAATTTGTTTTACAAAAGGATTCGGCCATAGTTTGTTAGTGATAGTGATAGATAGTGAGAAGGGGTATATCTCGCTTTAATGATACAAGACAGCATTGGGTTTGGAATTAAATGAACTTATCATACATTGCCGTTGAAGATCCACAACCGAAAACCAGGGTTTAGGGTTGAAGGGAGTTTTAGGAAGGATATCATAAACGGAAAAATCAAAGTGTCCGAGGCAAAACGGAGCCCAGGGACACAATAGCATTTATTTTGTGGTTTTCAGATTTTAATCCATCCAATACTAACTACTTGTTTGAACGGTTCGAAAGGTTATTTCTAATCCAACGAGGGATTCACCTAAACCAAAAGGACGCTGTTTCGATAAGAAAGCCTGATGTTAAAGAATATCAAATCCTTTTGAAATATTAAGTGCAACAACTTTCTTTTCTCCAAAACGATATAAAGATTTTCGCATTGGATGAAATCAACAATAGACCTATTGAATTGGCGTTTAATTGAGGTTTAAGTGCTGAACAAAGAGATAAGCTTGAATAATTACACAACCATGGAGATGGAAAGTGTTGTAGGTAGTTATCTGAACAAGTTCAGAATAATGGAATGGCCGATATAATTTTTGATTTAAGTTAAGGGAACATGAAAGCTCAGATGGCTGTTACGGAGTTCGACTGGTTTTTCACCAATTTAATCATTTTTAATGTCAATCTAAGTTTGTAAAGTTTTGAACGGAATAAATTATTTTCGGAATTAGATGAGAAGAAAGAAATATAATTTTGTCTTCCTCAATTAAAAATCTAAGGTCTTTGAAAGGCATTTTAAAATTAAACCTATTACACTTGATAGTTTCGGTCTCGAAGGTGCAATGTCTCCCCACTCCGTACATTTATGTGCACAAGACTTTCAAAAAACTAACTCAACAGTCAATTTACGTATTCTACAAATCAAAGTAATTATCTACTCACCTTTGACTTTCTCAACTATTTCAACCACTTCCTCCACTTCGTATTGTATAATATTTCCATTACTATGATTTCCGCCACTGCTGACGCCACCACCTCCAGAAGATGAAGATGCTGTGGACTTTTTCGCTGATCCAAAACCCCCATAGCCAGAATCAGAAGCTGTGCTATGTTGATGTTGTTGCTGTTGACAATTATTTGTTGCATGTGAACTATCATAGCTATTGCTATTCTTTTCTTTTTGAGACGATGATGATGATGATGTAGCGGTTGTATAATTTCCAGTTCCACCAGCTCCACCTCCAGCTCCAGCACAATCCCATTCTTTGTTATTACAATTGAGCTCGCTTATGTGATAGCTATTATTGCTATTGTTCATTTTACCTGATATAGTAAAATGATCTTTCTGATTGGCATTGCCAGATGAACTGGCATTGCTGCGACTGTTAGATGTCGCACTATTGTTTTCTTTATCCACACTTCGGCGGTTATTTTTGCCACTATTGCCACCACCACTGTTACCGCCACCTCCACCACCGCTTCCACTATTGCCGCTGCCGCCCACATGTCCATTTGATGTGGAAGACGCGGAATTGTTGGAGCTATTATTGGTTGTGTTGGTGTTGGTAGTGGATGTGGAAGTGGATCCGGACGCGGCATTGTTACCGCCGGAACTCCCACTATTTGTGGAGGATCCTATCAAACAAATTGAAGTTAGAAGTTTAAGGGGTCTCTTGAAAAATTCAGAGCGATTACTTGTTTGAGCGTTTTTATTTGAATTAGAACTAGAGTTACTGTTATTAAGATTATTATGTTGTTGATGATGAACACTACTGTTGTTGTTGTTGCTACTGCTGTTGATAGTGTTGCCACTTTGCGGTTGAAACTGGCCCGCTATTTGAACATAGCTCTTGTCATCATTGCTCGTCGCTGTCGCTGACGACGCTGATGATGATGAAGCGGACGAAGATGAGGTTGCTGTTGACGCCGTCAGATGAGACGCTGACGCCGCCAACTGATTGTTATGGTGACTGTGATTATGGTGCTGTGGGTCAGAGTTATTCTGAACTATTGACCCCACTGATCCATTGTGTGTGGAGGTGTTGTTATGGGCGTTTGTCAGAGCTGCCGTTGTCGATGAGGACATGGAGAGCGATGCCGTCGACGAGCCACCCGCAGTGGTTATTACAACTGTGTCATCTTGGTTTTCTTCTTGTGGAAGGGCTTGTTGCAGCAGCTGCATGTAAAATTCATTTTCTTTTGATACTTCACGTTGCTTGCGTTGGCGCATTCTATAGCCAACGTAGCTTTTGAAGCCAAATCCCAGTGTTACAACCGGATAACCAATACTAAATATTAAGAGTTAGAAATTTTTGTTGGAAATCGTACAAAGATAAAATAAAGACATACCAATGTGCAGCAAAAGGTCGACACAAATCTAAATGTGGCATATGTCTGCTGTCCTTCCATCGAATTCCTGCTTCCAGGTATACAAATAACATCCAAAGTATAATTGTCGGCAGACATATTCCTTTATCTTTTTTTTTTTTTTTTTTGAATATAAGAAGAAAAAAAAACTCAATTTAATTAAATAAAAGTTTTTAATTTAGTGGAATACATTTTTTTCGACAAAACTCACCCGTGTGCCACACATATTGAACCCAGACATATGTGCTTGCAGCAAATAGAAGCCAATGCACTGGGATGAAAAATAAACACACCAAATCGGATGTGATTGCTATGCATACAAACAACACTGAAAAAGCCTAAAAATTAATAATTAAATGAAATAGAAAAAATAACACAAATTAGTAAAACAAATGAAAGAAATGTTATCCTGCTAATGATGCATTGACATACCAATCCTTTGTATTTAAAAGAGTCATGAACTGACCGCAGTAGTAGCCAAAAAGGCCATAAAAATTCAAATCGAAACATAAACATAAAGTCGGCTGTTATCACAATGGCCCAGAGTACGAGGAATTTCATGTACAGAACTGTAGTGCTGTAAAAAGGAGAAAAGAAAATAAATAAATACAAAATTTATAGAACATTATTGATTGAAAGACACAAAAAAAAAGGATGATTGATAGAGAAATAATACCCCATGCGTAATTCATTAATTCTCAATTGGATTAGAAAAAATGTATTTTGGTTTGTTTTCTAGACGAAGTATGAAGAGATTTTAAGGATACAACCAAGGATATTTCTTTTTGAAATTTTATTAGAAGTGCACTCCATCACTGTACCAAGTTCCAGACAGAACTTTTGGCTACCAAAGAAGTTCCCTCTTAGATTAAAGAAAACTAAATATCGAAAACCGATATCTTCTTAAACAGCCAAGTAACTATAAAATCACTGGGCTTTGTCGCTACCAATTCACTCAAAAGTCCACATTTTCTTACATATCACAAAGAAGCAAGACTCCAATTGGGAGATTTTTACATAACGAAGGTCTTTGACATTAATAGTCCCACGATAGAGGAGATTTCTAGGTTCACGTGGTAACCAATTTTACTTAATATTGCCTAAGCTATGTTCACATGGGGATTAAAATAAATATTCCTAAAATGTATGATTCCGATTCTGTTTCTTTATAGAGGTTTTTTGTGATATTGCCTTTCTCGCCTAAATGGAGAGAGGGAACATCTTCCCATAGTAAAACTACTTGAAACATTGCAATAATGGTATAAGCAATATAAGTCTTTGACTGAAGTATTTTTTACTGAAAGCGGAATACCCTGTCTACTGTCATAAAGTTAAATAAGGGCTCGGACCTCCGAGATTGGGGTCGTGTGACGGCTTGCTAATTTAGCACATGCACAGTCATTGAGTGCTTCAAGTCGCCAACCACAACCTCTGGGGTCTGATTATGGAATTCGCGGCGAATCGTTTTGCTAGCGAGTTTGCCATTTTTTCAATTATTGCTTTCGCCTTCTTCGTTTTGAATTCGACCAATTAACGAATTCGAAGGCGAATTTAAAATGTCATAATGTTGAATAAATCATAAATTTCACAAATTCAATCAAAACAAAACAAAATTTGTGGAAAGCTGTCAAATCACTCGAATATAGGAAGAAAAAGTCAAACCAAAAGTGTCAAATCACTGGAATATAGGAAGAACTATTTTCGCTTCGCCGCGAATTCGTTAATAAGGAAATACGACGCTAGTCGAATTTGAAAAGTCGAATTGAAAACGATCCGCCGCGAACCTCATAATCAGGTATCTGATTTAAAGACTATAATTTTTGTTTTCGATCAAGGACAAAAATTGAGTTCTGGATTGTTAAAACTTTTCTCGGCAGCCAACAAGATTATTCTAACTTAAGAAAGAATTCCTGTAATACAACTTCGACATAATATTATGAGTGTTCGAAGTGAGGCAGTTGATCGCAGGGTTAAAAAATGAAAAGGACCGTCTTCATCAACATTGGAAAACCGATTAGAAGCACCAGTTACTCCAGAGTAGGTCTGAGGATTACTTTAAAGGCGCGTCAATCTTATACATTGATTGTAGTAGTAAAGTTTGAGCTCTTTGCAACATGGAGGGTTCAAGAATATCCTTCAGTCCAGCATATTATTGACAAAGTGCTTACCCTTAGGCGACAACGTCTCTTCTTATCACTTAACAAGTACCCTCAAGTTAAAACTTCTTTAACTTCTACGTAACCAAATCTTGAGGAGTAAAATGGGTCCAGAGAGATCTGAGTGCGATATTTTTCAACCTTTAAAATTAATCTCTTCATGTCCTTGGGTAAGTGATGAAACAATTCTAGTATTCAACTTCACAACTTATCTTCCTACGATAGGATACTCGGAGTATAGAAGTAACCTTTAATTAAATTGACACAAATATGTACTTTGACTATGACCAATATAATAAGCTAAGTTAAAATAATCGGATTCCTATCTTGACTAATCAACATCTAGAATAGACTTAGAAAAGGGAATGCTCTGGCCTGAGACCTGTTGAACCTGGAGTTGGAAAAAGCAATCTGTCAGCAATTGTCATCAGGTCTATCTAGATTCTGGGTTACTCAAACAACATCGAAATCATAGACGTATTTATCAAAGAAATAACAGTTAGAAGTGTTTTGCATATGTTGGCGATTCACTGCTGTCGGAGAAAATGGTACAAAGAATATACATCAAAGGTTTGTGTATTTTTAGTTAAAGAAATGTTTACGAGTGGTACTAACTCCCCCGAGAAGGACGATGTTGGTCTTGGAGAACACAGCACGTCAAGAACCAATCAAAGCACTGAAGCAGTAAGGAAAATGTTCTAAACACAATTAGAGAAGTTGTTTAGAGGTTTATGTGATCTTCGAAATTTTGGAATAAACTTTTCTGCCAAAAATATATTTTATATGGAAAGATAACTTTGGAGAGAGAGAAATCTACCTCGAAGAAGACATTGAGTCAAAAACTAAGGTCGGCAGACTATGAAAAGAAGATCTCCTAGTTTACATGAACAAAGAGGAAACAGATATGAAAGAAACCATACGCTAGAAGGATGGTGTAGATCATTTAACATGATTCCATGCCGTTTTGTATGGGAAGGAAATAACAACAAAACTGAGAGGTGTTTAAATTCAATCAGTGGAGAAAATTACACTAAACAACTTTTGTGTATGTGAAATTAAGAATAATATCCTTAACTCGGAGTTGAAATGAACTTTTCTTACTTGAAGGTATTCTTTTTAACTCTGGACTTTATTAATATTAGTTTTTCCCATCTACCAGAAATGATAAACTTAACTACTTAGCTCTAGACTTTCTACGATATCTTTTTTATTGTTTCTGTATTTAATAAAATATTATTTGAACTTTGTCGTGAAGAAAATACTTTTGGAAAAATGTTCCATCGTCATCAGAAAGTGAAGACGAAAATTCAATGAATAACATCATTTTGCTTTTCTGAAAGATCCAGAGGCGCATTTTCATATCGAAAGCTACGTACAGATATCGACATTAAAATAGAAACACCAATCAGAGTTTTAAAAAATCAATTTTTTATTGACTTCAAAAGATTTTTTTTTCAAGTTTGATTTTCATTTTCTTATTTTTTTTGCTTTCAAACTAAAATTATATATTATTTGAAGTAAAATTATAATTTAAAATATTTTAAATTCATAAATGTAAAAAAAGGAACAAATTTCGTGGACATTAAAATAGATACAAAGATTTAAAAAAATTAAATTAAATGCAAAGCTTTTCTGGATTTAAAAATTATTTTAATATCTGGTAGCCTGGCCCTTAGCTTTAATTACAGTGTGACATCTGTTAGACATTGAGTCAAATAATCGGTGGCATCTGTCAATTGAAATATTGTACCACTCCTGTTGAACCATCCTCCACAGTTCGGTTTAATTTTTTGTTAAATGTTTCCCAACCGCACATTTTAAATCTCCCAAAAAATGTTCTATGGGATTTAAGTCAGGCAATTAGGATGGCACTCCATTACGCTGATTTTTTGGTCCTTAAAATACTTTTGAGCAGATTTGGATGTGTGCTATGGGTCGTTGTTCTGCTGTAGAACACATTTGAGAGACAGGTTCTCGTCCGCATAAGGCAGCATCGTATCCTTCATGATATTCACCTTCATATTTTGATCCATTTTACCCTCAATAAAATGTATTGGTCCAACGCCATACCAAGAAAATTAACCCCAAAGTATGATACTGCCGCCACCATTCTTGACCGTTTTCTGGATGTGTTTGGGATTTAGCTCTTTCAAAGAAAGCCTTCTAACGGTTTGTCTGCCATCACTTCCGAACAAATTTATCTTTGTTTCGTCCACCCACAAAACATTCCTCCACTTTTTGCCTCCTTCTGGCCACTCCAATCAAAATGATCGTGGGCGAATTTAAACCGCGTTGTTGTATTTTGTTTTCCTTAGAAAGGGTACCATTCTTGCGATCCTTCTGAGCCAGTTAGCTTCAACAAGTCTTCTAGGAACAGTTCTGGAAGTTATTCGAAGCTTTAGTTTGTATTTTATTTCCTTTGAAGACTTGTAAGGATCTTTTTTTGAGGCGCAAATTATCTTTTAGTCTTCTCTTGGGGTTGTTTTGCTTGGTTTTCCCCTCTGTTTTTTTGGCTCTAAGCGGTCAAATTACTTTTGCAACCAACTTGAGAGTTCTACTTATTATTCTGGCTATTTTCCTCAAAGATTTTCCCATACTTCGCAGAACTAAAATGATAGCTTTCTCTTCTCGGGAACAATGCTTACCACGACCCATGCTTTCCTTAGAATTTATTTTAATATTATTAAAATATGTAGTTTGAATTTACTTCCTAAAGTGAACTTATTGTTTTATAAAAGTAAAAAAATATTTTAAAAACTAATATTTTTGATACTAGTTAAATATTAAGGTCTGTGTTCCAATGTGTTTCTATTTTAATGTCCACCAAAAACACAATCTTCCCTAAGGAACGGTTCATCTCCAAACAATCAACAAGCAAAAAAAAAATAAAACTTATGTTATTTTGCATAAGAAAGTCTAACTTTTTTTTGATAATGGTTAAAACAACTTCTAATGCATGCTGTTGTTTTAATTTGGTTTTACTCTTAGCAACTGTCTCTGTGTCTATTTTAATGTCCATGTCTGTATATAAATAAAAAAAACTCAATCTGGTTCTCGGAAAACCCTCAGGTTAATTTCGTGAAGACAGAGAGGGATAGTTTGGAGGATAAAAAAGTGTTGAGATCATTGGATCATTTTCCTTTTAAAATAAGGCGTTTTGATAAAAGGCCCGTTATAACTGAATGCCTTTACTAAAATTGAAAAAATTAGCTTAGAGAAAAATGTCCACAATCTTCTTTTAGTGCACCAAATTCTTAAATCGTGTTATTTGCCATTCTAACGATTTAATCTTTTTGGACTTTTTTTGTAACTAAAGGGTTGTTAAATTTTAAAACCGATGATAATTGTGAACCACACCTAAACGTCAAGTTTTTTTCTGTATTTAATTTGTTATTTCTCAATTTCAGACTAATTCAATTTCACACTAGCTCAATCTGAACCATGGAAAGATACACAATCGAGCAACGCGTTAAATTTACTCAAGCTTATTATGAAAATGGGTGGCGTTCAAATCAAATAACGTAACGTGCACTTCGTGACTTTTTCGGTTAATTTATCGTCCAAATGGACTTGAAATTGGAAAAATCGTGCAAAAATTTGACACCAGTGCATATTCGTACAGCTCGTACTGGAGAAAATATCGCTGCTATTCACGATAGTGTGGCTGAAGAACCGTCCGCCTCAACTCGTCGTCGTGCCTTACAATTGTACCTCTCACGCTCGTCGTTGTTGAAACACTTTGCATAAAGCTTGCATTTAACCGCTAACAAGGTGCACTTGACTTAAGAACTAAAGCCTCTTGACCATTTCAAGCGTCGTCAATGGTCAGAATGGTGACAAGAAATGGCAACAGTGAATGATCAATTTTCGAAGAAAATCATCTTCAGTGATGAGGCACATTTTCACCTCAGTGAATTCGTCAATAAGCAGAATTTCCGCATTTGGGCGAATGATAATCCAAGAGTGATTATCGAAAAACCAATGCACCCACAAAAAGAAAAGTGACTTTTTGGTTCGATTTATGGGCTGGCGGCATCATCGAGTCGTATTTTTTTTCCAAAATCAGACCGGTCAGGCAGTTACTCTGATTAGTTTTCCCTATCTTAAGAAAATAACGAACTTTTTGTGGGCCGAATTGGAAGATATGGATGTCGATGATATGTGGTTTCAACAGGACGGTGCCACTCGCCACACAACTAGCCGTGGTATCACACGTGGTGGCGGTGTCAATTGGTCAATTGTGATTTCACACCGTTGGACTTCTATCTTTGGGGACATTTGAAAGAAAACGTGTACGTCGATAAGCCAGCAACCGTATAGAACCTCAAGTATAAACAGGGAGGAAATCATAGATTTGACTCTTATTAGCAATAATAGTAAAATTTCAGTCGAGGACTGGAGAGTCTCACCTAAAGAATCTTTTTCGGATCACTTTAGGATACTCTTCTCTATAGACAGGAACTTTACTGAAAAGAAACCTTACAGGAACCCAACTAGAACGAATTGGACAGAGTACGAAAAATGGCTGAAAGACTGTATTGATCCACCAGAAGACAATACAAGTCTAAGTACTTCAACCATTGACACTGTTGTCCATAACTTGTCTAGTAAAATGAGAATGTCTTTTGAAAAACACTGCCCTTTATCTCGTTCTAATAACTCCACTAAACCACCCTGGTGGAATGGTGTACTAAAGAAACGCAGAACAGAGGTCAGAAAACTTTTCAATAAAGCTAAACTGAGTAAATTAGAAGAGGACTTAAAGTCTTATAGAGCCGCACTTAACACTTACACCAAAGAGTTAAGGAAGGCCAAAAAGGATTCGTGGGCTAAACATTGTGAATCCATTGAAAAAACAAGCGAGGCGGCAAGGCTCCGTAGAACACTGGCCCTTAATCCCACGATCCCAGGGTACATAAAACACCCTGATGGAACGTGGTCGAACTCGAGCCTAGAGACGCTTGAACTCTTCATGGAAACTCATTTCCCCGGTTGTAAAAACCCAGAAAGTTCCGATTGCTTGCAATCGAACACTGGATTTTACTCACACGGAATCAAAGTTAGAACTAAATAAGGTTATTACTGAGCAGAAGATTATCTGGGCAATAAACTCGTTCAAACCCTATAAATCAGCGGGACCAGACGAGATTTTCCCAGCTCTTCTTCAAAATGCTCTCAAAGTAATAACTCCGTGGCTTAGGGTAATCTTCATAAGTTGTATCAAACTTAGATACGTCCCTAATAGCTGGAAAAAGGTCAAGGTAGTCTTTATCCCAAAAGCAGGGAAACCGACTCACTCGACCGCTCAGGATTATAGACCAATAAGTCTCTCTTCGTTTCTCCTTAAGACACTAGAGAGGATAATTGATCTACATGTTAGAGAACTTCTCAACGAAAACAATTTGTGCAACTATCAACACGCTTACCTTAAAGGTAAATCAGTGGAGACTGCTCTGCATGAAGTTGTTTCACATATTGAGAAAAGTCTTGAACACAAAGAATATACCCTGGCAGCATTTCTTGATATCGAGGGTGCGTTTAATAACGTTAAAACGGAATCGATCAAGACTGCCTTAGTTGAAGTTGGGGTTGAATCTGTCATTGTCGATTGGATCTTCACCATGTTAAATGGCAGAATTATCAACTCTCAAATAGGAGTTAGCACTATTGAGAAAACAGTTACTTGAGGCACACCACAGGGAGGAGTCATCTCACCCCTGCTCTGGATCCTCGTAGTCAACAAAATTCTCACAAAGTTCAAAGATCAGGGCATTAAAATAGTAGCATATGCAGATGACATAGTGGTTTTGGTATCAGGCAAGTTTCTCACCATCATCGAAAACATTATGGAAAATGCATTAAAGGATTTATCTTCTTGGGCAACTAAGAACGGTCTCGGGGTCAACCCCGCCAAGACAGAGCTAGTTCTGTTCACGAAGAAAAGGAAACTGGAGGGCTTTAACCCTCCCAAACTAAATGGCATTCCTCTAAAACCTTCTAAAGAAGCTAAATTTCTAGGAGTAATCCTTGACTCCAAGCTTACATGGAAGCGTAATACTGAGGAAAGAATGAAAAAAGCACTATGTGCATTCTACACATGCAAAAAGACCTTCGGTGTACGTTGGGGTATGCGACCGCAAGTTATCCATTGGATGTACACAGCGATAGTCAGACCCATTCTTACCTATGGCTCTATTGTATGGTGGAAGGCGGTGGAAAAATCAAGCTATCTCAAGAACCTGAATAAGGTACAGAGACTAGCCTATGTAGGAATAACAGGGGCTCAAAGATCCACACCACAAGCTGGATTGCAAATGATCTTGGACTTCCCGGCTCTGGATGAGTTCATAAAGTGCACGGCAGCCAAAACTGCGATTCGTTTAAGAGAACTGAGTTTTTGGAGGCACAGCACTTATGGCCACGGGTCAATCTTACAAAGATATGACACGGTTCCAGGACTGAGGGAGACCACCGATTACATCCCCCCTTTACTAGATTTCGACAGGAAATATTCTATTTTCATACCAGAAAGACAGGGCTGGGATCCCAATTCACTTATAAGTAAACAGGGTATCCCTTTCTACACTGACGGTTCAAAAATGGAATCAGGAACAGGTGCTGGAGTGTTTTGCCAATCTCTCAACATCAGAGAGTCATACACACTCCCGGCTGACTGTAGTGTCTTTCAGGCTGAGATCTTTGCCATTGGAAAAGCAGCTGAATTGGCATATCATGAAAAGCTAAGCTCTTCGGAGATTACTTTTTTCGTGGACAGGCAGGCTGCTATCAAAGCCTTAGCCAGTGAGACCATTAGATCAAAAGCAGTTTTAAACTGTAGGAAGGAATTAAACAAAATCTGCCACTCTAACCGGCTAAAGCTCTGCTGGGTTCCCGGACATAGCAATATAGAAGGGAATGATATAGTAGACGAACTAGCCAGGAAAGGGTCAAAAGCAGATACAAATAGTAGCAACCATTCAGTTAGGGGACCACTCGTCCCGATTGGGGTACTCAAGAGGAAGATAGACCTTAGACTAAAAGAGAAAACCAATATCTCCTGGAAATCCAGGAACGATTGTACAATCTCTAGAAGTTTATGGCCTAACACAAATGAAAAAGAAACTCGGTATATTCTATCGCTGAGTAAAAAGAATATTAAAATCTTGATAGGTGTACTAACAGGTCATTGCGCCATTGGCACAATGGCTAATAGAATAGGGGCATTTGCACCTGATTTTTGTAGGAGCTGTCAGGATGAGGAGGAAATCGAAACCATTAAACACCTGCTCTGCGACTGTCCGAACCTCCAAACCAGCCGACTCCGTCATTTCGGAAACAGGTTTGTTGGAGAACTGGATGATCTAGCACAGGTCTCAATGGCGAGCATGAGGAAATTTATAGATAGCACAGGCTGGTTCGTTAACGAGCCAGTCTACGCTAATCGACAGAGTTGAATTGAACTGAGAGCATCGATGCTACATTTTTACTTTTATAGGGGATCACAATGGACCAATAGGCCCCCGTGTACGCAACAGCTTCTTGCTGTGCACACCCCTTACAACCTAACCTAACCTAACCATAACTCAGCGTCATCGAAAATTTGGACCATACCAATATTATCATAATAAAAAGAAATGTAATTAATTACCCAAATATTTTGTAATTGAATCAAAATCAATTACCGATGCCCTTAAAATATATAATTAACAGGCACTCAATACCCTTAAAATGTTTAAACACAGTTCGAGCTTTAGGAAAATAGGGAAGAGGAAAAACCGGTACACTTTAGTCTTTAAGCATTGGGTAAAGCATTCAACATTATCGATGTGCGGTTAAAAAAACAATCTCTATACTTTGTCAAGTACATACGTTTGCAATTGAGCTCGAGGGTAAACTATTGAGCATTCCAGGATATTTTTGAAACTTAAGAAAAAGTTGCTGGAGACTTGTTTTTTTTTCTAGTCTGGAGATACCTTGTTTATATATGTATGTATATATCTAAACCTAAGAAAATTAACACTTTTTTCCTTAAAACAATATTGTTTCTTTTTTCGTACAAAAATAAACATTTTTCATATTGATTTTTCTTCATTATTTACTTCCATGTTGCTATTGTGTCTAAAAATAGACACAATTGTTAAGTAAATAATAAAATAAATGAAGAATCTAATTAAAGCCAGCACGTGCTTGATATTCTCCAACACGTTTCTAATTTAAATACCTACCTACCTAATTTCCAAAAAAAAAAAAATATAAATTAATACCTACCTACAGCAGAACAAGATGAGACAAGATTCTTCAATTCGAATATTTTATTGTATGATTGCCCTAGAGTGAAAATAGAGAGTGAACATCTTATTTTTTTCAAGGTTTTATGTCAATAAAATAAGCCTGAAGCTTATGCCTAGCAGAATGGCAATATGACAACAATTTTCAATTCATTTAAAATTATTGCTTCAAGAAACACACAAAAAATAAATACCTTTTGTGTTATTTATGAATTTATACCTATATGTATGAGTATGTATGTAGGTACAGTACAGGCCTACCTACGCGCATTAAATGTAAAATTGTTGTTACAGTTATACAACATAACTAAATAATGTGCTTTTGTGTATAGAAAAGTGCTATGCTCCACAGGATACATTGTGCGAATACATTCCAGACAAAACCTCATCAATCCATTTACTACATCCCATTCCCCATCCCATCATCCTCCAGCAAAGCAAACTGAGTTTCAATTTCCTTCTTCAACTCCTCGTGCTTTCGTCCTCCTACTCTTTCCCTTTTCATCATCCTGTTTTGTGTGGTGTTCATCATTTCCATCAGCCGCCGCCGCCACCATCACTGCTCTCACTCAATGCTCAATATGATTAAATTTCATAGCAATGGCAACGTATCCCGGAAATTCAACAGTGGCCATTTCGGGAGAAGGAGGAGAAACAGGCAGAGGATTTGTGTGGGAGGTCAACATCAGTAATACCCAATGTGCGGTGCGGCGCAACCATGGACGACAACCTACAACCTACTCCATGTACATACACATAAAGTTGTAAAATATCCTAAAAACAGAACAACAAAACGTGACAAGGAAGAGCAAAAGGATGAGGATGACGAAGAGGACTCAAGCATACTGTCATCCTTCTATCCTAGCAACAATCATATCACCGCCATAGTCCTGAGTTCACATGATACACGAGTTGAGTATGGCTACAAGAAATGTTAGTTACCCTAACAGCAACAAAAACAACAATAATAAAACAAGGAAGAGAATAGGAATTCCAGAAGAGGAACCACAACCAGAATCAGTCTGAGTATCGGAATGAAAACCAGAACAAAACCCTGAGGAAATCAACAAATCAAAACTCACCTGCCGTACATTCCTTCCGTAATTTTATTGCGCTTTATCGGTCGCCGTATTTTGCCACAATCGGCATTTCGTCTCTTCATATTTTTGTGTATTTTGATGGATTTATATTTTTTACAAATTTCACAATCGAACTTTTTTGTTTACTTCTTTTTTTTTTGTTGTTGTTTTTGTTTTGTTTTTTAAGTTTTATTTAATTTTAAATTTTTTCTTTTCGATTCTTGTTTTGATTTCTTGAAAAAACACACACGGAACTTCGGAAGATTTTCCTAAAACGAGATCAAGAAATGGGAAGTTGGTTAAATTCGGTTCTTTTATTTGGTTTTTCTATTTTCTATTTTTTGTAACATTTACAACCGGTTGGATGAAAAGCTAGAGAGATTTTATAGATGGGAAAAGGGAGAAGCAAAAAGCAGGAAGGGAAATGTGGAAAATAGAAAAATCCTTTTAAAAGTGTCGTGTAGCGCTGTGGATGTGGAGAGGTGCCCCCCGCGCCGTAGTGATGTTTGCACCATCGTCACCAGTCTTTATTTTTTTCTTTTTTATTTTAGATTTTATATCACAAATTGCAGAAGCACTTATTTTATATTATTGTTTCATTAAAAACTTCCTAAAATTTCAAGCGTAGTTCCCGCTTGATTGATTCTTTTATAATTTAAATAAATGAATAGGAAAAAATGTTGCAGAAGAAAATAAAATAAAAAAAAAGAAGAAAAGAAAAACCATCAGCATCACTTTCGTTGGTTGAAGTTGAATTTTGTTGGACGATGTCGAATGTCGTCGATGTTGAGACGTTTGTCTATTTTTGTTTTTTTGATTCGCACTCTAAATAGCGTTGTGGGGGATTGGGAAATAGTGAAATTTAGATTTGCGTATTTGGGGAAAGATTTGCAATAAGAAATTTCAATGGAATTACAATTTTTATGAAGGAAAATTGGAATTTTTTCACAGGATGAAAACACTTCGGATCCTTCTTCTAGCTAGCGCACAACTTCTTTTTTTATGTATATATAACATATTCGAATAAATAGGGATCAAATGGGAGAGACAGAGATGACTGGTTGTGTTTTTTTGAGATTTGTCTGGTTTTGTTTGCGTTTTTAGGTTGGTGCAATTGATGTGTCAGTTCGTAGAAAGTGTTGCCGTGTTATTATGTGGAGGATGACATTTATGGTGGGCCTACATTAGCCGCGTTTTATTATCACCATGATCTGATCCGGATCTTGAATTTACATGCATTACAACAACAACACAAGATCCTGCTTTGTGTATGGATCTCAATTTGAGATCCAAAATTTAATTCTTTTTTTCACAACAAGTAGCGCTTTATCATTGTTATTTTACATGTAAATGTTGGTATCATTGCAAAAAATTAAATAAAACCTGTATATTGCCATGTAAACACTTTTATTTGACTGAAATAAAATATTTTTTAAACAGAAAGCGAGAAGCTTTATATTTATTAATTTGGTATATAATCCATGAAATAATTAGATATTTTAACAAAACTAGATATTAATTGGTGAAATTAAAATAATTTAGTCCAAAAAAATGTATATTTGACATAATTTATGGGTATTATTTTCCCAAAAAAAAAAAGGAACAAAAAAATCATTGAGCAAAATGTTCTTTGGGCAACCCTGCTTTAAATGTCAAAAAACATAAACAAAATCGAGAAAGCTGCAGCACAAATGGGAGAAAAGATGTTCAAATAAATTGTAAGTAATCTCTAAATTAAATTATTTAAGTGTCACATTTATTAAAAGGTTAAAAAGAATCTGGACTACATTTGAGACCAAAGCGTTCCTGGATGCTTTGAGTTTGAGAGTGCAATGGTGATTTGCAGAAACATTTTCAAAAGTTGTGGAGCTTCCATTTTTGGTAGGTGTTTGTTTTTTTTTTGCTTCGAAATGTCACTTTTGAAAGAACGAATTTGACACTGCTACCAAACTTTAAATAATAAAAAATATGATGATCCAATGCTGTTTTATTATCATGATCTGATCCGGATCAGATCATGGTGATAATAAAACGCAGCTATTGTTCTACACTTTTAAATCTCTAGAAAAAGAGGATGTAATCTGGTTGATCCGAGCCGATCCAAAATTGACCGTGTGTGGGAAAACTGAAGTGGATCGGTTTGGCTCTGTCTGTCCATTTGAATTTCCAGCAAGTCAAAAATCAACGTGGGGAATCAACAAGCCAAGAAGTTCTGAATGCTTACACAATCTTATCTCGCCTTACAAATATCCAACTATCTCATGCCCAATTTCATAAACAACTTTTAACATTTAACAGGATTTTAACTGTAAAATGGGATATTTTCGTTTCACCAAGAGTTTTTAAAGTAAACAAGCTTTTAAACACCTTTTAAAACTAAATGCCCCTTGAATGAATATGACAGATTGACGGCTGATGTTTTGTGTTCTTATACAATAATTTAGAGAAACTACTCCTTAATGTATCTTTTTATTTTCTTGATCAGTTATTGCCAAAGTTTATTATATGGGGTTGCCAAGTCAGCACAAGTCGGGAATTTAAATTTTTGTTGATGCAAATAATTTGGAGAAATTTGGAAAACAATTTTTTAAAATTTGTAGAGTTCTACGTAAAAAGTTATTTACAATAAAAGCTTTGGCGTATTGTTAGCAGTACATAGTAACAAATGTAAGCTTTTTTGGTACTAACCGATTGGGAATGCTTTTCTCAAGTTTGGATAACCATTATTAGAAATTGGTTAAGCATAGTTTTGATAAATAATTAACAAAATGTAAAAGATTTGACAGTTAAATTAACAATGAACAATTTACGCACATATATACGTTTCGTAGTACCCGTGGCGTGATGGTAAGTGTGTTGGATTGTCATGCCAGAGGTCTTGGGGTCGATCCCTGCCTGTGGCATCTAAAGTTTCTTGAGGGGTACTGACTCTTGCGAGGAATTGACAAATTCTACAAGAGTAATTCTTGTAATGAAAAGTGCTTTCTCTAATTAGCCGTTCGAAATCGGCTTAAAATTGTAGGAAGGGTTGGGAGTTGTAATTCACTAGGCCCTAGTTCTCAACGGACGGTTGAGCCACCTAACTTATTTTGTATATACGTTTCGTAATTGGTAATTAGGAAAGCAGTTTGTAAATTTGTATTATGATGTTAATAGGTTACATTACGTAACCAAGGACTGTTTGCTTTTGTAATTTTTTAATGTGTCTAATTTTAAAAATATTCAAAATCATTGTTCAAAAATTCTTAGTTGTGCTCTTCAAGTTCAAAAAAAATGTATACATATTTTCTCAAAAGTTTTCTATTCCTAGAAATATTTTCCAAATGTGCAAAAGCCTAGATTTTGAGATATCTACATTTCAAGTAAAAAATTCCAAAGTACTTGAATTGAACTGTAATTGTTTATAATTTTTTATAAGTGCTTCTTCAAATTTGAAAACTTTAGTCCGAATATTCTTAGTTATTTCTCTATTCCAAAAACTCGTTTCCGAATTAAGAGAAGCCAAAATTTTGAGATATTGACCTTTTAAGAAAGAAACTTCGTACTTCTGAAATGTGGATATTTCAAAATCTATGCTTCTCCAAATTCGGAAACGAGTTTTTATGTATTAATTACTATCCACATACGCATATATTTGTTTGTGCTTGAAATGAAAAATATAAAAATACTCAAACTGTCAAAGTGGCTGTGTTTCAATCGTATATGTCGGGCAAATGTGGACCGTGTCAAAATGGACTGGATCCAAATGGCTGTGAGTTAATTGGCTCGGTCGTATATGACCAGCTAAAGTATGAAGTACAGGAAAGGATCCATTTTATTTCACTTAAAGGCACTGAGACAAATTGGGCGATTATTTTCTTTAAGTTAAGTCTTATAACGAATTTTATCTTTAATTTTTTCGAGTTCACGAGCAAAATTTTGACGTTTTACTCAAATTTTTGACTTATAAAACATAAAAACGTCGTGTAAGATGAATACAAAAGTTTCAGGAACCCCTATTGTTTTATTTTTTAAGTACGCTTTATAGATTACTAAAATTGATAATAAAGTAGCCAATATCTGCAAAAGGTAGGAAGTAGCAAGTAGTAAATCATATCATATTTTGACACTGACTTTTCGATAGAAGTCTTGAGAAATATCGAAAAATTATTTCCAAATTTATTTTGGTCGAAAAATATACTTTTCTGAAGAGGCGGGAGATGAAAATCTCAGCAGTTAAATTAACACACAAAATTACCGCTTCTCAGCCTCTAAAAACTGGAATTAATGTTTTAGGCGACTATAGGCGTAATAAAGCCAAGTTAACCGATCTTTTTTTATTTCACTCAAATTAAAACATGGTTTTGATCGACCTTTGTTTTCGCAGCCTATGTCATAATAGATTATTTGTCTTCAACGTGAAGTTGGCAGTCCAATTCGGGTATGTCAATATACCTGCCAGAAAGTAAATCCCAAGGAACACAGAGCATTTTCACAAAATATGATTATTTTAAAAATACTCACTTAATGTCATGAGGTTTTTTTATCAGCTATATGTAACCAATTAGAGAAGTTCCCCTTTTCCAAAGTTTTGAGAAGACAGGGAGTTAATAATATAAATTAAGAATCAATATAAAATTTAGGTAATGAGCTCACTCGCATGGATAAAAGCTTGGTTATACTTCGAGATCTGATAAGATCAGAAGAATAATCGCTATTCGTCAGCTTTGTTTATGGAGCGTATATCATTATTATTATTTTAACGAAGACGCATGCCGTTGGTAAAGGTGTCGTCCCTTTTAAGTCTTTCGTTGTTAGTCATATAGATGTTATATACACAAACATTTTAATATTGGCATCTTTGTAGTTAAAACCTATAATGAGGCGGCACCTATTGGCTACGGCTACATTAGCTGTTGCAGTTTTTTACTTAACTTTTGTATATAAAACTTCCAACGCCTCTTTGCGGCTACGGCGCAAGTAAAAAAATAGCTCCATGATAATATTAAAGATTTTATATACAAATTTGGTATCTAATCTAAACTAATATTATAAATGCGAAAGTAACTCTGTCTGTCTGTCTGTTATTCAATCACGCCTAAACTACTGAACCAATTTGCATGAAATTTGGTATGGAGATATTTTGATACCCGAGAAACGACATAGGCTACTTTTTACCTCGGGAAAATGACGCATTCCCATGGGAAAATTCAGGTGGGCCGATCGCTTTTACGCCTAAACTACTGAACAGATTTAAATGAAATTTGGTAAGGAGATAGTTTGAGACTTAAGAAAGGACATGAGTTACTTTTGACCTCGGGAAAACAACGCATTCCCATGGGAAAAATTACTTTCCGGGGAATCTTATCGCTTTCACTCCTAAATTACCAAAGATTGAAATAATATTTGCATAAAATTGGTATTACGGGAAAACAACGCATTCCCAACCTTTATGAAATAAGTAGAAAGAGTTCAAGAACAAAATCCAACTGCTATACCTAATTTACAATGACGCGTTAACTTTTGTAGAAGATCACGTTATAAATATTACTGGGAAATATTTGTCTGAATTTGGGATGACCAGACCACAGAAAATTGGGGAAGTGAGCAGTAATTTAGTTCGTGAATTAAATTATGATACTGTCGCTCTAGAGCAGAGAATAACACATAGAGAAATAGAAAAATTTAGAATTTTAAAACGCAGCTGCACAATTGTGGTTTATACGCAATTTTAACTTCTTGATTTCTAAATTCAAGTCAAGGTTCGTTTAAGTGGCAAAAGTAAATTGCTGAACCACGGATCAAAAATGCTGAATCACTATTGGTTATGTATTTTCAATTTCAAAATCAAAAACACTCTAATGAAGATATAAATCCTTCGTACGTATCACCCTCCAAAACCCATTTGTTTACATTGTTGTATTTGTAATTTTGACATTATGTCCATGAATAAATGTGAAATTCAAATAACTGATAAACTAAATTTCCACGCACCGGATTTCATTAATTGTGTCTTAGTGTGCGTGTTTTCACGCACACTAAGACACAATTAATGAAATCCGTTTCCGGTTTAGTTTGTAGGCAAACCAATATAGCTACCGAGGATTTATATCTTTACTAGAGTGTTTTTGTTCAAAATACTCATTGCGATTATGTTTATTCCACATATTCTACAGAATTTTCATAACTTCTGCCCTTAATTTTTTCTTTTTGAAGATTAAATTAAAAAAATGATTGTGTTCGTTATTTTAAAACATAAACAAATTCTTGGCAGCACTTGTTCATTCTTCATTTAATTATCAAATTATGTATGGCAATGCTGTTTCGCGCTGAAATACTTCTCTTCCGGTTGTCAAACTGATTGAAAGTTGCAGCACATTTTGCACGGCGGTCGTAATTTCTATCAAAAAACACAATAAAAATGGCTTTCGGTGATGTTAAAACTCCAAAAGGTCTTGAAGAATTGAACAACTTCTTGGCCGACAACAGTTACATCAGTGGGTAAGTAAAATATATCTCTGAAAAATGAAATCATTCAAATGACCGAACGAAAAGTGAGGTTAAACTTGATCCTATTTCTTTTTCCCTTAAACTGACACGTAGTCGTTGCGGTATAGTTAACAAAAATTTTCTATTTTCAGTTACACGCCATCAAAGGCCGACCTCTCAGTGTTTGAAACACTTGGAAAGGCCCCAGCCAGTGGTGTTCACGTCCAACGCTGGTACAAACACATTGCGTCCTTTACCTCCGCCGAAAGAGCCGCATGGGGCGGTCAGGCACTTCCACAAACTGCTGGCGCCAAGCCCACAGTCGCCGAAGACGATGATGGTAAGTTCGAATAAAAGCAATCTCCTTGCCAAAGTGTATACAATTTTCATGTTTTCCCTTGTTTACCAAAAATAGATGTCGATCTATTCGGATCTGACGACGAAGAGGAAGATGCCGAGGCAGCACGTATCCGCGAGGAACGTGTGGCCGCCTACTCTGCCAAGAAATCAAAGAAACCCGCCCTCATTGCCAAATCGTCTGTCCTGCTCGACGTGAAGCCCTGGGACGATGAAACCGACATGAAAGAAATGGAAAAGCACGTCCGAACCATCGAGATGGACGGTCTCTTATGGGGAGCCTCTAAACTCGTTCCAGTCGGTTATGGCATCAACAAGTTGCAAATTATGTGCGTCATCGAAGATGAGAAGGTTTCAATTGACTTGTTGCAGGAGAAGATCCAAGATTTCGAGGACTTTGTTCAATCTGTTGATATTGCAGCTTTCAACAAGATCTAAAAACACAATCAATCAGTCCACAACAACAACAACAAAACAACCAGACGTCATCGAATCTAATAAAATCTTGAATCGACGACGTGATTGTTTGTCCTTGAATTTTTGTGTCCAATTCAGTTGAAAAAAGAAAAGAAAAACTATTAAACAAAAAAAAATGCCTTGATTAAAAAAATACTATTTTATACTCAAGAATTGTTTGTTTTTGGAATTCGTCTTTTTTTCAGGGTTTAAAAGCCTTACACTTTTGTATGAATACGTACATGTTTTGAAAACAAGAATATGCAGCTGGATTTTCAAAATCGAGAGAATTGTATTTGAAAAATGGGTTAACTTTGTTTTTAGCGTTCCTCATCTCGAATGATTTTAAAAACTCCAAATCATTAAAATCAAGTTAAGAACTTTCATTGGTCTTAAAAAAATAATCTTGCGTGCGATTGAATTTTTTAAACTATTTTCAACTTCATTTCGAGTGAAAATTAATTGCAGAAGCCAGTTGATGGTATTGGACAGTACAAATACGTTGATCAGTTCTATATTGCCGGACGTTGGTTTATATTTTGTTAATCATTTTCTTTTTTTGCATAATTAGCTTAAAGAGGTTAGAAAGTAGGTGTCACTTTACATTGGTTTTGAATTCTTCGACACAGCAAAGGTAGGGGTTGACATAGCGTTGTAAGGTATCTCACATTCGCGTTGTACATATAAAGAACGAATATCGGTCCCTCATATTACGGAGAAATGCATCTGGAGATTTTACTACAGCATAGTCAGTAAATATAACGTTAAAAAATAGCTTGCTGTATTTTTGACGACATGGCGTATGTGTTCATTCCACAAAAGGTAGTTTGTGATACACATATCGAGATGTTCTGTTTTCTAGAAAATGGCAAGAGATGTATGTATATCTTACTTTAACGATACAAGATAGCATTGGACTTTTGAAGCAATTAATCAAACGGAGCTCTTATTCCCCTTTGTACAATGCTGTGTAGGTAGGAATTAATTGTGCTTATCATATGAGTCTGAAATGTTTATGAAAAGCTAAGAGTCTTGGGGCACACTAGCATTTATGTTGTGGGTTTCAGAGTTCAATCCGTTCAAAAAAATATCAACTGCCATAATCCTACTTTCTCCAAAACTATGTGAAGATATGTTCCACTGTTGGTTGAGATGAACTAAACCGGTGGTTAAGAAGTTTTTCTTTTTCCAAGATATTTCTTAAGCTTTAAACTTTACGACGTCTTGGATCTCGCAGACGTTTGCTTTGACATTTTAGTAAATTTTTCAATTCGCTCTTTATAAATAGGGCTTGAGAACTTTGAATATTTCGAACTAACAGGAAATGAGAGTTTCCAATTTCGAGGTAGACTTTATTCACCATAGACGGATTGCTATTACGATCAGAATTGTAAGAAGTTTGTTAACTGTTTGCAGATTTAACTTAAGTTTCAATTTTTCGTATGAGACCCAATAAAAAAGTCTACGAAGTGCCTCAATATTTTTTAGTACACACAGTTGGAAAAAGGATGAATTTCAACAATATTTTTGAACTATGTCAATGTCATCATCATCTGTAAAATAAAACCCCTAATTTCTTAGACAAAAATCATTAGGTATTATCCAAATTTTATTTTATTGTCCATTTGCTCTCAGACACTGATTTAATTTTAATGCAAATGGCCCATATATACCATCCTGGCAACCATAAGGACCCAATTGATGAATAGCAGCATAATCGTGGCAATTTATTTGGTTGTCTCCATTACAGTCGCGTCCAAATGCTTTCATGTAATTTTGTATTGTTTCTGCTGCACAGTAAGGATCGTTAGCACAATTTGAATAAGCTGCAGGACATAAAATACAAGAATACAATTTTCCAGGAATAATGTCTTAATATTACCAGTAGTGGATTCCGAAGATTCGCCTTCTATTGTCGGCTTACCAGCATGAGCCCAATAGCCTCGTGTTATGTGGAAAAGTCCACAAGCTACGTGATCACAGACTTTTGCCAGATTACAACCGGTAAGCGATTCACAGATACATCGAAGGCAGATGTCTGAGACAAGTTGTTCTGCAAATATTAAAACAAACAGAAAAATATTAAAAATGTAACTTTAAAGATGAATACAATTATTCTATTGATTCTTGGGTCAAGGTAAAGGCTTTAGGAGTACAACGAAGAAGGACTCTTTAAGACGATCCTCAAAATAATTTAACTTGAGAATCAGGTTTTAAATATTTCATAAAGTTTTGTTTTGTAGCTGATAATATATGAATCAAAGATATGGAGTTCAAAACATATCAAGTTCCTGTTTAAAATAGAAAG
Source organism: Eupeodes luniger (assembly GCA_951509635.1). Lineage (NCBI taxonomy): Eukaryota > Metazoa > Arthropoda > Insecta > Diptera > Syrphidae > Eupeodes > Eupeodes luniger. Next base: position 53,507,217 of record OX608073.1, read on the forward strand.
AAGTTCAAAAACAATTAAAAATCGTTGCAAATTCAAATCTGTTTAAACGTTAACAAAGGATTAGCCTCATTGGTTTGGTAGTAATCCATCAGATTTCAGTGCGTTATGGTGTCTATGTTAATTTCTCTCTAAAGAGGATTCAAGTTTATTGAACTTTTTGTTATTTAAAAAATACTAATCAAATAAAGTAGGTATGGTATAAAGTAATGAGGTCTACATAAATTAGTTAAGGAAAAAATGCTGAAGAGGTTTGTTAAATTTAAGTTTGAGCCCAATTCAAAAATTAATTTTTAGATAGCAATTCGGATGTATCATTGATAGAAGCTACACTATAGTCAACACGGTTTTGTTACTGAAATACAATTAGTGCTTAGTCTAAGTTTGAATCTTACTTCAAAATCACTCAGTCATTGATGAATTTATTTAGTCAGAGTACATTTATTTAAGAAAAAATTATTTAACAAAAAGCGCCTGCAACATATATAAAAGACAAATAATTACATTGTAGGCAACTAAACAATTAAATTAAGACAATAATACCTTTTGTAGTTATGATACAAAACATTCAAATTCAAGTTTCTAGTTCGATAAAATATTTTATAATGAAATAAGAAAAGTTTTCATATGACTTAAAATATTCACAAGTAACTACATAATTTGTTTTGTTTAGAACAAGTATTCAAAATTCAAAGTATAACAAATAAAATGGTAAAATAATTAATATCAACAGTCATATCCGATTTCTATGGAATTACTATTATGGAAAAAAACACTTTTACTGTGTTTTGAGGTTATGTTAATTCGTGAAGTAGCACTTGTGATCATTTTTTCAAATTTATGATGCTTATCTTTAAATTTTTGTATTATATTTCAAGAATCTCATTAAATTTATAAAAAATTCTTATGAGTTGTTAACTAAAAAGAAACTCGAAAGGATTTGAACTAGAAGACTTTAAATATTCAAAAAGTTAGTAATTGCCGATGTTTAGCCTTGCGCTCAATGCATGATGAATTCGAAATTGTCACAACTAATTAAAGACTAATTAACGTCAAATTATCACCCAGAAAGTATTGAAGATAATACTTTCAAATACGTTTTCTAAAAGGAAATTGTAACAACTAATTAAAGGAAAACTAAACACATACTAACTTTTGGATAGGTAACCTTTGCTTTCCTAAGTTAATAATATCTTATAACTTATAAAATTATTTTTATTACAATTTATTATGATTAATTATTATTATTATGCATATTAACAAACCATGACAATTGGCTTGCATGGCTAAAAAGACCAGCAGCAATGATCCAATAGCAAACTTAATAAAGACCTTCGAATTCATTTTTCTATGAAAATATTTATGCAAGATATTTCTACACTACTAGCACTAAAATAGAGTGCTACTCTTTAAAGAAACTTGAAGTAATCAAAGTTTAAATGTAACTAAAATTATTAGCAATTTAAAAGTGTATTGTCTAGAAGTTGAAGAGAAAGAATTTGATCAAGAGCTTTTTTTATTTTTTTTGTTCTTATCAGTAATGCATTTGTGAGGTTATCTCTTTTGCAATAATCTAGGGTTTTTCATCTTAAAATACTGGTAATAATCAACTTATGTATGTTATAGTTTCGATTAATGCAAGCTGTCTTTGATGCCTTCAGGTAAGCATAAAAAAAGTTCAAGTTAGAAAATGACACAACCGTCCACTTTCTACTTAAGCCACGCATATAAAACATTTGAGTTTTTGAATACTTGGAAACAAATTCAAAGCTGTCTTTACTTAAATTCACTTGAATGTTTAAAAGACTTTATTTGTTTTTAGATACGAGTTTTACGTAGAAACGGAACGTGTTTTTTTAGAGGATAAAGAGGTAAGATGGCAACACTGGCAGTCATTTTTTCAGTTATCAAGTGATTTATTTTTAGATCGCTTTTGTATTTCAACAGTTGAAGGCATAGGATCACCTAACAAGGCGTAAATTCGGTGAATGAGCCCAAAACAAAATTGCCGTTGATCTCAATTTTCATAAAAATATTTTTTTTTAGCGATGAAGCTCATTTTTGGTTGAATTTAAACGTCAGAATACAAAACTATCGTACATATTTGGAGTGATGATAATCCTCAAGTCCAAGTTCAGACACCGTTATAGCTACAAAAACTGAAAGTTTGGTGTGCTTTATACGTTGGTGGAATAATTTTTTCGTATTTCCTTAAAAACGAACGATACAGTCAATGGGGACCGCTATATACATACATATGTAGCCATGATTTTTAACTTTCTCGTTCAACGGTTGAACAACCATCATTTCTATGAGCTGTGTCATGCTCTTAACGCCGCTTGATTTTTTCCTGTAGGGACATTATGCAGTCACTACCTTCGAAAATTGGACCTCCAGATTAGTAAAAGATTCGAGCCAGCCAAAGATCATATTTAAATTAGATTAAGAACAGATTTAAACAAAAAATAAGTTTTGTGATTATATTAATTACAAGCAGTTTTAGGCTTTTTATTTTTTTAAAACTGTCGGTCAGTATTTAAATCATAAAGCCAGAAAATTATCTCTCGAATAATTTAAATTTCATGTCAATTTAATCTTCGTTTTTTTCCTTTCCAAAGTTCTAAGCCTCAACCTTTATTTTGATCCGAAATAATTTAATTTGACCGCTTGCCAATTAATATAAAATACTATAAAATATTCATTTATATCGTCTGAATATTTTCTTTCAATGGGACCTTACAAAATATTTAAGAAATGCATACAAAAATCGGCTTAGTTAGAGAAAAAAGCATCTTCATATGGACAGTGCACAAACTTTTACTTGAGAACTTCAAATAATGGGCAGGTTCAGGCGACATAAGGAACTTGAAAGTAAGGCAAGTTTTTAGCATCTGATTGGCCAGCTGCCAAAAAATTGCCTTCCAATTAAGGCAACTTTGTTGGAGAGTTGACTGGAAAGTAAGTCAAGAAAAATCTCCCTAACTATCAAGTCAAGTCTACTTATGTCAAAATGACAGTTGATTATGTTTTTTCATCCAACTGAAAGCTGAATTTTATTATACTCATCGACTTGTTTTGTGTAAAAGGGTTCCTTGTCAAATTGGAGAAGAAATAACTAATATTTCTTTATAATACAAAAAACAAATCGTGATGGACTTGTAGCTTGCCTGAGGAGTGTTTTGTAGACAATAAAGTTTTTGATAGTTTTTGTACGATCAACTGAAGGTAGAAGGTTAGTGAAGTAAAGTTCCAAGTTTGAAATGCATGACACTTGAAAAACCAACTAGTTGCCTTGGTCAAAATTTACGTTCAAAGAATGCAGTTGACTGCAAATGAAGTCCCTTATGTTGTCTGAACCTGCCCAATCCTACAAGAAAGATATGTTATGTTATTTCTATTTTTATTTTCTAAATAAATTTCCACAATTTGGAAACTTTGTTTTGGAGTTAAATGTCAACACAGTTTAACGTTCTCCACTGCCAAACCATAGACAAAACAACCATAGAAACTTTAATGCAGTTAAAAAAAACACAATACAAAAGTAAATGTATGAACAGAATTTTTAAATAATTTATAACTTTTATGCAGAATATCCGAAGGTGTGACTTATGAATTACAATTTTTCTTATGGGCCTCTTGGCAGCCAAACCAGTAAATCCGGCCTACTCAGTTAGCAAAGTTGATAATCCGGAACTAAACTCCGTATCAGTAATCAATTAGCGTGATGTTATTTTGTAATGCAATAAATATATGTACATATGTATTTTGTACATACGACCATTTCTAAGAATTCATTCTCAAACACTACAAAAAATATAATAAAGAAAGCCTGCAATAAATGCAACTTATAGCGTACCTAATTAACAATATTTATTAGTATAGATTTTAAATAATAAAAATAAGATGCATGACTTAATATCACACAGATTGATCTCTTGTGGTTAAAAGCTGTATAAAGGTCAAACAGAAATACTAATTTAGCGCTGATAAAATTAAAAATGATAAAATAACAAATACTTACAGTGTAATTATTTTTTAAATATTTTTCAAAAGAGTGAAATCCTTAAATTTGGGTTATTTTAGATTCTTTCATCAAAATACATACATACATACTTCGAGTGATGAGTTAATTTTTTTCATACATACATAAAATAATATATTTTATATAAGTTCTTCCAATTTTAATTTTAAATAGCCTGATTATTGAGTAGTTGTCACTTTTGAAGATGTATTTTTTTTTTAAATTTGACAGGTAAAAAATTCGCTTTTAAAAGTGGAACAATTCAATACAAAGCTTCTTGACCGTGTTATTTCTTAAAGAGGCGATCTCAATGAGCCACCGAGATCTTATGTCATGTAACACCTTTAGACTTCTTTGGGGCCACGCGAAAGATAAGGTATATGGCCAGGTTTAGATTTTCATTTTAAATAGTCTGATTATTGAGTGTTTGTCATTTTAAGGCTGTCATTTTTTTAAATTTGACAAGTAAAAACTACGCTCTTAAAAGTGTAACAATACAATACAAAGCTTCTTCACCGTGACACGCGAAAGATAAGGTATATGGCCATAGGTTTAGAAGACATTAGGTTCTTGTAAGTAAGGCGAAAGTTGCTAGTATATGATTGGCGAGAAGCCAAAAATCGCCTTCCATTTAAAACAACTTTATTGGAAAATTGACTGAAAACTAAGCCAATAAAAATCTCCCTAACAGTCCAGTCAAGTCTACTTATGACAAAATGACAGCTAATCATGTTGTTTCATTCAACTGAAAGCTGACCTTTATTACTCTCTGATTTATTTATTTTCTGCACAACTCCATTTAATGTTTTGTGTAAAAGGGTTTCTTGTCAAATTGGAAAAGAAATAAGCAATATTGCTTTACAGTAAAATTTATGATGGACTTTGGTTTGCCTGAGGAGTGTTGTGTAGACGTCAGTGAAGTAAAGTTCTGAATTAGAAATTTATGACACTTGAAAAACTAACTAGTTGCCTTGGCCAAAATGTACGTTCAAAGAATGCAGTTGACTGCAAATGGCTGCGTTCAATCTCGTGTTGGATAGGGTATCTTGGATAGGTGGATTTGTAGATACCTTGTTGAGTTGGATAGCTGTATTGAGATAGCTGTCAAAAAATAAAAACAACTTTCAGCTGTTCACAAAAAGCAGAGAAACATTTAAGCTTCGAAGTAAAAATTGTTGTAAGATAAAACATTTAATGGATGATTCAACTGATTCGTCGGACGATGATGAATTGATAGGTGCGTAACAATTTAATAAATAAGAGATAACCTTAATCTGTAATCTATGTTAAATTTCCTCTTAGCTCAATTGGAATTCTATACGATTAATAATTTACTTGCGAAATCTCCGGTTTTAAACGATTTACGTTTAACAGAAAACTATCCTAACAAAAAACGAGGACTATTATGAAGTGACAATACCTAGATATAGTTTAGAAGAATTTCGATCTCATTTCCGAATGAGCAGAAGTTGCTTTGCGGTAAGAGGAAAATAGCTTCTTCATCGTCTATTATGTACAGAACATCCTCAAATACCAATAAATACAAAAAGCTGAAATCAATTTTTAAGTTTTTTGAAATTCAACCATGTGTTGAATCAGCTGTTCTGTCAGATATCTACATACCCTAGAAATTTTTGGATACCTTTGGATTCATTTTTTGACATCTCAGCTGTTTTTGATTAGCTGTTATTTTACACGTAAAACACTAACAAAAAGGTATCCCGATACCCTATCTGCAGCCAATGAAGTCGCTGTCTGAACCTGACATATGCCAATGTTCCACAATCATGGAATAAATATCCAATGATTTTTTTTAAGAAATACTAGTTTTTTAGTATTAAAATGAAACCCTTTAGAATAATAAAACCTGGCATCGAGTTGATAACTTAACTGGATTGTTTCAATTTTGTCTTACTCATATTTCCTCTCATCATGATTCCTTCTCCTTTGCAAGTTATAATGGTTTTTATGACTGTATCAAAATTCAACTGATTCTTAATTTTTTTATTTTTAATGTGGATAACCATTATTCTGTAATATATTATGTGAAACATCTATAGGCTCACTTGTAAACCGAATTGTTGGCATGGCGTCGCTTGCAGTGGCGACGCACGGGTCGCCATGCTATACTGAGGTATACATATTGTAATATTCGGCTTGGTCCGATAACTAAAACTTATTCACACTTCGTAAATAAAAACACAAATTCACTTTATTTTAAATTACTAACAAAGTTTCTTTATTTCACACTTTCAATTATTACTTTTTAAAACACAGTCTTTACTCTTCAAACACAGTCTTTTCTTTATAGCAATTCACAATCCATAATCTATACTGAACCGCTTCGCTTCCAAGCGCCTATTTATATACCTCAAATCGGTTCGAGAATCTACGAGGTTGTTCTCGATGCTTAACGAAGTTCTCCACTTTATCACTAGATGCTTACCCCTTTCGAGGTTCTTGTATGCGCTGAATGAGTTCCCCTCTAAGCCACTAGATGTTTCTCGATGCTTAACGAAGTTCTCCACTTTATCACTAGATGCTTACCCCTTTCGAGGTTCTTGTATGCGCTGAATGAGTTCCCCTCTAAGCCACTAGATGTTTCTCGATGCTTAAAGAAGCGAGTTCTCCTATTACTACCACTAGATGTTGCCCCTTATTATTGAAAGAGTGTATACACATTACATTGCCCCCTCCTTAGGATTGATCGTCCCGAACAAATCCATCGTTCTCATCACCACTGTAGCGATGTAGCCGGTCGCGATGTACAACTTTAGGTTTTCCTCTGACTCCCTTTTGTATCCGGTACACGACATCGTTGATTTTTGTAATGACTGTATATGGACCTTCCCAGTCCCGTTGAAGTTTCGGTGACAATCCTTTTTGTCGATGGGGATTGTAAAGCCACACCTGATCTCCTGCTTGTAACTCTGTTGTTGTCGCTCGTATATCGTAGCGTGTCTTCATTCGGTCACTGAACATCTTTATTTTCAACCTGGTATTGTCGTGGATCTGAAGGGGTCTTTCTTGTTGAGCCTTCCTCAACTCGTCGTTGCTCCAGCCATAAATGGGATCGACTCTGGTTCGTTGGACAGTAACCACTTCTTTTTCTTCTTGTCGTCTGCAATGCTTACAGTCTTCCTTATATGGTCTGCTCTTGTTGTCAGGTTTCGTTTGATAAACCTGGATGTCATTCCTGAGGCCATCGATACCAGAAACCAGCTTCTTCTCCTTAAAGTTGGTTCTTATTCGTTTTCCCGGGTGGAACACAACTTCGGAAGCAACGTTGTTGGTGTTACTTTGACCAGTTGAACTACTTCTGTTTCCAAAGTCTTGCCATGCGGATCCTCTTTGCGGTAATCTGCACTGTCGCTGTAGATGCCCAGTCTTATTGCAGTTCCAGCATCGTGCTCGTCCGCCTCGCTGACTTCTTTCCACAGTAGTCTTCTGACAAGAACATTGTTTAACTTCTAATTTTCTTACGCGATGCACGTTTTGGGAAGCTTGTTCTGCAGCTTCCATCGTCAGAGCGAAAGCCAATGCTTCTGGTAGTGTTCGCTTTCCCGCAGTGCGGATAGCCCTTTGGAGATTTATATCGTCCACAGCTCTCACAAAGGCTTCAACAGCAAGTTGATTTATTATCTCGTTACCAGCTGTTGGATATGCCAGGTGAACCAATCGCTCGATATCTGCCTGAAGCTGCTCTAGAGTTTCACCTCTTTTCTGTGTCCTATTGTTAAGCTGAACTCGGAAGAGTTCTGCCATGTGGCTATTCCCAAACCGCTGTTCGATTGCGTTTACCAGAACTGTGAAGTCACCACTCTTCTTTGCTGGGATGGTTTGTAGCAGTTCAGCAGCAGATCCTCTTAAAGCAAGAGTAAGAGCAATGCATTTTTCCTGATCGTCCCAGCCGTTTGTTAACGCTGCTGCTTCAAACTGTTTCTTGTAGATTGGCCACGGAATCTGACCATCAAAGCTTGGAGGATTCACTTCTCTCTTCCTTGAACACTCACCAGAAGGTTCTCGAGCTTTTATATTTCGCACTTTTTCTAGTTCATTTGTGAGGGTTTCGATTTGTTTGTTCATTTTCTCGAAACGTGCATTTTGCTGTTCGACGCGCTCTTCGAGAGTATTGATTTTCTGTTCGAAGTCCGCAAACCTGCCTTCTAAGAGGTTTTTCTGTTCGTCGAATCGCTCTAGAATATTCTGCTGTTCTTTCTTTTGGTCGCTTCTTTGAGCTTCTAGTTGTTTGAGAACATTCTCTTCAAATTTGGCTAACAGAAGTGACATCATGTTAGATAAGGCAACATTTGTATTTACCTCTTCCACTTTTGCTTCTAATTCGAAAGCAAACGTATCTGGGTCTTCACTTTGCTGCTCCAGATATTCCTGCAGCCGTTTCACGAGTTCGGTTTTTACGAATGTCCCACTTAAGCCACGTTTGCTTAGTTCGGCCTTTAGCTCTGGGACAGTTAAGTCTTTCAAAACTTTACTCATTTTTTTTTTTTTTTTTTCTAATTTTTAACTTCACTACTTCACACAAAATAGTCCAATCACTGCTCACTGTTTTTATTCTCAATAAGTTTTAATCCCTTATTCTGACACCAATGTAATATTCGGCTTGGTCCGATAACTAAAACTTATTCACACTTCGTAAATAAAAACACAAATTCACTTTATTTTAAATTACTAACAAAGTTTCTTTATTTCACACTTTCAATTATTACTTTTTAAAACACAGTCTTTACTCTTCAAACACAGTCTTTTCTTTATAGCAATTCACAATCCATAATCTATACTGAACCGCTTCGCTTCCAAGCGCCTATTTATATACCTCAAATCGGTTCGAGAATCTACGAGGTTGTTCTCGATGCTTAACGAAGTTCTCCACTTTATCACTAGATGCTTACCCATTTCGAGGTTCTTGTATGCGCTGAATGAGTTCCCCTCTAAGCCACTAGATGTTTCTCGATGCTTAACGAAGTTCTCCACTTTATGTATGCGCTGAATGAGTTCCCCTCTAAGCCACTAGATGTTTCTCGATGCTTAAAGAAGCGAGTTCTCCTATTACTACCACTAGATGTTGCCCCTTATTATTGAAAGAGTGTATACACATTACAATATATTGTAATATTCGGCTTGGTCCGCTAATTAAAACTTATTCACACTTGCAAATAAAACACAAATTTACTTTATTTAAAATCGCTTCAACTTATTTATTGAACACTCAACTTTTTACGTTCCGAACACAGTCTTTACTTTCAATTATTACTTTTATACACAGTCTTTACTTATCGCAGTTTACAACCAATAATCCATACTGAACCGCTTCGCTTCCGAGCGCCTATTTATATACCTCAAATCGGTTCGAGAATCTACGAGGTTGTTCTCGATGCTTAACGAAGTTCTCCACTTTATCACTAGATGCTTACCCCTTTCGAGGTTCTTGTATGCGCTGAATGAGTTCCCCTCTAAGCCACTAGATGTTTCTCGATGCTTAACGAAGTTCTCCACTTTATCACTAGATGCTTACCCCTTTCGAGGTTCTTGTATGCGCTGAATGAGTTCCCCTCTAAGCCACTAGATGTTTCTCGATGCTTAAAGAAGCGAGTTCTCCTATTACTACCACTAGATGTTGCCCCTTATTATTGAAAGAGTGTATACACATTACATTGCCCCCTCCTTAGGATTGATCGTCCCGAACAAATCCATCGTTCTCATCACCACTGTAGCGATGTAGCCGGTCGCGATGTACAACTTTAGGTTTTCCTCTGACTCCCTTTTGTATCCGGTACACGACATCGTTGATTTTTGTAACGACTGTATATGGACCTTCCCAGTCCCGTTGAAGTTTCGGTGACAATCCTTTTTGTCGATGGGGATTGTAAAGCCACACCCGATCTCCTGCTTGGAACTCTGTTGTTGTCGTTCGTATATCGTAGCGTGTCTTCATTCGGTCACTGAACATCTTTATTTTCAACCTGGTATTGTCGTGGATCTGAAGGAGTCTTTCTCTGAGGTCATCAATGTAGTCATCCTCGGCTTGCAGCTCCGACGTGGGACATCCAAATTTTATTTCGCTCGGCAGTCTGATGTTCCTTCCCATCAAAATCTCAGACGGTGTATGACCAGTTGAGCTATGTCTTGCACTTCGATACGCCATCAAAAACAGTGGAATGTGTCGATCCCAATCTCGCTGGTTGTCGTCCACAACTTTGCAAAGATGTTCCTTCAGGGTTCGGTTGAATCGTTCGACCATGCCATCAGATTGTGGGTGAAGTGGTGTTGTTCTTGTCTTCTTGATGTTAAGAAGCCCACAAACTTCCTGAAATATGTTTGATTCAAAATTCCTTCCCTGGTCGGAATGCAGTTCTAATGGAACGCCGAATCTGCTCACCCAGTTGAAGACAATTTGGTCTGCGACTGTTTTGGCTTCTTGGTTTGGAATGGCGTATGCTTCAGGCCACTTGCTGAAGTAATCCATGACGACCAGAATATAACGATTTCCATTATTTGTTTCCGGAAATGGACCCGCCACGTCTACTGCAATCCTTTCGAAGGGTGCTCCGACATTATACTGCTGCATTTGGCTGTGGTTCTTTTTGTTCGGGCCTTTGGTGGCAGCACAGGTATCACATTTTCGGCACCACTTCTCGACATCTTCTCTTGCATGTAGCCAGTAAAATCGTTGTCGAACCTTTTCTAGCGTCTTGTTTACTCCTAGATGGCCTCCCGAAACTCCACCATGCATCTCTCGCAGAACGTCCATAACCTTCGATCTCGGTAAGACTAGCTGCATTACATAAGACTTTCCATCTGCTGATTCCCATTTACGTCGAAGGACACCCTCTTGGACATGAAACGAGTCCCACTGTGCCCAATATGCCTTCAGAATCGGACTTCTATCGGAGATGTCAGTCCATTCTGGTTTTTCCTGGTGTTCCTTCCAAGCGAGGATGGGTTCGATATCTGAGTCTTCTTGTTGAGCCTTCCTCAACTCGTCGTTGCTCCAGCCATAAACGGGATCGGCTCTGGTTCGTTGGACAGTAACCACTTCTTTTTCTTCTTGTCGTCTGCAATGCTTACAGTCTTGCTTGCATGGTCTCCGAGACAGTGCATCTGCATTTGAGTGAAGCTTCCCCTTCCGATGTTGAATTTCGTAATCGTACGTCTGCAGCCTCTCAATCCACCTCGCCACTTGACCCTCTGGATTCTTGAAATTCAAAAGCCAGTTTAGTGCTCCATGGTCAGTTCGGAGAAGAAACTTCTGTCCATAGAGATACTTATGGAAGTGCTTTGTTGCCAAAATCAGTGCAAGAAGTTCTCTTCTGGTTACACAATAGTTTCTTTCCGACTTCGAGAGTACCTTGCTGTAATAGGCAATCACTTTTTCTTCGCCATTATGTACCTGCGACAGTACAGCACCAATCCCGACATTGCTGGCATCAGCATCAATGATAAACGGTTTTCCTGGAGTCGGATAGGTCAGCACTGGTGCATTACACAAGCGTTGCTTGAGCTCTTGAAAGCTGCGCTCGCACTCACCTGACCATTTAAACTGCTTTCCCTTTTCCGTTAGCTGATGAAGACTCTTGGCGATTCCAGCAAAGTCCTTCACAAAGCGCCTATAGTAGGTGGCTAGACCCAGAAAGCTTCGGAGTTGGTGTTTATCCTGTGGTGTTGGCCAATTCTTCACGGTGTCAACCTTATCAGGATCCGTCTTTACTCCTTGGGATGAGATGATATGTCCCAGATATTTCACTTCGGTTTTGAAGAGTGAACACTTTTCTGAGTTAAGCTTGAGGTGGGCTTCTCGAAGTCTTTGAAACACGGCTCTCAGATTTGTACAGTGTTCGTCAAATGTTTTCCCGTATACTATGACGTCATCCAAATATACCAGGCAAGATTTCCATGTGAGTCCTTGCAGGACGCATTCCATTAGGCGCTCAAAAGTCGCTGGAGCATTGCAAAGTCCAAAAGGCATTACTTTGAACTGCCACAATCCGTTTCCTGTTGAGAATGCTGTCTTTTCTTTGTCTTCAGGATGGATCTCGACTTGCCAGTAGCCACTTTTCAAGTCCAAAGTTGAGAACCATTGTGCTCCTTCCATTGCGTCCAGAGTATCACTGATCCTAGGCAGAGGGTAGCTATCCTTCTTAGTCACATCATTCAACCTTCGATAGTCCACGCAAAAGCGGGTTGATCCGTCTTTCTTCTTTACCAGGACCACTGGAGACGCCCAAGGGCTTTTAGAGTTTTCGATCAGCCCTTCTTCCTTCATGGTGGTTATCAGTTCTTCAACCTCACCTTGTTTGGCTAGTGGAAGGCGTCTTGCAGGTTGACGAATCGGCCTTGCATCCCCGGTATTGATTCGATGTTGCACCAGTTGCGTTCTGCCATATTTCCTTTTCGATGACGAAAAGATGTCTGCAAATTCTTCGAGGAGACCTTCTGCAGTTCTTCGTTGTTGGTGGCCAAGATTAGATGACTTGAGAATGTTCGTCTTTATGGAGTTCAGCTCTTCGGACTTCAAGGATTGCCTTGACTCTTCTTCGTTGATCCTTGTTATCGCTGATACAGATTCGCATTGTCCGACAATCTCACCTTTTCTTAGCTTAACTTCATACGGTTTGATGTTCAGTATTCGTACCGGAACCATGTTCTTTAAAGGTCTCACAAGAGTCTTCCCAATGGTGACGTTTTGGGAGGACTTTACAGATGTTGGTTCGACCATGAGGTATCGATGGCTGCCAGGCTTACCCTTCAATTTCGTCCACACGAATACTTCTGAAGAAGCAGGCAAAGTGATATCTTCTTTGATGGCGGTTTTCACAGATGACGAGGTCTCATACGAGTTAGTCCCATAGATCATCGGAATCTCGATGTTTCGATATTTCAGGACTTGGTTCCCGATGTCCAATATCACTCCGTGATCTTTCATAAAATCGACGCCGACAATGCACTCGTCGCATATATCTGCTACCAGGAACAGATGAGAGAATTCCAACTCTGCCATCCGGATCTTAAGACGTACCTCACCATAAACTTTTGCGGCCTCTCCAGTTGCAGTCCTTAGACGATAGCTGTTGGTGTTGTGGAGCCATGCCTTCTTGACTAGGTCTTGCCGTACGATGGATGCCGTGGCACCGGTGTCAATGGTAGCCACACATTTGTTGCCATTTATACTTGCTTCCACGGTCAGGCTCTTGTTGTCACGTTTTGTTTGAGAAACCTGGATGTTGTTTCTGGGGCCATCGATACCAGAAACCAGCTTCTGCCCCTCGAAGTTGGTTCTTCTATTTCCACAGTGTTGGCATGTGGTTTTTCTTCGTGGTAATCTGCACTGTCGCTGTAGATGCCCAGTCTTATTGCAGTTCCAGCATCGTGCTGGTCCGTCTCGTTGACTCCTTTCCACAGTAGCTTTCTGACAAGAGCATTCTTGGACTTCTAATTCTCTTACACGATGCACGTTTTGGGAAGCTAGTTCTGCAGCTTCCATCGTCAGAGCGAAAGCCAATGCTTCTGGTAGTGTTCGCTTTCCAGCAGTGCGGATAGCCCTTTGAAGATTTATATCGCCCACAGCTCTCACAAAGGCTTCAACAGCAAGTTGATTTATTATCTCGTTACCAGCTGTTGGATATGCCAGGTGAACCAATCGCTCGATATCTGCCTGAAGCTGCTGCAGAGTTTCACCTCTTTTCTGCGTCCTATTGTTAAGCTGAACTCGGAAGACTTCTGTCATATGGCTATCCCCAAACCGCTGTTCGATCGCGCTTACCAGAACTGTGAAGTCACCACTCTTCTCTGCTGGGATGGTTTGTAGTAGTTCAGCAGCAGATCCTCTTAAAGCGAGCGTAAGAGCAATGTATTTTTCGTGATCGTCCCAGCCGTTTGTTAATGCTGCTGCTTCAAACTGTTTCTTGTAGATTGACCACGGAATCTGCCCATCAAAGCTTGGAGGATTCACTTCTCTCTTTCTTGAGCACTCACCAGAAGGTTCTCGAGCTTTCATCTTTCGCACTTTTTCTAGTTCATTTGTAATGGTTTCGATTCGTTCGTCAATTTTCTCGAAACGTGCATTTTGCTTTTCGACGCGCTCGTCAACAGTTTTGATTTTCTCTTCGAAGTCCGAAAACCTGCCTTCTAAAAGGTTTCTCTGTTCGTCGAACCGCTCTAGGACATCATTTCTTTGAGTTTCTAGTTGTTTCAGGACATCACTCCTTTGAGTTTCTAGTTGTTTGAGAACATTCTGCTGTTCTTGCTTCTGGTCGCTTCTTTGGGCTTCTAGTTGTTTCAGGACATCACTCCTTTGAGTTTCTAGTTGTTTGAGAACATTCTGTTGTTCTTGCTTTTGATCGCTTCTTTGTTCTTCAAATTTGGCTAGAAGAAGTGACATCATGTTAGATAAAGCAACATTTGCATTTACCTCTTCCACTTTTGCTTCTAATTCAAAAGCAAACGTATCTGGGTCTTCATTTTGCTGCTCCAGATATTCTTGCAGCCGTTTAACGAGTTCAGTTTTTACTCCTGTCCCACTTAAGCCACGTTTGCTTAGTTCGGCCTTTAGCTCAGGAACAGTTAAGTCTTTCAAAACTTTACTCATCTTTTTTTTTTTTTTTTTTTTTTTTTTTTTTTTTTTTTTTTTTTATTTTAAACTTCACTACTTCACACAAAATAGTTCAATCACTGCTCACTGTTTTTACTCTCAATAAGTTTTAATCCCACTTCTGACACCAATGTAATATTCGGCTTGGTCCGCTAATTAAAACTTATTCACACTTGCAAATAAAACACAAATTTACTTTATTTAAAATCGCTTCAACTTATTTATTGAACACTCAACTTTTTACGTTCCGAACACAGTCTTTACTTTCAATTATTACTTTTATACACAGTCTTTACTTATCGCAGTTTACAACCAATAATCCATACTGAACCGCTTCGCTTCCGAGCGCCTATTTATATACCTCAAATCGGTTCGAGAATCTACGAGGTTGTTCTCGATGCTTAACGAAGTTCTCCACTTTATCACTAGATGCTTACCCCTTTCGAGGTTCTTGTATGCGCTGAATGAGTTCCCCTCTAAGCCACTAGATGTTTCTCGATGCTTAAAGAAGCGAGTTCTCCTATTACTACCACTAGATGTTGCCCCTTATTATTGAAAGAGTGTATACACATTACAATATATATATATTTAATATGTAGTAGAGTGTACGGTGTGTGGCTTCTCACTCAGTTCGACGTTGTTGTTTACTACGGTACACATAACCTGCGTTTTATTTAATTTTTTATTTTAATTTTTGACAATAAAATATGTGTGATAGTGAATGTGATAACTCAGAAGATCAAAGTGATCTACCTTGTGCAAAGAAAGTGAAACTACACTATGGCATACTACCAAGTCATCAGTAAGTAGATCGTATTTTTCAAGTGTCCATAAATGTAATTATTATATTTTTATATTTAATTAATTATATTCATATTAATCATATTAGTAATTATATAAATTATATTAAGATTAATAATTATATTAATATTATCTTCAATTAATTATTTTTTTATTATTCATGAAGGAATTAATATGGAAAAATTTATTAATAAAATGTATATTTGCAAATCTTTAGTCATATATTGCAATAATTAACAAAAATTTGAGTTCATGAGTATATTGAAGCCACCCTCAAATTTTGATTTCTTTTTCTTGTGTACCTATTTTCATATCATATTTTTTTAAATATTTCAGTTCCCAACAATCATCACAGGGATCACAAAATATTATTATTGCCCACCCTGATCTGTTAAACACCAGGTATACTATCAATGTTGTGTAAGACTTCATTAATCGAATAGTACCAGACTATTTTAATTTTTATCTTAGATTTTATTAACATATTTATATTTTTTTTCAGAGTAAACAATAGTAAAAGAGAACGTCAAAAACAATACAGGGAGCGGAACAGAGACAAATTGAAACATCGTGAAGCGGAAAGAAGAAAGCGTATACAATCTTCACAAAGCATTATCGGATCGTCTACCTCTTCAAACTCAAATATAACTCTACTCTTCAAAATAAAAGAGACCGTCAAAAAAGATACAGGGAAAAGAACAGAGAAAAATTGATACAGCGTGAAGCGGAAAGAAGGAGACGTCTACAGAATGCAGAAAGTATTATAGAATTATACATACTTCTCCAAATATAGGAAATAGAGAAATAATTACAGAACCAATAATCATAATAGATGAAGTAAGTACAAATTCTCGAAATTAAACTGGTTTGGGACAAATGGAGCATGAAGTGTTTGACATATCTCAGCAAAATTTAAGTAACCTATCAAGCGCAAATATTTCGGAAATTCCGAATAACTACAGTCAATTTAGAAACCATAAAACAGCTCATGAATATTTCATCGATAACTTTAAAAATAATAAATTTGGACATGCGCGTTCACATTGTGATCGACTTTGGTTTGAAAAAGATTTAAAGAAACCATTTACATCTGGAAATATAATTAATACAATAGCCAATGTGCAAAATGTGGATTCCCTTAAAATTTGCTCTACTTGTAAATCAGCATTAGATAAAGAAAAGATTCCTAACTTGTCAGTTTATAATGGATTTCATTACCCAAAAATACCACAGCATTTACCAAAAATCGATTTCATCACTGAAAGGCTTATTTCTCCACGAATTCTTTTTATGCAAATAAGAAGATTAAGACACGTTCAAGGACAATTCGGTATATACGGACAAATTATCAATGTTCCTGTTGTTGTTGATACAATGCTAGGATCACTTCCAAGAAATGTCAATGATGAACATTGCATTTATGTACATATTAAAAAAAAAATGATCCATAAAAGTAGTTTTGTGCATGGCTTAATTAACATCGGATCAATTAAAAAATGGTTATACTATTTGATTACTACACCTTTATATCAGCATTACAAACAAACAGTTGATAAATCATTTTTTAATCGAGAAACACCACTAATTACACAACAGAACATAGTTGAATTTAGCGAAAATATTGATCTTGAAGAAAGCCTTACTGCTCAACAACAAACTTTGGTATGGAATAAGGAAAAATATTTGCGATTAGCACCAGGGCAACAGAATATTCCACAGAGTTTATTATTCGACGAGCATGCCGAAGAGCTATCATTTCCTAGTATTTACATGGGACACTTTAGAAAATTCAGAGATACAGTCAACGTTACGCCTTTTATGATGGCATCTAGTGAATTGCGGTGTAAGGATCGTCGAGGAGTCGATCCTTATCACTTGCTATATATGGCTGTAAAAATTATGAGACTGCGAGTTCGTGACTGTTTAACGATCGCTTTTAAACATGTTGCTACAGATAGCAATATAACCAAGGAACAAGTTCAATCTGAAGACTGTATTCATTACTGCATGGAGTCAAATCTAGCTTTCTTACGTTCAATACCAAATTCAGTTTTGTACTGGTCTTCAAGGAAAAAAGATTTATTTGCAATGATGCGGCAGCTAGGGAAGCCAACTGCATTCATGACACTAAGCGCAAATGAAATAGGGTGGCCGGATTTATTAACATTGCTGTATAAATTAGCTGAAGGAAAAGAAGATGTGCAAGATCTCATCGTACCAGAACTCAATTTTATCCAAAAAAGTTCATTAATTAACAACGATGCTGTAACATGTGCTATTTATTTTAACAAGCTAGTTAATGTTATAATGACGATTTTACAATCAAAGAAGTTCAGTCCTTTTGGTAAATTTAGAGTCATAAACTACTTTCTGAGGATTGAATTTCAACATCGTGGAAGTCAACACGCGCATATCCTTTTATGGCTTGATAATGCTCCCACAGATATTCTTGGAAAAGAGCAAAAAAAAGCAATAGAAATGATTGATAGTTTAGTGTCAGTATCAACTTCAGAAGCATCTGGAAATATAAAATTACTTACCCATAAGCATACTTTTACGTGATACAAAAAAATAAGATCTACTTCAGTGCAAAAGTGCCGATTTGAAGCACCATTCATGCCTTGTAAATCCACAATGATTTTAATACCGATGGAAAAAACTGATCCACTTTACAAAAAACATTTGATAAGATATAATGAAATAAGAATTAATTTAGAAAGTAATGATTATGACAGTATTGATGATTATTATGAAAGTAATAATATCAGATCAGACTAAGAATACACAGATATTCTAAGATCTGGTATTAGTAGGCCAAAAATATTCTATAAACGACATCCATCCGAAAAATGGCACAATACTTTCAATCCGTTTGTTTTGTATTAAAATCTAATATGGATTTCCAAATAATTACTGAAGAATGTTCTTGTGCGGCATACGTGGTTGAATATGTTAATAAGACCAACAGAGGTATTAGTAATTTGCAACGTAAGATAATAGAAGTCATGAATGAGAATCCCGAATTTGATATTGTTGAAATAACTCGTAAAATGAGTGTTGACATGCTAAATACCATTGAGATGAGTAGTCAAGAAGCTGCTTGGTATCTTCTACTGTTACCAATGTCTAAATCATCAATAGCAATTCAGTATATTAATACTTGTTGGCCTCTTAAACGACAGAAGATTAAAAAAACACAAAAACAAATTGATGAACTGGATGACGAATCTACTGTTTCTTCGTACTTCTATACCGCTTTCTCTTTCTTAAAATAACATTTTATCCAGTATTAGCTTTTATTTTCTATAATTCCTCAAACAAATTTACTATTTTTTACCACAATAGGTACATTTCAGACTTTTACTTTTATTAAAACAAACAAATTATATAAAGAAAATCTTTATTTCAATAAAATCAATAACTTTGGCTTAGGTCTTTTTAACGATTCTATCAATTGATTTTCGACTCCTTACCTACTCTTTAAAAAATCTTCTTATTGTAAATTAAAATTTTCTTGAGTCTAATTTTGTTCTTTTTCGTCATTTCCATTTTTCCAAAATAATTGTTGTATCTTTTCAGGAATAAGTTTTTCCTACCACGGACGTGTTGCTGCCAAGAGTTTCGATTTAAAAGTACTCATAAGTTAAATTGTATTCATTTATGGTAAATTTATTATTATAAAATATTTAAAAAGGAGTTTTAAAAAATAGTTTATAACAGTTTTTGTAGTAGGTATTATTTTTTGTTTTAAACTAGAAAATCACGTTTTCAAATATTTTATTAGAAAAATTCTTTTATTTTAATTTCGGTTCATAAGACTGTAAACATTGATCTAATTTAGTAGCATATGGTCCTGAAATTCCACCTTTGCAACCATAACCGCCCAACTTATGAATGGAAGCATAATCGTAGCAATTAATTTGACCGTCTCCATTGCAATCCTGTGCGAATATTTGCATATAATTAAGGACTGTATTGACTGCACAAATAGGATCGTTAGCACAATTTGGAAAAGCTATGTAGAATATAAAGAAAAATATAAATCACAACTTTTCTTTCAATTTTGGATTTAAAAAATTAAGATCTTACCGCTTTGGTTTTCTGTAGATTCATTATTTACTGTCAGTTGACCAGCGTCATGCCAATAAGCCCAAGTGAGTTGGAAAATCCCACAAACATCATTTCCTTTAGTACAGCGTTTTGTCAGATCACAATCACTTGTCGCTTCGCAAATGCATCGCAGGCAAATGTCTTCAAGTACATCTGCGGCTATAATAATAATGTTCAAGCCCAATAATAGTTTCGTTAATTTTGTGGAAACAAAAACAAATTTAAGTAAAGTCCCCGCTTTAAAACATTCTTTATTTGTGCTGCGCTCATATTAGTGTTAGCGTGATGTTAGCCTACAGCTTTCCTCAATAAATAGGCTATCTAAAACGGAAAGAATTTTTCAAATCGGACCAGTAGTTTCTGAGATTAGTGCGTTCAAACAAATAAACAATCAAACAAACAAACAAACTCTTCACTAATGTTACCAACTCATTCTGATTGGCTACACGCAACTATAAAATGAGCTGAAATTAACCCCCAGAAGTAGTATACAAAATTCGGCTTTTATGAAGACAAGAAAAAACTGAAAAGCACCGGAATTCTTGTAGGAATTATCACTCCATAATATTTCGTATTCTTTACGCGATTGTATTTTAAGTGTTCTTGATACTCGTCAGACTTCATCTTTTGTGGTAGCTCTCAAAAAACACTAACTTTCCTTATTTTATAAGTTTACATCCATCATTTATATGACAGTTCAGGATTGATTGGACTTGTAAAGCTTGTTGAATTTTGACACGCAGTCACTCACTGAACGCACCCAATGTTATTCTTATTGAACAGTGAGAAATTAAAAAAAGATTAAATTTTCTACTGACCAGGAGACTCCAGGACTAATATGACAATTTGCAGCTGCACGAGTTTACATCCTTTTGAAAGAAATATTAAAATCGGAGGCAATTTCGAATTCGTGGGTCTCATAAGCCCTTAAATTTGCACGATATATTCAAAAATGTCACGCCAGAGGTCTTGTCATGGAAATTGCTTTGTCAAAATAGTCCTTCAGATTCGGCATAAAACTGTAGGTTCTTTCCATCCCAGCATGACTTCCACTGAGAGTTGTAAGCCACAAGGCCTTAGTTCTCAACGCACAGTTGCGGCACCTAATTTATTTATTTATTTTATCCAAAAATATTTCTTTCTAATCTCTTTTATTCAGTATCTGTTTGGGTGATGACCTTTGTGGCTCCCCTCTGACACGTGAGATATCTAAGATGACGTAGGTATAACAGAACTTATAGCATATTTCATTCTAAGTGACACTGACACTTTAGCCGGCGAAACTTCGTGAGGAAACAAAAATAGCTAATTTGTTAGCGTGACATTAGCTTTGGTCCCATATATCACCATCTTTATTTTTGTTTTAAGTTTTAATAAAAATATCTATAATTTTCGAACCTAATCGCACCAGAGTAAATCGTGCCTGTCACAGAGACACCTAATACTTAAACAAAATGATTCATAAACTTTTAATTTGGATTTTCTTGTGATGAAATCGTAGAGAAGATTGTTTTTTATTTAAGATAAACCGGTATGGATAAAAATCCCTCATCTGTTAATAAAATGGGTGCACGAACCTTTGACCTCTAAAAGATCCTGAAACTTATTTTTGTTGTAAACATAATGTTTGAGCGATGTTTATTCCGTATGATTAACAGTTATTTTTAATCAAAATATTTTTGTTTACAAACGTAAATTATACGAAGAGTTTATGTTAAATTTATTATAATTTCAGATCAATCTCATTTGAATTTCTATTGAACAACAATGATTGTTTTAATTTTTCAATAGAATAGAATATATTCAAATTATGAATTCCACATTTTTCTCTTGAATCGGACTCTGCTGTTACATAATCGATATTATTAAAAAAACAATCTCACAGTTTATGTATTATTGACGAGAACATATCTGCTTTAAAAATGGGTGTTTCACTTTAAAATATTGTTATTAAACCGATTTTCTTATTTCATTGTTCAAAACATTTCTTGCAGGGCAAGACAAGGACAAGGTTCGTTCGTTGAGCTTTAACTTCGGTGGAGTCGTCGTTCCAAAGTGATCTTTGAAAAACTTGAACTCACAAGGATTAATTGTTGTTTGAGACAAGTATTGAACTCACCCTAAAGTAGCTGTAGGATTTTTGCCATTCATTGTGGTAAGTTCGATACAACAAAGAATCTGTCAAAGTGACATAACTCTCTCCAAACTAGCTTTATAGTACACATAAACTGTCAAAGTGACATAAGATGCAAAGAAATAAAATTTCTATAACGGTTATTTATTTTTAAAACTCACAGCTGTTGGTTTATTTAGGAATTGAAAAAACTATTCGCTCTCTTAAATCTTTAATGATAAAAGGTAATAACTGTCATTTTTTTAAAGTGTGCTAGTTGCGATATTAGTTTGAAATAATCAATCTTAATTCTTTAAGTAAGCATCATGCTAAAAATGATTTGATATACATATAGTAGCACTTAATTGCATACAATTTGCGCGTTTGGGTTTTATTTTGTTTTTGACTTTTTGAAAACTGGTTTTAGTGTATATGATTTTAAAATGCGATATAAGTTTCAATATTCAGAGCTTCAAAAGTGCAAACTGTATTCGGCTTTAAAACACTTTTAACGTTTATAATTTTCTATTGTAAAGCAAAATGCACAATGGAAATCGATTATAAGTTCAATGGTTTAATTAAAATATATAAAAATAGCATAAACTATGCAGAAAAATAACGACAGCAATCGATGTTGATTTAATAATTAAACAAAAAAAAAAAACATAAACAAACCTTGACTATTGACTAGCAAGCTCAAGCTTAGCAGCACAACCAATGCAATATCAAACGAGTTGTTAGTTTTAAAATTCATTTTTATAACTATTTTTGTTTAGATATTTTTATTTGACGTGAAAATAATAATATAAAAAGCAGGAATCAAGAGGGTTTTGAACTAGACCACAGTTGTAGTATTACTAAGTTCAAAACCGGTGAAATGTAAAAGTTAAGTACAATTCTCCTCAGTTCTAATGAGAAGAATAATAATTATAGTCTTAAGAAGCTTTTTGCATTTTTTTTTCTTCGGGGTTTTCCTTTTCTTTTAACACCGTGTCTGGGAAATAATTTCAAACCAGTCGTGTATAAATTATATTTAGATTTTAGAACGACGTTGTAAGTTTAAACATTAGTCAAAGAGGTAAGCATGCACTTTTGAACAAATTGTTTTTACACTGATGTGCAAACAAAATTAAATTTCCTTTGCTTATGAAAGTAATTTTTTAAACTTTCTTGTTAATCAGAGTGTATTATACAGTTACAGTTACATATTGAAACCACGATATTCTAAGGTAATATCTAGTCGAAAAACATAGCACAATGGGTACTTCATAAATTGGCTGCGCGGGGTCAATTTGATTTCTAGAAATGTGATTGGAAAAAAGCTGTTGGAATTTTTAAGTTGCGCACAACTTAAAGTCGGTAGAAACTAAGATGCTAAGTAGGCACAAGATCGTAAACGATATTGTATGCATTTCTCCAATCCTCCTTAATGATGTTAAGAGAACAGGCTTAATTTGTAATAAATAGCCCTAAGTTTATCCAAATGAATCAGAGTTTAAATAAATTAAAGAAAAATCACTCTAGAAACACCTCCTTTTTTCATAAGAATTGGGTTCAAAATATAAAAAATACATCACCCTGAAAAACTTCATATAGTCTTAACGTTAGAACCGATACTAGTTCTAAAATTAGAATTCAAATTAGTATCAGCTCATTTCTTCATATAAGTATACAATATAAGAATAAATAAGTAAAATTTGAGGAAGAGTATTAATTAGAACTCGTTTCTGAGCAACTCCTCGAAATAAGCCTATACCTGGTTTAAACCAGTTATTAGTATTTGAATAGGTACCAAGTGATTTTTTCACAGAAGCATTTTAATCTATAGTTCTGTCATTATTATTAGTTAGTACTCGGTATTTTCTGGTACCACAAAATCGATAATCTACGGCGTTAGTATTGAAATCTTGGCTATAAATTTTATTCAGTTTGGTAATTTTTCGACTGCCGTTGTTTTTGAAATAGATAATGAGTACGTTTATTGTTTAATTGATTGTGTTTCCTTCAAATTTCTGTCTTTGTTATCTGTATATCCTCTATTACCCCGAACCTGAGGCAATGAAATATAACACCAGCTGATGCAGTAGGCACGACCATTGTAGAAACACATAAAGATGATATGGTATAGCTTTTGCCATTCACTAGCTTTCAATTCGCAGTGACTTATCACATACTTTCGTAATTTTTTGGTCCCAAAATACCTTCTTCCTTACCCAGGTTATTCGGCTACCCAGACCCACTTCTTCTAAGTATATGACGGACAGGCTTAAGCAAAATCAAAAATCGCGGTACACGAGTTCTTGGGCCATTTCAAACCTTTAAACAGTTTATTAAGACAATTTTATGATGTTATGAATTTGGTTCTTGGAAAAGGAAGTGTTGTAGTCCAGTAAAAATAGACATATATTTTATTAAACCAGAAATGCTTTTAGATACAAAATACCGTTTAGGGACAATATGCAAAAAATCGATATTTTCGACATTTGACATTTTTTGAAACCGATGTTACTTCTAAACTTCATAGAAACAAAATTTCAGTTATTTTGTACTTCATTTTATGAAATTCAAAGTTTATCTGAAAAATTTTTTGGAGCATTTATTGTTCAAAAGTTAAAAACGGACATTTTCGACCGAAAACCTTAATAATTTTGTATGTTTAGGTTAGATTTTTGGGGACGCTCAGTGAATGTATCAATTTTCAAATATGTGAATTATTCCGTCTATTTATTATTATGTCTATTTTGACTGCCCTTACCTTTGAAAAGCAATGTGATTAACATTTAATTTTTCTAACCTCGGTTTAAATTCTGTTGACTGAAATAAATTGATTTATTTTTGTACTTAGATTTTTCGAAAGAATACGCAGGCACTTTTGCCATTGAAACCAAAAATAATAAAATTAAAGAAAAATAAAAATCCTTTCGTTTCTAATTATTTTATTAAATAAATCATATTAAAAAATATTTTGGCGCTACCATCTATCCATAAAGCACTAACACACTTTTCGGAAATAAAAAAATTTTCTTCTCTTTCTCTTTCATCATTATCGGTAATTTAGTATTAAATTTAACCGCTTGGACTATAAGCCTGCAAGCATTGATTCAATTTAGTCGCATATAATCCAGTGACACCAGATTGACAGCCATAACCACCTAACTTGTGAATGGCAGCATAATCGTAACAATCAATTTGAGCGTCTCCATTGCAGTCTTGTCCGAATTTTTTCATATAATTTTGAATTGTATCGGCTGCGCAGTAGGGATCGGTAACACAGTTTTGGAATGCTATAAAATAATAACAAACAAAAATTATAATTAAATCATTTAATGAATATTCAATAAAAATGTACATTACCAGTTTGTGATTGTGGAGATTCATTGTTCAATGTCAGTTTACCGCCGTCAGACCAGTAAGGCCAGGTTATACGGAAAAGCCCACAAACATCGCCATTGCAGGTTTTTGTCTGATTGCAGCCACTTATCGCCTCGCAAATGCATCCAAGGCAGACGTTTGTAACTGGTGGATCTGATGCTATAAATAAAAAGAAAAATCAATGTTTTATTATATTAAAAGAACGCGAAGTGTAACCTTACATTAAAGATATAAATTCAAAATTCACATTTCATTAGTTATGGCTCATGGATGGGGCTATATTTATATTGTGGTTGGACAACTTGCGAGTGCGACTTTTCACATAACCGACCATGAACTTGAATCGCTTTTTGAAGCTGGCTTCGTAATGGAATCTGTTATAGAGCTCTGAGACTTATAGGCTTTGCAATAATATTCAATCAAGGACAAGTTCATTTAGTGGCTATAGATATTATAGTAATTATTTCCTAAAGCTCAAGTCCATAAAATATTTGCATAATCAATTTGATTATGGGTGTAGCTGGTGATGGTGATGGTGATGGTAATGAGGTGCGATTATAGTAACACAATTTAATTGACAGATCATTGACTTTTTCAAGTGTCAAAAATATGCACCAGAGAAACGAGAATGTCTTAGAAGATTAAAAATGTTTAAAAATATCCAAATTATCTTCTGATTGATATGATGACAAAATAAAACGAAATTTAATTTGCCTCATGAAAATAAATGTACAAAGAATTTGAATAAGTTCAAAATCATGTCATATGCAAATCAATTAAACACGAACGCCCACAGTGCTTCGGATTATCGCCACCATTTGCATTTATATTTCGCTGTGATTAATTTTCAAAGGTTTGGTAGCGAATTATGTACATATATTTTGTGATGATGGTCTAGGCTATAAGTGTCTTTCTAAGAGGATTAAAGTTGAATAAACTGAAATTGGATCAAATAACTGTGTTACATAAGCTAGATTCTGTAGACGTTTCAATATAGAATAAGCTTATTCTGTATTAAAATATACAAAGCCAAATAAAAAGGAAACATTTTTGAGGAACAAGGTGCTATTTGTTGATGGCGACAATTGAAATAATTTTCATGTGGCCTTAGCAATTGTTTAAGGAAACTGAAGGTGGTGCAAATAGGCTGGCAGTTTGCCGAATGAAGTCACTTTATACGTTGGCCTTCAGATATGCAATTGATTATTATAATTACATATTCTGATTGAGTGTATGAAGGTCATACGTGTGTTGCGTTTAGTAAAATTGAGAAACATCTTTTGATAAAACTTATAAGATATTGATTCTCGGTTCTTGATTCTGGGAATGGCATCAATACCACGTAAATATTTTTTGTTTTAAACAAGTTTCTTCCTCTCGACATCAGTTCATATCAATTTTATTTTATTATAACTAACCTTGTTAAGATCCGGATTTATAATTTGCATTCTAGTTTACATGGAATGCAACTACAACACTAACCATTCAATGAAACCATTATGTATTTTCACCTTGAATGAGGTTACTAATGGAAAAAATCAGGATACGCTCCCCCAGAGATCGTAGGTTGTTAAACAAGATGAAGAAAATATGTTATAATACGATGGAAATTTTATTTCTCTTGTGGACACATGATTTACACTGCAAGATTTTTAATTGACATCGCACAGAAGATCGAGAACATACAAATAATTACATCCGGCTTAGGTTGAATAGATGCAAACCATATTTTTAAGTTGAGAACAAAAATCTGTTTCTAAAATTCTTTTGATACAAAATAAAATTTTTTGTTTGGTTATACCCAGATTACCCGCAAAATTTTTGAAGTTTGACTTAAAATTTAAAATTACTTAGCAGACATACAAAAGCCTACAATATTTTGACAGATTGCATACAAAAATACGATCAGCTGTTTGTCATCAAAACAACTCTTGGACACAAGTTTTTCATCGTAAATACGATTCAACTCCACTCCTCGAAGGCGATCGAGTAAAGTCAAGCTCATTTCAGCTCGAAACAGGCTTACAAAATTTCAAGGACATTTTCCATTTTTATTTCGAACTCATCTTCAAACAAATATTTGATTGCCTTAAAATAAGAACTTAATGACAGCTCCCTGTTGAAGTAAACAAACAGATCTTACGGTAATGTGATGTCAAACTCACTTATGTAATTATAATTTGGGCAGTTTATAAACATTGTGGGTGGCATTAGGCTCATTACGTTCAAACTACATTACCTACATTTTTTATAAATAAAACTAGCTAACGGCATTTTTTGATTTTGTTTGGAGCCCATCTTAACCATAGAAGTACAAAATAAATGACAGTTCTTTGTCTAGAAAAATAAGAACTGCTGTCTAATAATGATAGGTTTCACTAAAATTTCTTTATTAAACCCAGGAGGGAAACAAATTTTGGAAACTTAGGGTAAGTTCATTAATGTAAAAATGCAGCAGTAATGCAAGATTTGCGTTCATAAATGTAAATACACTGCATTACTGCAGTCGGTTACTCTGTTCAAAAAAACAGTTTGACAGCTGAAATGCGATCCTGCAGTCATTTTATTTCTGTTGCCGCTCTGCAGGAAAATGCCAGAACAAGATGAGTAAGTAAACATCATCTGGAAATTCTTCTATTATTTTTATGAAATTATTGGTTTGTGGGATACTCCTTGATTTTGTTTTATTTTTAAGCAGAAGAATCATTATTTTTCGCTTGCTTTTATTCCTTTTTCTTAAATGTAAATTCTCTTGAACACTTCCAAAATTTGTTCCATTCAAAACATTTAAAATAAGTCCTAATAAAGCATTTTGAAAGAATTTCGTTAAGACAATTAAAAAAACCCGCGTAATTCAAAGAAAAAACTTAATTATTTCTGACATTCTTTCTTTATAGAAGTCTACTTTGTTGACATTTATGAACTGTTTTTTGATATTGTAAATCTGCCGCATTCATGCAGTAGTTTTTCTGCTCATAAATGCATTGCATGAATTTTTTCGGCATGGCTTGTGCAACTAGCTGCATTTTTGAACTCAACCTTATTCCTAAATATTTTACTTGATGTAGCGTAAAGGTAAAGCGCAGTATTTAACGTTTTTAAAGCACATTTACCCACATGACATGTCTAGTCCTGAGTGGGCTTAAAATAAGACCACAATTTATACCTTTAAACCAAAACTCGTGTTTGGTTTTAATCTATACAAATATTTAGCTACCGGTAAATTTCTAAAAATTCTTTTTTAGGAGGATATAAAACTGTCAAACAAGTTTATGTTTATTATTATTATTTCACCCCCACTAATCTGTTAGATGCGATATGGGATTAAATTAAAAAGAATAATAAACATTAAACCTAAGTCTATTTTGTGCGAATTAATAGCTGACAGTGTTTATTTTAAGCTCAAATCCGATTATACTTTTTAATATCCTAGAGTCGTTTATACATATCTGACACATAGCCAATATACTGAACACCAATGATTCATAAACTTTTAATAGAGAATTTCGTTCTTATTTAAACCGGTTTAAAATAGATTTAAGATAAAAACAGTTATAACTTATAGAATTTTAGAGAAGAAGATTTGTTTACGTACAATGTTCATATGTATTTGCCAGTTAAATAAAGAGTTTATGCTAATTTTATTATAATTTTTTCGCCTATCTATAACCTCATTAGCATTTGTGATATGTGTATGAATATTTTATTTAAACCACATTTTTATTTGTTTATATTTATGCATAGAATATTTGAAAAAAAAAAGAAGAAAATTACCCATTCAATTTTGTTTTCCAGGGAATTCTATAAGTTATCTGTTAGATAAGACAAATACTAATAGACCAACAATCACAATCATGACACTATACAGGCTAAAATGAATGATTTCAAATTTGACAGTATTTCAGCTAAAAATTAAATTCTTTGCTTTTCCTAACACACCTGAGCTTTAAAGAAACTTAAGTGTCCAAGTGTAAACAAACCATTATCCGAAAACGCAACCTAACCATATAGAATCTTTCTGACAGTTTAATTTGGAATTTGTTGAAAGGCATTTATAATCCAAATGTCAAAATTACTATTAGATTCATATTTTTGTTGACTGTTATTTGAAAGATATTTAAAAAAGGGTCCTTACGTTCCTCTATTGTCTCAATCATGAACAAAATTACATACAAAATCTATTGTACTCTCATGTGACTTTGAAATGTTACTACATTGACGGGCGAGAAGGTGGCGCTGGTAATATCCTACCATTCTGAATTCTACTAGAATAAGTTAATTGACAGCTACCTAGGTGTCGCCCTGGTCGTTTCTCTCAATAAGAGAAATTTAGATTTTATAAAAAAATAAATTATTTTAAAGATCCAATATTTTGAAAGCAGGTAAATGATTCAATTTTTTTTTAATAATGAATCATCGACATTTGGTACGAAAAGAACAAGTTGTTAAGAAAATCATTGTCACTTTTAAATTAGAGAAAAACATTTGGTTCTGCTCCTAAAATATTTTTAAAACCTTATCACGCTTAAAATTTGCCTTGAAATGTTTGCAATCTATATACATAAATTAAATAATACATTTTTCACTTAACTTTAACCCCAAAAATAAGATTAAATCTCCATTCGCCAACTTGTTCTAGGAAATCTTATCAATAAAAGTGTGCCTGTAATCTTGAAATGTTTACATTGGGAAAATTCAAAATATCGTAACAATCATTCTAAGAATAAATCTCAAGAAACATTTTAAAGTGATAAGAAAGTGCAATATTATTGAAGGTTATCATGATTATAGTTGGATTTCTATTAATTCCAAGTAATTTTGCATTACGTCAATAATAATTGTTTTAATCAGTTTAGAATTTTCAACTTCTGTTAGGTAATAACGTAAAATCCCAATATCCGTCTGATTAAATAGTGTAACCTTACAAGTGTCATCAAACAGTCAAACGTCATTTTATGGAAAACAATATTTCATAAGGGAATAGGTTTTTTCTTTTTGAAGGAAAAAGATGGTTTTGAAAATGCATAAATACTGGATGGTGTCACCAAAATTTAGCTGACGCCGTATGCAGAACATGGTTCAACTTATAATTATATTATTTCAAAATTCAATAAGTGTCTAAAATATCAATAACTGAGTATAATGTCAAATTTTAAATATCATCTTTTTAATTGTCAATTTTTGAATTCACTGTACTTATTGGGAAGTGTCAAAAAAGAGAGTTTATCAACAATCAATTACTTTTTAAAAATGCTCACTCTTTTAGATGTTACTTGTGAGTTAAACTAGAGTTAATTAGAACTAAGAAATATTTCGATTCACAACTAAATTAAATACAGTTAGTAGACATGCAAAACTAAATCATGTAATAAGACTTCAATGAATTCAAAGTATTTTGGGGAGTTAACGCAGGTTTAACTTTATTTGGTGAGTTGACTCAGGTGTAACTGTAATTAACCCATGTTTAAATTAAATTTTGCTCTGAAAAACTGTGTCTTACTTTTATATATACTTTACTGAACGCTGTTATTTCGAAAAAGCCACCTGAGTGTTATCTCAATTTCATTTGTTTTAACTATGGCGCAGTGTTTTCTCACAAACCAGGCATTTGATTTAAAAGAATGACGTATTTAAAAGCCTTGAATGTGTCTCAGAAAGTTTGATGCATTTTAAAGTGATAGAATTACATACACTACAAATTTAACCCTAGTAACCACAATCCTATATCAAGCAGCACCTGATTATTGAATAATAAACTTGAACAAATTATCATAATTTAGACACCAATGCCTTATCAAAGCCTGACTAAGAT
The DNA here is from genome assembly GCA_951509635.1 of Eupeodes luniger. Classification (NCBI taxonomy): domain Eukaryota; kingdom Metazoa; phylum Arthropoda; class Insecta; order Diptera; family Syrphidae; genus Eupeodes; species Eupeodes luniger. The sequence goes on from OX608073.1 coordinate 53,538,049, forward strand.
TTTCTTTATTGGGTTTTCCCATCAATCGTGTTTTCCAAGGCATCCGAACTCTTTGTTCTCTCTGTAATATAAATTTATAATGTAATACTTTTTGAAGACAAAAAAAAAAAAACGATATTAAACTATTCAATTTTTAATCACGCACTGTTGGTTACAAAAGAACAAACAAAAAGTTAATCATAACCTCAAGAAATTCTAGGCAGTTAGTATGCATTAACTTAACAAGTCATCACGAAAAATAGAAGAAGAAGAAGAATAACAAAATACTTACTTAACTCGTTTGTTTATAAATATAAAACTTTTATAATATTCTTATAATATTTAAACTTATAATCTAACCGGATTTATTAAATAAATATTCTCACTATACATTTCGATGGAAGGCGGAACTCTGCAAAAATTTATCTTCCACACACAATCTGTCACTGAATTTTATTAAATTCTTTAAATTAGCATTTTTATTCTTATCGATATATGGCTAATAGATTTTGTTATAGCAGAAGAAAATGGTCACACTAAAAACCTACGGATGCTCAGACTCACGTAATATCTAAATATAATACAATATAGTATGTTTTTTATTTAGTATCTGTCATTTTGAATTAAATCACAGATATTCATCGATATAATGTTTATGGATACAGTATAATAAAAATAGCCATTACATTTATTTATTGTTGAATTTATTTATAAACAAACCTTGGCTATTGGCTAGAACGGCTAAGCCGAGTATCACCAACGATGCAATAGCAACCGTGTAGACAATTTTCGAACTCATTTTTATATTAAATGATATTGTTTATTGATTTTGTATTTAATTTTATTATTTGAGGAACACACACGCAAGCGGAGAGCACGAATTTAATATGGGATCTGAACTGAAGCGCGGTTTGAACGTTACTAATAAACCAAGAGTCGTGAGCAAATTTTGTGAGCAGAGATTATTTAGCCAAGGTATAAGTAGCTACATGGTACAGGTCTTGACTCTAGATGTCTGGTTTTGTTGTTGTTTGTGACAAGATTATAGGTACTCCTACTCATTCGGAGCCACATTATGATTATGGAGTGGGGATTCTAGTATCATTGTTTCGAACATCGAACTTGATACATGAATATGAATTCAAAAGTTTGTTAAGCGGTTTGTAATACATAAGCACGATTAGGGGAGTTTAGTTTTTGGTATTGATTATTCTCATTGCAGTTGCTTCTTTAATAGATGTTCTCTTATCAAAGCTTTGTTTGACCCCTGTTTCGCTTAGTAGCGCCACCTATTGATAATTTTTTGAAATAACAAAGTGTAAACAATTTGTGTAGATGTCAGGGTTTTACAAGGTTTTTATTGAAATCAGGGAAATCAATGTCAATAACAATGGAAAACAATATCAGCGAAAAACCAGCTTCGGCTATACGGTCGCAGACCACATACATATATTTGATAAAAATCCGGATCTTTTTGAAGCATTTCAAGGACTCAATCAGTAAAGATACGAAGTTTTTGTTGTGATCGACCGGCTTCAGTTTTCGTGCTAGCTACTGTTGTGTTGTTTGTAGAATGCCTTAATCCAATAATTAACAAAGACTCGACAATACTGGGTTTTAGTCAACAAAGCTCTTAGTGCAAAGCTATATTCCCAGTTGTTCTTGAACGTTATCTCCTCTTAAATCCTTCCCTATTTTCCTATCGCTCGCACTGTGTATAAAAATACAAATAAAGGGTGATTTTTTAGCTATTATCTTTTAGGAAACACTGGTTTAAACAGCTGACGCACGTTTCGTGTTTTGTTTCACTGTCAAACATCTTCAGTTTTTTTTATAATTTTACCATTAATCGTCTTAAAAACGAACAACGTTTGCAAATTATTGAATTTTATTATCAAAATGCGTGCTCTGTTAAGAAAGTTCATCGCGCGCTTCTTCCAGCTAGCGACGAAGCTTATTTTTGGCTCAATGAGTACGTAGATAAGCAGAATTGTCGATTTTGGAGTGAATATCAGCCAGAAGCATTGCAAGAGCTACCAATGCATCCAGAAAAAGTCACAATTTGGTGCGGTTTATGGGCTGGTGGCATCATTGGACCGTACTTCTTCAAAGATGATGACAATCGTAACGTAACTGTGAATGGTGAGCCCTACCGTGAGATGATATCCAACTTTTTTTTGCCCAAAATGCAAGAGCTTGACTTGCATGACATGCGGTTTCAACAAGACGGTGCCACATGCCACACAGCACGCACAACAATTGACTTATTGAGAGGCGAGTTCGGTGAACATTTTATTTCACGTTCGGGACCGGTCAATTGGCTGCCTAGATCGTGCGATTTAACGCCTTTAGACTATTTTTTGTGGGGCTATTTTAAAGCTCATGTCTATACAGACAAGCCCGCTTCAATTGAAGCATTGGAAGACAACATTAAAGCATTTATTCGTGAGATACCGGCCGAAATGTTGGAAAGAGTATGCCAAAATTGGACTAAGCTGATGGACCATTTGAGGCGGAGTCAAGGTCAACATTTGCATAAAATAATCTTCGAACATTAAATTATATGGACCGTACTATCGATTCAAATAAATATTTCATACATTTTTCTGAATTTTATGTGTTTTTTTTGAAAAACATTCCTATAGCTTTTAAAAAATCACCTTTTATAAAGAGTACTTATAACTCGTTGAGTGTCTGTAAATTATAAAAACAAAAATTCTAGGGACCTCGAAACTTCGAAAAAATTTCAACACTCTTAAATTTGAAAAATCGGACTGCAATAAATCCCCAGTGGAATTAATAATGGCGTAGTTTTTACTTTTCAAAAGTAAAAAATGACAGCTCCAAAAGGGACAGATGTCCAAATAGCGTTATGTTTACAGTAAAACCTCATATTTGGAAACCCTTTACATGTAAAAATTTTGGTAATATAAAGAAATAGAAAATTTAAAAAATCACCATCCCTGTTTGAGTTACGAAAACGAACCTTTTGTTTTACCTGAAAGATGACGTTAATAAATAAAATCTTCGTTACTGGTGTTAGGAGAACAAAAATACGTGATTCCGCCGAACTTTACCTTTTGGATAAGAATAGCGGCGTGGGGTGTCATCGGTTTTTATTTTTTCGAAGGACCGGTTAACGGCGAACAATGCACACATCTATAGAAAGAGTTAGTGCGTTAGAAATTGGGTCAAAGAAAGAAACTAAGACCTAGCGGGTTTCAGTAAGATGTTGAAATGTTGTATACCACCGTGTCGAAACTATGGATTGCTAACGCAAAATATTTGACAACGTTTGTTACGTTTGTGTCGATGTGTAGAAAATCAGGACCGTTATCTGAATGACGTTATTTTTAAAACACACAATCTTTCGAAATAAATGTTTGTATCAAAAAAATTATGCTTTTTTCTCTTTTCAACTCAGCAAGATTCGTTTTTCTGGCTTAATTAGAAATTAACAGCCCTATTCTGCTATTTATCGGGGGAATTTTTTCTTGAATTTTCACTTATCTGTGTATGTCAGTAACGTCGGTAATACTGCGCGGTATTTTTCTATTCACGTGAACGTATTCATTCTATACAATTCAGATCCGCATATAAAATGTAGCGGATTTTTCATTTGATGTCTGGCTGGTTAATTGTTGATAGCAAAATGTAAGTAAAAACTAATTTAATGCTTAGTTTAGAATATTTGTTTAATAAATAAAAGATTATTAACATTTTTAGGTGACGAACGACACACAAGGAACAATTTGCAACAATAATTTCTGTAGTAAAATTAAATACAGATATTGCTCAAGTAGTAGTAAAATTAAATACAGATATTTTCAAGATTTTCACACGACCATCTGTTTACGTGAATGTCAAATTGGTTTGGGATAATGTAGTCCACCCGATGGATAGAAGAATGCAAAGGCAGTGCGAAAGGGAATCGAATTTGTGAATCGAATATACGATCCACGTGAATAGCAGAATAGGGCTGTAAGTTATGATTTTTTGAAATCATTTCCATTTCCCTGACGCACCCTGTACTTTGCTCAAAGTAAGTTTTGTTTGTCTTTTAGATTATGTTTAGTATTCATTCTTCCAAAATCTTTGTTTGGGTTTTTTTTTGTCGTTTGTTTAAATTTGGAGTAAAATGACACATAACTAAAACTCAGTTGTATTTTAAAGTTTACATTTTGAATGTTAATTCTGTTAGACCCATGACAACATTTGTATCATGAAGCAAAAAATAGTAAAAGTCGAAAGAAATGATGTCAATTTGTAAACATTACTGAATTATATGCAAAGTAAGCATGTGATTGTTTTTTTATCAATATATGTACATTAAAATTGAGTGATAGAAATTAATATGGCTGAGTATGGTGTATACTTACTTTTTTAATTGTAATTTTGTCGATCGGCAGCGCAACAACGGTCGGGCTATCTAGTTAAATGTATATTTCCATTATTATGATATATTCTTCTTTACTGGCTTTCTACCATACAGAGTTCTTTAATACTGTACGCTTTTTTAAGCCCCAAGTAATACTACATAGATTGTGTTTTAAGTTCTCCAGTTTCCGATTTTTAAAAATCCAATAGATGTTTCCTGAATATTTCTTTTCATAAAATAATTATCTCTCCAAAGCTGTCCTGAATTATTTTATGAAATTTCCAAAGCTAAACATAAGATCAAACCGTTAGCAAAATTACAGTCCCATTTAATGTTTTGAAGTCAGCGAACTTATAAGTCTTAAAAGGCATCATTATCACTGTTACTTCGAAATAACTTCATCAAAACGGTGTACAGCTATGCTATTTTTTTTTATTCTTTTTTCCAACCAGAAATTGTAGGTATCATTAATTATCTTGGCAGCAATTCATCAAGAGCTTGCAATTAAATAAAAAAGGTTGGTTTGAACGTATAGTTTATTGTAGCAGCTATAATAATAATCATTTCTAGTTTTAAAACAAAAAAAAAACGTTTTTCAAACCTGTCTATAGGTATGTATAGCAAATCTATATGTATGACGTACGTACAGCATTTTTTATGTTACATTCTTTAATTGAAATATTTCTGATAAAAAAAAAGCTTTAGTGTTTTTATCTTAAAAACTCAACTTGTGTCATGGCCATCACAGTGTCAAGTCAGATATCAGATCAGGTATTAAACAGGATAAACACAATTGCATGAAGTTCTTTTGTTGCAGTCTAGGTTGAGATGGGTTTTACTTCTTCTTTATCATAGGTTTTAAAATTGACGATGGATACAGGTAGAGCGCTACGAGCAATGTTGGGTTTTCAATTATAAATAATAATCATTACTCAATTAATAACAATACTTATTCATGATTAGGTCATAATTGCAGCTAGACTTCCGGTTAATTCCTACTTAAGAATAAGCTATACTGTTCAACTTCCAACCAATAGGTTGATAAATAAAATTAATTTGAATTCTTATCTCGATATTTTGTTTATTTATTCAGAATCATATCAATACTTCACTTTTTCACAAAAAAAGTGAGTTTTTTTAGCTTTTTATTTATTGGTTGTTGTCTGTGTTTTGATAGTTGAGATTGACATTGTCAATCATTGACATTTGTGTTTACTAAGGTTTGACAATTCACTATGAATCGTTAACATCGACTTGTGGACATTTATTTTCTTTACCGAAGAATTGTGTTTAGTGGAGAAAATCCTTAAGCCATTATAACTATTTTATTCCTTAAAATTGACCGTTTGGTAAGAAGCTGCCGATAAACTAGCAATGCTTGAGTCACTAGAAGCCAATATTCAAGCTACAAAATTTATTGGAAAAAGTAACAAAAAGTTGAACTTATCGAATGGACTATGGAACTTTTAGCCGCTCCCTGAACCACCTTAAAACAGACCTAGTACTCTTTATAAATAGGAGGAAAATCAAAGATTATACAACCCCTAGTATAGAGGAACACAATACTGAAATTATCAGATCAAGCTCGTTAGCATTTTACTCATGCAATAAGATTTTCAGCATAAACTGGGAACAAACATTAAAATCATAATGTGGATGTTCACTGCATCCGTCAGACCACTGCTCACTTATTACCATGTTATGGTGGAATGCGTTAAAGAAAGCTGAAAATCTCAAAACCCTCACAAGGGTACAGAGAATGGCATGTATAGGTGTTACAGAAGTAATAAGGAAGCAACACTCAATATTTTATCTATATTTAAAGGAAACTGTTGCAAACAATACCTCACGGCTGAGCTAGATTTGTTTGATGAAAACCAACCACATCGGACATGCACAGATTCTACAGAAGTACATAGGGTAGGGCACAATGTAATCACAGACTACATAATATCCTATCTTTAATTCCTGAAAGGAAGGAATGCTTAGACAATGTTCCACATAGACCTAGTCATCATAATATGAATATCCATTACAGTTCTAAAACATTTGCTTGAGTAGGAGCAGGTTTCTTCTCTAAAACACTCGATCTTGCCAACTCCTTCAGACTTCCCGATCTAAGTATCGTGTTTCAAGCTGAAGTATTGGCAGTGACATACGCTGCAAAACAGGCCTTAATAATGGCGCAATAAGAAGCTGATATCACCATATCCATTGATAGCCAAGCAGCATTAAAATTGATTTCTGCCAAAACAATCAAATCGAAGCTTATAAATTACTGTCGTCAAGATCTAACAGTTCTTAGCTCACAGCATAACATTACACTCAGCTGTTAACATGGGTGTTAACATAGTAATGAAAAGTTTATGAGCTTCAGAGGATTGGTGCAACACTGACAATAGACTTAACCATATAGGCTTCCAATCCTGTGAATTAAAATGCATCATTGGTAACGAGATACTTTAAGAAACCCATTATGTATGGAAATGCCTTGAAAATTGTGCTTCATCCAGGAAACTATGGCCCAAATTCGAAAAACCAAATTTCATTTGATTATGCGTCTAGAAAAAATCTTTACCACAGCTAGTAAGCATAATAACAGGTCAAAACTTGTTGGGTAATCATAGAAAGAAAATTCGACTTACCACCGATAACGTGTGCAAAGTATGCAGTGATAAGGAAGAACACTGCCCACTTCCTATGCCACTGCCCAACATTATGTCACACTAGAACTAAATTCTTAGACAGACACTTCTTCAATAGCCTTGAAAAACCTGAAGATATTCCAGGAAGCAGCCTATTAGGCTTCAAAAAAGCCTCTAAATGACTAGAACAAGACAACCCAAAAATAATATAGGTGTAATCACTTACTTTTAGAAAAGTTAAAAACTTCAGGGTATCACAATGAATCTACAATGATCTAAAACTGGCGATAGTGCCATCAATTGTTAGCCCATCACCCTAACCTAACCTTACTCTTAGCATCGGCTGTGGTCATATGTATATGTGTATATACTGCTGCTATATACATAAGTATTTTAACGTCGAAAGTGAAGCAAAATAAAATGATAAAACATCAAAAACTGTCACCTTGAACGATTCAAATGTGAATACCGCACTATAAAAGGATTTTTTTCCCATTATTAAAAACCCTAAACTGTCAGCTGTCAAATTCATAAATTTACTAACAATAATTTTGGGACGCACCCAATTCACAATATTAAAGCCTAGTAGATATGCTGCTGATGCGAAACGAAAATTCCCATACAAAACTGACATGACGAAATCATAAACGAAAAATTTCGCTGTGCTTTTCGTTTTTCAGTACGCTGCTGAACGACGAAATGTGTCATTTAAGTGGATAGCTGTACTAGATTTCTTGGTACAATTCTCCACTCTTTTCGTTCTCAATTTAATTGCCCGGCATATTAATTGCTTGCGAAATTTTGACGTTTAATTTTTTATTGAAGAAAAATTGTTTACTAGTGACTTTCAGTGTTTTGACTTTGATTTATTTTTGATTTAAAATTAAATAAAATGTATTTGTCTCATGTGTTCCAACAATACATTTCTGAATCGGAAACTCAGGATGTTGAAGATGTTATTTGTGATTTGCAAGAAGTGATAAAGACGAGCAGTGAACTTCAACTTCCAAAAAATAAACCGAAGAAAAAAAAATTGATTTCTCTTTGGAGGAAAAAAAGAAACTGTCTTCCTTGGTCGAAGCCAGTGAAGCTATTTGGAAGTTGCTGCAGAAATGAAAAAAAACAGGTACTAACTGCTCAACAAAATGTTAACAAATAGAATTCTTTTTCACTTTTGTTTACAGCAGCTGACTGTCAGAACTTGTCAATTGTTTTTGACAGCTGACAGAACTCTCCACAAATATTTTTCCGCTGTGGTTTTCATTTTCATTTCGCTCTGCACTTGGAGACCGCCGAAAAAAATCGTTTCACTTCAACTTCGTACTAGGCTTAAAAAAGTGTGTAAAATTGATAAAGAAAATATCAGGGGTGGAATCGCTAAGGTGATTTGTGATAGATGACAGTCAAATGTGACAATCACATTTTTGTGACTTTAACTTCTGACAGGAGGATTTTCAATGCGGTTTGTAAATTTAAGTTGCCATGTACAATTCGTTAGTAAATCTATCTGTGATTTGATGACTTGGGACCTATAGAAAATATGATCATTTCATTTGTTAATATTCTAAAAACAGAATTTTAGCATTTACCTACATTTAAACATTTTTTTGAATTGTAAAATTGTAATTATTGTTATTCACAAAATTGGCCTTCGTGTTCGCGGCAAAATTTGAAATTAAATAGAAGAAAAACAGAGAGAATTATGAAGTCAATGCTTTTCTTCTTAAGTGATGCCAAATTTTGAATAATTTTTTGTGATCCCCTTACCGAGATGAAAAATTAAAGGTGATCACAGATGATGATCACAAATATGACCATCACCAATCATATTATCCGATTCCACCCCAGGTCCTTGTAAAATATAAGTCCTTTCGTATGCAATGATTAGTAAAATGAAGAGAAATATTTAATAATAACGTCAAAATCATAATTTGACACTTTTCATTTCTAAAATCAACCTAATCTTAACAATGTTTGGATGTAATTTCTTTTCTTTTTTTTTTGAGTATTTCAAGACTCAATAGTTATCATCTAAAGGTCCTCTTATCACACAATGAATTTAAGACTGCACATAACATTTAATTTTTAATATAAGTATATAATATTTCCTTCCATTTCCAGTATTACCAACTCTTCCTTATATATTTTCAAAGAAAAACAAATTTTTGTTTTGTTTAAATAAATATTTTTTTCTTTTGTTTGTTATTTTTTGCTTCAATTTTTATATTTTTTTTTTTAATATGTATTCAATTCAATTAAACGTATCTACATTTTAATTATTCCAATACTATTGTACTACTATCATTTTCATAATACATTTTAATAATAATAATTACAGTAATTAGATTTCACTCAAACTTTTTTTTTTGTTTTTAATTTTATTTATAGAAGTTTGTTTTATTTAACTAATTAAATTAAATCTTAAACAATTTAACTGTTATTTAATGTAAATATTAAAATATCAACAACCTCAAGTTCTTATTATTTTAATTTTTGTTTTTTAAATTAAATTTTGTATGATTTTCCGTTTAAATGTTTTTTGTTTAAGTCATTAAAAAATAAATAATTTATAATTAGTTAATTGTTTGTAATTTAAATATTGCGAAACTGTTGTTTTTCATTAGTTTTTTTAATATTTTTAATTTTTTGTTTTTTATTTGTATTTAATTCTACAAGTCCAGTCTCTAATTTTGAATTGAAAATGGGTGATGATTAATATCAATTTAATAATTTAATGTTTCATTTTGTTGAATTTTTTATATGTTTGTATATATTTTTTCGTTTAATAAATCCAAGGAGATTTTGATTAACTGGGGATAGAAGAGATAGAGAGAGAGAGAGAGAAGTAATAAGGAGATATAGTTGTAAGAAGAGTAAACACTTTAATCATACATGTATGACAATATATAATATTTCTTTAACAATTTATTAAACTTTAAGTTTATCATTTTTTAAGTTTTTTTTAAGAATATAAATCAAAATTGGTAAGAAAAACTAAAATAATTTTTAAATAAAATTCAAATGTTTTTGAACAGTTCAAAGTTTAGAATATCATTTTCAGTAAATAATTTTATTTTTTAGAAATTGTTTGAATTCAAAGAAAATGAACAACGAAATACTACTAAAATAAATTTCCAAGAGTTTAAGGTCAGTTTATATTTCCAAGCGAAACGAAGTGTTTATATATGAAAATATCAACTGTCAAAAAAGAATGACATTTCTAAAATGACAAATTCTAAGATGGCGCGGCGTATACAAATTTCATTTATGACAGCAGTTAAGTTTTTTTTTTAAGTTTGAACTAAATGGACGTGAAAATAAAATGAAATGTAAACCAAGGTTTATGTTTTTTTTAATGAAAATTTACTTTGCTTGGTTTTATAGAACTGAACTCAAAGACAACAAAATATCTTTAAAAAAATTAATAAATAGTTAGAACGTGCTAGTGCCGGTATTAACACTTTTAACTATAACTCTGCTAGTATCTCAGAGTTATTAAAGCACTGGCGTGAATTGTAAATATTTTAAATTTCAAAGTTTGTTTTTTTATTTTATTTTTTTTTTGTTAAGAGCTTTGTGAGACTCAACGATTGTGGCTTTAGCTGATTTATATATATTTTTTAAATTTATACTTTTAAAAAATTGAAAGCCATTTATTGCAGTGTGATAATAATTTTTATATTTATATATTTATATAATATGTGGTCGATTTTATTTACAATTTTTATTTTGTACATTTTTGAGTCTTTTGTGTGTTGTGGTTGAGTATGAAAGATAGGAGATATATGTTTTTTCTTTAAATAAAATATTTAACAGAACAAAATTTAAATAGAATTGAAAGTGATAAATAAATTTAAGAAAAAAGGACTGCTTTTTAAATTAACGAACAAAATATTACTTATATACAATATTTTTATTTTATGAACCATTATTTTTAAATAATTAAGTACTTGGCAGTTGGGTTTTTTCGTGTTACTTATTGCAATTGTTGAATTTAATTTCTTTCTTTCTCCTGGTGATATCATAGTCAATGTGTCCGTATTTAAGCATGCTTATTTTATTTGAGCCATACTACTTTTAAATTAACTTTAAAAGACTTTTTGTAGTTTAAGCCCGGGTCCAACCCAAGGTCTTTGCCCTACATAACACCTTTTACTCGAATTTTGTTAACGATTTTTCAAATGAGAAGTGTACTTCAGAGCCATAGAATTTGTCAATTCAAAATTGAATTAATGGTATTTACGCAGTTGTCACTTTTGAAGCTCCAGAGGGAATCAAATGTCAATTTTTACATTTCAAAAATATTAAAAGTGTCAAAAAATCCCTCCAAATCCATTTACAATTTGTAATTCGGATTCTGTAATCGACATTATCACCCGACGACTTTTAAAAAAAAGTGAAGTTTGATTTGTCAAAATCAAATCCACTAATGACTTACATATATTCGTACCAAACCGAATTAGTTTTGTTTTATTAAAAAAATCTTTTGTCCCAAAATAAATGCAAAATAAGTATTAGCTTTCATTTGTGTGGTTTAGTGTTGGCAACACTAAAAACAGTTTTGACAGCTCACGATTGTTAGCTGTGAAGAATGATATATCCTACCTTGCGGTAATGAGTTTTTAGACGAACATTTTTTATAGTATTACTGGGTCATTCCCAGTCATTCCCAGTCTTTCCATTCTGTATTTATTTGGTAAAACCTTCTATATTTACTCTTACCTAAAAATGTCATTTGTGAAAATGTTCTTTTAAGGGTCTGTAAACACTTAACTTCACAAATGACTTCTTTATTAAATTTTGGGGTACTGTACATGTAGTTGATAATTATAATGGCTCCAAGTTAATTTCGTCTTTTCCAGCGGCTTTATTTTAAATTAAGAAAATTATAAATAATAATTTAAAACTGTACAAAAAATATAAAACAGATATTAGTATTTTCAAAATCTTTATTTACATTTTACTGATCCTGCGTTTTTATAAAACAATCGATTTCGATAAACAATAAACACAAATAAAAAAAACAAAAAATTATTCCTTAACAAATTATAAAACAAAATATATTTTAAAATATGAGAGTTTTTTTTAATGATGTTTTTACATTTAATTTTTTTTTTCAAACTTATCTAGTGGATTAATTTACAAATAAATAAACTCAAAAATTGGCAATTAAGAGATTCGTTTTTCGATTTTTTGTTATTATTTTTATACAAAATTAAAATTTTCATTTAAAAATCTATCATTTAACGATTTTTATTTAAAATTAATTTAAGTTTTTTTTTTTTCTTATAATTTCTTGTTTTAACTTTATTTTAAATAAGTTGGTATAAATTATTTAAATTTAATTTAATTGATTTTTGTATTTTGATAGGATAATCGCAAATTACTTAATTTGTTTTGTTTTATTTTTTTTTTTAATTTTTGTTTTTAATAATAATAAAATTTATTATTTCTTATTATTGCCATCATTTGCAAGGAGCAATTCCTTAACTTCTTTTTTACCTTTTTTCTTTTCTTCTTTGGCAATTAATTTTGCCATACGTTCTTCTTCTTTTTGTAAGCGTTTTTCTTCCTATAAAAATGATGAATAAAGATGAATAAAATTTAAACAAAATTCTCAAAATAAATTTAAATTCAAAATAAAAATAAAAATGATGATTTTGTTTTTGAAAATTTTATTTATTCACCTTTCTCGCTTCTTTTTCGGCTTTTAATTTTAGTTTTTCCTCCTTTTTCTTACGCTCGACCGATTCATTCTTTTTATTGTCAGCTTTCTCCTCTAAATGAAGATTACGAGAGTTTACAGTTAAATTAATATGATTGCTATTGGTACGATTTATATGGGTATTACTGTTATTATTGCTGTTTATGTTGTTATGGTTGTTGCTTATCAATTTATTACTGAATAATGGAAATGTTTTACTGGAAGAACTTGAATTATTATTTGAATTCAAATCGAATTTTTTGCCGCCACCGCCTCCTCCACCGCTGCCAGTTCCAACATTGATTGCATCCATTTTGGTTGTTTCAACGGTTTTCAAACTGCCATTTGTGTATTTTGAATTTAATTTTGATTGTGCTGTTGTCGTGAGCATGAAGCCGTTTTTGGGAACCGAATTCTTGGATGTTATTGGACTAATTTTCGCCGAAAGACCTATCGATGATGTGGCAGAGGATTGTTTTGATAGTAACATTGTGGCAGCCGATGCCCTGCGAGGTGGTGAGGGGTCTTTGGCGAGGAGTGGCACCATTTCGTGGTGATTTGTTGCCGATTTCGTGTACGATGAGTAACTAAGCCAAGAGAGAAGGGAAAGAGAAGAGAGAAGAAGAAAAGCAAAGCATTTGTACAAAAACGAGGTCAAAGCTGGATGGAAATTAATTGTTGGTACTCACCGAAACCGAGGATTGCTTATGTGAACTGGGGAGGGATGTGGCACCTTGGCTGGCGATCGAAATTCCTTAATTGGGGGCAGGCGATTTTGTAGGTCAGCTATGCGACCTTTGCCAAGCCGTCGGCCTGGATAGGTATTTATCGTGCCATTCGACGTGGGTGATGATGACGATGACGAAGATGAAAGCGGTTTTCTAGGAATCGCCCCAGAACATCCACTCGGGCAGGTGGCATGATTGTGGTTATGGCTGTGATGTGGTTTACCGCCACCCGATGCGGGTGGTGGGGCCAGGTAGTGTCGATTCGATGCCGAACTCGCTGAACTTAATGACGAATCAACGCCACTCGAGGCGGAAGACGTTTTCGAACAGCTTGTCAAATTGGAACCACTTGAGATCGATGAGGTGCCGGAACTCATGGAATACAAACTAGCTGACTGGGCGACTCGATTGTGACCCGATTGGACGGCGGAATGCGCATGAAACTGATGGTGTCCGCTGTGTGCATCGCCCATCGAATACGAACTCGCCGATGGCGGCAAGCAGCCAGACGCCGCCGAAGACCAACTTTTGCCGCCCATCGAGTAACTACTAGCCGATTCCTGAATACGCCATGTTCCCGAGCTCGAAGTGAGTCGATTCACTCGAGCTCGGCAGATGACACATCGCAGTGGCAACAGACGTTGTGCCACCGCACTCTGTATGGTCTTCACAAAACATCGCCGACACACCACTCGATGGCCGCACGGCGATGTTTGCATTGTGGCACGTGCATTGATGCAGATAACGCATTCATCTTCTTGTGATGTTGGTGGTTCTGGTTCACTTTCTTCGAGCTTGCTTAAGAGTTTATCCTGAAATTAAAAGAACATAAAGCATCTTTAAGTTTTTGATATGAATTTAGCATAAAAATGATTTTATAAAAGATAAACTGTTAGGTACGGTCCCTTTGTCGAGCTTTGACTGTAGATTTAATGATGCCTAAAAGTATACCTCTTAATTCATGCATTTTTAAATTTCTGTCATAGCATCACGTTGTGTTGTGGGTTGACGACAACGACGATGAGACTACGACGACGACGAGTCTCAACGTTGTTGTTTATGTTGAACCTCTCAGTGTCCCTCCCGGATTCTAGGCCCAAACTTATGCCAAGAATTTGTTAACGCTTTAATTGAACCTCTATAGCTTAGCTACATATTGATTTATATAAGAGTGGTGCTTTTTGGGGTCAGGTATATGTATGTATGTACGTTAGGAGTTAGGGGTCTCCATCGATTCCCATCGGGCTAATAAACATATTTTCACGCAAAAAGGTCGTCGTGATTAGCCCAATCAGTTTCTCTGTTATGTGCAGAGGACGACTAGAGTGTTCTACTTTTGTGAAGCAGGTGAAATTTGAATAAAACGAGGGTTGCAAAAAAGAGAAGTGGATTGGCTAAAATTGTCAGGTATCATTTATTTTTGGTGCCCCTTTTTTGGACAAGAAAAAATAATGTGAAGAGGAAATGCTGTAGTATTTTCTGCCTCAGTTTGGTGTGACGTCATTCAATAATTGAATGTGAAAACGTTATAGTTTAGGAAACATAATGCCAGACCAAGCCAGAGCAACCTACCGACCATACATGTATAAATTTATCATCTATACCGCATGTACAGTGTACGGCGACGTATGAATATTTGGGGTTTGTTTTTGCTCTCTGAATATGGCGTATGGTTTATTTGAGCTTGGTTATGTTATGTTAGGTCATGGTCAAATATTTCGGATGTTAGGTGCCGAAGTCAGACACCATTGAGTGCAGATTTTGTTGTTGTTTTTTTTTTTGATTTTTTAATCGTGCGGTTTTAGTTTATGGGTCTTAACTATAATAAAGCATAAAGATAAAACTATAGATTGTGTTTTGGGTGGAATGCTAAAGAACGTATACGATGTTATGTCTGGTAAAAGTTTTTGGTGGAACATGTGTGGTTTGGCGAGGGATTTTATGGATTCACGATTGAAATTGAAAAATACCAACTATACTTTTCTTTTTCTCTAATTTAGACATCATCCGTGGAATTATTTTGTTTTCAATCAACGGAGGGGGATGGTTAGTAGAACGGAAAACTAAAAATAATATTGGCATATTTGCTTTTGTTCGTAACTAAAGTGGCTTTAAATTTTTAATATATCGAAAGTAAAAAAAATTAAGCTCAATATATGTATGTATGTATCTTTTTAAATTAGGAAATGATTATTAAAAAGCTATTTAGTGGTTTTAAGACAATAGAACTGTCATTTGACACTTGTCAAACTCAGTTGTCATTTGAAGTGTCATAATAATAGGTCTGTTTGTTACTTTTGAAGCACGAAGTGTAAAACCTATCAAATTTTTAAAAGGAAGGGAAAATTCACTCAAAAAGAGAGTTCAAAGTAAACAAACACTTTTGTTTCACTTTGTGCATGAACTTCAGTGTGTAAGGCTCTTTTTGTGAAATTTTAATTTATTTATAAAATTGAAATGTGGTTTGAAAGTATTCATACCAAAGTGTCTGACATTTTGGATTAGTTGACTTCCAGTGGATCAGAAAATGAATCAATAACAACTGAGCACTTTTTGGAAATGATAGATGAAACAGACCTGTAATAGACGATGCAGGAAGCAATGTTAAAAGAAATTTCATCCCGAGGAAGTTGTAGCTAACTTTTTGAAATGTTCTGGGAGAACATTTGAAATTAAATACTCTTTCCATTTTTAACTTTCCAATTTCCAACTAGCAAATATCCACAAAACAAAACAATCAAATGAAAGTGACAATGACAGAAAAGGCTATTGCTGATTTTGACAGTTGTAAAAAGCCTTGCACTAAGAAATTCTTGCAGCCGAAATGTGCAAGTTTTTTAATGGGGAGGACACTTTTTGCTCTCTCGTTGTGCTTTCTTATTGCAACTTTTTTGAGTTAATAAAGAGGACTTTGTAAAACGTGTGACGTCGTACAACGCAGTACAAAGTTTGAGTAACCAAACAGACCTAATAAACATTTGTCATTTACAATAACGGATCGCTTGATCCATTATTGTAAATGGCGGCATTATATTATTGGCAATGACCCATATAGGTCATCCTACGAAAATAAAAAGATGTAGATCCAACACATAATATGTTCAGTTCATACATCTATCTCTTTTTTTCTATTATTTGTTTGCTTTTTAAAAGTGTTCTGCCTCTTTTCTTACAGATACAGTTTACACTACCTTACCATTTGAAAAACAAAATTCCGTCATCTACCCGTCATCGTCATAATGAAAACTATTTTTTAGGTTTTTGAAATTGACCCAGATAGAAACCAGAATCCCAAATTGTTGTTGTATTACGTGTTTAAAGATAACTCATTATTTATTATTTTCTATAATAAAACCCAGGTATTGTTTAGAAATTGCAAAATATTGAAGAGGTTACTAATCTACACTAATATTATAAAGAGGAAAGATTTGTATTTTTGTATGTAACGAATAAACTCAAAAAGTACTGAACCGATTTTAATAATTCTTTTTTCATTAGAAAGCTACATTATCACTGAGTAACATAGGCTATATTTAGTACTAGGTTTTTATAGAAATCTTTAGAAATTCCTATTAAAACCAACCGAACGTGTAAAAAAATTAGCCATAAAATGTCTTTCATCGCAAACGCTGCGAAGAGTATTAATGATAGGACGAAAAAATGTTTTCTAATTTAATGATTCATGGCCGTTTTAATTAGCATGCCTATAACTTAAATATCTGTACCTATCTATGTTTACCCGTGCGAAGCTGGGACGGGCCGCTATTGTCATATAAAGTTCAAAATACGTACAAATTGAAGCTTGCTGACCATTCACAATGACGTGGATACACTTGTTGAGCGTTTAAACATTAGACATTAAACACCGAATTTTCGAACATTTTGTTTTAACAAAATTTGTTGTTGGCCGGCGTAGAAGTTGAAAATCATGAATTAGACTATAATGTGGTAGGTAACGTCAATTGGCCTCTAAGATCATGACTTGATAAAGTTAAATTTTTATCGACAATAGACAGACGCCAATTATCTCTAAATTCTGGAAACGTTACTCAAGTTATTGGTGAGAGACCGTCAAAAATGTGCAAAAAAGTGGTAACTTGTGAATGATATTATTTTTCACACTTAATTGGAAAGTCCAAACTTTAAATTGAAAAATGTATTACAATATACAAGAAGGTACAAAACAGTTAAAACCACTTAAATCGACTTAAGAGCTTTTGCTTTTTGTGTACACAGTTCAAAATTCTTCAAATTTTAAAGTTTTTTTTGTTTAAATTAGTTTTTTTGTTTGTTTTTTCAATTTCAAATAATTTTAAGACTAGCTAATACTTTTTCTTTTTTTTTTTTGATGTTCAAATGGTAGACATGTGCATTCAAGAGGACACAAGCGTCCACAGGTTTTTCTCAAAACCCACCTCTGTCTATCAACTCCTACTCTCACCTCCCCGCGGTGAACATCGGGTGCCTACTACCTCAACTGGAGATTGGGTTCTAACCCCAGTGGAAAGTTGTTGGGGGCAGCAAACGAGAGAGGGGGGGAGAGGTGTTTCCACTAAGGCACCTCTCCTTATCCAGACGGCAGCGGACGAATTCTCGAGATGGAATCAACGGTGGCGTCTACAGTTCCAGTAAGGTTGAACTACTTAGTGAACACCTTATAGGGCTTCTACGACTTATTCGGAGCCCAGGCCTATAAGGAGCGGTTTATCCGGCTCCCCGTCCTTGGAGTTATATTAAGGATCTGGCCCTCCAGGTTGGGGGTTGTGCCGTCGGGGTGACTTCCTGACCACGTAAAAACCTTTCTAGTTGCGAAGCACCAACAAGCCTCGGATACGGACGGATTCACTGTTGACAACCCAAGCAAACGAAACAAGGACAACGAACTTCGGATCTGTACGTGGAATGTTAGGTCCCTTAACAGACCACGTGCAGCCGAACAACTAGCGGAAGCCCTAAACTGCTGCAAGGCAGATATTACCGCCATCCAAGAAGTGCGATGGGATGGACCGGGCAAACGCAAATTAAAAGACTGCGATGTATACTACGGCGACTGCTACCGAGAACAAAGGCAGCGTCTATTTGGGTGTGGATTTGTGGTTGGAACTAGACTCAGGCAAAAAGTCTTGAGTTTCAACAGTGTGAGCGAGCGCATCATGACAATCCGCATCAAGGCTAAATTCGCCAACATAAGCCTAATATGCGCGCATGCCCCAACAGAGGAGAAAGATGAAGACACCAAAGACATATTCTTCGAGCTCTTGGACAAGACATATGAGCAGTGCCCTGGCTATGACATTAAAATTGTCTTAGGAGATTTTAATGCCAAGCTAGGAAGAGAAGACATCTTTGGTGGCACAATCGGGAGATACAGCCTGCACGACACCACCTCCGACAACGGATTCAGGCTGATCGATTTCGCTGCGGGGCGAGACGTTCTGGTAGCTAGTACGCAGTTCACACATCTCAATATCCACAAGGGGACATGGAAATCTCCTGATCAATCAACTGTCAACCAGATTGACCACATTGCGATCGACGCACGACACTTCTCCAGTATACAGGATGTCCGAACATTCCGAGGGGCCAACATTGACTCGGACCACTACCTCGTTGTAGCCAAGGTACGGCTACGGATATCCCGATCCAAGCCAAAACAAGGAAGTACTGTGAGAAGTTTCGACGTTAGACGGCTACAATCGCAAGAGACTGCCATGTCCTTTTCCGATCGAGTCTCAAGTAACCTCTTAAGGAGTCCTATGCTGCCTGCATTAAGCATTGAAGACCAGTGGCAACATTGTCTTGCGGCCATCAGAGATGCCGCCTCTGAAGTGCTAGGTTTCACACGGCCACCACAGCGAAACCCCTGGTTTGACGACGAATGCCGGCAAGCGCACGCAGCGAAACAACAGGCATACAAAACGGCGCTGCACAGGAGGACCAGAGCTGCTCGCGAGCTCTACGAGCAGAAGAGGAGAGAGGAGCACCGGCTTCTTAGACGGAAAAAAAGAGAGCATGAGAAGCGCGCGATCGAGGAGATAGAGGGATGTCACAACAGGAATGAGGTTCGTAAATTTTACCAAAAGGTAAAAAAAACCTCCCAAGGGTACCAGCCACGAACCGAAGCCTGTAAAGACGATCAGGGGAACATCGTTGTAGAACCGCAGTCTATGCTGAAAATATGGAAAGACCACTTCTCCAAATTATATAACGGCGATGACGAATCGAATTCCGCTGTAAGGGAGATAGAACCACTCAACCTAGGCGACGCAGATCAACAATTCCGCCTACCCGACCTCGGCGAAGTGAAGATAGCTATATCTAAGCTGAAGTCAAACAAAGCTGCTGGAGCTGACGGCATCACTGCCGAACTATTCAAAGCAGCAGGGGATGACTTGGTAGGGAACATGCACCAACTCATCTGCAAAATATGGTCGGAAGAAAGCATGCCCGATGAGTGGAATCTCAGCATAGTTTGCCCGATACATAAGAAAGGAGACCCTCTAAATTGCGCCAACTACAGAGGCATCAGTCTCCTTAACATTGCGTATAAGATCCTCTCTGCCATATTATGTGAACGTCTGAAGCCGTTCGTCAACAACCTGATAGGTCCTTATCAGTGTGGCTTCAGACCAGGAAAGTCCACTATCGACCAAATATTCACACTACGGCAGATCTTGGAAAAAACCCAGGAACTTCAAATCGATACCCACCATCTCTTTATCGATTTTAAAGCCGCGTATGACAGCATCTATAGGGAAGAGCTCTACAGAGCAATGTCTAGTTTTGGCATCCCTGTCAAACTCATCCGTTTGTGCAGAATGACGATGGAGAATGCACGCTGCTCCATCAAGGTCGGAAAAGATCTCACCGATGCATTTGATGTCAAAAAAGGTTTTAGACAAGGCGATGCACTGTCATGCGACTTCTTTAATATCGTTCTGGAAAGAATTGTGCAAAACTCAACCGTCAACACTAGAGGCACAATCTTCCAAAGGTCCATCCAATTACTCGGATACGCAGATGATATTGACATAATTGGAAGATCAAAGCGTGATGTCAGTGGAGCGTTTTTGAGCATTGCGACGGAAGCGAAGAAGATGGGTTTAGTGGTCAATGAGGGCAAGACCAAGTATATGCTGTCATCGAAAAAGGACATTCAACAACGACGTTTTGGACAAAACGTCACCATGGACAGCTATAACTTCGAGGTAGTTAAGGACTTTGTCTACCTAGGCACCGCTATAAACACAGACAACGACACCAGCGCTGAAATCAAACGAAGAATAACTCTTGCAAATCGCTGCTTCTTTGGACTAAGAAGGCAATTGAGAAGTAAAGTCCTCTCTCGATCATCTAAAATCACCATCTATAAGACACTCATCATCCCGGTTCTCATTTATGGCGCTGAGGCCTGGACCCTGTCAAAGAAAGATGAGAACGTCTTAGGATGCTTCGAGAGAAAAATTCTTCGGGTGATTTTTGGTCCCGTACGTATAGATGGAGAATGGAGGAGAAGATTTAACGACGAACTGTACGGGCTGTACAGCGACACTGACCTAGTTAGCAGAATAAAAGTCCAACGGCTTAGATGGCTGGGTCATGTAGAGCGAATGGACATCAACGCTCCAGCCCGGAAGGTCTTCGAATCCAATCCCGAGGGACGGCGCAGTAGAGGAAGACCGCGACTCAGGTGGCGCACTCAGGTGGGTGAGGACCTCAACCAACTTGGCGTGCGAAACTGGAGACAGCTAGCTAGGGACCGAGCTGGCTGGAGACGCATGTTGGTTGAGGCCCAGGTCCGCCCCGGACTGTAGCGCCACCTTAAGTAAGTAAGTAAGTAATACTTTTTCTTTAACCAGAAATAAAATTATAAACAAGTGTCTATATTTCTCAATTTTTTAATCGAGGAACTTGAGGTACAGATTTATTTTAATTGTATCATGATTGAATAATTTATTTGATGTTATATATTCAATTTTTTTTCCACAACAAAAGAGATAGCCTTAAATTTTAATAACTATTCAAAATTATTTTTTTTAACGCAACAAGTTACTTTTAACAAATTCATAAAATAATTATACATATTTGAAACTGACCTTAGCTTGGGGTCAACTGAGTTCAAACCGTGATTTTATTAAATCGATTTCATTAAAAATAGAACTTGTTTTTTTTTCTTTTTTTAAGGAAAATAATAATTTATTTTATTTTTATGAAAAAAAAAATACAAATGAGATCTATTATGTTAACATAATAAGTATTCAAATTCATTGCCAGATGGCACCACCCATTTGCAAATTGGTATATGTACCAGGTACATTGTACCTGCCTACAATTTGGTTGCTTGGAAGTTTTGTTGATTATGAGATTCTCATCAGTCTTGTTCTATTAAACCATATTCCGAGGTCAATATTAAACAAATTACTACATCATGGACTTATATTATCTTTCAATAAAACAAATGATATAAGATTAGACAATATAAACAATTATATCCAATGTTTAACGCCAATATCTCCCAAAAAAAAACGTATGCACAGAAATAGTATTAACTAAATATTCGTAGCAAAACAGAATCGGGTCTTAAAGTAATTCGTTTAAGTTATCTAATTTTAATTATCAATGAATTTGGGAGAATTATTCTAGAACATACTCGTAAGTAGACCCAGAAATCACTGTATTTCCATCTTCTATGTTGATTTTGTGAATTTTGCTAACTACAATTTTTTATTTAAAATATTCCAATACCCTTCATCATTTTTCCACTTGTTTCACTATTGCTCGTCAAGAGGGTGCTTCAATAACCTAATAGTTGGAAATTTACTTTTGCAAATTGTCTCACCTATTTTTTTTGATATATATTTTAACAATTTCAAAAAGGTTGTTAATGGTTTTTAATAATGGCGTAGTTTTTATTTGCCAAATTTCAAAAGATGACAGCTTAAAAAGTTACAGCTGTCGAAATAGCAGGCTATTAAAAATTGAACTTCTTATTGGAAAACCCTCTATTTTCCTGACTGCATCTACGATTGTAAACAAACAAGTATGAAAGTGTTGTTACAAAGAGTACTATGACATTATACTATGGTATAAAAGTCGAAAAAGTCGGTTCGGTAATTCCGTATTTCTGTCTACTCTTGCCCGTAAATCTTACTTACACCAGTGTCCCGATTGAGTTTAAGTTTTTGAAATAAGGTTAAGCAGTTTCGCGTTAAGCTCTTTTGCTCTTGGTTAAAAATCAAAAATTCGAATTTTCTCAAAAACGTCTCTATAGATTTGTATGACATATTCTTTAAATATTTTTTCTTAACCTGGCTTCTTTTAATATAAATATATTATTTTGCTCCCGTTTTTTCTTTGTTCAATTTGCTCAGATAATAATGAACGGAACATTTTTAAAATAAGACACATTTTGTTGACCAAGAATATCTCATGAGTTAATAATGTTATCGACTTTACTTAAATTTTATATAAAGTACACATTTAGAGCTTACAAAAATTAAAGCAACATTTTTTTTAATAAAAAAAAAACTGAACAAAATAACTCTGGTCAATACGGTTTTCTTGCTTACAATAAAATTGCACCTTTCCAAAGGGGTTTGTTAGCTTCATTTCATATCCGACTTCAAAATTATTGCATCAAGTCAGGTTTTCGAGATATTACTTTTAAAATTTTGAAAAACACGTATATAAGGCTTTTTGAGGCTTTTGTAATTTATGAAGTAGCTTTTTTTCAAAAAAATCCGTAATAGTTTTCCAAATCCATATTCATTTTCTTCAATATTCAATTGAAATATTTATATTTTCTAATAGTATATACAATTTTCCTGTCACAGTGTTATTTGCCATACTCCTCCGAAACGGGTTAACCAATTTCATTGAAATTTCGCATATACATTCGGTAGGTTCAGAGAATAGGTTTTTATCTATTTTTTATATTCTTAAATGCTATGATTTAATTGGATCATCATCGTACACGGTGCAACGATCTTAGGATAGTATTCAGTGACGCTATGTAGAATGAAGCATTGATTGCTTTTGAAGATCTTTGCATTATCATTGCCAACTTACCACATAGTCATTTCGGTATGCATTCACCAAATCGAAGTGCATCTGATTTAGACACTGAATTGAATAGTGAACAACAATGCAATACTGTAGAAATGGCAGCGATTGTTGTTCGCAATGTCCTACTAATAAATGAAGAACAAAGAACCATTTATGACCACATCATGTTTGCAGTTTCGGCAGGACAAGGTAGATTTTTTTGTTTTGATGCACCAGGTGGAACTGGCATAACATTCCTTATTTCACTACGACAGACTATTTGGCGGCACTCTGTTACTCCTTTCAGGTGATTTCAGACAAATACTTCCCGTTATTCCACGTTCCACGTACGCTGATGAGATCAACGCGTGCTTAAAATGCGCGTTCAAATGCTTCTACATCCGCTGAAACATTATCAAAACAGCTGTTAGATAAAGGCGACGGAAAAGTTACTACAGATAAAACTGGATGCATAAAGTTACCGGTCGATTTCTGCACTATTATTGATTCACAAGCTGCTCTCATTGACCAGATATTTCCCGATGTACACATATACAATATACAAATCATGAGTGGCCGGCAGAAAGAACAATTTTAGCAGCAAAAAATGTCGATGTCAACAAATTAATTCTCAAGATATAACATTTGTTACCAGGAGACTTGATAGTATCCGAACTGCTAGTTTGAGAGAGCACGTTTCTTGACTAGAATTACTCTTGGAGGATTTGTTAATGTCTCGCAAGAGGCAGTACCCGTGAAAAAACACTTTTAGATGGCACAGGCAGGTAATGAACCCAAGACATCTGGCATGAGAGTCCAACGCACTAACCATCACGCCACGGGTAATACTATTTTTCAAAACTATTAAAGTATCAAGTGCAAGGTTTGCTCAAAGCTTCAAATAAAGTCAACTGTACTCTTAAATAATAAGAATTTCCAAAACCTGAGACCGATACTAAAATGATTTAAATTGCATCTAGAAGAGAAAGATTTTTACTTTGCCAAACCATCATACAATTTATTGTTAAGAGATATTTTGAATGATTGTTGTTAGAATTTTTAAAGGGACATATTTGAAAAACCGCACGTTATAGAAATATTTAAAGGCGTGATTCGAATTTAGGACATCGTAATCCTTTTAATAGAAAAATATTTTTTGTTTTTGCTCCCAGTGATTTTATCGACCAGTGTAATTTACCAGCTCGAATATTTATATTCGTATGTATAGAAGAGTTATGTTTTTGACATCTAGTAAAATTTGAGAAAATATAATTAACAGTTCTTCTTACAGAAAATAAATAAACAACAAAAAACTTATAGGAATTGGAAAATTGAATTTCGACCCGAATATTTTGAGAAAAGAAAAAAATGGTGACATGCAACTTATTAACTTCCCATAGGAAGTTATTGTAATGGTACCGATTTGTCAAATTGAAAATTTTGACATTTCTCGACGTTTCAAGGCCCCTAGAGTCGAAATAAAAGATTTTTAGAAAGATGTCTGTGCGTGCGTGTGTACGTACGTTCGTACGCCCGTACGTTCGCGACGTTTTTTTTCGTCGTCCATAGCTCAAGAACCAGAAAAGATATCGACTTGAAATAAATTTTGTTATACAGATAATAATGCAAAAAGATGCAGAAAGGGATCTCAACAAAATTGCGTGGGTGGTTTTTTTTTACCATAGCAGTTTAAAAAAAAGGTGAAAATTTTGGATAACCCTAATATCTCACGAACCAATGATTCTAGAGACTTGAATTAATTTTTATATTATATATCGTAACGTGCTACCAAAAAGTATATTTTTGGAAAAAAATCCAATAAAAAAAAAGTATTTGAAACCTCGAAAAAATTATTTTACCTCCAAAACAATTTTGTGCAATGGAAGAATAACGTTTTTAACATCTGGTAAAATTTTGAGAAAAATCAAATTGACAGTTTCTTTTATAAAAAATAAAAACCTAAAAAAACATTACCCAAAGTTGGTAAAAATTTAATTTGGACTTAAATATCTTTTCGAAAATTTGAGATTATGGCTTCCAACTTATTTTATCTTATAAGCAATCTTGTTTTCAACATTCGGTAACATTTTTTTAAAACAAAAAATGAATAAAAGTAAGTAAAAATTGATTTTCGACTCAAATAGCTTTTCAAAAATTCGAGAAATTGGCCCAATTTTATGTTTTGAAAAATATTGTTTTAAATATTCAGTATCATTTTGAGAAAAATCGAATTGACAGTTTTTTTTACAAAAAATATTTTTAAAAATATGTTGTGAAATTTGATTTTCGACTCGAATATTCTTCCAAAAATAAAGATATTGGTTCTTACGAACAAAAACCACAACAATTTTGTGCAACTAAGAATAACGGTAAGACTGCATGTCTCATCAAAATTTGTACTTAATTGTCTGAATGTATCTGACAGAAAAAGGATTTGGTATTATTTTGTCTTTAATTATATTCTTGAATTTTGGTGCATTAACAATACCATAAGAATAATTAAAAAAGTTAAAAATGTTAAAATAACCATTAACTAATAAAAAAAAACAAAAGAAAACTCATAACTGCGATATATGTATTGTATTTTTTCACACCATTTATTTTTTTTCTTTTGTATGTTAAAACCGACAGCACTGTTCAAAACAATTCACAACATAATAAAAAAACTATCTGATGAATCATTTGCGTACGAATAACCGAATCTTTAAGATTCATTTCCATAAAATTATCTACATCTACAGATTATATCAAAAGTTTACATTCGGTCAAAGTCAATGTCGTTTCGATGATGTTATGAAGTATTTTTCCTCTTAGACATAGCTAATAAATATTTACATAAATTTATGTAGATCGTCGTCATAGTATTTTTTAAATAAAATAAAAAAAAAAATGAAAACAAACTATAATTGGCGCCTCTGAAATTCAATTGACTTGTATTTTAGTAGTGGTATGGAAAAAACACCAAACGGTTTGTTTAAAGTCGTTATGACAAAATAGTTTTATATCATATTTTGTACTTCCTGAAATAATTGAAAAGCTCTAAGAGTCAAGATCAAGGAATTCAGTAATTGTCACCCGCTTATAAAATTGTTATTATGTAGATACGAGTAAAGTATATTTTAGTTTGAGGGCATTGTATTGTTTATGTTTAAGTTTTTAGTATTTGGACTTTTACTCCAATCGAAAAGGTATTATGTGTGATACATATTTAGATTTCCGGATTGATTTAGCAGATAAAAATGTTGTTTTTCAAGTTGATTTTAATGTCAATAATAAGAGGCATAATCTGGTAATAACTTCAATTTAATCCACATAACCACATAATTAAATTATGTTTCTTTTATTTAATTATCACTTTAAACCATATTCAATTTTTATATTAATATTTTAAGGTATAAAATGTTCGGATGTGTTGTTTTTCATCTGCATTGTTGCGAAACTTAAGTGTGTCTTTCCATTAAGAAAATATGAATGGAATCTTTTAACTTAATTTTACTCTGGGGATTTCCGTTTGCTGATAAAAGTTTTTAGCAAGAAGATCCAGAATGCAGAACAAGGCAAGTATATGAAGGATATCTACTTTTGATTAAAAATTGTATTCTTTTTTATATGATTTTAAGAATTCAGATAGAAACATCGTGATTTGGGGTTGATAGTGGAAACTTCGTGTTTTTTGAATACAGTGCGTGCGTCATAATGTTTTACGTATTTCTTTAGGGAAAAAAACGTTAACTGTGTGTCATATTATGATACTATAGAATTTCGCTGAGATAAAGAAATTCCAATTAAAATAAAATGCATGACTGGGCTGCAAGAATTTGCTCCTGCACCGAAAGAGTGTATTTTAAAATAGAAACTATATTTTAAGATTTTTAAATATACGTGCAAAATAAATTTATCTTTAAAAATTTAAATGCCATTTAATTTCAAGTTTTTACTTGTGACACATAGGGACTATATGGCAAGCATTGCACCCGTCAATTTAACCAAACATGACATTACGATGGTTCAGAAGTCGGAAAAGTCCGTCCGTCTGTCTCAAACCATTGGTTCGATTGATTTTAAATTTAGAAAATAAGGTTTTTAGCAGATTCACTGGCTTCTTTTTAATTTTTCTTAGAATAAAAAAAACAGTAATGCAAATACAAATTTAAAAAGAAAAAAAAACGGAAATTCGAATTTTCTCAAAAATGAACCAATAGATTTTTATTAAATTTTGTCTAAACTTTTTCTTAGCTTTGGTTCTTTCAATGAAAAAATATTTTTGTATTGCTCCAGAACATAGTACCGTTATTTTTTTTAAGTTTTCTCAAAAACTAATGAACCGATTTCAATAATTTTTGTTCTGCTCAAGCTTTTATACTGTCTCAATAATGTTTGATAATCAAAAATGTACCTAAACATTTTTATTTTGGATTTTTAAAAAAATATTAATTTTTTTTTTCGAAATTCGATATTTCAAAAACGGGTCATCAGTTTTGTACGGAAATCATATAAGCAACGTATAATAATTTACGTTATGCAATTATTTAGAGACTAGCTGACCCGGCAGACTTTGTACTGCCTCAATCAATAAATAAAAGACCTAAACTCTTGTATAAATTAATTTCAAAACAAACAAAACGTATTGAATAAAAAAGCACTTTTTTAATTAAGCATGAAATTTTATTATTATTTTCGACACATCATGTTGCTAACTTAAAAAAACAGAGTTTTCCTGAAATACTGGCTATTTATAAGGTTTAAATTTTTATTAACAGACACACATTGTTATGATACAGTTTGTTAATCAATTTAAAGTTTTCTCATAAACTATATTTTTTGTTTTGTTTTGTGGTGCGTAAATAAACAAAGAAGACGGTTTTCCGACGCGCGAACACGCGAACTGTAATTGTCCATGCGCGAAACAGGGAAACTCCAAGTTGATTTCGCAAACTTCTAAAGATACTGTAAATTGTAAGCGTTTAAAATCGAATGGTAAATCCGTTGGAATCATCGGTATTCGCGGGATCAAGACATCCTCTCCTTTGTATTTTCCTTTTATGATTGTTGCCTCAATGACGTTATTCATCAGCTTTTTCACAGCCAGCCTTGTTCCATTGCATAGTCGAGGTTGATTAATGTTACGCAGCATGATGACAACTGATCCTAGTTTTAACTGCAAATTGTGAGGTGGTAATCCAGGCAATTCCAGTGAATTTAAAAACTCCGTGGGATAGTTGACTACGTCATCCTGGTTCATAACGGTGTCGACTGATTTGAAGGAAACCAACTGTCCTGGAAGAAAATTCTGAATGGTCGCATTGAGATCCTCGACATCTTTATTTTTCGCTGCCAATATTGCTCGTTCACCCAGTCAATTATGGTTATTGAACTTTTGCGCTATATCTGGGAAAACACGCTGAATAAGCTCCTCTTTTGAATCTGTGATGTGAAAGAAATCTGTGGGTAATGTGATGAATCTGGTCGAGATGTCCATTGCAACTTTATTATTTCCAATATCTAACAACTGCTTCGCAAACACATTTGCAGTTTTATCATGTTGCAAAAATACTCGCATGTTAGTTGTTAATTGGAGTGTATTTACGTACTGCCACAAATTCGATGATTTAAGGCATGCATTTAGTTCATGAGCAACAGTTGATCGGGGTATAACTGGAAGAGTCTGACAAAAATCACCTTACAACAGAATCATGGCCCCACCAAAAATATTTTGGTTGGCACGAAGATCTTTCAATGTTCTGTCCAGCGCCTCCAGTGACCTCTTATGGGCCATTGTGCATTCATCCCAAACAATTAATTTGCACACCTGTAGGATCTTGGCCATTGCGCTATTTTTGGCGATGTTGCAAATTGGTGTTTCGGTGATTTGCATGTTTAATGTTAATTTCAAGGCAGAATGCGCAGTTCGTCCGCCTTCTAGCAGAGTCGCAGCTATTCCAGATGAAGCCAACGCTAGAGCAACATCATTTCACGATCTGATCCTCGCCAAAAGCAATGAAATTAAGAACGTTTTTCTGGTTCCTCCGCGGGAGCATCAAGGAAATGAATTCCACCAGATCCACTGTTCACAGCTTCTATCAAAGTGTCTCACGCAATTCTTTGTTGTTGATTTAATTGTGGAACATTTGTACGAACTGTTTTGTCAATGTCGTACTGTTGTTCCCTTTGCAACTCGTGGTTTAATGCATCGTGCATATGACGATTGGGTGCTGTCATTCCCAAACACGACAATGCTTTATTTGCTATCAATAAACACATATCTTCTATCATGATCAATGTCTCATTGTAAATTTCTTCAGTCATTTGTAGTGTAGGATTCAAAGTTTCACGGCGCACACGATGCAAAACATTCTCAGACTTGTCATCTCTATACTTAACCCACAAATCTTTTGGATTCGAAAGGAAACATGTCGATATGAAAATCGCAAACAATGTACGAATTTGATGCGGCGATGAAGATATTACGGAATCCTTGAGCATATCATCCCAGTGCGAATCGTTCTCAAGTAAATGTAATAGTTGGCATGCCTCATGGTAAGTCGCACACAGCTGACCATTACGTGTTCTCAGTTGTTTGAACGATGTCGGACCACGAACATTCACCAACAACAATCGCAAGACTATTTTCATAGATATGATTGAATTTGAACTTTATGCAGCGGTAATAAATTGGAAATTGACTCTTTGACGTTAGGAACACACCTAAATTGCTCAGACAAGAGTGAGTGATTATAATTTAATATGAACTTTATTGAATAGCAATAAAGTTCAAATTGACTCTAGAAAAAATTTGTATGGGAAATAGAAAAGGGCTGTTTTTAGGGTTTTCCCGGAAATTATTCCATTTTTTCTCGCCTTTTAGACCTTCCCTAGACCTCCACAAACATTTCAAGACTAAGATAAGATAAATCCGTTCAGCCGTTCTCAAGTTTTAGTGAGACTAACGAACAGCAATTCATTTTTATATATAAAGAAGAAGAAGATACCACACAAAATTCCGAGTCTTTTAAACCTTTTTTTTAATAAAATGCTTCTTAGGACCGTACCAACGTCGAACATTTTAATTTTTAGAAAACTGTACTGTCCAAAAACTGGTAGTTACTTAAATGCAAACAAAAATGAAGTTGGCGTCATTTTCCTTTCCATACAAAATCAAAATTTGATTTTTTAAAATCAACCGTAGCGTTCAGTTCTTAAAGTTTTATTTTAGTTCAAAGTTTGGACATTGATCCCATTAAGTGTGAAAAACAATATTATGCAAATGGAACCTTGGGAAGATTTACAGCTTGCGATTCTTTTGAGTTAATAAAGCACGTTTTCACACATTTTGGGTGGTATCTTGGAGAAAAGTTGTTTTTTAGTGCGTCTAGAACTCAAGAGATCGGACGTTAATAGCGTGAACATATGGTCTTTTGAAGCCTAACAGAAAAAAGAGGCTGAGATGCAACCCACACTGATAACTTCCCATCCCGTCTGTCGATTTGTCTTGCTTAAAAGTTTGTCTATATGTATCAATTTTTAACAAATTTGCGTAATATTTTTTGTAGATTTTATCTTATTGAATATCGAAAAAATATTTTCTGTGAAATAAAATAATTTTGAAGGCAATATTTTTAATTTTTGAAAAGCTATTTGAGTCGAAAGTAAAATTTTACCAAATTTTAGTATAGTTTTTTTTAGGTTTTTATTTTTTGTAAAAAAACTGTCAATTCGATTTTTCTCAAAATTTTAGCGAATGTTGAAAAAAATATTTCTTATAAAATAAAATTAGTTTGAAGCCAATGTCTCAAAGTTTTAAAAAGATATTTACGTCGAAAAACAATTTTTACCAATTTTTGTTAAGTATTTTTTAGGTTTTCAATTTTTGTAAAAAAAAACTGTCAATTCGATTTTTTTCAAAATTTTACTGAATGTTGAAAAAAATATTTTTTGAAAGATAAAAGTAGTTTAAAGCCAATATCTCAAAGTTTTGAAAAGATATTTGAGTCGGAAATCAATTGTTACCAACTTTTATAATTTTTTTTTAGGTTTTTATTTTTTGTAAAAAAAACTGTCAATTTGATTTTTCTCAAAATTTATCCTAATTTTGAAAACAATATTTCTTATAAGATAAAATTAGTTGGAAGCCATAATCTCAAATTTTTGAAAAGATATTTAAGTCGAAAATCAATTTTTACCAACTTTTGTTAAATTTTTGTTTAGGATTTTAATTTTTTGTAAAAAAAACTGTCAATTCGATTTTTTTCAGAATTTTTTGGAATGTTCAAAACAATATTTTTTTTAAGTTCAAATAAGTTGGAAGCCATAATATCAAAGTTTTGAAAAGATATTTGAGTCGAAAATCAATTTTTACCAACTTTTATTATTTTTTTTGTTTAGGTTTTTATTTTTTGTAAAAAAAAGTGTCAATTCGTTTTTTTTCAAAATTTTACCAGATGTTGAAAACATTATTTTTCTATGCACAAATTGTTTTGGTAATGAAATCATTTTGTATTCGTAAAATTTTCGAGGTGACAAATTTTTTGTTCAGTTTTTTTGATTTATAAAAAAAACCGTTAATTGGATTTTTTTCAAAAAATATACGTGTTTGGTATCACGTTACAATTTATTATATAAAATTTAATTCAAGTCTCTAGCGTTTTTGGTTCGTAAGATATTTAAGGTTTACTAAAATTTTCACCTTTTTTTTAAACTGCTATGGTAAAAAAACCACCCACGCAATTTTCTTAAAAGCCCTTTCTGCATCTTTCTGCCTTATTATCAAAACAAAATTTATTTGAAGTCGATATTTCTTCTGGTTCTTGAGCTATGGATGACGAAAAAAACGTCGCGAACGTATGGACGTACGAACGTACGTACACACGCACGCACAGACATCTTTCTAAAAATCTTTTATTTCGACTCTAGGGACCTTGAAACGTCGAGAAATGTTAAAATTTTCAATTCGACAAATCGGACCCATTACAATAACTTCCTATGGGAAGTTACAAAATTTTAAAGAAAATATTTACAAACAAATCCCTTTTTTACTCAACTAGAGTGTAGTACGATTTTTGTTTGCATTTCTTCCTTGTTGTGACCAAAATTTCACCATTCTTGAAATGTCAAAGGTAACAAAGTACATATACTTGAGTAAGCCTAGGTTTTTAAATTTATTTTATTTGCTCAAAACTGTGTTATTCATCAGAAAATTTTTCGACAGGAAATACAAAAAAATATAATTCCAGAAATACAAATTAATTTAATTCCTTAAAAATATCAAACTTGTATTGGAATTTATTTTGTTTACAAAATATTAAAAATCTTTTAAACAAATTAAATAATTTATAACTTGATTCACAATCTCACCAAAAACAAATCTAACCGGAACGTTACCAGTAGGTATAGACCGCCTTATCAATCATTAAACTGTGTATTTAAAACAAATCAATATGTCCAATTTAGGAATTCCCTAGTGTAACAAATAAATTAAATAAAAAACACCCTACTTCATTAAAAACACTTAACTAACAAAATATCAATATAATAATCTACACCACCAACTTTTTTATATAAATATACAATTAATTAGCATACAAATCATTATGTATGCTTAAAACATGACCAATTAGAATATTTCAAAATCATTCTAGAATACAAATTATGCATATCTCAAATAAATACAAAAATTAAATGCCACCGGCTTTGTTGTTTCTCGATATAGAAAAACAAAACAAAAAAAAAATTAATAATTAAAGCTTCTACATCACCTCAACTCAGAACATTTTGGTCAAAAAAAAATTCTACATTCTCGCAGCTCTTAAAAAACTTAACTTCCGCATCTATAACTTTGTTTTTTTGTTTTGAGTCGTCCGCATATTGGGGGTATACCGTACCTATATTCGCCCCCTAGGCACACAAACTTAAAATTTAGTATTCATCAGAACAATTGCGGAAATTTATGGAAAACATATATAGTTGGGGGGAGGCAGGAGTACAATGTACATGTAGTACTTTTCTTTCTTTATCGACGACGCTTTAAACTTGCCGAGCGGACTTTGGGGCTGATTTTCTTAACTTAGGTTTTGAAAATGATGACCGGCTATGGATGGCACACGTTCATTTATGAAAAAATTCAAATTTTTCGCATTAATTTCCGAATGAATTCGTATATTTAGTATATTTTACCGCCATTCAACCGCAACGCAAAATCAAGACGCACATAATTTCCATCACTGACTGACCTTAGTCAATGTCTGGCGCAAGACGATATACGGCTATGACTGTGATACTTTGTTTTGGTCGTTTTGTTGTTGTTGTTGTTCGTCTATATTTTGATGGCAAGCTTATGCTAAGATACTTTACTTAAAGCCCGGCACAGCTAGACGAGGGCTTGAATTGAGTTGAGTCTGTCGGCGGTCGCGTTTAGTTTACTCATCGGTTGGTCAGAGAAGTTTCGATAACACAAAAATATACGATTATATCGATATATTCTATTTCTATCGGTCTGTCGTTGGTTTATTGTTTATTTCTTTTGTTGTCTTATCTGTCATTTAAGTCAGATCGAACGGATATTGTAACTTGCTGCCAATTGTTAGATATTTTATTTTTATTTTTTCCCAACAAATGTATGTTCTCTATGCGGGTTGATGATTTCTTACCGGTTGCAGTTCTATAAGTTTTGAAAAGAATTATAAAAAAAAATAGCTTCCTCCAGCCTCGAATAGTTCAAGTTGAATTATATATACACTATTTGTTTTGTTTATATACGCAATATAATAATAATTATATTGTATTTTGTATAAAAGAAAATATGAAATAGTGATTTTTAGTGATTTCTGCATCATTCGCATGTATGGTAATTATAACTCTGTGCATATCCGATGAGACGGTAGTGTGGTCCGGCTACGGCGCGAATACTCAAAGAAAATAACGGTTACCGAGTTCTAAATAAACAAAATAATAATAATTATAAAAAAAATATACATAAAATATTGAGCAAGAACAAAGTTCATGGTGATAAGTGATTGAAAATTGCAATTAAAAAGATTCTATTTCAAGAAGAACAAACAAAATTACATAATTTCTCTAAATTGTATTTAGAGTAGAAGTCAATAATCTAATCATCATCAATTGCAATGACACTTCCTTCAACATCGACTTTATGTCGAATTTTTACATTTTTCTTTGGTGAGAATCATAATAATTTATTTGGTGCTTAAACTTTGTCAATAAATTATAATTGCATTTTATTTAAGTAAAATAAAAAAATAATACTAATAATAATTTAAAAATCAATACACAAAAATTAAAAAAATAATATATTAACAATTTTTGAATAATTTAATAATGTTATTGGTCTTATTATAACCAGTTTTTAAATATATAATATTATTAATATTATTTATTGTGAAATAAAGTATTTTTTAAATCCAATGTGGGCCATGATTTTTAGGGCAGTAAAATAAAAAATTGGAACATTATTTAGTACTTCAATTGTTTAAAAAACAATATTTATATTCTGAAGAAGTAATAAAATACATTACATTACATTTCACACTACTCAGCACATAAATGTACAGAGTAGAATGAACTCAAAATAAATGCAATGCAGAACTGGAACAAATAAATTTACTCTTAGGGTTCAAGGTTTTGAAGTTGCATTGAAGATGTTTGTATGTTAGTATTAAATTAAATTTGTTTGAATATAAATAAATAACAATAATAAAATTATTTACACCACTGAAGAACTTCTTCATCGAATTTAATGATTCAATATTTGTTGAGCTCATCATTTAAAAAGAGGCTGGGATGCGACCCACACTGATAACTTCACATCCCGTCTGTCGATTTGTCTTGCTTAAAATTATTATAGGTTTTGGAGTTTTGTTAAAAAAGTTGACAGTTGAATTTTTCGCAAAAGATTAAAAATTAGGAACAATATTTTGAATATGATGAAATAGTTTGATTTCAAAATCTATTTTTGTTAACGAGATTTTTAGTCGAAAACCAATTTTTACCAATTTAAGTAGAATTTCTTAAAAGTTTTTATTTCTTATATAAACAAATACAAATTGGATGAATAAAATGAATCTGAAGTCAATACCTACTATTGTTTGAAGCCAATATTTTTAATTTTTTGAAAAGATATTTGAGTCGAAAGTAAATTCTTACCAAGTTTTAGTATTGGTTTTTTAGGTTTTTATTTTTTGTAAAAAAAACTGTCAATTCTATTTTTCTCAAAATTTTACCGAATGTTGAAAACAATATTTGTTATAAGATAAAATTAGTTCGAAGCCAATATCTCAAAAATTTGAAAAGATATTCACGTCGAAAAATAATTTTTACCAACTTTTGTTAAATTTTGTTTAGGTTTTTATTTTTTGTAAAAAAAACTGTCAATTCGATTTTGCTCAAAATTTGTCCGAATGTTGAAAACAATACTTATTATAAGTTAAAATTAGTTTTAAGCCAATATCTCAATTACCAATATCAAATTACGAATTTTTAGTAATTTATTATAAAAAAAACTATCAATTCCATTTTTTTTTAAATTTTACGGAATGTTGAAAAAAATATTTCTTATAAGATAAAATATGTAAGTAGGAAGCCATAATCTCAAAGTTTAAAAAAAAAATATTTGAGTCGCAATGTTAGGTTTTTATTTACAAAAAAAAAACTGTCATTTCGATTTTCCTCAAAATCTTACCAGATATTAAAAACGTTATTTTTCGTTCCACAAAATTGTTTTGGGGATGAAATCATTTTTTATTCTTAAAATTTTCGAGGCGACAAATTTTTTTTCAGTTTTTTGATTTATACAAAAAAACCGTTGATTGGATTTTTTTCCAAAAATATCACGTTACAATATCTTTATCTTTACTATCCCTACTAATATTATAAATGCGAATGTAAGTTTGTTTGTTACGCTTTCACGCAAAAACTACTTAACCGATCATCATGAAACTTTGCACATACACTCTTGAAGGTATTAGAAGTAACATAGGATACTTTTTATTAAAAAAAAAAATAAAAAAAATTTACGAAAAATAAGAAAATTGTTTGTCAAAATATCGTCAAATTTAGCTACTTCAACGCCATCTAGCATCATAGTAATGAAGTTTCAACCCTGAATACTGTAATACCAACCCACTGTATTACCGACGGTGACGACAATATCTAATTCAATATCTAATTCAATTGAATATAGTTTCAACTGTTTCTATTTTTTCTATATTTATTGTTATTTTCTTCTGTCGTTACATGCAGTATAATACTATTCACATTGATGAGGTTATCCGTAATTTTTGTGGTTAGCTGTAACTTTATTATTTTAGATCTTACTCGCTGATGTTAATTCTTACTCTGCTTTTATTTGAAAAAAACTTATTAATTTATTAATTAATTAATTAACGCAAAAACTACTTAACCGAACATCATGAAACTTTGCACATACACTCTTGAAGGTATTAGAAGTAACATAGGATACTTTTTATTAAAAAAAAATTTTACGAAAAATAATATCTTAAATTAATACTTTGTATTTTATTTTTTTAAATTGTTAGAATTCAGAATTATTTATTTTTGTTACGGTGAAATAATTTAACATTTGTTGTTGCATTTCAATAAGCATATATTACTACAGACAATGTGTTGAAACTTCATTGTCTGTAGTAATTTTTAAAAATTGTTGATCTCAGCCAAGCAATAAAATTTAGTTATTATATTGACTCATTTCTATTATTATACCCTTACCCTTTATCTCTCATACTTATTTAATTTCTCCACTGCGGGCGAAGCCGCGGGTAAAAAGCTAGTAATATTATAAATGTGAAAGTAACTCTGTCTGTTTGTCTGTTACTCAATCACGCCTAAACTACTGAACCAATTTGCATGAAATTTGGTTTGGAGATATTTTGATACCCGAGAAAGGACATAGGCTACTTTTTACCTCGGGAAAATGACGCATTCCCATGGGAAAATTCAGGTGGGCCGATCGCTTTTACGCCTAAACTACTGAACAGATTTAAATGAAATTTGGTAAGGAGATAGTTTGAGACTTAAGAAAGGACATGAGTTACTTTTGACCTCGGGAAAACAACGCATTCCCATGGGAAAAATTACTTTCCGGGAAATCTTATCGCTTTCACTCCTAAATTACCAAAGATTGAAATAATATTTGCATAAAATTGGTATTACGGGAAAACAACGCATTCCCAACCTTTATGAAATAAGTACAAAGAGTTCAAGAACAAAATCCGACTGCTATACCTAATTTACAATGAGGCGTTAACTTTTGTAGAAGATCACGTTTTAAATATTACTGGGAAAGATTTGTCTGAATTTGGGATGACCAGACCACAGAGAATTGGGGAAGTGAGCAGTGATTTAGTTCGTGAATTAAATTATGATACTGTCGCTCTATAGCAGAGAATAACAGAGGATGTTCCACTTTTTATAGTTTTTGACACAGTTATACACAAAATTTCCAGCGGAGAAGGTGGTTTGCTATTTTTAGATGCTCCAGGAGGCACAGGCAAAACTTTTCTTTTGAATCTATTGTTAGCTCAAATTCGGAAAAACAATGGAGTTGCTTTAGAAGTAGCTTCCTCAGGAATAGCAGCTACGCTGCTTAGTGGTGGACGAACAGCGCACTCGGTTCTGAAACTGAAACAATGATTACGTTGAGTCATGAATTCTGTCAAATTGTCTGTAGCACAGATGAATTAAAAAGTATTGTCTATCCAAACCTGCATATAAATATGGGCATTGGCAATCAGGAGTGGTTGTGTGCGAGGACAATTTTAGCTCCAGCTAATGAGATAGTTAGCCAGATAAACGAACAAATTATGTCGGACGTGGAGGGAGATATCGTCGAGTACCTCTCAGTAGACAACGTTATGGACTGGAAGGTTGGTATTCCAGTCCTGTTAATGAGAAATCTTGACGCACCAAAGTTATGTAATGGTACACGGCTACAGATTACTCAGCTAGGACGAAATATTATAAAAGCTATAATCATGAATGGAATAGCAAAAGGAAAAAATGTTTTAATTCCCCGCTTTCCAATAATTCCAACCGATTTGCCGTTTCAGTTTAAAAGAGTGCAGTTTCCTCTGAAAGCAGCATTTGCAATAACAATAAATAAAGCTCAGGGGCAAATGCTGAAAGTTGCAGGTGTAAATTTGGAAAAAAACTGTTTTTCGCATGGACAATTATATGTAGCGTGCTCACGAGTCTCAAACCCACAAAATCTTTACGTCCTGGCCAAGGAAGGAAAAACAAAAAACGTCGTATATAAAAATGTATTGCAGTAACCTATCTTCTTCTTAAAATGTATTAACCTATAACTTAACCTATTACACTCACACTTAGTATGGCATCATCCCATCTCGGCACAATTCAAACATACGTACAAAAAAGTACAGCTCAGGTTTTTTCATACTACTATCCAAAAAAACTATCTAATGCGGACAAAGTCGGGTAAAAGCTAGTATAATATAAAATTTAATTCAAGTCTCTAGCGTCATTGGTTTATGAGATATTTAGGGTTTACCAAAATTTTCACCTTTTTTTTAAACTGCTATTGTAAAAAAACCACCCCCGCAATTTTCTTGAGAGGCCTTTCTGCATCTTTCTGCATTATTATCTGTATAACAAAATCTATTTGAAGTCGATATCTCTTCTGGTTCTTGAGCTATGGACGACGAAAATAACGTCGCAAACGTACGGACGTACGGACGTACGAACGTACGAACGTACGTACACAGGCACGCACAGACATCTTTCTAAAAATCTTTTATTTCGACACTAAGGGCCATGAAACGACGAGAAATGTCAAAATTTTCAATTTGACAAATCGGACCCATTAAAATAACTTCCTATGGGAAGTTAATAACAGCAACCGTCATATCGATTAGTTTTATCTAAATCATTGCATGTCATTATGTCAGTCAATCAGAAATTTTTTTAAAAATTATGAGACGATAAAAGTTTACCGAGAAATGCAATATGACTTTGAGACTTATTCAAACTTTTTGCACTCCCTAAAGTAATCTTAAAATGAACCCCCATATGTTTTGAAGATAAGTAAA
Source organism: Eupeodes luniger (assembly GCA_951509635.1). Classification (NCBI taxonomy): domain Eukaryota; kingdom Metazoa; phylum Arthropoda; class Insecta; order Diptera; family Syrphidae; genus Eupeodes; species Eupeodes luniger. The sequence goes on from OX608073.1 coordinate 53,577,603, forward strand.
TAGTAAACGTAATTTTCACGGATATCCAGCTAGTATGATCATTCAAAATTCTTCAAGTCATCTTTCAGAGTCACTCTCGGACAAGTTCGCAAATTATTTCAAGAGTGCCTCTGAATATTTTTTTTCTGCAAACACCTTTTTTTTATTATATCTCATAACACGCAAGAAAACAGTCAATAAATTTTGCGATTTTTGAGGCCTATAGAGTGATAATATTTTAAAGCTAAATTAATGTTTCAATCCTAATGATCTTCATGGAATAAACTAATTTATGCTGAATAATTATATGTCTTATGTTTCCTATCCATTAGTTCTTCTTTTCAACGAGTCTCTGAAAAATTTTAAGGGCCCAGATCTTTGGAAATATTCATACCTAACGCCACGGCCAGTCCATAAAAAAGGTTCTAAAAATTTAGTTACGAATTATAGTCCTATAGCAAAATTGTCTCCTATTCCTAAATTGTTTCAATCCCTTGTCTTTGAAAACATTTTTCTAAAATGTTCTTCTTCTTATATGTGAAAATCAACGTGAGTTTGTGAAAAAAAAACTACAATTACTAATTTATTACAATTCTCTACTTTTTGTTTGGATGCAATCGAACAGCACACTTAATTCGATTGTATCTAAACAGACTTAATGCAGGCATTTGACAAATTAAGTCATGAAATTCTTTCTAAATAAATTCAGTAAAATTGGACTTAACGACAGTTTCGTTATGTGGATTTCGTAATATCTTAAAGATAGATATTATAGTGTCAAGTTCAGGAGTAAGGAGAATTCATGTACATAAATCTAAAGTTAATTCTGGTGTACCTCAAGAGAGTAACCTTGGTCCATTGCTTTTTATTTTGTTTGTTAATGATTTGCCGACTGTTTTAAATAGTTCTATGTCCCTATTCTATGCAGAGAATGTTAAAATGTTTCGAATTATTAACTCCATTAAGGATTGTAAATAGCTACAAGAAAATCTAAATCAGTTCTGGGAATATTGCAATGGAAAATCGTTTGATTTTAAATATTGACAAACGCAAACGTAATATAATTAATTATTACTTCTTACAATGTTGAATTCATCACGTTTGAATGGAGAATCTAGTTTTTCTAAACTTGGTGTTGTATAATTATATTTTCAAAAAAGCTAACAAAACACTTGGTTTCGTCAAAAGATTTTCCCGAGAGTTCCGTGATCCATATACCTATTATTGAAATTCTGTATATTTTTTTTCTTTTTAAATACACTTGGGATGTATGGGCGCTGCCCATTTTGTCTTCGTTTTGTTTTCTGCCCTGATGAAATCTTATTATTACCTCCATGCACTCAAAGGCTTCTCTTGTTAAATCTGCCATCATATCCATCGGTTCTTTGTCGATTGAATTCCAATCTGAGTCAGGCTAGCTTAAGAAAAATATACCCTTAGAACTATTTTTACCAGATCGAACTATAGTTCGATCAGTAAATTCAACAAATTATCTATAAACATTAACTTAACTCATAACAATCTCAAATCTGCAAGCCTTAAATTTAATATATTTTGTTAAAATAATTTTCTCATAATAATTGTTAACATTTTGCCATACAAACAACTTATCCAAAAAAACCCAAGTAATTATTTATAAATGACAAAAAAATTAATACATTCCAAAATGTATGTATTGAAGCTGTTGATCTTTCCCTTTGGTTAAATGCAAATATTTCAATGATCATTTCAGTATAATTTTCAGGTTTTTACAACAACTCTTTTGTTTATTTAAAGGATAATTTCAATAATATTTTACCTGTTTTTACTATTTTTTATTATAAAAATGCATATGAATGGATAGTAGTAGTAATAGCTAGTAGCTATAAACATACCCCATTCTAATTATAGCGATGAATGTTAAGTTATCAAACAAACAGTTTTGCTTTAAAAAGTATTTCTTAGATAAATTAATTGGAAAATAAAAATATTGTGATTAAAAACGAGAAACGGATTCAAAACAATTTGATTTCTGAGTCACAAAGAAATAAAATCTGCATAATTGGTCAATTCGAAATTAACAACAATAGTTTTTGTATAATTCACGTAATGTGAATTTATTTTTAAATATTATTCATAAGAACGAGATAGTAATGTTCTATGCATAAGAGTGGTTATAAAAAAGTGGTTATAAAAAATCGGAAAAGCATTCCCAAATCTGCTCAAAATAAAAAGCGTATTTTTTTAAACATTAAATTGCAGTATTATGTCTAGCTTAAAACTTTACAGCTTTCCGCCATATTCCTTTTATGAAAAGGTTTTACAATCTTCAAAACGGCACTAGATGTTTTGATAAAAAAATTTCAAACAAAACACAATTAAAGTAAAATCATTAAAAATATCTTGCATTACAAGAAACCAAACATAACAGAAAAAACATAAATACAATTCATAAAATGGTCACCCTTGTAATATGTAAACAAATAATGTTTTAATTTAATAGCATTATAAGTGTCTGGGGATAGGTCACGTTTATAAATGTGTTTACGAGAAATTAAATGAGCTTAAGTTTTAATAGCCATTTATAATTCATTTGTTTTCATTTGTAAAAAAAGATTTGTTCCTTATCTCTTTTTTTTCTTAAAGCAATTGAATTCTAATTTTTTTTTAAAGCTTCGATTGCAAACAATTTTAATGAAATTGACTCATATTAATGGGGTCTTAAAGATTTTTGATTATAAACTAAAAGCTGTGATGTACTATATGAAAAAAATGCAAAATATTGTTTTTGTTAATCTAGAAATTAAAAAAATTGTCATTACAAAAGAACTACGTTAGAAATACCAGTAAAACTTTTAAAACAACTTTACTATTTCTATTAATTACTTTTTATAATAACATTATATCTGAATTTCATTTAAGTTTCAGGTTCGTACACCAACTCTTTTGTTTATTCAAACCGCCCACCATCCAGTAAAATGAAATTTTGTCCTCAAATTTTGAAACCAAAACAAAAATTTTGATTTCAGTTTCAATTTTCAAAAAACTAGACTTCAATGGAACAAGAAAAAACAATACATAATTATTCACTCGTAAAATTGTAATCTTTTTAAAAAAATGCGCATGATAAAACGAGAAAAAAACATAAAATAAACAATTAATATACACTCGTAAAATTTATATGAATCAAAACATCTTTTGAATTGAAATTGCTTTAAATGTTAAACATACATTTAATAGCTTTTTTATAGCAAATATCTAACATCTAAGAATGTAAGTCACGCTTAGAAAAACAATGTTTCCAAATAAGCAATAAATTCAAAAATTTAACGACTTATAATTTATAGGACATTTATGATCAAGGATTGGCTTTAGAAAATTTTGGAAGATTTATTTTGAAAACAAATTCAAGTTTTTTTCCCATATAAGCACTCAAAAATTCTTACCAACTCTGGCATACAAATTATTATGAATGTTTGTTAATATTAATTTTGTTCTTAAATTAGAACGGTTTATACGTGTACCAACAAACTGTTCAAAAACAACCTTATGTGTCACTTATAAAATAAAAAGAGGCTGGGATGCAACCCACACTGATAACTTCCCATTCTGTCTGTCGATTTTTACCAAATTTGCGTACTATTTTTTGTAGATTTTATTTTATTGAATGTCGAAAACAATATTTTCTGTGAGAAAAATTAGTTTGAAGCCAATATTTTAAATTTTTGAAAAGATATTTTAGTCGAAAGTAAATTTTTACCAAGTTTTAGTATTGTTTTTTTAGGTTTTCATTTTTGTAAAAAAAACTGTCAATTCAATTTTTCTCAAACTTTTATCGAATGTTGAAAACAATATTTCTTATAAGATAAAACTAGTTTGAAGCCAATGTCCCAAATTTTTGAAAAGATATTTGAGTCGAAAATCAATTTTTACCAACTTTTATAAATTTTTGTTTAGGTTTTTATTTTTTGTAAAAAAAACTGTCAATTCGATTTTTCTCAAAATTTGTCTTAATGTTGAAAACAATATTTCGTATAAGAGTAAATTAGTTTGATGTTATTATCTCAAATTTTTGAAAAGATATTTACGTCGAAAAACAATTTTTACCAACTTTTGTTAAATTTTTTTTAAGTTTTTAATTTTTTATACAAAAACTGTCCATCCGTTTTTTTTGAAAATTTTACTGAATGTTGACAACAATATTTTTTGAAAGATTAAATTAGTTTTAATCCAATATCTCAAAGTTTTGAAAAGATATTTGAGTCGAAAACCAATTTTTACCAACTTTTATATATTTTTTTTTAGGTTTTTATTTTTTGTAAAAAACTGTCAATTTGATTTTTCTCAAAATTTTATCGGATATCAAAAACATTATTCTTCGTTGCACAAAATTGTTTTGGAGATGAAATCATATTTTAGTCCTAAAATTTTCGAGGTGACAAATTTTATTTTTAAGTTTTTTTTTTTTGATTTATAAAAAAAACATTAGTTCGATTTTTTTCCAAAAATTTACTTGTTTTGTATCACGTTATAATATATAATTTAAAATTTAAGTCAAGTCTCTTGCGTTATTGGTTCATGAGATATTTAGGTTTAACCAAAATTTTCACCTTTTTTTAAACTGCTATAGTAAAAAAACCACCCACGCAATTTTCTTGAGAGCCCTTTCTGCATCTTTCTGCCTTATTATCTGTATAACAAAATTTATTTGAAGTCAATATCTCTTCTGGTTCTTGAGCTATGGACGACGAAAAAAAACATCGCGAACGTATGGACGTACGGACGTACGAACGTACGTACACACTCACGCACAGACATCTTTCTAAAAATCTTCTATTTCGACGTTTGAAACGTCGAGAAATGTCAAAATTTTCAATTTGACAAATCGGAAGTTAAAAATAAAATAAAAATAAAAAAATTTAGGAACATTTAGATAGTCACTTTTTAAAAATTCTGACAATCCTGATTTTTTGGAGATTTGTATCTATACTTTTTTAAAATTCCCTAAAAATTCTTTAATATTGAACACGAACAAAACATTTTAGGGTGTGAAAGGGGATTAAGTATGCAAAGTATGCACTTAAAATACAAAAAATGGTATAGGAGATATCACAGAGAAACTCCATTTTAACTTAAGAAATTAATTGACGTATGCGCGTTAAAAAATGCATACTAAATTTATTTAAATTATATCAACCGTACTTTTATCAGCGGTTTCGATTCGTTTGAGGTTATTTTCGACCACTTTTTGACACATATTGGGCGATATCTCAGCCATTAATTGACGAATGTTGTTTTTTAAGTGCTCGAGAGTTGAAGGTTTATCTGCATAAACACGGTCTTTTGCGTAGCCTCACAAAAAAGTCCAGCGATATCAAATCACATGATCTTGGTGGCCAGTTGATATCTCCACGACGAGAAAGTACGCCGCCTGGAAATGTCTCTTGCAATATTCGCTGGTGTTGTGTGTCATGTGGCACCGTCTTGTTGAAACCACATATTCTTCAAGTCGTATTCAGCCAACAAAAAAGTCGGTTATCATATGACCACAACGCTGCAAATTGACGGTGACTGTCGTTCCATCGTCGTTTTCGAAGAATTAAGGTCCAATCACACCTCCGGACGAAGTAGCGCACCAAACAGTGACTTTTTGTGGATGGCCTTTCTTCAATTACTTGAGGATTTTTAGAACCCCAAATACGACAATTTTGTTTATTAATATACCCACCGAGTGACCCAGTGAGAAATGTGCTTCGGTTGCTGAAGAAAATTTTGTTCGAAAAATCGCCGTCCACCGCCTGTTGTTCAAGCACAAATTCGACGTACTACGACGTTGTGAATGGTCAGCTTGCTTCAGTTGTTGTGTGAGCTGGACTGTATATGGATTTAGTTGTAGATCCAAATGCAAAACACGTCATAATGTGTCGTAAGACAATCCTAATTCCTGAGGCAGTAATTTCACTTATAACAGCGATATTTTCAGTAGTACGAGCGAAGCGTGATGTCTAAAAATATCTGTAACTAGTCCAATCTCTTTAAATTTCTTCACAATTTTGCCAATTGCTTGCGTAGTTGAATTATTATGTAAACTATAATCTACTCCTAAAGCCCGATATTTGGCTGTGGCAGAATCACCATTTTTGTAGCAGGTTTTAACAATTTTTATGCATTGTGCGATAGTTAAGCGATTTGTAAATGTCAAACTTTCAACTGACAAAAAAATTGGTTTAAGAACTTAGTTTGACAGATGTCGAATTCCAGCCCTATTATTTTGAAACCGCAAAATAGATAACCCTTTAAAAATACTAGAAGCTTATACAAAAACGGAACCCACCTTAGTTTCAAGAAAATGATTAATGTGTGTACTTTATATATTTTATTTTAGTTTTTAGAATAAGGGTAATTAAAAAAAAATTCTAAGCCATTCTAATCTAGTGTTAAAAGTACCTTGCCTTGAATTAAAATTAACACAACTTTGTCTTTTTATGACATTGACATTGCTGTCAATATAAAATGTGCATACATGCGGATGACAACAACAACAAAAAGAAAAAAACAATCAAGGTCATAAAGTATTCATCTCCTCATGTGGTGTGAAAAATTTGCAACTAATTAAAAACATGACACTGTTTATGAATTTATTATTAAATAGAACCTCATTGTTAGACCCATCATCATAATTTAAATTAATCTAAAACTTTTCAAACTTGTTGTTTTTTTTTTGTTTGTTTATTGTTAATTTTTATTAAACATGACTTAAAAGTCTTTATAGAGGTAGAAACGTCACTTATGCATATGGTAATAATTATATTATTAACGAAACGTTAACTTTTTAAAAGCTTTGATATAATAAATTGATATGAGAAAGTTAAACGGAAAGTGTCATTGCATTCACTCTTAATTGTCCCCTCCTGCCATTACTATTTATATTCAACTCAACTCAACTCAACTTAGCCCTCGCACACACCCTCTTTTCCAATGAATAAACAGTATAGTAGGAGTATTAAGAAAAGGGCTTGTCACAAACATTTTAATAGCAAGGAAAATGTTATGTTTTTGTAGTTTTTGTTGCTGATGTGGTGTGATATAATAATAATTACAGTTCTTGAGACTGAGTAAATTAATGCGTATCAAGTTTTCGCAAACAGTTTGTACCTTTTTGTGTTAAAAGGCATATAAAGGACTTTGGCAATATGGGCTTTGAATAAAGGAGTAAATATATGGAATAAAATGTAATTTACACTAAGTATAATATTTATGTGATAGATAATATCACGAAGGTAGGTCAGAAAGAAAATCGTAATTAAGTTTGAATTTTGATTAAATAAAAAGGTAGTTACTGTTAAAAGACGACCCAAGCTGAATTTTTTAGTGGTTAAAATTGTCATGTCAAAGGTACGGAGCTTAAGTTTTACCAAGTGATATGATTAAATGTCCTTCGCATTGCTTTCATAACATCAGCATTTAAGTGATTTTTTTCTAAATAACCGAACTACAGTCTTTTGATAGAAGACATTGCTTTATTACGGTCAGAGACAGAAGAAGAGCTTCGATAGTCTGATATATAGCAAAAGACACTTAAAAAGAGTCTTAAATAGTAAATATAACTTAATTACAGTCAAATTGGAAAATAACACTGTTATACGGTCTGATAGGAGAAATTTCGCAGTTTTACAGTCTAAATTATGATACTGGAGCAAAAAGAAGATACCATTGTATTACAGTCAAAAATATGTATATGGATATAAAAACAGTCACTGAATAAGAGCTTCAAATAGCAAAAATCAATAAATTACAGTTTTAGATAAAACAAATATATTACTGTATTACAGTACAACATAGCTGGTGCTACTAAATTACTATAATATAGCAAAATCCACTTTATTCAAGTATGAGAGACACAATGTTACAGTATTGATGTCGTGCATAGTAATCGTCTTTGAATTACAGTTTAAATTAATAGATAATAATATCCTTATTTCAATGTTAAACAGGATCACTTTTTTACAGTTTAAGATGGCAAAAACATCATCAGCCTTATGGCTTTATTTCAGCCTTAAATAGCAGATTCTAGTATGTACAGTTTATAAAAAAAAATACTAATTAAATAAAGTGTTAAATAGCATTCGTCAAAAAATTACAGTCTGACATAATTAAGCCATTTAAGACTTACAGTACAGCCTCAGATAACAGATATATTACTGTTTTACAGTATGAAATGACAGATGTGAGTAAATAAATTAAAATTCACTTAAAAAAAATGTATTAAAATTCACTTGAATAAAATCTGAATGTCACAAATTTACAGTCTAGAATAGTGGGTTAATTACAGTCTGAAAGAGTACAAAATACTTAATTACAGTTTGAGATAGCAGATATCAATCAAGACGTAAAAATCACTGCATTACAGGTTACAGTAAATAATAAAATAGCAGACGTCACTGTATTATAGTCAGAGATAGTGATATCCCTTTATAAAAACAGAATAGCAAAATGCATTAAATTACAGTCTAAAATTTCATAAGTAATTGAATTACAGAAATTTATTTGTATTAAAATAGTAAATGGTAAGAGAGGCTAAATAACAGTTTGATATAGTAAAATTCACTTGTTTTAAATTGGAATGTCACACATTCATAATCTAGAATAGTCGGTTAATTACAGTCTGAGATAGTAGAAAATACTTAATTACAGTTTGGGATAGCAGAAATCAATCTGAATCAAAAATCTCTGTATTACAGCTTACAGTAAATAATAAAATAGCAGACGTCACTGAATTATAGTCAGAGTTAACGGTAGTCTCTTAATTAAAGATAGAATAGCAAAACTCCTTAAATTACAGTCTAAAATATCATAAATAATTAAATTACAGACATTTATTTGTATCACTGTTGGAAATTGCAGGTGAGACTAAATTACAGTTTGATACAGTAATGCACTTGATTTAAGGTGGAATATCTCAAAATAACAGTGTGAATTAAAATAAGTTGTTATTACAGTTTGGGACAGAAAGTTTTTCTGAATAACAGTCTAAGCCATGTACCACGTACATAACATATAATATCAGACAAAATTATTGAATTAGAGTATTAAATATAATACATAGTTAAATTACAGTCCAAGATGTTAGAAATCACTGAATTACAGTGTGTAAATTTCAGCAAAAACTCAGACTGACATAAAAACTCGTAACTTAAGATTTGGTTTACTTTGTTGATTTGGCGCTGAATTTAATGTTTTTCTAATGAATCAATAGTGAAGAGTTCTCATACGTTCCTTCCCACTCCTACTGAGTGTGAATTATAAAATCAAAACAAAAAAGCAGCATTCAATTTAAGAGTGACGTTTTTTATTACTATCGTAGTACCCGTGGGGTGATGGCTAGTGCGTAGGACTCCCTGACTGTGCCATCTTAAATTTTTTTTCATGGGTATTGTCTCTTGCGAGGAATTGACAAATCCTCCAAGAGTTATTCCTGTCATGAAAAGGGCTTTCTCAAATTAGCCCTTTTCATTCGGCTTAAAATTGTAGCTCACTCCTTCCCTGACAACATTACTCGCACACTGGAATGGTTGAAACTGTTAGTCAGTTGGCCCTAATTCTCAACGGATTATTGCTTCATTTGATTCTATTTGGTACTAACAAAAAATTGTGATGGTTAGTGTGAAAAGACTGTTTCCAAGAGTAAATGGCAAAATAGTCTAATTTTTGATTGCCAAGGAATGGTTGAGAGTTTATTTCTTTAAGAGTTTGACTTAATTTATGTTTCAATTTAATGATAAATCAAGTTATTCATAAATTAATTTACTCTTTTTTTTATTGAATCAGCTGGAACTCCACTCATCTACAGTCCTGCCCCACGTGGTTCATGCGATAGTTGCTGCCCGATCAGAGAAGTTCAAGATGTAAAGTTTTTCCTGTATACAAAGTGAGACCAAATCAACTATAATTGAAATTCTTTTTATTCTTAATCCATAAAACATTTTTAGTCAAAATCCCAGAAATCCCTATCAACTGTATCTGAAAAATGATCAACGGTTGCAGCAGAGCAATTTAAATAAGTCACATCCGCTGGTGATATACCTGCATGGCTTCTCTGAGTCATCATCTGGCGATGAACAACAAAGTAGTCAACAAATTAAGGATGGTATAACTTCAATAATCACATTTTCTTATATTCTTTCTCTCTGTCTCTCTGTCTCTGGCAATGTATTGCATCTCTCTCCGGCATCTCCTGCCATCCAGAGAGATGTGAAACTTAATTCAATTTATTTCTTCCATTTTCATTCTAAAAAAAAACATGGATTTTCTACTCCTCATTTTTCTTCATCTTCTTTTTTTCCTCGTTCTTTCCCAATGCACATCAAATACAAATATTGTATACTGCTCTCTCTTCTTCTACTGTAGCATTTCTCAAGGCCGGAAATTACAACGTTATCCTGGTTGATTGGAGTCCACTAACAGCAATGCCATGGTACACAAATTCAGTGGATAATATACCTATAGCTGGACGTTATATTGCTCGGTTCTTGCGCTACCTCATCGGCACTGGATTCCCTAAGGCACAGATTCATGTGATTGGCTTCAGTTTGGGTGCTGAAGTTGCAGGCTTCGCTGGCCAACAAATTCAGGAATGGGGAGTTGTGCTGTCAAGAATAACAGGTTTGTGTGATAAATTGAAATTGAGTTTGAGTTTCTTGTTTTGTTTTTCAGGAAATTTTTACAAAAACAAGATAAAATAGAAAAAGCTTTTAACTTGCCAAGGTCATCACAACTTTCTGTTATGTGTTTTGTGTTGTGTTCTTCTGTAGAAGAGAAGCACGTTCATATAATTTGATTGATGTGATATTTCAAAAACATATAATATTAGAAAATATGTAGATACATACATCTTTTCGAATGTTGGTAGGTACATAAAGTTTTTGTGGAAATTTGATATTCCAAACAAATAACGTTAGCGACAAATAAATTAGTGTCGGTTGGGCAGATGCTTACGAGAGTTTGCTGATGACGATGATCAAGTGAAAAAGTTATGAGGAGAGAATTAATTGAGCACACAGACGTATAAAAAGAGGTATTGTGCTTGTTTGGCTTATTTTGTATCTGCAATATGGTCTTGGGTTTTGGTACACAAACAAAATGAAATAGGACGTATACGTTAATAAATGTCATTTAAATTAAGGTTATAAGAACAAACGAAGGAAAAACAAGGTTATGCATTAAAACCTTCATATGGTTACAAGTACGAAACAAGGACTTAAAATACATGACGTTCCATTTAATTACACTTGATTTTAAAAGCTTCTTAGGAAGAAAAAGAAAATTCCTTAAAAGTATTCTTCTAAACTTTTTAAAGGACAAACATAAGTCTCTAGTGATTGATAAGTATTGATGCAGATTTTTATTGTTTACATTTTCATGTGCAATTATAGTACATGCTTCGGGTTAGGTTTCCAGGTTAAAATTTAGACATTACGAATTTCCTAGGAGGGACAAGGGTTCCAAAAGTTTTTCTAGATTTCTATACGATCAAAATTCTGTATGATATTGTTTATTCTGTGTGTCCTAAATTCTTGATATCAAAACGCTGTTAACTAAGAATACTGTATACTAAAATACTGTATTACAAAAATACTGTACATATGTCATAAATCATAATACTGTATCTCCAAATTTGTCATCACAATATACTGTATCTTTAAAAAGTGAGTTTTTGATAGGCCTGTTTAACTGAAAGTCAAAAATAAAAATTGATACATACAGTGAGGGAAAAAATAATATCGGGTGATTTTTTAAGAGCTTGAGAACTTTTTTAAAAAAAAAAACGCATAAAATTTGCAAAATCTCATCGATTCTTTATTTGAAACGTTAGATTGGTCCATGACATTTACTTTTTGAAGATAATTTCATTTAAATGTTGACCGCGGCTGCGTCTTAGGTGGTCCATTCGGAAAGTCCAATTTTGGGTAACTTTTTCGAGCATTTCGGCCGGAATAGCCCGAATTTCTTCGGAAATGTTGTCTTCCAAAGCTGGAATAGTTGCTGGCTTATTTGTGTAGACTTTAGACTTGACGTAGCCCCACAAAAAATAGTCTAAAGGCGTCAAATCGCATGATCTTGGTAGCCAACTTACCGGTCCATTCCTTGAGATGAACTGTTCTCCGAAGTTTTCCCTCAAAATGGCCATAGAATCGCGAGCTGTGTGGCATGTAGCGCCATCTTGTTGAAACCACATGTCAACCAAGTTCAGTTCTTCCATTTTTGGCAACAAAAAGTTTGTAAGCATTGAACGATAGCGATCGCCATTCACCGTAACGATGCGTCCAACAGCATCTTTGAAAAAATACGGTCCAATGATTCCACCAGCGTACAAACCACACCAAACAGTGCATTTTTCGGGATGCATGGGCAGTTCTTGAACGGCTTCTGGTTGCTCTTCACTCCAAATGCGGCAATTTTGCTTATTTACGTAGCCATTCAACCAGAAATGAGCCTCATCGTAAAGCGCGAAACACATTTCGAACCGAACACTGATTTTGGTAATAAAATTCAATGATTTGCAAGCGTTGCTCGTTAGTAAGTCTATTCATGATAAAATGTCAAAGCATACTGAGCATCTTTCTCTTTGACACCATGTCTGAAATCCCGCGTGATCTGTCAAATACTAATGCATGAAAATCCTAACCTCAAAAAAATCACCCATTAGAAACAAGCTACATACGTCTTCATGCTTTTTAACACATTAATTGGTAATTGTGAAGAGTTGGAAAATAAAAACTACACACATACATTTTTAATAATCTATTGCTTAAATGCAACAATTTTTTTCAAATATAATAATGAGAAATAATGATAAGAAGTAGAATTATATTATTATTAAGTGGTTTCATCCTGGGAAAAATAATAAAAACAAAATTAGAATGGTACTCTTTTTGTGACGAGAAAGTCACTTAACAGTAAAAGTATTTCAAATTCTTTTAGTAAATTGTAGTGGTACCCTTATTTTTAACAACTGATTAACCCGTTTGCCCTCTCGAATTCACCAATTTGGCACATGTCTCCAAACTATAGACTACAACTCGTCATTATTTTTGGTTCTACGATCTCCGATCCTTTCCTTAAGGATACCCCATGAGTTCTCAATTGGGTTTAGGTCGGGCGATTGTGATAGACATTCCATAACATTGATTTTGTTTTGTTGTAGGTATTTTTAAGCCAACTTGGAGGAATGCTTCGGGTCATTATCCTGCATGAACTCCCATTTAATTGGCACCTCCTCTTCAGTTAATAGTAGCATGACTGAATTTAAGATATGGACATAATCCACAACGCACATCTTATCCTTGATTTAAAATATTGGACCTACACCAGACGCTGAAAAGCACCTCCAAATCATTTTATTCCACCAATGTGTTTCACTGTCTTCTTTGTGTATGTTGGGTTAAATTCCTTGTTCTTAAGCCTTCTCACAATAAATTTATCTATCGGAACCAAACAAATTGATCTGTATTTAATTTGACCACAAAACGTTATTCCAATTATTAGCCTTTGTATAATGTTTTTATTGCTCAAAAACGGCACTTTTTGTGGAATTCTACCAGGAAGACTTGCATCTTTTATTAGGTTTCTTCTTGTTCTAGCTGTCACTGGTCCGTTTAATTCATTTTTAAGTTCTCTTAAACAAAGAAATTGTTTTTTCTTACAAATTCTTACCAATGGTGTATCAAAATGTGAAGCAGTTTATCTTTTTCTTCATCTTGTTTCTTCTTTTGGCCTTGAATGTAGAGCTTTAAATACTTTTTTCTTGGAACAGTTTAAGGTTTTCGCAATTTAAACCATCGTTTTTCAGTTTGCCTTAGTTTTTTCATCACTTTGCGTTTAAAATGAGTATAATGTAATCCAAGCCCATCTACACTAATATTATAAAGAGGAAAGATTTGTATTTTTGTATGTAACGAATAAACTCAAAAAGTACTGGACCGATTTCAATAATTCTTTTTTCATTAGAAAGTTACATTATCTCTGAGTAACATAGGCTATATTTAGTACTAGATTACTATAGAAATCTTTAAAAATTCCTATTAAAACCAACCGAAGGTGTAAAAAAAATAGCCATAAAACGTCTTCCATCGCATACGCTGCGAAGAGTATTAATGATAGGACAAAAAAATGTTTTCTAATTTAGTGATTAATGGTCGTTTTAATTAGCATGCCTATAACTTAAATATCTGTACATATTTATGTCTCGCCGTGCGAAGCCGGGACGGGCCGCTAGTATTTAATAAAATAATATGTGAACAAACTCAAAACGCCAATTTTCATACAAAAAAAAATTGATCCTTACGTTAGAATGACAGTTAAAGTAGCTTGTTTCTATTATTTTTTCCAGACGAATTCATCACTGTCCTCTAACTTAAGTTAACTTAACTCGTTAAGTGAAAACAATAAATTGTTTTCACGAAACAATTTACCTTTTGAGAGCATTATTAGGTATAATTAAAACATAGAAAGACTAACGACAAAAGACTTAGTTGCTAAAAAAATATTGTGTATTAAAAATGATGAAGATATTTGTTTCTATTATTTTTTCCTTGAACTTGAAAACTAACAACTTTTTAGAAACACAAAATATTCACGTTTATTTAAAGAAAATTAACACTTGTTATTGCCTAAAAATATTTTGTATTTTTGAAAACTTTTATGATACGTTATTCTTAAAAATATTTTATTTAAAAAATTCCGAAAAAGAAATATAGTTTTGATTCAGTTTTCACATTATCTAAGAGATTTTTTTTCAGACTATTAAAAGCATTTTGAAATATAGGATTTTTGGACAAACCAGAATTTTGTACGACAGAATTTTGACAATACTGAATTTAACGTACCTAAATTAAAAAATATCATTGTTTGTTAGCAAAACACGTTTTATACAAAATGTTTACTTGCGAAATATAGGAACTATATGTATTCGCCCTACAGTTTAAACCATTGGGTCGATTAAGTTCAAAATTGGAAGTTAAGGTTTTGAGCAGATTTTCATTAGACGTTTTTTAAATATTTTTAGACTAAAAATAGCAGTCCGCATACACATTTTTTGGTAAAAAATCGAAAATTCGAATTCTCTCAAAAACGATTTTCATTAGATTTTCTCTAAATTTGTTTTTTTAATTGGCTTCTAATATATTTTTGTTTGTATTGTTCCACAAGGGTACCCCCATAGAACCGATATTTTGTTTTTAAGTTTTCTTAAGAACTAATGAACCAATTTTAATATTTTTTCCTGCGCTTATATTGTCGTAATAATATTTGATGATCAAAAATACCAAACTTTACTTTTTGGATTTTCAAAACAAAATTAATTTTTTTTTTTTCAAAATTTCACATCTCTTAAACGTGTGAATTAAATGTAAAATGAATTAGCTGTAAAACACAGCATACAGAAAATATTTTAAAACTAAAATTGAAAAATGTATATATGTATACAAAATCAATTTTAAAAAATAACGCTCTAACGATTTTCGAAAAAAAAATTAAATAAATCAAGGATGTTTTGGAAAAAAAAACGTATTATATTGGTAAATTAATATATCTAACAGTTTTAAAATATAAATTCAATTTTAAAACATAGTCTTTGAATTCAGGAGCAAGTTCGTGCGATCCAGTCTTGTATTTTTTTTTTTTACTATACTATACTAGGATGTGACATACTCTTCTAAATTTTATTTAAGGAGCTTTTGATGTCAAGAAAAGGTTTTAGAAAAGAGGCTGGGATGCGACCCACACTGATAACTTCCCATCCCTTTTGTCGATTTGTATTGCTTAAAAGTTTGTCTATATGTATCAATTTTTACAAAATTTGCGTAATATTTTTTGTAGATTTTATTTTTATATGAAAAAACAGACTGTTGGATTTTTATAAAAAAAATTACTGAATATCGAAAACAATATTTTCTGTGAAATAAAATAAGTTTGAAGCCAATATTTTTAATTTTTGAAAAGCTTTTTGAGTCGAAAGTAAATTTTTATAAAGTTTTAGTATTGTTTTTTTTTAGAAGGTATTATTTTTTGTAAAAAAAAAACTATCAATTCGATTTTTCTCAAAATTTTATCGAATGTTAAAAACAATATTTCTTATAAGTAAAAATTAGTTAGAAGCCATTATCTCAAACTTTTGAAAAGATATTTTAGTCAAAAATCAATTTTTACCAACTTTTGTTAAATTTTCTTTAGGTTTTTAATTTTTTGTACAAAAACTGTCAACTAGATTTTTTTCAAAATTTTTCTGAATGTTGAAAACAATATTTTTTAAAGGGTAAAGTAGTTTAAAGCCAATATCTCAAAGTTTTGAAAAGATATTTGAGTCGAAAATCAATTTTTACCACCTTTTATACATTTCTTTTTAGTTTTTTTTTTTTTTGTAAAAAAAACTGTCAATTCGATTTTTTTCAAAATTTTACTGAATGTTGAAAACAATATTTCTTATAAGATAAAATAAATTTGAAGCCTAAGTCTCAAGTTTTTGAAAAGATATTTGAGTCGAAATTCAATTTTGACCAACTTTGAGTAATGTTTTTTTTAGGTTTTTATTTTTCATAAAAAAAACTGTCAATTAGATTTTTCTCAAAATTTGATCAGATTTTAAGAACATTATTCTTCGTTGCACAAAATTGTTTTGGAGATGAAATCATATTTTGGTCGTAAAATTGCGCGAGGTAACAATTTTTTTTTTAAGTTTTTTTGATTTATAAAAAAACCGTTAATTGGATTTTTTTTCCAAAAATATACTCGTTTTGTATTACCTTACAATATATAATATAAAATTTAATTCAAGTCAAAATTTTCACCTTTTTTTTAAACTGCTATGGTAAAAAAACCACCCACGCAATTTTCTTGAGAGCCCTTTCTGCATCTTTCTGCCTTATTATCTGTATAACAAAATTTATTTGAAGTCGATATCTCTTCTGGTTCTTGAGCTATGTACGACGTACGAACGTACGTACACACGCACTCACAGACATCTTTCTAAAAGACTTTTATTTCGACTCTAGGGATCTTGAAACGTCGAGAAATGTCAAAATTTTCAATTTGACAAATCGGACCCATTACAATAACTTCCTATGGGAAGTTAACAAGACTTCTTCAACATCGTTCTGGAAAAGAAGAAATCCTCCAAACAATATGGACATAATTGGAAGATCAAAGCGTGATGTCAGTGGCGCATTTTTGAGCATTTGAGACCGAAGCAGAGGAGATGGGTTTAGTGGTCAATGAAGGCAAAACCAAAAACATGCTTTCATCAAAAAAGGACATTGAACGACGACGCGACGTCTTGGACAAAACGTGACTATAGACAGCTAAAACTTTGAGCTAGTTAAGGACTTTAGGCAAAGTTATAAATAAAGACAACGAAAAAAACGTTGAAATCAAACGGAGAATATCTCTTGCAAATCACTGCTTCTTTGGACTTAGAAGGCAATTGAGTAGTAAAGTCGTCTCTCGAGCACTTAAAGTCATCATCGATGAGACGCCCAGAAGGTCTTCGAATCCAATCGAGACGGGCGCAGTATAGGAAAACTGCGACTCAGGTGGCGCAAGCAGGTGGGAGAGGACCGCAACTAACTTGGCGTCCGAAACTAAAGACAACTAGCTTGGGTCCGAGTTGGCTAGAAACGGATGTTGTTTGAGACCCAGATTCTTCCTAGGCTGTAGCGCCAACTTAAGTAAAGTAAGTAAGTTTAAAAAACTTAAGCAGATGTTACCAGAAAACATTTTGTTAAAAAGTTAAATATTTTTAAGTCAATAATTATACTGAGTTACTAAAAACGTGGCAGTCATACTTTTTTGATAATATACCGCTTAATTTTTGCCGAGATATTTGGTGCTTCAAAGCTTTTGAGATCGTCACCAAACAACGGTTGAACTGTCTCACAGGCTTTAATCAGTAAGAGGGACCACTGTTTGCTTAAACGGTGGGGCAGCGTTTAATGGAGAGTATTATGGTCGTATAACAAGACTCACGATACAGCACGAGCGAATGGAATTTGCTCGCCTTCACCAAGATTAAACCGATTCTCTTCACTGATAAGTCCAGGTTTTGTCTACGCTCACCAGATGGACGTAAAGGAGTGTTGAGAAGATCAGTTGGGAGATCCAATTCGACAACAGTTACCCAGCGGGAAAATTTCTGGGGAGGTTACGTCATGGTGTGGGCAGGAATTTCCACGCACGGAATAACTAGGTTATGCATAGTGTAACGATCGGTGAACTACAATTATTGAATCACCAACATTTTGGAACAATATTGGGTTCCTTTCGCACCATTTATTGGTGAAAATTTCTTGCTGATGAAAGACAATGCGAGACCTCACGTTGCCAGGTGCATTACGGACTACTTGGAAAAAGTAGAAATCAATGTGATGGCTTGCCATCATACAGTAAATACATTAAAAGGAAGCGCAATGCTCTTCCCGAGACACCAAGTGGGCAGAGATCTGAGGAGTATTATAATTCGGACGACGTAATCGTAAAAAACCTTATTGAAGGCATGCCGAGGCGAATTTAAGCTTTGATAGATGTTAGGGGAGGCAATACCCACTACTCAAAAACTCATTTATTTTATGTCTTATTTAAAAGTTTTAAGTTTTTTTTTAATTTTTACATAAATTAATAATATTAAATGATAATTAACAATACTGAATTAAAAAAAAGTCTTTTTGACATATTTGAAATTATTGCGAATTCAAGGTGCGACACTTTTTTTGTAGCTCAATATTTTCTGCCAATTAAGTCTTCAGAACAAAATTTACCAGATGCCAAAGACCTTATATTTCATAAATTAAAAGTGGGTTATGTGGACATTTGATAGGTAGTTCAATTTTCACTTTTCACCTAACTTTTTTAAAAAAGAATTTTTGCGTACCTTGATTTGTAAAGAAAATTAATTTTAAGTCGATCAATGTTTTCGTTATTAAGACCGTAACCATTTCAGTAACTTCCAAAGGCATGTTAAAAAGCCAAAGAAATATTTTATTGCTCGAATGGTTTAAGGACAAATAATGATTCTCTAAAACACCAAGTGTTCAAAATTTTGAAAAATTTTAAATTGAAATTTTTCTTATGTTAGTAAATCAATCATATTTTGCCCTCAAAGTTTTAATAATTAAAAAAGTCCTCTGGATTTCAGTGGAAAATCAAGTAATATGGTACTGACATTGGTTCATTCATAAAAAAATAATTTAAAGCAATGTATGATGGAAAAACTATCTTTTCAAAATTCTCTACCTCCTATATTTTTTTTTTAACTTATGAACCAATTAACAGCCCTTTGAAAAAATTAAGTTAAGCAAAATTTACTGAATGTACTATGCATAATGCACTCATTCATTTTTAAGTCTTAAGAACTGGAAAACACTTAAGCAATAGAAGAGCAAGTTCATGAATGCCATCTTAAAACTCATCCATCAATAAATCTTATGAAACCATCAAGTGCATATTATAAAAGAACTTAAAATTGCAACGTATTCTTATTGACAGTGCCACATTAAAGAAAATGCTTTTAACTAAATTCTTCAAGTTCAAGATAGATATGGCTAAGTACCTTCAATTTACATTTATCAACTTAACTTAAAAAGACGCAACTTTTACAAACATTAGGTTGGATATGTTTATATTATTTTATATTCATAATTTTGATATTTTAGTTCTCTGATATTCTCTCTGCAATAAGCTTGTATAAACAAAAACTTAAGACTTTGGTTCTGTTTGTTTTAAGAATTAACAGAAAATTATCCATCACTGTGTACCTTGGCCGAATATGCATATAACTAACAATAAGTTGAATGTTTAACTTAACTTTTCAAGACACAAGTACTCTATTCACGTGCTAAAGTTATATTTATATACATATACATATGTTCATAATGTATAGATCTTCTGTTGACTGTAGTACAATAAATAAATTGAGTAATTCGATATGTTTCAAGTATTCTTTGTTGTTTGTTAGTTAAGTTTGTTGGTTATTTTTTAAGGTATATTGGCGTGTTAACTTAACCGAATCATTTTTGCTAAATAAAAAAAAAAAGCTTTTTAATTACTATCTTATACAAAGTGCATTTTACTAAAAAATATAGACATTGATTGCATTGCGTTCTTTAGCCGTATCTTCGTATAACTAACATAAGCTATACTATTTTGATGTCATGTAATTTAATTACTTACAACGGATGACGTTGATGTTTGATGTAAAAATTATAAAGCTTGATTCAATTGATAGAACATTTTCAAAGCAACCTCTTTAGAGGTCATTTTTATTTTATGAATGAAGTGTAGTAAATATCGAGCAATAAGAATAACATACATGAGAAAATTACGTCTAAAAATTATGAACATTTGAGGCTTTAATAAAAACTTTTACATTTACGAGTAATTTTTTTCGAAGATCTGTAAACTTAGAATCATCATTATTTCAGATCGCTTGATTTATTTTTTCGCACTTAATGAAGTTAAATTAAATTTTAGCTCATAATTTAAATTTTAGAAATATTTTCCAAGAGTGAAAACACTTGTTTGTCTCTTGTAATTCTAGATTTTAAGTAACATTGAACTGACAGCTGTCAAATTCTTTTACTTATAGGGTTGGCAACACATTAAAACTGCATGTACATTTTGGGGAACTGTATACATAGAACTTTGTGTGTTTAAAAGCACTTATTGTCTGTAATAATTATCAAACTAGAGAAAAAATATACCTGCAAAATAAGTTTGCTCTCAAAAATTTAAATGCCATTTAATTTTTTCTTAAACAAACATTAATTTTAAATTTGTTTTCTTTTTTTAGAGATTTTTTTTTAAATTATTTTCAAATTTGTTTAAAAATATTTTAAGTATGCAGTTCCTTAGAAAATATGGATAAACATTTTAAATTTGATTTTCGTAATAAAATCTTGACTCTTTTTCGAAATATCGAATTGTGAAAAAAAATGTTTGATATTTTTTGTGCAGAAAAAAACATTGAAATCGGTTCAGGAGTTTCTGAGAAAATTTAAAAACAAAATAACGTTTTTATGCACAGAACGAAAAAAATCATTCTATTGACTATTTTGGTAGTCAAATTCAATATTAAATAGTCAATTTACAGCCGATAACCGCGTAACTCTCAATAGGTCAGTTTTCGGTTGTCAGTTTTGTTATCCAAATTTTTTTACAACTTGATATCAATATGACAACTTTGGTTGAAAGGAATTGAAACTACGGTTGTCATATTCAAAAATGTGGTAGTCAATACGACAACTGTTGTAGTCAATATGACAACTGTTGTAGTCAATATGACAACTGTTGTAGTCAATATGACAACTGTTGTAGTCAATATGACAACTGCTGTAGTCAATATGACAATCCTTTTTAAAACCAAAATCTAATTTGACTATAACAATCAATATAACAATTTTCGATAGCCAATTTTGGTAGTCAATATGACAACCAAACTGTCAATTTCCGATAGTTAATTCTGTTGACTACCGAAGTTGTTATATTGACTAATTTTGTTGTCATATTGACTACCCAAAATTGACAATCGAAAATTGTTTTATTGACTACCCAGTAGTTAATTTTTTAAAATAATGTTGTCGTATTGACTATTTTGGTAGTAGATGCGACAATTTGGTCAAATTTTAAGTTGACTATCGACGATTGTTAATGTGACAACTGTTTTTTTGTATGTGGGGGGCCCTTTTGGAGAAATTAAAAAATAGGTTTTTGTTAATTGAAAGAAGCATAGTGTAGTAATCAGGCCCAGTGGCAACACTGTATCAGTGCAATAATATAATAATATATAATAGTTATACTCACACATCAACATATGTAAACCGTTGTTACTAGTACATAAGTATATATTCCCTAGTTAAATTTCCCTCTTGTATAAATTCCCCTAGCTTGTAAGAAGAAAGAATAAAGATGAGTCAGTCTGAAAACGAACTCGAAACGAATAAGTTGTGCGTATTATTCTTCTGAAGACTTTAAATATAATAATTATTCGGCCAACAGATTTGCTTACTTCAATAGTTAGGAAAAAAAATGTTTGAGAAAATTTCATACAAATCTATCGGTTTGTTTTTAAGTAAATAAAATTTTTTTACCAATAAATTTGTGTGGGAGCTACTGTTATTTTTGATCTTAGAAAATGAAAAAACGCCTAACGAGAATCTACTTAAAAACTTAACTTTCAAGTTTAAACTCAACCGACCCAAAAGTTATGCTGTAAAGTCGAGGACAAATAGACAAAATAGACAGACAGAATTGCGAGACCCACTTTTTTCGACTTCTCTACCATCGTAATGTCATGTTCGATTAAAATTTCGAGTTCGAATTTATTTACGAATCCAAAAGTTGCCATGTAATGGGTGAATTTTTTGAGGTTAGGATTTTCATGCATTAGTATTTGACAGATCACGCGGGATTTCAGACATGGTGTCAAAGAGAAAGATGCTCAGTATGCTTTGACATTTTATCATGAATAGACTTACTAACGAGCAACGCTTGCAAATCATTGAATTTTATTACCAAAATCAGTGTTCGGTTCGAAATGTGTTTCGCGCTTTACGTCCGATTTATGGTCTACATAATCGACCAAGTGAGCAAACAATTAATGCGATTGTGACCAAGTTTCGCACTCAGTTTACTTTATTGGACATTAAACCAACCACACGAATGCGTACAGTGCGTACAGAAGAGAATATTGCGTCTGTTTCTGAGAGTGTTGCTGAAGACCGTGAAATGTCGATTCGTCGCCGTTCGCAGCAATTGGGTTTGTGTTATTCGACCACATGGAAGATTTTACGCAAAGATCTTGGTGTAAAACCGTATAAAATACAGCTCGTGCAAGAACTGAAGCCGAACGATCTGCCACAACGTCGAATTTTCAGTGAATGGGCCCTAGAAAAGTTGGTAGAAAATCCGCTTTTTTATCGACAAATTTTGTTCAGCGATGAGGCTCATTTCTGGTTGAATGGCTACGTAAATAAGCAAAATTGCCGCATTTGGAGTGAAGAGCAACCAGAAGCCGTTCAAGAACTGCCCATGCATCCCGAAAAATGCACTGTTTGGTGTGGTTTGTACGCTGGTGGAATCATTGGACCGTATTTTTTCAAAGATGCTGTTGGACGCATCGTTACGGTGAATGGCGATCGCTATCGTTCAATGCTTACAAACTTTTTGTTGCCAAAAATGGAAGAACTGAACTTGGTTGACATGTGGTTTCAACAAGATGGCGCTACATGCCACACAGCTCGCGATTCTATGGCCATTTTGAGGGAAAACTTCGGAGAACAATTCATCTCAAGGAATGGACCGGTAAGTTGGCCACCAAGATCATGCGATTTGACGCCTTTAGACTATTTTTTGTGGGGCTACGTTAAGTCTAAAGTCTACACAAATAAGCCAGCAACTATTCCAGCTTTGGAAGACAACATTTCCGAAGAAATTCGGGCTATTCCGGCCGAAATGCTCAAAAAAGTTACCCAAAATTGGACTTTCCGAATGGACCACCTAAGACGCAGCCGCGGTCAACATTTAAATGAAATTATCTTCAAAAAGTAAATGTCATGGACCAATCTAACGTTTCAAATAAAGAATCGATGAGATTTTGCAAATTTTATGCGTTTTTTTTTTTTTAAAAGTTCTCAAGCTCTTAAAAAATCACCCGATAGTTTCGAATAGTCGCAAGTAAAACATATACGTTAAATTCAGTATTCAACCCTCCAAATGTTATATAGGGTTTTCCAATAAGAGGTTTAATTTTGAATGGTGGGGTACTTGGGCAGATTTCAGTTTTTATCTGACATTTGATAAGTAAAACCTTCGCCATCACTAAAAGAGGAATTATGCACGTTTTAACAACAACGCATTCAAACTGTTTAAAGTCACTTCAAAAATGCGGGTAAACATTTTTTAGTCACAGTCCTCTCAAAACTTAAGCACCTTAAGTCATCGTGATGCATCTTCAACTGGGACGTAGTGGAAAGATTTGAGCTGTCGAAACAAGTTAGTGATGTTAAGACAACAACTTGATTGTGCTACCACAAGGCTAGAACGGCGTTAGAAAAGTTTTTCAATTAATATGATTGAACCAAAGACTAAGTACCACAAACAAAGGGGTCTTGGTACCCGTAAAAAATATGTAATTCCATCCTTTGTGGTAGCACAATCAAGTTGTTGTTGTAGTATTCAAATTCTACTAATATTCTAGACATGACCCATGTCATTGCTTACATGTTAAATTCAAGAACTAAATATACTGCTGCCGTAGCCAGTCATTATACTGTATTTTGCATAAAGAATTAGATCTTAAGGTTTTTAAGGCTAAATTTACACAAGAACTCATTCTAATTGATCACCAACAACGTCATATCTTGATCTGATTGAGTCCTTGAAATTCATGGAAATGTTCCGCATTTTCATTGTAAAATCAACGAACTGTGATTAATTATTTGTATGGCTGGAATATAAAGATATTAATTTGATTTTTTCAAATAAGATTTTCTGAACGTGGTATTTGTTAAAGAAAAAGAATCGTTTACTATTATTAATAAAATACGTTGATCTTTGAAATTAAGTAAACATCCACTAATTGCTCTCAATTAATATTGATCTTTTTTAATATCAAAATAAAACCTCTTATTGGAGAACCCATTATTAAATAAAATGCACGACTGGGTCGCACGAACTTGCTCCTGTATGCAAAGAGCCAGTTTAAAAAAGTACCTATATAAGATTTAAAAATATACCTGTAAAATAAATTTGTCTTCAAAAATTTAAACGCCATTTTATAAATCAAAAAACCCTTGATTTATCAATTTTTTTTTTTTCGAAAATCGTTAGAGCTGTTTTTTTTTAAATCGGTTCATAAGTTGCTGAGAAAATTAAAAAACAAAATAACGGCTCTATGAGCGGTACCTTTCCGGAGCAATACAAACATATGTTTTTCTTATTGAAAGAAGCAAAGTTAAAAAATAAAATTTTAGAGAAAGTTTAAAAAAAAGTCTATCGGTTTGTTTTTGAGAAAATTCGAATTTTCGTTTTTTGACCAAAAAAAATTGTATGGGGGTCACTGTTAGTTTTGATCTTAAAACAATTTAAAAAAACACCTAACGCGAATCTGCTCAAAACCTTAACTTCCAAGTTTGAACTCAATCGACCAAATGGTTTAGGCTGTAGGAGCGTGGACAGACAGACAAAATTGACCGGACGGAATCGCGGGACCCACTTTTTTCGACTTCTCTACCATCGTTATATAATGTTTGATTAAAATCTCGAGTTCGAAATTTTTTACGAATGCAAAACTTGCCATATAGTAGTTCGCAAGTAAAAAAGAGGCTGGGATGCAAACTACACTGATACATTTTTTTTAATTTTTTTATTTTTTGTAAGAAAACTGTCAATTCGATTTTTCTCAAAATTCAACCGAATGTTGAAAACAATATTTCTTATAAAACAAAATTTGTTTGAAGCCATAATCTCACATTGAAAAGATATTTGAGTCGAAAATCAATTTTTACCAACTTTTAGTAATGTTTTTTAGGTTTTTATTTTTTTTATAAAAAAAAATGTCAATTAGATTTTTTTCAAAATTTTACCAGATGTCAAAAACGTTATTCTTTGTTGCACATAATTATTTTGGAGATAAAATCATTTTTTGTTCGTAAAATATTCGAGGTGACAAATATTTTTTTAAATTTTTTTTAATTATAAAAAAACCGTTAATTGGATTTTATCCAAAAATATTTTGTGAGTCCTTTCTGCATTTTTCTGCGTTATTATCTGTATAACAAAATTTATTTGAAGTCGATATTTCTACTAGTTCTTGAGCTGTGTACGACGAAAAAAACTTCCCGAACGTACGGAAGTACGTACTCACGCACAGACATCTCTGTAAAAATCTTTTATTTTGAATCTAGGCACCTTAAAACGTTGAGAAATGTCAAAATTTTCAATTCGACAAATCGGACCGATTACAATAACTTCCTATGGGAAGTTAAAAATAATAATTAAAGTTGGCTGGTCACAATCCAAAGGTTTGATGTTTATGGTGATTTCTAAAAATTTTCCAAACCACTAAATTGGTTAAGAAATACTTTTATTACAGTTTACACATTTAAAAACAATATTTGGCCAATTTTTGTAATTTCCGAACTTTGAACATCAATCATTTAATATTTTTGAAAAGTTATTCAGCACTGAATACACAATGTCCTATAGTGTAGTGCTGCATTTAATCCAAAACTGACAACTGTCAAATCCCTTACTTTAGGGACGGCAACACTTAAATAAATGGTGGCTAATTAAAATGTTGGGCCAATTTCTGTAGGTCTTGTTTAGGCGTATAGTATATTTGTTGGCATTTACAATCGAACTAAAGGTTCCGTTTTGATGATTATGTAAAACCCAGCCTTTCAAAGGTACCATTTTACACAACTTCTGATAATTTTTTCAATGGTTGTCAATCCAAAATCTTTCGTGAAATTAAACGAGACATCGCCAGCAGACAGAGTCAATATATTCATCATTTAGAATCCTGTGCCTACCATGATTGATGAAAAACGCGAAAACAAATTTTAATGTTGATTGAAAATCAATATTCAAAAACAAAGGACTTGCCTAAAAATAATACTTTGTAATTTTGTTTTTTACTTTTTAATCGAAGCCACCTACAATAAATCATTTTTATCTCCTGCCAAATTTAACAATAAATTGGTGTTTTCCTTCGAACATTTTTTTCACTTTATTAGCTTACAAGGTTTTTCCTCCGGCCAAGCTTCGATATAGTCCAGTTATTACATCATTTCCATAGACTACAAGACAGCTAAAATGGCCATATAAGTATGTATATTTACACTATACACCATCGACCACATTATTTATGCAAACAATTTCAAAAATCAATTCAAAGAGAGCCAAAGCATGTTTCAAGTCAATCCACCCACGTCGCGATGTCTAGCACAGAAATGAAGCACCAACAACCACAAAACCCTTTTTAAATGTATCGCTTGTACGCCTTCTTCTAAATGAAAAACGAAGTCAGGGTCTTTGAATAAAATACAAAAACAAAAATCTTTACAAATACCTAAAATTATATCCCTCAATAAGTAAAATGGTTTTCCACATCCTTTTCCGGAGTTGCTTAATAAAATAATCTTGACACCGAAATGTAGGCACTATACTGTAGGTATATGACTGACCTTTTAAAAGTCTTGTCTTAAATTTTGAAGGTGTTGAAATGATAATAAATTTATTTTTCCAAAATTTCAAGATACATTATGTAAATATTTTTGGAAATTTCTTTGAAAATAATGTTGTTTCTTTTTTTTTCGAAAAATGTATAGGTTTAGACCCAGCCCTACCACTTTTCAACGGACAAAGCTCCAACCAGAGACTTGGCCCTACGGACGCACATTTTGTCGATGTCATTCACACGGACGGAGGAGTACTGGGCAATCCGGAGCCACTGGGACATGCTGATTTCTATCCGAATAATGGAGTACCATTACAGCCAGGATGTGCCAGGCAGGAGATAGCCAATAATCGCTGGTTGAACATTATAAGTGAGCACATACTCCTCCCTACCTACATACATAACATTTATTTTTGTCCTGTCCCGTCCTGAGTCCTGCAATTCTGGGTCCGCAACTCCGTATCCGTATATATCCGGATTACTCAATTGCTCTTTTTATTGTATTTTTGTTGTTCTTGTTTTTAAGTTCATTGTAAATTTATTTATGAGATTGTTTTGTTGTTGTTGTTTTTGTATGTGATGTCAGTTGGATGCAGCCACCAAAGAGCTTGGCAGTATTTTGTTGAATCGGTAGCCTCAGCTGAGTCGTTTCCATCGGAAAGCTGTGAGAATTCAACCAAACTGTTTGACAATGAAGAATCTTGCCGAACGGATATGAAGGCGTTTATGGGAATGGGAGCTGATAAACGGTGAGAATTTTAAGTGTTATGTTACTTTTGTTTCTGCTGCTGTTGTAAGTCCCTTAGGTTGTTAAGTTTAATATTTTTTTATGTTCAGATTTTTATTGTTGGTGTTTAATATTTCCGTTTTGTGCGAGTTTAATATTATGTAGTAATATTCCAGAAAAAGGATTGTCAACTATGACTATTGTTAGTGAGACAACTGTAGCGCACAGAAGAACTCTTAAAAAACGGGCTACTTCCTTTTTAAACATAATAAAGTTTTAAGACCGTACAATTGCCCCTACATTTAAAATGTTGATTAAATTACTAAAAAAGGCTATGAAAATGACGCTTCTAATAATTTCTATTTTAAAAATCTCTTAGTATCTTTAAATGCCATTTAGTTTCTCACATTATCTTTTTTTTTTCAAAATACGCTAGAGCGTTTTTTTTTTTAATAATTTCGAACATTAAGGGTTTTTTTTTTGTAAGTGTAGTTTTCAAGAAGAAATAAACCGCATGTAGTTTAATGTTATGGTCTTATTGGTCATTGATATAAATATAAAGAGTTTGTTTTTAAAATTATTTTTGGGCATTTTCAACCACTTTTTACGGAAATGGGGGTCGTATTTCGGCAATATGACACTGTATATTCCCTTCCCAGGCGTCAATGTACGTAGAAAAGCGACTTCACATAACCCCACACAAAATAGTTCAGTGGATGTTAAATGTCAAATCTTGGAAATCACGCCAAATGCCCATGATTAGAGATAATGCACCCACCAAAGTTACCATCAATAATTTGATTGTTTCAGTGGATTTATGGAACCGAACTATTATTTTGGTTATAAATTTAAAGGATTTCCAAACATTTTAAGTCTATTTATTAAAAAATGGCAAACAAAATTGAGCATAAATCAAGTGACATCTGTCAAAATATTAACTCCGAGCAACCAACAGGTCTAAAAAAGACCTTTACAAAATGCTTACAAATTTTTAGAAATATTTTTCTTATGCAGTTATTTAGTGCTTATAAATATACGCTTTAAATTTAAATTTTATCAAAAAATAATAACCCGTTTTTGAGACATCGAATTTTGAAAAAAAAATATTAAATGGGCTCATTAGTTCCTGAGAAAATTTAAAAACAAAATAATGGTTCTATGAGGAGGTACCCTTCTGAGGCAATACAAAAATATATTTCATAAAAGAAGCAAGGTTAAGAAACACAAAATTTAAAGAAAATTAAAAAAAAAATGTATTAGGCTGTCTTTGTGAAAACGCTGTTAACTTTTTCTAACATCATACAATTTTTAACTGTCAAGCAATTTATTGATCAATGAATTGAAAGTTAAATTATTGTGTTTGAACGGTTTGCAGAAAATCTACAAATCTTTTTCAATTTTTTCATAGACGTTTAGCTTCTTGGAAGTAAATTTGCGAAACTTTTTACCACAAAAGTTGACAAATAAATGGTAGATGAATATATACATATTTCGCAGATTCTCTTCTTATAATTACTTTAATGTCCCGAATTTTTAAAAGAAAAAACATTCTATGCTGTTTTTAATCCTAGATTAAAACGCTACAAAGTTCTTAACAAAATATTATACGATGATATTACAAAGTACTTAGTTTTTATAAATTCTCATTATTTATGAGATGACTTATGAGTCTTCATTCCACTCTACCTGAGTTTATTTTAGATGCTGATTCCGAATTCAAACTCCTATTTTACCTATATTTCAAATTTAGAAATACCCGTTTTCAACATTATCTATCTAATATATAAAATATTCCTGTCACAGTGTTAGTGGCCATACTCCTCCGAAACGGCTTAACCAATTTTAATGAAATTTTGCATATATATTCGGTAGGTCTGAGAATAGGTTTTTATCTAATTTTTTTATTCCTAAGTGTTATGGTTTAATTGCATCAACATCGTACACGGTGCAACGATCTTACAATAGTATTCAGTGACGCTATGTACAAAGAAGCATTGATTGCTATTGAGAATCTTTGCGTTACCAACTTACCACTCCAACTTACCACTCAGTCATTTCGGTATGCATTCACCAAATCATTTCGATTTAATAGACACTGAATTGAATCGTGAAATACAATACAATACTGTAGAAATGGCAGCGATTGTTGCTCGCAATGTCCCACTAATGAATGAAGAACAAAGAACCATTTATGACCACATCATGCTCGCAGTTTTGGCAAGACAAAGTGGATTCTTTTTTTTATGTACCAGGTGGAACTGGCAAAACATTCCTTATTTCGCTAATTTTTGCTAAAACAGTGTAAAATTATCATCTGGGATGAATGCACTATGGCACACAAACATTTGCTTGATGCGTTGAACAGGACATTCTCAAAACAACTGTTGATAGATACCTATAGGCGACGGAAAAGTTACTACAGATGAAACTGGATGCATAAAATTACCGGTCGATTTCTGCACGATTATTGATTCACAAGATGCTCTCATTGACCAAATATTTCCCGATGTACAGAGAAAATATAAAAATCATGAGTGGCCGGGAGAAAGATCAATTTTACCAGCAAAAAATGTGTATGTCAACGAATTAAATCTCAAGATACAGCATTTGTTACCAGGAGACTTGGGATCATACAAATCTATTGATACAGTTTGTAATGCTACCGAAGCTGTAAATTATCTAGCTGAGTTTTTGAACTCATTAATTTTACCAGGCATGCCACCACATAATTTACAACTGAAGGTTTGATCTCTGGTAATTATGTTTCGTCATTTGAACCCACCATGGTTGTGCAACGGCACGCGATTAGTAATTAAAAATGTTATCCAAGCAATAATTCTAAATGGCAAATTCCGAGGTAAAAATATATTATTACCGCAAATCCCTATTATGCCCACAGATGTGCCAATTCAATTCAAACGCCTACAATTTCCAACAATTGGCATTTGCAATAACTATCAATAAGTCTCAAGGCCAAACGACGCACGTCTGTCTGCGGCTTACATTTGAGCACTTCATGTTTTTCACACGGACAATTATACGTGGCGTGCTCTCAAGTGGGCAAACCATCCAGTTTGTTTGTATTGGCGAAAGATGGGATCACACAAAATATTGTTCACTTTGTTGCATTAAGGGATTGATATTGTTCTTTTGTAGTACAGTCATAATTAGCGATATGTATATAATTTTAAAGAATTAATATTAATAAATTAAAAAAAATTTAGTGATTTTTTATTTTAATATTTTATCACCTTTTACAGTGCTCTATACCTCTCCCACTTATATACCACATCCTTACACACTTACAATAAGTTACTTATTTCTAGCAAAATATTCTCTAGAAATTATTTATATGACAACACAACGTTTGTCGGGTCAGCTAGTAATATATAAAATTCTCCTGTCACAGTGTTAGTTGCCATACTCCTCCGAAACGGCTTAACCAATTTCAATGAAATTTTGCATATACATTCGGTAGGTCTGAGAATAGATTTGTATCTGTTTTTTATATTCCTAAGTGCTATTGTTTAATTGCATCAACATCGTATACAGAGTGCAACAATCTTACGATAGTATTCAGTGACGCTATGTACATTGTACAATGAAGCATTGATTGCTATTGAGGAGCTTTGCATTATCATTGCCAACTTACCACTCAGTCATTTCGGTATGCATTCACCAAATCGAAATGCATCTGATTTAATAGAAACTGAATTGAATCGTGAACTTCAATACAATACTGTAGAAATGTCAGCGATTGTTGCTCGCAATGTCCCACTAATGAATGAAGAACAAAGAACCATTTATGACCACATCATGCTCGCAGTTTCGGCAGGACAAGGTGGATTCTTATTTTTTGGATGCACCAGGTGGAACTAGCAAAACATTAATTTTTTCGCTAATTCTTGCTGAAATACGATCAAATAATGGTATCGCATTAGCGGTTGCATCTTCTGGCATTGCGGCAACTTTATTAGATGGAGGCAGAACAGCTCATTCAGTATTTAAACTGCCACTAAATATTCAAAATAACCCGGACAATCATCCATGACCACAGTGCTGAAACAGTGTAAAATTATCATCTGAGATGAATGCACTATGGTACACAAACATTCGCTTGAGGCGTTGAACAGGACATTGAAAGACATAAAAAACAACGCCAGACTATTTGGCGACACTCTGTTACTCCTTTCAGGTGATTTCAGACAAACACTTCCCTAAATATTCGTGTTCAAATGCTTCCAGATCCATCCGCTGAAATATTCGACGGAAAAGTTACTACAGATGAAACTGGATGCATAAAATTACGGGTCGATTTCTGCACGATTATTGATTCACAAGATGCTCTCATTGATCAGATATTTCCCGATGTACACAGACAATATACAAATCGTGAGTGACTGGCAGAAAGAGCAATTTTAGCAGCAAAAAAATTGGATGTCAACGAATTAAATCTCAAGATACAACAATTGTTACCATTAGACTTGGTGTCATACAAATCTATTGATACAGTTTGTGATGCTACCGAAGCTGTAAGTTATCCGCCAACTGAGTTTTTGAACTCATTGGAATTACCGGGCATGCCACCGCATAATTTACAACTGAAGGTTGGATCTCCGGTAATTTTGCTTCGTAATTTGAACCCACCACGGTTGTGCAACGGCACGCAATTAGTAATTAAAAATGTTACCCAAGCCATAATTCGAAATGGCAAATTCCAAGGTGAAAATATATTATTACCGCGAATCCCTATTATACCCACAGATGTGCCAATTCAATTCAATAGCCTTGAATTTTCAATTAGATTGGCATTTGCAATAACTATCAATAAGTCTCAAGGCCAAACGATGCCTGTCTGCGGCTTAGATTTGAGCACTTCATGTTTTTCACATGGACAACTATACGTGGCGTGTTCTCGAGTTCATCCAGTTTGTTTGTATTGGGGAAAGATGGGATCACAAAAAATATTGTACACTCTGTTGAATTAATTGATTGATATTGTTTTTTTTTGTAGTATTGTCATAATTAGCGATATGTTATTAATTTCAAAGAATTAATTTTAATAAATTAAAAAATTTAGTTTGGAGATTTGTTATTTTAATATTTTGTCACCGTTTACAGTGCTCTATACCTGTCGCACTTACATATATACCACATCCTTACACACTTACGATAAGTTATTTATTTCTAGCAAAATATTCTCTAGAAATTATTTATATGACAAAACAACGTGTGTCGGGTCGGCTAGTCGTGTATATAAAAAATTAATTTAAAAAAAAAAGTTTTCGAAAAAAAATGTAATAAATCAAAGTTTTTTTGTTTAATTAAATGACATTTAAATTTTTGAAGAAAAACTTAAATGACAGGAAATATTTTTAAACAGACTCTTTAGATACACGAGTTCATGTGACTCAGTCGGGCATTTTATTTATATTGCTACTTATCATTTTTTAAACCGATACAAAATAAAAGGTTCCAAAGTAGATAGTATGTTATTGTATGACAGTTATTAATATTATTAAAAAGCTTTGCTTAAGAACTATTTAAGATGTGTTCATTTTAAGTTTAGAAAGAAAATTATCCCAATCTTTTTAGTTCCCGTTTGTATAGTTTTCTTCTACGAAAGACCACGTATACGTAGGAGGGTAAAGAAGATCACAATAGAAATGCGCTTTTAACTGGTTATTTTACACAATAGAGTTTAAAACTAAGTATTATGACGATGATCAAATTGGACAGATTTTGACAACATATACGGAACTTCATTTGTAGTCAACTGCATTCCTTGATCGCAAAGAAAGACTAGTACAGGAAGACATTATTACATAAACAAAACTCCTCACGAAGGTTAAAAGTAATAAAAAGTCCTTATTCCTTTTAAACAAAGCTTTAAATAAAATTGTGCATTTCCGATAAGCTATGTACGTAAGTTGAAGAACAGTGTAACATGAACTTTTTTTTGACTTATGCGCATCAATAATCGGTTAAGTTAGATTAATAACTCAAAATATTTTTTTATTTTTATTATTCATACTTAGGTCCTCAGACCTGTTAAGTCCGTTGGGAACCCCTTAAGGGGCATAGGGCCTCTACTTCGCCTACGCGCCATCGTGTGCGGTTTCCGGAGATGTGTTTCAGCTCCTTCTCGGTCGTTCAGCTCTTCTTCCTTTTTGTGTGAGCGGATTCCACTGCATTCAAAGTCGTTACCTTTTCGAAGCGTATGTCCAATCCATTGCCAATTACGCCTTCGTATAATAGATTCTATAGGTTCCTGATCTATCCTTCTATGGAGGACTACCTTGGATATTCGGTTTGGCCAGAAAATCCTTAGGATGTTGCGAAGACATCTATTCACGAAGGTTTGCATCAGCTTTCTTGTAATGGCTAAAGTAACCTTCCAGGTGCTGCACCCTTAAAGAAGCACAGAATCGACATTTTTGCGAAACAGTCGTAGCTTTGTTCTTAAGCTAATAGAATTATTCCTCCAAATTTTCGATAGCATACCGAACGCCGCTTTTGCTCTGCCGAAGCGGCAGATGACGTCTTGTTGGTTGTCGCCTTCGATGGAGACGATACTTCCAAAGTATAGAAAGCTCTCCATTTTTTCCACCGGGTGCGAGGAAATATTTATTTGAGAAGATGGTCGGGTTCCGATGCTGATCATTTTCGTTTTGCCGGAATTGATTTTTAGCCCCACGACTTCTGCTTCTCTCTCCACACTTGTTGTCATTTGATGGAGATCCTTGATTCTATGAGAGAGTAAGCAAACATCGTCCGCGTAATCTTAGTAGCTTTGAATAGGATGTCAAAGTCCATTGCATTCCTCCGCTAAGAGCCCGTTCACACGATTCGGTATTTTCGCCGATTTGGTGTCTTTCGGTTGGAGTGTTCAGACGGTACGGTAATTTAACCGTACACCGTACTCAACCCTACACCGTATTCGGTGTAAAACACAAAAACGACTATATACTAGCAATACATTATTCCACAGTAGCCTAGACGAAAAATGACGCACTTTCGGTCAAAATATCGAATCGTCTGAACCCACTGTATATAAATACATTGCCACTATAAGCCGATTCGGTTTTTTTACCGTACAACCGAAAACGATTTGCAGATGTGCAACGCACTGCTCAATAATGATCCGCAGGGTGTTGATATGATCAATACAGGAGGATCCAGCGCGGAATCCTGCTTGTTCGGCACCGAGTGTGGCCTCAAGGTGTTCTCTGATGCGTTCCAGTATGATTTTTGCTACTATTTTGGCATCGGCAAGTAGATCGCAAATTTCTCTCCAGTTTTTTCACTTTGTAAGATTTCCTTTTTTTGGGAGCTTGACGATCATTCCCTTCTTCCACTCATCGGGGAAGCTTTCGGTGGTCCAGGCTTCTTTTATGAGCGGATGAAGCAATTCGCTTGATGAAGTTGGCGCTGCTTGTAAAAGCTCTGCGGGAATTCCATCAAGTCATTTAATTTACCTTAAACTTAAGCTTCTTAGCCAAACAATGTGGATGAACAAACGAAATAGCAAGCTTAAACTAGAATTTTCTAGCTACTAGCAATAGCTAAGAATATCTTGGTCAAAAAATTACTTTTACTTGTTTTATTCACATAAGTAAACTTGAATTGAAAACATTTTTCTTAACTAACTAACTATTCAATAAAGTTACCTTAATTTTTGGCAGCTGGTTAATCAAACACTAAAAACGTGCCTTTCCTTCAAGTTCCTTATGTTGTCTTATCCTGCACATTCCTAGTAATTTCAAACGTCTCGTGTTTCAATTGTTTTCAATGTCGTTTTTAGCAATATTGATTGTTATACGAAATTATAAGTTCACATTGTCAATATTGCACGATGCCTATCATACTGAGTTTATTCAACTAAAATTAAGGGAAATAATTATCAAATGAATAGTTTAAATTGATAAGCAGTATAAAATTATGTACGTTCTTGATGCCAGATGACGATTTTTGAAGACAACACAAATTTAATTTAAAATACCTACTTCCAAAGTTATATCACCTTCACAAACATAGAGTTGTTATGATTATGGGTTTGTCTTTCTTCGTTTTTTCTTTGTTATTGTCCTAAAATTGTACTGTCCAAAAAGAAACTTGAACTTCACTTGAATATATTATTGTTTAATGGCGACATTAAGTTTTGGTTATAAATTATCTTATCGCACGCAATGCTCATTAGCATTACATAACAAAAGAGACAAAATTCTAGGTAAAGTCAAAGCCACTCCATGTAAGTAGATAATGTGCGTCCATTTTGTATTAATATTTGTTATCCTGTTGTAGACAATCACAACAACTAAATGGTTATTAATTAAATCAAAATTATTATTGAGTCTTACAATATAATAATATGTGATATTAATTTCATGCTGAAAGTGATTGTTATTAATCAAAAAAAAAAAAACACACCACACACAAACCGGAAGTCAGTAATTTATAGTTGAATTTTTGATTGGAATGAGTGTGTATTCAATGTTAACATTCCCATTAAGGGATTTGAATTGATTCTCTCAAAAAAATAAGAAGAATCCTTTTTATGACCTAATAAACTGCGTGTTAGGTTTAATGAACTCTCATCTTGAAAAAAAGGATTTTCTATTTTGTGCTTGTATCCCTTTATGACACGTAACTCTCCAAAAGGATATGCTTATTTTTTGTATCCTTAATGGGGTTAAAGCTAGATTGAAATATTTATAGGATATTTTTTTGAGATTTCGTTGGTAATAAAAGCGTAAACGGATACAACTTATTTTAAATTAAATTTGCGTAATTCACATTTTATTGTCTCAACATGATATTTACAACATACTTTCATTTCAATTATTACAGATTGCGTGGCAAGTTCTACTTAAGCACCCGGGAGGAGTCTCCATTCGGCAAGAACGCACCTCGTCGCACGTGACAAAAATGCTCACCTACAATGAGTCCTATGGTGTGTTGATGATAAAAGAAGGAGGAGGAAACACCACGCACTGACAATGAATGCGTAGATAGAAAGAAGAGGAAGTTTTTATTATTTTTCCTTTTTTTTTTTCAAAACTATGCCACTTGACAACACAAAGCCTGATGAATTATTTTATTAGGAAGATTTATATATTTTTATAATTAAGAGAAAATCTAGATGTTAAGAGAATGAATGTAAAGAGCTGCCACTCTTTTTGAAAAAAAATGAAAGGAAGGAGTTTTTAACCCAGCAAAATAGCCACGTAACATAAGTAAAAAAGAAGCATATTTCTTAAACGAGTACCTATGTGAATAGGTTGTCCTTTGAATCCTGAATGTGAATGAACCTTATACCTAGGCCAAAGAGCAGAGGAAAACGTGGACGACAGTATTTTCTTTTTACATAGTTGGATGAATATTATTATTCAACAGAATTGGGTGTGGAATTTTTAGCTGGAAAATAGCTGACTAGGCAGCGTGAAAAAATCATGAATTTCTGCTCAAAAAAAATGTTGTGTGCGAAATATTATGTCATTATGTATTTAAATTGAATACCAGATTTGTACAATATAACTAGGAAGAAATTAAGGTTATAACCTTTTCCAAAAAGAAGGATGTCACATTTTTTTTAATTTATTTGGCCAGAAATTTTAATGGAATGAAATTTTGCGGACAAAAATTTAATTTTTTTTTTTAGAAAAAAGTCTATTTTGTTATTATTAAACATGTTTCAATGTTTAGGTGACATACTTTGAAAATGAGTTATGTAATTTTATTGTTTTGTAAAATAAAAATTATTGGAAATATCTATATTTAAGGACAGTTAGCTCCTATTCTTATTTTAATTGTATTCTTTCTAGAATAAAAAAATATTAAATAAGCATGTTATGTATTTTAATTCACTGTTATCATTAAACAACATTCAACAAAAATAATAATTTTATTGTGATTTTTTATAAACTTCTATTGAAAATTTTAAATAACTTGGAATTTTTTAAAAATTTTCTAACTCAGGTGTTTGACACAACCAAGAGTCTCGAATTACAGTACTAAAAAATGAAAAAGGGCTCAATTTAAATTTAAAAAAAAAGAGGCTGAGATGCGACCCACGCTGATAACTTCCCATCCCGTCTGTCGAAATGTCTTGCTTAAAAGTTTGTCTATATGTATCAGTTTTTACCAAATTTGCCCATTATGTTTAAGATTTTATTTTTTTTTTATGAAAAAACGGACTGTTGGATTTTTATAAAAAAATTACTGAATTTCGAAAACAATATTTTCTGTGAAATAAAATAAGTTTGAAGCCAATATTTGTAATTTTTGAAAAGCTATTTGATTCGAAAGTAAATTTTTACCAAGTTTTAGTATTGTTTTTTTTTTGTTTTTATTTTTTGTAAAAAAACTGTCAATTCGATTTTTCTCAAAATTTTATCGAATGTTAAAATATTTCTTATAAGTTAAAATTAGTAAGAAGCCATTACCTCATATTTTGAAAAGGTATTTGAGTCGAAAATCAATTTTAACCAACTTTTGTTAATTTTTTTTTGGTTTTTAATTTTTTGTAAAAAAACTGTCAATTCGATTTTTTTTGAAAATTTTATCGAATGTTGAAAACAATAATTCTTATAAGATAAAATTAGTTAGAAGCCATTATCTCAAATTTTTAAAAAGATATTTGAGTGGAAAATCAATTTTTACCAACTTTTATTATTTTTTTTAAATTTTTATTTTTGTAAAAAAACTGTCAA
Source organism: Eupeodes luniger (assembly GCA_951509635.1). NCBI lineage: Eukaryota > Metazoa > Arthropoda > Insecta > Diptera > Syrphidae > Eupeodes > Eupeodes luniger. The sequence continues at coordinate 53,616,223 of OX608073.1, forward strand.
TTCGATTTTTTCAACACTTTTCAGAATGTTGAAAACAATATTTCTTATGAGATAAAATTAGTTGGAAGCCATTATCTCAAATTTTTGAAGAGATATTTGAGTCAAAAATCAATTTTTTCCAACTTTTATTAATTTTTTTTTAGGTTTTTATTTTTTATTAAAAAAAACTGTCAATTTGATTTTTCTCAAAATTTTATCAGATGTCAAAAACATTATTCTTCGTTGCACAAAATTGTTTTGTAGATGAAATCATATTTTAGTCGTAAAATTTTCGAGGTGACAAATTTTTTTTTCAGTTTTTTGATTTATAAAAAAAACATTAGTTGCATTTTTTTTCAAAAATATACTTGTTTTGTATCACGTTTCAATATATAATTTAAAATTCAAGACTCTAGCGTCATTGGTTCATGAGATATTTAGGGTTAACCAAAATTTTCACCTTTTTTTTAAACTGCTATGGTAAAAAAACCACCCACGCAATTTTCTTGAGCGCTTTCTGCATCTTTCTGCCTTATTATCTGTATTACAAAATTTATTTGAAGTCAATATCTCTTCTGGTTCTTGAGCTATGGACGACGAAAAAAACGTCGCGGACGTACGGGCGTACGTACACACGCACGCACAGACATCTTTCTAAAATTTTTTTATTTCGACTCTAGGGACCTTGAAACGTCGAGAAATGTCAAAATTTTCAATTCGACAAATCGGACCCATTACAATAACTTCCTATTTGAAGTTAAAAACGGAAAAAAATAATTACTTACTTACTTAAGGTGGCGCTACAGTCCTGTGTGAACTAGGGCCTCACCCAACAAACTTCTCCATCTAGCTCGGTCCCTAGCTAGATGTCTCCAGTTTCGCGCTCCGAGTTGGGTGAGGTCACCTTCCACTTGTGTGCGCCACCTGATTCGCGGTCTTCCTCTACTGCGCTGTCCTGTGGGTGCGGATTCGAAGACTTTCCGGGCCAGAGCATTGGTTTCCATGCGCTCTACGTGACCCAGCCATCTTAGTCGTTGGACTTTTACCCTTCTGGCTAAGTCTACGTCGCTGTACAGCCCGTACAGCTCGTCGTTCTATCTTCTCCTCCATTCCCCTTCGATGCATACGGGACCGTAGATCACACGAAGAACCTTTCTCTCGAAACGACCCAAGGTGCTTTCATCCGCTTTTGTCATAGTCCATGCTTCTGCACCGTATAGCAGGACGGGGATGATGAGGGTCTTATATAGCGACACTTTGATCCCTCGCTACTCAATTGCTTTCTTAGCCCAAAGAAACAGCGGTTAGCAAGAGTTATTCTTCGTTTGATCTCAGCGCTGGTGTTGTTTTCTGCGTTTACAGCGGAGCCTAGGTAGACGATGTCCTTGACTACCTCAAAGTTACGTCTGTCGATGGTGACATTTTGACCAAGACGTCGGTGTTGTAGGTCCTTTCTTGACGACAGCATGTACTTTGTTTTGCCCTCATTAACCGTTAAACCCATTTTTGCCGCCTCTGCCTCAATACTCACAAAAGCCCCATTGACATCACCCTGAGTTCTTCCGATTATGTCAATGTCATCAGCATATGCTAGTAATTGGACAGACTTTAGAAAGAGCTCTGCACTATTCTTTCAAGCAATATATTAAAAAAATCGCATGACAGCGCATCACCTTGTCTAAAACCTTTTTTGACATCGAAAGGTTCTGTTAAGTTGTTTCCAACCTTTATGGAGCAGCGTGAATTCTCCATGGTCATCCTGCACAAACGGACGAGTTTGGCAGGGATGCCAAAACTAGACATGGCTCTATACAGCTCGTCCCTGTAGATGCTGTCATATGCGGCCTTGAAATCGATGAAAAGATACTGGGTGTCGATTTGATGTTCTTGGGTTTTTTCCAGGATCTGCCGTAATGTGAATATTTGATCGACTGTGGACTTTCCTGGTCTAAAACCACACTGATAAGGACCTATCAGGTTGTTGACGATGGGCTTTAGACGTTCACATAAAAAAAATAATTGTCACCTCGAATATTTTACGAACAAAAAATGATCTCAACTCAAAAATAATTTTATGCAACGAAGAGTAGCATTTTTGACATCTGGAAAATTTTGAGAAAAACCAAATTGATTTTTTTTACAAAAAAAAAAAAATCTTTAAAAAAACATAACTTAAAGGTGGCTCGACTTAAATATCTTTTTAAAAACTAAATATATTACCTTTAAACTGATTTCGTCTTATAAAAACTATCGTTTTCAACATTCAATAAGATCTTGGAAACGATCGAATTGAAAGTTTTTTTTACAAAAATAAAAACGTAAAAACAAATGTCTCTTAAAAGTTGATTAAAATTGATTTTCAACGTGAATATCTGGGATAGAATTAATGATATTAGTTTCAAAATCATTTCATCTTACAAAAAACATTGTATTCAACATTAAAAAAAATGTATGTCTACAAAAAAAAACTCTACACAAAATTAGTAAAAATTGATGTTCGCTTCTCGATATCCCGTGAATAATGAAGTCATTGACTTCAGAATAATTTCATTCTATGCTTAATTTTGTTGTCAATCCAATCCGATCTGTATTTTTATATAAGAAATAAAAACTTTCAAAAAATTCTACTAAAATTGATAAAAATTGGTTTTCCACTAAAAATCTGGGGGAAAAAATTAGATATTGAACCCAAACTTGTTTTATCATATGCAAAATATTGTTGCTAAATTTTTGATATTTTTTTAGAAAAATTCAGCAGACAATTTTTTTTTTATAAAACAAGAAAACCTACAAAGACAACAAAAAAACTGATAAGAAATATGGTTTTCGGCTCATGTATTAGGTTTAAAAAAAAATCAATATTGACTTAAATTTTGTTTTATCCCACACAAGATATGTTTAGTCATGTTAAAGTCTTAGAAAGTTTTTTGTTACAACAAAAATCGTTAATTAGATTTTTCAAAAAATTAACTAAATTTTAACGATGATATTTCGCTGGTTATAGAATAAGTTTAGTTTCGTTATCTTTTATTATTCTGTCCGAGATATTTTAGTCAGAAACCAAATTTTACCAATTTATTGTACCATTTTTTGTAGTGTCTTATTCTTTTTTTTTGATTTTTTATCGAGTTTATGTTAATTTGGTAAGACACCACAGTTATTTATATGGTGGCTAGCTTTATTTTTTGGGAGATATTTCGGGTCAGCCAAATTAATAAATTGTTTTAAATTGCAGTAAAAGTAAAAAACCACAAACCTAATTTTTTTGAAAGTATTGTTTCTGCATCTTTTGATGATATTATCTGTAAAACAAAATATTATTTGAAATACTATCTCTACTTGTTTTTGAGATATACAGGCGTTTGGGTGTACGAATACACACTTCTCTATAAATCTTTTTTTTTTTTAATTTTAGAGACCTTGAATCGTTGATAAATATAAACATTTTCAATTCGGAAAATCAGACTCATTTAACTCTCTATGTGAAGTTAAAAATAGTATATACAATTAAATTTCCACAATTTTTGCTTTAAAATAAAGCCTTCACGTTAGATTATTATACTAGAATAAATTGTATGGAAAATGGAAAGCAACATTTTACAATTTAACCCATATCTCCCTTTCAACCTTTAATATTGCAATATTATGATTGACATTCAAATTTATTCATATCGTCTTTCTTTAGTTTTTATTTGAATATAATCTATCTCAAAATAAATTGTATTTATGTAAAAGCAAAAATAATTTAAAATAGTTTCTATAGAATTTTTGTTTGTCATAATCCGTTGGTATAAATTGACAGCTGGATAAATGCATATTATTATGATATTCGCTTCGATTATTATGAAACACGTTAGGAGTGACATATTTACGTACAACACATATACAAAGTACAATGTTCGATAAGGCGACGACGACGAACGTCAGAAATTTCATTGCATTGTATTATGGGTCCGTATTATATGTCGAAAATCCATCGTTTTTATCTAACAACAAAACAAAACAACACACAATAGAATTTACAGCACGAACAGAGCACCATCATCCATCGCATCTACATACATACATATATCGCAAACCGGATACAAAGGATCTCTAGGGTATTCATTGTATCTGCCATTTCCGGTGAGGTAGGATTGTATATAAAAGGAAGCATGTTGGTGGAATTTATTCAATGCAAAACTAACTGCACACGGATGCACTCACAAAAGGAAATCTAATCCATGTATTTTCTTTTTTGTTGCAAATAAAATATGCACTTGAGATTCGCGTGGAAATGGTTACATTTTATTTTTGTTTCTTTTTTTTTTATTATATCGTCCTACAACTTTTATTTATTCGAAGGATAAAGGATTTTCAAACAGATGTAGATATCATACAGAAAGGTATATTTTTGGTTGTTGATGATGATGATTATGGAAGAACCAGAGGGAAAGTGCACTTGAGTTAAGTGAATGTTTGCTGATGAAAAGGATTTAAGATTGTATTGTTGTTTAAAAACAGTAGATATACAATCATTTTTCTCTCTTTATATTTCAAAAGCCTTGTGAAGCCTTCACAAAGGTGTACAAAACACATGTACATCCTTTTTGATGTTTATTCCACCGTTTACGATCGTTTTTTTCAATTAAAAATTACTATGTTTACGACTAACGACTAAAACATAAAAACTAAAGAACGTAACAAAAAGTTGCGTGCAACTAAAGGCAAAGCCCACATCCTCCAACCAAGTTTCTCATTGAAATCACCACCGCCGTCGTCGTCAGAGAAGCATTGCTAATGCTCGCCGCGTGCTCTGCCGGAGGAAAAACGGAGGCGGCTCCTAGGTGAAGGTGCGCTTCCGTTGTATGTTCTGGCAATGAAGGACTTACCCTGCCGACTTCACCACATACATAAAAGCTATAATGTTATACATAGGTATACACTTCGTGTCACATGAATAGGGACAAGCTTTTTAACTTCCCATAGGAAGTTATTGAAATCGGTTCGATTTGTCGAATTGAAAATTTTGACATTTCTCGACATTTCAAGGTCCCTAGAGTTGAAATAAAAGATTTTTAGAAAGATGTCTGTGCGTGCGTGTGTACGTACGTTCGCGACGTTTTTTCGTCGTCCATAACTCAAGAACCAGTAGATATATCGACTTCAAATAAATTTTGTTATACAGATAATAAAGCAGAAAGATGCAGAAAGGGCTCGCAGGAAAATTGCGTGGGTGGTTTTTCTAAAATAGCAGTTTAAAAAAAAGGGGCAAAATTTTGGTTTACCCAAAATATCTCACGAACCAATGACGCTAGAAACTTGAATTAAATTTTATTTTATACATTGTAACGTGATACAAAACAAATATATTTTTAGAAAAAAATCCAATTAACAATTTTTTTTATAAATAAAAAAAAAATGAAAAAAAAAATTTGTCACCTCGAAAATTTTACGACTAAAATATGATTTCATCTCCAAGACAATTTTGTGCAACGAAGAATAATGTTTTTGACATCTGATAAAATTTTGAGAAAAATCTAATTGACAGTTTTTTTTTATAAAAAATAAAAACAAAAAAAAAACATTACTCAAAGTTGGTAAAAATTGAATTTCGACTCAAATATCTTTTCAAAAACTTGAGATTATGGCTTTCAACTAATTTTATCTTATAAGAAATATTGTTTTCAACATTCTGAAAAATTTTGAGAAAAATCAAATTGACAGTTTTCTAACAAAAAATAAAAACCTAAACAAAAAAATGAATAAAAGTTGGTAAAAATTGATTTTCAGCTCAAATATCTTTTCAAAACTTTTAGATATTGGCTTTAAGCTACTTTTATCTTTTAAAAAATATTGTTGTCAACATTCAGTTAAATTTTGAGAAAAATCTAATTCACAGGTTTTTTACAAAAAATAAAAACCTAACAAAAAAATAATACTAAAACTTGGTAAAAATTTACTTACGACTCAAATAGCTTTTCAAAAATTAAAAATATTGGCTTCAAACTTATTTTATTTCACAGAAAATATTGTTTTCGATATTTCGGTGAAAATTGATACATATAGACAAACTTTTAAGCACAACAAATCGACAGACGGGATGGGAAGTTATCAGTGTGGGTCGTATCCCAGCCTCTTTTTTTTTTTTAAATCGATTCTGGAACGAAGTTTTCCGCAGTTTTCTGGATTATTTGGTGGACAAGTATGGACTTTCCAGCAAGATACTGCACCAACGCATATAGCACGGACAACAAAAGCCTGGATTCAAGGGTAACATATTACCATGAACCCCATATTCTCCTGAACTGGCTTTCAAGAAAAGTCAACGAAGGAGGACGGCAATACCAAAAAACCGAACAGATTATATTTAAACCATAAAACTGTGCTGGGCCCAAATTTGCTCAATTATATGACAGCACTCTATAAAACCATAAGCCACAGGTTACTTGAAGTAATTCAGAAATCCGGAGGCAGGACACATTACTAAAAATTATTTTAATAATTCTATTAAATAAAACCAATGTTTACTTAAATAAGATTTTTTGTTATTTTCTTTACTTGTCCCTATTCATGTGACACAGGGTACAGGTACAGGTACTTTTTATGACCTTCTTCGGAAAAACCGCCATTAAACAACGTAATCCAAAGAGTTTTTTTTTATACATATAAACTTAATTCTTACATCATTTAGTCCACATTTTTGTTTTTCCAAAAAAACCCTAGGGTTTGAAAATTAGCGTCTCGTAAAAAACGAAAAAAGCTTGTCCCTATTCATGTGACACAAAGTGTACCTACCCAACAAAGGGACTATTACAACAATTATAACATTACTCTAATTGGCACATTTTTGAGAGTGCCTTGATAGGTAGGTTAGGTACCCACCCGAAAGTTTTTTTAAGCTATTACTTTTTTTTTTTTCTTTTTTTTTTACTGTACTCAAAATTTCTATCTTTGAAAAACCAAACCCAAGGTAAACAGCAGCAAGTCTTCCCTGTATTACTCAGCACCGCCTGCTCTGCCGTTTTAACCGTTTGGCACTCTTATAAGAGTTTCTTATATACGAGTATTTCGTCCCACGCAATAAAACTTACCCTCATCAAGGTTATATACGATCCTACCATCAAGAATGCTGTTAGTTGGTATTTTTTTTTCAACATTTCTTGTTTTTTAATTCCTAAGAGAGAGGACGCAATCTAAGAGTAGGTAGTTATTTTTTGTCCTTTGGCGTAATTCTACTTTTTCTACGCCAAAGTCCTTAGTCACTTAAGGGAAATTATATTTCAGATTTTTTTTTTTGTATTATTATTTTCTGTGTCCGCTCTCGTGCATAGCGTGACACTAGTACGAGGTTGTGTTTTTAGTCCTTGTTTTTTTTTTGTTTTTTTTCTAATTTTAGAGTGCAATTTTTTACACAAGCAAAGGACATGAGTTTTTGGAGAGTGGACCTTGCTTTGGGGCATTAGTGTGTTAAGAACAAAGAGAAAATGGCCCATAGCTTGAAAAAGATTTAATGAATTCTTGAAAAATAGTTGAAAGTTCTTAAGAAAGGAAATGACTTTGTATCATATAAAATGAATAAAAGTGGGTGAAAGATGATTTAAAGAAAACAAGGCAATGTCCTTAAAAAAAAGAGAGTGAAGGATGACGTTACAAATTACTAAATTCCACAAAATTCCTAAAGAAAAACGGCTCCATTACGTAGGTATTTTTTGTTTTGAATAAATTGTCTTTTTAATTAATCAGTTCCAACAAAGTTTCAATTACTCATGTTCATTTAATGATATCTACTTTCCGTTTAATTATATAATACCCAGGAAAAGCATTCCGATTAAGCACCATCATTATCTATAGCTATGGCGGAATTAAAAAGAGAAACAACAACCAAACATTCCTCAACAAATTGCTGCAATCTGAATCATCATCATCATCATTATCATTAACATCATTTGCATGTCCTCGCTCACATACTTCTAATACCCAGACATCGTAAAAATAGATCGACATTTTACAAGGCAGCAAAACAGGCACTTCGCTGCCACCAGCTCAACTCAGCTCAGCTCAGCCCAGCCGTCGGTGCCTGCTCCATATCCTATCCATGGCCATTTGACAGCCTGTCACAAAAACACTTCCACTTCTACTACCCCATATTCCAATCCCAATCTGAATCCTTATTCATAGTAAAACACATCATGCCATTTCCATATTATTCTCTCTCGAGAGTCCTACTCACTAAATGCGACTTCCACTCCTAATTGCAACTGCAATAACAATCAAACCAAAAGTGCGTCCATTATACCTACCTCCTACCTTTCTACCTTCCTACGAGCAAAACAAAACTACTATAATATAAAAATGAAGTCTTGTGTTTGATGTTTTATACGAGTTCAGAGATTCTAGGACTTAGCGTGCTTTAATACCATAATGTCGTCGTCGTCGTAGTAGTCGTAGTCGTCGTGTCGTCCTAACGTCGAAAAACAGACGACCAATATGCATGCATTCTGCACAATCACCTTCAATCGTGCTCTTTCACTTCATATCCTTGCTGCATATACATAGTTCGTCCTTAAACCACTCATAGTTCCTCCACCGCAAAGTAACAAAACAACAAAGTCTGTGTGGACTGTGCATGGGATTTCTTGTTCATTGATAAAATAAAAAGTGAGGTTAGGATTTTGGGGTTGGGAAAAGAGCTGGTCAGTAGAACTAACAGGGTGTATCATTAAAATGAGAGTGTAAATTAAAATAATTTGAAAAAATAAGGGAATTCTGATGAAAAGTGCTTGAAAAATATGAATGCTTTCAGCTTGATTAAGGATTAATTGAACTCGAATTTGAATTGCTTTACAAAATAGGACAAATATTCGTTATCATAGTTTATGAATATTGAGAGGATTTTATTTTTAATCATCACAATTTCATCAATCTATCAACTGAATTTCAGTGACACATTTTCCATAAAATCAATTTCACTTAAATTCTCATACAGGCTACAAAATTTATACAAAAAATATTGTAAGAAGCTCATACTACAACGACTTGAAATAGAAAAAGACATATTAATCTTGGAATTTATAGCAGTTTTCGAGCTAGCGATTCAAAAAAAAAAGAAAATAATTTGACAGCTGTCAATTTAGAGGCAAAGTAACAATTTGCTAGTTTTTGATTTCAACAGTCAAACTTTTATTATTTTTGAAATATTTTTCAACAATTCAAAATTCGTGCTACATTATTATCAAAGTAATTTGTTAATTTTTTGTTTGTGCATTGGTTGAGGTTGGCAACCCTATTGAACAAAATTAAGCCACATTCAAACATTGCGTTGATTTTGGGAGGCCCTTAAAAACTTAATTTGCATTGGAGAAGAGTCGCCATTTATTTTTTGATCAGTAATAACTCCTGTGTATTTTATTTTGACATTAAGTGACAAAGAGTCTAAAATTTGCTACAGAATGAATTATACAGAAGGAACAAAATTATGTTTATGAAATAAGAGTCATAATTATGATACTTTTTTAATGATTACGCCCAAAAATGCAAATACAAATCTCTTCAAAAATGAGTGTTTTTGACATAACTTCCATCGGTTTATATTGGCATAGACTCATTTTTTGACATTTTATTAACTTCCCATAGGAAGTTATTGTAATGGGTCGGTCCGATTTGTCAAATTGAAAATTTTGACATTTCTCGACGTTTCAAGGCCCCTAGAGTCGAAATAAAAGATTTTTAGAAAGATGTCTGTGCGTGCGTGTGTACGTACGTCCGTACGTCCGTACGTCTGTACGTCCGTACGTCTGTACGTCTGTACGTTCGCGACGTTTTTTTCGTCGTCCATAGCTCAAGAACCAGAAGAGATATCGACTTCAAATAAATTTTGTTACCTATACCGATAATAAGGCAGAAAGAAGCAGAAAGGGCTCTCAAGAAAATTGCGTGGGTGGTTTTTTAACCATAGCAGTTTAAAAAAAGGTGAAAATTTTGGTTAACCCAAAATATCTCATGAACCAATGACGCTAGAGACTTGAATTCAATTTTATATTATATATTGTAACGTAATACAACAAGTATACTTTTAGAAAAAAATCCAATTAACGGTTTTTTTTTTATAAATGAAAAAAACTGAAAAAAAAAAATTGTCACCTCGAAAATTTTACGACCAAAATATGATTTCATCTCCAAAACATTTTTGTGCAACGAAGAATAATGTTTTTGACATCTGATAAAATTTTGAGAAAAATCTAATTGACAGTTTTTTTTATAAAAAATCATTACTCAAAGATGAGAAAAATTGAATTTCGACTCAAATATATTTTCAAAAACTTGAAAATAACGCTTCAAACTTATATTATCTTATAAGAAATATTGGTTTCAACATTCAGTAAAATTTAAAAAAAAAATCGAATTGACAGTTTTTGTACAAAAAATTAAAAACCTAAACAAAATTTAACAAAAGTTGGTAAAAATTGATTTTTGACTCAAATATCTTTTCAAAAATTTGAGATAATGGCTTCTAACTAATTTAAACTATAAGAAATATTGTTTTCAACATTAGGAACAATTTTGAGAAAAATCGAATTGACAGTTTTTTTTACAAAAAATAAAAACCTAAAAAATAAAAATTATAAAAGTTGGTAAAAATTTACTTTCGACTCAAATAGCTTTTTAAAAATGAAAGATATTCGCTTCAAACTTATTTTATTTCACAGAAAATATTGTTTTTGATATTCAGTAATTTTTTTTATAAAAATCCAACAGTCTGTTTTTTCATAAGAAAATAGTACGCAAATTTGGTAAAAATTGATACATATAGACAAACTTTTAAGCAAGACAAATCGACAGACGGGATGGGAAGTTATCAGTGTGGGTCGCATCCCAGCCTCTTTTTTTTTTTTGATAATCTGTTCAATAATGTAAATTTCTAGGTTTTAAGCAGAGGTCAAAAATGTATGTAAATCTCTAATTTCCAATTTAAGATTTCGTTTTCGATTTCAGAGTTATTCAAGAAAAAACAAACGCAATACTTTTCTTGAGAAATACAAAGGAGAATTGGCAGGAAAATATGGGACTTGGACCCTGATTCACCAAACATATTTCACTTTGTAAATTTTCATATTTACTTTGTAAATTTTGACGAATTCACCAAAGAACATGAATTTGGATCAAACGCAGCAATTATTCAATGGAATTTCGAAATCGATATCGTAAATGATTTTTCCTCAAAAGAAAGTTGTATAAAATTGAAAATAAACTACAATTCAATAGCCAAAGGAATATATTTTTAAGTATCTATGAACATTTGTGTATATTATATTGAGCTGGAAATGGAGCCCAATATCATGGTGTTGCATCTATAAACGGAATAACTAAAACAACCCTCATCGAGTGCCGAATAAATCATTGATGATTATTTCTCTAACACTATTTGCTGGGCATAAAATTGTTCAGACGTAGCTTCGAACATTTTTTCGCAAGGAGGATTTTTGTATGTATTGATTCACCAATTTTTTCCAATGCATATTTGATCTTGATAAACATTATCTAAGATTTACTTTTTAAATTTTCAAAATACAAATTAATTGCAATGTTGTATTTAAAATTGGTAAAATAGTTTTCAATTTTTTTGCAAAGTGAAAAATGTTTGGTGAAATATCCTGATCTACCTATAGTTCCTAAAAAACAAGACCTAATTATTTACCATATGGACTTTACCAAACGCTGGAGTATTTTGTATATCCTAAGTATTTTATATAAACACTAGCTGACCCGACAAACGTTGTGTTGTCATATAAATAATTTCAAGAGAATATTTTGCTGGAAATAAATAACTTATTTTATGTGTGTAAGGATGTGGTATATAAGTGGGAGAAGTATAGAGAACTGTAAAAGGTGATAAAATATTAAAATGAAAAATCACCAAACAATTTTTTTTTGAATTTATTAAAATTAATTCTTTAAAATTATGTACATATCGCTATTTATGACTGTACTACAAAAAAATAATGTTAATCCCTTAATGCATAATAGAGTGAACAATATTTTGTGTGATCCCATCTTTCCCCAATACAAACAAACTGGATGGTTTGCCCACTTGAGAGCACGCCACGTATAATTGTCCGTGTGAAAAACATGAAGTGCTCACATGTAAGCCGCAGACAAACATCGTTTGGCCTTGAGACTTATATATAGTTATTGCAAATGCCAATAATTGGAAATTGAAGACGTTTGAATTGAATTGGCACATCTGTGGAATCGGAATTTGCCATTTAGAATTATGGCTTCGATAACATTTTTAATAACTAATCACGTGCCGTTGCACAACCATGGTGGGTTAAAATGACAAAAAAAATTACCGGAGATCTAACCTTCAGTTGTAAATTTAGCGGTGGCATGCCTGGTAAATCTTATGAGTTCAAAAACTCAGCTAGATAATTTACAGCTTCGGTAGCATCACAAACTGTATCAATAGATTTGCATGATCCCAAGTCTCCTGGTAACAAACGTTGTACCTTGAGTTTTAATTCGTTGACATCCACATTTTTTGCTGCTAAAATTGTTCTTTCTGAATGCCAATTAGCGAAATAAGGAATGTTTTGCCAGTTCCACCTGGTACATCAAAAAAAGAATCCACCTTGTCTTGCCAAAACTGCGAGCATGATGTGGTCATAAATGGTTCTTTGTTCTGCATTTATTAGTGGGACATTGCGAGCAACAATCGCATTCCTTTTTTTTTTTTTTTGGTTAGTGAATGCATACCGAAATGACTGAGTGGTAAGTTGGCAATGATAATGCAAAGATCCCCAATAGCAATCAATGCTTCATTGTATATAGCGTCACTGAATACTATCGTAAGATCGTTGCACCGTGTACGATGTTGATGCAATTAAACCATAACACTTAGGAATATAAAAATTAGATAAAAACCTATTCTCAGACCTACCGAATATATATGCAAAATTTCATTGAAATTGGTTAAGCCGTTTCGGAGGAGCATGGCAACTAACACTGTGACAGGAATATTTTATATATTAGATTTAATCAAGAATGAAATTGTTCCTATTGTCATCAGCTAGTAGTGTGAACATGCTTTGAAGTAGGGCTTAACATACTTCAAGGATATTCTTGATATTAATGTTCATGAAATAAGTTCAAACTTAAGTATCTGGTACAACGACATACTGTTGCAACCTAACTCTAAAATCATCTTTTAAAAGATGTAAGTACTATGAAGTCAATGATCAATGGACAGTTTGTTTTATATTATAGTTTAAATAACCTACCAAAAACAAATTATATCTCTAAGCTGAATAAGCATAATGAAATGTTTTACTGTAAAACTAAGAATAGTTTAGTGCATAATCCAAAATGATGCTCTGCAACTAAGCTATCTAAAGTAACATATCCTAACTGTGGGAAGTAGAGTCACAATTATTTCTTTTCATTTAATTCACCAAACCAAATTGAAAAAAGTTGAATTTTCAAACTGTTAAACAGGTTTTTCGCCAACCACGATGTTATTTGTTATTTTTAACCATTAGTTTTGAGGTCTATTTAGTTCATAGAAAGTGACCAACACAGTCATTTCCATGGCACACTATTTTTTATTCTCTGATTGCAATCCTTGTTGCCATATGCTGCCTAAGCCCCATGGTTTACAGCTTTGTGTATACAAGAACTAAAAGCTAAACTTACAAACGACATATATCACAATAGTGGGCAAGTAAACCAGAATACATATTCTTCTTTGTAAATAGTTTATCTATTAGCGCCCCGTGGCGGCCATTTTGTTTTGGTGACACCTGTCAAATCTTTTGTTTGCTATTCAGTTGCTTATGCCAAATCATCATGGCAAGTTACACGATTGAACAGCACGTTCAAACGATAAAACTTTATTATCAAAATGAGTGTTCGTTAACGCAAACGTTGCGCGCATTACGCCCATTTTACGGTTGACGTGGTGGCCCTTCACAGTCACGTTTGGTTGTTAAATTTAAGACTACCGGTTCATTAAACAATCAGCCAACTCGTTCAAGGAACGCAAGATCGGCCGATAGCATTCCCGCGGTCCGTGAAAGTGTACTACAGAATGTTGGCAAATTTTGCAACTTGGGCCTACACCCGTACAAGATCCAACTGACCCATGAGCTCAAAGTTCATGACCATAGATACATAGAACAAACGGCGTGTTCGCTGACTGGGCTTCGAATCCTTTCGAAGAGGACCCCAATTTTGGCCGAAAGATCATCTTTAGTAACGAGGCGCATTTTTGAACGAATGGCTGTATTAACAACCAAAAGTATTGTAAATGGGACGGCACCAACCCACCCAAAGTTCACCAGGTGATAATGCATCCTCAAAAATAACGATGATAATTGATAACTAATTTCCTATGACCCAAATTGAACCATATGGACCTAGACGACTTGTGGTTTCAGATGGACGACGCTACGTGCTAACGCCACGATTGACATTTTGCATGAACGATTTGAGGGTATTGTTATCTCTCGCATTGGTGATGTGAATTGGCCACCAAGGTCATGCGATTTGACCCCGCTAGACTTCTTCCTGTGGGGTTTCTTAAAGTCGCAGGTCTATACAAATAAATCACAATCGACCGATGCCCTAAAGGCAGCCCAAATTCAGCCGGATCTATTCGAAAGAGTCATTGAAAATTGGACCATTCGAATCCGTGCCACCGTAATTAGCCGAGGCAGGCATTTGAATGATGTCATATTCCAAACTTAATGGCATACATGCGCCTTTTAAATAAAAAAATAATTTTGTTAATACCTCACACACAGCTCGCCCTTATTGAAAAACCCTTTATTAGCCAATATTACAATTAATCAGCCTAATTAATCCTTTTGGGTCATGCAATTTAATTTCAAGTTACATTTGTGTTCTTTCTTCTTTATCACAATGTGATTTTGTGTTTCGATTTGTATATTCAAGTTTTTGCATAAACTCTTTTGTTATTGCCAAGACTCTTAGTATTTGGTATCTGCAGCTTAGATTTGTATGTGTGGTGTAAAATAAAATAAATGTAATTACTTTAATATATAAATAAGTCAAAATGGAGTTTTCACTTTAACATTCATGGTACCTTGACAGGTATGGAATTTGCATTAAGAAATGTCAAATTATTTGTTTTCTTAAATGTAACGAGTTTTGAATCAAAATAAATTTCAATGCAAAACAAAAACTATTTGCAAACATTTTTGCATTAAAACAATTTTTGCTTTAAGAAAAAGTTGATGCAAAGTTAAATATTGTTGAACTTCGTATACAATTTTTCTTAATGCAAACTTTTTTTAATTGAACTTTACTGCCTCATTTAAAAGAAAAAACAATTGGACTGTATTTTTACTGAATTCATTAGAACGTTTGACAAACTCTCACATCGAGTTTTGATTGTTAAACTATGAAAGCTGCGTTTTATCGAACATTTCGTAAACTTGCTTGCTTTTTATTTATTGGATAGATTATTTCATTTCTTACGAATCAATCACGTTCAAAGTTAACTCTGGAATTCTACAAGGAAATCAATAATTAAGCCCCATACTCTTTATTTTATTAATAAACGATATGAAGTATGTGTTCAAGTATTTTAAGTGAATCATTTATGCGGACGATGTAACAATTTTTAAAACTTGGTGTGTTCGTAAATGTCTGCTTTTTAACGTTGGTAAATGTAAAACTATGAGATTTGCGCTGCGGGGTATAGGATGTGCTAATTCTTACTATCTTCCAACTTTATCAACACAGACTTGACATGCCGAGTCTTGAGAGCATACTTTCTTATTTATGTTTTGTTTTTATTGTCAAATTAATAAATGAAAATATTGACTCTCTACTCCTTTTGTCTCCTATCAACTTTGATATTCCCCAAAGAAACCCGACAAATTAGCTGATTTAAATAAATAAATAAGTAAGCTTAATTAAAAACTGTTTCTAACACCCTGTAAAAAATTAAATACCTGCCAATAAAAAATGTCGTATACCTACACTTACCTCTCATACACGACATGAAAAACGCATGTAAATGGAAAAAAATTCGGAAACACCTGTGCAGACTCACAGGATACAAGGTTTGCTGCTAGTAAACCAAAGCTGCCATCAACCGAGCCGGTTAGGTCGAACACCTACCTATAGTAGCTATTCACATTGACCATCGGTGTCGGTACGTTTCCTATAAAAATATTTAAAATGTTCGCGTAAATGTTCAACCACTTTCCAACCCAGTACTTGTGAAGAAAGGACTTTTTTGCCCCTTTGACCACTGTCACTTCTCCCCGTATGCGTCCTTATCACAAACCACACAAAGCAACCGTGAGCGGCTACGGTGGCAGGTGGTGAGCTAAGGTAGGTGTGTAGTATAGTCCTTGTCGGTCTTGTATTTTTATTTTAAATTTATGCAAATTGAAATTAATAGCGCGTTTGGAACAGAATATAAACATGGTAAGGATAAGGAATCCTGGCGGCAGGGGTTTTTGTATGTACCTACGAGTATACGAGTAGGAAGCCAAGCTTAACACAAAAACTGCAATATATTGTTTGGATGTGGAAAGTTTAAAGTATACTATTCGCAGCAGACGCGAGGATTTATATAATTTATAGTCTTAGACGCTTAAGTTCTTTTCAAAATATCACGAGAGAGTAGAAAAGTTTTTTAACAAACAAAAAAGGAGCAAAAATAACGCAAAGAAAAACTATCAAGAATATGCATGAAGTGCATGAATGAAAAAGACGTGTTTAAGTTTTAATGTCGTCGTCCCTTTTCTGGAGCAAGGAATAAGAATGAAAATGAAGAATAACTACGAGAATGGTGATGATGTTGTGGTTTCCGGAAATGCAGTAGTTGATTTCAAAATGAGGAATTATTTTCTTTCAAAGTCTGCATGACATTTCCAGCTAAACGATGAATAATTAATTGGTGCAATGCAGTGAATTATTGATATGAAAGCGGATATAGTCGTACATAGTCAGCAGGAGAATTGCTCTTAAGCTTGAATAACTTAGATGGGATATAAAGGAGATTAAAGCATTAAATTCCAATTGGAGGATTACATTGAATTCTATATAAAGGGACTTTTGATTCACATCATGGATGGATCCCAAGTGATACTTATGTAGATGTTAAGAGAAATGTTATTTCAATTTGGTTGGGCAAGGATATGTACATTTTTTATAAGTAATTTCTGTCTTTTAAGTGTTTAAATATATGACAGGTAGCGTTTGACTGTATACAAAAATATCGCACATTTTTCATGAAAAATTCAACATTATTTACATTATTGAAATTAATTTTTATTTTTGAAAATTTAGAATGAAACAACAACAACTTGTGTGTGCTACCACCAAGTTTGGCTGGAGTTATAGCTATTTCACGGGGGCCAACCCGATCATCAGACTCCTTTAGTGGTGCTTAATCGCTTTTTGTTCAATTTAATTTTTGAAGAACTTTTGCCCGAGCTGGGCTTGAACAAGCGACCTAGCGTGTGAGGAGCTAGTGCACTACGCACTACGCCACCGCACCCACATGAAAGTTGTAAGCCAATTACAGGTTTTTTCGTTCTATCGAACTATACTGAACCGATTAGCATTTTTCTAAGTACACACAAGTAATTGTTGTTGTTTATTCAGGTTCTTTCTATTATCTCCTCTCTTTTTCATAAGCCAACAATTCGATTGGATTCGTATGAGGAGGGAGATGAGGCGAAAGAGTTTGACGCTGGTCAAGATTTTTAATTTTAACAATTTTAAGGGGTTTTGTGTGAAATTTTACACTCGCAGGTTAAGGCAGCTGCTTGCCGAATTTACAATTGAAAATTTAGAATGAAACAACAACAACTTGTGTGTGCTACCATCAAGTTTGGCTGGAGTTATAGCTATTTCACGGGGGCCAACCCGATCATCAGACTCCTTTAGTGGTGCTTAATCGCTTTTTGTTCAATTTAATTTTTGAAGAACTTTTGCCCGAGCTGGGCTTGAACAAGCGACCTAGCGTGTGAGGAGCTAGTGCACTACGCACTACGCCACCGCACCCACATGAAAGTTGTAAGCCAATTACAGGTTTTTTCGTTCTATCGAACTATACTGAACCGATTAGCATTTTTCTAAGTACACACAAGTAATTGTTGTTGTTTATTCAGGTTCTTTCTATTATCTCCTCTCTTTTTCATAAGCCAACAATTCGATTGGATTCGTATGAGGAGGGAGATGAGGCGAAAGAGTTTGACGCTGGTCAAGATTTTTAATTTTAACAATTTTAAGGGGTTTTGTGTGAAATTTTACACTCGCAGGTTAAGGCAGCTGCTTGCCGAATTTACAATTGAAAATTTAGAATGAAACAACAACAACTTGTGTGTGCTACCACCAAGTTTGGCTGGAGTTATAGCTATTTCACGGGGGCCAACCCGATCATCAGACTCCTTTAGTGGTGCTTAATCGCTTTTTGTTCAATTTAATTTTTGAAGAACTTTTGCCCGAGCTGGGCTTGAACAAGCGACCTAGCGTGTGAGGAGCTAGTTCACTACGCACTACGCCACCGCACCCACATGAAAGTTGTAAGCCAATTACAGGTTTTTTCGTTCTATCGAACTATACTGAACCGATTAGCATTTTTCTAAGTACACACAAGTAATTGTTGTTGTTTATTCAGGTTCTTTCTATTATCTCCTCTCTTTTTCATAAGCCAACAATTCGATTGGATTCGTATGAGGAGGGAGATGAGGCGAAAGAGTTTGACGCTGGTCAAGATTTTTAATTTTAACAATTTTAAGGGGTTTTGTGTGAAATTTTACACTCGCAGGTTAAGGCAGCTGCTTGCCGAATTTACAATTGAAAATTTAGAATGAAACAACAACAACTTGTGTGTGCTACCACCAAGTTTGGCTGGAGTTATAGCTATTTCACGGGGGCCAACCCGATCATCAGACTCCTTTAGTGGTGCTTAATCGCTTTTTGTTCAATTTAATTTTTGAAGAACTTTTGCCCGAGCTGGGCTTGAACAAGCGACCTAGCGTGTGAGGAGCTAGTGCACTACGCACTACGCCACCGCACCCACATGAAAGTTGTAAGCCAATTACAGGTTTTTTCGTTCTATCGAACTATACTGAACCGATTAGCATTTTTCTAAGTACACACAAGTAATTGTTGTTGTTTATTCAGGTTCTTTCTATTATCTCCTCTCTTTTTCATAAGCCAACAATTCGATTGGATTCGTATGAGGAGGGAGATGAGGCGAAAGAGTTTGACGCTGGTCAAGATTTTTAATTTTAACAATTTTAAGGGGTTTTGTGTGAAATTTTACACTCGCAGGTTAAGGCAGCTGCTTGCCGAATTTACAATTGAAAATTTAGAATGAAACAACAACAACTTGTGTGTGCTACCACCAAGTTTGGCTGGAGTTATAGCTATTTCACGGGGGCCAACCCGATCATCAGACTCCTTTAGTGGTGCTTAATCGCTTTTTGTTCAATTTAATTTTTGAAGAACTTTTGCCCGAGCTGGGCTTGAACAAGCGACCTAGCGTGTGAGGAGCTAGTGCACTACGCACTACGCCACCGCACCCACATGAAAGTTGTAAGCCAATTACAGGTTTTTTCGTTCTATCGAACTATACTGAACCGATTAGCATTTTTCTAAGTACACACAAGTAATTGTTGTTGTTTATTCAGGTTCTTTCTATTATCTCCTCTCTTTTTCATAAGCCAACAATTCGATTGGATTCGTATGAGGAGGGAGATGAGGCGAAAGAGTTTGACGCTGGTCAAGATTTTTAATTTTAACAATTTTAAGGGGTTTTGTGTGAAATTTTACACTCGCAGGTTAAGGCAGCTGCTTGCCGAATTTACAATTGAAAATTTAGAATGAAACAACAACAACTTGTGTGTGCTACCACCAAGTTTGGCTGGAGTTATAGCTATTTCACGGGGGCCAACCCGATCATCAGACTCCTTTAGTGGTGCTTAATCGCTTTTTGTTCAATTTAATTTTTGAAGAACTTTTGCCCGAGCTGGGCTTGAACAAGCGACCTAGCGTGTGAGGAGCTAGTGCACTACGCACTACGCCACCGCACCCACATGAAAGTTGTAAGCCAATTACAGGTTTTTTCGTTCTATCGAACTATACTGAACCGATTAGCATTTTTCTAAGTACACACAAGTAATTGTTGTTGTTTATTCAGGTTCTTTCTATTATCTCCTCTCTTTTTCATAAGCCAACAATTCGATTGGATTCGTATGAGGAGGGAGATGAGGCGAAAGAGTTTGACGCTGGTCAAGATTTTTAATTTTAACAATTTTAAGGGGTTTTGTGTGAAATTTTACACTCGCAGGTTAAGGCAGCTGCTTGCCGAATTTACAATTGAAAATTTAGAATGAAACAACAACAACTTGTGTGTGCTACCACCAAGTTTGGCTGGAGTTATAGCTATTTCACGGGGGCCAACCCGATCATCAGACTCCTTTAGTGGTGCTTAATCGCTTTTTGTTCAATTTAATTTTTGAAGAACTTTTGCCCGAGCTGGGCTTGAACAAGCGACCTAGCGTGTGAGGAGCTAGTGCACTACGCACTACGCCACCGCACCCACATGAAAGTTGTAAGCCAATTACAGGTTTTTTCGTTCTATCGAACTATACTGAACCGATTAGCATTTTTCTAAGTACACACAAGTAATTGTTGTTGTTTATTCAGGTTCTTTCTATTATCTCCTCTCTTTTTCATAAGCCAACAATTCGATTGGATTCGTATGAGGAGGGAGATGAGGCGAAAGAGTTTGACGCTGGTCAAGATTTTTAATTTTAACAATTTTAAGGGGTTTTGTGTGAAATTTTACACTCGCAGGTTAAGGCAGCTGCTTGCCGAATTTACAATTGAAAATTTAGAATGAAACAACAACAACTTGTGTGTGCTACCACCAAGTTTGGCTGGAGTTATAGCTATTTCACGGGGGCCAACCCGATCATCAGACTCCTTTAGTGGTGCTTAATCGCTTTTTGTTCAATTTAATTTTTGAAGAACTTTTGCCCGAGCTGGGCTTGAACAAGCGACCTAGCGTGTGAGGAGCTAGTGCACTACGCACTACGCCACCGCACCCACATGAAAGTTGTAAGCCAATTACAGGTTTTTTCGTTCTATCGAACTATACTGAACCGATTAGCATTTTCTTCAAAAATTAAATTGAACAAAAAGCGATTAAGCACCACTAAAGGAGTCTGATGATCGGGTTGGCCCCCGTGAAATAGCTATAACTCCAGCCAAACTTGGTGGTAGCACACACAAGTTGTTGTTGTTTCATTCTAAATTTTCAATTGTAAATTCGGCAAGCAGCTGCCTTAACCTGCGAGTGTAAAATTTCACACAAAACCCCTTAAAATTTTTATTTTTTTTCAAAATTGGTCAGAAATCTCACGAAATAGTTAACATTAGGAATATTTCAAAATTCTACCAATTTGCATTAAACTGGGTTTTTAGATCTCGTGGTGTGATGGTTAGTGCGTAAGACTGTTATACCAAAGGTCTTGAGTTAAATCCCTGCCTGTGCCACCTAAAAGTTTTTTTACGGGTACTGCCTTTTCCGAGGAATTTATACAAATCGTCTAAGAGTTATTCTTGTCATGAAAAGTGCTTTTTAAATTAGCCCTTCGGATTCGGCGTAAGACTGTAGTTTTGGTTGGATGGTCCGTCCTTGACATGACTCGCACAAATGAATGGTTGAGAGTTGTAAGCCACTAGGCCCTAGTTTTCAACGGCATGCGGCGCCACCTAATTTATTTAAATAGAACTTGAACATAAAATTGAAATGATAAGTTTGAAGAAATGAACGAACAGAATTAATGATGCTTTTGGAAAATTGAGGTCAACTTTGGCATTTACTAATTCAGACACGTTCAAGGTTAGATTTTGACAAACTCGCGTTTAATAACATTGAAATTTAATTATTACATAGGTACTTTTCAATGTTTTGGAAGCTTCTAAAAATGTTTGGTAGTTGAGCCAACTGGCAAAATAATCCAAATATTGTAGATTCATTTTTAAAAATGTAGTTCTTCGAGAAAATTATATATGACATTCCGCATTTAGTACTATAAATCGTCGTCGTTCTATGAAAACTCCCTAAGTCCATTTTCCCCAAAAATGAAATAAATACGCCATGTTCATGCAAATGACAAAATTTATATTTTCACAAAGCTCCCTAAGGTCTACGATACACCATTTTTAAATTATAAAGAATTCAAATTCCCAAAATCTATTAATTTGCATATTGATTTCAAACTTTAAATGCAAATATCTCAAAACACAAAAAATGGACTAAGGGAGTTTTAATCGAACGGCGACGAAATTTAGAATTTTCGGTTTACCAAACCTTCCAAACCCAACTTTACTCTATTTTTGATGTTTGCAGATGAATGTTCGCATTTGCAGTTCCAAATACGATGATAATACAAATTATTGTTTCTTGTAAAAATTGTCAATTTAGTATATTTTTGAATTCTTTACTACCTTTTTGACAAGAAGTTGTCAACATGTAAAATTATGAATTTGTACTCCATTATTGAAGTCATAAGACCGCTCTGAGCTTTTGGCGTAAAAAGTTACAACAGAGAACCTCATTCAAGGAAATCAGCAGAAATGTTTGAAAGTTGATCTATGGTTTTTGTATTTCCAACTTTTTTTTTTATATAATTAACGGGCACACAAAGGGTTATTAATACCCTTAACATGTTTAAAGTTTAAACACAGTGCGAGTTTTAGGAAAATAGGGAAGGATTAAAGAAGAGATACCGATGCACATTGGTTTTAAAGTTTTGAATATCAAAATGATAGGGCAAAACAGAGCTGGGTAAAGCATTCCACATTCTCGATGTGCGGTTAAAAAAAGAATCTCTATACTTGACAGTACGTCCGAAATTGAGCTCATTCCTAGAAGTACGAGTATTACGGCTGAATTGTTTGAGGGGAGGAATGCAACTGGCTAATTCGACAGAACACTGTTTATAAAAATATCGGTAGAACAACGAAAGGCATGGAACATTGCGGCGGTGTTCAAGTGACGTGATTGTTTCGGTTATAGTTCTATCGGCTATCATTTTCAAACCTTCATTTTTGGATCCTGTGCAAAATACTTAAACTTGTTTTAGGGACACCTGCCCAAATATGCGAGTTATATTCAAGTTTTGGACGAATGAAGGCTTTGTAAATTACAGCCAGATCAGAAGGGGTGAACAATTTCTTGCACCGTCGGAGGAATCCTAAGCACCTAGCAGCATTTTTGGCAATATCGAAAATGTGATCATTCTATAAGAGGTGATCTGTGATACACATACCGAGTACTGAAAGTTGATTAGTTTCCTAGATGCAAGTCCCCCTCATGGATAGCGACATCGGGGGTGGGTTACGCTTTAACGACAGGAGACAGCATTGAGTTTTCGAAGCATCAAATTCTACACGGTTTTTGATTCCCCATTGTACATGTACAATGCTGTCGAGATCAGAATTTAATGAGCTTATCATATGCTGCCGTTGAAGTTCCACATCCGAAGGACAAGGATGAGAATCTAAAAACGAATATGAAAAGCTGATTGTACCGTCATCCGCGAAACAATTTAGTGGGTTAGAAGTTTCAGACAAAAGATCATTTATAAAACTAAGAAAGAGTGTCGGAGACAAAACGGAGCCCTGGGGCACACCAGCGTTTACTTTGTGAATATCAGATTTGAACCCGTCCAATACTACTTGAATTGAACGGTCCGAAAGGTAGTTTCTAACCCAACGAAGAAGGGATTCATCAATACCAAATGCACGCATTTTCGATAAGAGAGCTTGTTGCCAAACTCTATCAAATGCCTTTGAAATATCAAGTGCAATAATCTTACTTTCTCCAAAACGATGTAAGGATTTGTTCCACTGTTCGGTGAGATAAACTATGAGATCACCAGTGGATCTATTGCTACGAAAGCCATACTGCCGGTCATTAAGAAGCTTCCGTTCTTCGAGATATTTCTTAAGCTGATAATTAATCAGCGTTTCCATGACTTTGGAAAGAAGGGACGTGAGTGCTATTGGACGATAGTTAGAGGGAGAGGAGGATTCGCCTTTTTTAGGGACAGGCTGTACAAATGCTGTTTTCCATCCGCTCGGAAAGAGACCTGTAGAGTAGGAAAGATGGAAAAGCTTACGCAGTGGTTTTGCAAGCGTTGAAGAACACCTCTTCAGAACAATTGGGGAGATACTATCCGGGATAGCAGATTTGTTTATGTCAAGGACTGGTTAATACTTACAATATTTAAGTAAAATTGTAAACGCTCTTTTAATATATTAGCAGTACCTTGACAGCCCTGCTCACACTTGATAAGGGGCTTATTTCTTAAACATTGACAATTACAATAGGTGAAAATTTGTTAATTTACAACTTAAAAATTGTCAAAATCTGTTCCATAAGCAATTTGACAATTTTGTAGAATTGTAGGAAAATACCCCACAATTGTCATTTTTTCCTTTCCTAAAGAAATTGTCATGACAATGAATTGTCAAGTATTTTTTCTACAGTTGTGATTAATTTTTCGACAAATTTGTACTGAAAATTCTTTTATGAAATGAAACACAAAATTACAATTCACAAATTTGTCAGTATTTAATTTATCATTGGAACAGGAAACTCAAGTTTTGACAGAAGAGAGACCTAAAATTATTAACGAAATATTTTTAAGTGAAGGTGAAAATGATGACGTTTCTCAGTTGTCCGTGAATATGCAGTGGGCATCCTCGGAATTTTAACCAAAGAATAAATAATTATTTAGAATAGTTAAATGGCCCACAATTTAAAGAAAAATGTCGTATCGGAAAAACAGCTGCGGAATATATTTAATTGAGAATTGGTTACTGTTTACAGCTTTCACACAAAGAAGAATTATTGTTTGGATGCTAAAAAAGGGTTTTGTTCCATATTTCATCGTTTTTCGATGATAACACGTTTCAATGAAATTTGTCACGACAATGTTTCAGCAATTATCGGTAAGTATGACTGTGACAAAATTGTCACTACAAATGTGTTAGTATATGACAATGAAAAAATTGTCATTACAAACTTGTCATTGTATTTTTCTGAAAAATTTGTCACCTGTCAATATTTTATGAAATACGGATTTGTCACACAAAAATGGCATATTTGTAGAATTGTCAGCTGTCAATTTGGATGAAATATCGCCCGTCTCTGCTTCAGTGAAATAGGAATTAACATCCTGCGACATATTTTGTGGTTATCATTTATCTGCTTGAAAAAATTTTCAAAATGGTCTGTATTTGAGGGGACTCATTTTGACACCTCATCATTATAGTTCGTGATGATGAACAAAGACACGTCCAAATAAGCCGTCTGAATTATTTAATAGATGAATTCAAGATAGTATTGCAGCTTCAACAGCGTGAGCTGTCAAATAGCACTGTGTTTCTTTTTGAATTGAATACAAACTGTATGTATTAAATGTGTTGACAATTAATGCGACGCTCAGCTGTCACTTACATAGTTGCAGTTGCAGTTAAGTTTTTGTTTTACCAACTTTGTGTACAATATAAATTCAGAAAACTTCATATTGATGCTATAGCGTCACTTATCACCCCTCATTAGTTGTTTAAGTCGATAAATTTTTTGGGAATGAGTTGAGCAAATAGCACAGAAATCAGTGAGAAATTTCACAAACGTTACAGAAAACTCCCTGAAAAGAAATTACAAGATGTCACGGTCTTTCTTTCACTTAATTGCAGTTTTTACTTAATTAAATCCCATAAACAATTATGTCTCAAGCTGATTTAAAAGTTGCATTAAACTGATATTTAAAGCTAGAATCAATTGGAGCTTATCAGGATTTTAAATGTTATTGTCTTGCTAAGAATATGGTAACTGTGAAAAGTTAAGAAGAAATGAAAGCGTTCAGCTGTTTTGTTTCTTTTTTTTACAATATTTTTCTCATTAAACGATTTGACGTTTACCTCTATTATAAGTTCGGGTTGATAACACTTTTTAAATTTTAATTGTATATTTTCCGAACTTTTGGAAGGCCAAAAAAACCTGATTAAAAAATAGCGTATTCAAACTTACTTCGTTGGCATATTAAGGAGCTTTATAAAACTATAGAGAATGACATTTAAATTTATAACAAACAGTTGGTCGCCATTTTGTTTAGAACAAATAAAAGTACTTCGAATGGTTAATACAGCTCCTAATGCCTGAAAAGCTTAAATTCAACATTACCAATTTTATAATCAGTAAATACCTATAAACTGTTAAGTTAGCATATTTTAAGTGACTCCGACATTTAACAGTGTTTGATTGTTAATTTTGTAAATGAAAAATTGACATTTTTCTTTTATAAAGAACAAACGATACAGAAAGGGTCAAAATGAGTATTAAAAAAAAAATAAAACTCAGCACTCATAACTTAAATCCTCAAATGTTCTGAACCAGAATTTAAAAAATAAATGCCAAATGCTAAACTTCTTGTTAAACTAAATTTTCCATCTACTTGTTTAAAATATCTAAGCTCTTTTTACCAAAAAAAAAAACGTAAATGCAGAGAAATATGTCCTCCAGAAAATTTATTAATCTGCAGCTTCAGGTGTTGTGTATAGAGGTCTAGATAGATATTGTTGGGGTTAAGTTTTTCATCACCTGTTCCACTTGACCTTCTTTTTAATGCTAAATTTTTTCGTCCATATAATGCTCTTCATTCTTCTTGTTTTCTTCTTTTCTTTCCTGCTGTATAAATATAATCAGAACAACAACTTGTTGTTGTTAATATAAAAAAGGAATCCTAAGGAAAAAAAAATATGATTACCTATGCAAATATAGACCGTAATTATATCCATTGAAAAAGGCGGGGATACCAACTCAACAAACAAGCAAAACAAAATAAGACCAACAGAAAAAACTTTTCTCTGCTCTGACAGCAGCTCCATCTAGGTATACATATATGTGGCTCTCTACAAAAATGAACAAACTATAGCGCACCAAAAAAAGACCACCTCGAACATCATAGATGCCGTGAATTGGAAAAATAAGTCCTGCCTGACCTCGCCTCCTCTATATATGTATGTACATAGGAACATGTATCTAAGGAAAAACAACACGATATAACCTTCTTTCTATTTCTCATCCAACCTTAAACTGGCCTGTGTTCTCTTGGCACCACTCTGGCATAAAAACGGTTTTCTTGTCTTGAAAAAATGTATAAATTCTGAACTCGAAAATACTCACATCAGAGAGTGTATAGACTGTGTTTCTTGCAGAGGTAAGGTACCCCCAAGAGTATGGTTTTGTTGATGCGGCTCGGAGCGGCATGGCAGAGCTCCTTTTGTATTTATGAAGAAAAACTTTAGAGGTAGATTTTTGTGTTAGCTACACTGTTGTTTCGTATTTTTATCTGCACCTCTAAACTGTCTAACTAGACAGGGTGTTTATAAATAAACCTCTTGAAATTTTAGGGGTCCAAAATGTACTCTAATATATTTTGAACAGCGCTTAATTACCGTGACGTGGTGGATAGAGTCATGAATATGTTTTCTCAAATAAACCGTTCAGATTCGGCTTTAAACTGTAGGTCCGCTCCATCCCTGAGAGAGTTGTAAGTCAATGGGCCCTTTTTTTTAACGGACTGTTACACCACATAATTTATTTATTTTAAAAAAATTAGGCTTGCAGTATACACATCATGAAAGGCACATATTGTTTACTCAAGGGGTTCCTCATGTTTCAATCTAGTTAACTTCTCTTTTTTAGTTTTTCTTTACTTCTATCAAAACTTGCAATATATTAAAACCTTTTGTGAAATTTTGGGGACGTATGATGATTTTTCCATCAAGGTCAGAATAATTCTTCCTCGGTTTCTACGCTCCTTATCATTGGCACTCCATTTTAGAGAAAGCTTATTGCTAGGTAGTTTGCCAACAGTTCAATGCTGCCAGAGAGTGCTACGCCTGTAATTTAAATCGTAAATGATTTGATAGGACCAATCTTCATTCTCATTCGTGATGTAGCTAAAGTCTTAAAACGTCTCAACACACGCAAACCTGCTGGCCCAGATGGTAACTTTATATTGTTCTTCAAGGCAAAACCACTACGTAAGTTATACCATCTATTCCAGTCTTCAGGTCTCGTTTCGAGTAGATGAAAAACGGCGTTTGTCCAGCTCAAACCGAAAAAAGTCGAATCATCCTCCCTCTCTAGCTAAAGTCCGATTTTACTTATGTCCCTTCTTTTCAGGGCTATGGAAAATCTGTTTAATTATCAGTTCAAGAAATATCACGAAGATCAAAGGTTTCTTTATGACCAGCAGCACGGCTTTCGTACTAAACAATAAAACAAATCTTTACATCGTTTTTAAGAAGTAAGGTTATAGGCTTGGGTTGGGGTCAAAATCCCGAAAATCAAAATCCCGAAAACCCAAAATCCCGAAAACCCAAAATCCCGAAAACCCAAAATCCCGAAAACTCAAAATCCCGAAAACCCACAATCCCGAAAACCCAAAATCCCGAAATCCCGAAATCGAAATCCCGAAAAATTATATAAAATGAAAAATTCGCTTTGCAAAAGCATAATAGCATCAAATCAAACTGTTTTTTTTATATAAGAACGGGAATTGCAAAAATAAATATCAGAAATTTAAGAAAATCTCTGGATTTTGGCCATTCGGGATTTTGGGTTTTCTGGATTTTGGGGATTGTGGGTTTTCGGGAATTTGGGTTTTCGGAATTTTGGGGGTTTTCGGGATTGTGGGTTTTAGGGATTTTGGGTTTTCAGGATTGTGGGTTTTCGGGGTTTTGATTTTCGGGATTATGTCCGTCTCCCTATAGGCTTGATATTCAAGAAGCGTTTTACAGAGTTTGGCATCAAGCTCTCTTAAGATGAACCACTTTTCTGTTGGATAAGAAATTATCTTTTAGATAGTTCAATACAAGTAGTTTTTGATGTGTTCAGGTCTGAAAACTACAAAATAATTGCTGGTGTGCCACAGGGCTCTGTCCTGTCTCTGACACTCTTTACAATTTTCTTAATTTATCTTCATTCAGAAACTTTTAATGTACTCAGTACCCTTATTTTTTTTAAAATCGTTTTCAGATTTGTAACCCTGTTCTTCGGTTGTAGATCTTTAACGACAATGTATGATAAATCCATACAATTCTGACCTTGACAGTAGTTTAAAATGGGGAATAAGAAATGCGTCGTCAACTCGATGCTGTTAAAGCGGAATATACCTTTCCTTGCCATCATTCATGAGTGGTGCTTGCATCAAGGACACTGAAAATTTCTTATCACCTACCACATTTGTGTCTCCCAAAAATTCCGCAAGATATTTGAGAAGATTTTCATGCCCTTTGATCTGGTTGTTATATATAAGACTTACACATATACATCCAAAGCTTGATTAAAATTCCCATCTCTAGAGAGGTGCTTCTGGAACCTAACAACAATATACCCTCGAGTTTATTCGGTCGTACTGTAAGGTACAAAGATATGTTCTTTAGCCGTACAACGCGAATGTGGAATACCTAACCACTCCCTTACTTTCCCAGTCGTTGCAACATTCAGGAATTCAAAGCAATTTGGAACGTCATCTACTTTTAAACCCCTTTCGCATTGGGTTTTTGACATTAAAAGGGTACTTTCAGTGCACGTCCATTAAAAGAGGTGTGTAAATTAAAAATAAAGCCATTTTGGATGTTCAAGATCCTAGGATTAATGGCTAGAACCCGGATGTTTAGACTTGAAGCGAATGGAATGGTCAGTGGAATTTGGTGAAGAATTTTGAAGCTCTTAAATTAATAAGGAGGTTCTATCTCATACCCTAGAACTGTATTGAATCTGAGTTTTCATCTTTTGGCATTGGATGAGTTAAGACTTTAAAACACCCTGTGAAGTCCGGATGAACTGTTATGGCAGAAGTTCCGTTTTGTGTTTTATATTCTTTTTTTTTGTATTATTATTATTTTCTGTTCAAATTTTATTTTTATTTTCATTTTCATTATGCTTTTTCTTGAACCGGAAAACAAACTTGTATCCTTATGCCATACACTCGCACAAAAGTGTGACGTATTAGATTTCCTTTCACATTCAACATGCACACAAACACACACACACATATATATACATGCACATATCAAGGTATGTTTATATAGACAGGGACATTTATTTTTATATACATAAAAGTGCATCGAGTGCAATAGCAGGATATCACAAGGATAATGTGATGTTGCTGAAATGCGCTGATGCTGTTTATGTTGATGACAGGTTAGCCTTAGATTGATGCTGATGTTTTTTGATGCAGATATATGCAATGCATGTTTATGTATTTATATTCTACTGACGATGTGCTGCTGCATGCATATTTCCCGTATATACAGATGCATATGCATATATGCAGAAATACTGCTGATGCTATATTCACGAACTTTGTGATGTCGAAGCTATCTTTAAGCCTTTTTTTAATGACTGTTTTGTGAGAGCTTAATATAGGCACATAGTAAAGACTGCAAACTATTAATATATGGCAATATGTATATGTATGGCTTTTGCATCACTTTATTCAAATGCTCAGATGAAAAATTGCGTTCAATTAAAATTGAATAGGACATGTTAAGAGTATGGAAATTTAATTATATGCGATGCATCCATCCATCGCGCACATCTCACACACCATCCAGCACCAGCAAAGGGTTTTACTGAATTTTGTATAATTGAAATTGATGGATAATATAGCGCGATGTGGTTGCGGGTGGTGGCCACGGCGGCGCGGAGCAGAGCAGCGCTCAGTTGTCAGTATAGTGTTGCTGATGGTGGTATGGCGTCAAAATGTGACGACTTTGTGACATAAATTGGATAGCTTTATGACATTTTGTAATTGGTGCGGTGTTTATCATTGATTTATTATTTCGCTGGTAAACATTTTTGTCATCGATATCATGTTCAGGGTGTAAGCTAAATTATTTATAAATTCATAGCTGACTAAGGTTAGTTGTTATCTTCACCTTCATGATTTTAATTTAATGTGTCAAAAAATCAAACACAAAACGATTTAAATGTTTTGTTCTTGATGATACTCTCAATTTATGTACATCAAATGGTATACCTGTTTTAAAAGACTTATTTTTGAAAGAGTGCAGGAAACATTTTTGTTAATAAAGAATGGTACCTAAATATGGTAACTTTATTTTAACTTGATAATATTAAGTTTGATTAACAAATTTGAGGAAGTTCTGCACAATTGTTATAGAATGATTTTAGAATTTAAAACTTAATCAAAATTTAGCATAAACTTAATTCAATATAAAATCACAACTCTTAAATCGGTCACATTGCATGATACTGACTCTACTGTAGGCGATACTTAATTATGTAGATGTAGACTCATAAAAGGAAGTTATTGTAATCAGTCCGATTTGGAGAATATAATATTTTCCCATTATTCTCAAAATCTAAATTAATGGTTTATAGAGCAAAGTGTGTTTGTGCGTGTGTACGTACGTTTTGTTCATCGTCGATAAATCACGTAAGAATTATGAAAATATCGATTTCAACTAAATTTTGTTTACAGAAATTGATTTCAAGATTTGCTGAAAGAGATTTTAAGGAAATCCGTTAAATGATTGTTATAATATCAAATACAGAGGCACCAGAGCTGGTCGCGAGCTCTACTAGGACAAAATAGCGAGAATGAGAAGCTCATAATCGAGGAGATAGAGGGATGTCACAATAGGAATGAGGTTCGTACATTTTAAAAAAGATAAAAACAACCTTCCAAGCTTACCGTCCACGAACCGAAGTCTGTAAAGACTTCATCCGTTCATCGTCAAAGAACTGCAGTCTATGTTGAAAATATGCAAAGACCACTTCTCCACACTATATAACGGGGATGAAGAATCAAATTCCGCTCTAAGGGAGATAACACCATTCAACCTACGCGAAGAACAAAGTGAAGATAGCTATATCTCATATGATGTCCAACAAAGCTGTTGGAGCTGATGGCATAGCTGCGAAATTGTTCAAAGCAGCAGGCGATGACTTGTTAAGGAATATGCACCAACTTATTTGCAAAATATATTCGGAAGAAAGCATGTCCTATGAGTGCAATCTCAGCATACTTAGCCCAATACTCAAGAGCGGAGACCCTCTGAATTCCTCCAACTACTGAGGCATCCAGTCTCCTAAACATCGTGTATAAGATCCTTTATACTATATTATGTGAACGTTTGAATCAGTGTGGCTTCAGACCAGGAAAGCCCACCATCGACCAAATATTCACATTACGGGAGATCTTGGAAAAACCATGGAACTTCTAATCAATACCCACCATCGACAGTATGTATATGAAAGAGCTTGTTAAGATCTGTCAAGCAATGTCTAGTTTTGGCATCCCTGTCAAACTTGTCCGCTTGTGCAGAATGACGCGACGATGGAGAATGCACTTTGCTCTATCAAAGTCTGAAAAGATAACACCGATGCTTTTGTTGTCAAAAATGAGTTTAGACAAGACTATGGACTGTCATTCTACTTCTTCAAGATCGTTCTGTGAAGAATTATGCAAAACTCAATCGTCAACAATAGAGGTACGCCGATGATATTGACATAATTGAAAGTTCAAGGGGTATTTGAGCATTGCGATGGAAGTGGTAAAGATGGGTTTAGTGGTCAATGAGCGCAAGACCAAGTATTTGCTGTCATCAAAAATGGAAATTGAATGACGACGCCTTGGACAAAATGTCACCATGAACAGTTATAATTTTGGGAAAATCAAAATGTCACCATGAACAGTTATAATTTTGGGATAGTTAAGGACTTTGTCTACCTGGGTACAGCTATAAATTCCGACAACAACACCAGCACTGAAATCAAAGTGATAAATAACTCTATGGTTCTCATGCTTGGACCTTGTCAATGAAAGATAAGAACGTCTAAGAATGCTTCAAAAGAAAAATTCTTCTGGAGAATTTTGGTCCCGTCAGCATAGATAGAGAGTGGATGATAAAATACAACGACGAACTGTACGGGGTGTACACTGTACAGTGACACTGGTTTTATCGAAACAATAGAAGTCTAACAACTTAGAAGGCTGGGTCATGTAGAGAGAATGGACATCAACGCTCCAGCCCGGAATATCTTCAAATCCAATCCTGAGGGACGGTGCAGTAGAGTAAGACCACGACTCTGGTGGTACACGCAGGTGGGAGAGGACCTAAACCAACTTAGAGTGTGAAACTGAAGACAGTTAACTAGGGACCGAGTTGGTTGGAGACGTATAAAATTAAATTAGCTATGTATGTTATAGGACGAGAAATTGCTTTTTAATATGTGGTGACAATAAAATTAAAAACCTTAAGAAAAAACAAATAAGAAATAATAATAATACAATAACAATTGGTAAAATTGATTGTAGACTGAAATACCTGGACAGTTAAGTTTTTACTTGTCAAATGTCAATTTATTTCAGATTCAAAAACGACATTATACCAAGCCTCAATCGGTCTAACATAACGAAACCTACCGTTTCAGAAAATTGATTATCCTTTTTGGTATTGCAAGAAATGGCTCCAAGAATGTCTTTCTTAAACCATTAATATTTAAGACTTTTGACGGCAAATGAGAGTTCAAACAAAACTTCATTTAGGTCCTTAGGAGTAGGAGATTGACAAATTTTTCGTATGAAAAACAAGAACATATTTAATTTCTATACAAATTCAAAATTTTGAAAGTTTGAAAAATTAATGAATATACACTCCTCGCCACTTGAATATAGGACACCCTGTATAGTTTATGTGAAATTGCTCATAACACGAAAACGGAATAATAAAATAATGAAAAGAGGCTGGTATGCGACCCACACTGATAACCTCCCATCCCGTCTGTTGATTTGTCTTGCTTAAAAGTTTGTCTATATGTATCAATTTTTACCAAATATTTTTTGTAGATTTTATTTTTTTTATGAAAAAACGGACTGTTGGATTTGTATAAAAAATTACAATATTTTCTGTAAAATAAAATAAGTTTGAAGCCAATATTTTTAATTTTTGAAAAGTCGAAAGTAAATTTTTACAAGTTTTAGTATTGTTTTTTTTTACGTTTTTATTTGTTGTAAAAAAACTGTCAATACGATTTTTCTCAAAATTTTATAGAATGTTGAAAACAATATTTCTTATAAAGATATTTGAGTCGAAAATCAATTTTTAACAACTTTTGTTAATTTTTTTTTCGGTTTTTAATTGTTTGTAAATAACCTGTCAATTCTATTTTTTTCAAAATTTTACTGAATGTTGGCAACAATATTTTTTGAACGGTAAAAGTAGTTTAAAGCCAATATCTCAAAGTTTTGAAAAGATATTTGAGTCGACAATCAATTTTTACCAACTTTTAATAATTATTTTTTAGGTTTTTATTTTTTGTAAAAAAAATGTCAATTCGATTTTTCTCAACATTTTTCAGAATGTTGAAAACTATATTTCTTATAAGATACAATTAATTGGAAGCCATAATCTCAAATTTTTGAAAAGATATTTGAGTCGAAATTCAATTTTTACCAACTTTGAGTAATAAGGTTTTTATTTTTATAAAAAAAAACTGTCAATTCGATTTTTCTCAAAATTTTATCAGTGGTCTATTTCACCAAATTACAATTACAATCACAAATTTGTAATTGTAAACTACAATTACAAATTTGTAAACTGATTTTCTGTTTCACAAACTACAAAATTCAATCCAACAAATTTGTAAGAAAAGAGACACAAAATATGGGAAATTGTAATTTCCAATTACAAAAAAAAAAAAAAACCGTTTCACCGTTTGATTTCCAGATTTGTAAACTACAATTTTTTTGACAAATTTGTAAGTCGGCGGACAGAGAACAGAGTTACCTATGAATAAACAACATACAATTTTTCTTGCAAGCTTAATACGTGTTGATTTCAAATACATAAGTTTTGAAGGAAGATTGTATTTACCTGCAATATTATAGAACCTTTCACAAATGCTTTCGAATTCCTGTGGCCACCGTAAACTATTTTCAAAAAAACATGAACAATAGCCGCACAAACACAATGTACCGATCTACAAACTGTAGATTTAGATGCACCGTGCATATCTGCGATCCCATGATATTGGTTTCCATTTCCAAGCCAGTGTAAAGCTATAAGAAATTGCTGCATCGGTGTCAATGAAACGTTTTTTTCAGTCTCATTTGCAATTTGTCCTAATATTTCCTCCGCCTTTACACGTTTCAAGCGAAACTTTTCATTGAATGTAAAAGTATCAGAAATTGCATAATTTATACGCGGTCGATAAATTTGTCTTCGTCTACGTACATATATGTTGCACGAAATGGTCACTTAAATCGCTATCGGTGCTACAATGCCTGCGACGACGTAACGACATTCTTAAACTGCAGACAATATTCTTATTGCAAATTACAAATTGTAATGAAATCTACACATCATCTTTCTATTGTAAGAAATTTTAATAAACTGAACAAAATTGTAAATATATTTGATTTGGTGGAACACAAACTTACAAAACAAAAATTTATTTTACAAATTTGTATTTGTAAACTACAAACAAAAAAACGTTTTGGTGAAACGCAAATAATGAAATTTCTACAAATTTCCCTTTGTAATCTACAACTACAATTTTGTAAAACAATTATCTCGTGAAACAGAAAAAATAAATTTTTCTACAAATTTGTTAAAAAAGCACTTGTAATTTACAATTTGTAAGTTGGTAAAATAGGCCACAGATGTCAAAAACTTCGTTGCACAAA
The DNA here is from genome assembly GCA_951509635.1 of Eupeodes luniger. Taxonomy (NCBI): domain Eukaryota; kingdom Metazoa; phylum Arthropoda; class Insecta; order Diptera; family Syrphidae; genus Eupeodes; species Eupeodes luniger. The sequence continues at coordinate 53,651,979 of OX608073.1, forward strand.
ATTGTTTTGGAGATGAAATCATATTTTAGTCGTAAAATTTTCGAGGTGACAAATTTTTTTTCAGTTAATTGGATTTTTTTCCAAAATATAATTGTTTTATGACATTACAATATTATAATATAAAATTTAATTCAAGTCTCTAGCGTCATTAGTTCATGAGATATTTAAGGTTAACCAAAATTTTCACCTTTTTTTTAAACTGCTATGGTAAAAAAACCACCCACGCAATTTTCTTGAGAGCCCTTTCTGCATCTTTCTGCCTTATTATCTGTATAACAAAATTTATTTGAAGTCGATATCTCTTCTGGTTCTTGAGCTATGGACGACGAAAAAAACGTCGCGAACGTACGGACGTACGGACATCTTTCTAAAAATCTTTTGTTTCGACTTTAGGGACCTTGAAACGTCGAGAAATGTCAAAATTTTCAATTTGACAAATTGGACCCATTACAATAACTTCCTATGGGAAGTTAATATTGTGCCCGATATCTTTGTCCAACTTTCTCTGTGCACAAATATCAAGTTCCGGAAAAAAGCCTTTACACGTTTTTTCCGCTTTATGTTAGCATGCGTTGAAATTAAAACTAAATTTATGCGACAATTAAATGGAACATGCATTTAGTTTGATGTTTATCTTTGTCACGATGACTGATATTCTTTGTTGATCGAACTTATTTGTTAATTTGAACTATTTAATTTGAGAAAAACCTAACCGAGTTAACCGAGACAGAAAGAAAGAAAAAAATCAAGAGAAACCTTATATCTACGTTTTTAAATGATCATTATAAATATGGAAAAAAAACATGAAAGGCTGAACACAAAGCGTGGTTACTAATGCGAAATGCTGACTTATTTTAAGAAAGGCGTCAAATTCCCAAGAATATTTTGCAAAAATCAGAGAAAAATGTGGTGTTAAGGCAAGTCTTATGTGTCGTGTTATTTTGAAAGCTTAACATCTAAAAAGACTGAATATAAAGAAGAAGCCATATCTTAACCCAGTTCAAAAAGAGTAACGCCTCAGTTTTTGTCGCTCACATGTGACCTGGATTTCGGAGTGAAACCGAGTGGTCTTCTCCGATGAAAAAAAAAATAATTTAGAAGGCCCCAAAAGAAATGCATTTTTGGACTGGCTGCATAGCCGTGTTGAAGGTGTGATGGTATGGGGCCATTTTTTATTATGGAACCTGCGAACTACAATTTATGTCAACTACAATGAATGCGTTGCGTTGTCTTTCAATGGTATATTGCAAAAGGACTTTTCATACTTTCATACCCTTTTTGGACCCCTACTGCGAACTTATCAACATGATAATGCACCAATACACTACACACAGCCCAGCCCGGGTAGTAAAAACCTATATACCAGAACCAAAATGTGGATCTATTAAGCTGGCCACCCTATTCTCCAGATTTGAATATCATCGAAAATGTTTGCGGGTGGTTGACACGGCAAGTTTATGTATCAGGACAACAATATTCGAGTGTAGCCGAACGTACCGAAGTCATCAAATTAGCTTGGAGCTCGATTTCACTCAATTATTTCGGTAGTTTGTATACATCCCTTCCAATCCAGATGTGCGAAGTTTTGGAAAAGAAAGATGGCTTAACACACTACTAAAAATTTTGTTTTTTTTATAAAATTTTCCAGTTATCTAAAATTTAAGTTATTTTTCTAATAAAAAGAAGCAGAAATCTCTAAAAATGTGCTTTTCCTAAAAATATCCTATTCAAGTCGCACACATTTTCGACCCTTAATTTCGCTGGTTTTTGATTGATAATATGTTGTTTACACTTAAAGCCTTAGTTTAGTTTAGTTTAGTTTATTTAATTCATTGATATGTTAAATCTTTTGATTAAATCACAAGAATTAAATTAAGTTTAATTTACAAACAAAAAATAGTCTCTTGCATACTTGGTTTGGAAGCAATGGAGGATAAAAAACAGGCCCAAGTAGTGTCCTATTCAAGTGGCGAGGAGTGTATTTTCCAGATATTGAAACTAAAATTGTTCTTCTTCCTTTTTTTTTTTCGATGAGCTTTAGTTTAAATTTTTTATTGAATTAAATTCCGATTTCGTATTTTTCGAATTTTTATTGCGATTGAAATCTCGAGTTCGATTCGTTTTTTAATTGCTCTAAAAAGCTTTTTAAAAACCAATTTATTTTCTTCTAAACTGTTCTTTTTCAAAGGAAAGAATCATTTATTTTTGTATTTTAGTCAAAAGGTTCGATTCCGTCTAAGTAAAAATGTCCTGGTCGTTCAAATCTATATAGCTTTCAACAAAGCGTTCTTTCTGCGCAGTGTTCCTTACAAAAACTATTCACATAAACAAACAAATTAACATCAGACCGATAAATACGAATAAACGTGGCCATTTGTTAAAAAAACACCCATTAAGCGAATTTCTCAGTTCTCTCCACAACAACTATAACTAAATCTGTTTTCTTCCATAAATCAATTTTTGAAAATAAAAAATAAAACAAAATAAAAACAATCCCTTAACATCCACGACAGGAGGGACACAAAAATGTATCTCTCATATTTATCACCGAAAACTTTTTCCCAGACACGAAATAAATCCTTTTTTTTTTGCTGTGGAGAAAAATAAAGGACATAAAGTTCATTTTATTTCAAATGTGATTTTTATCACTTTGCTGGTTGCTGCTGGTTTTTCTTATACTCGCTTTGTCTCTATGCGGTCTAGGTGCGCGTTTAAATTATTAGGACTGTTAAAAATGAGATTTATAACGTCATTAATTAACTTTTTTTGTCTCTTCTGTCTTCAGAATTGTATGTACTCGAGAATTCCAAGATATAACTCCACTTCTTCTTCGTCGTTGTTATGTTGATCTTTTAAAACAGTGAACGAGTCAAATCAATTATTGAGCAGTCTGATGATCTAGGATATGGGATATTGTTAGTTTACCTCCTACAACGTCAAAGACGAAGACGCGACAGCCTATTGTCCAAGGCTATAGTAGAAGCAGTTTAAAAAAAAAAAAGTCGAAAACAATCATAAAATATACGACAAGAATCCAAAAGGAAAAAAAACAGCAAAAAGAAGCCAAGGAAGTCCTGAAAATAAGGACTAGATTAGAGACTGGGACAGAAAAAATGGAAATGAACATAAGACACGCAAACCATATGCGATGTTGGATTGGATTTGGCTGGCAGTGGCGATTTCTAAATGAAGTACTGAAATAGGTGAGGTCATCGCTTATAGCCAAATATTTTAGCTTTAGTTTCTGTTTTATTTTTTTTTTGGGTTTGGGCTTTTAAATTCCTGGGACTAGATTTATATCTTTATGTTTTTTTTATTTTGTTTTCTATTTTTTAAGGTAGTAAGAATATTTGCTTCATGTATTAAGGGGAAAGAGGGGGTGGTGTTGGATTGAGAGTGACATATCTGTATACTTAGATGTAGGTAGTTTAAGTTAATGCTATTAGACCATTGCCTTGCGCTTAGGTGTTGATCTAAGTTTTATATTTCAATTGAGATGAAGCCATTTGATGTGGTCTTAAAGGAAGAAAAAAAAAACAACAAAACGAAAAACTACTTTGTTTAGGTATGAACAAATGAATTAATGTAAATGAGTCAACATTAAAGAAATCGATACTTCGTTGTCAGTCCACTAGTTTTTGTTAATATTATATATTTTAAGTGACTGTCATAATCATAGAGTACTAGTATATAAGAAAATTTACAAATTTGTATTAGAAGTGAGAGAGGACTTCAGAGAATCCTATTGAGGATTAAAACCCAAACTTTTAATTTTTTTGTTTATTTTGTGTATGTCTAAAACCATACAACTGCAATAAGGACTTTGAAAAATAACTTTGAAGGCTGAAAGTTAATTCTATTTAACTACTACGCCAACGCGATTATATTATATTGGTTATAATACTCACAATTGAATATTTCACTATTGCAATACATACTGACGTTTTTTTTTTATAAATTCTAAAGATTGTTTAGTTATGGTGCCCCAAAAAATAAAATGCATGACTGGATCGTAGGAACTTGCTCCAGTATTCAATGAGTATGTTTCAAAATAGTACTTGTAGTTTAATTTCTTCAAATATACCTGCAAAATATGTTTGTCTTCAAAAATATAAATGCCATTTGATTTCTCAAAAAAAAACCTTTGTCAGCAATTTTTTTTAAATCGCTAAAGCGGTTTGTTTTAAATTAATTTAGGATATATGAAATGTTTCAGTTTTTGTTTAAAAATATTTTTGATTTGCAGTAATTTAGGATATATTAATATTCATTTTACACTTGATTTTCGTAAGAAAATGTTGGTCCGTTTTCGAGATATCGAATTTTTAAAAAAACAATATTATTTAAAAATCCAAAACTAAAATGTTTAAATTTTTGATCATTAAATATTATTAAGACCGTATAAGAGCTTTTGCAGAGTAAAATATTGAAATCGGTTCATTAATTCCTGTTTAAGCTGTTAATGGGGGGGTACCCTTCTGGAGCAATACAAAAATATTGTTTTCTATTGAAAGAAGCAGAGTTAAAAGAAATTTGAGAAAATTAAATAAAAATCTAAAAAATTCGTATTTTCTATTTTTGGTCAAAAAATCGGGACTTTTAATATTTTTTATCTTAAAAAAAAGAGGCACCCACACTGATAATTGTCCATCCCGTCTGTCGATTTGTTTTGCTTAAAAGGTTTGTAGGTTTTTAAGTTTTGTTAAAAAAGTGGTCGATTTAATTATTCTAAAAAAAATTAAAAATTACCAAAAATATTTTGCATATGATGAAATACTTTGTTTTCAAAATCTTTTTTTGTTAATGGGATTTTAGAAAACCAAGTTCTAATAATTTTAGTAGCATTTCTTGAAAGTTTTTTTTATGTAAACAAACACATATGAATTGGATTTTTTTTATGAAAATTTAGCACAAAATTAAATAATTTTGAAGTCAATTTTAATTCATTCATTCGTATCGAGAACCGAACATCAAATTTTTATCAATTTTACTTACTTTTTTTTGTAGATTTTAATTATTCATAAAAAAAACTGACTGTTGAATTTTAATAAAAAAAATTACTGAATTTCGAAAACAAAATTTTCTTTGAGATAAAATTAGTTTGAAGCCAATGCCTTAAGGATATTTGAGTCGAAAAACAATTTTTACCAATGTTCTTTTAGGTTTTTGTTTTTTGTAAGAAAACTGTCAGTTCGATTTTTTTTTTAATTTTACCAGATGTCAAAAACGTTATTCTTCTTCGTATAAAATTACTTTGGAGATAAAATAATTTTTTGTTCGTAAAATACTAGAAGTGACAATTATTTTTTTTCAGTTTTTTTTTGATTTATAAAAAAAACATTAATTGTTTTTTTTCAAAAATATAATTGTTTGGTATCACTAATATAATTTTTTTTAAATTGCTATGGTAAGAAACCACCCACTCATTTTTTTGAGAGTCCTTTCTGCATCTTTCTGCATTATTATTTGTATAACAATATCTATCTCTTCTTGTTCTTGGGCTATGGACGACGATGTATAAAATGGCAAAAATTTAAGTAATATTATGACACTTCAAATGACTGTTGAGTTTGAAAGCTGTCAATTGCTAGCTCTATCAACTTTAAACCATGAAATGAATTACCCTATATTTATTAATAATGGAATTGTTTGTAATATAAGTTTCACGCAATGCCAATTTGATTGCCTTTTGGCAAGATATTCAAGTGGAAAATAATGTTTATAAATTTTGTAAATTATTTTTAGAAAATTTTGTTTTTTTTGTATAAAATCTTTTAATTGAAGTTTCCAAAAATGTTACTTTAATGTCAAAAATGTACTTTTGAGTAGAAAATTATTCTAAAGATGATATAATGTTTGTATCTTTTAATTTTTGAGCTTAAAATATTTATTTTGTTGATTTTTTAAAAATGTATATTTCTGAGGTCCTCAAACGATAACGAGCAGTACACAAATTTAAAGAACATTTTGAGAAACTGATTAAATGTTCAAAATGTATCTCAAAATATTTTTTAGAACAAACAACAATTAATTACAGGGAATAACTCGCTACTAGGAATTGCTAGTTTTGATTTAATTATGTACCTAAAATAAAAAATAAAGGGTTGACAAATGAAGTATTGTATTACATATAAATTTTCAGAATTAAATAAAAAATAATACATAATTTTTAAACATTTAAGGAAGCTTGCCACTATCAAAAGGGAAGCAGTTGAAAAAATTGAAGTTTGTGCATGACTAGGTCGAACGAACTTGATCCTGCATCAAAATAGTACCTACATTTTAAGGTTTAAAAACTATACCTGAAAAATAAGTTCATTTTCAAAAATTAAGATGAGGTTTAATTTCTTAAAAACACCCTAAACCATTAAATTATTTTCGAAAATAAATAAATAAATACAAATTTAGTGCAAAAAGAATTTATGAGATATTGAATTTAAAAAAAAAGAAATATCCAAAACAACAGAAGGCAGTTTGATCATCAAAAATAATTTATTGTTTTAAATAGCTTTTACAGAAATGTTTACAAGAATGTGTATTGGGACTACTCTTAGTTTTGGTCTTAGAAAAGAAATTAAAAATAGAACTCCTAAAGCAAATCTGCTCAAATCCTTAGTTTCCAAATTTGAACACATGCAACCCAATGGTAGGGGCGAGTGCATATAAACATAAAGATGGACAGAATCACCGGCCCTATACTTTTTCTCCCTTCTTGACCATCCACCAATATGTCACATTTGATTAAAATCTCGTGAATGCAATACTTGCCATACAGTTCCTGATGTGTGTCGCAAGTAAAAATCTTATATTCAAATCGAAAAAGAATCAATATCCTGAAAATTGAATATTAAATTTTACGTGCTAAATGTCCTTGTTCCTCAAAAGCCCATGGCATTCTTCATGTTACGTTTTTTCTCTAACTTAGCTTAACATTTTATAAATAAACCATTCACAATAAAACTTAGAAGTAGCAACAACTAGCAAAAGTTTGAAAAATCTTCCAACAAAAATAAAACCTTTCAACATATTTCTATGAATAAACCCACTTAGTTTAATGTGATTCTATTAACCCCTAATTGCAGGTTTCTCTTCTACATTCTGTTCATGTGACAAATTAATTGACTTCACAACAACCTATTGAACTTCCTTGAAGGAAAAAGTCTCAGAAGTTCAATTCAACAATGGTCTCTCGGTCTCGCATACCTTTCGTATATAGTTCAATGTTCCGTATAGTTTTCCTCTAGATTCTCATTCCCTTCCACATTTATAGTTGATTTGCAAATTGAACTTAAAAAAATAAATATAAAAGGATACGAATAATGAACTCTATTGCGGAATAATAATTTGTACCTGAAACATTTTTTGCATAATCAATATACATATGTATGTATATCGTATATGGACTGCAAATGAAGGCTCTTAATGATGATAGGTTGCTATTTTTTGAGTGGGGGACGAGAGAGAGAGAGAAAAATGGTGGTTTTTGAAATTTATATTTCAATTCATTTAAAATGTCAAGAACACACATATCAGGTGCCTGCTTCACATCATCAGCCAGGCAGAGTTTTGATTGGAATTATTTTTTTTATTATTAAAGAGAGCTTGCTATTTTTTACCTCACCGCACCGCACCGCACTTGAAAATAATATTTCATTCTTCAGCAAACGAATAAGGATCCTTAATTAATAGCTAGCCAAGCGATGAAAAGTGAATGTGACATAGTAGAAAATCAATTCAATCAACGTTGGTCGTTGGTTTTCTATAACAAGGACCCACCTTGATTGTGTGTTATGAAAAGGCATCAATTTATGGGGGCCAGTGGGGGATTGTGTAAGGATCATAATAAAAGCAGTATAGATGTTTTTTGCTAACTTACCAAATATTAACTATCATAGCTTCGATTCAAAAGAGTTCAGGAAAAATGGGGAAACTTATTACGATCAGACGTACCAATTTGGGAATTTCACCTCCAAAAATGAAATTATGTCATTCAACGACTTTTCTCTATCACAAGTCCGCCCCTGATTCACTATCCGAAAGCAAATCCCAATCCCAACTATAGGCGTTCAGATTTTCACTTGGGGATATACAATGTACACATTTTTTCCCGTACTTTGTGATCGATGTCGAAAAGGGCAGATGATTGGGGTAGAGGAGGTTTCGGATAAAAAAGAAAACTGCTTTAGTTGATGCTTGTAGCTTGTGTATAGCCTTATGATGTCTACCTGTGACCGACGTACCGCCCTTCAGCCTTACCGACCGACAACTACGAAGTGTTGGCTATAAATTGATTATCATTTTCCATTTTTGGAGCGAGCTCTGGAGGAAAATTCGATAACAATCCTAATGGAGTTTAAAATTAACGATGATGACGACGACAACGACAACGACGACGAGATTGCGATGAGAAAAAGGTGTTCATTGTTCAAGGATTGTGATAATTCATGTAAATCTGATTAGTTTCACTTTGATGAGTGATTTTATAGATGGATTAAATTAAATTTTATTTTGATTTTAGTGTATGTTTTGCTTGGAATAATTTAAATCATGATTTAAAAAAATTGTCATCAATTTAAACTGTAGTTAGTTGTTTATTGAAAGAGTAAATATAATATTTTTTAAAGATAATAATTCTGTTTGTAATAAAGTTACGGAAACGTTAAATTGTAAGCGAGAAAGTAAGTCAGTCAATGAGTAAAATAGTCAAAAAGTTGATCAATAATTAAATCAATAAATTAGTCAATAAGCCAATCAGTCAGAAAGTCAATCAATAAGTCAGTCAATAATTCAGTTAGTCATTCAGACTAAAAGTCCGTCAGTAAGTCAGTCAGTAGGTCAGTCAGAAAGTCAATTAATAATTCAATCAATAAGTCAGTTAGTATGTCAAATAATAAGTCAGTGAATAAGTCAGAAAGTAAGTCAGTCAATAAGTCAGTCTGTAAGTCATCCATCAAGTCAGTCCATCAGTAAGCTAGTTAAAAATTCAATCAATAATTCAATCCCTACCCCTTCGGGTAGGGGTTAAGAATTTACCCGAAGTAAGGTATGCTTGTCGTAAAAGGCAACTAAAATCCAATCTCCGTATACTGAGAACTACATAAGTATACAAAATATGCAATGGAAAAAACAAATAGATTAATTACCCCAGGTGGAAAGCCAGTTTCTCTAGCAAATCCATCCTCTTCGGAGGCAGGCTCTACGGATTCTGGGGAGAGCCATTTATTGCATTTGATAAATCCTTTCGCGAAAGCGCATAAGGTCCCTCGATCACCTCCATCTGTACCGAGAGTTACCGGCAGAAAGAGTCCACCGGTTGTGCCAAAAGGCACTAAAAGCGACTCACCGAAAACAAACAGTTTTGAGCAGGACAATTGTGAACTGCAAAAGAAGCTGAACGAAATGATAAGACTCTACGAAGAGCTTAAAAAAGAAGTCGAAAGTCTTCGTGAAGAGAACAAGATGTTAAAAACTTCTGAAAACATGAAAGTAAATACTCTAAGTCCACAACATCGAGATCGGCACGAATATGAAACTGATGAAGATGAACTTGCTCGGGAAACTGAAAAAAGTAGATTCGGTTTACCGAATAACTAACGAAATTGAAAAAGCATTTGAAGAAAAAAAGATTTGCTCAACTGCATTTCTTGACGTTTCTCAAGCTTTTGACAAAGTTTGGCATGACGGGCTAAAATATAAATTAAAAGTCTTTCCAGAGCAAATATATAACATTCTTGAATCGTACCTAGAAAATAGATTCTTTCGAGTTAAGCAAGGAACGGAGTATTCGGAGTTTAAAGAAATAAACGCTGGGGTTCCCCAGGGTAGCGTCCTTGGACCGATTTTGTTTGTTCTTTATACCCGAGATATACCCCAAACAGAAGGCACAACTTTAGGCACTTTTGCCGATGATACAGCTGTACTCGCAATATCGGATTCAATATAAACGGCAACCTCTAAGCTTCAAAAGGCATTAAATAGCATTTCAGATTGGACAAAGAAATGGCGAATTGCTCTTAATGAAACGAAATCGACGCACACAAATTTTACGTATAAAAAAGTATATAACTTACCTATTTATATAAATTCTGTGCAAATTCCATACACTAATGAAGCGAAGTATCTAGGCATGACTCTAGACGCGAAACTTAAATGGAAAGTTCATGTAAAAAAGAAACGCGATGAACTCGAAAATAAACTCCGCGAATTGACATGGCTTATTGGAAGATATTCCAATCTAAGCGTTTATAACAAGCTTCTTATTTATAAGCAAGTACTGAAACCAGTTTGGACGTACGGTATACAACTTTGGGGTTGTACCAACGAAAGAAATATAAAAATTTTGCAAACATACCAAAACAAAGTACTTACAATAATAGTAAATGCTCCATGGTATGTAAGAAATAGCGACTTACATAGAGATTTAAATATAAAATATGTAGAAAACGAAATTAAAAAATTTGCTACAGAGCTAAGATCACGACTTAGAAATCATAGTAATAACTTAATCCAACAATCTGTTAGCGAGGCGTTCGTTTTTCGGCGTCTGCACCGAACAAGACCTTCTGATCTAGCGCAAACAAATTAATCTCTCCACTCGAATTTTGTGGAATCTTCAGGTCCTCTCGTTGGGGAGCTTCCTGACAAAACGCGAACAAAATGACGCTAAAACTACTTGTTAAGCTGGACTTAGTTGTAGTAATAATATAGAAGATAAGGGAGGTGAGTTTTAGTCAGTAAAAATCTGACACTACTATAAGCATCGGGCTTATAGTGTCTCTGAAAATTTCTCACCTTCCTGCAAAAAAAAAAAAAAAAAATTAGTCAGTCAGTCAGTCAATCAAAAAGTCAGTCAATAAGTGAACCAGGAAGTTAGTCAGCGAGTCAGTCAAATAGTAAATCAGTCAAAAAGTCAATCAAAAATTCAATCAAAAAGTCAGTCAATTAATCAGTCATTAAGTCAGTTAGTTAGTAAGTTAATCAATAATTCAATCAATAAGTAAGTCTATAAGTCAGTAAGTCAGTTAATAAGTCAAACAATAGTCAATAACTAAGTCATTCAATAAGTTAGTCAATAAGTCAATCAATAAGTGAGTCAATAAGTCAATCAATAAGTCAGTCAGTAAGTCATCCATCAGGTCAGCCAATCAATAATTTAATTAAATAGTCAGTCAGTCAGTAAGTCAATCAATAAGTCAGTCAATAAGTGAGTCAGGAAGTCAGTCAGCAAGTCAGTCAAACAGTAAATCAATAAAAAATCCATTGAAAAATCTATTCAATAAACAAGTTATTAAGTCAGTATATCAGTCAATAAGTCAATCACTAAGTCGGTCAATAAGTCATTCATTAAGTTAGTCAATAAGTCAGTCAATATGTCAATCAGTAAGTCAGTCAGCAAGTCAGTAAGTCAATCAAAAAGTCATTCAATAAGTCAGTCAGCAACTCAGTCAAACAGTGAATTAATAAGAAATCCAATGAAAAATTCTTCCAATAAGCAAGTTATTAAGTCAGTATATCAGTCAGTAAGCCAATCAATAAGTCAGTTAATAAGTCAGTTAGTAAGTCAGTCAGCAAGTCAGTCAGCAAGTTAGTCAAATAGTAACCCAGTCAGAAAATAAATCATTAATTCAATTAATTAGTCAGTCAATTAGTCAGTCAGTAAGCCAATCTATAAGTCAGTAAATTAGTCAATCAGAACTTCAGTCAATAAGTAAGTTAGAAGGTCAGTCAAAAAGTCAGACATTAAATCAGTCAGTAATTTAGTAAATAAATCAGATTAGCTTACACCTATACTATAGAGTTTCTTCAAAATTTGTTAAAAAGGCCAAAAAACTAGTTTTAAAAGCGTTTTGAGTCTTTAAGTATCTTCAAAAATTTGATTTAAATGTCATTAAATTAAAAATTTTGCTTAAATAATAAAAGTTTAAATCCCTTCCAAACGAACTTTCCGAAAAACTGGTTTTAAAAAACCTATTGACGATAGCCAAAACCAATAAATTGAAAATCCGCCCTTAATCATCAAGAAAGTCGATCAGAATCGAAACTTGTCTAAGCTTTTTCAATTAAAAAGTCTTAACACTTCTCTTTATTATTCTCCTTAATAATGATTCGTCTATTTCTACTAACTGCCAAAAAACAACTAATCCTAAAGATTCTTAAGAATAATCCCAAAAAGTAAAAACAGCTAAATCCACATTTTGGTCGATAGAAAAAATTTAGAAACTTATTTTGTTTCCAATTAGAGCTTAGAGATTCTGTCATAGTTTCGTTTTACATCCCATATAAATTTTTAGTTATATTTTTCAAAAAACTTAGAGTTTTGTTTTCACTTTTCTTCGGCCTAAATATTACACCTCATAAACGAACAAAAATTTGAACTAGAAACAAATTAAATTCAAGTTGAAAACAATTTTGAACGTACTGTTAAGCATAGGGATTCTCTCTTTAGCCGCACTTCACGAATGTGGAACGCTTTACCAGGCTAAATATTTTTATTATTTTATTATTATTATTTTTATTATTCAAAACGACTTTTTATGATATCAAAGACGATAATTGATTTGAAATTCATTGAAAAAAAAAAATATTATTCTGAACCTGACTACAAAGAAGTCTATTTTTCTAGTCAATTACCTAAGTTCTTCACTTATTCATGCAATGCACATTCCCAATCATCCCAAACAATATTGTATATTTCTTTTGAATCAAACATCAACAATAACTGAATAATTAAAATTTGGCAAAGAACTATGTAAAACTTGCTTCCTCCAAGCTATGAGTATGGCCAATAATATAAACATCACTATTGTTGGGCTGTCTTGGCTCTCTGTCTCTATTATAAAGACTCTTCAAGAAGTACAATAAAAACCTCATTGTAATTCAATGACCACAACATCCCTCAAAAACCTCCTTAAACCTGCCTCGGTGTCGTGTTGGGTAGTGTTGTTGTGTTTCGATATAATCGATTCAGAGTGCAGTTAAGTAGCTTTTGTCATTTCTCGTAAACCATACACAACACTTTTAAAAAAACAACAACAATATCAACATCAACTATGTTCTAAAATTATATTATGGCATCAGAACAAATGTGGAAAAGTGTATATTTTAAAATCTTATAGTTTTGATAGACCGCACAGAAAACACAGAAAAGAGTACTTTATAAAATCTCGGTCGGAAAAGAATAGGAACGAATATGGTTTTCCATTGGTTGCACTTTTCCAATGTTAAGATTTAATATAGAAAAACCAACCACTCCATAGAACAAAATCTCTTCTTGCTTTTTTCAAGTTTTAGTTCAGGCGCCAACAAAATATTTGCATAAAACATAAGTTCTTCAAGAAGGGAACTATGATGGTTATGGTTTTTGGGGTTAAATAAAAGCTCTGTCTTCTACAAAAAGGGCTAACGAATGAATAATGCACGAGTATTTTGTTCGAGAAGACATAAGGGAAAAACTATGTTTTATTTTGGGTGAGATTATTTAAAAATAAAAATGAAAGGAAAGGATTTGTTTCTTCATTTTTCAATATTTTCAACAATATAATTCTTAAAAGGAGAAACAACCATAAATAAAATTATGACAGCAGAACATATATTTTGATGACATGAAATACGTTTTAATGCAAAAATGAGGTCAAATTCTGTTAAATTCGAATAAAAAAAGAAAGAATGCAGTGCGATCGGAATCATTTCAAGGCTAACTAAGGTTAACAAAATGTGGTTTCCACAATACAAATTATCCCAGAAATTAAATTAAGTACCCGAACAATTAAAAAGAAGAACGCCAGAAAAAACAAAATGTACACATATGATGAGCTTAAGGGTTTTTTTTTTCCAAAAGCGAGAAAGGGGCTGGGGTGCGAACCACACTGATAACTTTCCATCTTGTCTGTGGATTTGTCTTGCTAACAATTAAAAAAATTGTTCATAACAATATTTTGAGGGGGATAAAAAGTTAGAAGTCAATATATTTCTGTGTTCTCCTAATTCTTGAGTTTAAAACCATTTCTTATCAATTTTTGGTTGTTTTTGCAGGTTTTTGTGTTTTATTAAAAATGTTGTCAGTTGAATTTTTCTAAAGAATCACCAAAAATTTTGAAATGGTTTGATTTCAAAATGTGTTTTCATTACGGAAATTTAAGTATCATTTCTTGAAAGTTTCTATTTCTTATTACACTTCAGAATTTTCAGAAAGTAGTTAGCTTATAGTAAGCTTCAACTACGATCAGAGGCTCATCATAAGTGCATGTGTTAGTTGTTAGTAAGAAAATAATACAAATATAACCTAACACACGCATATAATACAAAACATAATTAACATTTTTAACATGAATTATTACAGAACAAAAAAAATAATATAAAAACGTTTACGGCAGTGGAGCACTGGTTCTAAACAATGATTTTAATCCCACCTTATTTAAATTTAAATCTTTCGATGAACAGGTTAATTATATAAAATGCTCATTCGACTTGAAGCTTCATTCTTGCCAATGTAAAACTATCAATGTTGGCTTGTAAAAGAAAACGATAATGGGTGGACTTTATTATTTTTAAAGTCTTCATGTCATCAGCAAAAATGTGAACTTCACTTGAGCGCAGACTCGAAGGTACGAGTACGCACAGAAAAGGATCAAGATGGCTTCCCAGGGGAACACCAGATTGAGCAACAAAAGGTTTTGAATGAGAATTTCTAAATTTTACCTCATATGATCTGTTTTTAAGGTACGGTTTTATCCAAGCTAAGAAAAGTTGTGGAAAACCAAGAGCTTTAAGTTTAAATAAAATAATTCCGAGGCTAAGTTGGTCAAAAGCTTTAGAAAAGTCAGTGTATACACAGTCAACTTCATAACCTTGTTCTAAAGCATTTGAACATATGTATGTTTGAGAATGTGATAACATTTGAAACGGTTGATCTTTTTTTCACAAAACCATGTTGCTGTTCGCAAATGAAATTCTTCCTAAAAAATGCTACACTTTCACAAACAGCTTGTTCAAACAATTTAGGATGCAAGAAAGCTTTGCAATGGGCATGTAGTTTGTTATATCCGCTTTGTTACCTTTCTTGAAAATTAGTCTAAGAAATGACTTCTTCCATATACTGGGAAAATGTGCCTGTTTTTAGAGAAAGTTTGAATAAGAACGTTAGGGGTGCAACTAAAGCATTGCTACACTTTTTTAATACTATCGGTTGAATACCATCGGGGGCGGCTAAGCAGTTATCATTCAACATGGATAAAAGATCAAGGTGAAGATTATGAAAATTATATAAAGAAATAGTTTTTTTTTCTAAAAAATTTAGCACAGAATAAAATCATAAGAAGTCAATACCATCATTTATTCACAACATATCGAGAATCGAACACCAATTTTTACCAATTTCTCGATTTTAATATTTATGAAAAAACCTACTGTTGGATTTTTTTAAAAATCTAGCTATACCCGGTGGGCGTGGCTACGCCAACAACTAAAATAAATTTAAGAAAAACTATTTTAAAGAAAAATCAGTACAAAAATATTCAATTCTTTCTAAAACATTTTATTGAATTTGTTTATTTCGAAAAAATTGTGACATTACAAAGTTTAATTTCAATTCGATGTTTATTGAAGTGCTGTGGGATACACAATATTTCTTCTTTTCCCATCTGGTCGGCAGACTAAAAAATCTAAAGGTTTTCCGATACGTGAGCAAACCACATAGAGCTGCCCATGTGAGAAGCATGGATTCTCCAAATTCTATCCACGCACTTGTGACGATTGTCCTTGTGCTTTGTTAATAGTCATTGCGAAAGCGAGTCGCACCGGGATACGTGGCAACAATACGTCTTCATTTTTGAATTTTCCAGTCAAAATTGTTGCCTCTATAACATTGTTCATCATTTTCTTGACTGAGTGTCTGGTTCCGTTGCAAAGTCGTGTTGGAGTTATGCTTCGAAGAATTATTATTAATGTAAGAACGTGCGGTGGCATGCCTGGCAAATCAAGAGAATTCAAGAATTCAGTTGGATAGTTGATAATCTTGTCTTGATTCCTAAAAGTATCGATGGACTTATATGTTGTCGTTTCAGTGGGTATTCCATTCTGAATGGTGAAGTTGATAGTATTGACATCGATGTTTTTAGCTGCTAATATAGCATGCGTACTGAGCCACTAATGGTTTTTGTAGTTTTGTGCAATGTGTGGGAAAACTTTTCGCACCAATTCTTCGATGCTTTCTGTGATCTTACAGAACCAGGGTGTGTAGATCATCAATTTCCATGCGCCTATTTCCTATTTCTATTATTTGTTTTGCAAAATGTCCAGCCAATGCATCCGGAAGAAGTTGTACACGCATGATAGTTTTCAAAGTCAATTTCTTTAAATGACGTCATAGAACTAATGAACTTGATAAAGGGTTTTTCAATAAGGGCGGGTAGATGTTGAAATCGAATAAAACAAGCTGTGTGTGAGCTATTAACAAAATTATTTTTGTATTTGAAAGGCATGTATGTATGCTTCTTACGGTGGCACGGATCAGAGTGGTCCAATTTTTAATGACTCTTCCGCAATTTGACCTGTGTTCTGTTCACCTTTAAGGCATAGACCTGCGACTTCAAGAAACACCACAGGAAAAAGTCTAGCGGGCTTAAATCACATGACCACAAATTATTCATGCAAAATGTCAATCCTGGCGTTTTCTGTGTGACACGTAGCACCGACTTGCTGGAACCAATGTCGTCTAGATTGTCTAGGTCCATATAGTTCAATTTGGGCAATTAAGATATTAATTATCATCGTTATGTAGCGCTCGCTGTTGTCAGTGACCGCCTCCCTAACGTCGTTTTCAAAAAAGTACTCACCAATTACGCCGCCTGGCCCAAAATCCACACTAAACGGTAACTTTTTGAGGATGCATTATCACCTGGTGAACCTCTCGTGGGTTGGTACCATTATATGGCAATTTTGCTTGTTAACACAGCCATTCATTCAAAAATGCGCCCAGTCCCTAAAGATGATTTTTCGGCCGAAATTGGGGTCCACTTCCAAACGATTCGAAGCCCAGTCAGCGAACAAATGGCGGCCGCGGCGTTGTCTATGGTTATGAACTTTGAGCTCCTGGGTCAATTGGATCTTGTACGGGTGTAGGCCCAAGTCTCGACGCAAAAGTTGAAGTCTGCGAAAGGTCGAGTGCTTGTGCACGGCGAGGTATAGACTGCCTCGGGTTTTGCTGTACACTTTCATGGACAGCGGCGATGTTCTCGTTCTCGGCCGATCTTGCGTTCCTTGAACATACGGGTGTTGGCTGATTGTTTACTCAACCGGTCATTTCAAATTTGGCCGCCAAACGTTGAGTCGACTGTGAAGGGCCACCACGTCTACCGTAGAATGGGCGCAATGCGCGCAACGTTTGCGTTAACGAACACTCATTTTGATAATAAAGTTTTATCATTTGAGCGTGCTGTTGAATCGTGTAACTTGATGATTTGGCATAAACAACTGAATAATAAACTTAAGATTTGACAGATGGCACCAAAACAAAATGGCCGCCACGGGGCGCCAAAATCTTAAAATGGAAGCACCATCTGGTGGTAACTTCCATTAATACGAATATCATATTCATCTTAGAAAATAAAAATACATCATCATACTGATTTTCATGACAATTGGTTGAACGGGGCATTTATGATGACATTTATTTCTATACATGTATAGATTTTACTGAATGTTAAAAACAAGTTTTATATCTATAAAATGAAAGGTTTGAACAAAGTTTGAAGCCAATATCTTTAATTTAAAAAAAAAATATTTAATTCAAAAATCAATTTTTACCAAGTTTTAGTAATGATTTTTTTTGTGTTTATTTTTTTGTAAAAAAAACTGTCAATTCGATTTTTTCTCAAAATTTTACTAGATGCCAAAAATGTTATTCTTCGTTGCATAGAATTAATTTGGAGATATAATAATTTTTAGTTCGTAAAATATTCAAGGTGACAATTATTTTTAACTTCCCATAGGAAGTTATTGTAATGGGTCCGATTTGTCAAATTGAAAATTTTGACATTTCTCGACGTTTCAAGGTCCCTAGAGTCGAAATAAAAGATTTTTAGAAAGATGTCTGTGCGTGCGTGTGTACGTACGTCCGTACGTCCGTACGTCCGTATGTCCGTACGTCCGTACGTTCGCGACGTTTTTTTCGTTGTCCATAGCTCAAGAACCAGAAGAGATATTGACTTCAAATAAATTTTGTTATGCAGACAATAAGGCAGAAAGATGCAGAAAGGGCTCACAAGAAAATTGCGTGTGTGGTTTTTTTACCATAGCAGTTTAAAAAAAAGGTGAAAATTTTGGTTAACCCTAAATATCTCATGAACCATCGACGGTAGAGACTTGAATTAAATTTTATATTGTAGATTGCAACGTGATACAAAGCAAGTATATTTTTGGAAAAAAAATCCAATTAACGGTTTTTTTATAAATCAAAAAAACTGAAAAAAAAAATTTGTCACCTCGAAAATTTTACGACTAAAATATGATTTCATCTCTAAAACAATTTTGTGCAACGAAGAATAATGTTTTTGACATCTGATAAAATTTTGAGAAAAATCTAATTGACAGTTTTTTTACAAAAAATAAAAACCTAAAAAAAAATTAATAAAAGTTGGTAAAAATTGATTTTTGACTCAAATACCTTTTCAAAACATTGAGATATTGGCTTTAATTTACTTTTATCTTTCAAAAAATATTGTTGTTAATATTGTGTAAAATTTTGAAAAAAATCGAATTGACAGTTTTTTAACAAAAAATTAAAAACCTAAAAAAAAATTTAACAAAAGTTGGTAAAAATTGATTTTCGACTCAAATATCTTTTCAAAAATTGGAGATAATGGCTTCTAACTAATTTTAACTTATAAAAAATATTGTTTTTAACATTAGGAAAAATTTTGAGAAAAATCGAATTGACAGTTTTTTTATAAAAAATAAAAACCTAAAAAAAATTTATAAAAGTTGGTAAAAATTGTTTTTCGACGTAAATATCTTTTCAAAACTTTGAGACATTGGCTACAAACTAATTTTATCTTATAAGAAATATTGTTTTCAACATTCGATAAAATTTTGAGAAAAATCGAATTGACATTTTTTTTACAAAAAATAAAAACCTAAAAAAAAACAATACTAAAACTTGGTAAAAATTTACTTTCGACTCAAATAGCTTTTCAAAAATTAAAAATATTGGCTTCAAACTTATTTTATTTCACAGAAAATATTGTTTTCGATATTCTGTATTTTTTTTTGTAAAAATCCAACTGTCCGTTTTTTTCATAAAAAATAAAAACTTTTAAGAAAGACAAATCGACAGACGGGATGGGAAGTTATCAGTGTGGGTCGCATCCCAGCCTCTTTTTTGTTGTCGAAAACAATCGATATTTTAGATAAATAATTGTCTTGTGGTTATCTTGATATTAATGGGGCATGTACATTGTTCATAGTCATATATTATACCCGAGTTTATTTGAACTGGAGTCTAAATTTAACACTAAAATTAGACACAGCTGCTATTCATACATAATTTGACAGCCCTGTTAGAAACAGGTTTAAGGTATATTCTACTACAATTCTAGTACAATTTCATTTAAACTTATAACAAAAACGGCTTGTAGAGGGGAACAAACTAAAATGCGTTAGCTGGAGAGCCAAATTCTTTAAAATCGTTGAAATAATTCTGCTGATAGTTGAAAATTTTTAATTTCAAAAGTCACCTGTTGTAACAAAATATTTACTTATTGTGGTAAAGCTGCGTAGAATTGCAAACATTACATTGCCTATGTAACTTTGGTGAATATATCGCGCGTAAGATCACGCGCAAACATTTCATTGAATTTCGATCTTCAATATTAAGACAGTCAATCATAGGCTTGGTAGTTTTTTGTATTGAATAGATACCTTTCCTACAGATCCTCGTCATCTATTTCAAAGGGGTCGGTTCGGGTTAAGTAGAGGTTTCGTTTTCCATTGGGGGGTAGCAGATATCAAATATTTATCATCATAATATATCAAAATTTTATATTTTCAAATGAAATGTCTCGGAACATAATTTTCTGAATTTAATAGCTTGTTTATTTTTGACGTTTAATAGAGTTAAAAACAACTTAAACAAAGGTTCTGTCGTGTTTATTTTTAGACTCCAGGCTATCGGTTTCAAATGAGTTTAAATTGTATATGAATAACATAAACTGCAGCTTAGTTTAGCAACGACAAATTAAGAACTTATTAAAGATCGATGACTTGAATATGGCACATCTTTTAAATAAAATTTATTTGAAGAAACTATTTTTGTTAAAATTTGAAATATTGTTGGAGAAAAAAAAATACTATCAATAATAATAAAAAATACTACGAATGTACAAAGCACAAACATACAAATCTTTAAAAACGATGCGATGGCTTAATAGTAGTAGTAACTAGAGGGTTCTAGGCCACCGGCATCACCGGCATCACCGGCATCACCGGCATCACCGGCATCACCGGCATCACCGGCATCACCGGCATCACCGGCATCACCGGCATTACCGGCATCACCGGCATTTAGTTTTATGCCATACCGAACCCATCTTAATGGATCCTAGTAAAATATATAAAATTTCGAGGATCACCATCCTTCTTATATTTAATTTATGAGACTTTGTGTGTTTGAAGCCTTTTAGTTTTATTTTATACACAATCTTAATGGGCCCTAGAAAAAAATTAAATTTTCGAGGATCGTTATCCTTCTAATCTTTAACTTAATAGTTCTTTGTGTGTTTGAAACCTTTTAGTTAGAACCCAAATATTAATGGAACCTAAAAAAAAAACAATAAATTTTCGAGGATAATCATCGTTCTAATGCAAACAATACTCAAAAGAAAAAAAACCAAAACTAAAGTGTTCTTGTTCATACATAAACGTAAAACGTAATAAACGTACGTTGTACGTTTGAAATCGCGTTAACAAAAGACGTTTTGGGTTTATATTTTTCTTATCAAATTTGTTTGAATTCTAGACGCAACAAAATGAAAAATGTATATATAATTGCTTTTTTATAACTTATTGCACTTAGGACAAAATTCTCCTTCATTCATGTTTCATCCTGTACCTAACCCATACAAAGCGAACAGGACGGGTTATTTTCTCATCAAATTTGTTTGAATTCTAGACGCGACATACTTTCCTACCCTTAATAAACATACAAAATGTTCCTTAATGAATAAACATACAAATGTTATGATATTCCTATATTATTTTGAAGTGGGGATGTAAATTAGATGGAATGAGCAAATCTTGAATAATAACACATACTTCTTTTTTTTTTTTTTTTTTTTTTTAATAATATTATATTTTATTTATATATTTTCTGGTTTTATTTTTAGGTTTACATTGATAAATTACAATATAATAATAATCCTTAGAAAATTCTGTTAACAACTTGATCAAGTGGATTGTATTCAATAATCCGATCATGAAGCATGAGGCAATAAGCTGAAGTATTTGCAGGAATGTTTTTTGATGTTTTCATCTCCAAGCGTATATCGATAGGTCCTGTTTTCAAAGTCTCATTTTGATGTCTGCAGTCTATGACGAAAATTGGTGCACGTGATTTAAAAAGATCCCAAGATAGAAGAGGTTCGGTGCTGCTTTTATTGTAGTAAGTTTTTTGAAAATCCGCATACATTTTATAAAACAAGCTATATCTGTTTTTTTCGAAAGAAATATTGAGGTCTTCGTGCGGATATACTTCAGAGTTTAAATAAACTTTTAAGTCTGTTAGATTACAATGATCAAACGTTGTAGGATCAGCAGCCAAATTTTTATTTTTCCCAGTTTGTAAAGCAAAAACAATGTATCGAGGTTTTTCTATTTGTGTTGTTGTTTTGACATTCCAAATATGATGATCAGAACTTGGCAGCATGGGATATTCATAAAGATCCCAGTTTCGAAAAGCAATTTTCATAGAGCTGCTTTTACTTATAGATTTATATAAACTTAATTTCATGGAATCTGATAAGGTTACGTGGGGTACTCTCCACTGTACCTTATGTAGTTTTACTTGTACATTTTCATCAGTTGGGGAGATTATAGCGTTTTCATCCATCCTAGAACGAGTGAGAATTAGATCATGACGAGCATTGGGAATAATTTTTTTATAATCTTCGGCAAAACCCAAAAGCTTATTCAATGGAATGCAGTAGTTAAAATGAAATGGATTGAAATAAATAACTGAATGAGGAGACCATGAAGCATTTAAAAGCATATCACTCTCATTTTTTGTCAACGATAAATAGTTTTTGATTGTTGTTGTAATCCCCACATTTCGATTGTAATCAATTTCCTTTCCATTCAGCTCATAACGTATTTCGTCGAAGAGAAAAGCCATTGCATTGTTTACAAGACTTGTGCTGACTATTTCTGTTCCATCCGTCCTCGATAGTGACCCTTCAACATAATATAGAAAACTTTCCGAAGGAAGAACATTAAGATTTTGATGTTGTATGCAAATCTGAACGATGTCATTTTTTTCAAAATTGTTTTGATATGGTGAGTAAGTATGATATTCATATTTAGAAATACTTTCATAGATTTCGGGCTCTTGGAAAATGTTCAACATATTGTTATATTTTGTTTTTGATTTTCAATATTTTATGATATACCCCAATGAGAGTAAAAAATCCTGATTATGTTTTGTAAGATTATGTGTTACCGCGGCTGAGTTCGAAGCTTGATTGAGTAATGAATTATTTTCGGTGTTGTTTTTATATGGGATTGTGCTAATTATATTTTCATATACAATCATGGCTGCGGTTGTAAATGTAATCGAGCCGTTAATGTCTCTCCTCTAAAATTTATAACTTTTCCGTCTTGATCTATGAACTTTAAACACAACGATGTTATTCGTCTGACGTTCACGGGTAAATAAATGACATTTTTCGGAACTTCAATGATTTTATAGCCTGGACTCACTTTAACAGCAAATTCATGTAAAATATGAGCAGGTTGATTGTTAATATACGTTCCATCTATAATATTACATTCAATGCGTATGGCATTAACTCTATTTATATCGACGAAGAGATCTGATTCATATTGCCTATTTGCCTTCAGCAGCTTTTTACTAAATCCTAAAAGAGATCCAATTGAATTCGGTTTAGAGAAGTCAATATCTTCCGAGCTAAAAATTTCACATTTTAGAGTGTTTATATTAGCCTTGATTTTAAATTCACTTTTTTTAAATTTTTTTTTTTTTTTTGTTAATATCATTAAGTTTTGTTTGTATTAAATTATTTATATCTTCTATCTCATATGAACCAATAGGAAGCGAGATAACTTTATCGCCCACATGTATTAAATTATTAAACTCATCTACATTTGGTATAGAGTTATATGTTTGAAAATCTATAAGCCCGCAAACATAATTAGATTTCAGTACAATTGGTGGAAAATATTCTGCATTGAGACTTGATTCATTACCACTTAATGTTAATGTTAGCGACATCCTGGTTAAAAGAAAAATGAGACAGTTTTGATGTGTTCACATGGTTTTATTCATTTTTTATTTAAACTTTTGAAAACATTACAACATTGGTCTAATAAAAATCTTAAGCATAAATGTCCACATATATATGTATCAAAATCTTGTTCTCGAATATAATTATAATTTATTTGATTCCCAAGATAGTCTATTACTTCAGTTGGTGGTCTTAAATTACCAAAACTATCAAAATACTTTATAATATTATATTTTTTATGTCTAATATATGCTACCCAATGAGTACCCATACCAGCTTCACTATCCAAATTTATAACGCCACACTCTTGATCCATAGAGGTTTTTGGTAATGAGTCTAGCATAAACACTCCTCTAAAGTGTTTTAGATGTTTCCTTCCAAACCGTAGAATATCATGATTATTTAAGGGTCTCTTAGGCAGCAAATCAATTAGTTTTTTGTATTAGATGTGTTTAGAAATAAACCAAGACCATTTTTATACGGTTTCAAGTATAAACCCTTTCCTTGAATAGCAACTGCTTCCATTGCCTTATTATGACGTTTATTTTCTTCAAAGGTTTTTTTTGCAATACGTGCATCATTGAGGGCTTTTGCAACACCAGTTGCTCCACCTGCTAATGAACCAACAGCTGATAAACCAGCTAAAACAGGAGCTAGAAATGGAAGAAAACCACCTCTCTTTGGAAGTGGTATTATTCTTGGAGTTTGTATATTTTGTTTTTTCTTATTTTTCACAACATTTTTTGCAGCTTTCAGAGCAATATTTGCCATAGATGATGTTGTACCACAACAATTGATATTACTTTTAATAGCATTTCTTGCTTCAGTTATGGCCTTTTTAAAAATATTTTTCTTACAAGGTTGCTTCTTTTGTTTACTAGCTCGGGTAGTTTTTTTTTTATTCTCTTTATTACCCATACCGAACTTTGTTTTCGCCTTCATCATGTTGGTGACCAAAAGACTGCTCAACTTTTCAGACGTTGAAGAGTCGTTTGCTTTAAATCGTTTCCACGCTTGCTCAGCTAGAATTTTATCAGCAACGTGTCGATCTGGGGCAGAGCTACTCTTAGAATATGCAATATCATGCAAACGACAAGCCTCATCCAGTTGATTAATCCCCTTATCCCCTCTACGTAATCGTTTTTCCAATTTAGTTCCGGGGCCACAATAATTATATGAAGGAAGATGTAGCTCAAATGGCAATTTGTCTATAACCGTATTCAAAAGACCCTTTCCTTCAATTGATTTTCTTTTATTATGGTTATGATTTCGAACGTTGTGCTCAATCATATTATAATTTTTGTACCTTCCTACTTGGAGGTTGAAACATATATGAATATAATCATATAAAAATGGTATGTTTTATTGTAAAAGCTATCAGTCGGCATTATGCGCTTCGTAAAGCAGTTAGAAGTTATTAAAGTAAAAAACTTTGATTCCAAAGTCAAAATAAAAAAAAAACATGGTTCATTATTCCCAAACAGTATTCGAGGAATTATCGTTGGACCATCAAACTGTGGAAAAACAAATGTTATGCTTAGTATTCTTCTCGACCCGAATGGATTAAAGTTTGAAAATATTTATATTTATTCTAAATCCTTACATCAACCAAAATATATATATCTCAAAAAGCTGATTACATCCGTGAAAGGAATGGAATATAATGAATTCTCAAATAATTCAGAGATAATGCCCCCATCAGACGCGAAAAATAATTCAATATTTATATTCGATGATGTTGCATGCCAGAAACAAAATAACATAAGAGATTATTTTTGCATGGGTCGTCATAATGGAGTTGATAGTATTTACTTATGTCAGTCCTATACTCATATACCAAAACATTTAATTAGAGACAATGCTAATTTTATTATTCTTTTCAAACAAGATGAATTGAATTTGATGCATGTTTACAAAGATCACATAAACTCTGATATGACATTTAATCAGTTTAAAGAATTATGTTCTCAGTGTTGGGCTGATAATTTCGGTTTTCTGGTTATAGACAAGGAAAGCACCATTGAAAAAGGTCGATATAAAAAAAGTTTTCACAAAATTGCAATACTATAAATATACATTTATCATTTGAAAGCAACACATTACATCAGCAACACTGTTGGAGGTACTAGCCCATCATATAATCATTATAAAATAAATATTTAAATACTGTATCATATTTTATACTATAAAAAATGGATGAAAGTGTGTTAAATGATTTAATAAAAACGCGAAATGTGCTAAAAAAAAAATATTTTCAACTAAAAACTGGTAAAATGATGCGAGAAACTGAGTTGGAAAACACTTTCAAACCCATCGTTGAGCCGTTGAAAAAATTGGTTGGAAATATTAAAAGAGAAGAATCACAACAAGAGGATAATATTAAAACACCGAAACGTCGTAAGCTACATTTCAAATCTTTTAATGGAAAGGATGAGGAGGACCATGAGCGAGCAGAATCACCTTCATTAGAATTGGATAGTCCCGATAATACTTTTTTATTCAGTACACCAAAAAATTTCGATAGTCCTAATAAATCATCGTCTTTCAATCAACAAAAACTATTGTCAGAGTCGAATCGTGATACGGCCTATGGACCCTATTTTGATGCAAACACTCAATCTGTAAAGATAGGAAAATGTAGCTTTAAAATGAATGATAAGAATATTATCATTGATGATGAAATTTTTACTCGAACTCCGGGTCTCATTGAATTGGTGTTAAAGAAAAATCCTTGTAAGCAAAAATATACTAAGGATGACTTAGAACAATATTCGAAAATCCTTCAAAAAACTAATGCATACAGAATGAATCATGATAGTTCTTCTCGAATAAAGAGTAACAGAGGTGTGAAATATACACAAATAATAAAGGCTATTGTAGCTGGACTTAAAAATGATAACGTAAAAATAGGAAAATCCTATTCTAGTATTACTGAAATGAAATACACAAACAAAGATATTGAATATGTATACTGGAATGATCCAAATGAACTTGTGGATAGACTACGACTTTTGATAGCATCGAAAAATGCTGGTAACGATAACCATCAGAATGAAATCACTTCCATAATTGAAGAATTAAAGGAATCAAATATTATATATTAGTATCCTACAAAAAAGAAAAACTATACATTTGAACAATGAACGTCGACAAGTTCGGTAGGAACTTCAAACCTACTCCAAAAACCAAAGGTATTGTGGGTCCTCCAGGAATAGGTTTTAAACTCTTACCCTCTGGTGATTTTGATATAGAAAGTAAATATTTAAACAATGTTGGAAGTAATCCTGAATATCCCCATCAAGCCGTATGTAAAGGATATGTTGATGATCAAATAAGTCTTAAAGAATCAAGCATTATAAACCACATAAATTCTTCTTTAATGGAAGTTTTATCCACTTTTACTAAGGAAATTCATATGCTAAAAAACCACATAGACTCTACGATAAAGGAAACAATAAAAAGTATGGAACAAGAAAACATAGCATCACAATTAATTTCCCAAAAACTTAAAGACTCCACAGAGAAAAAGTATGTTGACGAGAAAATAAAAAATAAAGTTGAACATATTATGAAAACGCTGTTCCCTAATGTACCCTTTACACCCATAGATTAAAATAAGTAAAAAAAATGTTGTTATATTTGTATTAATTTTATGCATCTATATTTTATAGTTAATAAGCAAGAAAAATATTCCCACCCCAATTAAAAAAAAAAAAAAAAAAAACAAATACAAATGCTATTATTAAGAATATTAAATAGTTTTCAAAGTTTTATTGTTGTATGTGTTACAAATATTTTTCATTTTACGTTAATTCATCTTACAAAAAGTAAAAAATTGTTAGTAAGCATTCAACACTTTAACCAGCAACAACTATAAAAATGGACTCAAAAGTCATAATTAAAAACATTTTTGATTTTTTAAAAACTCATCGCAAGAATGTATTGGATGAGCATTATGAAGAGATCTTAACTTGTATTTCCATGCTTAAAAGATTCGATAATGTACATTACACTGAAACTATTCACGGACATCATTACTCCAATTGCTGCTGGGCATCCAATCAATGTGAGCTAGGACCCGATACTTGCGCCTGCTATATGGTAGAAAACCGTTTGGTTAGAATTAAGAAATTGATGTTATTATATAAAAGATTGAAATAAAAGCATACATACATTTATAAAAATATATAAAAGATTTGGTTTATTTATATGAAGTCACTCTTTTTAAATATGAGTAAGCGAAAGGTTGTTGAAGAGTTACATAAGCCTACACGGCGAAATTTCAAACGTCGTAAAGGGGTATGATGACTTGTGGCAAGCAGATCTGGTTGAAATGATACCTTACAGCGACCAAAACAATGGATTTAATTATTTGATGACAGTTATTGATGCTTTTTCAAAATTTGCTTGGGTTGTCCCAATGAAAAACAAAAAATGCACTACTATTTCAAAAGGAGTGGATGAAATATTTACTAATTCTTCTAGGATTCCAAAGAACTTGCAGACTGATGATGGAAAGGAATTTTTCAATACAAACTTCAAGAGTTTGATGGAAAAACATAAAATTAATCACTATTCTACATTCAGTTCATTGAAGGCTTCAATTATTGAAAGATTTAATAGAACCTATAAGGAAAAAATGTGGAAAGAATTTAGTTTCAATGGAAGCTATAAGTGGATAAATATTTATAAGAAATTGCTTTATGATTATAATCATTCCTACCACCGAACCATTAAATGTAAACCTGCAGATGTAAACAAGAAAAATTCAAAGTCAATGTTATCACTTTTCAAAAATAAGAAAGAAGTGTTTAGTAAAAGGAAATTCAAAGTTGGTGATAACGTAAGAATTAGCAAGTATAAACATATATTCGAAAAAGGTTATACACCCAACTGGACTACTGAGGTTTTTAAAATAAGAAAAGTCCAAGCAACAAAACCTATAACATATCTTCTCGAAGACTTTCAAGGAAGACCTATTCAAGGAGGCTTTTATGAACTAGAACTGCTGAAAACTGATTGTGGCGATGTATATCTAGTTGAAAAAGTTCTACAAACGAGAGGAAATAAAGTTTTTGTAAAATGGTTGGGATTCCCACCAGAACATAACTCTTGGATCGATAAAAACAAAATTCTGTAAAATTAATAAAAGAAATAAATTTGATTTTTAAAAATTTTAATTTTGACTCTTTTTCTTATACGTGTATATACATATACATATATGCTTATAAATTATATTAACATACAATTATTTATATTTTTGTAAATTTCAGCTCAAACGTTGATCCACGTTGATATGTTTTCTCTAACGCATAAGAGCCTCCTCCAATTAGTAATATGCTTTCTGTGGACAGCTTTGAGTATCTTATTGGTAAAAAGACCTATAAGAAAAAAAAAATAATTTTCAAGTATTTTGTATAAAGGAAGCATAACGAGAAAAATTGTATCTTACCGTATATTCGCCCAGATCCGCTACGATTCTATCACCCCACCGTGTCGTAACCTTTCGCAAGGTATAAATGGTATATTTTAGACCCATTTCCAACTCCGATAGCTTCTTTGTTGGCTTGAATCCACTGGCTAGGGTTAATGAATTTGCTTCAAAAGCAGCGAAATCATCCAGAGTAAAAACGGAGTATTCTGCTTCACCGGAATTAATCATTATGTATAATATTAGTAATTATGGTGACTGTGTAGCTTCTTGAAATCGACTATTCTGATTATCACCAAACAATTTCCTATTTATAGAAGTATCCCCACTCAATCTTCTTACACACACATACCATTGGTTTGAATGATAGGGATATTTCAGAGTGAGAACGATGATAGTTAATCCCCCCCACACAAACATTTATTTTTTTCCAATTTTCATAGGATGAGAATGTTCCTTTCATCCCTCCCCCATACAAACATTTTTACAATTTTCATGTTGAAACATGCTAAGTGTGTGGTAAGGTATTACTTACATATGAAATGACTCAGAGTTCAACCCCTAGTTTTTATTTTATAGAGTATCACAATCGTAGAACTATGAAACAAAAAAAAAAAATCTCTCGGTAGGACTTATGTTTTATAGATAGTATGCGGATGACTTGATTGAATTCGTATTTCTATCGTAATATAAAAGTATAAATGTTATGCTAACTAATGAACAGTCTTATTCCATATCGTGAGTAGAGAACATTGCTCTCCATATCAGTTTTCAATTTTATTAAAGATATTTGTAGAATATTCATATCTAAGAAAAGTTATCCAAAAAGTGTGTGTTTTGCAATCGGTATAAACTGTAAAGTTAATATAATACAATGGCGAATTTTGTTTGTAACGTATGCAGTAGCAAATTTATACAAATGGGTACTCTTAACAGGCATATTAAAGCTGTACATGGTAATAAGATAAAATGTCCTCAATGTGAAAAAACGTATACTCGAACGGATTCAATGAAGGAACACTTCCGTAAGAAGCATATGAACAACGCCTCCAATAATCTGGCAATTAATAATGAAATCGAAAAGTCTAATAATAAAAGAAAACTTCTTGATAATGATGACCCTCCATCTTCGTCAAACGTATCGAAAAAACGTAGATGCGCTACTTGTGAAATAGACGTGAGTACTTCTGAATGGACACATCACAGTAGAACCAATGATCATAAGAGAAAAAGTAGAGTTCCAGTTATTAATACACGGTTTAACAGAATAAGGCATTGTTTTGAAGGTAAAGTGGAAACGTATTCATTAGAAAATACCGATGAGGGGGTTATAGACATTAATGTATTTTTGAAAAGTTGTAAGACTGATATTATACAACTAATTGGAAAATCGTTTGAAACAAAAGGAAGTGTAAAATTCAGCATTGAGCTCTTTGCAGAGTTTATAAAATATATGACAGTGTATGAAGAATCAGAAAAAACTGAGATAAGTATAAAATCTTTCAAATGTCCAATGCAGATAGCTCTTCAATATGATAACTTGGAAGATATACTTGAAAATATGAGTAAGATCATTGAGACTAAAAGTATAGAGTTTGAGGATAAAGATTCTGGATGGACACTATTTTGTATAAAACATATTGAAGTCAATATTAATGAATATAAGCCCTTAAGAGGTTCAAGTTACTTAAAACTGCCGAGAAGTATTGAATTGAAAAAAGCTTGTGTTAATGTGCAAAATAATGATAAATTCTGTTTCAAATGGGCAGTTATATCAGCTCTTTCCCCCATAGATGACCATTCGCATAGAGCTAGTAAATATCAGATTGAAAACATTCAAAACGGAGTGATAAGTTTAATGAATGGAACTATAGTTGACTTTACAAATTTAGTTTTCCCTTTGAAACTTAAAGATATTTCGATTTTTGAAACTCTAAACCCTGCAATAAGTGTAAATGTGTTCGGAGTAGAAAAAAATGGAACTGGAGAAAACTATAGAGTTGTAGGTCCATATTATAATTCTAACCATAAGAGAGACCTACACATAAACTTGTTACTTATACAAGAAGGCGAAAACAATCACTATGTGTGGATAAAAAATATGTCTAGATTAATAGGATCTCAAATAAATCATGGTAAACGATCAATAAGAATATGTAATTCATGCCTGCTGACATTCAACACGGATAAAGGATTTGAGAAGCATGAAACTGAATGCAATAAAATTGTGACAACCCTACCAAATGAGACAAATAATATACTACAGTTTGAACATCAATCGAGGTCACTCGAAGTGCCATTTGCCATCTATGCAGATTTTGAATGCATGCTGGTGAATATTGATAACTGCCAACCTGACCCATCAAAATCATCGACTACATCGATTAAAAAACATATCCCGATTGCTGTTTCATACTTTATCAAATGCTCATTTGATCCATCTCTAAATAAATTGTTCAAATACACCGGTAAGTAAATTTGTTTTAAAGGATTTATCTCTTATGCTATATGAAAATTATGAGCGCTGTAATATAAATTTTTTTTGTTTACTCTAGGTGAAGACTGTGCACGAGTTTTTGTTACGAACTTGATTGAAGACTCCAAACATATTCATCAACATCATTTGAGTAGGAAGATCCCAATTAACATGACACCCCAGGATGAAATCAAATTTCAGCAGGCAACAAGATGTCATATTTGCAAGAAGGCAGTATGGGGCGACGTAAAGGTACGAGATCATGATCACTTGACTGGTAAATTCAGAGGAGCAGCGCATTCAAATTGTAACTTAAACTATAAAATACCTAAATTCATTCCAATTTTTTTCCATAATTTGACCGGTTATGATTCTCACTTATTTATAAAAGAGCTGGGTAATATTAAAGGGTTTATCAATATTATTCCTCTCAACAAAGAGAAATATATATCCATATCAACAAAACTATTAATAAATAGTGAGAGCGAGTTTCTAGAATTACGGTTCTTAGACTCATTTAGATTTTTACCTTCAAGTATAGATAAGATAGCAAAAACTCTTGATGAAAAAAAAGATTTTAAAATTTTATCAACATTTTTCAAAGATGATGCATCTATTCAACTTATGACTCGTAAGGGTGTTTTATGCTATGATTATATAGATTCTATAGAAAAATTAAGTGAGACGGAGCTTCCTCCAATAGAATCATTTAGAAATTCTTTGGTTGAAGAGGATTGTAACCAAGATGATTATAATCATGCTGAGAAAGTTTGGTCACATTTTAAATGTAGTAATTTAAGAGAATATCTTGAACACTATTTAATTACAGACGTCTTAATTTTATCAGACATTTTTGAAAAATTTAGAATTGATTCAAGAACAATTTATGGTCTAGACCCCTGTCACTATTATACATTGCCAGGTTTTTCGTGGGATGCTATGTTGAAAGAAACAGGCGTTAAGCTTGAACTTTTGACAGACATTAACATGTATAACTTTTTCGCTAAGGGTATAAGAGGAGGATTAACACAATGTAGCTTGCAACATTGTAAAGCAAATAATAAATATATGGTTGATTATGATTCAAGTAAACCATCTGATTATTTAATGTACTTGGATGCTAATAACCTATACGGTTGGGCTATGTCTGATTACCTCCCACATTCAGACTTTAAATGGGTTGAACCTCCAACTAATTTAGATGAGATTAAAGGCTGGTTAATTTCAAATATAAACATTGGTTATGTTTTAGAAGTAGATCTCGAGTATCCCCTAGAAATACATGATAATCACAATGATCTTCCATTCTGTCCTTCAAACATTTCATTGTCTGGTAAATCCAATAAGAAATTAATTGCTGATTTGAATAATAAAGTTAATTATATAATTCATTACAAAACATTAATTCAATGCCTTGATAATGGTTTGGTGCTTAAGAAAATTCATAGAGTGATGCAATTCAAACAATCTCAATTGCTGAAAAAATATATTGATTTAAACAATGAACTAAGAAAAAAAGCCACCACAAAGTTTGAAAAGGATCAGCGTAAACTTTGCGATAATGCTGTATTCGGTAAAACTATGGAAAATGTAGACAAACGAAAAGATGTTCGAATTGCCGATTCAATAGAAAGCAAAGGTACCCATCTCGGTAGTCGCGCTCTTATAGCTAAACCTAATTTTCATAGCATATTAGAATTTTCGGAAACCATGGCTGCTATTCAGTTGAAACGAATTCACAGTGT
The DNA here is from genome assembly GCA_951509635.1 of Eupeodes luniger. Taxonomy (NCBI): domain Eukaryota; kingdom Metazoa; phylum Arthropoda; class Insecta; order Diptera; family Syrphidae; genus Eupeodes; species Eupeodes luniger. Next base: position 53,685,141 of record OX608073.1, read on the forward strand.
ATATAATAAGCCTATATACTTAGGTTTTTGTGTTTTGGAGATTTCAAAGTATAAAATGTACGACTTTCATTATGCATACATGAAACCTAAATTTACTGACAACCTACATCTGGCCTACATGGATACCGATTCATTTATTTATAAAATAAGAACAGATGATTTTTACAATGATATAAGAAATGATATAATAGATAAATTTGATACTTCAGACTATCCACCCCAAAACCCCTACGGTATTGCCCAGCTCAATGTGAAAAAGTTGGGATTTATGAAGGATGAAAATAATGGTAGAATAATGAAAGAATTTATAGGATTAAGAGCTAAAATGTATAGTATAGACATAGAAGATGCTGCACTAATAAAAAAGGCTAAGGGTGTTAAATCAGCAGCTGTAAAAAAAATGTCTTTACAAAATTACAGAGACTGTTTGCTACACAAACAAAACTTCTATAGTAAAATAGATCTAAACATCATACTATATACACCGAATGTATAAACAAATTAAGTTTAAGTTGTTCTGATGACAAAAGATTTATGTGTAGCAATAATATAAATACACTAGCTTGGGGTCATTATCGAATAGAACTTGAAAATGAAATGTAAAACTGATCTTGTGGCAGTGGCCTTAAAATTTAATTAAAAAATAAAAAAAAATATAAAAAAAATTAACATGTCTTTTTACTTAACGATACTTTTCTCTCTTCACTCATATGGACCATCTTTTCTGAAAAAACTTAACTCTTAAACATCATGTTCTGTTCATGATATTGCTCAGTTTCCTATGGTGATTTTTACGTTCAGAACGTGAATTTTACGTTTTTACGTTTTAACGTAAACGCGAATTTTACGTTTTTGCGTTTTAACGTGAACGTTATTTTTACGTTTTAACGTGAATTTTACGTTTTTTGCGTTTTAACGTGAACGTGAATTTTACGTTTTAACGTGAATTTTACGTTTTTTTGCGTTTTAACGTTAACGTGAATTTTACGTTTTTACGTGTGATGCCGGTGATGCCGGTGATGCAGGTGATGCCGGTGATGCCGGTGATGCAGGTGATGCCGGTGATGCCGGTGATGCCGGTGATGCCGGTGATGCCGGTGATGCCGGTGATGCCGGTGATGCCGGTGATGCCGGT